>CAXIVR010000006.1:64113136-65548136 GCA_964035755.1 Teleogryllus oceanicus | reverse complement strand
GCGACGGAGCCCCGAGAGTGGGCGGGGGCGGGCGCGGGGGCGGGCGCGGGGGCGGGGCGCCCTTGAGGGGAAGGAGCTCGCCCGCGGGCGGCCCCAGCGCCTCAATGGACCGCCTGTGAGAGCAGCCTTCCAGAGCACAAGAGGACGCGCACCGGAGGGCGGGGCGGGGCGGGGCGGGGCGGCGTCCGTAGGACGGGGCACAGTGGTCCACAGCGATTCCAAAGGGACCATTAAAGGTTTCATTCATTCATTCATTCATTCATTCATTTATTCATTCACTCATTCACTCATTCACTCATTCACTCATTCACTCATACACTCATACACTCAACACTCATACACTCAACACTCATACACTCAACACTCACACTCAACACTCATACACTCACACTCATACACTCAACACTCATCATTCACTCACTCATTCATTTATTCACTCACTCATTCATTTATTCACTCACTCATTCATTTATTCACTCACTCATTCATTTATTCACTCACTCATTCATTTATTCACTCACTCACTCATTTATTCACTCATTCACTCATTTTTCACTCACTCATTCATTCATTCATTCATTCATTCATTCATTCTTGCTTATAATGTGATCTGCAGCAACAGAGTACGATCAGTATATTAGTAATTATTTATCTAGGTTAAGTCAACAGAAGTTTGTATCTGTAAAATACATTTCAGGAGTACATTAATTTATTTGAAAAGCCTCATAGCTTCGAATGAGTTGACGGAGGCGCAGAGCATTTCCCTTTATTCGTTTCCCGTGGGGAATTTGTTTCCCGTCGCGTAAGTGCATGGCTGACGGTATTTGAGAAATTTTGAGGTAGCATTTGTAGTAGATGTCTTCAATGCCATGCTATTCCTAAGTCGTATATCTTAAGTGGACGATTTATTTGGATACATTGTCAAGTGATAGTAGAACAATGGTGGAATTAGATACAAGGCAAACGAATACCCGAAGAAAAATCATCATGAATCCTAAATCCGGTTGCACAAATTTCGGATGGATTCGAACAGAGTACCCAGATGAGGAAGGCACACAGTGTGACTACTACATCACAGGTCAGCTCCTGCACGATCGGCGCAGTTGAATATTTCGTTAAAGAAAGGGAGTTTATAACCCTAATAACTAATTCCTCTCGTAGGTGAAAGAAACATGGAGTATTGCGAAAGAGTCGAGAAAAATGAAATTCAAAGGTTTCTTTGGTATTGTATAGCCTCATGTGCAACTACCATAAAACTAATTCAGAACAGTGTCAATGTTACTATGAACCATATTTGTCTGTTAACACCAGAGCATGATGAGTAAATCAAGATTTGGTTTTCATGTTTGAATCCTTACGGAGGGTAAATTTTCAATATTGTTTATTACTGCAAGTGATCTTTTTACATTGTACCTAAGCGTAGTAATGATTCAATCCAAACTCGAGTACAAACAGTTTATCTCTATGATCGATTTTTAAATTCATCTTCTGAAACTAATAATACAAGGATAAGTGTTTCCCAGATAAAGGAAGGGGATCAGATATACTTGTAATATTTCTTATTACTTTGTAATGGAGCAGAGACGTAACCTTTGATTTGTGATTGTGTAATTTAACTGACCAGTATTACCTGTCTCCCTCTGCATTTCCTATTTTTTATCAACAGCATAAAATATTTTTTGGCTAAAAATTACTAATCCAAAAAGTTGGAGTTTGTGATTGAATTTTGTTTGGTGTTTTAAACACGATAGGGCTGAGATATTACTTAACATTTAAATGATGATCCGTTATAACTGAAGTTCCTAAGTCTATGTCGATCAAGTTCAGAACGAAATTCGATAAGGAATTTTGATATTTGTTTTCATCATGTACATCATTTTCATCAGTTACAAAATCCATCAACAGGAATCTTGTAAGTATGCTACTAATGGAGAGGCATTTACCTCACAATCCAGCACAAAACAGATTTAAGACGAAAAAATACGTTCGCAAATTGTGCTAAAAGGGAAAATCTAGACGTACAGGCAACCCCCAACACACGTGCCACTGCAACACCTGTGCACATCACTCGGAAACAATGCGTTTCAGACCTTCATACTGCAATTTTGCGTCCAGAAACATCGATGGTTTGGTAGATGTTTTCTTCACATCGATATATTTTTCCAGAAACATCAGTATTTTCAAAGAAAATTCTCATACCAAGTCCTAAGTTCGAGTCCTGACGGCAGCAGGATTTTCGACATTAGCTTTTCAGCTAGTTCGAATTCAGTCGCTGTCTCGAGGAGAATTCTAGCGGCCGGCTGCCCTGATCGGTAGTTTTCCGTGGTTTCTCCGATCAACACCAGACGAATGCCGGAGCAGTACCCTACCGAACGGGCCAAGGACCGCGCGCGATCTGTCCTTCCTCTTCCTCGTCATATTTTCTTCCTTTACACACACACTTAAACTACCACATATTCAGGGAGACCGGACGGGAGCTTAGAGCTTGCCCCGGCTGGGGCGGTGCCCCGCTGGTGATAGAGTCCTGGTCAGGGGGAAACCCCGCTATCCGACGGTAGGTCGGCGCCGGATCTCGCCATTCAGCGGAGAAGATCATCGCCATCTCCCAAGGAAGAAAACATGCACTGCACTTACGGGACTAACGACCAAAGCTGTTGAATCACTAACAACCAACCAAAGTGAAGCTTGCAAGCTTCTAAGTTAACGTCTTACGTGTTGTGCTTATGCGAACGCGTAGTGAATGAGGTGGTAGGCTTCCGCGGTGGGAGTCATGTGAATGATCTTGGCTGTCCGGGTGACCCCGCGTCGAAGGCTGTGTGGCCAGAGTCATGTGAATGATCCTGGCTGTCCGGGTGACGCCGCGTCGAAGGCTGTGTGGCCAGGTCAGTGAATGATCTGGGCTGTCCGTGACGCCGCGTCGAGGCTGTGTGGCAGAGTCATGTGAATGATCTGGGCTGTCCGGTGACGCCGCGTCCGAAGGCTGTGTGGTCAGAGTCATGGGAAAGATCCTGGCTGTCCCGGGTGACGCCGCGTCGAAGGCTGTGGGCCGTCATGTGAATGATCCTGGCTGTCCGGGTGACGCCGCGTCGAAGGCTGTGTGGCCAGAGTCATGTGAATGATCTGGGTTGTCTGGGTGACGCCGCGTCGAAGGCTGTGTGGCCAGAGTCATGTGGATGATCTGGGCTGTCTGGGTGACGCCGCGTCGAAGGCTGTGTGGCCAGAGTCATGTGAATGATCCTGGCTGTCCGGGTGACGCCGCGTCGAAGGCTGTGTGGCCAGAGTCATGTGAATGATCCTGGCTGTCCGGTTGACGCCGCGTCGAAGGCTGTGGCCAGAGTCATGTGAATGATCCTGGCTGTCCGGGTGACGCCACGTCGAAGGCTGTGGCCAGAGTCATGTGAATGATCTGGGCTGTCCGGGTGACGCCGCGTCGAAGGCTGTGTGGCCAGAGTCATGTGGATGATCTTGGCTATCCGGGTGACGCCGCGTCGAAGGCTGTGTGGCCAGAGTCATGTGAATGATCTGGGCTGTCCGGGTGACGCCGCGTCGAAGGCTGTGTGGCCGACGTTTTGTGAATCATCTTGGCTGTCCGGGTGACGCCGCGTCGAAGGCTGTGTGGCCAGAGTCATGTGAATGATCTTGGCTGTCCGGGTGACGCCGCGTCGAAGGCTGTGGCCAGAGTCATGTGAATGATCTGGGCTGTCCGGGTGACGCCGCGTCGAAGGCTGTGTTGCCGACGTTCCGACCATCTTGTCGTGGTCTTCCTCAGGGCTGGGCCGGTCGGAACGTGTGCAACGCAGCCTTCGACGCGGCGCCACCCGGACAGCCCAGATCATTCGCATGACTCTGGCCGAGCGCATTCGGCCGGGCGTTGGGCCATCGTGCGGGGGCGGCGCGGCACAAAGGACTTCCAGCCGCGCGTCCCATTCACAGCCCCAGGCGCAACGACAGGGCTGCCAACAACGTTCAGGTACAAGGGAGGACACTCGACAACGAAAAGAAGAAAGAAAGCAATAGTCCCATCAACACATTCCTTTTTATAAATATTTAGTTTAGACTAACATCAGCCTCATTTCTTTCTTCTCCCCATTTGCGATTTCATAAAATGCATATATAGATGGCATGAGCACCTCTTTTTACTTTCTCGCATACGGAGTTATGCACGTAGTATAAAGAACGTTATGTAAAACCCGAGGATTTTTGGCAGAAAAAATTCATTGCCGGGCTCTGACAACAAAAAAAGTGGATAAATACCTGTTGCTAAGTTACGAGAAAAAAATCCTCTAAAGCGTGATGTAGCCAAAACCCTGGTTTGTGGGACCTTGATACCGAAAAGTCAATTGACGCAAAAACGTCCGTTCGTTTGTCTGTCCGTCCATCTGTTCGTCTGTGAACACTACTAGTGTCTAAACCACACGTAGCATTTTTCGCAAATTGAAGAAACCCTTGTCCATCTCAGTTTAGTTGAAGCTTTGAAATTTTGAAAAACATTCATTAATTTTTGGGGGTACTTTACATGAAGCCCCGCGTACATTTTCAAAATTTACTCCTATAAAACAATTTGTCGAATTTGAGAACTTAAGAAAATGCCTAAGCGTGATAGTTTTCAAGTTACTGATTTACAAATGGTTGCATGTGTGTGTTGAAATACTGGCATTGTCGCGTGTTCTATTCTGGCATCAATTTTACGTTTTATGATGATGAATTTCTTCTGTCTTCGGAAAAATTGTACATACAGAACCATTAGATCTAAAGAAAAAAATATTTTCAAGCCAATCACTTGTTTATCGTGAAGCAAAAAGCTATGTTCCTCTTTCAGACTTCTCCTGTTTAATTGCCATTATGAATACGCGAATTTTGTATAGAGGTTTCTAAATTTTGTGAGCTATGTTCTATTCATCCCAATCGACATTTTTAGATTTTGGTCGATATAATTTAATACGTTCAAAATATCCTCGGAATTATTAATGACACTGGTCAACGCATTTTGTAACACAGATTGTAAATGGTGTTCTTAGCGAAGACTTTGACACTGAATTCGAATTTGAAATCATTTTCTGCCAATCGAGCACAAGTTTTCTTGTCACACACTTCCCCCTACCTATGGAAATACTTGAAAACGCTGCTTATTGGCTATTTTGCTGAAGCTTCATTTAATTATTCTGCTAATGTAATTGTTCAGGAAAAATTGAAATGCCTATAGCCCTAAAAGCAAAGATAAATTATGTAAAAAAAATATTATCAAAACCAGTACCGTGAACGATAGGATAATCAAAACCAATTAAGGATAGGTCCCGAGGTTAAAGGGTTTGATAAGGTGTCCTAGGAAATCACATCACACCACGCCACAGCTCCCAGCTGTAAGCCTTCTGACCACCCCCCCTCTGACCCCCTCCCTCAGCGACCGGGTGCGGAAATGAGGGAATGAGAGGACAGAGATAGAAAAGTATTACATATTCGTATGAGATTTCATGTATTATTATGTATTTACTATCTTGTAATCCTAATAAAAACAAAAATAGAATCAGAGTTACACAAATGTTCCACATAAGCTTTTCGATCCTGTTAGAGATATTCAGTTCCAATTCGTTCTTAGTTTTAACGTACGTTTTCGATTGCATTACACGTAAAAACTCATTTTTCTGAAGATTCATAATTTCCTTTTGACGATAATTTTTCCGTAATACGGCAATTGATTTCCCGTCTTGCAAAAGCTCTCTAATGCCACCGCGAACCCGGGCCTTCAGGTAGAAGGTTATGAAACGCGCACCATCACAGCAGCGGGCAGCGGAGTGGGTGGGCTGGGGGGGACGGGGGCGGAGGTGGACGTGACGATAGCGCGTGCGAGGGCGCGCGTGTCTCTGCCGTGCTCGTGCCCTATCGCTCACGGCCTCCAGCGGGCGGCGGCGGGTGAGAAAGCGGCTCCGAGCGGAGCCCGCAGACCAACAGCGCCAATAAAGACAGCATTAGAGACCGGATTTTTATGCAATTACAGATTTTTTGTCTTTCTACTTACCGTTCTCAAAACTGTAACCTTGGCGAATCGTCGCCGATTTAACAATATATCCAATTTTTTCGTTACATATTTTTTTACATATTTAGTACTATATTTCATCCGTGCGCGGATTCTATCCCGGCGGAGGCGCGTTAATTAGCGTCGAAGGGCGGAAAATCCACAGTAGCCATGTCTCTCTCCTGGCATGTAAAACAACCCTGGAAATAACCGGTAAAATTAAATCCCTCCGACAATATCCCGCCCTACAATATCTCACTTTCTGGTTTGGATATTGTTGACAGAGACCTGCATCTGGCGGAGAAGGTGCGAGTCCCATCCCGGCGCACCAGGGACCGCCAGCGAGACGCGCCTGCGTGCAGGATCCGCGTCGGAGGTAGGTTTCCAAGAAAGTTTATGTCGAAAAGGAGATTGGCACCCCACTGCTTTGAATATGCTGTTAGGGAGTCGCTAAGATGTTGCGTGGGCGTGTCCGCGCGCCCTTCCGCCTGCGCATGCGCGTTCCCACGCCACCCGCGATCGGCTTTCAATGCGCACCGGAACGCCACCGGGCGCCGGACGCGCGTACGGCAACGGGGACGGCAGCGGTGGGCGTGGCGGGGGCGGTGGTGGGGGCGGGGAGGAATGGGAGCGGCAGGGCAACTGCGGGGCGAGTGCGAAGGCGACGACATCGGCAGGAGGCGGCTGGGTGATGGCAGAGACGGGCGGCGGGCGAGGGCTGTCGATAAGGGGTAAGGTTGGCGGTGATGATGGCAGAGGAGAACGACGATGGGGGTAGAGGAGGAGGTGGTGGGTGCGGGTGCGAAGACGACGTCTGCAGGAGGGGCGGGGTGACGCTGGTGTCTAACAAGAGCAGTGGCGGAGGCGACGGTCGCTGGGTGGAGGGTGGGCGGGGTGGGGCGTCGGCAGGAGGGTGCCGGGGTGGTCGCAGCGGCAGGGCAGTTGCGCTGGCCGAGGTGGTGACGGTGGTGTCTACGAGTAGTGGTGGAGGCGACGGCCGCTGGGTGGGGGGGGGGGGGGGAGGGTGCCGGGGTGGTCGCAGCGGCAGGGCAGTTGCGCTGGCCGAGGTGGTGACGGTGGTGTCTAACGAGAGTAGTGGTGGAGGCGACGGCCGCTGGGTGGAGCGATGGGCGGGGTGGTCGCGGCGGCAGGGCGGTTGCGGTGGCGAGGGTGGCCGAGGTGGTGACGGTGGAGGCGTGGTGGCGGTGGAGCGGGGCGGGGGGGGGCGGGGCCGGGGTGGTCGCGGCGGCAGGGCGGTTGCGGTGGCGAGGGTGGCCGAGGTGGTGATGGTGGAGGCGTGGTGGCTGTGTGGAGCGGGGGAAGGGGCGACCGCCTTTGTCGACGCACAGCCCCACGCGTAACCCTACACGCACTTCCTCGTTCCCAAGGCGGCCCGGCCCGGCGCCCGCCGCCGCCGTGTGGCGAATGGAGCGCGCGGGTGGCCGATACGCCCCCACGCTACCCCAGCGCCCCACTTCACTCGCGGCGCCGTTTTCTTCCTGCATCGGAAGCCAATTTTCCATTCGTTCACGCGGTTTTTACATCGCAAGCCCTCTGAGCGAGATAGACCGGTGACCGTAATTGACGAGTTGGTTGGAAGAACTGCTTAACTCCGCTTAAGCGTTTTCATTTTAATACGTTTTGTAATGTTGCAGGAAAATCAGTAATTCTTTGACATAAAAACTTGTGCAGTATATAGAACAAGTGGATAAATCTTGTTTTTTTTTACGTAGTAAACTTCGTCTGACCTATATTTTAATTCCTCAATCTATCCTACGCCTCATGGCACCTCACATTCGCCTCATGGAACTAAATAGTTTAAAATTTACCCCTACAGCAGCACTTGAAATGAAAATAAAAAGTAATACAATATATGAAAAACTGGCTTAAAACATACGTACGTTTACTATATTGTGATATCTATGTACTTTAAGCATAGCCTTAAAGACTAGTCATTGGAACACGTACTCAGCGAAATTATCTAAATCAATGCACTTTAGTGCAGATTATCGAGATGAGGGATATATGGTAAAATTATATTGAAAATTTAAATCACTTTACTCAAAGCTGTGTTTTGGGGGTTAAGCCGCTCTTGAATCTACCTTTTCAATTGCAGACTTCCACCACAATGAAAAGGTGGGCTACATGGAATGCCTTTGTCTCAAGAGACCGCCAGGGTTGTATGTGATACGCGAAATTAGTAGTGCCAGTTTTTTATGAGTATTCTCAATGATTTCTTGGAGAAGGCAATAGATAAAACTAGAGATGACTTCTCATAATTTCGATACTCCGATGCCCTCGATACTCGGGTGGTATCGAAAGCGATCATTACTTTCGGAAAATGACTCGATACTTTCAATGATTTATACCATTCCCCTTCTCTTCTGATTTTAACAAAGAATTGTCTTCTTTACATTCCCCCTACTCCAACTTTTCTTCTGTTAGTAACAAGGAAGTGTCCGCCTGATCGAACCGGGAGCGGTAGCTCAGTACATCAACTGATGCCACTGCAGCGCCTCTGACCGGGAGGTCCTAGGTTCGAGTCCTGACGGCGGCAAGATTTTCGGCACTAGCTTTTCAGCTAGGTCGAATTCAGTCGCTGTCTGGAGGAGAATTCTTGCGGCCGGCTGCTCTGATCGGTAGTTTTCCGTGGTTTCTCCGATCAACACTAGGCGAATGCCGGAGCAGTACCCTAACAAACGGGCCACGGACCGCGCGCGATCTTTCCTTCCCCTTCCTTGTCCTATCCTCTCCCCTTACATACACAAACTAACATGCACTACACTACCACATATTCCGGGAGACCGGTCGGGAGCTTAGAGCTTGTCCCGGCTGGAGCGCTGCCCCGCTGGTGGGAGAGTCCTGGTTGAGGGAAACTCCACTAGCCGACGGTAGGTCGCTGCCGGATCTTGCCATCCAGCGAGGGGAAAATCACCGCCATCTCCCGAGAAAAAACAAGCACTACACTAACGGGACTAATGACCGAAGCAGTTGACGCGCCCGGAAACACGAAAAAATCAATCAATCATTCAATCCGTCTGATCGGATTCACTTAGAGTTGTTGAAGTTACCAAACACTGCAATACCCGAGCACTGTGCCCCGCTCTTTATCCCACTCGCGACTGTCACCATCTCTTGAGATAGAAGGCAATTCGCGATCAATTAAGCTTTGGGAAACTCTTCCTTGTGAGCTCCCGGCAATCTAGTGACGACAGGCATGATAAGCAATGCTCGATGAAAGCATTTCTTCTCGGGATACTCCCCTCCTCGGCCCACTGCGGAAGCATCTGACAGAGCTCTTGAGTTCAGTTCTGCATTTTAAAATGACCGAAAGACCACTAGATTAGTGCATTCCATAATCAAAAAGAGTGAAGTGTGGAATTATTTTGAAGAGGACTCAAAAGATGACAATCGTGTTAATTCTAGAATATGTAAAAAACATTTTCGCCTGGTGAAAATTCACACAATTTAAAAAAAGACACGTTACATCAATACCTCGGTTAGTATCAGCTCCACCGAACACAAGAGAGCCAAGCCACCTAATGTTGCACCGGACGTTGGAATCGTCGCAGATCGAACAAGTGAAGTGGAAGAAGTTAATGACCCATGGCCTGTCCTGTAAAGATCACCAAGTTCCAACACAAATCAACCGACACTCATTGATTTTTTGGCTACAAAGAACAAATTAAAATCAGGAGACAACCGTTCAAAAGCAATAACAAGAAAATTTGCTTACATGAAACGCAAAGATAATCAATCGATCAGTATCATTGAGGGCAATAGATTCAAGGAACTAATTAAACATCTTGAACCTAGATACAACATGCCCAAAAGAAAACATTTTAAGCACAATTTCGATTCTTCGATATTTCAGTAGTTAAAAAAATTAAATCGCTGTGTATGATTCGGAGTAACTCATTTTCATTATCTACATTAGAAATTTCAAATTACACAAGCATTTATTGTTCAAAATTTTAATTCATTTAATTTATTTTTTCGTCATCATCAACTACATCAACCCCCGAAAATACACTGACATGTGGTCTCTTTATAGGAATATTCTGAAGAGTGACCACAAAATATCATGGTGTGAATACAAAACTACAGTACAGGAAAATGAATTAAATGTGCGGACTTTCTTCCTCCTGAAGCAAATCTACTATCTTGTAAAAACAAAGTGACTCTCCCCAATTTAAGAAAAAGTGCTGTTGATACCTGAACATTCCATTAGCTACAGTGTTTTCAGAGAGACTTTTCAGTACGGCTGGATTGATATGCGACGAAAAAAGAAATAGAATGGACCCAGAAAGAGTTAGAATGTTAGTTTTCCTTTATAAGACTCTTTCAAAACTGTAAAAAATGTACGTCCATCTCAGTTGTTTTTAAATATTAAAATAGTACGTGTATGAATGTGTGAACTACAAAATATATCCTTCCAATTCTGATTGAGCCACTTTTGTTACTGAGCCTTTAAAGTAGTATGGTATGGAGTATCGAGTATTGAAGCTCTCAGACAGGTAACGGTATAGAGTATCGAGAAATTCCAGTGTCAACCCATCACTATATAAAATAATTGATTGTTGTACTAATCGGGATTAATCGCGCATCCCTTCTAAGCGGCGCCGCCCTTCCTGTGGGGAGATGCCCATGCAGTGATGCTGTACGCTCTTTGGAGAGGGGAGTCTAAGGGTGCGTTTATGTTGGAGCAGCGACAAACGATGAGAGCAGCGCTACGAGCGAAGCAACGAGAACGTCCACATGTAAACAGATGGAAGTGTTCATGTTGACAGCGCGCTGATCACGGGATCAGCGCTGCGACCCGCGATAAGAGCGAAGAAAACCCTTTGGTAGGTTTTCGCTGCTAGTATCGCGCTGTTCCGATCTTCACAGCTGGCACACTTCAGTGTTTGCATGTCGAATAACATGAATGCTGAAATTGATCACTTGTTTTATTGTTAGGAGTCAATTTTGGGAAAAAAGGGGACACAAATCGCCCCCAATAGCTTCGTTTTATATTGTGTTATGCAAAACTAATTGTTAACTTAGATAAAGGACATAATCATCTGCCAGTGATAATGTTTTAAGTTTTAGAGGTTAGGTTACATTCGTTTTTCACTGAACGACAAGTATACAAATAATTACGGGATAACTGCCATTTTTATTGTTATATTGTGTTATGCAAAACTAATTGTTAACTTAGATAAAGGACATAATCATCTGCCAGTGATAATGTTTTATTCTGAATCATTTTTTTGTATTGCAAACCCTCAGAAGTTTTGTTCACTTTGTTTGCCATAATCACCCATTTCATCTGTTAATGAATTTGTAAATTGCATCCACACCTTGTAAAACTATAGAAAGAATTTATTGTAGTTGTGAGATATTGACCAGAATGATTGAGATGATTAATTCTTATGAGCTTGCTGCCCATGGCACACAATGTGGTGCAATTCAAGGAAGTATAATTTATAACAGAAATTTTAAAATGAAACAAATGAACTTATTTTTAATTTTGTTAGTTTAATTAAACGATTGGGATGTTTTATCAGTGAATAACTATCACTGAAGAACAATATGAATAAAATGAAATGCCAGAAACAGAATATTTTTTTTATTTTTAAACTAGAAAATTTATTGAAAAAGATTATCTAAATTATTGCTTTTGATAGTACATGTATCTCATTTCCTAGAACAACATTTCGAAGGGATGAAAATTGAATGTTTGAAATTAATTCAAAATTGAAGTGATTGAAATCAGCTAGTCCCAAGCCACAATTTGGCAAAATATTGAGATGTTACACTACAAAGCCGTCAGCCTTCCGTTTTGTCATAGTTTAAGATTTAAGAAACAATTTTAAATAAAACAAATATGCCATTTACCTTTATCACTTCCCTTATAATAAATATATTTTCCTTGGAATTAGAATACAAAATCATTTATTTACATTGGTCTTTGCAAAACTCAATCATTTTAGAAAATATCCTTTGTACACTTGGATAATATTTCATGAAAAACTTACAAAATTTTGGGAGAGAGTGATATGTTATTCAGTCAACATGAACAGAGGACACCTAAAATATTTATCATATGGAAATGTTTTTAACACTAGATGGTTTATTGTAATGTAATCTTCAGACTTTACATTCAGTTAAATTAAACACAGACAAAACCACATATATGCTCTTTACAGACAATAGGAAACAAATACTGAGAATTCAATTAAGTGGTAGAACTAACAGCAAAATTATTGTCTTAGACAATATTAAAATGAGAAGAATCCTTTCTTATTTCAAGACAATAACAATGAATTTGAAGATGTTTTAATTTTTCTTATTTACTCCATGATATATATTGCACAACAGATATTTTTCTTATATTACACCATAAACGACCATAAAAAAATACTACTTCAAATTAATTATTATCTCCTTTTAAATATTGAAAATGTACCAAACTGAAAACTGTTTTATAAAATGAAACTTGACAGACTAATAAAATATTAGAAAGACTATGAATAATAGAAATTGGCAGAATGGGAGAGCACTGCACACATTTGAAATTTTCTGTACATAGTCACTTTTCTTCACACAATTTCACACTTGTCTTCACTGTTTTATTTTCATACAACCCGGCATAAAATCCTGTTATGTTTGTGAGATTCATAGGCATATAGTACACAATACATCTGTTTCTCTTTAACAGTCAATGTAAATATGTTTATATGTATGACACTTAATTTTCCATAAACACTAATGTGCATTAACACTCATTATTGTAGCCATGGCAGCTTACCTCTATAATCATCGCAACTTCAGGCAGGATATCACTTTAGACAATTTTTTTACGTGTCTGACTTTCTAAAATTCTCCTCATCACAATCATTGAAGTTTTTCGTCAAATGACGACGCATCGATGAAAACGCCAAGAAAATATGAAATAACAATACATTTCAAAACAAATCACTATTGAATTCCTGCAGTATAAAAAATTCGAAATACGTACGCTCTAGGACTAACTCGCGGGCTGCACAGCTGTTTGCTGCATGTTGCAGAGTCGAGAGAAATTGACACATCTCTCTCACCAAGCATGCCAATATCCAGCCAAGAAAAATACTTAAGGTGTAATGCTTCCATTGCATAGGGGAATGATGTTGAGGTTGACTCCTACTGCACTTCAACTTAAACGGTAACCAAAAGTTCCTAAGCCAATTTAAGTAAATATGGCGGGTGATTTACGTAAGGTTGGTATTGAATTGACAAGTTAGTTTTGCCGAATGTCCTGTAGATGTCTCTAATGGATTCGGAGTGGCGCTGCTTCGCTCTGCTCCGACATGAACACATCAGCGCTGCGATTTCGCAATACCTACTCTCTCTTCGCTCTCATCGTTTATCGCTGCTCCAACATAAACGCAGCCTAAGAGGACCCCAGTGCTCCCCAGTGCTCTAGAACAAGATGCGCGGCATTGTACTCTCCAGTACGGCCACTAAATGGTCCGGTATTAAAACATTTTTTCTAGATTTGTTATTTTAATTAAGGATAATTAAATGTATTTTAAATAAATTTAATGACATGTAAAACTCTAAAATGTTTTATTATAAAAAAAAGCCTGCATTGTTCTAAAATGTATTGTTTCTTATGAAGTGTATTGAAGCCTCAATTATTTTGAAGTTGGGGTGTCGTAATTGTGCGAAAGGAGGCGCTGAGACGCGCTCCCACAGAGGCTGCGATGAGAGGTCGGGGGCGGGGCCGAAGCGCGGATGTGGTGCCGTCGTCGACGGAGGCAGCTGCGAGGCGGATTGACGCGCGAGGGGCCCTGCACGGGCAGCGCCCCTCCCGCCCCGCCCCCTTCCTCCTAGCCCCGCCCCACCATCCCTCCCCGCCCTCCTCCCGCCCCCGCCGTTCCCCCGCCCCGCCCTCGCTCCGCCCGGCCCCGGCCCTGCCCCGCCCCGCCCCGCCAGCGCTCCTGGCCTGAGAACCCGGCCCCGCCCCACCATCCCTCCCCGCCCTCCTCCCGCCCCCGCCGTTCCCCCGCCCCGCCCTCGCTCCGCCTGGCCCCGGCCCTGCCCGCCCGCCCGCCAGCGCTCCTGGCCTGAGACCCGGCCCGCCCCACCATCCCTCCCCGCCCTCCTCCCGCCCCCCCCGTGCCCCGCCCGCTCCCAGCCCGCCCGCCCTCGCTCCGCCTGGCCCCGGCCCCGCCCGCCTCGCCCCCCGCCCGCCCCGCCCGCCCGCCAGCGCTCCTGGCCTGAGAACCCGGCCCCGCCCCCCCATCCCCCCCCGCCTCCTCCCGCCCCCGCCGTGCCCCCGCCCGCTCCCAGCCCGCCCGCCCTCGCTCCGCCTGGCCCCGGCCCCGCCCGCCTCGCCCGCCCGCCCGCCCCGCCCCGCCAGCGCTCCTGGCCTGAGAACCCGGCCCGGCCCCGGCCGACATTTGGCAAAGGGTTGAGCACTTGTTCGCCTTCCGCCTGCTCCCCTCTCCTTCCGACCCCACCACACACACGGACGATGAGACAGGAAACCGCGCGCGGATGAGGTGATATGGAGCGCGAAAAGCCCTTGAAATGGAAACCCGGCCTTTGAGAATACTCCACATAAAGGCGCCTTTATCACATAACCCTTGTACCGTTGCCCTACTGTGCTCGCGAAGGAAATCTCACGGTAGTGCGCAATCGGAAAGGATGTGTTTCACAAGTGTAGAAATCTCACTGCTACTCATCCTCCGTTCGTCTGGGAAAAGGAGTGAGTCAGTGACTAGCAAATGGATCATTTAGTTTATTGTACTCCTTTGTAACAGAGAGACATTGTGAATTTGCAATACGCTGAACGCATTCAACTCAAATCACTCGATTCGTCAAATAATTTAACCTTTATCTTCGAAGGAGTTGGGCAATTGCTTTGTCAACTGTTGCGAGGGATATTTAAATCACTTTCGTAGTCCCTTAAAAAAGTCTCTGGAGTTTTAAAGTTCTTTCCAATGACCGGAAAATAATCGTGAGAAAAAGGAGGAGGGTAACATAGCGTGTCAGCGACAAAAGGAAGGGAGTATTCGAAAGAGCGGGAGAATATTTCGCAACCCCTGCCACTCGATATCCGTGACCGAGAATCCTTCCTGCCCTACTTTCGGGCAAAGGGTTGGTTTTGAGAAGCAGGACCCGCTATTTCGCTTTGTTGGCAGGTGTACTGCACGCGGCGTGGAAAGGCTGTTAGCGAAGCGGTTCACATCTCCAGCGGGAATCCACGGTTCCCGTGTGCAGAAGGCCCTCAAAGGTCTAAATTATCCCATAACTGTAAAGTGGAGAGCATCTGCAAGCTTATGCAGTTTGTTCAAACTCAGTCAGATGAATTGAGGGAATGCTGATTCGGTGTTAACGTTCTTATATGAAGAAATAAAAGAGGTCATCTTCAGGCAGATGAGTTAGATAAGATTATTTCTTTTTTTAATTTAAAATTAATATAAGATTATTTCTTCAATCAGATGGGATTATGTTGTAGTCATAAAAATTGTTTATAAGAATGGAACGAATCATTGCATATTCTGATGAGAACATTCATTGCGAGAGAATTTCGTATTAAGTAAAATGTTACAAAGCATTATATTGTAATTTGTCATGTTGATAAAATCATTTAATCCACTACATTACTAGCAAAAAATGTTAATAATTGCAGTTTCACTCATTTAATTTTGTATTCAATTTCACTATCTCGCAATCATCTCTACTTAACTATCTACTTACTGTTTTCTCCTGATTGAACGTTTGGTATAATTATGTACTCGCAGTAGTTACAACGCCAGTTTCTGTACGTCTGTTAATATACTCAGCGCAAATTTGCTCTACAGAAGCACTAGAACAATTCGAGAGAGCAGCGACCTTAACGTGATGTCTATTTCTCAGCTTACTACATCAAAATAGATGTCTACACCAGGGGTTTTCAAACATTTTTCGTCCACGGTTTCCTTGAACTAAACGAAACTTCCCGCGGCTCTCCTGGTTGAAATATTGAACACAAATGAGTAATTGATGTAATAGGCTTAATTATTTTGCAGATATAAGTGAAACAAGGATTGAAGTAAATCACATCTCAAGATCATTTTTAATAAATCACCGCGACGCCACTGGGAGCCGCGACGCAGCTTCAAAACCCCTGGTCCACATTAAATAGATTATTAGTAGGGAACGGAATTTATTATAATAAAAAATGCAAAATATGTTCATATATACTACTTATTTTTCCCAAAACATGTAAGAAAAAATAGAAAATATGTAAAATTAAAATTCATTATTGTGTTTAAAATTGTTCTCTACAAGCATTTTCCGAGCATAGAACGTCGCCAATCAGTTCTTAACAAGCATTCGGAGTTGCTGAAAGTAGGTTCTACCTCTACAGTAGTAATTGCGCACTGGACTTCACCACACATGAAAATTGCATTCGAAATATAAAATACGTTCATAGTATTTATTGCAATGATTACGAGAAGCCGCTGTTCAAGTCAGTAGTAGTATCGTCTAGCCAGTGATGGATTCCTTGGTAGGGGATTAAAGGGAATACTCCCCCCACGCACACACACAAATCGAACAAGACGGTAAGACAATTTTCTGTAAAATATATTTGTTACTTTTCGAAACGAAAGTGCTGTTTGAAACATGAGTACGTACGTGGTTAAAATGATTTTTGTTCACAAAACTTCGCTCATCTTTGACTCCGAATACGCAGTGAGCGGGAGTGGGGGTATTTTAAAAATTCGTGACGAAGATATGGTGGTCATAGAAGCGTAGCGGCATTTTATTTGATTAGATGATTCCGTAACCCATATTCTTCGCACATTCATCGTTCCGTTTCGTTGTATAAATGTATGAAAATGTAACGAAATATGTTGTAATAGGTTAAAAATGTAAACATGTAATTATACCATAATACGTAAAAATATGTAAAATAAAAATAGTTCTAATTCATTCAGAATGTCTTGGAAACTCTAAAAAATATTATTGAAAGCAGGTATCTGGTTCCTGAAAAAACATGTAATTACGTGGTAATCCGTTCCCTAATTATTAAACACCGGTTGTGTTCTGAAAGTGTCAGTGCACAGAAAGTGAAGAGTAGTGTAGAGGAGGCGAGGTGATTTGCCATTGCTTCTTCAAAGAGGACGCACCCGTCCGTCCGACAGGAAGCCTTCCTCTCCAAGGGCTTCCGCCCAGACCATTCCCATAGGGCGGGCGGTGACGTGTTGGTCGCCGCCATTTCAGCACTTGCACGTCGAGGGAAGCGATCTCTTGCGTCGCGTGGGCGAAGCGCAATCGCGCCGCCGCCCACGGCTCCAGGGGCGGGCGCTTCCCACAAGCGAGAGGAAACTGCACATCATTGCGTTGCGAGAGGACCTCCTCCGCGGTTCGCTTTACGTAACATTAATTTAAACACACGAATTTGTAACTGTGGTTCGATAGTCCAGTTTAAAACACTCTTAATATTGTCTGCGTTAGAAGTGTTCAAACCTATCCGTATACCTTAAACAGATCATCGGTTGATCCCGGGTTTAGGGTGGCACGGTTCCTTTGGTTCCTTTTATGATTCATTATTTCTAGCGATTCTTATGTTTATAGTTGCGCGGTTCGCTATAACAACTGAATTGTTTATGTTCAATGTTCAATGAGAAGAAGTCACCTGATAATTTGTTGGCGTGGAATTGTGTGTATTTTCGCATTTCAAGTCTTCTTCAAATAGGTTTGTGTGTCTACTCAGATAGAAGTTAAGAATTTTCTTAAAAGTGAGTGTTCCATTTAAAATAAATTCTCTTAAAAATGAGGGAGGTATATAACACAGCGTGAGCGCCGGAGCGACAGCGGAGGCGCGAACCAGGGCTCGAGAGCGAGGGCCGGAAGGCCCTCGCGAACGTAGCACGTTGGATCCGTCGGATAGCGACGTGCGGTAGCACGCCATCCAGAGGGGGAAGATCACCGCCATTTTCCGAGGGGGGGAAAGATGCATTACACTTACGAGACTAATGAGCTAAGCTATTGACGCGTCCGGAATCACTAACCAACCAACCAATCAAGAAATTTCCGTTAGCTCTGCCTTGAAGCAACGGACAAAAATACGCCAAATCGCCGACCTCCGCTCCTTGCGAATTGTGTTTAGTCGGCGCAGTCGCGTGCGCGCGTCGTCTGCGCGCGTGGGCGGCGGAGTGGGGGGGGGGAGGGAGGGGGAGGTCCACCGGCGCGACGGCGCGCGCGGCTGGCACCGCCTCCGCAGGCGCCTCCCGCGCGCCGCCGCCGCGCAGTGGGCGAAACGCAACCGGCGGGGCGAAAAGAGCACGTTCTTTCTCGCCCGTGTTTTCACGCGAAATTACGCGAAATGTACTCTCATTTTCGAGAAATCGTACCTGACTTTAGTTCAAAATCAAATTTTGAAGGAACACATTTTATTAAGGGAGAAATCTCTATCTTTAATATTTTAGTTGTAGGAAGACGCCGAAAAATGTTATACCTTATACAACAAAAAAAAATTAATGAAAAACGATGGAGATATATTTTTTTAAATTTGAAAAATTTCCCAGGGGCTTCATGTAAAGTACCCTAAAAATTAAAATAATGGTTTCACAAGACATCAGCCAAAGTTGTTCTTTTTTTGCCGAAAATTTGCCGTTTTTTTTTGCGCGGCATTACATAACTACGAGAAAGTAAGAACGTGTTATAAAAACCAACATTCTCCCCCTTATGTAGCTGGCAAAATTACGTAGATTGAGATGCATTACACTAGTCGTTAGTTGTAAATGTAATGTATATAAATCCCACTGAGCGACTTGTGATATGCCCGGATTAAGATAATAAAGAGCCCTCACCAGGGGTCCTCGCGGAGGGAAACTAGACAAAAGTATCCCAAAGAGTAAATGTGCTCATTTATAGGAGGGCGGTTCCCACAACCACGGCAGGAGCGGACGAGGGAACGAGGTGCGAGTGAACGTTCTCCCAACATCTACGGGATGATTATTACTCGGGTGCGGATTCATATGCACTAAAAGCCAGAAAATATGCATGCAAATTTGCTTTAACAAATAGGAAAACATGCACTTAAATATAAAAATATAGTCATAAAATAGCCTATGTTCTATTCTATACACAATACATACAAACTGAATTTTAATATCTGTTGTCAGAGATTAAAATATATTTTTGCACATTTTGTGGTGTGAATCTTTCTCTCTTGTCTGGAAAATTGTTTTTATGCCCAGAAAAAAGTTCTTTCAACTTCGTATGAATTTAGGGGATAATACATGGAAGCTACAACTCCTTTAGCTGGGGAACTGTCAACACAACGTTTCACCCTGTAAAATGCCACTTATCTTTGTCACCGTTCTCAAATCGGGATACTTTCTTAAATTTTCTTCATTTTTACCACCAATGAGAGCTTTTCTCTTTACAACCCCCGCTTCTTTCATTGGCGCTCTTGCTGTCGTGGTCTTCGCGTGAAGTTGGGACGCCGACGTGGAAACAGTTGAACGCATCAGGGAGGGGCAGGGGGTGGGGGTGGGGCGGGCCACGGCGCGGGGCTGCTTTCTTCCCCACAGACGCGTGGGCACGTCTGAATATCGACTCTCGGATGAACTGCTCCGCTCTCTTCATCCAGAGACGATGAAAACTAGAGAGCCATCTCAACATTTGCATTTTACGAAGGACAAAAATTAATAAATAAATTTTAAAAACAAAAAAAATGTAAAGTATTCAAATATATGTCCTCAAAATGAAAATATGCTCAATCGTCATAAGTAGGGAACGCATTTGCATGTAAATACAAGTTTTTACAGGAACTAGATACCTGTATTCAATAATATTTTTCTGAGTTTACAAGACATTCTGAATGAATTAGAACTATTTTTATTTTACATTTTTTTACATATTTTGTCATAATTAAATATGTTTACATATTTTTCCTATTAGTGTACATTTCGTTATATTTGAATTCATTTATACGTCGAAATGGAACATTTCATTTTTCAGAAAATTCTCTTACCGCGTTCTTCGTTACTTTATGTTTTGGGAGTAGGTAAATTCCCCTTAACTCCGTAGTCCGGAATCCTTTATTGGTATTCTTATGTGTGATGAAGTCTAGTGTACAATTACATCTGTGGAGGTAGAACCTACTTTCAGCCACTCCGAATCCTTGTTAACAACTGATCGGCGACCTTCTATGCTCAGAAAATGCTTATAGAGAAGAATTATAAATACAATAATGAATTTTTATTTTACATATTTCCTATTTTTTCTTACATGTTTAAAAAAAAGGACATATGAATGTACATATTTTGCATTTTTCATTACAATAAATTCCCTTTCTTAATCATAAGTATGCAGAAATATGCATTAAGAATTTGTATATCGATCCCAAACAACAAGAAATGAATTTGTGTAGTTTATGCATATCATTATGCTTAAAGAGGAAAACATGCAAAATATAAAATCCACAGCCTAATTATTACAGTAGCAGAAAGAACTGTATTAAGGTTACAACAGAAAACTACAACATACTTTCGAAAATTTACGCTCTCGAAAATTGTATCCCCAAAATATTGTTTAGTGGCGTTGAGTAATAATTCTCTAAGACCAGTACAATTAGTAAAATTTACAAATTATGCAACAGTACAATTACTATTCACTGTGAACACAGAGTTAAATGTTACTAAATATTTGATTGAAATATTTTATATTTACAAAGATCTGGACTTGTGTGTTGAAGTGGATTATAGAAGATCCTAGTATCTACCTTAATTTAAAAACGTAATGCATCACATGTAAATATAAACAATGAAAATTGCTTCTAAAAGAACTCATATGGATCGCTGGACATTGGGTTTACAGACACTTTAATACTTACAACTCGCAAAACAAAACAACTACTACAGATCCACTACATTCCAGCAACACAATGTAGTTTGTTTTAACATGATGTAATGAACAAATGACGGCGGATTAGCTTTCTTTCTATTAAAACCTCGAGCAGGCCCCGTGACCTGAGTGTCGCCACGTAAAACAAGGCATCGCTTGAATTCGATTATTACGCTATCTTTAGGTACAACTCTAGGTTTCGCTTGCTCTTAACGGACGGCGGCCGTTAAGAGCGTCTTTTCGCTCCACGAAGTGGCTGGCGAATGCTTTGGGCGCAGTGCGCGGGTTCATTGGCCGCTGCGCCGCGCCGCGCCGTGCTGCTGCGCAGGCGGGCTGTGTGTGCGTACGTGTGCAGACGGCGCGCGGGCGGCGTGCCTTTGCCTGTGCCTGCGCCTCCCCGTCAATAACAAGGACAACACACGGGGCGCCGGCAGCGGGGGCGGGGTGGCAGGGGCCGTGGGGCGGCGGGGCGGTGGGAGCGGCGGGAGGCGGGTGTGGCGGGCGGTAGGGGCGGCAGGGTGGCGGGGGCGGCGAGGGCGGGCGAGGTGGCGGGGCCAGCGGGGCGGCGGGAGTCGGGGCAGCGGGGTAGGCGGGGGTAGGCGGGGGCGTCGTACTCGGGGGGCATGTGGGCGATGGAGGCGGTGGGGCGGGGGACCAGCTCGGGTGGGGCCGACGAGGCGGCGAGGCGGTAGGGTGGCGGGGCAGTGGGGCAGCGGGGCGGCGAGGGCGGCGAGGGCGGCGTGGTCGGCGGGGTGGTGAGGTGGCGGGGCATGTGGGCGGTGGAGTCGGCGGGGCGACGGGGAGGCGGGCCGGCGGGGGCGGCGGAAGGAGGTCAAGCACCTGGCAGGCGGTGCAGACCCACATGCATGCGCGCTGCTTTTCCCAAACACGTAAACACAGTGCGTTGAGGCGTTCTGTCTCAGCGTGTTTTCCTCCCGGTTCCCCTAACACGCCGCGAGGAATGTAGCCCTAGGCGGGAGGCAACGCGGCATTTTCCCGTAATGAGTGCGCGGCATCAGAAAGCAAACTAATTGGTTGCATGGCAGTTGATACGCAAAGCTTAAATACACCGACGTTTCTGGTTTCAGTTTAATGTTTCAAATAGCCGGTTCGCGTATCTACAGGCGTGTAGCGGGGCTGGGAGTGAAAAGGAAGTCAAACATAATAGGTGAATGAGTCCATTGTCAGGTTGGTATGCATACTTCCGATCTAACTACGCTTTGTCTGACATTACTTCTCACTTGTTGGAGGACTTTAAAAATGGAGGCGGTCGTGGTCACAACCTACAAGCGTAAATATTGACAGTGACCGACATTTTCTACAAGGATTTTGAGAAATATTGCTTAAGTATCAATATATAAGGGCTGAGTAAGTGAGAAATTATCGTAAACGATCATACATTAATGGAATGAATAGGACAATACATTTTCAATGACTGGCACGCCGATTCACGGATGGGCTGACCAGATCAATTAAATTCTGTTAGAACGCAAGTATCATCATTTTATTAAAATGTCCGTTCATAAAGGGATAATTGGGTATTTGGAAACGTAGCTACTTACAGCACGGCCTTCTTATGCAACAGAGGCACTGTC
Organism: Teleogryllus oceanicus; assembly: GCA_964035755.1. Taxonomy (NCBI): domain Eukaryota; kingdom Metazoa; phylum Arthropoda; class Insecta; order Orthoptera; family Gryllidae; genus Teleogryllus; species Teleogryllus oceanicus. Next base: position 65,525,657 of record CAXIVR010000006.1, on the reverse strand, counting down.
AGTAGTATTATTGCTTTTATAATCATGAATACAAATCGGAATCGTATGTAATATTATTTTTGGCTTCCAATCAAACCTGAATCAAGACAGTCCTAAACAATATCAAAATTGTTCGTCCATATTTTGACATATTTTATAATATATTACATAGTTTATAATATATTTTGCTTAAATTTTACAAAATTTGGGAAAAATGTTTTATGATAAGGTTTTTATTGAAATTTACTTCGCAAATAAAGTAAAAAACATTCAAAAATTTTATTTTATAAAAAAGGTTTGTTTTTTCTTACATATATTCCGAATTTCTTGCTGAAGATTCGAGGTGCCCGTGTGAAAATGCAGCTGCATATCTGCACTGTGTAAACGCAGCGTCAAGAGCGCCTGAACAGATCAATTAGTGAGCAAAGTATCACTGAGGACTTCTGTAGGTGCAGAATCACTGAGGACGTTCCTTGAAATCACAATTTACGATATTGGTTGTAGCAGGATTAACTACTACCACTAAGACTATGCTTCAGTGATTGATTGTTTGCCGGTCATTGATTTCATACGATTGTACGAAGCAGTCATTGCTCCCAAAGACGGTGCTATGATGCAAGAATGTGCTAGTGCTAGAATGGCACAGACTTTCTCCTAGTTGGATTTGTAACTTCTTTGGTCTGGGCTAGCATTTGCATTTTGCCCCATTCTCTAGACAGCTGCCATCAATCGCCGCCTAAAGTAGAATTTTTTGAATTTTTTTTTTCAATCTTACGGTTTCCTAATGGTAGAACCGAAATATTACTTTAAGAATATTGCAGAAGAGTAAAATATCGTCTTGTAGGGCAATATTCTATCAAAAAGTTAGAGCCGTATTCAAGTAAATGTCTTTTAGCTTTATTGTAAGAGCGAAATTTGAAGAGTTGAAGTTCTTTGTCACAGACAATTTTTGAGTTTATAGAAAACTTGTTGAAACACATTTGAAGCACTTCTACTCGCAAATGCATTAGTATATACATGTCGCAGGAATGGGCCACATTAACAGCGTGAGAAATATTTTTAAAAAAAATTGTGTAAATTTTGTGAAAACAAAAGAACACTGCAAAATGGCTTTTATGTTACCTTATTATATCGTGCGTTTAATAGTGTTAAACACACGATATAAGGTAAAGAAAAAATTTGAAGAAACAATTTGGAACCATTTTTCAGAAAATGGCGTTTGCACGTTTCTGAAAATGCTGAATTTTGAGCTCATTATCACAGAAATATTTTGAATTTTCCAGAAACTTCATCAGACAACGAAAGCAGTTGTTTTAGCAAATTCGATAATCTATACAAATTGCCATTAATGTAAATACTAACTACGTGATAGAGATGCAAGGAAAATTACAGTTGTGTAGTTTTTGAAAATACAAAAGAATGCGGAAAAATCGCGTCATTTTATACAGTACATTTAGCACACTCCCTACGAAACGTTTAAAGAAGCAAGTGGTGCTACAACACAACGCACTTCCTCGCGGCATTGTTAAGGGTTAAGCGATATTTCCTTCTTGGACTTAAACTACCAATCGAAAAATTCTTAAAAAAAACAAAGCGCGAAAATTATATTTAAAAAATTCAAACGTTTAAACGAAAACAAACCTGAAACACGGATTTTGAAACAGGGTTAATTTTTTATAATTTATAGTCCATATTTATGAACTATATTTTGCCGTTTTATAATATTTTTTTGGACTCTAATCATAAAACTGAGTCTCCTAAAAGCAAGCGTTTTAAGCGCGAACACACGTAAGAGAATATAGTGTTTATTAGTGCACTTAACTGATTTTGTACTAATGCTATTTTCAAAACTGTTTCAAATTATGATAACTTTGTTTAGGGGTCTATGAGCACTGATAAACATCTTCGTGGTGTTTAAATATTCAAAATTCCTGAGTTCAGATGCTTTATTTTTACTAACTCGTCACTTAACATCACTTCTTACGACATTTAAACCTGTATCACTGTAAATGCTTTTCATCTGTATTCACCGGAACCGGAAATGTTCAAGGTCTGAAAGCGATTCCATTTTAAGTGTAGTACATACAAAAGTAAAATTAAGAAATTTAAAGCCAACTGGCAGTTCATTAATATTTTAGCAATTTCTGTGAAAATTATCGACTGGAAAGAATACGAAGAAATAAAAACTCAATGCGTGCAATGATGCGGAAAGCAAGTAACCAAAGAACTGAAAACGACTGACAACATTAATTAATCGCCTTCATTCTTTATTCAGTTATTTTTATTTTCAACTTTCTCTTTTATGCCCATATACTGAACAGTGTGTTGCAATTTTTTTGGAAAATCAGTCTTGCACTTGACCGCTTAAAGAGAATCGCATTAAAGAAGTTGATATCTGCAAAATTAACAAGTATCATTTTGCAAAATATATTGTAGTTTGAAATAATTATGTTAATAGTTAATTTATAAAACTGCGCCTTTGTTGAAGATCTGTCATTTTAAAATGATGGCCACTTATACACAATTCAGAACGGAGAGATGACTTCATACTAACACACGCAAAACAATAACAGAAGACATGCCAGAAACTGTCTTTAACGAACGAAGCAGAATCTGCGTGTGGTCGACTTCAAGAGAAAAAAAAAACGTACACATGTTTTGTAAACATACACATTCGATGTGGCACTCATCTGTGAGGCGAAGGGGGTTGAGAAAATCTCACGACCAGTGGCCTGGAGAGAACTTCCTCGGCTTCTTGATTATGCATGAGGTGAGGTAAATCACAGGAATTTGAGCCCGCTCCAATAAGATCGAGGAGGTCTGTAAGATTGCACTTCGTGACCATAATTCCATTCATCGTCGCCGCTGGCTCCATCGATGCCCAAGATCCGACTTTCCAACCAACAAAGGAAAGAGCACCAATGATCGGATTCTACAATACCTCTCCCGCTCATTTCTACTTACTGCTCATAAATATATTTATGATTTTTTATTACTAATTTACAATTACAGTACGAATTTTAACCGTTGGACCGGGAGCGGTAGCTCAGCGGTGCATCAACTGATGTCACTGCAGCGCCTCGGACCGGGATGTCCTAGGTACCCTCTCCCCACGGCGGCAGGATTTTCGACACTAGCTTTTCAGCGGTCAAATTCAGTCGCTGTCTGGAGGAGAATTCTAACGGCCGGCTGCTCTGATCGGTAGTTTTCCGTGGTTTCTCCGATCAACACCAGGCGAATGCCGGAGAGTACCCTAACAAACGGACCACGGACCGCACGCGATCTGTTCTTCCTCAACCCTTACACACACACACACACACACACACACGCACACACACACACACACACACACACACACACACACACACACACACACACTTACCCTAACATGCACTACACTATCACATACTCGAGGAGACTGGTCGGGAGCTTAGAGCTTGTCCCGGTTGGGGTGGTGCCACGCTGGCGGGAAAGTCCTAGTTAGGGGGAAACCCCACTAGCCGACGGTAGGTCGGCGCCGGATCTCGCCATCCAGCGGAGGAAGATCACCGCCATCTGCCGAGAAAAAACATTACTACACTAACGGGACTAATAACCCAAGCAGTTGACGCGCCCGGAAACACGAAAAAATCAATCAATCAATTTAACCGATGTGTTATAGAATGATTATGAGTCAGCAATACCTGCAACATGTTAAAAAGTTGTCAAACCAAAATTAATTGCTACCACAAAGCACAATCTTTCTCTTAGTAATAGTCTCGTAGAACTGTGTATTAACAATACTAAGCTGCGGGGCAGACAAACAACCGTTCGGTTCACACCGGCCCCTCTCCAACATAACCACAGACACACGGATGTTATATAGACAGGACATTTAGAAGATGATAAGGTCATAAACCTTTGATCCCGGTGAATAAGCTGATAAGTCATAAACCTTAGTTTCACATGAGAGCAAAAAAATAACTTTTAACTGAAGTAAATCAAGGATTAATGATATTCAAACGAAGGTGATATTAAAATGGAACTATTTGTGTGTAGGTTTTGTCTGAATAGCATTAATACCTGATTTTACAGCATTGGTTTAAAGTTGTTTTTACTCTGCTGTGAAATAATATTTTGACTTATCAGCTTATTCACCGGGGTCAAAGAAATAAGCTTCGGCCAAGAGGATATTGGGGACATGTACGTCTATTTAGGATGCAAAATTCATGCAAATTACAGCAAATGATAAAATGTAAGTTGATTAAAGACACTGGGTAGTAATAGGATAACGAACAGAGACTACAATACCTTTCTCGCTCATTTTTGCTTACTGCTCTTAAATATATTTACGATTTTTTATTAGGCACTGATATTGATATGTGATATAGGATAAGTGTGTTTCATAATTAAAGTGTGTATTGCAATCGAAAAGTTAAGAATGATTATGAGTCAATAATACTAAAACTGAAATGGTAAAGTCTCAAGTTAAATATTCCAGCTCCAGCCCTCTTTGGATAGTCCGACAGGTGCTCGTAGACACACGTAAGTGATAACACACGAGAAGAACACCTAACCAACCAATGACCTTCCGTTTTGTGGCAAGATTCCCTCTTTGTATATGATTATAGGAGGGATGTTATTCTCGGTTTCCGCGTAACAAGTTGTTTCATCTTCTTCGTTTAATGTTTCGAACCTGTCTGAATTTGATTACTTAATTGATTGATCAGTGATTCCGGGCGCATCATCAGCGAAGGTCATTAGTCCCGTAGGTATAGTGCCTGTTTTATCGTGTGAAATGGTGGTGATCTTTCTCTGCTGGACGGTGACATCCGGCACCGACCTCAAACCTCATTGAAGTAGGGATAGTATGAAAACGTGATACAAAATCAGTTTTTGTCTTTTGAAGTCGCTTTGTTCTGTTGTCTGATGTGCACTATGTTCCAACGACGGCCAATTAGAACGTTGGTTGTTTTGTACTTGCGTTCGAAGGTCCTGTAGTTGTCGTTGCATTTTTGTAGTTGTTGGTTCTGTTCCTGGAATTGATGTTTTGTTGTTTTTGTTCACGATCTGTATCGCTGATTTGATGCTCTGCCCAAAGGCAGAGCATCTTCGCCACCAGTTAAACAGTTAGAATGAGTGACGAGTACACTATAATCACTTCATGAGCACTCCCATCCCACAACTTGACTCCGCCAGGACTAACAACGTAGCACTGCGAACATAACCTCTCGTCACAGCTGTTACCACTGACCTTCAGCAAATCTGAAAATATAAATTAATAGTTTTTGAAGAGTTTGTTGATGATACGCATCATATAAAGAATAAAAAAACCAGTGTTTCGTAACTATCTTACACTGCTCTGTTTATCGTATAAAGATCATATACCAACCACTAGGCGGAATGGAATCATTTATTAAGCGTCCATAGTTAGTGATATTCTGATGGCATCAGGTGATGAAAATTCTCGTGGGCTGGACTTATCAAGATATATCCTATTAGTGATTTTATTACGAGTCCAAACAATTAATGCCAAAATTTACTTCTATAAAATCTGAAAATTCTAGAGATAATTATTAGAGAATGCGTGAAGAAAACCTATTGTGGCGTCGTGGTAGCGAAATGACTACACAGACACGAGCTCTAGTTACAATATTTATTTACAGAATATTATACAGTATGTACAGCTCTGGGGTTCCGTTCGCAATCTACCTCCGCGACTCCACGCACCCTGCTCCCATCTCCTGGCTAGTGCATCCTCCACCCAGACGCTTTACCGCGCCGGTGTCCTGACACCCGGTGCTACGCACTCGCAGTGTCCAAGGAATGCACTACCGCCAACGGGCCGCAGTTGCGTCCGCACGCGAGGCGATCTCTTAACGAACTCCCTCCTTCCGGCCGGCTAGCTTCTGGCGGTCATGTCCCCCACCCCCACCCCCTAGCTTCTCTGCACGTGTGGGTGGCTCTGGGACCACATGGCCAGCCAGCCTCCCCTGACCGCCGGCGGGGGGTCAGGGCCCTCTGCCCGGCCGACTTGCGTCCCGGGTGTTAATGGTCCTTTTCAGTTGACAAAAGCTACTAACACTTTTTGTACTAGCCGACCGGATGCACTTCCCCTCTGCTAACTTTCTAAAGATGGTCGAACCTGGCCGCCATGTGGTGACGTTACAGACTCCTATATCCGCGGAAATGAATTTTTTCCGCAGGTGCCAACCACAGGACAAAAATTCACTAGTAACCTGTATTCTGATTCTACATGGCCGTTTTGGCCTACAGGCTAAAGCAATTCTCTATACCTTTACTATTTTTCTCTAGCCATTCTAATCTAATGTCTCGACTGCGAACGACCCCAGTTTTTTTTCTGTCAGTACAAAGCAAGATTACAATTTCGTATTAGATCTATACCATACACACATATGTACATTTATATATTATTTTCAATCTTCATTACTATGATACACATGAATATGACCTTGAGAAAAAAACAAAAACAAAACATATCAACTAAAGCATACCTGATTATACATTAGAAACATCTAACAACAAGACATTATGACATCAATAATTATAAACTTTGAAACAACGATTAAACTTGAACCTAAATATAACTTCGACAAAAGGAAAACAAAAACAATACATATATAAGCACATTTTGGATTTATATAATGCAACGTTGCAAGGACCCTACAGTGTGTCCTTCCGCATCATGGTGATCAGATCAGCCTTCTAAAAACATTCGACTCAATGCGTCGACATTTACATGTTCTTTCCTTTTATGAATGATTTCAATGTTGTGTATTGAATCATTAGTGACCACCTCATTAACCTAGATTTTTCCAGAACAATTACTTAACCATACCAAGGGTTATGATCAGTCTCAATTTTGATCTTTACTTGCCCGTCTAATAATATTTCAGTTTCTGCAAGCCCCAAATTATAGCCGTACACTCCTTTCCGTTGCACAAAATTTAATTTCCGAGTCAGATAATTTCCTACTTATGTACAATATGGGATGTTCATTCCTTCCTCATCATTTTGAGCCAGAATTACGCCTATTCCACGATCTGATGCATCACATTGCATAATAAATGGTTTGCTGAAATCTGGAGCGTGTACTACAGATTCACTACATAGGGCGTCCTTTAGGGCTTTGAATGCGTCATCACATTCTTGCGACCAATTTACTTTGCCTTGGCGTTCCCTCCCACGCAGTAAATCTGTTAACGGTGCCGCTTTTTCTGCAAATCCTGGAATGAACCTTCTATAATATCCTGCGAGCCCTAGAAAAGCCCTGACTTGCTTTTTTGATTTGGGAAGCGGATACTCTTGGATCGCGTGAACCTTTGCTTGGACTGGCCTCATTACGCCCCCGCCCACAACGTATCCCAAGTACTGCACGGAATTCCTAGCGAATTTACATTTAGTCGGCTGGACATGCAGTTTCGCCTTTTTGATAATCTGAAATACTTCTTCCAGATGACGGATATGATCTTCCCAGTTATTACTAAAAATAGCAATGTCATCCATGTACGGTACAGCAAATGTACTACACGAATCTAACAAGGATGCCATCATGCGACTGCACTGGTAAGGTGCGTTCTTAATCCCAAAGGGAAGTCGTAATGGTCGATAAGTTCCGAATTTCGTCACAAAAGCCGCATAACGCTGTGCTCTCGGCGTGAGGGCAATTGCCAATAACACTTTGCCAAATCAAGTGTGCTAATGATTTTGCCGCCGCCACTGTCTCTATTCTTTCCTCCATGCTCGGTAAGGGGTAATACTCTGTCTTAATGCATTGATTCAGACGTCTGTAGTCAATACACGGCCGCGGTTTCCTTCCCGGTGCTTCTACTAAAATCATCGGTGAGGTATAATCTGAATCACCTACTTCAATGATTTTATCCGTAACATTTTGTAATTTCTTCTTCAGAATTTCCGACTGTCTAGGCGACATACGGTAGGTGCACTTCTGACAGGTTTGGATTCGTCCATGATTTCGATATCCATTGTTACCATGTCAGTCAGACCAGGCTTGTCGAGAATATCTCTCTATATTTGAATACTATCTCTTCCAGCCTTTTCCGAAACTCCGGTTCGACATCTGTACCCTCGAACATCACTTCTAACTCAAAATCCTATTTTCTAGTTTCACGGCATATTTGTCCAATTCATCTTCGTCTGGTTCGAACTCGGGTGCCTGTGTTGCCACGTAACTAATGTATTCCGTTCTCTGATGGTATCTTTTCAACATGTTCACATGGTATACACGGCCCTCTTTTTTCCCAGGTAACAAAACGACGTAATTCGTTTCGGATATTTTTCTAACACCTCGCCGGGCCCGACCCACTGTACCGAAAGTTTCTGGTTCTGTTCGGCGCTAACACTAGGACACGATCTCCTACAGCAAATGTACGGTGCACTGCTTTGCGGTCATACCACACCTTTCTCTTTTCTTGCTCCTTAACTAATTTTTGATGAGCAAGCTCGCGCGATCTTTTGAGACGGTTCACTAATTTAAACACGTATTCGACCACGGAATTCTCTTCCTCCTCAGTTCCCGCAAGACGCTCATACATTAAAGTGATTGGAGTACGTAAGTTCCTGCCATACACAAGCTCAGCGGGAGTGAATCCTAAGCTTTCGTGCACAGTAGTCCGTAACGCAAATAAGATTGCCGGAAGCTGCTTTTCCCATTCCGTGCCCGCTTCCAAACACATAACCTTAATGAGTCTATTCATCGTTCGATGTACACGCTCTATTGCATTGGATTGAGGGTGGTACGGCGAACTCCTAACTAGCCGAATTCCGAATTTCTGTGCGAATTCCGCTGTCAGTATGCTAGTAAAGCAAGTGCCTTGATCCGTTTGCATCTCTTTGGGGAATCCTATTCTACTAAATAATTCCAGTAGAGCATCAATAACCGTAGTAGATTTTAAATCCGTTATCGGGATTGCCTCCGGAAATCGACTAGCAACACAGATGGCAGTAAGGATGAATTTATGCCCGTTTGATTCAGGAAATGGTCCGCAGGCATCTACGTTTATTTTGCCAAATATTTCTGAGACAGGCGGTACTAAGGTAAGGTAGCCACGCACCTTGTCTCCGACCTTCCCACCTTCTGACAACTATCACAAGATCTAATAAATTTTTCCATTTCCTGGAAACAATTCGGCCAATAAAAGTATTTAGCCATGCTATCCTTGCTCTTAGTGGTGCCTAAGTGTGCATTGGCTGTTTCATGACACAACTTAAGGACGGTACTTCGATATATTTCCGGTACAACAATCATGTCGAATCTTTCTCCGCGTTTACTGTGTCGCGATCGAAATAACACTCGATCCTTAATGAAGTATGCGTCTTTTCCGTTCTCTGGTACTCTATTCACGTACGCTTTGTATATTTCCTTCAGGCTATTGTCCCTTTGTTGTTCCGCCGCAAACGTCTCTCTGTCTACGCGGATTAACTCGACAACCTGAGGTTCAAGTTCCGTCTGACTTCCCTCTACGGCTTGCGGTGACTCTAGCCCTTCTGTTTCGTGAGCCCCGTCCGCGAGAGCCCCCTCCGATCGCTTACCTGACGGCGACTCGGATGCTACGTCCTCCGAGCCTCGGCCTGGCCGCGCCGCGAGTTACCACGGCCCCAACCACTTGCGCTCTACGTACCTTTGCGTCTTTCATCGAGCAGCAGAGCAGTTCTGTTACTCAACAGATAGTAACCGATATCACATTCTTTTTTTACTACCGCTGCCTTCGTAACTACGGTTCCAAACGGCCCTTGAACTGTGACCTGCGCGACTGGCAAGTTCCGTGGTTCAGAGTCTAGTGGCTGAAATACCCAAACCGACTCGCCCGTCATGTGCTCATCTTTTACCAGCCGTTCATTAACAATATCAAAACTGCACCAGTGTCTCAAAGTTCGATTTGATTCCGTTAATTAATCCGGAAACCGTGTGGCGAAATAATTCACGCGCATCTTGGTCGCCACATGACCAACCTTCTCCCCGTTTCGTGCACCTGGACAGTCCCGCTTAAGGTGTTGAGTCGAGCCACAAGAGAAACATTTCCGTTTGCTCGGCTGATCGAAATCTATTCTTACTTCACCCTTCTTATCATATGGCTTCGCACTATGCTTCTCCGAACTCGGGTAATATCTGCAACTGTTCTGCCTTCTTACCGTGCTTTGAAACAAGCTCTTCCATCCTGCCCTATTATTTTCATAATTATCTAATTTTTTTGCGAAGTCCAACGCAACTGTAAATTTACCCCATTCGTCTATAAAATGTTCCCTGATCTCGGACGGAACCCGCCGCTTCATTTGATCGGTAACAATTAGATCAAGAAGAGCTTCAAGGTAGATATTTGCAATCCGCCACCACTGCTTACAATAATTGTGCAACTCTCTCGCGTACACGTTCCAAGTGGTACCGGCCTGCTTCACATGTTTAGTAAATAGTTGCCTAAACTTTTCCGCATTAAACTTATACATTTCTAATAATTTTGCTTTTATCTCCGTATATTCAGTCGCATTTCCCCGACCTTCAATCATAAGCCATGAGTTGACTTGGTTCGGCAACAACCCCATAAGATTGATTACCCAATCTTCTTCCGTACGCCCAATTGATTGGCTGTGCTTCGAACACACTTAAATAAGCCGTGATATCATCCTTTTCGCTCTAAATTTATCCATTACATGATATAACTTAATGTGCGCTTTAGAATTTGCCTCCCTACCTGCTTCGAAATAGTCGTCGTCTGCCTCGTTAGCCTCAACTCTCCAGTTCAAACTCCTTGCTTCTCGTTCCTTTCCTCTCCCTTTCTTCTCGTTCCTCTCCTTTCTCTTCCCTTTCTTCTCGTTCCCTCCCTTTCTCTTTCCCTTTCTTCTCGTTCCCTCGCGATAATATCTTGACAATTATTCGCTAATTCTTTGACAAATTCTTCCTCGTAATGAACACTATCTAGAATTATCTGTTTGAGACTGATCACTGTATTCTCATTACTTACAGACTCTCCTAATTCTCTCGCGACCTGCACCAGACAGTCTTTCCGGTACTTTGCTAAAATGCCATTATGCCTGATTCTGATCGCTATGAATGCCGAAGGCTACACTTACGTACGGTGTCCTTGATGTCCTTGTATCGGCGTCGGTTGGCTTTGACGTCGTCCTTCCTTCCTGTCCGGGATGGCTTCTTCTTCGGTCCGACGATCCAGTCTCTGCCCTTCGATGCCTTTACGATTTAAATAACCCCGTGCGTTACTACACCGGTGAGCCCTCGAAAGTTCATCCAAGTACCGATATACGAGTCTATCGTAACCGCATACTTCCTCCCCCAGCCTGGGTACTTATGCCGCTGCACTATTAAAATTTGTTAACTAATTTTAACACAGCTTCCCCTTGCCTGGGTTCGTTGACCGCTGCCACCATTTAAATAACCCCGTCTGTGGCGTCGTGGTAGCGAAATGACTACACAGACACGAGCTCTAGTTACAATATTTATTTACAGAATATTATACAGTATGTACAGCTCTGGGGTTCCGTTCGCAATCTACCTCCGCGACTCCACGCACCCTGCTCCCATCTCCTGGCTAGTGCATCCTCCACCCAGACGCTTTACCGCGCCGGTGTCCTGACACCCGGTGCTACGCACTCGCAGTGTCCAAGGAATGCACTACCGCCAACGGGCCGCAGTTGCGTCCGCACGCGAGGCGATCTCTTAACGAACTCCCTCCTTCCGGCCGGCTAGCTTCTGGCGGTCATGTCCCCCACCCCCACCCCCTAGCTTCTCTGCACGTGTGGGTGGCTCTGGGACCACATGGCCAGCCAGCCTCCCCTGACCGCCGGCGGGGGGTCAGGGCCCTCTGCCCGGCCGACTTGCGTCCCGGGGTGTTAATGGCTCCCCTTTTCAGTTGACAAAAGCTACTAACACTTTTTGTACTAGCCGACCGGATGCACTTCCCCTCTGCTAACTTTCTAAAGATGGTCGAACCTGGCCGCCATGTGGTGACGTTACACTATAAAGCGTTGTTTCTTTGGAAAGGTGTGAATAAAAAACATGTTCTTGAACCATGAGTTAATAGGAATGGTCATAATGGTCATATTATTTTGAATTGGATGGACATCATGGATAAAAGCCGAAAATATATTGCTTATTTATCCTTGAAAATAGATTACATGGGAGCATTTTTGTAATTAATACAAAATTCAAGTAGTATATGACTTAGTGTAGGGATCACAGAATTTTGAAAACTTGCACAGAATTCACTTCTTCCCATAGCACCTCATGCACAGTATAACTGTTTTTGACGTTAAATAAATAAATAAAAATAAATAAATAAATAAAAAAATTATGTCTCTAACATTCATTTCATAATTATCTAGAAAGCAAAACTAGAATGTATTTTAACACCGATAATCCACGAAAAGCTGGATTTAATGCTGGCGACTACACTACCTTAATGTGATGTCGGTTGCGAGAAGTGAAACCACAGAGGCCTTGAACAGCTCGCGAAATTTCGTGCTTGGGACGTGGCGTTCTGCATCTGCTATAACGCGCAAATTCGGAGGTGAAAAAGACCAGTCACTGCCAAGGTTTCACAATGGCGAACAAAGGTCCGGGTTCACTTACAGATAGGAGCCAAAGCGAACTCCAAATTGAGGTCGTGAGCGCTGAAAGATGATCCTTGACAACATCCATTTTCTTTCCCTTAAATCTCCTGAGCCCTGAAACGTACGTTATTTGAAGATCTCTAAAATTGAATTATTTCTGCTTCGCGTCGGTCCGAGATATAATATTTATGATATCTGGTCAGTTGGTCATACATTGTGAAGCAAACGAAATTCAGTTGCCATTGATCAAGATGTTCTAAGAGTTTACATAATGGGACAGTAATATCGAGCATGGTCGTTTAAGCTTCATAAATTATAATAGGATTTATTATTGTTGTTATTATTATTATATTATTATTATATTATTATTATTATATTATTATTATTATATTATTATTATTATATTATTATTATTATATTATTATTATATTATTATATTATTATATATTATTATTATTATTATTATTATTATTCCTCTACTTCACGACTAAAGATGTTATGAGTCGGTTGAATATAAAATCTATTCCAGGTTGCAACCGGCTTCTTAAGATCTGCTTTCTGTCGGTGCCTCCACAATACTTTGCGCAAAATGTGACCTGTTCCAAATACAGCCAGGTGTTGCACTTCGCAGTCATTTAAATGACCTGGAAGTTCACTTCAAACTCTTGTAAAGAATTTTTCTACGTCTACTTTCTACTCTCTACGTTTTGCTCCGTACAGTACCGCGATATCTACAAGTTTCGTTTCTTCCCTCGAAATCCCCGATAACAGTATCCGATGTGTATGCCGCTATCGTACGATCAGTTTGAAATTGTGGAGTACAGTATTGTACCTGTCCAACTGACGTCACCGGTTTTAGTGAGTCTTCGTACTACGTGGAGCGTGCGTTTCGACCATCGAGAACATTACAGATCTGCCAGTGAATGTAACTACACACTCTATCGTGTCTTTTCATGTATTTGGTCTTTGTTAGAATTGGACAAGCTGAAACAATATGATCAATGCCTTCTACTTGTTCTTGAAAAATGCGGCATTTATCATCTTGGAAAATTTTGAGAAACGCTTTATCGCAATGTCGTGTTCTCAACGCCTGATCTTGCGCAGCCATTAAAACTGCTTGCGATTCTGCCTTCATTCTCCCCCTTTTAAGCCACATAAATGGTTGGCCTTTATTGATACGCTTTTTGTCCATTCTTTATAGATATTGTTCATGAAGTGGATTGCCTCTCCACGATTTCTTTGATATTTTTTTTCTCATATTTCATGTTAAGTGACATCAGAAGTTCAGTGTCCCCTTATTCTCTAATTCTGCGTGTCTCGCATAGTCATATTCGCAATGCTTCTTGCTACGCTTACAATGCTTCTTTTTCCCATTCTTCGGTCAGATGTCATGACCTACCTCATTAGTGGATCATATTGATGACTTATCACATACTTTCCCATCCCGACTATTGCATTGTGCCATGAGATTTCTATTTCTTGAGGCCTCTTCTTCCTTACGTGACACACAAAGTCTACGTTCATTTATATATAATTAGTACATGAATATATAACCAGTACATAATTAGATATTTCATTAAGGTCAAGCACCTTCTTTTTTAAGATTTTAGTCGTTTTTGCTCAATATTTAGTGATATAACTGAAATATTAAAAAAAGATCAAAATATTTTCAAAAACGGCACCAAATTTTTACTTTATACTGCGTAATCATTAAATGAAGAATTTTAGACAGGAAACCTTATTGTCGGGCCGTGGTAAAGAAAAAGTGGATAATCCCGTTTCTAAATATAGAATTGATTAATTGATTTTTTCGTGTTTCCGGGCGCGTCTCGTGTGTCCGGGACTAATTAATCATTATTCCCGTTAGCGTAGTGCTTGTTTTTTCACGGGAGGTGGCGGTGATCTTCCTACGCTAGATGGCGAGATCCGGTGCCGACCTCGGGAGCTTAGAGCATGTCCCGGCTGCGGCGGTGCCCCGCTGGTGGGAGAGTCCTGGTTAGGGGGAAACCCCACTAGCCGACGGTAGGTCTGCGCCGGATCTCGCCATCCAGCGGGGGAAAACCCCCGCCATCTCCCGAGAAAAACATACACTACACCAACGGGACTAATGACGAAAGCAGTTGACGCGCCCGGAAACGCGAAAAAATCAATCAATCTATCGATTACCAACAACTTCAGATGAGTCGCCTCGTTAATTATATTATTACGAAACCAACTACTCTTAGGTTACCACGTTCAACTCCACGACTACTGACGTCTCCTTCTAACAACCAAATCTGCTGGCATCACCTGAAATATGCAGATAATGCACACAAGTGTATTGACCCGTGTAATTTCTCAAAGGAAAATGGACGGGATGACATGGTAGATATTCGTCCAACTTTACACCGCAGGTTCGTTTATGGTTCGTTACGGAATCATAATGAACATAACTGATTTGTATTTTTCTATGTTGCTACTGCTATCTACTCCTCCCTACTTACAAATCGGTTCTGATGAATAAAAATAAACAGATAGTTCATTATTCTTTACTTGAAAATGTTTGCCCTACTCTCGAAATGCGACAATGGAATCATTTTGGAAGTTTCTATTTGAAATATCTAGGTTTTTTGATGTTACACGCATACTTTTTTTGTTCATTCCATTATTCAGTGTGCAAATATGGTTTATTTTAAAAAGGAATAACACGATATTTAAAAGTGTGAGGTACTACACACTCATATTCGTACAAAATTACAAAGTTTTGTAATATATTACGTGGTGTAAAAGGTAAAGGCAGTCCTGTTCAATTGCACAGTGGCCGATGTGGATGAAGAGTGAGGTGAAGGTAGATCCTATTCATCCCAGTCCGCTCAAGACAAAAAGGTTGTGTGTCGAGCGCACCGCTCCGACCGCCTTTACCTCCAGAAAAGATCCCGGTACTCACTTGGAAAGGAGGCTGAGTCGACCTCAGAACCCCTGAATGAAAATCGCCGAATTAGAATTCCAATTTACGCCGGGATTCTAACTTGGATCCTTCAGATCGGGAAGCCAGTGCCCTATCACTCAGCCACCGCGGTTCCAATACGTTCTGTAATGTATAGTAATAATAGTTTCCGTTTGTTTGGGAGCAATTTTTAGTATTCAATGGCCGGAGACATGAAACTACATCTTCAACTGTGATTTATGGCTTTCCTGAATGAGAAAATACCAATACTCACTACTTCGATTTTTTTTTCATAAGCATCAATATGCTAAAAAATAATTGAATCGATGAGTCCACAAACCAGTTAACTCCATGGAAACTAATTTTTACAAGAGAGACAAATAAATTAATCATTCAATATTCATGTGACATACAGGGATTTATAATTTTTTTTATTATAATATGGGTATTTCGAAAAGATTCCATCACAACTGTGTAATAATAACACTTATTGTTTGTTTTTAAAATAATAATTAGAATTTGTACATGACCGGTTATCGCACAAAACCATACAATACACTGTACATTACATTAAATAAATGAAAATATTAATACTTTTTCATTTATAAATTAAAATGAATTATTAAGTCTCAAATTACATGAACATGAATATTTGTATCACTGGATTAGTATAAATAATTAACCCAAGTTTAAGATAATTTCAGACTATCAGTTCAAAAGTTCTTTAGTGCATGGTTACAATATTTTAGAGTAGAAAACTAGTAAGTGGATTCAGAAATCTTCTCGATGACGATCATTTGCACAGGGTCACATACAAATTTGTTCATAGCATAACAAATCACATTTGGGATGTATTGCAGAACATTTTGAGCCCGCAATTTTCTTGTTATTTATGGCCACTTTTTCAGAATACGCCTCCTTGACGGAGTGGTGGCACTTTCAGGGTACTTTTTTGTATAGAGCAAATATAAATGTATGCACACCATCAATGAAATGAGATACTTCCACTAGATCAGGTGTAGAACTTTTGTAGGTAAAATTGCTAGAATTTGATATCTGGAATTGCTGATTTTCATTTCTTGTTTTTCCTTAGGAACATTTTAATAACACAGTATATCCCAGATTATTCAGAAAACAGGTCATCTCCAGGATATCGCATGTTCTCGAACTGAACAGAGATTTCTCTGCTCAGCATATTATACATAGTGTAAATCCAGTAGGAATATATGACATCTTTTCATTCTAAACTGTGTGTCAACATTTGTGCAGCAGGAAAATCAACGAATCTCAATTTGGCAAAAAAAAGTTAGTCCTATGCCAATTTTCGTCGAAATTAATATAATCCTACAAACGTACTTGCCGTAACGATTTTTTTATAAATATTGTCTTGTTTGTGTAACAGAATGTACTACGAAGACATATGTTCTCTACTCTGTAACGAGGGACGTCGGACTGAAATTATCTTATTTCTCAGGATGAACTGGGAGTGAGTCAAATATTATATGTATATTTGACTATCTTAATTCGAATCCTTCAATTATAAAATCGTCCTTTAAAAAATTTAACGATGTAGTACATGATTGATCAATGTATCTCAGTGGTTACCATGGAAATCTTGTGAAAACCCACCTGGATGGATAAAAAGAAGTAATTTTCGACAATAATAAAAAAATTCTGGAAAATTCTTTCTTTTTACCCATCCAGATCACTTTATAATTGCCTATCTCTACACATGAACATCGGTAGAGAGAAGCTGCCCTTCTGGAAGGTGGGGCTGGCCAGCAGTCCCGGGAACGGAAGTGCTTCATTCCACTAAATCTCAGGAATGTATCTCCGAGTGCTTAACGTGCCGGCAACGCGCACAGGACGTGATCGGAAGGGAGGAAACCGGGGTCCACCACCTCCCCGTAGCGTCAAAGCTATGAATGCGTGATAGCATGGACGCTCGTATGCGTTGCTTTGGAATGCGCTTAGGCCCAAGATTTGGATCTGACGAAGCCGCTGTGACTTTTTACACTTTATTTTAGACCAAAACTTAAAGGAATCTTTAGGAAAAATAAACTAAATCGACGACGAAATGAGATAATCGGTGACGTAATCATATAATTTGTCACAATTCTCTGTCGTATACAAAAGGAATGTTGTAAACATTTCGCATGAATGGAAAAATGTTTCTTAATGGGATGTGAAAGCGGAGGAAGGCAATTTACGTAACATTTTGCTGAAAACATCGTTCATTTGAGACACAAGTTGCCATTTAAAACCTCACATTAGGCAGTATCATCACCTTTGTGTGCGAAGATGTATGAAAAAGAAAGTTGATACATCGTTCTTCTGTTGTGTCTCCGACTTAAGTATCAATGGAGAAGAATAGTATGAATGCTGTTGTTTAACAATAATAAAGGACTAGCCTCGTATTATAAAACCCTACCCTAGCTGTGAGTCAAATGGAGACAAAGACCAAAAGCAAAATGGAAAGAGAAAAAAAATCAAGTTTACAGAAACTTGCCATTTTGTTTTACTGCAACCAAACCATTACTCAATGTTCGTTTTTATTGGTTCAGGGGAGTTCAAAAACAGAATGTATAATGGTCTCGGCAACCTCACTGGGATAAATAAGAATACATGCGTGGAAATAAACAACTGCAAATAACGATGCCTAAAAATTCATTGCTAGACGCCCAGCCATTGGACATTGTTAGACTATTTCAGAAATGGAGAAGGTTTTGAGGATTTCTTAGAATGGATGGAAGAGATGCTTATAAGGCTTTCTTATTTTATGAGGAATACATCGGGAAAAGATAGTCTCCAGCATTACTTATTTCTTGAAAATCTTCATTGAGATTGAAATCGGGAACCTGGAAAAGCAATTATTACAGATATTCAAGATATACTGACATTCTTTGAATTCTATATAAATAATTTCCCAAAAGAACAATTTTGCGTTCAGTATAAATATTTTATTTATTTACAGTTATCAACTATCACACATTCTCTAAAAAGGTAAGTTGAAATTGTGTTTCCTTCTAGGTGTGCAAAATTTTCTTTCCATAACATGATAGCTTTTTAACTTGACAATCATCATCTTCATTATCTATCATTTTAAAAAAACGGTGGGTTTCCGTTTAGAAAATAACTGAGCTTTCTATTCGACCAATTTCTTTCTTTAAGGTAGTTGTCTACCTGAGAATGATGAAATTCATGAAATTTTCGCGTTTTTCAATTTTTATTGGATCGTTTTATTATATTTTAAAGGCTTCAAACTGTTTTTTGCTCCGTTTCGTTGCGTTTTAGAAAAAAAATTGAAGCCAGTGTTAACTGTTACGGCCTTAGAAAGTGAACTTCGGATGCATTTTTCTTGTATTGAAATTTTCAGCACATTCATGTATGTCAAACATCATAAATCATAAACTATTAAAGATAATAATGTAATTCTCTTTGCAGCATGAAACCCATGATTTGCTCTAATGAGTGAACTAAACATTATTCTGTCACTAAAAGTTTCAGTTTTATGAACTGAAATGTTCAGAATAAATTTATAAAAAAAATATTTTTCTCAAATAATCAAATCCTGACGCTTTAGTTTTCACAGTAACTTTACCATTCTAGTTCATTCACTAGAATATTCAAATGTGATTAATTTTAAAAAATATCACAATATTTCAATTTGTTGTAGAGTTATGAAGTTTCAAGTATAAACCTACATTTTTCAATTATTTAAAAACAAATAGAAAAAATAATTATTTAATCTCTAAAAGCATAAAGAAATAGAATGTACAAGGAAAAACAAAATAGACCCAAAATTCTAGAATATTTTTTCTCAGGTAGACAGCTACCAAGGTAGCGGACCCTAGATCATTTGATCATCGTGTTATTACTTGCTCTAATTTATCGGTTTTATAGTAGTAACATTAGATTTTAATAATATCTTAAAATTATCGATTACATGCCGTTGTTTGTTCCTTATATCATTCTGTTGTCAGTCCCAATCGATCGACACAATGCGTTTCGTCATCAAGCGTGAACAAGTGAGAGAGTACATGCTATAGTTAGTCAAACGAAGAAAACCAGTTTTCAAATCTCGAAGATTGTTTTCAAATGCAAGTATTAGCGAGTGTACATAGATGCAATGACCAGCAACCATACAACACATCTCTCCCTTAACAAAAAAATTAATCTATTATGTGGTGGATTACGTTTTTAAGATAATGTGAACAGTAGGATTTTTGCCATAATTCACCGCAAAATATAGGCATAAATTTGGTAAATATAAAACATTTGAATTACATTTTCAAAAAACTTTTTTTAATTGAGTTTATAGTGTATCTATAGTGAGTATTCCGTTCCAGAACGTGTAAATCTCTCTGATTTCATCTGTTCTGCAGAATAAAAACGCCACGAAACTATATTTTTGGGTGTTTCTAAATTTCCGTGTTGCGCAACATTTTCTGTTTTAACTTTCCTTTCTCCTTTTGTGCGATGTAACCGCACGGTTTAACTAGTTGATAAAGTTAATCCACATTGAGAACGTCCCAATTTCTAAAAGTCAGTTGTTCTGTCAAGCATCGCGAATGCAACATCGCTCGTCTCTGAGAGTGAAGAGTGACGCCCTGCGCTCGTCTCGTTGAGCGCCAATGAATCCGTCTCCTCATAAACGACAGCGCTGCTCCAGGAATGTGAGGCTCGCACGAATACCGCTTATCTCGCGACCGAAAGCACGAAATCGTATTTCGAGCGTATTCGTGTACTAAAAAATAACGAATGTGTCGACACTTTTAGCTCCTCCCCCCTCCCCCGTCTGCTCCGTGAAGAGTGCGCGAGACACTGCGAAGCCCACATTATCGAGCGGAGATGCACTTGAGATACCCGCGTCGCGCCGCAACAAAGCTTTGAACGCGCCGAGCGCCTGCCCTCGGGACGGGCCCTTCCATAATCGAAGAGCGCTCCCTTCCGCCGTCGCTCAGGCTGCAACGCCTCCTCCACCTCCGGCCCGGGCTGCGTCATCGTCAGTCATAGCCGCCTCCGCCTCCACCCCTCCTCTCCCCCCTCCTCCACAGCCTTCTCCTCCTCCGTTTCCTCCTCCTCCTGCGCCTCCTCCCCCTCCTCTTTCCTCTCCCCGCCATCTCGCCTTCTCCTCCTCCCCCCTCCCCCTCCTCTTTCGCCTCCTCCACCTCCCCTTTCGGCCTCAGCCTTCTCCTCCACCTCCGCCTCCGCCTCCTCCTCCCTTCCTCTTCCCCTCCAATCATCATACTACACTATCCTCTACCCTTACTTCCATGTGTCTCAACCACCCGCCGTCACACCCACTTCCATCACGATACTTCACCCCTCCCACTCCTAATTCTCTTTTACTACACCATTCATTTCCCTCGTTTTCAGACGCGAAGCCTGAGTTTACAGTGGCCTATTCCCCAATATTATTTCTACCCCTATGCTACCATCCATCACAAATTTCTCCCTACATCCACCTACCATTTCATCCTACGACAGCAACCCCTACCTGTTACTACCCTCCGCTGCCATCCACCAACACTTCGACTCACAAACACGCTTATTTATTCACATAGTTAAATTACTTTTATTGTTTATAAACCAACCACCAAGACCTTCACCAGCATCCTCTATCAGCACTTCCATCTGTCTCTTGTACCTGAATAACCGCCAATACCCCTTCCTTCCATTTCTACCATATCTCACCACTCCCAAACATCAACACTACATTTTTTCTCAGCTGTCATTATCAAAACTAACCAACCATCCCCACCATCTTCCATCATCCCTCCATTTCCAACTGCATAATCATCTGACACTACCCTCCCTACACACACTTCCATCAATAGCGTCGACTAGCACTTCCTGTCATCAACCCTTCAGCTATTATTACCCAGAGTTCTAACTAAGCCAACACCACCCCACTTCCACCGCCAGCCCCCAGCCGCCATCCACCCACGGGCAGCCCCCAGCCTGCGCGCGGCCGGGCGGGGGGGCCGGGCGGGGGGCCCGAGCCGGCAGCGGCGGCTCTCAGATGTTGAGGTATGTTGTAACGGGGAGGAGAACCGCCCGGGCTTCCCGGCGGCCCACGCCCGCCCAACCCCCCCCCCCCCCCCCGGGGAAAACCGGCTTCAATTAAGAAAGCCTTCGGGAGGCCCTCGCGCCCCGCCCCCCCGCCCCCCCTCGGCGGCGGCGGCTGCTGCTGGCTGGACCACTAACACAGATCCCTTCCTCTCGGCTCTTGTAAAGCCCGGCCGCCAAGGTCGGACTATAATGGTGCTGGCATTCCTGGTCACGCTCGTTGCCATAGTTACCAGCGTAGCCGCCGCTCTCGGCGGAGGTGGTAGGGGAAACAAGCGGGGGGGGGGGGAAGGCGTCTATCGTCCGTGCCAAACACATCGCTCGGCCCGGCCGCCGGGGGCGCTGAGGTGGAGGGGACAGCCAATGGCATGGCGACCGCAGTGCATGCATGAGACACTACTTAGTAAATACACCTCCAGGTAAATTCGCCACTACGACGGCCGTCCTGGCTTGTTCAACTGTTTGGCTTTGCACACATTTCTCTTTATATCCGTAGCGAATGCACCCCTAAATTATTTTGCCCCTTATGTAGATCATCCCCGAACAAAAAATTGTAAACATGTTTCATTAAACACAGTTTTTCTGTGGACACTTGTGTCCCCCCATTGGGAAATCGCGTTAATGTAGCGATTTGCAGAGGACGGCCCATGTCATGTGCAGCGTTGTGCATGCATGAGATCGTAGGTAAATGCACCGCTTGGGAAATTTACCACTACAACAACCGCTCTAAGCTGTTCAAATGTTTTGTTCGGGAGAAATATTTCATTCATATTAGCGTGTACTGTTTACCTCTAAATTAATATCCCCCTTACGGACTCACCACCAAAGCAATCAGTCACGGTATAACAGCACGTACTTTCTCGCCCGTATTTTCATGCAAAATTACGCGAAAATGACCCACAAAAAATGGGATTTTCCTAAATTTGGCAACTGGATTTACCCACTTTTTCGTTACCGGGGCCCGGTAATAAAAGTTTTTCGGCCTAAAATTCGCCGGTCTTTCGCGCGGCATTACATAACTTTCTCTCTACTTCTTAGCGAAAAAGTGAAAATAGAATACGTTTTGTTAAAACATTGTGACAGTTCTGTTGCTTCTTTCAACGCGAAATCCAGAGTCAATGCAGCTACTTGGAGACGACGGCCTTTGGGAGACGATTCTTGTCGTGGTTATCGTTGCTCACGCATGAAATGCTAAGTAAATGCACAATTCGGCGAATTCCTACATACAATGACCAATCTGAGCTTTTCAAATGCTTTGCTTTCGATAAGTATTTCTATTTAGATCAGCTGTGCTTTGTTCACCCCTAAATTAATTCTGCCCCTCACGGATTCCCACCAAAGCAAAAATTGCAATCATGTCTCATGAAATAATTTTTCTCCGGACACTTCTGTTCCGTTTCCATAGTCCCATTTCCCAATGAATAATATCACGTAGGAGAGAATGGAATCAGCACATTGAGAGAATGAATGAAGACAGAATTGTTAAGGTCTAGCGAGACAATGTACCTGTGGGAAGAAGATATAAGACCGAGGCGACGATGGCACGAATGCTTTTAAATCCAAGGAATGGAACAGACCTATGGCCTACTAAGAAGCAGAAGAAGAAGAAGCAGAAGAAGAAGAAGCAGAAGAAGAAGAAGAAGAAGCAGAAGAAGAAGAAGCAGAAGAAGAAGAAGAAGAAGACTTCTGTTTCTTGCTTACATCGTCGAGTCGAAACTTACTGTAGTTTTCAGTCTCGCACACAGGTGAAGGTTTTTCTGAAGTACCGTGACGCTGGCCGAAACAATGGATTCTTGATTCGCAAGACGACCGACGCAATATGAAAGCGGCGTATTGCTCTTGTGTTGTGGAAGAACAAATTACATCGTTACTGCGTTAATGCATTGCATTACATCATTACTTTCTGTCATGGTTTATTTTTCAACGATTTATAAAGCTATAAAATGCCAAATTGAAACTACTGTAATGTAAATGTGCATCTTTAAACAATATGTAACGTATTTTGTTTCGCAAAATTATTGAATGTTTGTTAATCAGCCACCTTAGTTGTAGATGCTGATGCGGCTCTAAATAAACAAAAACTAAATAAAATTGCATCAGACAAACAAACAGATAAATATGATAAATTAGCTCTCAATGAATCGGTAAAATGAAATCATTTTACCGATCGTCTGCAATATATTGCTTAGGAAGATAAATCTGGAAAGGTTGTGGAATACAATGTGTGTTCCATTGTGGCTTTCTCCTATTAATTTTCAGTCTCCATTAGACCAAATTCTCCATAAATCGTCTCTTTTCTATTCCCCTTTTACTCGCATTTAAAAGGGCTGGATTTTGATCTTATTGAACTCTAACAATACTAAAAGAGTTCCCGAAACACATCGTACATTACACTTGAAACATTATATCTATTTACTATAATATTGATATGTTCTTGATTTTCAATTAAATATGTTACAAAATCTCGTAACAAGGAACAATATGCATCTGAGAAAGTGAAAACGAAAAAGCTATTTAATTTTTTGAAGATATATGGTGACATTTTTAATATTCGAATATTTTTGGTAAGTGAAGACTCTATCTGTTGTACACGTATTACTAATACAGAAATGGATATAAATCAATAGCTGTTCAGTAGAAAGTAGACTTGTAATCTATTAAAACAGAGAGATTATCATAGGAATCGAATATATCATCTGAATGCAGGTTCTGGTATTTGATTTCAATTTATTTTGTTGTATTGATACATCCATGTGCATGTTTGCACAGTGATCTTGTTAAGAGGTTTGATAGTACCACTGTGACAATTATCAAGTATGGCTTCATGACTGCTTTTATTTATGCCACACTCTGACAACTCAAACTCTCTTCAATGAAATAGTAGATGACAAAGCCTTGATATAAGTGATGACGTCAATTGTTTTCTTTTCCGTTTCCCTTCATATCGTAGTGCGGTATTATGAAGTATGTGAGACGTTCATCCTCAAAAAACGTAGCGCATAAATATTCATTTTCCACATACGATTGTGAGCAGGAAATTCATATGCTGTTTATGTCCCTGTCGCATTTGAAAAATGAATTAACTTGACATGTAGATCAGGGGAGCAAAGTGCATGAAGTAGATAGCAAACAAATTATAAAATTATTATTACCGCTATTCAACTTGTAAGTGTAGTAATAAGGCATAATAATAATAATAATAATAATAATAATAATAATAATAATAATAATAAAGATAACTCGAAATAATGTTTGATTGTAGCGTGAAATATGAAGGTTCATGCATTTGTGTCACTATATTTCCTACTCTATCAGTGTGAAAAGCTTATTGCTGCTAAGGAGTGTTTACATTGTTCTCCTTTCCCCTTCGAGTGAGTGCTCCACTTACTCCTCCATTGATCTGACCGCCCTGCCACTGTCCTGGCAGCTCACGCATTAAACGCGCACTAATTACTGTATGAAGCTGCTGATGAACATATATTATTTACGTCAGGCAATGAATCTGAGGAGGCAGAACGTAGCACTTGAGAAATAACAAAACATTAGCGAAGTTACTTTTATTAATGAAGTAGCTGCAATACCCGTCGTTCCCTGGGTATTCGTGGTAACAATTATTTGACAGAAAGAGGAATTCCATCTATTCCCACCCTGAGGTGGAGCCTTCTTTTATTCTTATGTATCTCTGTTCCGCTCTGCCCCGCGTCTCTGTGTCTTGATACCGTCTGGAAATACCCTCAAAATCTTCCGCGCACTCATTTTCTCACTAAATATATTTTAAATATTTTTTCTCATTGAGGTTCCCGCCTCCAAACTTCAGTCACTTTGAAAGTATATATAAATCAATGTAAACTTAAAAAATTAAAGTGTATTCAATTTAAAGGAATTTTATATATTATGCGTATAATACATTCAATCTATTGCCACGTTGTAAAACTTACTCTTTTCATATGTTTTCTCACGTATTTATAAAGAAAAGTTTGAAATTGATCTCAAGCGCTCCGCCGAGGCTATTGATGTTTAAATATAATTAAAATGATCTTAATTGAATTGAAGTACGCATTTTAGGGTTGTTGATAAATAGTGGCTGATGAAAAGGTGCCATTAACGTCTTAGACAAATATATCTTCAAAAATCCGAGATCACATTGGATGTCGACTTGACAAGTTTTTCTATTATCTAAAATAACATCTTTGGTTCTCATTTCAACAACCTTGATAAACGGCTTTGGCACAAGTTCAATTCCTCCCAATTCCCATTTCCTATTACTTATTTACTTCAATTATACTTCTTCTTGTCGAAATTACTCTCATCCATTTAAATAACCATTCCCTCTCCACCCAAAAGTACGTTTTCATTCTCCACTTTAATAATTCATATTTGTCACAGTTTGAGCATAACACACAAATAATCCATTATAAATTTCACTTTCTTTCGTGTATCTCGCAAATACGCAATAATCATGCTTTTACAATTTACTACTAAACCAAAATTTTTTTCAGAATATTTGTGTATATTCATATCATTTGCGACAATATCAAGCGCTTGCATTAGCAAAATGACTAATTATTTCATCCCTTATACACTCAATACATTTACGCCTAGATGACATTAAAATCTATATCCAAGTTACTTTTATAAATAGAGTGAATAAAATCTCTCAGAAACATACTTAAAAATGAACATTTCGGATTGCACAATTAAATGTAAAAATAAACAAACAGTCGTTTCCTGTCCTCTATGTAATTCTGTGCATTGATGAACTCAATCGTAGATCTCAGTCGTCATTCTCTGGTGGCGCACAACTAAACTATTGCACATTGATGCACTCTTGGATCTATGATATAATGCTAAGCGAAACATGTCCACAAAAGTAATTATTTTGTAATTATATTAAGGTTTATGGTTGTAAAATATAGCATATTGCAGTCCTGTCATTCAAAAAAACCTAGCGCAAAAGTTTCATCAACTTTGGTTCAACACATTCAGAGATTCCCGCGCTGTAATTTAACGCGTCTGTCTCTTTATATATTGGTGTAGATGTCACGGTGTGCGAAGCGCGGCTTCGAACAACTAAATATCGTCAGAGCTAATCATGTCTCCCACGCCCGAGATGATTTACGGAGAATATGAATAGTTTTTCAAGGTGGATATATAGGCAAGGAGAAGCTTGGTATAGTTGATTATTTAGATCTGATGCATTTTATACAACATACACAATCCAGTCACATTAATGCGACCACCGCATATATTCATCTTAAACGTGCAATAATCGCTCACATACGGCAGATGGCATCACTAACAGTGGAGGGTATATAAAGTTTTTTGGGTGGAAGCGGAACGTCTTGCAGCAATCGCAATGTAGAAACGAAACGATTTATCGGACGTTCAAAAGGGTATGATCATCGACTTTCGGGTCAAGGGCGGAAACACTTCCGGTACGGCTGAGCTTGTTAAGTGTTTGCATGCCGCCATGTTTAAAGTACATCGTGGTTGGCAAAATGACCAAAAAATGACCAAAACCGGTGATCAATGACCAAAACCGGCGCCGAGGTAACTGTGGCGCACTCCGGGCCACATATGACAGGGGAAAACGATGGTTGCGGAGATGTGTACGGCCGGACAGTCATGCAACTGTAGAGCAAGTCACCGCGCAGATGAACCAAGGGACTACCAACAGGGTCTTCTCAACAATTGTTCTGAGACCTTTGCTGTGCATAGGCCTCCGCAGCAGGCGCCTGGTTCATGCACCCATGCGAACTGCTGTTCATCGGCGACGAAGGCAGGAATTTGCAAACTAATACCGCAACTGAGTAACGACGTAATCCACTGAGTAGCGACAGATAGCCTTTTCAGATGAATCAACTTTTCTGCTCCTTCGGACAGATGAGCGTTGGCGTACACGAGTAGGACATCCAATCGGCAAATGGTGTGGAGAAAGTTTTGGTGACATTCCCTGGGTGATCTCTTCATTCTGGAAGGCACAATCCATAAACAGAAGTATGCAGCCATCCTTGGAGACTATGCCCAACCCTGCATTCAGATCTTTTTACCTCAGCAAGGCGGAATCTACCAGTAGGGCAACGCGACGTGTCGTACTACTCGCAGTATACGTGAGTGGTTTGAAGAGCACCAGGGTGAATTTACAGACTCCTCTGATCACCAAACTGCCTCGATTGAAACCCAATAGAGAATCTGTGGGACCATCTCGATTGGTGTGATCGCACCATGGATCCGCAGCCGAGGAATCTAGCGCAGCTGGCCACAGCTCTGGAGTGGGCGTGGCTCCACGTCCTTGTCAGGGGCGGAAGAGGAAGGGAAGATTTCGCGCGGTCGCTCGTTTCTTAGGGTACTACTGCGGCATTCGCCTGCTGTTGATCGGGGAAACCACGAGAGCAGCCGGCCGCTAGAATTCTCCTCCCGTTAGCGGCTGAACTCGTAGCTGGCGTCGAAAACCTTGCCACCGTCGGGGCTCGATCCTACGACCTCCCGGTCAGGGCCACTGCAGTGACATCAGTTTTGTTCTGGGCCACCTAAGCCGCTAAGATTCGTGAATTAAAATTCCTCCGTAGAGGCAGATACGTGCCCACTCCCGTGTGCGTTGTGTCAGCCCCCTGGCCAAGACGCTTGTGTATGTATGTGTTTACGTGTGTTTGCTAGCGTCAGTTACAAGGAACTTCGTGAATACTAAAATTATTGTAATATAATAAAATATTTGACATCATCCAAGGACTGTATTTCAGACTATACTTCACTTCACTACCCATCCTTTCTCTATAATTTAATTAGGCAAAACCACTCATAGGCGATATGAGACGTACAAGTGGGCCCACATAGACCGGCACTATGGTGGTGGCAGAGACAAGAACAAAGAAAAAAAGGAGAGAAAGGCGAACGGGACTTCAGAATCGGGGAAATAGAGGAAAAACGGCTGGAGTTAGAAAGAAAATTTCGATGACAAATGTTGTAGCATATTAAACAGTATTCGCGATTAGACGCCTCTCAGCGGCAAATAAGGATAGTAGAAATTGTATGTATTAGATATAGAATAAGAACAAACTGGAAGATGGAAGATTTGTCACGGCGACAGAGGACAACGTGGAGCAGCCGAGAGAAAGTTTTTGTTCTTGTCAAAGTCGTTATAAAAAACTATTTGAATAAAATGTTATGTTATATTTTCTATAAAGACAAGGTTGTTTATTGCAGAAATATTTTGTGTAATTCAATACAAAAGTTGACAGGAGAAGCTGCAGTATTTTGCCCTTTGTATGAACAGCACGTTAACTCATAATTATGTCAGGGCAACAAAAATAAATTAGAATCAGAAGGATTAAACTTATCTCAATATTAAAATATTATGTTAACCTTGAAAAAGCAATTGTACGAAAATCATTTGTAATAAAACTATTAGAACAAATTTTATAAAAGTATGTGTAGAACTAAGTATATGTTGAAATCTAGCAACAAAAACAACCATATTACATTGAATAAATACGCATAAAGTGGGGGATCTATAGAAAATAATTCCACTTCGAAGTCTGTTGGGTGATTGATTATTGATTAAGGGCGCGTCAACTGCTGATATCACTAGTCCCGTAAGTGCAGTGCATGATCTATCGCGGGAGGTGGTGGTGATCCTCCCCCGGTGAATGAAAATCCGACACCGACCTACGTCAGCTTACGGGGATTTCCTTAACCTGTTATCTCCCACCAGTGGGGCACCGCCTCAGCCGGGAGGTGCTGTGAAAGCTCCCGACCGGTCTCCCGGAATATGTAGTAGTGTAGTGCATTTTAGTGTAAGTATGTGTGTAAGGGGAGAGGATAGCACAAGGAAGGGGAGGACAGATCGCGCGCGGTCCGTGGCGCATTTGGTAAGGTACTGCTTCGGTTTTCGTCTCGATTGTAGAAACCACGGAAAACTACCGATCAGAGCAGCCGGCCTCTACAATTCTCCTCCAGACTGACTGAATCCGACGTAGCTGACAGGCTAGTGTCGAAAATCCTGCCACCGGCGGGAGTGGAACCTAGGTCTCTCGATCAGAGACACTGCAGTGACATCAGTTGATGCACTGAGCAACCTCTGCCGGTTGGAACCCGAGAGAAGATGAAAAAAATCACTTGTTTCAGCAGAAGAAACAATTTCCCAGTGTGAAATCTATGCCCTAAAGCTTTTGTCGTTCACGCAAGGGGAAAGTAAAGTAAAACAGCTCGAGCAGGGAGCGGAACGACTTCTGCATGACCACGCAAAGCCTCCATGGCACGGAGACAGACAAAGCTTCGTCGGCGGATCGAGACCTCTTCCTACAAAGCGATTTGAAGCTACATACACATTGCCAGGGAACCGACCATACTATAAAGTTTCCCACTACTACTACTACTACTACTACTACTACTACTATTATTATTATTATTATTATTATTATTATTATTATTATTATTATTATTATTATTATTATTATTACAACAGCAAATAAACGTTTTTTTCTTCTGAAGAATTTCTTTAACAATGGACATCAATGAATTAAAATGTAAATTCTTTACTTTCTTTCAAACTTGAAAGGGGCGTTGGTTTTTCTCAAAAGATTACGCGAGTGCTGAAGGAAAGGCCCCACAGAAATAAATTTGCCTTAATTTTTATTTTCATTTGCCCAACTTAGGGTGGGACAGATTTGCCTGATATTTGGACAAATAAACGTAGATTATATTACATTCAGTGTATAATTTTCTTTCAGACTATTTTGGTCAGGGATAAAATCAAATTACATGCTAAGAGATGAAGGAAAGCTGTGTTATTAAATTTCTTGAGCTCCTTTATATGCATGCAATGCGACCTTTTAGGTACTGTATTAAAATTGGCATGCGATGATTTTTGCCAGCATAACGAGTTAAATACTTCCAACCTGATGTTCTTCCCTCCGAGTGTAAACTCCATTCTCTCTGCAACTCACCATCGCCTACAAAAAGCACCGACATCACAATATTTCTTATCAGTTATAATCACGACAGAGATTATCTTGATGTTACTCATCTTACAAAGAGTACTGCTCGTCATATGGGCATTTTCAATGGACGTCTGCAGATAGGACAAGCGAACAATGGGCTCTGCCAATCGGCGTAAATGTAGTCTAACTAAATTTCCCTGAATATATTAGACACACATTCACTCTGAACACCCTGATTCTCTCAACTAGAATTTCCTGTTTTCCCCCTAACACTATTTTGAGATTCCTTCTGCCTTTAGTAGCCATGCCAAGAGTTGATTCTTTTTCTGTCGAACAATTTTCTCTATACATAAAGACGTTTGTAGAAAAAGGGTAGATATATTTTGAACAAGTTAACAGCATGCTAATTTAAAACTTATAGCTACCATTCTTAAAATTAGCCAATCTTTTTGATATATTTCTCACGTTTTGGATCTGAACATTTTTAATGCCATTCGTAGTTTTTATTTTTTTGTTATTTTCTGAGTTTCATGTACACATACTTAATCGCTCTTACTGACTTACACAACAGCTCTGTGCATTTATTCATTCCAAATTTATTATATTTTATTTAGAAAGCAATATTTACTATGTGTTGATGCAACGGCACCAACTGAACTGAAAGGATTATGTGACTGGTCAGCACAATACGGATTACTGCAGGTTTCGCTTAGCACATGGTCACAGAATAGATACTACACAGAAAGGAAAGTGGAGGGCGGCTCCTTAGATCTTCAGTGAGACACCGCGCAGCGTGGTCCGCCATCTTGAAACTGTGCAAAGGAACCGCAAGAGTCAGCTCAAACGTCATATTCTCAACAATCTGCTCCAAATTTTTCCGTCTAAATTTTCCAACGGGTAGTGTTAGTTTCACTGTTTATAATGCCTTTGGTGTATAATTTTGCTTTTTCAAAAATTACACAAATGTAATTTTTTAAATATCTCCCACACCGTTAATATGCATATTTCTAGCAATTTGTAAACACTATTCCATTTGTGAGATAAAGTGCTTTAAATTACATTAATTAGATTTCCGAAAACTCAGAAATTGTCTCTGAAATAGGGCTTCAATTTCGCATTGTTAGTAACGCTTAAATGATAATTTTTTTAAACGGCTCCAAATTTTTTTATGAAAATTGTCATTTGAGCGAGGTTTCACTCTCCTTTATTATTTTTGAAGTAATACTTCGGTTCTTGTGTTTGGAAACTGAAGAATTGGGAAAATTTGGACTTAGGGAGGAGATAGATGACAGCTGACTAGAGTATATAGCAAGTCCAATAAATTAGCAAACACCAAAGAAAATAGAAAACTAATTCGAGAAAGTCTGTGCCTTTCTATGGAACTACTAGTAATGTATTTAAAATTCTTTACCTTTTTATCTCTATTTCTTATTAATATTCGCCTAAGTGCGATATTAATATTTGTCCATACGAAGCAAATCCCCTCGGGTTACGCATGTTTTTGCTAGTTATTCACATACACCAAAAACCCGAGTGAAACGGAAATAAGAGGCACCGTCACCACCGTTCACAACACAACTGCCGGGTCGTACAGCTGTTTACGCACTTTCAATATGGCGATCACGCGCATCATATCGGCGCGCGCATTTTGTGGGCAGCTTTCCTTTCTGTGCAGTACCTATTCTGAGACACGGCATTCCAATGCAGTTTCCGCGCGATTACCCTCCAGAGTTTGCACTTTTATATCTCCTTGACCCTTCCTTGAACCGCTCTGGTCGTAATAATTTTTGCTCATAAATCGGTGCCCCGCAAGGCTAATTAGTGGTCATCTCAACTTCAGTTTTTACCTGTTTATTCTGGGCCTCTTAGTTACTTGTGTCATCTCCCAGTGCTGTTTCTCAGCTCCTTCCTATCCCGTCAGGTGGGATTCCCGACAATCAAGGGTCTTGAACGAGTGGCCAATCACAGAATTCTTTGAACGGACGGTTTAGTGAAGAACTTGCCTTTTCTGCTTCTTTCAGCTTGTTTTGAATCTTAGACGCACTTCATTTTTACGCGTGAGCTAACGTTTGTTGTAACATACAGCACCAATCACCCTCGTAACCGAAACGTCGGGCTGCTCGTATGTGGGGAGTGAATAACCCTTTCATAATGTTTTCTTACGCACCTGATCAAACTTTATGAACTGAATCGTCCCAAAATAAAATGATACATTCTCTTTATTAATTTCATTTCTATTCGTACTCACAGTTGCTGGTAGAGTGAATGACATTTCATTTGGACATCGTTAAAAGAACTAAAAACTATTTTGACCATGTGCGCCGCCGCCCCGCGCCGCCCCGCGCCGCCCCGCGCCGCCCCCGCCGCCCGCGCCGCCCGCGCCGCCCGCGCCGCCCGCGCCGCCGCCGCCCGCGCCGCCCCGCCCGCGCCGCCCGCCCGCGCCGCCCGCGCCGCCCCCCGCCCGCGCCGCCCCGCCCGCGCCCCCGCCCGCGCCGCCCCGCGCCGCCCGCGCCGCCCGCGCCGCCCGCCCGCCCCGCGCCGCCCGCCCGCGCCGCCCGCCCGCGCCACCCCGCGCCGCCCCGCCCCGCCTCGCCCCGCCCGCGCCGCCCGCGCCGCCCCGCGCCGCCCGCCCCGCGCCGCTCCGCCCGCCCCGCCCGCCCCGCCCGCCCGCGCTGCCCCGCCCAGCGCCGCCCCGCCCGCGCCGCCACGCCCGCGCCGCCCCGCCCCGCCCGCCCCGCCCCGCCGCCCGCGCCGCCCGCGCCGCCCGCGCCGCCCGCGCCGCCCGCGCCGCCCGCGCCGCCCGCCCGCCCGCCCGCGCCGCCCCGCCCGCGCCGCCCCGCGCTGCCCGCGCCGCCCGCCCCGCCCGCGCCGCCCCGCCCCGCGCCGCCCCGCGCCGCCCCGCGCCGCCCCGCCCGCCCGGCGGCTGGGTTTACTTACGCGGAGTAGACAAAGAGCGGCCGCGCGCCGGCCGCGGCTGGGGGTGGGTAGGCGGGGAAGGCAAGGGGGGGGCCGGGGGGGGGGGGCGACGCGGGGGGGGGCGCGGCGAGCGAGGTAAGCGACAGACGCCAGGGCTAGGGCGGGGGGGGGGGGCTGGGCGATTGGTCCAGAGGCGGCGTGAACGAGCAAGAGGAGGAGCGGCGAGCATTCGCGAATGCGCAGGGGAGGGATGCTGGCGCGAGTGCAAACGGGAGGCTTAAGAGCGGGGCGGCAGTGCTGCTTAGCGTCCATGCGGATGAGCGGACAGTGGTTAGACTGGTGGTCGAGTGCCGAGTAGTCCTTTAGGAGAGTAGAAACGTGCTGAGGAACACAATATCGATCCGATTGCGAGTTGCGAAAGCGAGAGCGACTAGAGAAAGCTGACGGATGAGAAATCGGACGCAACAGAGGGTATCGGAGGAGCCTATGGGCAAACATGGGCGCAATAAACATCAAATGAAGGGCTTGATAATAATAATAATAATAATAATAATAATAATAATATAATGTCAAAACCGCACGCAATAGAGCATTAGTTAGTTGAAACATCGATGTTTTAAATATAGATTAATAAACTTGTTATTTTCCTACCCAATTTTAATTACAGTACGTATACGGGATATATTATATTGATTGGTTAATTGGAATGTTAGTAGTATGTTAATAAACATTATTATCG
Source organism: Teleogryllus oceanicus (assembly GCA_964035755.1). Taxonomy (NCBI): domain Eukaryota; kingdom Metazoa; phylum Arthropoda; class Insecta; order Orthoptera; family Gryllidae; genus Teleogryllus; species Teleogryllus oceanicus. Next base: position 65,491,504 of record CAXIVR010000006.1, on the reverse strand, counting down.
GATGTAAAGAAGAAAATTAAAATTAAAGAAGAACATGTTTCCCTATTTTACCATTTATTGACTTCCATTCATATAAAATGTTAAATTATGTTTGTAGTTTGCAAGTTACACGCTACGAATCTTTTAGGATATGCTACTGACAAACCTCCTTACATTCACAATGAAAGCAGTATGTTGTAGCGTGGTAAGGAGAATGACACAAAACATGGATATTGCTTTATTAAAAATAAAAATTTAAAAAAATCTATGTTTTGGCAACAAATATCGCTGAAGAAAACATCCAAAGCAAAATGTCGATGTTAATATGTCGACACAAAACACAAATGACACAAAACATCCATGTTTTTTCGCCATCCCTAGATGAAGGATGGTGGAGGGGCGGGGGCAGGAAGCGAGGGTGACGTGTGCGAGGGCGGGCGAGAAGCAGAAAGGCGAATGACCAGTGAGTGCCTGGGTGAGAAGCACAGGCGAGCGCAAAGCGGTCGAGCGGACGGGGAGTTGGGTACTCAACTGAGGCGAGTGGAGAAGAGGAAAGGAAGAAACGACCGGGAGAGATGGAAGCGAATGAGTGGCGGAGTGACCGACCGTCGGCTGAGCGAGTAGGTCACGGGTGAACCAGTGGCGAGGTGGTGAGCGAGTGGAGGGAGAGGAGTACGAACCACACGTGGTCTACCACACCCAATGTCGCTTGCTTTATCAGGTTAATCTCGGGGTGGGAACCTATGACTTCATGCCTTATCCGAACCACCTCCCCCACCGGTAGCGGTAGGTCAGTGCGTCAACTGATGTCCCTGCAGCGCCTCTGACCGGGAGGTCGTAGGTTCCCACTCCCCACGGTGACAGGATTTTCGACGCTCGCTTTTCAGCTAGGTCGAATTCAGTCTCTGTCTGGAGGAGAAATCTAGCGGCCGGCTGCTCTGATCGGTAGTTTTCCGTGGTTTCTCGAATCAGCACCAGGCGAACGCCGGAGCAGTACCCTACCAAACGGGCCAAGGACCGCGCGCAATCTATCATTCCTCTTCCTTGTCCTATCCTCTCCCCTTACACACACACACTTACACTAACATGCACCACACTACCACATATTCATCTAGTGGGGAAACCCCACTAGCCGACGGTAGGTCAGCGGCGGATCTCGCCATCCAGCGGGGGAAGATCACTGCCATCTCCCGAGAAAAAACATGCACTACACTAACGGGACTAATGCCCGAACGCAATGCCCCGTTGACGCGGCCGGAAACACGAAAAAATCTATCAATCAATCAACTGAAGTCACTGCAGCGCCTCTGACCGGGAGGTCCTAGGTTCCCACTGCCCACGGCGGCAGGATTTTCGGCACTAGCATTTCAGCTAGATCGAATTCAGTCGCTGCCTGGAGGAGAATTCTAGCGGCCGGCTGCTCTGATCGGTAATTTTCCGTGGTTTCTCCAATCAACACCCGGCGAATGCCGGAGCAGTACCCTACCAAACGGGCCACGGACCGCGCGCGATCTGTCCTTCCTCTTCCTTGTCCTATCCGCTCCCCTTACACACACTTACACTAACATGCACTACACTACCACATATTCTGGGAGACCGGTCGGGAGCTTAGAGCTTGTCCCGGCTAGGGCGGTGCCCCGCTGGTGGGAGAGTCCTGGATAGGGGGAAACCCCACTAGCCGACGGTAGTTCGGCAGCGGATCTCGCCATCCAGCGGGGGAAGATCAACGCCATCTGCCGAGAAAAAACATGCAGTACACTAACGGGACTAATGACCAAAGCAGTTGACGCGCCCGGAAATACGAAAGAAACAAACCAAAGCAGACGTTTAGCACTTGAAGAGAAGCGACTGGCCAGCGAGCACCTGGCGCGCGTGTTTGAGACAAGCAGCAAACGAAACGCTACACAGCAGACCACTTCTGCAAAGGTAGGGAGTAGATGGTGAGTGGCCAAGAGATGAACGCACAACACAAATGTGAGTTTCTAGAGTGTGTGGCGAGAAGGTGGAGGAGTAGCTGGCGGCGCTTGAAGAAAAGTAACAGCGGGCAGACTGCACACTGCTCTGAGAACTCATCATTTGAAGGACAAGTAGCAAACTGAATGCAATACAATGTGGCAGGCGAGTGATGATGAAAAACGAGTAGAGGAGCCGTGAAAATAAACGGCTGAGTGGTGGAGACGTAGGGAAGTAGAAGAGTGGAGAAGAGACGGTGACCGAGAACGAGGTAGGCGAGTAGAAGACGAGTGGCAAGCAGATGAACGAGGATAATACGATTGATTGATTGACGTCATCTGCCATGGTAATTAGTTGTGACAGCGAAGTGAATCAATCTTTTAGAAAGTGGCGCTGTCCTTCCGCTTCTGGATGTAGAGATCCGGCACAGTCCTGCACGCCGGCTTGCGGGAGATTTTCCCTCCAGGTTGTCTCCCCAATAGGGGAACAGACAAGACAACCTCTGCGCTCTCTACTAGCCTCACGACACTGTAGTCATGTAAATGTGTGTAAGAGGAAAGCATTGGATAAGGCAGAAGGAGAGGTGCATGGGCACGGATCGCGCGCAATCTGTCCTTCCTCTTCCTTGCCTTATCCTCTCCCCTTACACTACACTACGACATATTCTGGGAGACCAAACGAGAGCTTAGAGTTTGTCCCGACTGAGGCGGTGCCCCGCTGGTGAGAAAGTCCTGGTTGGGGGGAACCCCACTAGCCGACGGTAGGTCAGCGCCAGATCTCGACATTCAGTGGAGGAGATCTCCACCTTCTCCCGAGAAAAAAAAATGCACTACACTTATGGGACTAATGACTAAAGCAGTTGACGCGCCCGAAAACCCGATAAAATCAATCAAACCTCCGCCTCCCTCACCCTCCACCCACTGCAACCCTCCCTTTTCCTCCCCTGCCCTCTACGCCCTTCAATGCCCTCCCCTTGGCGCATCCCTCGCCCTGCTCCCACTCCCACGCTTTCTTCACCTTTCCTTTTCGTCCCCTGTTCCCTATCCCCAATGCCCGCCCCTCTTCCCTCTCCATCCTCCCGCTCCAACCCTTTCTTCACCTTTCCTTTCCCCTGCCCCCTTTCCGCCCTCCGCAGCGCCTGTTAATATTTGCAGTTCTCCGCCGCTCTTATCGCCGCCACTCGCTCCTGCGCCCGCTTTGTTTAGCCTGCGCCTGGCGCCTCGCTTCGCTTCGCCCGTGTCATCGCGAGGCTTCCGGCGCTGGGCACCCGGGTTCAAACCTCCGACGCGCCCCGCGGAATTCGCCAAGAACAAGGACGGCGCGTTGTGGAGTTCGCCTTCTCAGTTCTCGGTTTCCTCTTCCTTCATTCCAATATCTATTCCACTTTGAGTCTCGTAAATCAACATCTTCTTCAATATCGTAAACATCACTGCTGAACATTAATGATTATATTGGTCCTACAATAAATAAATTAAATTTGCTATCTCATATTTTTCCCGCTGTTTGTCGCGTATGACTGTTATCGCCTATTACTTTCGGCCTCTGCGTCACAACATATTTCTCTTTCTTTGCTTTTGATCTGTATTGTTTATACTCTCCTTCTCCTCTCTTTAAGCCGCGTTCTTTCTCTTTGTCTCTCTCGTTCCCGCGTTCCAACGATGTTATCATCCATCAGGATTTATGGCCTAAGCTTCGATGAAAAAGAACACAAACGCCCTCTACCGTCTGGCAAGTTAAACACGTTCAGCGGTTCGCTGGCGTACAACTCTGGGTATATTCCTTCAAAAATTGACATTTTTAATACGCAATTAAACTTTTTGGTGATATGGTAATGATAGGGTCTCCTTATTATTACTATTATTACTATTATTATTATTATTGATATTATTATTTCAGTGAATAGAATAATGTTAACATTTCATAGTGTTTTCACATTAAATTGTTTTACTAAATAATCTCTGTAGTTTCCAAAATTGCAAATTTAAAAATAGTATGTGTTGAGGCAAGAAAGTATGTGCTGTTTGGAACTCCACTAGTTTCCTTTTTTCCTAATTAAGCGTTTGGGAATAGTTTTTTGGCATATAAATGCGGTAGAAAACGTTTAAAATTAATAAACCAAAAAAAAAAAAATTTAAAACTTCAAATACATACAATTTTTTTAAAATTACTAAACAATTTTTAAAAATAAAACAAACATTTTAAAAATCATTTGGAGAGCACAAGGTGATGCACATTTTGCAACATACAGTTTTCCCGCCAGTTGTATGAACTTCCTCCATTGCCATCCAGGACCGTAATTTGGTAGACAATCTAGACGCAACCTCATCGCACAAACTGACCATACCTACGATTGGTAAACAACCACTCGAAAGTGTAGTAATAGTGAAGGAAAAATGCTGATTTTTTAAAATACTTATTTTCATAAAAATGTAATGAAATTAAAGAAAATTGAGAGAATAAAAAATATTTTGGGAAAATAGCAAAATATGTAAAATACGTAATGTAGTACTAAATAGTACTAAAAATTATGTAACGAAGAAATTGGATATTGTGTTTAGACGGCAACGATTCGCCGAGATTAAAATTTTCAGAACAGTGAGTAGAAAGACAAAAAATATATACTTAATTACAAAAACATCCGGTCTTTACTCATTACCAACTTGGACACGCATAATGAAGCTTCAACTCCCCCAAAAGCATTTACGTTGTAGTAAACGTCACCCCGTTCCGAGTAATTGTGTACTCCGATGGAGACCTCTTGCAAGACTCGAGAATTGCCTAGAGTAACCTACGAGCACCCGAGTACAAGATTTGTTTGTAACTTATTATTAACAAAACTAGCATAATTTAAAATTATCTAATCGTGGTTCCTTCGTCGAGAATTTTCATATTAAAGAGTTTTATTTATGCTTACAAATCCACAATAAAAATAAATTTTAAACATATTAGTTACCCAGCTCGTGAGTTTTCGAGTTTCGAAAGTTTCATGAAAAAGGAAAATTAAATTAAAATATTTAAATGATTTTCTCGATACGAAATTAAGTTTAATTATCGTCAATCTAATAAATGAATTCGTAACCATTTCTGTAAGTAAATACCGGAAAGAGTATATAGTAATTTATAGTATTTCACTTATGTACTCGCTGGTACTACAGAGTAATCATAAGGTGCATTAAAAACGTGTTTTTTCGAGATTTCTTCCAGAATATCTTACAAAGAATCGGCTAAGAATTGTGCCGATCAATTTTCTTGACAAGAGGAATCCAATGAGCTTTTGATCACTCTGCAGAAGCCGAAAGTCACCTAAAAGCGTTTCAGTTGCTTAAAAAAATATTAAATGTTTCGAAAAACTTATATCGTCCACTGGAAGTATATTTGAATAGCTCACTCAAAATTTCTGCTAATGAAGTTGTTACCCTTTTCTTCACTATTAGAAACTCCGTAAACCATTGTATTTACGAACACAATAGTACGCAATGACAAGAAAAAAATAATGATTTTGAAATGACAGTATATTTTTCAAAATTCAAATGAATTTCAAATAGTGGGTAGAAATTTATTGATGTAAAATAATTTAACTCCTCTAAAATTCTTTCGGTATTTTTTACTACATTTTAAGTACGTCTTTCCCATCTTTGTATATTTATTGCAAAACGGTTCTTATTTGCAATATCACTTTCAGTGTATAAACTGCGTCTAAGGTTTTTCTTTTATTAGATAATTTCATGCAACACGATTTAGTATTTGAAAAATGATCATTTTGAAAATATATTTTTTATCATTATATGTTAAAAGTGTTGAACGAAGTCGTCGAGTAGAAAAAAAATCAAAACGTAATTGTGGCCGAGTAATTTTCTCTCGGGTGTTACCGACCTTCGTTTTACTTTTTTGAGTAGGGACCGAGTTTATGGAAGACGTGTATGTCCACAATATTATATGAGAATATAATAAATAGAACTTCCTTGCAAATATCTTTGAAGTAACTACGAGGCCGGATGACATAAACGTATACATACGTGTTAAGTTAAAAAATACTGTTAAGAGAGAGTCCTTTAAATCATCTCTGAATATGTTTGTCTGCAGAAGCCATTTAAACGCATTGAAACTCCTTCTTCAAAAAAATAGCGATACGATGACCATATACCGTTGATAAGGAGGGAACGTGCGTGTTATTTTATTCTTGATAAGTCAATCTATTATCAATAAAACGATATTTGTCTTCTACCATGCACTATTTCTCCATCAAAAACATATCTACTAAATTATATTTGTTCATAAGTTCATATCTCATATTTCGCAAAACTAAAAATGTTTACACCGTTATCTAGCGCGAGCCGTTAGTCAAACGAAAATGCTTTCCTTTGTTGGCGCATGCCATTCATGTAATCTTTCAAGTGGACTTCCAATAGCAGGTGAACAGGGGTCGCCAAAACTGCCCACAAACAACAAGTATTTAATCTCCTTTTGTGCGTAGTAGTGTTTTCGTTGCCTTCTATAAAGTAACAGAGACGATTGTTTTTGGTTGTTGTTTTTTTTTTTTCGAAAAAAGGACAATTATATGGTACTTATTTCTGGAGAGTTTGTGTTAATGAACGTCCAAACGAAAAAAACGTGCGAATGAATAAATATCTACCTATTTCAGTTGCGTTTTTTTCTAACATCCTCTTTGTTGACAATAAAGTAATTAAGTTAACGAATCTCAATTAGAATTTTACATTTCCTTTCTCACGTTTCGGACTAATAATTTTTTTCTACAACGAAGTCATGTGCTAGGAACAAAATCTCTGATAGTAACTTAAAATGGAAATATTGTGCATTTGTGAAAGCGACATGTAAGTATAAGCAAATAGCTCAATCCCACTTCCACTTCATGTATTCTATAAAACAAAATGTGTTGTAAAACAAATCATCCAAATTCTTATATGCTTCGTTTCAATGATAAGTGGAGAATTGATTTCTTCGGTTCTTTAACTGTCTTCGATGCCTTTGGCAAGATTTTCATTTCATGAACGTGTACAAATAAAATATGACAACTTCGATAGTGTCTGCCAGAAAGTGTCTTCTCAACGTGCATTTCCTAAAAATAAAACTGAGATGGCGTTATTGATTCCACACTCATCGTAGAACCGGAAACACTTTCCAGGGTTTGATTTCCAAGCAGGGCCAAACGTGTTCTTAATGTACATGTACTAACCAATTTTCAGCTTGTGAAAAGCGTTTAAAGAATCTTTGTATATTATACACATTCCCGTACATTACTGATTTGTGTGTTGAAGCTTGAACAAACTAGTGAAATGATTGTTCTAGAAGTTCAATGACACGCTGCTTGGTCGTGGCTCAATGACAACGCTGCTGTCGACTGCCCAAGGCTCCTCGAGTTCGACTCCCGGAGGTGGCTTTTTTACAGAAGAGAGAGAGAGAGCCGCGATGAATTCAACCACTGTCTTCGTGACGATTCTTTTAGTCAGCTACACTCATCGGAAGTTTTACGCGGTTTCTGAGATAAATGCCAGTCGAATGCGAAACGGGCCACGGACAGCGCGCGATATCGTTCCTCAACCTTATTCCAATCCTTCCGGATACCCAATCTGGGGAGGTGCAGCTCCTAGCAATATTAATAAAATTAAAATAATTCAAAATATATTTCTAAGAAACTCTAAATGCCCCAAATTAGAAGAAACCATAGCTAACTTAGCTAACAATTTTTATAACAATCTGCATACCTCACCAAGTACCATCATTTTTAAAATGAAAAAAAAGGTCCACCCACGCATAAAGTCAAGATTTCACAAAGACAAATTCAAACCCCCGTAAACCACTATACCCTCAGCTCCTTAACATAATCATATTCCTTTCTCTTCTTAATTAACAATAACATGAAATCAATAATTATGTCAGTTTAAACCTCACTTACCTTACGGATGGCCAATCGAAAATTGTCATATAATAATCGTATGTATTTTTAAAACCCTTGAAAGACTGTATTGGCGAACAAGAAGCAATAATTTTTTTAAAAAATTCTTCCCTTTAAAACATACCTACCTGTTGTAGCGTCACGGCGGCCGTGGGTGGGAGGAGTGGAAGTATCGCATACCTGCGGGCATGAATAGCTAGGCGCCCGGCGTTGGGATACATTTAAACAAAGGGAACGCCAGCTTGACCGGGATGGTCACGTGGTAGACGCGTGCCTCCCTCCCACACCTAGGACGGTCACGTGACGGCTGCACTCTGGTATAAAATCGAGCCGACGAGCTCAGACGGTGGGTTTTAATTCTGGAAACCTCGCGCGATGCGCAAAACTTTACGCCCAGGCTGGAGCGTGTCGTGCCTAGTGCACGGGTGACGAGGTCACGGTAGTGGCGCAGGAGTAGCGTCAGAGGAGGCGGGGCCTCCCTAGCTATGTGGGGTATCCACAGAGAAATACTCACAAGGGTGTAGTTTGGGAGCAGAAGTTGGTTATTGTACATACATGTAAATAAACTTGTACATACTTGTAAATGTCTGTGTGTTTTTCTCCATTACGCAACACTGTGTATGCATTCCTCCACTGTCACACGGGTCGGTAGATCAGTCTGCAGCTTAGGAGTTGCCCTGGTTGGAGCAGTGACCCCCAGGCGTGGAGGAGCATTATCACCTCCTGGAGTACAACATGCACTTCACTTACGGGAGTAATGGCCTAATTATGACAAGCATAGCACAGTATGGGCGAGACATTTAAATGTGACTATTAGTTTTCAATATGCATGGCAGTGTGACTCGCTGATATGTATCGAAAACGGAATCTTGTTGCAGAAGCGCATTACTCGATGCAATAAGAATTCTGAAGCGTATAGCCCACAGGAACACCCGGGAACCCTTAAGTCATGTCAAACAATATTTTATGAAAGAGAAACCATAACGAGTTTGATGGGATTGACCGCTGCTCGGTAGCCAACACGCTTTCTCTCGAATGAAGTATGTCCAAGGACATTTTTTTGTAAAACCAAAGTCTTGGTAAGGATTGTGTTTCTATTTAAAATCATATAATGTCGGATTTTTAATAATTAATCATCATAATTCTTCTTCTGATGGACCTAAAAAATATGTCTATTAATGCACATTTAACTACGTTGATGTAATAATCGCAACCCTTTTAACATCGAGTAATAAAAGATGAAAAGAACTCCGAAATAAAACGCAGAGATCAACGACAAAGAAAACAGGCAAAATATAGGAACGGGAAAGAAGAGAAAAGGAAAAGTATGACGCAAAAGAACACCGAGAAGAAATAATACAAGAAGACCGAGAATAAGGAAATCATGAAGTATAGGAAGAAGAAGGACTAGCACATCAATATCAAGAACGAGAAGAGAGCCCATTACAAGCATCGCTTTATCATCTGCGTAGGTGAGACTAGCTAAGATGTCTCCTCTGTACGCAAATCTCTCTTGGAAAACCCTTACAGACTGTGTTAGCTCAGAGCTAGCAGTACTGTGGCCTCTGCACCGACACTGACCGGGGATGTCTTGGGCTCAGAGTCCCCACAGTGAAAGCTTCTCCACACTAACTACATGGCTGGGTCGAATTCAACCGCTGTCTGGAGGAGAATTCTCGCGATCGGTACTTTTCCGTGGTTTCTCCTTTCAGAATCGGGCGAATACCGGGCCAATACCCTAAACTCTAACATACATGTCGGGAGACCTGTCAAGCCGGTGCTGTGCCCCGAGAAGGGAGAGCCCTGGAGGGAATAAAGTCCAGCAAGTGACGTCGTAGTCGAGGCCGGATCTCAAGTTCTAGCGGGCAGGAGCACCGCCACCTCCCGGGATATAACACACACTACTCTAAAAGGACTGATGGCTACATTAATAGGACCAATGGCCACAGGAGTATACTACTCTAATGGCCATAGGAGTAGATTTCTCTAAGAGGACTAATAGCCATGGCAGTACACTACTCTAAGAAGATTAATGGTACTAGGAGTATCTCTCTAATAGAACTAATGGCCATAGGAGTAGATTACTCTAATATAATGGTCATAGGAGTACATTATCCTAATAGGCTAATAGCCATAGAAAAAAGGCTTTACGAGTACACTACTCTAACAATGTACCCTACTCTAACAGGACTAATGACTATATGAGTTCTAATAGGACTACTAGTCATTGGAGTACACTACTCTAATAGGACTAATGGCCGGGGACAATCAATCGTGAGCGAGTTGTACAAGACGAGGCGCACGTTTCAGTCGTCGCTTGCTTTCAATCGTCACTCTTAAATCGCAGAAACAGAAACAGTATAAAGTGGAATAAGAAATTTTCGTGGACATGAATCGATCGATCCTACTTGCGATGATGCCTTTTTCTTGCATAAATGCCTTTTTAGGACATTTTCGCCTTTCTATTTATTATTTTTATACTCAATGCTAAGATATCGGAAAATCGGCGTTGGACTAACGTGACCATTTATTACAAAATCAATTCACGTCTTGGTTTTTTAAATTACGAGAGAATTCCTGAAGGTATACCAACAGATTTTTCTCCATTTCCCTATTTCACAAATACCAGTCATGATCTGAGAACATGGTCGGTTGACAATACACCGAGGGCACCGAAATAAATATAAATTCCCAGAAGGTTTCAGTGTTGCTAGAGTTGGACTTCTAAAATATATACCAGTCACATCGTTCAGATATCCTTCTCCGCATTCAAACTCATTTGGTCTCCCAGTCGTCGCAAATTTGAAATTCTGATCCTTGATAAGTTCCTGGTAATATGCTAATATTACTGGTTAATACAAACTATTAAGAATAAAATGAAGAAGAGTTGTAAATATGTAAATCCATTTTTACATTAAAATGTACGAACTTATTTTGTGCATTTAAGTTTACAAAATAATATAAACAAAAATTACAATTTTTCATTTTATTGCGTATGTAATTTACGAAAGTGCCTTTTTTTCTCCTTATTCTTGACATTTTCAGTACCTTTTTAGGCGCCTAAAAGACGATTTTTTAATGCCTAAACATCCGATCTCTAGTCATTAGATAGAGAGAAAACGTAGGAACGAGTGGCCACTTTCTCCACACGTACGTTTTTCGTGAAAACCGTGGAAGTCCACTCCGCCTCCAGCGCGCCCAGCGGCCAGTTCGTCGCGTCGTGTCCTTGAGCTGCGCGCGCAGCTTCTGAGCGCGATGACCAGGGCAGCAGTGCTTCGCGATTCGCGCGTCAAAGATTTTGCTGCGCCCAAAGATCAGAGTTTCATTATTTTTCGCGTCTTTTTTTTTTCAAATTTACGTGGGAAAGGATTTTTGTGTTAATTTTTTCGCATTTAGTTTTTTATCAATTCTATGACAAAAGTTTTTTTGCGCGTTTTACACAAAATACGTCATTGCTAATTATTAGTCCTCAGAATTTTAGGCATAAAAAAGGGATTATTTTTGGCACCTAAAATAGGTTACAAAATTATGAAATTAGGCACTATTAGGGATGAAAAATGACGTTTTATGCTCTTATCTACTGGGACCGGGCCCGCTCGTCTCTCAGCGAGGACGTCCCCTCTGGGTATCTCCGCCAGCAGCTTCACACTGCTTCAATTGAGCCTAAAACCTGGTCATAACTGCAAATGCGAGTAGATGTACGTAAAAATAAGTATCAATGGGTTTTAAGGTCGATAAATTGGAATATCATATATAATTTCAAAATTCATAATGGCGGCTTCAAAATGGCCGATCTACTCCTTTAAAAACAAACAAAAATGCGTAAAAATTATACATATGGGGTTCTGGAGATCACTGATTCCGAAAATTTAAATTAATGGCTAACTCACTCATAAAAATGAATGATATGTGTCAAAAAATGGATACAATAGTTATCGCGGTCGCGGGTTAATATTGTTATCATTCCAAAAATTTATATCAGTAATGTTCTTATTAAAAGTAATTATAAGAAGGATAAATCGAAAAAAATATACAAAGAAAATAATTCCTTGTTGCGTCGAAGACGGGATCTCCGGGATATCTAGTGTTAAATCTTACTATGTAGCATTGCAGTCAAGTGGTTATAAAACAAAAAAGTGCAGTTATGTGCAGCTACATGTGTGATATTTTGATTAAGAGCATTCTACTTAATAAATAAAAACGAATGATTGAACCAGGAATCCGCAGGACAAAAAATATAATCCACAATATACATGACTAACATTGTTACACTCTATACGTTGGAATTTAGCCGTATTATACATAAAATTATCTAACACTTTTTCTTAAAAATATACCTAACGTATAGTCAAATGTGTCTTTTATTCGGAAATACAAAAATAATTCACAGAGCAATTTCAATATTTTTTTAATTTCACAAATATCGTTGATAAGAATCAACATTCGAGTGTTTGAAGCAACGCTAACTTCATGAGACCGCGAGGAAGACAAAAACGATTGAAATAACTTTCTGGAGCTGAAGTAGTGTGCTCCAGTGTCTTCCGAACGAGATTTGCTAAGTCCGAATTCCGAACGCGCACTTTGACTTCTGCCGTTCTGGCCAGGTTTTTGGCCCGATTCAACCAGTGCGGCCGGGGCAAACCCTCAGCACCCGTCTGGCCTCATGCACAGCAATAGAGTGCATGTAAGCGTTAACGTGTGTGTATGTGTGTGTAAAAGAAAAAGGTTAGGACACGGAGAGATCACGCATGGCCCGTGGCCTGTTAACTTACTTCTCCGGCATTCGTTGATTGATTGATTGATTGATTGATCAGACACACCACGGAAAACTACCGACCACAGCAGCCAGCCGCCAAACTTCTCCGTGGGACTGGTCTGAATTCGCCCAATGTAGTGCCGAAAATGCGCCACCGTTGGACTCGAGCCCCAGGGCCACGCAGTCAGAGTCGCCCGTGAGACAATGGTGAGGTTGGCTGTGAGGTGACTCCTGCGTTCGCTCTCGTTGAACCGCAGACGCGTCTACAGCGGCGACGCGGTCTCTGCTGCAGCAGCCGGTGGGCGGGCGGGCGGCGGCGGCGGCGGCGGCGGAGGGGGGGCGTGGGAACGTTGCCGGCGCCTTTACGTAACGCAGAGCTGCGGCGGCGGCGGCGGTGGCGGCGCGGGGGCGGGCGGGCGCCCGTGGAGGGACGGGCTCTGTATAAGGAAACGGCGCGCGACGGGGAGGCGCGTCGCCCAGGTCAATATCAGGCACGGTGGGCCGAGGGGAATCAAAGCAAGGACAACACTACTGGTTACACTGTCAGAAGGTACATTGAATTTAATGTACGACTGTATATGAATTTTAATGTACCTTGTGCATTAAAGTGAGATTAATGTACCTGTACATTAAATTTATTGCTTAAATTAAAATCAATGCAGTTTTAATGTACGGCTGTTAACTTATTTGTGTACATTAACTTTAATTGATCGCGTACATTAAATTTAATGTACACGTGCATTAAAATTACTGTACGTGTACATTAAATTTAATTTACGTACATGAAAATTACTTTAGAATTTCGCTCCTGTTTCACTCTCGCAGAACCTGGGGCGTACGCCATGTAATGATGGAGATTTGAACGAACAGAATTCATTTATTTTCCCTTATTTTATAATTAAAGAACAAGCTGAGAACATTCTTTTCAAATTGCCATTCTAATAATGTAAACGGGACAGGTAATTTTTTTTATTTTAGGGGGGTTCAGGGGGTGAAATATCGATTTCCCGTTACTGTGTCGAGTATCTGACTACTGACAATATTTTGCAATTTTGAAGAGGCCACTACTGGAACAAAATTTGGTTTAAAAATCTGTGCTCGTTTTCTTGAGCTCAGTGAGCAAATATGGTTATTCACATTATCGTTCTCTACGTTTTCGATGCGGCAAATCGATTTCGTCCCATGGGGAACAATATAGGGTAATAGCCTAAATAGATAATCTATTCGCTTTCGCAAATAGTTTTTATTACATGAGAACGAATATTTTAGAGTCAATTCTTATCCTAAAACCGCAAGTTAAAAATTATTAAAAACGAGAAAAACACGTTCATTGCCGGAAACATGAGTTTCTAAAAGAACACTACCTTGCACTGTATACACACAATCAGGAGCAAAATCTTTGGAACGAGGGAATAGGTATTCACTTTTAGTGCGTCATTATCTACGGTCATTAGTCCGCAAAGTGTAGTACATGTTATGCCGCAGGGGGTAGCAGTGTTTTTATCTCATTAGTGCATGAGAGCCGGCACCGACCTCCGTCTGCTTCCCGAGCTTCCCCTCTCCAGGTATCTCCATCAACGGGGCACCGCCGCAGCCGGGGCGATATGCAAGCCCCTGACTGATCACCCGACATCAGTGGTAGTGTAGTCACCGCCGGATGCAGAATCCTAGGACCACCCAGTCGAGTGTGCTACAGAGGCAACGCAAATATACCCATTACCGTGAGTGAGGATTATGACCTATCGCGGTGGGTGCAAAAACTGAATGCTTCAATGTAGATTTTTCGTTTTGAGTTTCAATCAATTAAAATGAAAATATGTCAAGATTGATATTAATCACCGTTTAAAGCCTTCGTTTTTTTCAACAAAATAGTTGTGTAATAAACCATATCACACACAATATGCTCTTGTACTTGATAAATGATAGAATGGATTGGAACATACCACGATACCTGAACTGTAAATAAAGAAACCGAAAAATATTTATATTGTCGAAGAGATCGTAAATTATGACACTACAATAGATTGTACAGAAATGAGCCGTAATACATAATTTTCAGTTCTCTGATAAAGAGTTTGTACATTAAAACGTTGAAAATAAACGACATCGCACAATTAAGCATTCATCACTGAAGCATTTCACGAATACAAAATTTATGAATTATTTTGTGAATTAAATCCGTTTCACTTTTGACCTGCGACATTTTTCGACCTGTACAGATTCTGACACAGTTTCCGTTGTCATCATCATTATCATGTGTCACAGTTTTGTCCTACAACGCTAATTTGTAATGCATACAGTAAATTGTATCATTAAATTAAAGCTAACATGAAGTTATTTTCAATTATATGACTTCATATTCCTAGAAACGCCTTCTGATTGGTTATGAAATCCGCAAATCATAAACAGGCTTTGAAAACTATCAAATAAATTCCTGTTTTCTCAAAGCTAGTGATAAATGATAATGCTTTCGTACACTGCCAGGCCAGCACTGTGCTACAGGCTTTCGTCCAGATCAGCTGAGCACAACCCGCATTTCGTCAGCGGATTGACTGCGTGCTGCTCATGCCAAACGCAGAATAATTTGTAAGCGGCTTCGGATATTTCAGTTGAACTTTCTCGCCTGCCGCAGTTTTTTTCAGAACGCTCGAGAACCTCTGACGGTACTTTACATTAGGGAGTTTTAGCGCCAGGCGTAAGGAGACACGCTTAAACTCTTTTGATCACGTGACCGACTTTATACGCTCATAATGAACAACGTTCAGAAGAGTTTTAGCAATTGCGACATTAAGTTATGCATTGTAACAAAAGAAACATTTGAAACGTTGAACAAAGAAGTTGCATAATATATCAGAGAGTCTACGCTAGCGGTGAGAGTTTTAAACCACGATACCAAACAAGAAAATAAAAAAGTACATCGTGTTCGGAGTTTTAGATTTTGTGGCCCTCTGCGATGAGTATGCGCTCTGGAATTTTGAATCGACTGTTCTTGAGAACATAGGAAATATTTTCAATCAGCCTTCATTATGAGAGTAAGACATAACCTCTCCCGAAGATACGATTTCAACTTCTTTTTCGCGAATTTCTTTCCTAACACTTCTCCAACATTTCCTGTTAATTCTTACCAGTGTTGTGGAGTTAGTAAGAAATAATTGTAACTGCTTCAGATACGAGAATCGGTTTGTCAGATATGGAAAAATCCCCAACGTTTCCTGTTTTTAGGCGGCCATTTTGCCGCTTGTAAGGTGACCGTAGAGACTGCTATCGGCGTGCACTATTTATGAAGGTATAAGGTCGTACCTTAGGCCTAAGGTAAGACGTTATGACTTCAAGAATAATTCTTATGAAAAAGTAGATTGAAAGAAAGTAATAAATTTAATTTAGAACTAACAAACTCTGTACTGTAAGAAGTTTTGATCGCTGATTATGATATTCAGAAATGTAAAGCTCACTACAATGTAATCAAAGCAGGGCTTTTGCGTAATCATTATTGCTTTTCTGGATTGTGTGATGCAAAAAGTTAGAATTAAAGCCTAAAAGTTAAAATTATTTATGCATCTCAGACGCTTTGTTTCAATTGGTTAAATTGGAAGTTTTCACGGAAAAGTTGAGTTGCTAGTAGCGTGGAGAGCAGTGACAGAGAAAGAACAGGGAGCAAACCAGAAGAAAGAGAAGGAGCAGAGAAAGAGTAGGGAGAGAAAGAAGAGGGAGCAAACGAGTTGAAAGAGAAGGACCAGGGAACGAGTGAGAGAGAGAGGGGGAGAGAGAAAGAGAGAGAGAAGCAAAGAACAGGGAGCAAACGAGTAGGAAGAGAAGGAGCACCGAAATAGGAGGGAGAGAGACAGAGAGAGAGGGGGCGGGGAGCAAACGAGGAGAAAGGCCGAGGGGGAGGGAGGAGGAGAGAGAAGAGGACCGCATTCCGCCTGGAGAGGCTGAGCGAGGCGCTGAGCACCTCACAGCCGCTGGCCGATGGGAAGGCCGCCCCGGTGCTTGAACCCGCGACCGCCAGCGCGCGCCGCCCGCGACACCAGCGCCATCGAGATGCGGGGTGGCCTTTGGCCCAACTGCACGAAATATTGTCTTTTACGCACCCCGCGTGGATAGTTTTCCGGGTGCGAAGCACAACTTCTTCGTTTTAACAGTGTTGCGAAACATTACGTATTAAAAATAGTATACGCTTTGATGTTCCCGCAGACCGGCGCGAAACATCCGCAGCGGGTGCGGCGACGAACATTCCGCGCCAGCCGAGGCGACGATATTCGCGGGTTCGTACACACCGCAGCGTCAGTCGTGAGTCAGAGTTTGATGACTGTTTTCCTCATCCGATAAAGAAGAAGTTCTTCCTACTGCACATACAGGTGATAGAAAATGCCAACTTACTCATTGTATGTTTTCTGAGCACGGTGAGCACCTTGTGAGCACCTTCTTACCTACGATTTTCATTTTAATTGTTAAGATCTCTTTAGAGGCGTAGAAAATGAGTCCATGATATCCTTAAAAAAAAAAAAAAAGAAAGGACGAGAAACGCTTGCATTTATTCATTTTAGAATGATTACTGACGCGTTTTGATGAAATTTTGAATCTGATTGCAGACGATATAAGAAAATATGTCACTTAACAGTCGTGAAGGTATCTCACCTGACGAACGACTTGCTATTGCACTAATAATGAAAATAAGTATTCCATTAAAGGGAATTTTATGACATTTATCGTATTTTTTATTAAAAAAATTACATTTTCGTAATTTTTGAAAAACTAAAGATTAGAGTACCATCACGTTTACAATCTAATACAGTACATTTAGCAATATAGATACCAAAAGTTTAAGAAAAATTTTGGAGCCTTTTTTTGCGATTTTTTCTCCTTTTTTAAAATTCAAATACTGGCCCGCAATATTTGTATTTTTAACTACATAGCAAAAAATCTATACAACTTTTATGAAAGAACTGATTATGAGCAACAAATTTCATTTGAAGGAAAAATCTCTCTTTAATTTTGTAGTTGCAGGAAGACGCTGGAAATAATTCAAATTTTCCAAAATTGAGAGGTAACCGTGAAAATCAGACCTACGCCACATTTTCAAGTATATTTTACTCTATGCTTACAAGAAATTTTTAAAAAATGGATTGGTTTTTTCAGAAAATTTTGAAAAGGTACCGGGATCTTCGTATAAAGTCCCCCCAAATTTTAAAGAATGTTTTTCAAAATCTCAAAGCTTCAACTAGAGCCAGATGGACAGGGATTTCTTCTGTTTGAAAAAGATCGTATCCATGATTTAGGTGCTAGCAGTGTTCCCAGGCGGACAGACAAACGGACAGACAAACGGACAGACAAACGGACGGACGGACGGACGTTTTGCTTTCAATTTGTTTTTGGCATCAAGGACACACAAAACAGGGATTCTGACTACACCACGTATTAGAGGATTTTTTTTCTTAATTTAGCAACTGGATTTATCCTTTTTTTTATGTCAAGGTCCGAGAATGAATTTTTTGTGGCGAAAATCAGCTGTTTTTGCACGCAGCATTACATAACTTTCTCTACACTGCGTATATCACTCCGTATTGGAGAGGCGTATTCGGAGTCCGTATGCGAGTACGTAGACGAGAAAGTAAAAAGTTAGCACATTATTAAATAGCGAACCTTCATATGCACATGCCGCCTGCAATACACGTTAAGGTGCATCGTGCGTAACTCATCAATGTCTTGAATTCCTTCAATCTAGATTTTCGTGACACGAAATGTGCTCAGATTTACGATTCTAATGCCTATATTTTGGATGATCTATATCTTTGGAGAGTACCTCCACTGTGCCGCACGATTTATTACAGCATTTGAACTTACGTTGCGTATGATATTAGTTATATTATCCTTATTCAAATTATTATCATTATTCATATTTATTTATTATTATCTTTATTTATTATATTATCATTATTCAAACATTGGCTAGAAAAAATTATAATCTAGCGAGTGTGCATTTTTAATTAGATATTTTGGACAGTTCCATCACATTCTTTCAGAATTCAGCTATTTTGGGTACACTAGCTATTCAGAAATCCTAATCTCATCCATTAAAGGAACCACTTCTTACCTCGCCGCCGCGCTGTGCGGTTAAGGAAAGTTTTCAGAAATAAAACAAAGCATCGAAAATGCATTTCGGAATGTCCAGTTTCATTTCCTGTTAAACATTAGCGGGAAAATGCGGTGACTATTTGGAGATTATGTGGAACGTGGAGAATAGAGGAAACAAGCGAGAAATATAACAGGAAAATATTTTTAGGACAAGCGGAAAATATGTGAGCGAACAGGTGGAAATTATATGAAGGAAAATGCTTGTAATATGCAGAAAGATTGAGGAAAATATAGAGAAATGTAGGGAATATTTTAGGGAACGAGCAGCGGCGTATGGAAGCAGTGGACGAGAGCAACATGAGAGGATCACGTGGAAGATGATGTGAGGAACGTGCACAAAAAATGCAGGCGGAGACAAACGTTTAGATATTTAGGGTTCGTCTACTCCGTAACCTGAGTGGTTAGAAACAAGCAAAATTCCGAAATCAATGTAAAATTAAATTGACAATTTTTTGTATAATGCAATTTCAGTGCTTTGTAATATTAGAATGTTTATTCCCACTTTGGGCACGGCCTTTAATATTAGTCTTCGTCCAACTAGTGGAGTACAATATGTAAATCGCATTGAATGGGTATGTCGTGAATAAGTAGGAAGAGTAAATGTTCTGTTTAAACAAATAGTATTAATAGTTTTCTGTCAATATTTATTCGCTTTCGGTTTTCTCATAACATTTCCACATTGGTATAAGTCAACGTTTCTGGTAAACATGCATTAGTAAACAATATATATATATATATATATATATATATATATATATATAAATATTGCTCCTGTATAAAAGTTTACGTCATACATACACATAATGTATTTACACGTTAATTTAGTTTTGGGAGGCTTTCCATTATCCTTGGACTTATTAGAAACATTTTATATTTATTTTACATTTTTTTTACATTCCCTTCTTCTTATGTACTACCCCATTACTACCCTACTACTATTTCCTATTAGACCATGAATCAGCAAAAAAAACCTTGCATGATAAGCTCGAAGCTATTTTTTTGAGATGTTAGCCAGTGTTATGAAGAATAGGGAAACGC
Source organism: Teleogryllus oceanicus (assembly GCA_964035755.1). Classification (NCBI taxonomy): domain Eukaryota; kingdom Metazoa; phylum Arthropoda; class Insecta; order Orthoptera; family Gryllidae; genus Teleogryllus; species Teleogryllus oceanicus. The sequence goes on along the minus strand of CAXIVR010000006.1, from coordinate 65,471,729 downwards.
GAGTTTGACAGCCTGTAGGTGTCGGCGTTGTGCCGCACAATTTGTTGAATGTGTCAAAAACTGCGATGCTCTTGGAAGAACTCAGCTCATTCTTGGTATATTGTTCGTTAGATAGCCAAACTGTAGAGGAGTTGTGTGACATACCGATGTATCGCCTCAAACTGTACGCGATATTGAATTCAAAGTGACATTTTTATGCTCTTTTGGATTACGAGTTCAAAGATAATTTTTGGACTATAAGTAGAAAGTTCTTTTTCATTGCGGATTACGACCATATCATACCGTTTCGGCGTCTCTAATTAGACGCCCTAGTGATTCAAAGATGTCCAATTTGTTCCTAGTTGTCTCGGCGTTTATCTAGTTAAGAGGACATTTTGCTGTCAGGTGAACATCGAATTGACAAAAACAATATTCTAACACGTTTGCAGACTATCATTTGGTTCGTATCCAAACATATGTTCGTATTAGTCATCGTACAATTCGATTCGGGAACGAAGGAAAACATTTGACATTCCTGGACATGTCAGTAAACAGATGGAATCAAGGCGAGCAAACTGCTCGCAAAGCAGCCATTACTCACAGACGAATTCCTTTGTAGCGCCACTTTCCATGTTCAAAATTCGTCCAACCTTGCTGAAAAATATTAGCGTTCAGAAAATGTTAAACATATGCTATTTTTCTTTCTGATTCTTTCGGAGGAAACCCATGGTAATTCGATCTCTAGAAATGAATTCTCTATATCGTGCGCTATTTTGCATCTTGAAATATCCATTTATATCATTTACGAACGTTAAGAAAATTTTCTTCCTGTATTTAAAATATGTAAGAGTTTAATGTATGATTAATTCATAGATTGTACATTTTTTTTCTCATTCTAAATATATGTGTCAATAAAATTTCTCGCAGAAATGCTAGAATTTGTTAATAAATATGATAATAACATTGGTCGCTTATCAAACAGTAGTACTCAAAGCCTACTAGTATTCAGAGTGATCTACTTATTTTTCATATGTGAAAGAAAAAACAACCTACTCTTTTAGGACACGGATGCCACTGGATAGGGTTGAGAATGTTGTCTTCGCATTCTAAAATCATTGGAGCAAATTACGTAAAACAGCGTGACTTTATATCGCAACGTAACGGTAAACAGAAGGTGTTATCTGCGGGCAAACACGTTTGAAAGGCGCGGGCGCTGGACGGTGCGGGCGCGGTCGTTATCAGCGGGCGGCGCCGGCTGACCCCCTTTCTCTTAAGATTACCAACTCTGCTAACTGGCCGCTCCTCTTATCTTCGGTACACAAAGTTTGTGACCTCACGATCAACAGGATTCCTGCCTGTGGCGCGCCACGATTATCGCGACTTTTTCCTTTCCCCGTTTGCGTAAGGAAGATAAGAATTGTTTCCCAATTAGATGCTATATACAGTTAGTACAATATTCGTTGGCCTTTTTTTTTTTTAAATAAAATTAAATATTTTATTTATAAGATGTTGAAATATCTCAAAATAATTATATTTTCATATAAATGTTTTTATAAAAATAATGGTCAGAACTCTCAAAATATTTGTCAAAAGATAGTATCATTTGTCAGGGCTGAAGTGAAAGTGATTCGAAATCTGAACCCCTTCTTTTATTAATGCCAAAAAGACTATAAGCATAATTATTTACGAAAATAATGTGACAATTGCCACTAACTGGGTAATTTTCACCCAGTTAGGATATATCAATCTAAACAATGCACTGTATTTCTTATAAGTTTCCATGTACCAGTGACGAAATAAAGTTGACCTCTCACATGACAAAAACGAACAGCAGTCCATCTTTCTTTGTGATGAGGGCCTTTCGAAATATCGAGAAAAAGAAACATTTTATTTCACCATGCCCTCTCTCTGAGCGGCACGTGCGCTCTTCAAAATGCTACAGCTTGGGCCTTTCCCTCAATAGTACCCATTTAAAGGTTCCAAAAACTTCATTAAAAGAACCAACAGAGCTTGCAATAAAATTACTTGTATACTGTGAGGTATTCGCTGCACGAACAATTATTTAATTTCATTACAACTGTATAAACAATCATTTATTTTGTTGTTATTAACAACATAAACATTATTATTCCCCAGTAAAATATAAATAAATAATTTCTGGTACTTTTATTTCATTACAATACCAAACTATGTATTATATGGAAATGGGGATATATTTTTCTATCCACGTGACAACACTGATTTTAACGAGAGAAATATATATTCCGCTTGTAGAGCGACATAAAATATTTAGATTCTTCGTTTTAACTTAGTAACTTTTTATTAGGCAGATGTAAGAGTATAATGTCCTGACCGTAAATAGACTCTCTCCCTCGAGGAAGTTAGTGTCTTGGGCATATATTGAGTAACAAACTTCTTCAAACATGCAAAAAAACTTATTATTTCATATGGCATCAATTAATTACTATTAGTTCTTGCAAATTCACATCTTCAAGTTCTTACATAATATCTTTTACTTCATACATCTTCCACTTCTTCGCACCACGAGCGGTGGCTCAGTGCATCAACTCATGTCACTGCAGTGCCTCTGACCGGGAGGTCTTAGGTTCGAGTCCTGACGGCGGCAGGGTTTTCAACACTAGATTTTCACCTGGGCCGAGTTCAGTCGCTGTCTGGAGGAGAATTATAGTAGCCGGCTGCTCTGATCAGTAGTTTGGTTCCTGATTTCGCCATCCAGTGGGGAAAGATCAGCGCCATCTTCCGTGAAATAAAACATGTACTACACGTACGGTTTTAATGACCTCAGAAGTTGACGCGCCCGAAATCATCAATCAATCAATTAAAATCCACTTCTTTGTCCTCTCGCAATGTAGCCGACTGCCTCACAAGTCAACGTATTTAATATACTTATTCTTCTTCCGTGTGATGTGATAAAAATTCAAAATTTAGCATGTGCCTTCTTTCATATACAAGATAATGAATTGAAATATTTGATGAATTGATGAACTGAAACAAAAATAAATGTATATTACTTGAGAATTATTTTTTATCAACATTTCATTGTAAAACATTAACACATATTTCTTTTGATGAGTCTATCAATTATTGAGGACTACCGATTTTTTGGATATCAAGCACAGACTCGAAACTGAAATTTAGCATTGTTTGTTCATTCCATGACGCTATTTGGTTCAGTTTGGCCAGGTGAGTGAGTCATTTACTCCCAGAAAGATTCAGTGGCTCTTCAGAACTCACTGCAGAAAAGTTCCAGATTGTGTAAAAATAATCGTCGCCGACAAACATCCTAAAACATCATCACTAGTCATCGGATGTTTAGGCACTAAAAACTCGTCCTTTAGGCGCCTAAAAAGGCATTGAAAATTTAAATAATAAGGAGGAAAAAGGCACTATCATAAGTTACATTCACAATAAAATGAAAAATTATTTGTAATTTTTGTCTATTATTTTGTAAACTTAAATGCACCAAACAAGTACTTATTTTAAAAATATATTTACAACTCTTCTACATTTTATTATTAATAGTTTGCATAGCAATATGTCGCCATTAACTTTTCAAGAATCACAATTTTAAACTCGAAGCGATTGCCACGACAATTGAGATAACAAAATAAGTTTGAAAGCGTTGAAAGATCTCTCAACATCTACTGATGAGACACATATATTTTAGAAGTCTGAAGCAAGACTGAAAACTTCTGCGAATTAATATTTATTTCCACTTAAAATTTCGGTACCTTCGTTGTATTGCCAATCGACCATGTTATAAGAACGTGGCTGGTATTTATGAAATAGGTAAATGGAGAAAAAACGTGTTGGTAAAATATTACAAATTCTCTCGAATTTTAAAATACCAAGACATGAATTGAAGATTTCGTAATGAATGGTCACGTTGGAGCATGACTGATTTTATCATATCTTAGCATTGTAAATAAAAATATAACATAAAAGACAAATGAGTAGAATGCTTCTAAAAAAGGTATTTATGGGAAAAAAGGCATTGATGCTACAAAGAAGCAAAAATAAGCATTATAAAACTTCGTAGTATGTCGTCATTTGTCATGATTTGTGGACATTTATTATCAGCCATTAAATAAGCTCGCTGGAATAAAATAGGCATTTCCCTAAACATCCGATCTCTAATCAACACATAATGAAATAAATTTCATCGTACACCAAAACAGTAATGGTCAAACAAAAATTCTAGATCACGTTATATGATTCACGCTGTGCGCTACTTGGCTCTTCTATTTTCTTCAGTAAGAAATTAAATTATCCTTACAAACGTGCTCTGTATATTATTAAAAAGTTTACACATTGTTGTTGTGTTTGTTTCTCTCATTGCTATTCACTTATGTGAGTAAAATGAATTTCTATACATTTCCAAAATTAGTCTTACTAATAATAATTGATTAGCTTAGTGCATGAAGGTGTTAACTTATTTTGTAGTTTTGTCGTCAAAACGACTTTTCTATGAGTTTCCGATTAGTTTCTTCGCTACTTTTGATGAAAATCACAATATTTGTTATATGAAAAAGGAATAGTTTCCAGCAATATAAAAAAAGTTCCAGGCAATATTTTTTAAAACTCAAAGATCTCCTTTGGTCATTTTCTGAGTTAACACCTTCTTGCACTGAGTACTTCAATTGTAAATCAAAGTGCCTCTATTTCCTTCGCAATCCTCTATGAAGAATATACGTACATATTTCAATAACTACCGATATCTGGTGACAGAAAGCTGTAACTTAGATAAAGATTTCTGACTGCTTTCTTCAGCTCTCATAAGGTTGGACAAACTGACGTGAATATATTTTAAGTTAGAATATTAAGAATGGATAATCTTATGGATAATCTAATGAATACAATTCATTTCATAAAGATTTTGCAGAAACTCCCGCAAATTTGTATAATTTTGAGTTTTATTCACATTTACTTTCATCCACTAAAAAGGGGGGATCAATGTTATTTTTGACATTTCTTGGCTAAAAGTCACAATTCTTTGAATTATAAAACGTTTACATGACAGATTGCATAAATCAATAATATTGAAAATAGTGGTTATAAAACAGCACATACTTTTTCGCCCGTACTTTTACACAAAATTACGCGAAAAGTGATCAAATATTCGAAAAATTGATTCGAAGCTAATTTCAAAATAAATCTTTAAGAAACAGATTTCATTAAAGTAAAAATCTCTCTCTTTAATATTTTAGTTGTAGAAAAACTTCGAAAAACTTTTAGACTTTTGCAATTTTCAAAAAATCAGGGTTTTCAACGAACATGAGTCCCGCACTCTTCTCTTAAACGTCCTTCACACTATCCAACTAAACATTAATCACAAAGTAGCTCAGTGCATCAACTGATGTTACTGCAGCGCCTCTGACCGGGAGGTCCTAGGTTCGAGTCCTGACGGCGCCAGGATTTTCGGCACTAGCTCTTCAGCTAGGTCGAATTCAGTCGCTGTGTGGTGGAGAATTCTAGCAGTCGGCTGCTCTGATCGGTAGTTTTCCGTGGTTTCTCCGATCAACACCAGCGAATGCCGGAGCAGTACCCTACCAAACGGGCCACGGACCGCGCGCGATCTGTCATTCCTCTTCCTTGCCCTATCCTCTCCCCTTACACTAACATGCACTACACTACCACATTTTCCGGGAGACCGGTCGGGAGCGTAGAGCTTGTCCCGACCGGGGCGGTGCCCCGCTGGTGGGAGAGTCCTGGTTACCCCACTAGCCGATGGTAGGTCGGCACCGGATCTCGCCATCCAGCGGGGGAAGATCACAGCCATCTCCCGAGAAAAAACATGCACTACACTAACGGGACTAATGACCGAAGCAGTTGACGCGCCCGGAAACACGAAAAAATCAATCAACAAACGATGGAACCATGTTTTTGAAAATTTGGAAACTGTTCTAGGGGTTTCATGCAAATAGTACCCGTAAAATTAAAATATAGGTTTCAAATTCAATGGAACGCGACAAAAACCAGATCGATTTGGGAATATCAATTTTGAAGAAAATCGGCTGAACGATTTAGCCACTAGGGTTGTTCATAGACGGATGGACAGATAGACGTTTTGCCATCACTCGATTTCTCTGTATCAAGGACCCAAAGAACTTTGGATTCTGGCTACACCACGTGCTCGAGGATTTTTTCTCTAAATTTAGCAACTGGTTTTCTGCCCTTTTTCTTTACCAGGGCCCTGTTATCAGAGTTCTTGTACCAAATATTCGCCGTTTTCAGCATCACTTAATTTTCTCTCTACCTCGTAAGCTGTAGCGAGAAAGTAAAAAAAGATTAGTAATTAGTTTTTATGATTAAGGTTTAGATTTAAAGATGAGTATCAAATGAATAACTTTCTTATTAATTCTATCGAGAATGATGAAAAAATCGTGAAATTTCGTGTTTTTCAATTTTTATTGGGTCGAATGCTTTGTTTTATTCGCTTTTAAATGCTACAAACCGTTTCTTGCTACGTTTCTTATAACGTGGTTGAGAAAATTTGATGATGCTCCAAATGAGAGAAGGGGCGGCATTCTCGCTCGAAGCTTTGACTTTGCTGTGAAAGAGCGACATTACGCTGAAGGAATGTTCAAATAACCTTCACTTATATGCGTGTCATGGGGACAACCGCCACAGTGGCGCCAACTGTGATAACAATTTGCATGAGGTGCATTTATCCTGCTTTCAGAATCTGATTTTTGCTGCACTGTGTCAGACCTTGCCGCGATAACTTCTTAACTTGGATAGCCCTGAAGGAGTTATCATGTTTACTCACATTTTTAACACGAGAAGTGCGGTCTGAGGAGATAGCATCACATGCACTTCAAACAAGCGACGTTGTTTCAAAACCCACGCAGCTTCGAATAATCTACGTCTGCCCGCAACGCAACCGGCATGACAGTTCCACGAGACCTACGCCAGCAACGGCATATTCCTGGAAGCTTGATTGATTTGATTGATTGATTTTTCCGTGTTTACGAGCGCGTCAACAGGTTTGGCCATTAGTCTCGTAAGTGTAGTGTATGTTATTTTCTGGGGAGATAGCGGTGATCTTCCCCAGTTGAATGGAGAGATCCGGCGCCAACCTACAAAAGATGGTATGGACTTAGAGAAAATCTAATTAGTTGACCATGGCGAAGTGTAATAGACAATTACAAACAAATTAGTTGATAATGACGCATTAATACGAATAATACGAATTAATGTAAATAATACGAATTAATAATATTTAGAGAGTATTTTATTTGAGTCTTACAAAATACAATATTTTTTTTCAAATAAAATTGACAATTGTATCTCCACTAATGAATTTCATGGCAAGAAAAATTAATAACATGCTGAGAAATAAATTGTGCTTCTTACATCTTGTTAACACTGTCTCAGTTCTTCCCAGGGTCATCCAATGTTGCAAATGGCAGAAGCGTGCTGCAGATAGAATCGTATGCCCTTCCTAATCACTTGACTAATTAAGAGTTGAAGTCTTCATTGACCTTTAGATCACTAGCTTACTAACGCAGTTTTCTAACATGTTATCATTGTTGCCTTTACTAATTTGAATTTTCTTTACATTAAAATCAATTATTATGATTCATACATTCTAATAATAGAAATTTCGTAGAAGAAGATTTAAGCGATCTGGCAGACAGTAAAGAAGTACTGTTCCGTAAGATAAATTCATCCTTTAATATATTTATAATAAAGCAGGAAAAGTGTTGTTAACTTGTACGGGATAAAAATGTTGCACGTCTTCAAACAAGTACAGACGTTTTGCTCCTGTAAGTTACTACACATATTTCGAAATTTCAAACGATTAACGAAACAAGGAGTTTCCAAAGAAGGTTGGGAGAAAAAATACTATAATAGATATAATATTTATATATATTATATCTATTATATTATAATAGCAATAACAATTATTAAGTAGGAGAGAAATAAGACGTCCGTCTCTCTCTCCCTCTCCTCTCTCTCCCTCTCCTTTCTTTCTTTCTTCTTCCTTCCTCACTCTTCCCCGTCTCTCTTTTTCCCTTTCTCTAACCCCGGTACATTGGGAATGTACTGAAGTTGCGCAAAATGAACACCACAAAAACTTTCTCTATGAAAAACAACAACAACACGTAGATGGAGATCTCTCACACAGTGTCGAAGTTCCTCGATATGGAACTTGGCAACATCCATTTTACTTTCTCGTATACGTACGTATATACGGAGTAATATTCATAGTATAGAGAAAGTTATGTAATGCTCCGGAAAATCGATTTCGAGATTTTAACAGAAATACACGTTTCGGAGTCCCCAGATACCGAAAAAAATGTTTTTTTTTTACAAAACGTCTGTCAGTCCGTTCATCCCTCTATCCATCCATGAACACCAATGGCGTCCAAACCTTACGTAGACTTTTTTCAAAATGGATATTCCTGGTTCGACTCCAAGGGCTGTAATGATGAAAAATAGTCTTTAAAATTAGGGGATAATTACGGCGTGGGAGATATTTCAACATGAAGCCCCAGGGACATTTTCAAGATTTTCTGAAAACGACTTCAAATTTTATCTTTACATTTTTTGAAAGAATAAAGTAAAATACCCTGTTAAAAATTCCAAGGTCCGGTATTTACTGTTAACTCAAAAGTTTCGAAAATTTCAAAAGTTTGAAGTTTTTCCGGTGTCTTCCAACAACCACAAGAATGAAGATAGAACTCTTTATAGTTATTTTCTTCGTTAAGGTTAGGTACTTTTTTTTTAATTCTTTAGTAGCTTTTGGGCAATATTTTCAATATGTGCAATATTGAAAAATATCAGAAACAAGATTTTCTCAAAAACGACACCAGATATTTTTTTTAAACTTTTGATAGGGATAGTGCTATAGGATGGCATACATGCCATATTGCTATACTCTTTTTCTTTCAAAAATTACACAAATGTAATTTTTTTACTTGTCCCTCACGTCGTTATTGTTTAGTGGATATTTGTCCACATTATTGCGTTAACAACTACATGTGCTTTAAATAATGTAATAAAGTTTCTCGAAAACCCAAAAGTTTTCTATGAAAATTAGCTTAAAATTCCGCTTTTCCAAAAACGCTCAAACGCGATTTTCTTAAAAACGGGCGCAAATTTTTGAATGAAAATTGCCATTTAGGACGAAGTTTTACTTTTCTTTAATATTCCTAAAGTAATCTTTCGGTTCTACGAAAAATTGAATTAAAAAAAAAATGTACTTGTGTCAACAGTACGGGAGAGTATGTGCCAAGTCGAAATAGCTAACTCAGACCAAAAATATTTTAATCCTGTTTCTGGCAGTCCTGCCCGCATGGGGGGGGGGGGCTAAAATCTCCAAAAGAATATATTTTCACTTTTTTTTCTGAAATTGTTTTTGTAACCATCTTTTCAACGACCTTCAACGAGATATGCTCCCTGAAACTTATTTTTCATGTGTTATTTTTCAGTGAAATAAATACATTGAATACCAATCTCGCTCGAACATGTATTGTAAGATCTCGCGATGGACTGATGATACTAGGCAGTAAATTCGTTGCAAGCTGCTTTGAACACAACTGATAGGGAAATTAGAAGGAGAATGTTAGAAATATTAACAAAAGTTTATGTTGATACTTGATTGTAGTATTCTGATTGGTTTCGGGAATTTATTTTCTAGGATCATAAAAGAATATGTGAAACAGTTACACTAAGAAAATCAGTACATTACCACCAACCCTTTACAGACACGTCTGCTATCCAAAGAAACGAGCCATCTCTTGACATACAGACTCTGAAGCGATTTGAAAATTAGAGTGGTTTGCTTAAAAACTGGGAAAAAAGAGATTAAAAGTAATTTGAAATTTTTGATTTGTTCATATTTTTAGTTCTTTGAATTCCATTACTATGACTGTATTACTTTTTCCTAATCTTCGAATCTTCTTTTTGAACAAAACTAATTCCGACACAGGTTAGACTCTTAGTATATTTTAACGAGTTCTCATGACTTACAAAATAAATGACAAAGGATTGAGTTCAATGAAAAATATGGGATGTTTCTCCCAATCCCAGATAATTCATAAGCCCTGTTCTGGGCTGTAGGGGGGAGGGGGTGGGGGGCGGGGGCGCGCGTCGATTTATCTCGGGCGGCGGCGAAGGGCAAGCGCGAGGCGCGGAGGGAGGAGACGCCCTCGGCCAGGGCGCGCGGGGAGGGCGGGGGCGGGGCGGGGCAGAAGGGTGTTGCCTCGCATTCCTCTGCGCTCTTCTCCCCCGCCCCATTGCCGTCTCCCGACGCCCCCTGTCGCCCCCGCCGTCTCCGACCGCCCCCGCACCCCCGCCGCCCCCGCCGCCCCCGCCGCCCCGCCGCCCCGCCGCCCCGCACCCCGCCGCCCCGCCGCCCCGCACCCCGCCGCCCCGCCACCCCGCCGCCCCGCCGCCCCGCCGCCCCGCCGCCCCGCCGCCCCGCCGCCCCGCCGCCCGCCGCCCCGCCGCCCCGCCGCCCGCCGCCGCCCCGCCGCCCCCGCCGCCCCGCCGCCCACCGCCGCCCCCGCCGCCCCCGCCGCCCCCGCCGCCCGCCGCCGCCCCCGCCGCCCCCGCCGCCCCGCCGCCCCCGCGCCCCGCCGTCCCCCGCCACCCGCCGCCCGCCGCCCCCGCCCCGCCGCCCGCCCCGCCCCCGCCCGCCACCCGCCGCCCCCCGCCGCAGCCCTAGCCAACCCCGCGCCGCACCGGTCCGAACAGCCAAGGATTAAAGGTGCCCAAAAGGGTCTTATATCCTCAAAATTCGTCTTTAACTCTGGAAAGTATACACAAATGCTACACCGGTAGATGGATACGTTGGGTACTATGTTTCCCCAAAAATATAACAAAAGAAAACAGAATATAAGATGACTAAATGTTTATTTAAAGTAAACAGCAATTTTGTTTCATTTATAATGAGTTGATGTTGTATGAAAAACACATGCTTAATCCGTATTCCTGGAATACAGGCTATTACTAGCGAGCGGATTTTGATGACCTAATACATCAGCAAAATTGATCAATTAAATTCTCTTAAGTGCTTTAAAAATGCCCTAAAACCAAAGAAAAATGGCGTAAAAAATCTTATCAAAACCATTTCGGAAGAACAACTCCAGCTGTTCGATACGTTACTGATGTAATCGAGGCTTCTTGAATACGTTGGAGAGAACTCAGCATGTAAACTTGCTGGTTTGGTCTCTTCTTTACCAGGAAATCTCTGCCTTTAGTTATCCCGAAATCGGCCGAAGCGGCAATGACGCTGATATACCGCACAAGAATTCTATACTCGCAATGGCTGTCAAAATAATTTCAGAGCAAGCAAATCAAATTGGCTACAGAGAAATACTGTAGAGAACACTTGTTATATCTCGTAAATATGGTTTCAAACAAGTTCCATTAAAAATGACATTTCATTAAAATCCGCCCCCTATCAATAACTATAGATATTACTACTTAATAACTATACTTAGTTGTCCGTAAAACGCCGTGTCCTAGGCGCAGGTGCCAAAGCACCATAGCAGATGCCGCGCCGAACACCAATCAATCTCATGTCAATCCAGGAATGACAATTTTGATGTAGACATGATATCAGAGTAAAGATTATCTTCCCACTGCCCTTCCCCGCCCCCTCCGCCGCGCGCGGCAGCGGCTCCAGGGCGACGGCACGGGGCGGCGAGGGCGGGGCAGCTGATACACACACGGCTTAGCGCAGGAGCCCCGCCCCGCCCCGCCCACGCCCCACGCCTGCCCCCTCGTCATCGCTGTCCCCCCGCTACACTAGCTAGATACATCCCCGCAATCTTTTTGTTGACGACCAACATTATACACGTAGTTGTAACTCACCGTTTTATACTAAATTGACCACAAATCAGAATGATGTTTCTCTTATTAATTGCAGACTTGTTCAGGTATTCGCCTTTATTTCAAAATGTTAATTAGGTATGAAACGTTAATTAGGTATAGATAACAATATTATATATATATATATATATATATATATATATATATATATATATATATATATATATATATATATATATATATATTGTTAGATAGTGCAAAAAATTCAATGTTAAAATTTAGATGGAAGTACACGTTTGGGGCTCTTTAAGCGTTGCTCTTTTTTGTCGGTATGTCTGTATGTTTGTCTGCCCACCCAAGTGTCAGTGTGTGGGAAATGCCAGTATCTAAACCGTTAATAGATTTTCTCCAAAATTTTGATTTCCGGATCAGTCTGGTCGCTCTGCTAACTTTACAAAAAATTTTCTCGCATTACGAAGTTTTTTACTTCAAATTCATAGGATATTTTATACTCTATGTGTAATATATATTATATGTGTAATATATATTATATTACACATATTTATATTTATATTACGCCACATTTATATTTTTTCGAATAAAGCAAATAACTCTTACAAATATGGTGTAAGTCACATTTTCTTTAAAAAATGTGACTTACAACATTGCAAAAAATGTACTTTCGAAAATCGAAAATTCGATACCTTTTCGCTTCTTTTCTGAAGATAGGTTTTAAAGGTTTTTTCTAAGTGTTTTTTATGTGTTTCATTGAAGTGAAAGTATTATATCCACCAAACATATACTTGTATGCATATTTTGAAGCATATAACAGTTCAGTTGTACGGGGAATTTTTTTAAATCGTGCAATCAACATCACTTGATTTGCATTTGTGGAAGTTCCAATATCGAAGATCTATAACCTTCATTTATCAAACAATCACTTCATCAAATGATATATAGAAAGCTTTAGGAATACAACTGATAACAACAGACTGCTGGACCAGTTTTCGTTCAGACTACTTAATGACCATATGCTTCATAAAATAACCATATCTTTCTATGAAGGGTTCTTTATCCGAGAATAATCATTCGAGGTTAATCCCGGATATTTTAATTCCATTCTGAATGAATCACTAATCGCCTTCGTCTAGCACAGAAATTATGTCCTAAGTACGCGGAAGCTTTCAATGATTAACGCGTGGAGCATCCTCTTTAATAGATACCCAAGCACTTGCTGACGGAATGAAACACTGTAGGCGCATCTACCAAGTCACGTAACGCGAAATAATGACGCCGTGAGTCATTCATCGGCGCGACATGGAATTGCACGATGTGACAAACAACACTCATGTTTCCGTGTTATTTATAGTGTAGCTCATTGCATGTGACATGACCCTCGTATACTTTAAGTGTCCATAGCGGCATTCCACGCTGAAGTAGAGCGAATGTGTCTGCAGACCTTGAAAGGGGGCTCAATATCCCCAGCCGTAGGAAGAATGTTTCATTGACCGCATCAGGGTTTCCCGACCTTTTATTCATCACATCCTTGACCTCGCTCGTCACGTCTCAAAGTAAAAGTACCTATAGGCAGTAAAACACCTGTTTTTTGACGATTACGAGATGCGTAGTAGCTACACACAAAAAGAAAGTTCGTACTGAATTATCTCTTTAATATATCCAACATTATTATTCTTTGGATAAATCTGCCCCTCGTTGGGCATGCCACTAAAATATCTCTTACCCCCGCCTAACTTACCTTCACGGTGACGGTCTGTTCCTATGAAGCAGAAATATTTTCTGGAGATTTTGCTTTATCAATTTTGGTATTGCCTGTAATCTTAAGATTCAATAATCTGTCTTTTCCCCTTATAACAAAAAAAATGAACATGTTTATTTAATTTATTAAATCACAATTAACACATTACCTTATGCTATTTTGGCAGCCAACTGAAGTCCATTACATTTCTGCGTCTTCCTTTTTGGCGCGGAATCTTCGCAAATGCTCTCGCGCTCCGCCGTCGCGTCGTGTCTCCGCGTCGCGACGATTCTCTCTCTTTTTCATATAACATTCAGTCTCCTCCTTCCTTTCCTATATATAACCAAGATATTTTTTTTATATTCCACACCCATGAATTCCAGACCTCTCTCCTCGTGTCTGCCGGGGCTCCCCTAGTTCTCTTTCTCTTTTTTTTCATTTTTCATTCAATGCCTCCTCTATTTCTAACATTATTCATACATAGGTGGCTTTGCCTAGAACGTGTACCTCTTGTTTTTATAACGTTCTTTGAGTTATTTTATAATGGTTCTTTGGTTTCGGCTCCTTTAAACGTGTGCGGCCGGTCACGACAATTTGCGACACACTTCTCATTATCTGAGCAGATATCATCGCCGAAACGAGTGAGAGATGGTAGTGTTATCCAGCGCTTCAACCACTGGGTCATCAGTTGATTGATTGTTTTATTGATTGTTAGTTAGTCCTGGCGCGTCAACTACAGAGGTCATTATTCCTGTAACTGTAGTGCATGTTTTCCGTGGTAGGTGGCGGTGATCTTCCCCCGCTGAATAGCGGGATCCGCCGCCGATCTAACGTCGGCTAGCTGGGTTTTCCCCAACCAGGTATTTCCCATCAGTGAGGAGCCGCCCCAGCCGGGACACCCCGTGAGTGGACCCGGTCCCCCGGCATGTGTGGTAGTGTAGCGCATGTTAGTGTAAGTGTGAGTGGGGGGTGGGGATAGGACAAGGAAGGATAAGGACAGATCGCGCGCGGTTCGTGTACGGTTTGATAGAGTACTGCTCCATTCGTCTGGTATTGATCGGAGACACCACGTAAAACTACCGATCAGAGCATCCTGCCAATTCTCCAGACGACTGAATTCGACCTAGGTGAAAAGCTAGTGTCGAAAATCCTGCCGCCGTGGGGAGTGGGAACCTAGGACCTCCCGGTTATAGGCACTGCAATGACATCAGTTGATGCACTGAGTCACTTCTTCCGGTTTATATCCCGAGAGGGGGCGGTGTTCCCGCTGGAACGTGAGATGCACCGCCAACCCACAGGCCATCGGCTTATGCAGATGTCTTGCTGCAAGTATCTTCCCTAAAGGACCTCCGCCTCAGCTAGGACCAGCTATAACTTGCCGACTGCTCTCGCTGCAAGTAAGTGTGCGTGGGTGGATGGCAAGCGGAGGGGGGAGGGGAGGAGCAACGACAATGAAGAGATCGCACACGGGTGGTGAGCAGTTTTCTAGGATGCTGCCTCAGCATTCGCTTGGAATGGATCGGAGCAACCGTGGGGACACTTCCGATGAACGAAGTCGACGCTCTACAAAATGGTTGAATTCGACCCAACTAAAGTCGAAAATTCGCTACCGTCGGGAACCTTTCGGCCACCGATGCTGCAAAGTCATCGATGTTACCGCTGAGCTGTCGCAGCCGGTCACTCCTCGAACGTCAAGTACAAATACTCCTCCCGGGTCCTTCAGCCGTACATTTGAAAATCAGAAAACAAAATTGTCACCTCAATAGACTAAAGCGGAAAGTACCGCGACAGTTTCTCCGTTAGGTGGTGAAAGGAGCGTAACGAAATTTGCGTGGTCACACAGAAGAGCAGATCACATGGCCTGAGTCTCGCCACGTAAAATAAGGCCTTCACTAACTAACTCATATAATGCAATGTAACCACGTTGTATCGTACTCGAATGCTGAGGGCCTTCAGTGCAAATGAAGAAAAACAAAACAAAAAAAAAAAGCATCGCTTCCTAAAGGGCCCTTCCGCAGAAGCGGTGACCGCATCCTGGAGCCACGCGGGCCGGCAGGCGATCGCCCCCGCACTTTTAAATTTCGCACGACCCGGAACGCCACTCCGCGCCGCGCCGCCCGGAGAGTAATTATTTACAGTGCGTCGCCCCGCAGGCGACGGGCCGGGTTCGTTGTCCCGCGCGGCCTACGCGAATTCCGGCGGCCCGCGCGGCTACGCGACGGCGCGGCGGCGACAGGGACTTTTTAAAATACGCGTGAGTCAGCCGCGCGCCTTGCGTCTGGCGCCCCCGGCGGCGGCCGTTGGCACCGCTCCCCCCCCCCTGGAGCCTCGCCTGGAGGGATGGCGGCGACGGGCGCGCGGGGACAATGCGCTTGTGGGATGACAAGCGGCTTGTCAGCTAGGTCGAATTCAGTCGCTGTCTGGAGGAGTTTTCTAGCGGCCGGCTACTCTGATCGGTAGTTTTCCGTGGTTTCTCCGATCAACATCCGACGAATGCCGGAGTAGTACCCTACCAAACGGGCCACGGACCGCGCGCGATCTTTCCTTCCGCTTCCTTGTCCTATCCTCTCCCCTTACACACACACACTAGCATGCACTACACTATCTCATATTCCGGGAGACCGGTCGGGAGCTTAGAGCTTACCCCGGCTAGGGCGGTGCCCCGCGTGTTGAGGGAAACTTCGCTAGCCGACGGTAGGTCGGCGCCGGATCTCACTATCCAGCTGGAGAAGATCACCGCCACCTCCCGATGAAAAACATGCACAACTCTTACGGGACTAATGACCTCCGTAGCTGACGCGCCCGGAATCACTAAGAACCACCTAACCCATCCACCGTGCTCCACGTCGCACCCAGACGGCTCTTTAACGCAGCGGAGTTTGCTCCCCGCCCCCGCGCCGGGTTGGCGTTCGCGGGCTACGCGTCGCGCCGCGCCGCGCGTTCGCCTCCGCGAGTGCGGCATCGCGCGCGAACGAGCGGTGACGCGATGTTTATTGATGAGATCAGTGGTTGCCGCGCTTTTCTGGCCGTTGCCCCCGTAGGAAAGCTCTTACAGCGGTTCTTTGAGGACTTTAATTTTTAAAGAAAATAGCTGAATGGTTTGAAATATGGTCTCACGGATGTTGTTTTTTTGTTGTTTTCCGTTCATTTGTTTATTTACTTAATGATTCACACTCCTGTTGTGCACAACAAGAACATGGATCCAGTGGGTGTTGACGTCCCCTCGGTGTGTAAACAAAAATAACATTATACTCGTAATTGACATACGATTTAATAGTTTAATATTTTGCGAACTCCTTTCGCTAAGGATATTGCTATTAATTTTTTAAAGAGTTTGAATGTGAACTTTAGTGTTAAGTGAAATAATAGTTAAAGTGTATTATTGAAGATATTTATTCATTTGTTTTGTTTCATCATCGTGATTGTAACTATCAGTAATGAGTTTCAAGTTATTTCGCGTTATTTCGCGTAATTTCAAGTTATAATCCTTCAAATTGAATAACGTAAATAGCATATCGTTATGTAGCCATAGGCTTAACTTTTTTGGTGAACCGTGTACAAAAAGAACTAGTCTCTTCCACTGGTCATGCGCTAGAATTCTGAGTGGCCGCTGCGCCCCCACCAACCCTTGGGCGATCGCTCGGCAGCTTTGTCTCCGTCGATCGAGAGATATCGTAATCAAAGATAAATGCAGGTTCCCGATGAAGTGTAAAATTGCGCCAAGAATAATACGTAATTAACACGAAATCGTATCAATTAGCAGAGTTCTGTGGTTACAAAGCCAAATTTTTGCAGCTTCTAAAGCCTGGATGTTTAAATTCTCCTTCCTCACATCCTTTAAACTGCTCTGTCCAAAATTATTTCTCGTATTTTGATTCACCAAATTGTAATGTAATTTCAATGAAATGTTTAAATTTGTTGTGGATTGTACAATTTGTAGCATATTAGTGCTACGAACAAAATCAGGATATTTAATTATATTTAGTTGCATGCCCTCTGTATATGTTTCATTTTCATGATTAATCTTGTGCGTCATAATGGAATTACACTTTTCCTGCATTATCTGCAAGCCAAATACGAGAGAGAATAAACAGCAAAGCTCGTAGTGAACTCCGCGTCGCAGCGTGAGGTGAAGCCGCCTTGCGCCACTCCCCTCTCGCCCTCCGCGCGGGCCGCGCTTCGGTGTACGCGCATGGCTTCTATTCACGCGTCTCCTGGCCCGCGTTGATTGATTGATTGATTTTTTCGTGTTTCAAGGCGCGTCAACTGCTTTGGTCATTAGTCGCGTTAGTGTAGTGCATGTTTTTCATCGGGAGATGGCAGTGATCTTCCCCCGCTGGATGGCGAGATCCGGCGCCGACCTAGCGTCGGCTAGCGGGGTTTCCCCCTAACCAGGACTCTCCCACCAGCGGGCACCGCCACAGTCGGGACAAGCTCTAAGCTCCCGACCGGTCTCCCGGAATATGTGGTAGCGTAATGCATGTTAGTGTAAGTGTGTGTGTCTAAGGGGAGAGGATAGGACAATGAAGAGGAAGGACAAATCGCGCGCGGTCCGTCTGGTAGGGTATTGCTCCGGAATTCACCAGGTGTTGATCGGAGAAACCACGGAAAACTACCGATTAGAGCAGCCAACCGCCAGAATTCTCCTCCAGATAGCGACTGAATTCGACCTAGCTGGAAAGCTAGTGTCGAAAATCCTGCCGCCGTGAGGACTCGAACCTAGGACCTCCCGGTCAGAGGCGCTGCAGTGACATCAGTTACCGCTCCCGGTTGGCCAGCGTTGAAAATCATAACCCCTCGACCAGATGCGCGTTACTCAAGGTCAAGCGAGGGTATCAAAAAGTCATAGTACTGCACTGTGCGTTGAGAGTCACCAAACAGTCCGGATAATGCTACTACACAGTAAGGTGTTACTCCTATACAGTAAGGTATTATGCATTTTTCAACTCACAAGATGTCAATGAAGAGTGTTCAATGTTAATTTCTTGGTGATTTCTTCCATAAAAAGGTTATTGTGTTTAAATAATTACGATAAAGTCATGAAAGTTAGGCCTACTACTTTCAGGGCAGAAATATCATTATCAAAATTGTCTCCCTAAACCGGAATTTTTTTGTGTCCCGATCGATTCCGGCTTATACAGATTTTACCGTATATAATTTTGAGAGCTGTCGTAGACTTTCCAGTCGGGAGGACTCCTTAAACGCCGGTCGGGCTGCGTGGAGATTTCGGCAACAGGCGTTCCGGACAGTGCGATATGACGTAGACACTTTTTAAGTCTTTAATGTCAATGTTACGGAATGAAAATATATGTTTTACGAGCTTTATGAACTCGCAGTAAAGAAGAATTGCGGAATGTAGCTTCTATTACTATGGACACAAGGCTGTTAGGAACTGAATTGTCGCTGAGTTGATGGACTCTTGAATGTAGGTCGGAGATATTAACCCGAAATTTTGGTTTTAAAACCCAATTAGTAGTGACTTCAGGATATTGGAAGTTAGGCGAAATCTTGGGGAAGGTACTTCAGCAAATTAATGGGTGGTCCTCTAGAGAGGAACATGATATCCCCGTAAATGGAGAACGTCACATTTGCCGATTGATTGTAGATTTATAATTTCATGAACAATATGTTTGCTTGTGCTTAAACTTAAAGCATTATTATTTAAATTACTACAAAAGGGACACCAACGCCCAGCGACGATTGGTGAGTGGCTTTACTGTCACAGCTGAATTTATTGGTGTGCAAACGATCACGGCGTGCGCGTGTGCATACGCTGTTGCGTTAACATTGAGTTCAGTAGATTCGTAAGTGACAAAGCTTAGCAACAAGGCGATATGGGACGTTGTTTAAATAGTCATCCATAATGATTTCTCACTACAATTCGAACGAATAAAAAAATATTGTTCCTCAGATCCATGTGAAGAAGATGTATAGCCAAAGTCAAACACAATTTAATGCACAAATTCAATTAAACTTATTTTAATGAAAGTAAAGAGTGTATAATGTATTGTTGAGAATACTTTATGTGAAGCGTATCAATTGGAAATAAACAATTTATTTCTTCCCGGAGAGAGTTCGCCGGTGAGAGTGAACCAGAGCACGTTAGAGCCATTTGCCAGCTGGTGTGACAGGTCGGTACTACAAGAAGGGAGGTGCTCGGCGCGATCGGCTCTAGGGTAGTGGACAAGTTGCTTGCGTGGCGTTGCAAGCGCTGAGCAGCCCTGAGCCGTGGCATGGAGCGAGCGCAGTGGCAGGCAAGCGTGGTGCGGCTGAGAACACCAATTTTATGGGCAGTTTATCAACTGGAAGTAAATAATTTGTTTCGCTTCCAATAAAACAATGTAGAATCGACTCCGGTTATAGTGAACTCGGACATAGTGTACCCTCGATTATAGTGTACTTGTCACTGTAATTACATTACTTATAAACACAAGAAGATTCGGTTATAGTAAACCTGAGCGTCGGCTATAGTTACCTTATAAACTAAATCTGGAAATTAATTGGATCTTGCATATAATTAGGCAAGTAAGACGGTTTTCGGAGAGTAGAACTGTATTCCAACAGTGCAAGAGGCATCGAAAGTTGTCAAGACTGCATTACAATACTTCGTGACAGAGAACTATGCAGAATCAAGTATGGAGAGTGCAGGAACTCTGGAGAAAGATCTAATGAAAAATGTACGAAGCAAACAATGGAAAATAGTTGATTTTTAAGGTTAAATAAATATATTGAAATTTTCAGTTCGTGCAGTTAAGGTATTTTGCACTACCTTTATACTCATAAAACCAATCATTGTGGGGAAATTCTGTTTATTTTTCATATCGAATATAGTGAACGTCGGTTATAGTGAACCAAACATGTTAGTCCCCAGAAGTTCACTATAACCTGTGTCAACTGTATTTATTATTATTTATTTATTTAGTCAAAAACTGTATGTGACGTATGGGGGGAGAAAATCTTCCTGGAGGGAAGTTAGCGATGGAGATCAACTTTAGCAAGTTGGCTGCAGTGGGTGGCCCAGCGCTTACTTGCAGGCCACCGATGCTCCTTGAGTTGTGAAGAGGTGGGGAAGTGTATCACTCGGGAGCGACGAAACAGTGGCACGAGGCACACTGAAGCCGGCGATTGCGGGCAGTGTGGCCCAAAGACAGCTGTTGCGCAGCCTTCAACTAGAACGGGGCTGCTCGAAGGCAAGATTTCGGGTGAATCTGCTGGTTGAGGGCGCCCCCAGGACACAGCCTCGCGTGCCACCTCGCTTTCATTAGACTCAGTTACCCCTCCTTATGCTTCTAAGCAATGCGATCACCACCTCTTCACCCCTCCTCTCAGTTTGGCACGACAGGCAGCGGGCCACACCGCTCGCCCGCAGATGAGGCAGCAGGCAGAGGGGCACCTTTTCGGCCAACCACTGGTGCGGCATTGAACTCGAAGACGGAAGGTTCCAAGGAGCGCTGTTGGTGGCGTGGGCGGGGACAGGTGCGCGAGCGGAAGCGAGGGCGGGGACGAGTCAGTGGGCGTGGCCGGTGACGTGGGCAGGGGCCTTGGCGAGTCGGTGGGCGGGGACGGGGCGTGGGTGTGGTCGGGCCCGTGGGCAGGGGCGGGGCGAGAGAGTGGGCGTGGCCGAGGGAGTGGTCGGGGATGGGCTTGGGTAGGGTCGCGAGTTGAGGCGGTTCGCGGGCCGTGAGCAGGGGCGTGGGCCAGTGAGTGGTCGGGGGCGTAGGCAAGGTCTGGGCGGGGGGCGGAGGTGGGGCGGGGCGCGGACAGGGGCGAGTGAGTAGGCGGGGGCGACGGCGAGGGCTGTGGCGTGTGCAATGGACGGCCGGGGGAGGGGCGGGGGCGTAGGCAAGGTCTGGTCGGGGGTGGGCGGGGCGGAGGTGGGGCGGGGCGCGGGCAGGGGCGAGCGAGTAGGCGGGGGCGACGGAGAGGGCAGTGGCATGTGCATGGACGGCCTGGGGAGGGGCTGTGTGGCGCGGGGCGCAGCAGCCGCCGCCGGCGCGCAGGCGGCTCGCAGCTGGCGGCGCCCGACGGGGACCTCTCGGCTGCGCGACGCGCCCCGCCCCCACCACTCCCACAAATTCTCCCGTTCGACTCCCTACCATGACTCCAGTTCCATAGCTACATCAAATTCAAATTCTCTTGCAAATTATACGAACGTAATATTTTTTAAATATCTCTCAGGCCCTTCATGTGCATATTTCCAGCAATTTATAAACACTTGGATTTGTGAGTAAAAGCGTTTCAAAGATTTCTCATGAAGTTTTTCAAAAACCACAAAATTTTCTATGAAAAAGAGCTTCAAATTTTGCATTTACACTAACGCTTAAACGTACTATGAAAATGTCCATATAAGACGAGGTTTTAATCGTCTTTAAAATTCTGAAAGTAATATTTCGGTTTAACCTTTCGGAAACTGAAAAATTAAGAACTTTTTAAAAAAATTGCACTTTGAGTAGCGATAGATGGCAATGGAAAGAGGATAGGGCAACACTGAAAAGCTAGCAAAGATCAAAGAAAGTAGAAAACTAATATGAAAAAGTTTGTGCAATTCTGTAGCACCACTTCATTCATCAAATATGTTTATTCCAACTAAGCTCTCATAGTTTGAGTTTTAAATACTTTTCACTCGCGTAGCAATTTGTTAAGTTTATATTATTATTATTATTATTATTATTATTATTATTATTATTATTATTATTATTATTATAACCCGTTAAAATCCCGTAGGGGGCAAGGGAAGCTGGTTTAGGATGGGTTATGTAGTGGTAGAATTCCCGAGTACTCATTTCGGGAACTTCCTTATACAGACGCACAAATTAATAGAATGTAAACGCCACTTACAAAGTAAATAACACTGTTCTCTTGAAAGCCTACATTGTTTTACTGTTCTCTTTGTCACTATCAACTTTAACTCTGTTGTCTTTCACCTCACTACTTAAATCTAATTAGCTAACACTTTATCTAACTACTTTCTGCATTGGCACTTATCAAGTTGGTGAGAAATTCAATAATGCAGTGTACGTTCATTGTGTTTGTTTTAGACATGGTCTTCCAGTTCTGACGATCCTTTCCCGAGGGAGACCATTGGCTGCCAAGCAACATTTTCAGTTCGCACGAACACCTCTTCTTCTGCCGCCGACGTTTCTGTATCCAAGTTTTGGATCCCATTCGGTGAGTACTAGATTTATTGTTAATTCTGCAATTAAGTGTAGTAACTTGGTGGCAGAATATCTTGACCTTACATACATTAAACTTACATTCAATAATAAAATAATAATAAAAAAAAAAAAAAATTAAAATCACCACCAAACCTTACTCCACTTCACTTCACTGCACTGCACAACACTTAACTGTGACGCATTTCTTTCACACTCACTTCTTCTTCCCTCGCATTCCCTTCCCTCCACTTCACTTCATAACACTACACTGCGCTGCACTACACTGCACTACACTGCACTGCACTGCACTGCACTGCACTGTACTACATGAATAATAATAAAATAATAATAATAATAAAGATAATAATAACAATACTACTACAACTGATATTTATACTAACAATTAAACAACTTACTTTGTATGAAATACTACTAATCTAACAGTGAAAAATTAACATTGATACAATAACCTCATATATAATTAACTAGAAAACTAATTTATTTTTAAAGTTGCTCAAGCTTTGAGGAAAGGGTTCTAAGATTGACGCAGGCAAACTGTTCCAGTCTCTAATAGTTCGGTTTGTAAATGAAAATACTACTAGAGGGTTTGGGGACGTCGCATGATGTGACTAGCTCAACGCCGTTTCAGATGTCTGACAGTGGTTTCAGCGTCATTAACTTGCGTTGCCTTTCTTATGTCTTCATTTCGTATGCTACTTGCAAATACTTTGTAAAGTATTTTTACCTTAATCGAACAAGCGCGTTGTATACGTGTTCCACTTCTACATGTACGTAGGTCATTCAATAATTGAAGAGTCAAATTGGTCTAGAGAAAAAACGGTGGGAGAGACAGGTTTAGTAATTTTAAGGACTTTAAGTTAGTATCACTGCCATGAACCCTGACCATCTGGATGATCAACTTTGATGTGTTCATAACCTGAAAATTAGGTTGAACGATGGCGAGTTCCCTTGAAAATTCCACATTGGTTTAATAACGTTCTGTGACCCGTTTAGTACTTGATGAAGGAGAAAGACCAGTTAATATATACTCTAGATTGGTTAAAGTGTACGGTGAAAGTTGTAAGAACAACGAGAATTTTTACATGTGGGTAGAAAAGTTCAAAAGTTGTCGAGATTCAGTGCCTGACAAACACCGTACGGACCGCATCAGCAGGAAAAGTCCTGTTGACTGTGTTTGAGGACGCTTTTGTAACAATTTTTGGTGATTATCTCGAGGAACAGCGTATGATAAACAACCGATACTCCTCAGATAGGCTTTTGAAAAAGGTGAAACCAGCCATCAGAGAGAAATGTAGAGGATCTTAGAAGAGAGGTGAGATTCTCCAACAAAACAACGCACGTCCTCCCACTGCTCAACAAAGCCGTGAAACCATCGAAAAAAGGGTGGAAGGTACCGCCTCATCGCCCTTTCAGCCCCAATTTTGCAACATCTGATTTCAATTCGTTTGGTCCAAAATTCAAACACCAAGATCCTATTTGCCGCCGTTATAAAAAAAGTTGGTAACCCGTTTTCATTGATTGATTGATTTTTTCGTGTTTCCGGGCGCGTCAACTGCTTTGGTCATTAGTCCCGTAAGTGAGTGCATGTGTTTCTCGGGAGGTGGCGGTGATCTTCCCCCACTGGATGGCGAGATCCGGGGCCGACCTTCCGTCGGTTAGTGGGGTTTCCCCCTAACCAGAACTCTCCCACCAGCGGGGCACCGCCACAGCCGGGGCAAGCTCTAAGCTCCCGACCGGTCTCCCGGAATATGTGGTCGTGTAGTGCATGTTAGTGTGTGTATGTAAGGGATAGGACAGGGAAGAGGAAGGACAGATCGCGCGCGGTCCGTGGCCCGTTTGTTAGGGTTCTGCTCCGGCTTTCGCCTGGTGTTTATCGGAGAAACCACGGAAAACGACCGATCACAGCAGACGACCGCTATAAGCAGACGACCTAGCTGAAAAGCTAGTGTCGAAAATCCTGGCGACGTCAGGACTCGAACCTAGCACCTCCCGGTCAGAGGCGCTGCAGTGACATCAGTTGATGCATACCGCTCCCGGTTAACCCGTTGGGAAACATGTTGGTGAACATTATATTGAAAAGTAGGAAATGCCCTGTTTTGTAAAAATAAACTATTATTTCTCCAGAGCAATTCGTCTGTGTAATTGTTGAACGCCCCTCATGCTGGAGTGGATTGCCAAAACGCGGTCTCGCGCTCGTGCAGGGCGTTGGGGAGGGGTCGGAGTCGTTGGCCGCGGGCGCGGGCGCGGGGGCGGCGGATGGGCGGGGCGGAGGCACGTCGTCTTTCGGAACCTGACGCCAGACGCTCGGCCGGGGACATGCCGCCCCGCCCCCGCCCCGCCCCCGCGCGGCCTTTTAAACCGAACGGAGGCCCAGAAAAAGAGCAGCATCAGAGACGCTCGTTGAGACATGTGTTCTGCTGGTAAAAAGCATATATTTGATCGCACCATCCTGCCAACACTGTTTTTGTGTGAATAACGTGATTTCGGTTATGTAAATCGATCTTGCTTGGCACATTTTAGGGGTAATAGTAGAGGGATTCACATTCCGAACACTGATTGAGGAGCTTGTGATGGACCAAGCGAATTTGTTTCGGGTTTTTACACTTTTTCTGTCCCATCTCGCCTCTTCAGTCAAGGCGAGTTTAATTCTCTACGTAGTACGGTTTATTTACTCAAATGTCACCTGTAAATAAATATGTTGAATGGGAAAGAGCCCCGGATATGCAATTTGCACCGCTCTTGTTTTAGGCTCTGCTCACCTGCAGCCATTGACCATCAACCTCAGAGGCAATGTGCATGACTGAATGGCGCGGAAACATTGAAATGTAGCTATATCTTTCAAAATTTCCAGCTTCAATGAATGGCACTGTACTGCCTCTCTCCGGGAGGTCCTAGGGTTCGAGTCCCAACAGTGATGACAGGATTTTCGACAATAGCTACATAGTGAGGTCAGATTCAACCACTGGCTGGAGGAGAATCCTAACAGCCGGCTGCTCTGATGGGTAGTTTCCCGTGGTTTCTCCGACCAACACCAGGCGAATGCTGGAGCAGTGCCCTAACAAATGTGCCACGGACCGCGCGCGATGTTTCCTTCCTCTTCCTTGCCCTATCCTCTCCCCTTACTCACACTTACAGTAACATGCACAACACTATCACATATGTCGAGCGACCGGTCGGGAGCTTAGAGCTTCTCCCGGCTGGGGAGGGACCATGTTGGCGGGAGATACGTGTTGGGAACCGGATCTGACTATCCGGCGGGGGAAGATCACCGCCTCGTGCCAGAAACATGAAATATACTTGCGGGACCAAAGTCCGTAGCAGTTAACCCGCCCGGTAACACGAAATAATCCATTTTTCAAGATCTTTTATTTCATTTGTCAGTTATACCCCACACAGTATTGGAAGATGCTATCGTGCTTGTCGAAAACTACCTTGGTTTTATGTTAATTCCACAAGCGTTCCATAATTCCAATAATACTATAATTGCACACATTTTTTTCCGAGGAATTTTTAAATAAGTAATAGTTATTATAAAATTGTATTTTTTTGTAAAATATACCATTTTACGAAAATTCATCATTATTAAGGTTTTGAAATTTTAAATTGCAATTTTATTCTCTAAGGCCTAAAATGTAACACACCGCTGACCCAAAACCTTGTTTGACGAATACATTCGTGTAGTGAACTGTTTATTCACAATCGTTTCAGACGAAATTTCGTTTATCGGTAAAGAGAGCACTCTTGCTTTTGTTAATGAGTTTGCCTATCAGGAGCATTCTGGAAATGGCAAACGTCCGAGTGCCATCGAGCACGTTGTTCTGTTTGAATGGCATTTTTCTGCGTTGACCGCCACCAGCGCATCGGGTGGCGGTGAAAGGGAGGCTGCGAGTTCCAAGCCAAATGGGCGCGGCGCCGTCGCAGAGAACTCCCGAGATGGCCAGCAACTGGATCCCTCCCTCCCGCCGAACTCGGCGCCCTCCGTCCACGCACGTACGCACGCACGGAACAAAGCACGCGCGCGCCCCCTCGAACGGGCAGCGGCGAGCGCGCACGGGTCTTCGGCCGATGCAGATAACAGGGAGTTTTAGCACCAGGCATAAGGAGACAGCCTTTTTTATCACGTGGCTATCGAGTTTATAAGGTCGCCATGAACAACGGGCATAAGACTTTTAGCAGTGCAAGAGTTTTGCGACATTGCGTTATGCATTATAACAAAAGAAGCATTTAAAGCGTTGAACAAAGAAGTTCCATAATATATCAAACAGTGTAGATAAAGTGGTGACATTTAAACCACGCTACGGGTCGAGTATAACAAATCTACCTTGTGCAAGGAGTTTTAAATTTTATGGCCCACCGCCATGAACACGCAATCTGGAATTTTGAATCGTCTTTTTTTGAGAATGTAAGGAATATATTAAAACAGCGTTTATTTATCAGCATAAGACCTAACCTAACCCGAAGATATGATTTCAGCTTCTTTTTCGCGAATTTCTTTCCTATCACTTCTCCAACATTTCCTGTTCATTCTTACCAGCGTTGTGGAGTTAGTAAGGAATAATTGTAACTGCCTTACATACGGAAATCGGTTTATTTGAGTTGGTAAAATACCTCATCTGTTTTTAGGCGGCCATTTTGTAGCTTGTAAAGTGACCGTAGAGACCCTAACAGGCGTGCACTATTTATGAAGGTATAAGGTTGTACGTTAGGCCTAAGGTAAGACGTTATGACTTCAAGGTCCGTCACGTGACTGTTGGTGCGTAACGTCGCTATCTTACGCGTGGCGCTAAACTCCCTAATCACTAACGAGGAAGGCACTAGTCATTGGAATCTCCACATTTCAAATCTGAGGGGGAAAAGGTTTGAGTTATCCAATATTTCAACTTAACGAGATTCAAGTTATCCAATATCGTGATCCTGCTTAAAGAGGAGTGAAGATATGCAGATATTGAGAAAATCGTATTTGAAGTTCGAGTTATCCAGTTTCTAATAAACTGTCATGGTCGGTGGATGAAACCGGGAGGGTGGCTCAGTGCACCAACTGATGCCCCTGCTGCGCTTCTGACTGGGAGATCCTAGGTTCCCACTCCCACGGCGGCTACTAGCTTTTCAGCTAGGTCGAATTCAGTCGCTGTCTACAGGACAATTCTAGCGGCCGCCCACTCTGATCAGTAGTACCTATTCCGTGGTTTCTCCGATCAACACCAGGTGAATGCCGGAAGAGTACCCTACCAAACGGGCCACGGACCGTGCGCGATCTGGCCTTCTTCTTCCTTGTCCTATCATCTCCCCTTACACACACACAAACTGACACTGACATGCACTACACTACCACATATTCCGGTCGGGAGCTTAGAGCTAGTCCCGACGGGGGCGGTGCCCCGCTGGTGGGAGAGTCCTGGTAAGGGAAAAACCCCGCTAACTGACGTTAGGTCGGCGCCGGATCTCATCATCCAGTGGGGGAGATCGCCGCCATCTTCCGAGAGAAAAACATGCACTACACTTATGGGACTAATGTCTGAAGCTGTTAACGCGACCTGAAACACGAAAAAATTAATCAATCAATTGAAGTCACTGGAATCTCCACATCTCAAATCTGAGGGAACAGGTTTCAGTAATCGAATATGTGAACTTAACGAGATTGAAGTTTCCAAACATCGTGCTTCTGGCTAAAGAGGAGTGAAGATATACAGATATTGAGAAATTCGTATTTTGTGTTCGAGTTATCCGGTTGTGGTCGTTGGATGAAACTGGCGTGGAGGATGTAATAAGGAGGAACAAATTTCAAGGGGTTGAAATCCAAGATAAGAAACGAAGAAATGGTAAAGGGGAAGGGAGGAAGAAGAAAAATTAAAACGAGGAAAGGTTGTTGAAAGAACAATAGAGAGTATAGAAAAAATCAGAAATGTTTACAAACAAGTAGATGGCAGAAAACCACGAGAGTAAGGGGAGAGAAAAACCAAAGACAGAGGTTAAAGATCAAGAAGCAGAAGTTATAAAAATAAATATAAGGCTAAGTGCCGAGAAATAATCGAACATTTAGAGATAAATACCAGCTTACCAGAAGAAAAATAAAATTAAAAAGAAATAAGTGTGGGTAGACGAGACAACGCGGAAAATTGAAAGAGGCCTATAATGCGTTAAAAGGATGAAGGACTGTGGAAGACGTTATATCGAAGTTGGCCACGAGAAAACGGAGAGACGCAAAAGACGCATACCCAAAGCTAAAAGATCGGGGAAACAGCGGGCATTTGGCAATGGCATTGCGTCCATTTGTTTGGGAACACTTAGCCTCCTTTCACCGCCACCCAATGCGCTGGTGTCGCTAGTGTCGGATTGAGGAAGAGAGGGCCCATCAAAGCTCCCACCTCCAAGCAACCGTAATTGCAGGAAGTGGCGCCCGGAGAGGGCTACGTTGTAGCGGCAACCTCTGCAGTTAATGAAAGCAGCCCATCACCACAGCCACCGCCACTGCCACTGCCCCAGCAGGTTCGTCCCCGCTGCTGCTCCCACTACCGCCCCCCCAGTGCCACCGCCAGCGGGCCCCGCCCCCCGCCCCCGGCCTCCACCACCGCCGCCACCGCCACCACCTATGCCGCCCCAGCAGCCCCTTCCCCGCCACTCCCGTGAAACAGCCGCCAGCGAGCCCTCGCCGCCCCCTCCCTGCCACGCCCCCGTCTCCTCCCCCGCCATGCCTCTTCCACCGCCTCCGCCCCCGCTGCCGCTCCCGCCCCCGCCCCCGCCACCGCCACCGCCTCCGTCGCCACCTCCGCCGCCCCAGCAGCTCCGTCCCCGCTACCGCAACAGCCACCGGCGCCGCCGCCCCGTCGCAGCTCCGCCGGCGCGCGCATTCCCCGGCCCTCGCCGCCCCCTCCCTGCCACGCCCCCGTCTCCCTCCCCGCCACCGCCTCTGCCACCGCCACCGCCACCGCCACCGCCACCGCCACCGCCACCGCCACCGTCTCCGCCCCCGCCCCCGCCTCCGTCGCCACCCCCGCCGCCCCAGCAGCCCCGTCCCCGCCACTGCAACAGCCACCGGCGCCGCCGCCCCGTCGCAGCTCCGCCGGCGCGCGCATTCCTCGCGAGCGCCAGAGGCCAGTGAGCGGCGCGGCGATTGGCCGAGACGCGGGCCTCGCGGCCAATGGGAAGGCGCGACAGGCGCCCATTGAACGCGGCGCCCGCACGGCCATCAATGGTCGCGAGGGACAGAGAGAGAGGGAGAGAGAAGGAGGGCGCGCGCGCTCTCAGCAAACAGCGGAAAAAGTGCCTGCCTCCGCGCGGAGGGAGAGCGGCTGGGAAACTAAAATAAAGTCGGCATTCGAGGAATTCCGAATGAATGGGGGACGGGAGGTTTATATATAGACATGATTACAAGTCAAACAATGGAGAGAGCGGGGAATGTGCGGCGTGGCGTGAAGCGGTGGCGGCGGATTCTGACATCGAAAATCGGCGGCGATGTGTCCTCTGCATCTAGCTCTCTACAATTACAGCTTCGGTTCATTAGCTCAAGGTGTAGTTGGCTTGAAAATAGTATTTCTGCCAATGTTTTAGTACCTCTGCACCTAGAACACAAAAACATTGAAAAATGGAAAATAGACCAGGGATTTTAAAGGGATTTGTTGCATAAGCATTCAGAATACAAGGAATGGGTGTAAAGGATATTCATTTAATTTAATATTCTAGCAAATAACCAATAAATCCACCGGTTTTAATACATAAAACTATAACTTACAAGTAAATTTTGCAGTTAAGGTATTTTCGATTTTCACAAAACCCCTATTTCTCTGAAATTAGTAATGTGAATATATTCTTTCTGGATAATCAAAAAAACCTACACAAGAGAACATTTACTAACTTTTCGGATATTCATTTTCGAAACTTTTAAAAATTTATCGAATAGGAAAACACAATAACAATTCGTTGCTGATTTACCAAATTGTGCTTGATAACTTAGAACATTGAACCTCAAAACGAGGAATCACAATCCCCGTTTGAATTGGAAGCCTTTCTAACCAGATTAAGAAAACACTGCAAATTCATGGGCGTTTTTTTTGCACCTCATCGTGCAAAAAAAAAAAAAAAAATCTGGAATTTCAGAGGATATAATGCACAGCGAAACACTTCATTCTACTTGAATTTATACTACCTACAAATCTTTAAATGGCCCTTTCTTATCTTTTGTCCTTACGCTCGGCAAGCACACACGGTTAGCACACACTCAATGAAGGCGAATACTAGCCGCAAAAAAGGAAAAATAATCTTAGTCGACTGGGACTGAATGTGGCAAACATTTCCACAGAAACGGTAGGTCAAATGTTGCCTTGAGCGTAACCCAAACAACTTCCAACATTGGGAAAGGTTTGCGGACGACTTCACCGAAGGGTCTCAGAGCCCCTCAAACTTTGAGAAATTTTGAAAACATGATGTCAAAAGAGCAGCGAGATGACTTTTCCATTCAACAGTAGAGCTTGAATACAATAGTTTCAAATAATTTTCTAATACGTATCAAACATTTCTATCCACTAATCTGTCTATATAAAATGTTGATATGTTGCATGTAAAATGTTAATGAATGTTGATATGTTCCAGATTGATGAACTCCGACACCGTTTGACCTCTTTCTTTCTCTCACAGTTTCTCTCTCTCTCTCTCTCTCTCTCTCTCTCTCTTTCTTTCTCTCTTTTTTTTCTTTTCTGTCTGCCTCTTTCTTTCTATCTTCCTATCTTTCCCTTTCTGTCTTTAGTTATTTTTCTCCGTTTCTCTTTGTCTCTATTTTTCTCCCTGTCTTTTTCTCTTTCTCTCTACATTTTACTTTTTCTTTCTGTTTTTCTCTTTCTCTTTTTCTTTCTTTCTGTCTCTGTCTCCATCCTGCCTTAACCTTTTGTCCTCGGTCCGCGTCACATAAGATCCAGCAATAATGAAGCCCATGTGGATTCGAAAATGAATTTAAATGAAGGACCATCTTGTGCTGCATTGTCAACTGGTGTTGTTATCAAATAATAGAACATCAATCAGAAACACACAATCTCCTTTCCCTCTCTCGTCAATATTATTCCATCTCCCTCACTCTTTTCCCACTCCTCTCTCTTTTTCCTCTCCCTCTCTTTTTCCTTCCCTCTCTCTTTTTCCTTTCCCTCTCTCTTTTTCCTCCTCTCTCTTTTCCTTCTCTCTCTTTTTCCTTTCCTCTCTCTTCTTCCCTCTCTCTTTTCTCCTTCTCTTTACTCCCTCTCTCTTTGTCTGTCTTTTACCTTCATTCACTCTTTTTTATTCTTCTTTCCCCCTCACTCTTTTGCGTCTCTGTTTTCTCCCCTCTATTTTTCTCTCTCTCTTGTTCGCTCTCCATTTTTTATTTTTTCCTCCTCTCCCTCTTTCTTTTCCTTCCCTCTTTTTCTCTCCGTCTCTCTTTTACCTTCTCTCTGTGCCCCCAACCCTCCGGTCTCGCCCCGCTATTATATTCGCTATATATTCGTTTGTTTAAGAATGTTTCAAATAGTAGTTGAAGTGTAAGACAGAAATTACCATTTTATAATATTACATAGCCAATAACAACATCGAGAAAGTACGTGCTGTTGTAGCACACTTAGTTCTAGTGATGATTAGTCGGAGAGAGAGGGCCGGCGTAAAGCAAATTGTTTAATCCACAGCGAAGTACACATGACATACCCAGCAACAATCAACCGCTTTACTATTTATTATTAAAATGCTGATATAACCAATGGCACCACATGTATATCACCTACAACTCCTTATTCACCATGGCCATTGATGCCTTCTATAAGGTCCAGTTTCGTTGAACCACCAGATTGACGAACACGAACGAAATAAATATCCAGCAATCGTCAGGTTCAAACATTTCTAAATTAAACATTTATGTTTTTAATCCAAATATTGTATGTACTTTTCTGGAGGACCCTTCCTGGGCCTTTTCCAATATTATTATCTTCAAACATTATATATGTATGATTAAATGTAGTTAAAAAATGATTGTATATACTATGTAACATATAAACCCTTGAAATACATAATAATTGTCGAACAAGGATAATGAAAACGATTTAAAAGATGCTGTCATCGCGCCCGGTCCACCTCTTTGCGTCGGAGATAGCGGCGGCATTGGGGGGAGCGGAGACGAACTCCACAAACCAGCCCATGGCAACGGCGACGAGGGACGAGGACTGGAGGCGAAGTCAGAGATTTAGGGGGCGGCAGAAGTGGTAGCGTCCCGAAAAGAAGATGATCTATGTGTGGAGGCAGAATTAGCACGACGGCAGAGATTGCTGATGGATTGATTGCTTTTTTCGTGTTTCCGGGCGCGTCAACTGCTTTGGTCATTAGTCCCATTAGTGTAGTGTATGTTTTTTCGCGGAAGCTGGCGGTGATCTTCCCCCGGTGGATGGCGAGATCCGGCGCCGACCTACCGTCGGCTAGTGGGGTTTCCCCTAACCAGGACTCTCCCACCAGCGGGGCTCCGCCCCAGCCGGGACAAGGTGTAAGCTCCCGACCGGTCTCCCAGAATATGTGGTAGAGTAGTTCATGTTAGTGGAAGTGTGTGTGTGAAAGGGGAGAGGATAGGACAAGGAAGAGGAAGGACAGATCGCGCGTGGTCCGTGGCCCGTTTTGGTAGGGTACTACTTCGGCATTTGCCTGGTGTTGATCGGAGAAACCACGAAAAACTACCGATCGGTGCAGCCGGCCGCTAGAATTCTCCTCCAGACAGCGACTGAACTTGCTGCTGGATTCGCGGTTATCTTTCAAAGGCTTATTCGTTGGCGGGAACTCTTTCGCGGATGGCGGCATTGTCCGAGACGGAGGAGGGGGAGGAAAACGGATGGAGGGGTGAGCTCTTCGTCGGTCGGTTTGTCGTCCTTGGGCGGTTTCAACGGGGGCGTGGGAGCGGGCAGGGGGGAGGAGGGCGGACGGGGGTGCGTAGCCGGCGCGTCGCGGTGCGGTGCCGCTGTGGGTTGACAGCGTCATGCGGGCAGGCGTGCGGCCGGGGGGGACGGGGCGGGGCGGGGCGGCTGGGGTGGGCGGGCGTTCGGGGCGAGGAGGGGCGGGGCGGGCGGGCGGCTGGAATATCACTCCGGCTGGGAGCAGGCGCCGACAACCAAACAAACAAGTTCGATTCCCTGCCTCCTCAGCCCTCGGCGGCGATGCGACCAGAATCTCCGAAGCGAGGCGCCCAAAAATTCTTGCTCTGGTGTTGTGTGCGCAATTAAACAGAGTATGTGTTTAACGGGCGATGAGCGGGGAAACGTCCAAAGAAGGATGGCTCAGTGCAACTGATGTCACTGCAGCGCCTCTCACCGGAAGATCCTAGGTTCCCACACTCCACGGCGGCAGGATTTTCGACACTAGCTTTTCAGCTAGGTCGCATCCAGTCGCTGTGTGGAGGAGAATTCTAGAGACCAGCTGCTCTGGTCAGTAGTTTTCCGTAGTTTATTCGATCAACACCAGGCGAATGCCGGAGCAGTACCCTAACAAACGGGCCACGGACCGCGCGCGATCTGTTCCTCTTCCTTGTCCTATCCTCTCCTTTTACACACACACACACTAACATGCACTACACTACCATATATTCCAAGAGACCGGTCGGGAGCTTACAGCTTGTCCTGGCTGGGGCGGTGCCCCGCTGGTGGGAGATACCTGGTTGGGGAAACCCCGCTATCTGAAGGTAGGACGCGCCGGATCTCGCCATCCAGCGGGGGAAGATCACCGGCACCTCGCGAGCAAAACAACACGTACGGTACTAATGACCATAGTAGTTGACGCGCCCGGAATCGCTAATAATCAATCGATTAATTCAAAAAGGGCTTTTCCGCAAACTCCGCCTCATAAATGTCCTTCGCTTTGCTCGGCCTAGAATTGGCACCAACTGTCTTGGGGTTTCATTCCAAATCAGACAATCGTGGCGTTGCTGATATATTCTATTCAAAGTAATAACGTTCGTGAATCTATATAGTAAAAAAATACCTGTTGTACCCAAAAGTTTCTTCTGGACCACGTTTTGGCACTTTGTCAGGAGTTGGCGGGCGATTCAAATGTGTGTTTGTGTTGTGTTGTGATTGGTTGTTTGTGTGTGTGCGTTGATTGGTTGTTTTTTGGGGAGGAGGCGGGGGAGTGGAGAGGGAAGGGGAGGGGGAGGAGGAGGGTCGAGGCGAGCCGCGTGTGTGCCGTACGCCCGGGGCCGCCCGAGCGCCCTCCCGGCCCGCCCGGCCCACCCGACCGAGTGCCAGCGAGCAAGCGCTATACTTTGCAAAGATCCTACCTCCAAATAATTCTAAAAATTTCAATTTAGGAATTTTGATAGGAAATTTCATTCTTCTGTCTTATTAATAACTTTTTCCGGGCGACAGGAAAGTCAATGAATAAAAGCCTATTTAATTATTTTTATTGGCAGCAATTGAATAAGTAGTCCTTCAATTTTCTGTAAGAGAACAGAGGTGAAACGAGTTAACACTACTTTTTGATACGACAATATCTCCTTAATTAATTTTCGACGTTCAGTGACACACACACATATAGTGTGTACAGCGGTGGCCAGGTTAGAGGTCAAATAATTGCGCTCTCTCTCTCTCTCTCTCTCTCTCTCTCTCTCTCATTCACTTACTCACTCACTCACTCACACACACACACACACACACACACACACACACACACACACACACATATATATATATATATATATATATATATATATATATTGTGTGTATGTGTGTATGTACTTATTCGACCTCTAACCTGGCCATCTACCGCTGTCCAGAGAGCCGGTCTGAACTGATCGCAGAGAGAGAGAATCAAGACAGTGAGGCAGTAGTGGAAGACTGGCGCGCACTGCGGGGCGGGGCGGGGCCACAAAAAGCGCCCCGCCTCTTGGCGACAGGAGGCGGCGGCGGCGGCTGCGCGCGGCAAAAAAGGCCCCGCGCGGCGGCAGACGAGCAGCCGGGGAGCGCGCTCCATGAATGGAGCAGCGATTGAATAAAGAAATTAGTGTCACGACTGAGAAAAACGCGCGTGCACTGGGGGAAAATTTAAACAACGACGTTAAAAGATCATATGGGAGAATGCGGGTGGAAAACGTAATAATGATGGTGTAGCTGGTCCTCGGCAGCATCTGGGAATATTGCGTGAGTATGTAGAGAGTCTTTGAGCACCTGGGGTCTGCCCTATTGAGAAGCGGGGGCTACCTATTCCCAATAGTGCTGGGAATATTGCCTTTGTAAATGTAGTGATACTAGTCGAAATATTTCGAGAATCGTGTAGTTTTTAGTGAACCTTCGCATTACATCAGAAAGTCAAGATCTGAACGTGGCGAATTGTACCTCAGAAACTTGGATTGCTCATACGTTATAATTATCCAAGAAACAACTTACAATGTTGTATCAGACGTTTATCCCTAAACAGTATTTGAGTAACTCCTCGAGTGTGCAAATGTGCAGATGTGCTCATATGCGATTTCCGTCACTCTCGGCTAGACCACGGCAGACCACGTGCACCAATCGAGACATATGAAGCGTCTCATTCGACGCATTTATGTTTTCTGATGGGGAACTGATAATTTGTTTTCAGATTCGGTCAAACCATAAAAATAAAATCCCCAAAACTTGTTTTTGCGTGTTTTGACGCTGGGATTTTAGTAAGCTAGGAATTAAAGCAACGCCACCTAAATAGATCTATGTAGGTGGCGTTGATCAAACTCCAGTATTGAATGGAATTTTTCACTCAGTAAGCCATAATTTTCTTTCAAGACGTTGGCAACAATATTGTTAACATATTTAAGTGAACAAGTGAAGTTAATTTGAACAAAAAAGTGAATCGCGCGGCTTATTTCATTTTAAATTATCCTTAAGGCCTATTATCATATTTTTAAAATACATTTGCAAAACCAACGAACAGTACTGCCTTGGAACTTCAAGTATTTCAAGGATTTCAAGTAATGTTAGAGAATGAATGAAAGTTCGACTTCTCATTTTTACGTTCTTACGTTTCCTACCTATTTTCAAATAAATGTCACCCAGAACTTATTATTATGAAACTCAACTAACACCTTATATTATAAGCCAACAAAACAGTCAGATTTTAACGTTTTATTAGACTCACATACGAAATTATTAATAGAACAATGGCAGAAATGGAAGCAAACACAAATTATAGTGAGTTTGTGAAGTTTTAATCTCTTCAAAACTAGGGGAGAAATATGGAAGTGTGAAGCAAACCCCGAGAAGAATCAAATGTAGTTGTAGAAGATTTTGCGACAGAACTTTCGGAACTAATTGAGAATGATCTTATATTATAATCAGAGAATAACCCACAGGAACAGCTTACAGGTGATCTTTGTGCATTATTGTGCATTTAGCAAAACACGTTTAAAAATGGAGCCGTACTAAACTCTATTCACATCATCAATGCCTTCCAAATAATTTTTACAGCGATTATAATTTTGAAATTGCAATATTACCAGTTCACATCCCGTATGGATAAAACATAGAAGGCCATTAGGTGTTGGTAATTTTTGAAGGGGAGTATAACGTTAACAGCTTCTACGATTCATTGTCAACTACAATGCCAGATACTGCAATAACATATTTAAACTCAAACAACAAATATTTGTTGATTTGAAGTAAGCATCAAGCATGTTATAACATTTCACATGTAACATTGATAACAAATGAGCTGTGTTTTAGCTATTTAAGATATCACTCCGCCTGACGGCCTTGTATGGAAATCTTCCAATCTCGTATTGTAATCTGATGTTTCGACATGGATATCATACAATGTTTTATCCACTTTGTAAAAATTTGTTAATTTAATGTGAAATTGCGTCCTATGCTTTCATTTAGTATTCACAATATTTTTCCTATAAGAGGCGATATTGTTCTCAACAAGAGAACAATTTAAACACACTTGGTGTATACTATTCGACATGAGTGAATGTAGTTATAATTCGGAAATAGAAATAGAAACCATTGCTACCCTACAAATCAAGACAAAAATGAGCGTGAGTATTTAATTTATTGAAAGATTGAAGTAAAAAATCTCATTCCATATCGGAAAAAGTTTTGATTGCTTACTTTTCTGGCAAGTCAGAGAAGGAGAAACCACGTTTTCTTTGGACCCACTACTATCCTTTAAAGAGTACAATATCACTTAATAGCAATATTGATATCAGTAAGTTTACTCAGCGTCTTTAAAAAGGGAAAATGAAGGATACAAGACAAAGAAATGCAAAATATTTTCAAAAGGATGGTGGCAAAGTACGCCATACTTTACCTCCCTAGTGCGGTAATGAAGTGCATTATCGCACTGTGGTGGTAAAGTGCTTTATTACGAAACTGAGTATAATGGCATAATGTTTGACTTTACCTAACCGAAGTGGATACAAATTATATCAATCACTGTAAAACTTTTAATAGGTTGTAATTATAATAAATGAGTGCAGATACGTTTAAAATGCTCTTTTTATTTTATTTCTGTCTACAAAAAATGTTATTTTATCCATAAGACCCACTTTTCATTACGAAGCTCATTATAACTCACCAATGAGGAGAAGCTATTCAGGTATTAGCACGCCGTCATAGATAATACTATTGCACTCTTACATGTAGTAGGATAATTATTGTTTACAGAAAAAACATATACATAGTTTTATGTCTATGAATTATTAAACTAACATTTTAGTATACGCTTACGAATTTCACAAAAACCGTACATCAAAATACCGGCCCAAAAATTAGTTATAAAAGCAGAGTAAAAATAATATTGCATTCTACACTGCGCGCTCCTCTAAGAATGCCATCTCCCCTTGTGTTTATTAGTGAACACATGTCATGAATGTGCACATTCATGTTCTTTCTAAACGGAAGATTCCACGCCGCCCGAGGCACGACTGAAAGGAGAAGACAAAGAAAGGGGCTGCAGCGATCCGGCAGGTCTGGGCTGTATGGGTAACGCAACCCGCATAACAAAGCTGCACGGCGGGCTGCAGTCAGACCCCCACAGGCAAGCATCGCGAAACGCCTCCTTGGGTGCTTTTAGAAATCGAAGACAATGGTGGACTTCAAAGTCTGAAAATCAAGGAAAATATTTACGTGTTGGTAGCAATTAAATGGCTGGTAGCAGAAATGGCGAGATCAGGACTTCTTCCTCCGTAAACTTCAGCGAAACAATGAAAATTTTCGTAATAGTACTATATTATGCAATTAGTTTATAATTTTATCCTTTTTTACACGAATAAGAAAATATTACCGAACAAAAGACGTTAGGAGTGAGTTTGAAACAAGATATTGGTTAGTGTAGAAACAAAAAATAAGAATTGGAATTAAACACATCTTCTGGAATGTCTTTGACAAATTTATCCAGCTGTACTATTAATATTCATAAAAGCTAATTAGATGTTCTTTGTTATTATTGTTATTATATGTCATTTGAAAGTAGTAATAAATTAGATTTTAAAATTGCAAGATTTTTCACAATATATTTGATTTTACTGCCAACACAGAATCTATTTACATGGTACCACTTCGTTCTTTATATTCCATAACTGATGATAAACGAAGGCTGTGATTATTATGTCAGTGATGACTCATATTTCGTGCAGAAATACCGATGACGTAATGATTCGTGCCATAATATGACATTTCATTAAAACCCGCTCCTACTACTTATAACGATAAACTATAGTCTGAATTAGCACTATAAGCCTGAAAACATACCGCACTTAGAATTTTGCATTTCAGTGTACATACATATTTTTTACCACGGATTTTCGTTTGAAACACTGCTTCCATTCAAGCGAGGTCCCGCAACGCAGCCGATTGCAGGCCCCCACGAAACTCACCGAGCACACCCGATCGCGCCCGAGCTCCTGACGCCCCGCGCGACTCGCACACACCGATGCTAGAGCGGGCATTTCATTACTGCTAGGTTAAAACGACACAACGCTTTCGATAAATTAGAAGATTTTATGTTGTAAATAAAGTAAGATGTATTTTCTGCTACAAATAAAATAAACAGTTTTTTCTAAATTACAGGATACGCAGTGCGTACCTTGCGTATATGAAGGACACGCCACAGCCTTGCGTAAAATGTGGGGTGTTCGAAAGAAAGCAATATATTAAACTTCCCAGTCTTTTTGACCTATGATTTTAGCCTCGTTCTTTCACAAAGTTTGCGTGACAAATCCCAAATCTCCGATAACTATCGGAACGACCTGTGCCTTTACACCCTATATTCGGTTGATCTCGATTTTGCGAACTCTTGAATTTTAGACGTTCGCTCTCTCTCTCTATGACATTTTGGTAGCACGGCACAACCACATCTACTTGTAAACGGGTTTTTTATCTCAAAATCCGGAATAGCAATATCCTGTATCTTTGCCGCTATCGTGTGGTTAGTTCGAATTTGTTGGTCGTAATATATTGCACACAGTTCAATAGACATCACCGATTTTGCTGAGTGTTGCAATTGGTGAATGTTGGAACTTTGAGGGGGTTACAGTTCTGCCAGTGGAGGTAACTACACACCCTATCGTGCCCTTTCAAGTATTCGGTATTTGCTGAAATTGGACAAGCTGGAACGATGTGATCAATGGTTTCTACTTGTTCCTGGCAAATGCGGAATTTATCATTTTGGAAAATTTTGAGATCTGCTTTATCATAATGTGTTCTCAACGCCTGATTTTGGACAGCTATTACAACGACATCCGATTCTGGCTTCATTCTTCCCCTTTTAAGCCACATAAATAATTGATCTTTTTGATATCTTTCTTATGCATTTTTTAGATATTGTCCATGGAGTGGTTTGTCTCTCAACGACTTCTTTAACATATTTGCGTCTCACACTTCATTTTCAGAAGCATCAGCTATACAGGTGAGTGCTATTCTGCATGCCTTGCATAGTTTTCTTTGCAATGCTTCTTGCTGAACTTAGAATGCCTGTTTCCCATTCTTAGGTCAGATTTAATGACCGGCCTCATTAGTGGGTCATTTTGTTGCTTGACCTTTAACCTATTCACCATGGGAGGCCCTTCCAGTAGCTAGGCCACCGCTGACATCGCTCTCAGGCTCATGGGGGTACTCAAGCTCCACCGCCAACTACAAGGTCGTGTACTCCTAAGGCAGAGTTGGTATTATTATTATTATTTTTTATTATTATTATTATTATTATTATTATGAGAGAATTCGTTATTAAAAGATGTGAAGCTCGTCTTCCTTTTTATATGAATTCTTTAATTTCTTGATATATGAGTCCTTCTGATACTACGAAAATGGAAGTTCATGGCGAATATACAATCATTGATCACTACAAGATAAGAAAAAATAGCACCGTATCCCACCTGAATGGTATGTTAGAATATTAACTGTGTGTATACTTGAACTACTTTTATAGGAAATTTGTATGATCTCATTTAATAGCATACTTCAAAATGTAATATTTTACATTTGAATTTTCCAGATGCAGTTAAAATTTCATAGTAACATTTTCATTCAAATTTCATTGCTGCTGTATATTTTGATGAATATACAGTATTAAGCTTTTATTTCAGTAGTTTTGTTTGAAGTTTTTGTTAGAGTGGTTCAATGAATGTTAGATACCATTTATCTCAATTCACATTCACTATCTCTTTTAGTGGGCTATGATATTAAAAAATCAGGTAAAATATATTAAATAATTGAATATTAACTATTTGTCGAAAATCTGTGTATCTTAGAAGGGTACCTATTTGGTAATACTATAGTATGCTATTATTGACTGACATTTCAAGGCACATTAACTCCGTGAATACAATGAAATTCACATCACTTTTCCATGCCAAAACTAATGACTTCATCTACTATAGTATTATTGTACTACTATAGTATTATTGTATTGTTAATATGCTACAGTATCGCAACATCTTTCTCTAAACAAAATATCTTCGAGAATTATTGCTTCAGCTTCACCCAGAAACTTCCTAACTTATTCCTTGTTATTTCATATTCCCTTTCATCTTCAAATATATTGGACCGGGGAGAGAACCATTTTGGAACTTACGACCTATTACAATGTTTTATATTCACTGAAATGTTCGGCCCTCAAGGCTAGTTTTATCTTCTAAAATATTATTACAACGAGATTTTTTAATCGT
Organism: Teleogryllus oceanicus; assembly: GCA_964035755.1. Lineage (NCBI taxonomy): Eukaryota > Metazoa > Arthropoda > Insecta > Orthoptera > Gryllidae > Teleogryllus > Teleogryllus oceanicus. The sequence goes on along the minus strand of CAXIVR010000006.1, from coordinate 65,429,893 downwards.
GGCTCTCGGAACTATTTTTGCTCGCATAGAAAAACTCAATAAGAAAAAATATTCTAACATCTATTTTACCATGTTATTCTAGGGAACTCCCGAATGTGTATTTTGAACCCTTAAATTTTTCGATATCTCCCATTATCTTCACATTCTGTTTTAAGTCAAGTATCGTTCTAACACTGTCTCAAATAAGAAATTCGGTAACTCGAAGCTCGCGGTGAAGGCTGCCAGGGGACCACATGGGTTCGTGTTAAAAGCTAACGATATATTACAAGGTCTCACTTTGAAGAGCTCTTCAAGCGACTCTTTTTCGTGCAGGACCCTCACGACCTCAACACTTCTTTTCGCACCAGAAATATTTTTATCAAAAAAACATTGTAATATTTATTTTTGTCATGTTATTCATTTGAAATTCGACAAAACTAAATTAAATATCTGGAACTCTGTGATAATTAGCAATTTCTTCACATTCTACTCCTACGATTTCTTCAATTGCCATCCCACCTCTTTCGCCTTCACCTATAATGTATGGATATTCGACCCTCGTTATGAAAGCTCTCAGAGTACCCTAACGGCTCGTGTTAAAACTAATGACTTCCTTCAATGTCTCCTTTCTACATATATCCTACACGTGAAAATACCCTACAAGTAAAGAGCAACCAGGCTCGAAGCCGGGAGGGTCTATTTTTTGTAGGGGTGTTACAATTACTCCTGTTTGCCCAACATATGTATTAACAAAATAGATTGTAACATTTATATTTATTTTCTTGTAACTAGTGAAACGTTATGTCACATAAACCCGATTATACTAAATGTAATATATCGGATTCTTCGGTAATTCAAATTTTTGCCACAATTTATTAATGTGATTTCTCGAATTGTGCCTTCCTATCGCTTTCGCCTTCACATACAAAACGTGGTAATACGAGCGTCGTCATGAAGGCTCGGAACCATATGGACTCGTGTTGAAAGTAACGACCTATTACAAGGTCTCTCACTTATCGAAAATGTCCCGCACTCGGCGAGCGACCCGGCTTCAAGCTCGAGGTCGCCGCTCGGAGACTTTTTCGCGCGGCACGGCGCTGCGCGGTCACGACTACTTCTGTTAGCAAGGTTACGCCCCTTTTTTGCGCGCGGGTAATTTAAATCTGGATTCTTTGTCTGGCGGAGGGCTGCGCTTCTTGTGGCGGGCGCCGCGTCTCGCCTTCTGAGAAGGCGCGTTTTTGCGCGCGTTTTTTGTCCGGGCGCCCCCTGCACCGGGCGCGCCGCGCCCGGCAGAGCAGCCCATTCGGCTTCACCCTCTTTGGCATCGCCATTCGCCTCCTGGGAGCGCCGGGCGGCAGGGATCGAGCTTCCCTGCACGGTGGCGCAGCGCCGGCGGGCAGATCAGGCGATCGCTCATTCGACTTCATTCCTCTTTGGCACTCGCCCTACGGCTGGGCACGGCTGGCGCTAGGCGCCGGCGGGCAGATCAGGCGATCGCTCATTCGACTTCATTCCTCTTTGGCACTCGCCCTACGTGGCTGCGCTGGCCGGGCGGGCGATCACGCGTCGTCATTCGGCTTCACTCCTCTTTGGCACTCGCCCTACGGCTGTGCACGGCTGGCGCTAGGCGCCGGCGGGCAGATCAGGCGATCGCTCATTCGACTTCATTCCTCTTTGGCACTCGCCCTACGGCTGGGCAGTGCTGGCGCTAGGCACGGGCGGGCAGATCAGGCGATCGCTCATTCGGCTTCACTCCTCTTTGGCAATCGCCCTGCAGCTGGGCAGTGCTGACGCTAGGCGGGGGCGGGCAGATCGGGTTGGTTGGTTGTAAGTGATGCCGGCGCGTCAACTACAGAGATCATTAGTCACGTAAATGTAGTGCATGTTTTCGCTCAGGAGGTGGCCGTATTCTTTCCCCGCTCGATAGCGTCAGCCTACCGGCGGCTAGCGGGATTTTCTTCTACAAGGTATCTCCCACCAGCGGGGCACGCCCCGGCCGGGACGAGCTCTAAGCTCCTGATCGGTCTCCCGGCATGTGTAGTTTTAGTGTAGTGCATGTTAGTGTAAGTGCGTGGGTAAAAGGTGAGGATAGGACAAGGAATAGAAAGGAAAGATCGCGCGCCGTCCGTGGCCTGTTTGTTAGGGTACTGCTCCGGCATTCGCCTCGTGTGGATGGGAGGAACCACGGATATCTTCCAACCAGAGCATCCGGTCTCTAGAATTCTCCTCCAGAAAGCGATTGAATCCGACCTTGCTGACAAGCTACAATCGAAAGTTTCGCTCCTGTCGGGAATCGAACCTAGGACCTCCCGGTTAGAGGCACTGCATTGACATGAGTTGATGCACTGGGGCGATCGCCCGGGGCGCGAGGATGGGACTGACGGGGGGAAAAAAGAAAAGAAATTGAATAAGTAATTAGAACTTGAGAAAATCGTCATCGTAATTTAATAAGTTGCGGTACAGTAGTCTGATATTTCATAAAAAATGTAATTAAAGTTTTATCTTAAATAGTTAATTACAGTCATTAACCCTCGGTTTTAAAACGTGGGGTCAATCTGACCCCAGCATGATTGTTTCTGATTTCGTCTGCTACAGATTTTTTTTCTCAGAGATCTGAATCTTCGTAATATATTTTATTATAGTCTTTAATATAGTCTTATTTATTATAACAGTAATATTTTTTAACTTTCCCCCTATTTTCAAAAGCTGATTTTATACTCTTTTAACATAATTAATGCACGGATACAATTGTGGGACACTCTGATCCCGTCCCTCTATTGATTCCATTACCGTTGTGTCATTATTTTTGTATTTGGTATTCCATCCCTTTATATGGAATGAAAAAAACTTGGAACTTACACATGCAAGAGAACCACAAAATGGCTTTGTTCTTTTTTGTTTTGGACATTGCTGACCTAAATGGTTTCGTAATATTTACAAAACAACATCCTAATTACCATAGCAATGTCTCTCACAGGCGTCGCTTGTTTTAGATGATCATTCTGGCCACATGATCAAACCTCATATGCAGAAAAGGACCGGAAATTTTTAACTCAACAGGAAAGTTAGAAACGCCATACCGCATTCACGTGGAGAAGGAGCACCGCTACCTCCAGGGACATAACGTGAACTACATTTACGAGACAAATGATGTAAATAGTTGCCATTGAATACTTCACTGCTATTCCTCTTTCCAAATAAGGGGCTACGTACAATATGCTGGTTGTTCAAAATTGTCTAAATCACCTTTAGTGTGATTTGTTTATATCATCCATATGATTTTCAAATCATTTGACTTGCAAGTACGATGAACTCTGAGAGGAATTTATTCATAATCCTGGTGTAGAATGAAGAGCTTTGAGAATATTAAGGGAGAAAACTTTTTTGTTTCGAATGAGATAAAAGGAGAAAAAGAAACTAAATAAGATATATTTTGGGCTCAAACAAAAATTTCCGGAAGTCTGCATTGCCGATGAAAAGGAATAGAAAGGAATACAATCCAAAAAATTAATGGCATAATACAAATAAAGAGCTACAGAGAGTTGAACAACAAACCAATGGATAGAAATGAATGGAGACCTGCTCAGAGAGCAAACACGCGATTATAAGCATTTCGATTTTAAAATGGGTTAATTAAAATGAATAACGTTGCATATACTACTCACGTGTGTAGTATTTCAGGTAGAACTTGTATAGTGAAGACAAGAAGAAAGAAGTACAATTACTTCTTTAGAGGTACAATTTTATTTCTGCCTCTCCGAATCCATTCTGTGACCTGGTCCTGTGCCCGAAATTTACAAATGCTTGTATGGATCACTTTTAAACACTATAATGGATTTTTATTTTACACTGTTTCAATTTTTTCGTGTATTTTTGTAAATAATTAGCATAAAACTTTGGTCTATGCGCTTGTGTTCGTGTAACACGGGCTCTCGCAGGTGGGTGAGAGCATTAACCTGGCGTTTGGGGCTCGCCACTTCTCTGGAAATCTGAATTGCTAATACTCGTACTATCTGAGTGTCCCCGGAAGTTAGAACAAGACAAACAACGCGTGAGGCCAACGTATCTCAGTCCCTGATCTGGCGAACAATTGATGCTGAAAGAATACGCTTTTTCCACTTCCAGCGTGTGCAGCATTTTCGCAGTACACACTTTTGACGTCGTTTTCAATTCTCTAGGCACTTTTTTTTCAATTGAGAAGATGGCAACACAATTTGTTTTTTTGACGTTGGCAGACCTCTATAAATTCCAGATATTCGCTTTCATTTGTTCTTAGATCTTTAGCAGATCCCCTCACTACAGAAAAGATGTTTTCATGGTGAAACCAAAATATGAACGAATTATTCAGTAATGCTATTTGGTCAAGGATCCCAAGGTCAGTGTTTGTAGGAACAGAACTACTCTATCTTGGTGTATGTGATTGTGTTTTAATTTTTACTGATAGAAATATTGGAAGAGTTAAAGTTTCACAAAAATTGGGAATCAAACCAGGAAAGAATATGATCATCCTTTGTCAAGCAATTGATGATCAAAGAATTACCTTGAGGCCTACAAAGACTACCAATTATTATCTACAATTGCTTCAAAAGAGAAAAAAATGAAAAGAAAGCATAAAGAACTTGAAGATAGTGATGGTCCAGAATATGGTGCTGGATTGCATTGTGCTTCTACCAAAAACTTTACTAGCTGTTTTTCGTAACTTCCTTTTTTAAACTTTATGATCCTGTTTCTCAGAAACAACTGTTAGAAAATTAATGAAATTTGAACCACTTAATTAATAGAGTGTTCTGGATGGACTATCATTTTTTGTGTGAACTATCCTTCCTCTTTCTTCTTCTATCCTCTCCCCTTACACACACACACTTCCACTAACATGCACTACACTACCACATATTCCGGGAGACTGGTCGGGAGTTTAGGGCTTGTCCCGGCTGGGGCGGTTCCCCGCTGGTGGGAGAGTCCTGGTTAGGGGGAAACCCCACTAGCCGACGGTAGGCCGGTGCAGGATCTCGCCATCCAGTGGGGGAAGATCACCGCCATCTCCCGAGAAAAAAGAACATGCACTACACTAACGGGACTAATGACCGAAGCAGTTGACGCGTCCGGAAACACGAAAAAATCAATCAATCAATCAATCAATCAAACTGACACCCCTGAAACACGTGCCAATCAGCACTAGACAATTACCAACATAATTGTAGAAATTGTATTAATAGTTATAGACATTCATCGAAGAAAAAAGAAAATAAGTTTGCTTTTAATATATTAAGTATTATAAAAGTTGTTATAAAGAGAAGTCCCATAGTTGTGGCTTTCCGATGACTGTTTGGGCCCAGTGCTGCCGCCACGCGTCCCGAGGCGGCATGAGCAAGGGCGGGAGGGCAACGCGCTGCCTGCAATGCCATCGAGAGAGACAGAGAGAGACAGAGGGAAGAGAGTGCAAGAAAGGCGAGTGGAAGAGAATATGCTACGCGAGGGAGTGAGTATGAATGAATGACAGCTGAAGAAATAGATGAAGGAAAAGACTCCAACTAATGGTCAATGAGTATGTGGTGATACGCAAAGGAAGTCTCACTTGATGAATCGAATATCTCACCCTTGTAAATCAGGGACCTTGTTGCAATTCTTCACGACGAGTGACACGGTAGGAAGGTAATGCATCTTGCTTTCAAAAGTAGTTTGCATGAAAAGATAGCCGTTGTAGGTAATGAGTGCAGAAGTGTCATTAAAAGTGAACATTCTACGGAATATTAGAATGAATGAGCATTAACAGTAAAGCTATTAATGAGCGGAGAATGAAATAGAGTTGCCACAAGAAGGCAATATTCTGTATCATATTACTATAGTGAAGACATTTAGGGGCATGGGATAATTTCAATTAAGCATCGTGTGGTTTGAGTTAGAGGATAATGTATCTTCAGCAATTACTCCGACAAAGAGCGAATGAGGAGCAGCAAAACAGTGGTGAAAGCAAGAAAGTCTACAAGTGAAAAGGAATAATAATTACGAGGCGAAAACTACCCACTACCCTCCAGGGTAGGGAATTAATCTGATGGACGCAAGAAATTCAGTTCCAAAGAAAAAGAAAATTGAAACAAATTAATTAAATAATAATTTAAATGTAATTTAAATCCATAAATATATTCAAACTGTAAAAATAATGGAAAGAGATACAGAGTTCCATTATACATTTATGGCAGAGTCACTTCAAACTATTATTTATTTTTTGAGAAAGCTAATAGGAATAATTAAATACTTCATTCGAACTGAAAAAATGATATGTATTGACGATATAACGATAATCTGTCGATGCTGCAAAACATTAATAAATCTTAATAGTAACTTCAGTGTCTCGGAATAGTAACATGCATCAGTAATAGCTTTTATAGATAATTATGAACATCGTCAATTAATTATAGTTATATTTATTCTACACTTCATGTGGCAAAACCATTATATTCGCTGGGCTGACAAACTTTTAATTACATGTTGCCAATAGTATTTTCTTACCATCGTACTTATCTTACATTTGATCCGGCAACATTATTCCATTCGTTAGGCTAACTCACTTTTAATTATATGTTGCCAATTGTAGTATTTTCTTAACTTTGAATTTATCTTGCATTTCATTTGACAACATTGTTACATTCGCTAGCCTGATTAATTTGAATCATATGTTGTCAATTGTAATACTTGTTCAAAACAATTTATTATGAGTCTATGCGGCAGCGTTCTTGCATTCGCAACAAGTATTCCGTCGCAGAAGATGTACTGTTCAAAGACTAATAAAAAAATCTAATTACACTTGCCCATTTAAGAGATTCTACAATATTGACTACTTATTTAAAACCTTGTTATTGATTTTTATTTTCACAGTAGGACCTTGCCAATGTATTTACCATCCTGAGTTATTCGAAGAACGAACCTGCAGAGAGTATAGAGTGTATCGAGTCCACCTGAACTTAGTTTCATTTTAACTGCACGTCCAATGTCTTTCTTGCAATTTCCACCCTCGGTACTTCTAATGAGACGGAAAGCAAGAATGTTCATTGAGCAGGTGCTTGCGAACCCCAGAGATGTCAGAAGTTTGGTTCTCAATGTGCATTTTATTTCTGGAAGAAAACGGTTAATTAATTTCAGAAACTAATTCATTTCATTGAAGGTCACCCATTTCACGAAATAGTATCACCAAACCTTTAAAAATCATCTGAGGAGGCACGCTGAGGCAAAAAGCAGAGCGAGCTCCACCGAGGCCCTGTCCCCGCCCCCTCGGAATTTCTTTAAAAGAAGGTGGAAAAAATGAGCTATCAGTGCGGGTGCTGGTAGGGGGTATATCCGTTCTTTAAAAATCTGTGCATGTGTAGACCAGACGTTTTTTTAACCTTTCTCGCCTGGTGTCGACTCGGCACGCTCTGGACCACATGCTCACATTGCAGTCGATGTGGGCATTGCGTTAATTTCTGTTGCTAAGCGAGCGACATGTGGCAACACACGCGAGGGTAATGTCCTGATCACAATTCCTACCGTAAGAGAGAGTTGCTAACGAGATCCAGCTAAGGAGGATGAAGACTGGGGAGAGACCGCAAATTTTGAGAAAGTGAAAGAGAAAAAATGCAGACCAGTATTCTCTTCCTTATTTTACGGAAATAAATTTACACTTTCTTTCTTTCAAAATCATCAGCAAATGAAGTGACTACACTAGAAAATTAACCGGGAGCGGTGGCTCAGTGCAACAACTGATGTCACTGCAGCGCCTCTGACCGGGAGGTCCTAGGTTTGAGTCCTGACCGCGGCAGGATTTTCGACACTAGCTTTTCAGCTACGTCGAATTCACACGATGTCTGGAGGAGAATTCTAGTGGCCGGCTGCTCTGATCGGTAGTTTTCCGTGGTTTCTCCGATCCACACCAGGCGAATGCCGGAGCAGTACCCTAACAAACGGGCCACGGACCGCGCACGATCTTTCCTTCACATTCCTTGTCCTATCCTCGTTTTTGAGAGCGGGATGGCGCAAGCTGCTAATGAAACCTATCGCTTATCCGCGCGGCACGGCCGACATGGCCAGGCTATAACAGTCACGTACTTCCTGCGTCTACGTAGAACTCACCGCGCTTTGTCCCGCAGAATATCGAGTTACACCAAATTGAAACTGAAGCAAGCAATCACGCGACGCCGCCGCCAGTAGTCGCCCACGCAGGTCACAACCTTTGTTTCCATTGTGAAACTGAGAGGCATGAGGTCATCAGAAAGGTGCTCAATCTGGGGCCGCTACCTTCAATTCAGAAGAGACTTCTTGGAGTATGACCGGTAGCGGTAGCTCAGTGCATCAACTGATGTCATTGCAGCGCCTCTGACCGGGAGGTCGTAGGTTCCCACTCCCCACGGCGGCAGGATTTTCGACACTAGCTTTTCAGCTAGGTCGAATTCAGGCGCTGTCTGGAGGAGAATTCTAGCGGCCGGCTGCTCTGATCGGTAGTTTTCCGTGGTTTCTCCGATCAACACCAGCCGAATGCCGGAGCAGTACCCTAACAAATGGGCCACGGACCACGCGCGATCTTTCCTTGCTCTTCCTTGTCCTATCCTCTCCCCTTACACACACACACTTACACTAACTTGCACAACTGGGGCGGTGTCCCGCTGTATCTTCCCCGTCGGGGCACCGCCTCAATCGATGAAAGCTCTGAGTTGCCTACTGTTCTATCGACATGTGTGGTTGTATAGTACATGTAAGGACAAATGTGTATGCAAGGGGAGAGAATGAGACAAAATGAGGAAGAAAAGTTTCCGTGCGGTCCGCGGTTTTTTTAAGGCACTGATTCGGCATTCGACAGGAATTGGTCGAAGAAACCACGAAAAAGTACCGATCAGGGCAGCCGGCCAGAGATCCTCTTCACTAGCCCCGGGCAGTAGCATGATGTTCGCAGCGCTGGACCAGGGTCTAGAGTTCTAGCACGGCTGCTTGACGTAGTTTTCGCTGGTAGAATTCGTCGCTGTCTGAGAGAATTTCGCCGGCTCTGGATCGGTATTCTGGTTCCCCGATCAACACCAAATTGCCGGAGCAGTATCCTACCAAACGGGCCACGGACCGCGCGCGATCTGTCCTTCCCCTTCCCTGTCCTATCCTCTCCCCTTACACACTCACACTAACATGCACTACACTTCCACATATTCCGGGAGCTTAGAGCTTGTCCCGACCGGGGCGGTGCCTCGCTGGTGGAAGAGTTCTGGTTAGGGGGAAACCCCACTAGCCGACGGAAGGTCGGCGTCGGATCTCGCCATCCAGCGGGGGAAGATCACCGCCATCTCGCGAGAAAAACATACACTACACTTACGGACTAATTACCCAAGCTGTTGACGCGCCCGGAATCACTAACCAACCAACCAACCAATCCTCATACGCGACAGTATCCGGTCCATGAAGCTAGTGTGAAAAGTCTACTCCCACGCTGGCCTCGAACCCAAGACCTCCGGGACAGGGACGCCGCGGAGGCCACGCCAAACTGCTTAACTGCGGCGGATTCGATGGTATAACGGTTAGCGTATCGGACTGTCGTACCCGAGTTTGCGGGTTCAAACCCGATCGAAGCCGTGGATTTATAAGGGCGAAAAAATCCCTCGTACGCCTACCTTCGGAGAGGAAGTAAAGCCGGCTGTCCCATGTAGTAGATTTACTGCATGTAAAAGATCCTGAAGCCTAAATGAAGCCTCTGAGCAAAATTGAGTTCCACCTGTTTCGTCGCCCAAGATAATACCTCCTTTGTCCGCTAGGTGGTGAAAGGAGCGTAGCGAAATTTGCGTGGTTAGACGGAAGAGCGGGCCTGATGGCCCGAGTCTCGCCAGGTAAAATAAGGCATTAACTAACTAACTAATTTAATTGTGGCCGCGTAGTCCGGGAGCGCCTGCCACTGTCGGCTGGGCCATTCAAGGCGCTGCTCCGGCAATCATGGCCGAACCGTGCCGTGCCGTGCCGCGTCGCGCCGCGCCATGCCGTGCCGTGCCTGGCTGGGCCACCGGCAGAGGGCTGGCCGTGCCGTGCCGTGCCCGGCTGGACCACCGGCAGCCCGGCGAGGCACGGTGCCGCTCGGCTCGGCCTGCCAGTCACCCATTACGGACGGCCCGGCACGGATCGAAACTGCACGGGGCGCCAATTGTTCCAGTAGCGACGAAGAGTTTAATACTTTCGATGGAGGAATTGATGATATTAGCTGCTGAGGAAGAACAGCGGGAGCATGGAGGACAACGTACTCAGCGGAAACAAATGCTGTCCGAAACCGTCAGGATATTTTCCAAAACTAGTATAAAATCCATTTGATTATGCTCAACTTCAGGACTCAAGGCTTTAAAGGATTTTTTTTATATTTAAGGGGTATTTTATAAAAAGCTCATACCAAACTACTAATTACATCACATTTACCGTTAAGACATGGTTGTACATATCAATTATTGTATGCCTATGTACTCGTTTTATAAATTTCCTCAGTTGAATGCAGGAAGAAACAATGCGTATCACCTTAAAAAAATTTATCTTACCCTTCATATTCATTATGAATCATTAAGTATTTGTAGTGATGGTAGAATTTAGCACTTTAAATTTAAAAATATCTCGTTTAGAAAAGAAGAATATAGCATTTTATAGCATTATAAAAATTAAGATTTAGAATTTTGTAGCATTTTTTGAGAAAATTATTATTACGAGAGGTTCCTTCGAAATAAAACATATTCTTGTATTTTTTTTTTTAAAAAAGCGAAACTAATTTAACATTTCTCCATTAGTGAAAAATATTTAAGGACGCAATTTTAAATTTAAAAGAAATATACGCTTCTATGTAACATTCAAAGGAGATGAAAATGAATGTCTAGCAATTTGAAAATACATATTAAAACAACACATTATTTTAAAAGGTTGTGTATTTTGTTAAATGAAATCAATTTGTGTAAAGAACTATTAATATGTAACACAAACAACTAAAAATTAACTGAGAGTATATTGTTGGCTTCATATAACCTATTTCTTCTATCAATAACAATGAAACTGTATTGACTAAAAAATCGTTCAGCTTCTATACTGTTGGCCCTAATTAAATGTTATGTCAAAATTAAATGTTTTCAAACATCGATGTGTGGTCGAAGTCGTATCCCTAGTTAGAGAGAGACCACGAAGAAAATAATGAAATGCAATGTAGTGTCGCAGATTCACGTCCATTTTGCATTTTGCGGATAATTCCGCATTTATCGGAGATTGAAAACCTTCAGAAATATATTCCACCGATCGCCAAACATACAATTACTAGTTTTTTCAGTATTTGGTAACATTTCGCATTTTTATCAATAGATAAAATCTATCATTTCAAAGAATTCCGTTGTGCAACGACTAGCAATCTCCAGAATTAATAGCCATTCAAAATGTATTTTTAAGAAGAACTTTAAATGCCTCCTGGTTTATTTCGAACACCCAGATTCGTAGAGAATTGAAAGTGCCTTCATTAAGCGATCACATAACACAAATAGCCCAAAATGTTTACCAAATCCTTCACACTTCCCCATGCTCCTTAATCTTCAGCCTAGATCGCAATGCTGCCGATTCAAACCACCGTAATACCCCATAACTGTCAATAGATCAACTGAAACAGTATTCAACCTCGCTTCATTTACTTTAGCCCAATGTCACGTTATTCCGAGTAATAAAAACCACTGCTTATGGATGGCCATTCCCAAAAAGGAAAAAACTGTATTTCATAATTTAACCTCCTCGAAAGACAAGTATGTCGAACGAGAAGAAATAAATTTAAAAAACATAAATAAAATTTGTGACTGCATTGGGAATAGTGAGGAAGGAAGATGGTGAGAGACACCCGATAACAAGCGCTTGCAAGACCCATGCAGCCCATTATTTGCGAGTCAATGGTTAATTAAATTATAAATTATTTCTTCATATTGTAGTTTTTATGTAATTGTTACTTCAAGTAAAGCATCAGTTCCTTGATAATATTGACGGGACAGTAAAGTGTCAGTTGACTGACAATAATGACGGGGTGAGACATATAGATTACAAATTTACATAGTTACATTTACATAGTTAACGAATACGTCAAATAATATAAATTCGCGGAGACAGCCATTGAAATAGCCATCTTGTATAAACGAGTACATTGTCACAATTAATGAGTTACACCCGCTTTCGACATGTCAAGGCTGATAAAGGGATTTTAATAAGAAGTGTGGTGTTGTGGAGGATGGCCGTGGTTCAAGAGTTTAAGCCAGCCGAAAAGTCAATTTGCACTCCTCTCACCGAGAGCGTCACCTTGGGGTCCACCTGTTGCGATGGCAGCGGAACACGACAGGCAGACAGGCAGACAGACAGGCTCTTCACGAGGTGCATGCGACACACGGCTTTCAAACTTGATTTCGCCTCTAACAAGTCTGGAACAGCAAACCCACCACTTCTGTTCCTTCTTCTCCTTGCTTTTCTTTTTGTTTTTACGCTTGCTTTTTCTCTTTTTCCTTAATATTCTTTTCTATTATTGTTTTGTTTCTTCTTATCCTTCTCCTTCTTCTTCTTATCCTTCTCCTTCTTGTTCTTCTTCTTCCTGTCACATTGTAGCTCAATAAGTGCCTTGGCGTGACATCCACGATCTACCACTGCTGTGGGACTTTTTCCTGACGGGTCTAGATGGGGAATTTCTTTAATGACGATGGGCCATGAGAATTAAAGGAATCGGTCTATTGCCCATCCCTGAAGATGATGCAAAAGGATCTTGACCTCTCAAATCCAAAATATATTTGTAATTTTACGCTTAGTGTTCGTGTATGTGGCGAGATTACTGTCAGAGCAACTTATACCCTGACGGAACTGTAACTGTGGGGCTTCTTTTCGTGGATGAGCGGTGAATATGCAACACAAATATGCAAATATTACCCAAATATGCGAAAATATGCAATTATGATGATAAATGCGAAAATATGGGAAATAAAAATAGCTTAAGTTGATTCTAAATGCCACAAAATGTAAACAACTTGTTGAAACTGGATGTTTTAGTTAACAGAAAAAATATACAAATGGAAATAAATCACAACCCTACTCATTACCAAAGACATATTTTTAAATTTTCATATCAAAAATACGTTTGTCGAGGTGTTCGAAGTGCAATTGCCTTGCCCCTGCGTTGCTCCCACTCAAATCCAACATTAGTATGTTTACATTTACGCAATTACCTCGTCGTATAGATCCCTCAGTTCAAAGGAGTAATTTTATATCCAGACCTAGTATTTGAATATCATTGTATATTTGTTTCTTCATTAGTTACGATCAATCTCCTCATATGTTTTCGAATGAGGCTTTTTGTAAGAATATGAAACCAATTTTATTATTCAAATTTTTCCAAATTTCCAGGTATTTTCATTTATTTAAGGAAAAATTTTTTTTTCCATAATTTTATTTATGGTGTTTCAAAATTATTCTTCGAAATTATTTTTAATTTTTTTTTGTGAATTGGGTTTAGAAGTAGATGTGAATTTAACTCCATTGTACTATATTGAATTATGATGGTCAGTTATCAGAAAAAGACTGAGAAATTGACTTTCAGCAACACAATGTTGTCTCTTGCAGTAGAAGTTTAAATCTTGTTCTAACTCTAATATTAAAAGTTGTTCTATTTATGTAACTTACACACATGACTTATAAGATATTTTTATATTTTAACTTTCAAATTAAATTGTTAGTGTATATTTTACTCCGTATTTGGAATACTGTAGCCCCTTTGAGTGTGGGTATTTAGGTACACCTTATTACATATAAATCCTATCCCTGCTGGGAACAAACTCCACTTGTATCGAGCTCGTCTTGAGAAATGTTTGTGAGGGCGGGGGCGGGGGCGGGGCAGGAAGCGGGCGCGGGGCGAGCAGAGAATACTTAGAGGAGGGTGCGCGCTTGTAAATGAATGGGATGTTAGCAGCACGGGCTGATGATGTGTTGTTGTCCTCATCAGCCCAGTTGACCTACGCAACTTGTTGACTCAGCAGCAATTGAGGCCCCGCTCCCGCGGCCAGGCGGCGACGCGGCGCTCGCCGCTCCTCCACCGACAGGGCGGCCCCCGCACGCCAGTGATGCCCGGCTACGCGTAAAGAACCATAGTGCACGTCTACGCGTAAAGAACCATAGTGTACGTCTACACGTAATGAACCATAGTGCACGTCCATACGTAAAGAACCCTAGTCTACGTCTACGCGTAAAGTGCCGTAGTTTACGTCTACACCTAAAGAACCATAGTCTACGCCGACGCGCAAAGAACTATAGTCTACATCTACGCGTAATGTACCATAGTGCACGTCCATACGTAAAGAACCCTAGTCTACGTCTACGCGTAAAGAGCCATAGTATACTTCTACGCGTAAAGGGCCATAGTCTACGTCTACGCGTAAAGAACCATAGTCTACATCTACGCGTAAGGAGCCATACACGTAACTAACGTACACACGTTGGTTACGTACACAACGCATACATATATACACGTAAACAACGCGCAGACGCCGTTCAATGCGTACGTACAATGGTAACCTTTCTTTTTTGCTGAGTAAGGGTGAATCTACGTGGACCATGCTCCGCCCCCAAAGCCAACATGTATTTATAACTAGTGTACCCGTCAAGGCTTCGTTATTGCAGTGTATTACACATTTGTTCGCTACGACACTATCTTCGAGAAAATTGATTTACTTGTCCGAGATTCAAGTAATAATTACGGCCGATATTTCAAAACCGCAGAGGCAGAATACTTATATGCAGTGAAGACGCGTTTATTCCTTGACTGTGTGGCGGGTTGTGTAGAGTTTAGGGGCGCTTGAGTCGTCATGAATTAATAAATCATCAACAATATCGCCCCCAAATGTCCGACTTCAGTCAAACCTCTCTTTAAACACTTCCATTTCTAATAAGAACAAAATGTGCAAAATTTCAGTGGAAATGGTTGAGTAGATTTTGCGTCTAGGTGCAACACAAAAATGCACATTTCCTTTTATTTATATTTAGATTACACTCAATTTATCCGAAACAATACTACAAATTGGAACCCACCAAAGGTGTACATTACGAATAAACTTAGTATAAATTTCAAATTAACATTGTTTTGCTTCAAAAATATTTATGGTGCGAGAGACAGTCATGACTAGATTTGGCTTCCTCTCCTATAAAATACTTATTGGTCTGCCTCTCTTGCGGGGGGCGAAGACCATGGCTAAATGATCAGGGATCTGCACAATAATTCTGCGCAGCAGGTTGGCGACACTGCACTTGAAGGGAAAGAGACTGACGCAGTGTAGTTTGATGTGCAAGTTATAACGACATTCTACTGCTTTCTTGAGGTACTTACGGAAGCTGCCATTTCTTCATCAGGAGTGGTATATTTTGAGGAATTGAATCGAAAATAAATTTTAATATTAAATACTACACGTAGATTTCATGTAGAAAACATGCATATATATGTAAAATTATAGTCTACGGCACAACTCTACATCAAGCCCTTAGAGACCGGCACCAGTATCTCAGTGCAACAACTGATGTCACTGTAGCGCCTGTGACCGGAAGTTCAAGATTCGAGACCCAACGGCGAAAGGATTTTCGACACTAGCTTTTCAGCTAGGTCGAATTCAGTCGCTGTCTGGAGGACAATTCTAGCGGTCGGCTGCTCTGATCGGTAGTTTTCTGCGATTTCTCCGATCACCACCAGGCGAATACCGGAGCAGTAACCTAACAAACGGGCCACGGACCGCGCGCGATCTTTCCTTCATCTTCCTTGTCCTATCCTCTTCCCTTACACACACACTTACGCTAACTTGCACATATTCCGGGAAACCGGTCGGAAGCTTAGAGCTTGTCCCGGCTGGGGCGGTGCGCTGCTGGTGGGAGAGTCCTGGTTAGGGCAAATCCCACTAGCCGACGGTAGGTCGGCGCCGGATCTCGCCATCCAGCGGGGGAAGATCACCATCTCCTGAGAAAAAACAATATACTAATGGAACTAATGATCAAAGCAGTTGTCACACCCGGAAACACGAAAAAATCAATCAATCAATCAATTATCTTCTACAAACATATATCTTATGTCATATAAAACATATTTTAGAGATAAGCTTTAATACTTTCGCCTCCATTTCACGTCAGCAAAACGTAATTATTTGAATGTAAATGTCTTGTCGAATATTGCGTGCCCTCTATCGTTTGACCCAAGCACCGAACATTTCTTCGCCCCAAAACGGATCCATTCGGTCACTGTTCCTTCCTTTCACCTCTTCATGTAACCTCGCCGTGCAAGCCTGGCTGGTGCCGGCTGTAAATCTTCTATTGCTCCTCGATGTGCGAACAACGAAACAGGTAGCAGCGGTGACTGTTTTACTCAATACACTCGACTTCCGTTTTAGTTAACTTCTGGGGACTAGCATTTTTAGTTCACTATATCCGAGGTTCACTATATCCGATGATATAAAAACTAAACAATTTCGTCATAAAGATTACTTTTATTATAACAGAGATACAGCAAAACACATTAACAGTACGAACTGAAAATTTCAATATTTTTATTTGTTCTTGAAAAATCAATTTTTTTCAATTGTTTACTTCGTACTTTTTCATTAGTAATTTCTTTATATTCTTCTCCAGAATTCGTGTTCTATCCATAATTGATTTTATATTGACCTCTATGTCTTAGGTATCGTAATGTAGTCCTGAGACCCTTCGATGCCCCTTGCACTGTTGGATTTCAAATTGCCTAGTGTTGGAATTTGTGGCACTGAGGCGATATATTCTTTTCCAGGAGGGAATTCTTTTCAAGACGTTGTATTTCCTACGTTCACTATAGCCGACGTTCAGTTCACTATAACCGAGATTTGTTATGCTTATTTGTAATGTACGTGAAACGGGACCAGTGACTTAAGTTCACTATAACCGAAGGTTCACTATATCCAAGTTCACTATAAGCGGAGTCGACTGTAGCTTGAAGCTAGGGTCCCCAAGGGAAAAACTCTCTTGTCGAGCATGCCTCGCTCCTATTCTGAGGGCTTGAGTCTAACATATCGGTGTTCAGTGTAGTCAAGATCTAAAGTCCGAGGTCGAAAAAGAAAATCCATGTACTCAGCCCGCTGAAATCGCCTTACAGCAAGCAAGATCGTCGGCAGTGGGCGACACTTGTGTGTTTGAGAATGAATAATCGTTTGGAAAACCCCGGGATGTACAGACCGCTCATGATGTGGCGAAGTAGATTTCTGCCTCTCATGTTAGGTAAGAACGAGGCAATTGTTTATAGAAGCAGTGTCATTAGGGTGTGTAGTTATTCACTGTGTCGCTGGCAGTTAAATTGCAACTGACAATTCAAGTTAGTTTCTGAATAAATGGTGTAACGAACATATTAGCGCATCCTTCCCTCATCGGATATTACGACTATTTTCTTACGTCCTACGGCGTACGTTAATATTATATTTCTCTTACGTTAATTCTAGTTATATTGACCATGGATTTTTAAGTACAAGGGTGACGTGAGAACATTGAACGGAAGCACAATTAGGCATAATTAAATTCATGAGTTTCAAAGAGATAATATAAACGAATGATGTGGCCGTTATGAATTTAATATTTTTTTGCATTCGGTTTTCATAATAGCAGAACACTTGATAGATATCTAATACTGTATTAGATTGCTACCTCATATTTTGTTCAGTAACACTGCATAGTTTCTTTGTATGTCACAGTCCGACATTGTTCAAAGAAGAAAGATCGCAAAAGTTCGGGGAAGAATCTCCATTGCAAGGATTTCGCAATTTTCTATTTGGACAGGAAACGCAGCTCAAGCGTGGGTGGAGCCAACTTTCCCGGATGAACTCGCCCATGCACACCGAAGTAATGTTTGCAAGTATTGCAACCAGGAAGGAATGCAATGAAGACAAATACAATAAACATCCTCACGAAGCATACTTTCTTTTACATTCGTGTTAACTGTTTGAAAACATGTATGTAGCACCCTTATTTCATTAAAGAAAAAATCTATCATGTATCTTCATTATTATAGTTGTACGAAGACGCCGAAGAAAGACTTAAACTTCTGCAATTTTCGAAAATTCACTGAGTGCAACGAAAATGCAACCTGCGGCATTTTTTGCGTCTTCTGCTCTATCAAGAAAACATTTTGAGCCATTTATGAGAAATTGTTGAAAAGGTTGAGGCTTCTTGTAAAGTACTCCCCAAAATCAAAATATCCGTTTCAAATTCAAGAGGTGATGACATCAATCAGATCGAACTGGGAATATCAATTTTGGTGCAAATCCTGCTTACGGTTTAGACGGTACCAGACGGACGGACGGAAAGATTTGCTTGACTTTCCCGTCAATCGATTTTTCGGTATCAAGAACCCACCAAAAGTGGTTAAGATGTCATGAGAACATGTTAGAGTAAGTCATTTCCTACATAATTTATCCACTTTTTCGTTACCAGGCCCGGACATTAAGAGTCGGTTTTTTTTCTGTCAAAAAATCTGTTTTTCCGTCCAGCATTACAATGCATTCTATTTTCTCAGTACTTTGACTTGTGTGCGCCCTAGGTTGTCAAATGTTTTAGCGGACATTTAATTTGCTTTTTTTAACACTAAAGGTATTTATATTTTGAATACAAAATTGTTGTACGATATTTGTAACCGGCACAAATATTGTGTAATGTATAATAATTAATTATATGTATACGTATAAATAATTCTTACCTCGACATTGATTTAATAAACCTACGATCTTTTTGTATTCATTTTATGTGTAATGGATATATTTGATTAATTATCATCTTTTGTTACAAATACGGAAAGAAATATTTCTATAAAAAACATTCAAAAGTTCGCCTTATAAAATTTTGAATCCGTTGAAATTCGTTCGCCCCCAAAAATTGCCCACTCCAGGCTCTCCCACCAGCGGGTCACCGCCCCACCCGCGAGAAGCTATAAGCTCCCGACCGGTCTCTCGGCATGTGTGGTAGTGTAGTGCATGTTAATGTAAGTGTGTGTGTCTGTGTAAGGGGAGAGGATAGGACAAGGAAGAGGAAGGAAAGATCGCGCGCTGTCGGTGGCCCGTTTGTTAGGGTACTGCTCCCGCATTCGCCTGGTGTTGATCGGAGAAACCACGGAAAACTACCGATCAGAGCAGCAGGCCGCTAGAATTCTCCTCCAGACAGCAGCTGAATTCGACCTAGCGGAAAAGCTAGTGACAGGACGAAATCTCACATCCGCTCCCCCTCACAACGCAAGCAATGCCGCCCCTCCCCCAGCGACGACGCGGACCTTGCTCACAAGCGCCGTGCTGAGCTGCTGCGCGCGACCATCTCAGCAGGCCGAGTATACTCGTTTTCGTAACGTGGCAGCTGAGGGTTTCATCTTCAAGATGGAATATGGCACCACTTTTGGCGTCTTTCTATGTCCTACCGCAAGATGTCGCATGATCGCGATCTATCAAGCAGTGCTGCAGATAAAGCGACTGTAGCTGCAGCGCCGAGAAAGACGTGAAAAGTTTTGCCATATTCAATCTTAAAGACAATGCCCTCAGCTGCCACGTTACGAGAACCCAAGTAGAGTCGACTCCGGTTATAGTGAACTCCGATATAGTGAACCCTCGGTTACAGTGAACTTACTTCATGAGTCTCGTTTCACTTACATTGCAAATTAGCATAACAAGACCGTAGAAAATGTTCAGAAAAATAAATTGGATTTCGTATGTTATTAGGCGATTGAAAATGCATTCAGAGAATGGGATGGTGTTCAAACAGTGCAAGAGATATTGAAAGGTGTCAAGACTGCATTACGATACTTACGAGAAACAGAACAACGCAGAATCAAAGAGCACGAACTTTAGAGCAGGATCTAATGAAAAATGTAAGAACCAAGCAATTTAAAATAATTGTTTTTTACGTACAAATAACAATATTGACATTTTTAGTTCGTGCTGTTAATGAATTTTGATGAATGAACGAGGAAAATCAGTCGTAGTGGACAAGTTCCATTTAATTTTGTCATCATCGTATATAGTGAACCAAACATGTTAGTCCTCAGAAGTTCACTATAATAAGAATCGACTTATATGCTTTATTAGGATGGCAGTACCCAAGCGTCATGGCCATTCCAAGTAAGTGTTTATTCGGAAATGATATGATTGATGATGGTCCAATGGTGGATGAGAGAAAACGGGAGCAGCCAGAGAAAAGCTTCCTCGCAAGGACCAAATAATTCAAAATATTTTTTTTTTTAAGTACAAGTAAAAATATTGAAATTTTCAGTTGGTGCTGTTAATGAATTTTGTTGCATATTAATAAAATGAATAATTGTGAAGAAATTTGGACATCATCGGATATAGCGAACCCAACATGTTAGTCTCCAGAAGTTCACTATAGCCGGAGTCGGCTGCAGAGCGCCGCGTGGCGCGGCGCGGCGCGCTCCTGGGTGCCGGACGGAGCGGTTTCCCACGGCTGACAACTTGCGCTGCGCGGCGGCGCTGGCGGCGGCGGCGGCCTCGCCGAGCCGAGCCGAGGCAGCAGCCACTTGTGTGTGCAGAGCCCTGGAATGCAGCGCCGCCGCCGCAGGTACGAGCGTTCGCCTCGCACTGTGGGGCGGCGAGGCGAACCCCAGGGACACAAACGCTGCCGGCGGCGGTGGACGAGTGGGTGGAGCCGTTTCTTTCGGGCCAAAATCTCTTGCCCTGCATTTTTTTTTAAATTTATTTTCATTTGGATACAACAATATAAAGATTAGTGTTAATACATACTATTCGTTGATTGATTTTTTTTTCGTGTTTCCGGGCGCGTCAACTGCTTTGGTCATTAGTCCCGTTAGTGTAGTGTATGTTTTTCTCGGGAGATTGCGGGGACCTTCCCCGCTGGATGAGGAGATCCGGCGCCGACTTACCGCCGGCTAGCGGGGTTTCCCCCTAACCAGGACTCTCCCACCAGCGGGGCACCACCGCAGCCGGGACGAGCTCTAAGCTCCCGACCGGTCTCCCGGAATATGTGGTAGTGTAGTGCATGTTAGTGTAAGTGTGTGTGTGTAAGGGGAGAGGATAGAACAAGAAAGAGGAAGGATAGTTCACGCGTGGTCCGTGGCCCGTTTGTTAAGTTATTGCTCCGGCATTTGCCTGATGTTGATCGGAGAAACCTCGGAAAACTAACCTACGGAAAACGAGAAAACTCAGGGCTGCCGGCCGCTAGAATTCTCTTCCAGACAGCGACTGAATTCGACCTAGCTGAGAAGCTAGTGTCGAAAATCCTACCGCCGTTAGTACTCGAACCTAGGACCTCTCGGTCAGAGGCGCTGCAGTGACATCAGTTGATGCACTGAGCTACCGCTCCCGGTTTAATACACTCTACATTTGTTATAGTTGCTTATATCTAGTTACAATTAACTTACAATAATTTTACAAATAATCTTAAAATACAACTTACATTACTACTAGGGTAGTAGTATAAATCTTTGTACAAAATCTCTACTTTGGATCGAGATCTGAGAATTTATTTAGGAATGTGTGGAAAGGAAATTTATTTTTAATGCGGGTTCTGTGAGTTGGGTTTTGGCAGAGTCTTAGGGGGGTTAGTTTGGGTATATTTGGTATGTTTTGGAAGAAGTGTCTTGCTCTGTATACCGACTATCTTTGATTACTATATCCGAGAATTTTTTTACTTTGTGAAGGTAATGTATTGAGAGTCACTTCCCTTCCCTTTGCAGGCTACTCCACCCCACGGCTGCATTTTGCCCTGCCAGTGTGCTACACTCGTTAATATTGGCTGGCTGCTCCTTGAGTACACAAAACAGGAGATGACGGGCGACGGGACAGTTAGTTCTGGAGATTCCTCAAAAATGAATTTGGGTATCCTAAATTTATTTTACCTGATAGTGTGGAAAAAATTATTATATTTCCAAACATATTTCTTCATGTAACTAAAATATTAGGTTTTTTGAAGTGTGACATTTTCCCTGTGCACCGACGATGTACTTAAGTTGTTCATAGTAACATCCTATTTGAAGGAACTTTATATTTAGTGAAATTAATCTATACAGATTGCTTCACACACACACACAAAAAAAAAAAAAGATTTTAGGCTCAGGTTTATAAATAAAGCATAAGAAATATAGTTTATAAATATAGCATCTTAGCATAAGAAACATCTGAAAGTGTAAAATTATTCTATCGGATATTATATCGAGAAGTTGAACCTTATAGTAAAGCTAAATACGAGTCTTTTTTTTATATTAGAGATGTCTATATATCATTAAGTATTCCCATCGTTTTACTTTAGGCGACGAAGTTTTGGTGTTGACTCAACTGAAAATTTATGTAACCAGATGTCATATGAATAACTAAACAATGTATAATTCAATACACAAACGTTAAGGTATATATATAAATAAGGAATATTTTATGTATAAAAATACAACAGTGGTAATAAAGTCGTCAATATACAAAAATAGTTCAGCATTAGCCTTAGCATTATCAGAAATGAACATTCATGACTGAAATATGTAATAATAGAAACAAACGAAAACGTAAATAGAAAAAAATCAGTTCAAATTAATTAAAATATTTTTTTACAATGAGATAAAATGTATTTTATTGCTAGCAAATGACAGACTAAAGTGAACTATTCGCTCCCTAGGGAGATAGCATTTACTCTCTAGAGATTAAATATTGTTTCCCTTGTTTACAAAATGACAATGAAAACAAACGATACACATGAGTAAAAATGTATTTATTCGAGTACAATGTTAAACACAAGTTATTGATAGATCTTCGCTTCCTCACCGAAATAGGCCAGCAAGACGTTCTCACTTATATTTAATATTTCCTTACCTTCACCAATCTTTAAATCTGCTGCATCATACATTTTCTTAGATTTTTTGGCATTAAATTTCCATTAGTTGGATTATCACCGTGTGATACGCATTTACGTAACAATGGCCTCCATTATACGCGTAGTTGTTTATTGTCACTTTCCTTGACGTATCACGAATTTTAAAATCCGTAATTTAATATTTTAAATAAATTTTATGAAATTATTATGGTCCTGAAACAATAGCATATACATCTCAAAAGAGAAATTCTTCCCACGGGGTACAATTAAACATTGGGAAAAATAATGCATTTCTTCCTTTTGATGTATAATCTACTATAATGTGTTCCTTATTTGTGATGCATTGTTTAGACTGACGAAGGTGACCATCGAAAACTCTCCTAAGAGTGAAAAAAGGTTTTCCGTTTGGTATATATTTTAGTCGTGCCACTTACATGTATAACTTAACAAGACCACGAAGTAAACGCTTTAAATATCAAAATTCAAAACAACAACCCATATTACATTATATATATATATATATATATATATATATATATATATATATATATATATATATTTACGGACACTCCTAAAATCAAAGTAAACAAATTTAGTATATGCGCTGTAATATGGTGAATAAGCTGATATGTCATAAACACTTAATTTTACCGGAGAGCAAACACCAACAACTGAATTAAATCAGGGTTTAAACATATTCAAACGAAGGTGAATATATATATCGATGGGTCTACCCTAGACAATTATCAAATTACAAATCTTCAGAAAATAAAATTGACATTTTCACTGCAAAACACCGTTGTAGTATACATCGCGGGATTCTGTTGGCATCTAGACGACGCGTTGCTCTCACGCCCTGTAAACTACTGTCAACATGTTTTCCAACGCACTTGATCGTCCGCGGCGTGAGCATCGCGCATATTGCTCTGTGCTGACAAAGGAACCTCACGTTCCGTCTGCGTCCTCCAGCTTCATGGCGATCATCCAAGCGAAAATACGCGAGACCGCTCGGAATGCGGTCAATCGAGGACATACGACACAAAGCCATGTCCCCGGGGGCAGCATTCGGATACCATTCCTCTCCCAATATCGCTTGCCAATCGAAACATTTTTTTTTTTTTTTTGTGAAAGAAATCTCGTTTTTTTGTCCTGCATCATTTTGTCGTTTTCCGATGTGAGGAAAGTACTGTGATTTGCAATCACTTCGATTGGCAGATGGAGAAACAGAAGAATAGAGTACAAGGGAGGCAAATTGCAATTCAAGAAAGAAACCTAAAGCAGTGAGGAATGTTTATAAAAGCAACAAAATGTTGAGACTAGAGAAAGATAAACAAAGATGGAATACGAACCAAATTTTTTTAAAAAATGATGATGTGAAATTGTATAGACATTCATTTTTTTGCCGTCCATGAGTGAGTTTCTTCGATGATTTAGCAGATCTACGTAAACGAAACAAAAATGTTCCGTGTCATCTGCGTTTAAAGAATGTTTATTTGTATCTGTGTACGGTGTTACCAAAATAATAAAAACAAAGACACCTTCAAATCCCCAATGTATTTTGGGGAAAAACACCATGGTATTTTCAGGACTTCAGAAAAAAGAGTCAATCATTCCTACACAGTTGGTCCTCCACGTCCTTTCTCTCCTGTGTCTTCGTTCTTCTCCTGTCCTCGTGAGCAGCATTTGCTCGTATCGCACCGTCCTCCTGCAGCCGCCGCCCCCACTCCAGCGGTCGACCGCGGCGCCGCGGGGCGGTCGGGAATTGAATCGAATACCTGGCGCGCCGCTCACGATGGCCAAGTTAGGAAGCGCGCTCCCCTGCAGGCAGGAATGCCGCCCCGGCGCAGCCCGGCGCGCACGCCTGCTCGCCACGCCACGCCATGCCTCGCCCCGCGCCTCGTACAAAGGCTGCTCTAACCCTTTACACTACTCTCTGGTAGATATTCTAACCACATGCTGGATGGGGTCTAACCCTTTATACTACTCTCTGGTAGATATTCTAACCACATTCTGTATGGGGTTTAACCCTTTATACTACTCTCTGGTAGATATT
The DNA here is from genome assembly GCA_964035755.1 of Teleogryllus oceanicus. Classification (NCBI taxonomy): domain Eukaryota; kingdom Metazoa; phylum Arthropoda; class Insecta; order Orthoptera; family Gryllidae; genus Teleogryllus; species Teleogryllus oceanicus. Next base: position 65,405,013 of record CAXIVR010000006.1, on the reverse strand, counting down.
CTAACCACATGCTGTATGGGCTCAAACCCTTTACACTACTCTCTGGTAGATATTCTAACCACATTCTGTATGGGGTTTAACCCTTTATACTATTCTCTGGTAGATATTCTAACAACATGCTGGATGGGCTCACTTTGTTTTCAAATTATCATTCTAAGTGGACCTTATGTACTGGAAACTTGTGTGTAAACGTTCTCTGGTAAGTATATCTACCACTTTTTGAATTCAGGACGTCTTTTATTGAATATTTACATGCTTTAGCCTGTGAGGTTTTTCGCAGAAGGTTAAGAATATACAATTTAATTTAGATTATAAGTGGAAGGGGTTTGCGCCGTGAAGTTCAAAAAGTGGTAACCATGGTTACGACCGTCCATCTAGGCCGAGGAAACACTAGATTGTTATTCAAGCTGTTTATTATGCCAATTTTCGACTTTCAGATCGTATATTTTTGCGATATAGGTAATAGTCCCGTTTTATTCATTCAGTGCATGTTTACCAACGCAATTTAATTTTCTATAATTTTATAAACAAAAGTGGTAATTATACTTACAAAAGAACACACCGGTCCTATCAAATGGATTAATGTTCTCTGGTAAGCATACTTACCACAACAGTTTTTAAAAAACTATCAATTAAATTTCAAACTAGCTCTCCAAATGAAAATATTTCATAACATTTTTCTCCAAATTTTATGTCCCGCTCTTCTGGCCTGTAAAGGGCTAAGGACAATAAATTTAGGCGGCTGCAGAGATGTGCGAGGTCTCCCCTCAGCTCACTCCCTGGAGCCCCGACGGGGAGATGAGCTACGAGTCTCGGCCGAATTCAGCCAGTCTGCAAGAGAATTTTTGCAGCCGGCTGCTCTCATCCGTAGTTTACAGTGATTTCTGCGTTCCCTCCCTAAGGAATGCCAGAGCAGTACCTTAACAAATGACTCAGGGCTCCAAGTCTTCTTTACTTCCTCTTCCTTACCTTCTGTTCTAGCCTTTCAAAAACACATCTCCCTGCACGAACCGGGAGAGGTGCCTCAGTGCATCAACTGATGAAACTTCAGTGCCACTGACCGGGAAGTCCTACATAGGTAAATATTCTCGGAGACACGCCAGGAACCAGACAATTCAGCGAATGGAGGCATTTGCCTACAAATGGGGGGGGGCTACTATACAGCCTTAAAGAATTCTCTACCTTCTATACTTCCTCCAGAGAACCTTACACCGGGGAATGGTTCTAGCGCCTTTTATTTAAATGAAACAATATTCAGTTTTACAAGGGTTTTGGAGATGCAAAGTCCATGCACTAGTTTTTTCAGGCATCAAATTCTTTTTATGTTAACCAAAGATCTTTGCTAATGGATACGGGTACATAATGCATTAGTGCTACTACAACAGCATATACTTTATCGTAGTATTTGTAAGAGATCCGCAATATTAAACTAATACATGGACCTGCAAAAGTGTTTTCAAACAGCAAAAACTGCAGTGCCTCTGACCGGGAGGTCCTAGGTTCGAGTCCTGACGGCGGCAGGATTTTCGACACTAGCTCTTCAGCTAGGTCGAATTCAGTGGTCTGGAGGAGAATTCTAGCGGCCGGCAGCTGTGATCGGTAGTTTTCCGTGATTTCTCCGATCAACACCAGGCGAATGCCGGAGCAGTACCCTACCAAACGGGCCACGGACCGCGCGCGATCTTTCCTTCTTCTTGCTTGTCCTAACCCTCTTACTGGCGTAATGTGACATGCAGACAATCTGCAACAAGATACAGAAAGGAAAACTTGGTGTTTCAAGAGTTGCGCGCTCTTGATCCTCTGGAAATGGAAATCTTCCCAAGAGAGAACAATGACGTGTTCTATTTGTGTCTCATCGGTTCACAAGAAATTAGACTATCTCAAAAAAATTTCATTGTACAGGAGAACAGTTTTAATCTAAAGGGAACCTTTTACTTCGCAAAGATAGGGTTTTACTCAAATCTGGGATGATTTTTTAAACTACTAAATTAATTGTTTACTAATAAAAATACATTTTCTTAATGTATTTCTTCCTTGAAACCAAAAATAACGATATTTGAAATGTGTGACTATGAATGAACTATTGTAAACGAAATGGTCAACAGACTCAGATCAATTTTGTAAATTTTAAAATATTTAAAAGCCATACTGTTAACTGAAGATGGGGAGAAGTCTACAAAAGACTGTATTATTCTAAATTTGAATACGAAAGTTGATATCAATATTCAAAATGCTGCTTAATTTAAAGTTAGGAGGCTTATCACAAAGACGCACCATTAGTTCCTTCAATAAAGAGTAAAGCATTAAATTTGCCCACAGAGAGATAGTAAAAGATATGGTAAATTTGTGGAGAACACCTAATGACCCACTAAATACGTATTACCTATCTTAATTTCGGAAAGAAACTAAAAGGAATTTGGCGTGTGAGAAAACGGGCAACAAAACTGACGAAGGCGCCAAAGCTTCAAAGGAGGCGCGCAGCCCACTGATTGGGTGTCCTCGCGTGCTATCGGAAGACGGCGGGAACAAGTGCCCAGGCGAGAGGTCGGCCGGGAGGCGGCTGGGAGGGTGGGGAAGAACACGGCAGACGGCAAGGTCGCCAGCCCCGACCGCCCGGCCTCCTGCCCGGTGCCAACATGGCCGCCACCCCACGCCTCTATGCCCTTCCCGCCCACGCCGCACCCACCTCCCAGGCCCGGTCCTTCACCAGCCGCCACCGCCGCCCTGGCCCTGCTCAGCCCACGAAACTCGCTCACGATTGATTGATTGTTAAAGATTTCGGGCGCGTCAACTATTAAGGTCATTGGTCCCGTAAGTGCAGTGTATGCTTTTTCCTCTAGAGCGGGCGGAGACCGTCCCCCATTGGATGAAGAGATCTCGCGCCGAATACTACTAGCTAGGGCTAGTCGGATTTCCCTCAACCAGGTATCTCCCACCAGCGGGGCATCGCCCCTGCCGGGACAAGCTCTAAGCTCCCCACTGGACTCCTCGCATCTGGTAATGTGGCACATGTAAGTGCAACTGTGTGTAAGTAAGGGATGAGGATGGGTAAAGGAAGAATGAGGAAAAATCGTGCGCGGTCCGTGGGCCGTTTGGTAGGGTACTGCTCCGGCATTCGCCTGGTGCTGATCGGAGAAACCACGGAAAACTACCGATCAGAGCAGTCGGCCGCTAGAAGTCTCCTCCAGACAGCGACTGAATTTGACCTACCTGAAATGCTAGTGTCGAAAATCCTGCCGCCGTGGGGAGTGGGAACCTCGGACCTCCCGGTCAGAGGTGCTGCAGTGACATCAGTTGATGCACTAAGCTACCGCTCCCGGTCCAAGGTTCTGTCTAGGTTGGTTCACCACCAAACACATCTCACTCTTCCACCTTTAAAGCTGATTGTTGTGGTGACGCACTGGCGAGAACGGTGGCTTCTGCGAGGCAGAATGATTCCACGGAGGAGGGGCATTGAAATAGGTGCGTATGTGTCCGAATCACTAACCAACTTAACTAGGAATTCAGGCGATTCAAACATGTCGCTTTTGGGTCTATTAAAATAGATTAATGCCGATCCGGGAGCGGAGATCGCTCAAGTAATAGTGTCGTAGCGATCCCAGACCGAAGCATCGCGGGTTCGAGTCCCGTTTCGGGCATGGTTGTATGTGTGTTCGTCCTTTCACTTCTTATCATCACCATATCGTTTCATCTTCATTGTTACCATAACGTTAACTCCAGTAGTGGTCACTAATGACCTAAATGTTGATGCGACCTTAAATTTTAAAAAAAAAACAGGTTGATATTAATGCAATTGTTTTTGATCGTCACATGTTATTATTGGTGAATAACAGCAAAGAGCGGTTTGATCGGTAGTTTTCCGTGGTTTCTCCGATCAACATCAGGCGAATACCGGAACAGTACCCTACCAAACGGGCCACGGACCGCGCGCGATCTGTCCTTCCTCTTCCTAGTCCTATCCTCTCCCCATACACACAGACACTTACACTAACATACACTACACTACTAGATATTCCGGGAGACCTGTCGGGAGCTTAGAGCTTGTCCCGGCTGGGGCGGTGCCCCGCTGGTGGGAGAGTCCTGGTTAGGGGGAAACCCCACTAGCCGACGGTAGGTCGGCGCCGGATCTCGCCATCCAGCGGGGGAAGATCATCGTCATCTCCCGAGGAAAAACATGCACTGCACTTACGGACTAATGACCAACTCTGTTGGCGCGCCCGGAAACACGAAAAAATCAATCCATCTATCAAGCAAAGAGCGGGCATCGGCATGAGAGGTCCAGATGCTCCTAGCCGGCCTAGAGGAGCGGACGCCTGGGCCGCCGTGGACGCGCGGCGGGCGGGAATAGAACGCGGTCCATTTAGGGCGAAGCCGGCGGCAGCTCGCCTCTTCCGAGAATCGAAGCCGCCACCGCCGCGCCGCTCCATTGTCATTCCGACCGCCTCCGCCCCGCGCAAACGGCCGCCGAGAATCTCCCCTCTCCCCTCCGCCCGCCCCGCCCCGCCCCGCCCCCTCCCGCGCCGTGCCGCACGGCGATAATCGAAATAGCTGCCTGTTGCTATTAGTTTCTAGAAACTGGTTGCTCCGCGCAAGTCCTTCCCCTATTCGGAGGCTGTTACCGCCGGTATAAAGTCGGGAAATTACCCCATAAATTTCGGCGTGATGGATTGTAACAGGACGCTGCGCCTGCTAACCGAGTGCGCTGCGGCGGACGTCGTCCGGACCACCCCCGGCACACGCCGCGTTGCTCCTTGGCGGCGACAGACATTACCCCCGGCGGAGCGGCAAGGCCGCGATTTTATTCCGTGTGGGAAAGTGCTGGAGGCTCTGTGCAGGAAGATTACTAATCCCCGCGTGCGAAAGAGAGAAAACGCAAAAAGGAAAGATCCCGAGGTATTGCGGGCACAGTATAGCCTCGGCAATTTGAACCTACAATAACTCTTGACGTAATTCAATGGTGTTGAGGTTGCTCCGTGTCTGCAGTGGAACGACAGGCACCGCCGAGCGGGAGCGGAGGCTCAGTGCATCAACTGATGTCACTGCAGAACTTCTGACCGGAGGTCCTAGGTTCGATTGCTGACGCCGGAAGGATTTTCTTGCACTAGCTTGTCAGCTGGGTCGAATTCAGTCGCTCTCTGGAAGAGAATTTTAGCGGCCGGCTGCTTCCACCGGTAGTTTTCCGTGGTTTCTCCGATCAACATCAGGCAAATGCCGGAGCAATAACTTAACAAACGGGCCACGGACCACGCGTGAACTATCCTTTCTCTTCCTTGTTCTATCCTCTCCCATTACACACACACACACTTACACTAACCTGCTCTACACTACCTCATATTTCGGGAGACCGGTCGGGGACTTAGTGCTTCTCCCGGCTGGGGCGGTGCACCGTTGGTGGGAGAGTCCTGGTTAGGGGGAAACCCCGCTAATCGACGGTAGGTCGGCGCCGGACCTCGGCATCCGGCGAAAGAAGATCACAGCCACCTCCCTATCAAAGAGCATGCACTACACTTACGGGACTAATGACGTCAGTAGTTGACGCGCCCGCAATCACTAACAATCTATCGCACCGCCACGGCGCGCCGTGGCGACGAGCATGTCAGCACAGCTCTTGAGTAAAGCAGGCGCGTCCAACCGCGCGCGCACGAGCTACTTGCTCGCCTGGGGACCCCGTCGCTCCTACGGGCAAGTTCTCCTGACTCCGCACTCATTTCCCCTCCAAATTCAGAGAGGGTGTACTGGCAAGTGGCGCGGGGCGGTGAGTAGTGGCTTCATTCGAAAATATGTTTCCCACATTTTTTCTATCAAATAACCGAGAATTGCATTATTAATATGTGATGTTTACTTTCTTTCTAAATTCTCCCTTATATAAATATTTTTGTGAAGTGACTGGAATATGTTTGAATGGCGAATGCTTTGCATGTTTTGTATTACGTTATTAAATCATTTAGTTATATATTTTACTTAGCAATATTGTGAAATAAATTGACAAGTGTCTATAAGTTAACAATTCTCGCTTACGGACTGACAACGCTTTTAACAGACAAGAAAATTTGTCTGTGAAACCTCCTAACCTGAACATAGAAAGTTCATGCTTTTCTATCGCTTAATTAAACAGGATTGCGAACTCAAGATACTACTGATTCACTTTTTTAAAGTTTACTCTCAATTGAGAATTTGAAATCGGACTAATGTTTTATTTCATTTTAATGGATAATTTATTTGCCTTAAAGGGAAAAAGGGGTATAAGATAGCTTAACTTGTGACAATAACTGTGAAGTAACGTCTCCAAAAGACTGTCATTAGCCACATTCGCAGTAACATACCGCCACTCAAGAGTGACTTGTACAACCCTTCCTTTTGAATCTCGCGCCAGTTTCTCTGGACGCAGAGGCTGCGGTCTCTAACAAGCTTGTCCTCGACCTTGACATGCCTGGACTAAACGATCAGTTCGCTCTTGCAGGGTTCCCATAATAATGGCGGTGTTGAAACCTCGAGCAGATAATATTATCTATTTTGATTCTGCCAAAAAGAGATACAAAAAATTAACATAGAAATGATAATAAACAACAAACTACACCTTTAATTGCTTTTTCCTAACCCCCGCCTAATCTTACATCACGTACACGTTCCAGAGCTACTTTCATTTTGACTCTCTTGTGCCAGCCATAAAGAAACCGATTTATAGAATAAAATCCTGTACATAATAAAATTCAGATGTTATTTACTATTATTTTATAATATTTCTAATTTTCTTCAATGTAAAGTCTCTACTGTATTTTCCTATGCTTTCTGGGCCGTATTAAATACCACATAAAAATAAAATAAAATCTACGAATTCCTGTAGGATTTCTCAGCAAAAATGTTAATAAATAATTTCGATATTACATACATTACGGAGTAAGATTTGAGAGCAATTCAGGACGTTTTAATCCGTGACTGTTGTGTGTAAGATAGAAAATCGAGGTCAAAGGGAAAGGAATGGGATCCTACTTTTGGTTTCTCGTATACGAACGGATGAACTGAGTAATATACGTAGTGTAGTGAAAGTTATATAATACTGCAGCAAAAAACGGCGACTTTTCAATAGGAAAAGCCGTATTGTGAAACCCTGTCAGAAAAAGTGGATACATCCTGTCCTAAAATGTAGTCGATTCCTCTGTCAATGAAATTATGTGGCCAGATTTTAGAAATTGTGGGTCATTGAAACCGAAAAAGGTTTTTTTTTTCAAAATGTCCGTCTGTCTGGTGCATGTGAACACTTTAGCGCCGAAACTATGAGTAAGATTTTTTCCAATCTGACTCTGAATCAGACTCTCGTCGATTTGACTTCACTCAAAGCTCTGCAATCTTGAAAAACATACATTAATTTTGGTGAGTACTTTAATTGAAGCCCCAGAAAAATTTTCAAAATTTTCTCAAAAATAGCTCCAAATTTTTATTTACTACTACGGAGTAGAGAAAAATTTATGTGATTCTGTGCGAAAAAAAATGGCGAATTTTCGACCGAAAAACTCTTATTACAGGGCTCCGGTGGTACGAAAAAGTGCATCAATCCAGTTGATAAATTTAAAAACTTCTCTATCATCCGTTGTAGCCAGAATCTATGTCTTGTGGCTCCTTCATACCAAAAAAATCGAATGAAGGCAAAACGTATGTTTGTCTGTCCGTCCGTCTGTGAACAACGCTAGCTACTAAACCGTTGAGCTGATTTTCTCCAAAATTGATATTCTCCAATATATCTGGATGATGTTGCAGCCCCTTGAATTTGAAACCAATATAGAAATAAAAAGAAGTGGGAGGAGGAAGATAGAGTAATGATGAAGGCTAGAGGGTTAGAGGATGAAGACTGGAAAGATTGAAAGAAATAGAAACTAAGCAGCAAAAAACGACGACAGTTGTAAAATTCTCGTTTTACTATTACCACTACTACTATTATATCTTCGTATATTCTCTTCAGCATATGCCTTTTTTGTCGCTCTGTATTGGGTGTAGAAATAAATTAATTATCTACATGTAGGATTTGATTTGGGATGTCGGTGGCAATTGAGAAGATACAGTACTGCCATTTTAAAGTCAAATATACGCTATACTCTCATTTTCATGATATGAAAGAAACCAGCTAATTGAACTGAACATACACTCTTGTTCCACTAAAGGAATGTATTACTCGCTAACATTCCAAAGTTGCTCCCCTGTATGGGATCCCATACCAGTTAACCTTCAATTCCATCGGGTCGTTCTGTGCAATCTAAAAGGAAGATTAAAGATTGACTGACCCTAAATCTAGCCTTGTCACCTTGTAGCCTTGTTATAGGGTACCTGCGACTTGCCTGCTTTCATTGCTCTGAGAAGTAATCAAATCAGTTTTTCGTATATTCGTTTACAGTAGTCTAACTGAACACCGAAGTACCAATCATTGCAGACCATCAAGGAGGCTAAATAGACCGGGTTCGAACGTTACTTGCGTTTTAATGCTGTTACAACTACAAGATGAGACCTATTAACAATAATAGACATGGCGTGGAAAAGGCAGCGACCTTCTCAAACCACGTAAGAACAGTGTACTTCAAGTCTCAAAATTACATATATTACAAATATCCAATGTGTGCAGTAATTGGAAGATATGTATGAAGTCTTCGGCCTTTTGAGAGAGGTTTGTGGTTTTGTTTCGACACCCAAGAATTAAAGAAAACTCCAAAAACATCACCGGGAGCGGTAGCTCAGCGCATCAACTGATGTCACTCAAGCGCTTCTGACCGGGAGGTCCTAGGTTCCCACTCCCCACGGCGGCAGGATTTTCGACACTAGCTTTTCAGCTAGGTCGCATTCAGTCGCTGTCTGGAGGAGAATTCTAGCGGCCGGCTGCTCTCATTGGTAGTTATACGTGGTTTTTCCATCAACCCCAGGCGAATACTAGAGCAGTACCCTAACAAACGGGCCACGGACCACGCGCGATCTTTCCTTCCTCTTCCTTGTCCTATCCTATCCCCTTACACACATACACACTTACACTAACATCCACCACACTACTATATATTCCGGGAGACAGGTCGGGAGCTTAGAGCTTGTCTCGGCTGGGGCGGTGTCGTGCTGGTTAGAGGGAAACCCCACTAGCCGACGGTAGGTCGGCGCCGGATCTCGCCATCAAGCGCGGGAAGATCACCGCCATCTCCGGAGAGAGAGAGAGAGAGAGAGAGAGAGAGAGAGAGAGTGAGTGAGTGTGTGTCATACACTACACTTACGGGATTAATGACCAAAGCCGTTGAAGCGCTCGGAAACACGAAAAATTCAATCAATCCAAAAACATCTGCAATACAAAATCCAATGCGCATTGAAATTCAAAGAAACTATTAGCCCTCCGGTCCTTTCAGAGGGTCCTATGGTTTCGTTACTCAGAAACTCAGGAAAAATGCAAAAATAACAAAACAATTTCGCGGTTGACAATTTCGCTGTGAAAAATGCAAATATTTCGTAGAGTTATTCTGCAAATTTTCATACTGTGCGCTCCAAATGAATTCGTTTATTTGATGCGTCCCTGCTTGACAGAGCTGACGTCATGCGACAGCAAGTTTCCGAGGAAGAGGTTGCTCGTTATTAAGTATTTGCTATTTACGTGTTGCGTTGGGGAACGGTAACTTTTTTATAAATTTGTTTGATGTAAAGAACTGCTGTAGTGTGAATTCGTAAATAGTATTTAGTTGTAGTTGTATGCAGTATTTACTAAATACGATGTTGTAAATATAATTTACTAAATACTATGTTATAAGTAGTACAGTATGCCAGGAAAGTCTCTCCTGACGTATTGATGTTGGTAGCGACCAGATCATTGGGAAACAACATTTCCAGTATCTGTTATGATTGTGGCAAGTACACAATTTACGTTTTCTTTCGTCACAAGCTCGTCCTACCAAGATAATTTCTGATGCTACACACTCTCACCAGCAAGGTGCCACTGAGGATACTATATGTAGCAGATGCAGCCCGTGTGAGGGGCCGTGCTGCGAGTGCGACTACATACGGGGATCAGAACGGGTTTCAGGGAATTGTTTGTCTTTATGGGAATGATAAACAGTATGCAATGTGAATGAATATAAATTTAATTTCATAGTATAAATACAGTTGGTTTTGTTTATAGTAAGCCGGAGGACCATAGAAAGTTTACAAAGTTTACTGCTGCTCTTCTTTCTTGAAGTGCGCCGGTTTAGCTTACTTACAACTTCTTTTTCTCATTGTGTTCGTTTTTGTTTTATACTAGTAATATTATGTAAGATTGTAACTGATTGCTGTGTTGACCTTTCAGACACTGAAGAGAACCTTACAATTTAGGCCGAAACGTCTGTTTTAAATATACTTTATTGACTGGAATCATCGTTTTTTCTTATAATAGTATTTTGTTTGTTGTTCTTAAGCAGCGTGTGCGCTTCTTTTGAGGAAACCATTCTGTGTGGTTTTCTTCAGCCGCATTATTGGTGCTGAAGATCGCTAGTTACATCCCAATTTCAACAATTACATTGTTCTTTTCGAAAGCCACGGAATTTACACCCGGAGAGTAGTTCGAGGTACCCTGACGTCACTTTCTGGTGAAATGGGGGTGGAGGTTGGTGTTGAGTCCAAAAGAATGCGAGAACGGTCTGCTTATCAACTAACGCTCTCGTGATAATGGAACGACGAGGCGACCCGTGGGATGGGCTTCTAACGGAGCAGTTTGAGGAAGTAGAAATTTCGCGTTTTCGCTTCATGTTCCTAATCACAAAACGAACAAACTCAAGCAGAATTTTTTTTTCATTTGGATTCTATGAATTTTCATAAACCAATAACGGAATTTTCAGAAGTGTAAGAGAATATTCGTAAAAAAATAGATGTAAATCAAGCAATACGTGAAGTTAATCTAATGAAATATTTTTATTATATATTTAAAGGGAGCAATAATATTACATAAATTTTAAAAAAGACTGTACTTTATTTTATAATGGGAAAAAATTATTTTCATGAATAAATGCGTTATTCAATATTATAATTTTATTTCCTTGATATTCATATATTTTTATGTCATATATATCATTATATTATTCATATAATTATATATTCCTTTTATAATTATAGTATATCCCTATATTTTTCATCAGTCAATTTGATTACGTTAAATACTAGGTTTCCAAATTGAAGCATTTCATTTAATTTTTTATTCCTTTAGCAAAATGTGGGCATACAAATTCTGTACCTTCTATTGAAATTTCTTAAGGTATTCAGTATTTACCGGAGATTTCAAATACAACTGAAATGGCGAATAAAGTTAATGCGTTATTTGTGGAACTTTTGTCCGCATAAATAAATTATAAAGCGAAATATGTGTTACGAGGATACTGTAAGAAGCCGATTGAAAATTGCTACCTTACCTCTCAGATGAGGATTGATCTTGTGACCTGCGGTAGAGATAATAGGTCCCCAGACCACCGGCGATGATTCATTAGTGCTTTAAAAAAAAGGTCGGCTCTGAGTGTCTGCATTAATTCCTTGCATCCGCTTTATGTGGCCGTGTGTACCGCTTCGTGTCGAAGTGATTTATATACTGAGTTGGCTGTGATATAGCCTTAGCAAACAACCAGTGTACCTAACTCCAAAGCACAGCTCGGAAAATTCCTAGGAGAAGGAAACTGATTAAGAAGTTACCAAGACTAAAAAACAATCAAAATTTGTGTTAAAAATGTAAGTTACAAAAGATTCATAAAATACACTCACAGTAATGTAGTGCATAAAATATACTCAGAGTATAAATACAAAATTGATTATAGAGATTTTTTACTTGATGTCTGTTCTTTAAAATTAGATTTTTATATATTGAAAATTTATTTCCATTGACCCCCATGGATGCAGTGTGCCACATCTCCCGGTGTATTCATATCGTATATGATGCAGTGTAGAAACTGGCTGTTGACTTAGAGGCTGCGTTTCTGTTGTCTCGCAGCGACTGAGCGGGATGTCCTAGAATTCCTTCCAGACGGTGTCGGATTTTCCACTCTAGCTATGCAGCTAGGTCAAAACTTTACACGAAGAATTCTAGCGGACAACTGCTTTGATCGGTTGTTTCCCGTGATTTTTCGTTCAATAACAGGCAACTCGTGGAGCAATACTGTATGCAAGGAGCAGTATTTCCTTTGCGATCATTGTCCTATACTCTCACCTTGTCGTGCGCACACAGACACACCTACACCTGCACTACACTCCCCCACGTGACGGAGTCCACTCGAAAACCGAGAGTGTCGCGTGGGGGCGGTATCCGCTGGGGGAGATGCCTTGAGGAGGAAAGCAGAGCAGACGGGGTCCACCATCCAGTGGGGAAGAACACTTTCACGATAAATTATTCACTATGCTATCGGGACTGAAGACCATATCAGTTAATGAGTTGGTAAGCATAAATCAATCTACCTTGTGAAAAAAACATTTACAGTTAACTGTGGTTATAGAGAACTTCTAGGGACTAACATTTTTGGTTCTCTGTACCATATGTTCGCTATACCCGATGTTGTAAAAATTAAATAGAATTTTTTCCCAATGATTACTTTTATTAGTGTGAAGATAGAGCAAAATACATTAACAGCACGAATTGAACATTTCAATATCTTTACTTGACCTTACAAAATTCATTATTTTCAATTACTTGCTTCGTACATTTTTCATTAGTAATTTCTCTTGATCCTTCTGGAGTTCGCGCTCTCTCCGTACTTGAATCTGCGTCGTCCTTTTAGCGGAATGCAGTGTTGACACCCTTCACTGCCTCTTGCACTGTTGGGACACCGTCCCACTCTTCGAAGGCCCTTTTACTCTCATAATAACATTCGAGATCTTTTCGATAGCGGCATGGCACTATCTCCTTTTTAGAGGAGTTTAGGACATTTTTTCCCATAAGGGAATCAACTTCCAGGACGTATTTCCAGCGTTCACTATGACCAGATACTTAGTTCACTATACCGAGAGTTCACTATATCCGAGTTCACTATATCCGAGTTCACTATATCCGAGTTCACTATATCCGAGTTCACTATATCCGATTCACTATATCCGAGTTCACTATATCCGAGTTCACTATATCCGAGTTCACTATATCCGAGTTCACTATATCCGAGTTCCCTATATCCGAGTTCCCTATATCCGAGTTCCCTATATCCGAGTTCACTATATCCGAGTTCACTATATCCGAGTTCACTATATCCGAGTTCACTCTATCCGAGTTCACTCTATCCGAGTTCACTATATCCGATTTCACTTTATCCGACTTCACAATATCCGACTTCACAATATCCGTGTGCACTATATCCGTGTGCACTTTATCCGAGTTTACTACAACCGGAGTGGGCTGTGGAGGCGAGGGCGTCGCTCGCGAGGGGTCCAGCGCCGCCCAGCGCCGGCGCTCAAGGCCTCCTGCGAGCGCTGCCCCCGGGGGGCCGGGAGGGGCCCGGATGGCCGCGGCGTGGGTGGCGGCGGCGGCGGCGCGATGAGGGGCCCCAGTCGCTGCTCAGCAGATCTCCCTCCCGCGCCAGCGGCAGCTCTGCGACTCTCCCGAGACGGCACCGCGCGGCCTTACAAGTAGAGACCGGAAAAATATGTAGTAACAAACGTCAAAATATGTACATAAATATGTGATGGAAATAGTGAGGATATGCAATAAATATGTAAAATAGGAAGTAATATATAATATTAAAATACACTAATTATAAAACACCTTTTCCTAATACACTGCTACACACTGCTTTGATAAACTACATTTATGAAACTTTCCTAAATAAATTTTAAAAATAAAACAGACGTTTTAAAATCCATTATAAGAGCGCATGTTGATATACAATGCACTATACAACTTTCCCGTCAGTAATAAAAGGTTCTATTGCTACCCATGACGGAAGTTTAGCAGCCAGACTAGACATGCAATAGAAGCTCTCGAACAAACTGGAGATATCTACAATTACCGTGCAGCATTCTCATCGAAATGTTACACGTCGGCCAACGCCATAGTTTGTCGCACATTAAGGTTAAATACCACGCAATTCGGCGCCTGAAATGCTTTTCTCATCTAAATGTGAAAATGATAATGTAGGAAAACAATCTGATTTTTTAAATACTTCTTTCCATACAAAAATATATATAACACAGAAGAAAATTGTTAAATAAAACATATTTTGTGAAAATAGCAAAATATGTAAAATACGTATTATATTGCTAAATATGTAAAAATATGTGACGAAAAAATTGGATATTGTGTTAGAACAGCGACGATTTGCAAAAGTTACCGTTTTGAAAATGGTGAGTAGAAAGACCAAAAATATGTAATTAAATAAAAATCCGGTTTCTAGTGATGACAAATTTTACCAAAACATCGATGTTTCGATACATCACTGAAGGGTTTTCGATGTCGATGGAAACATCGATGAGAAAACGTCAATGTGTAAAATATCGATGTTTTAATTAAAGACTAATAAACATGCTATTTTCCTATCCATTTTTAATGACAGTATGTAAAAGGGATATATTTTATTGTTTGGTTACCAGCTTGTTAGTAGTATGTTAAAATTATTATCGAATGTAAGGAATAAAATTAACAAAAAGAACATCGTGTTTTGCTTTGGATTTCGTGTTTTACTGTCGATTCAGGCAATGACACGCCTGGCGATAACATATGTTCTTAACATGTAGTTAGTCTTCAATAACTATGGATTAAGCATTTCTAATTTCAATACAGTGGTGGCTAACTTTACCGTAAACAGTTTTTTCCTACAGTTTGGAGTATCTCAAATCCTAATTGAGAGATTTTGCTCCCTGCCAAGAAACATCAGTAGATCTTGCTCGTTATGAAAGCAACTTTCATCTGTGCTTGCTCTAACGAGAGACATATCGAAAAAAATAATCTATGGCAATTACTGGATCTTACGCAATTCTGTCGTCAACAATACAAGCCATGTAGTCACGACGTACGAAAAAATTCTCAGATGTGTCGGAAGAGTGTTCTGCGAACCTCTATAGTCCCATGGTGCAACTTCATGTTTATGGGCAACTTTAGTGGAACAAATACGAATTAAGGAGATGTGGTATCATGAGAAAGTAGCATTATCAGAATCAAATTGGAAATGCGGCCATTATAGAACCTTTATATCATCACATTTAGAACCAAAACGTTAGTGGTTAGTATCGTGAACCATATCGTTTTATTATACTCGGAGCAAAAACTTCTTAAATAGACTAGACGAAACACGTCAAAATTTGTCAGTGAAGACTAACCGAATCGATTTTAGTACTGTGGCCAGACGCACGTTCACATTACATATACTGAAGTAAAAAGAAAACCTAACTATTCTTACATAGTCATTCAGTATTTGAAACTGCGTAGATAAATTCACTACTTATTTATAGTCAGATTAGATATTGTGTACAACAAAGTCAGTCAAGATTGAGAAAATAACTTCTTAGTTTTTCTAATGCTTATATTACATGAAAGTAAACTATTTTTTCCATTTAAACAACTCGAACTTACCTAATTCACAGTGTTTCTCTCACATGGAAAATAATGAGCATCAGAATTTCTACATTTCATTAATAATAATAAATAATAATAATAATAATAATAATAATAATAATAATAATAATAATAATAATAATAATAATAATAATAATAATAATAATAATAATAATAATAATAATAATAATAATAATAATAATAATAATAATAATAATAATAATAATAATAATCGATCGAGCGGGCGGATTCGAGCCCAACCTCGGCCAACGTGCGCAGATAATCGTCTTCCCCATACGTCATGTATAGTGTTTTACTGTTTTTTGACCAAATAAATCAAACAAGATAGCCAAACTGATTAGCTTTAAAGTACTCGTTGTTGATCTTAAATAATTTTGATGAATTTCAGTTTTCAAAAACTCCTTTCACAACTGATATTGCCTGTGACAATTGTGAGGAATGATCGAAGTATTATTAGAATATTAGGCAGAGTATCTTCCAGCATGAATTTCACAATAAATTTTAATAATACAAGTGTGTCCACATTCATTAATTTATTTTCTTGCCTGTGGGGCAATAAAAGTCTGCAATCCATGTCCTTCCAAATTGAAGTCCTGCTTATCAGTTTCGGCAGTTGCATAGTCTAGATTACTGTTAGTATCATCCGATCTAGTGATATAACCGGCGTTAGAAAAGCAAATTTGTCCGCCAAATTATGTAGCAGCTGAAAACGCTTTCGAAGTTCTTCGTATATTCCATCTGAAGCAGAGCACATCTTCCGTGTCAATTCATTTTCACAAGACAAGTTAGCACCTCTAGTTTCGTCATCAGAAATGTGCCAATATAAGCCACTGTTATTTATGCGATACAAGTCATTCGCGTTAAATATTAGTCAAAAAACAATCCAAGCACACAATAAAATACCGGAAATCCCTAGAAGTCGGTAAAAATGGTGTTGCCAGTCCCTACAATGAGCAAGAATCATTATTATACATTATTTCACTCCCTTCTTCAAGTCGTCACAGAATAAGTAATAAAAGATTCCGTTCTCATCGGTCCGAATCGTAGGTGCGACAAAAATATGAAAATTTAAAAATATATTTTTTTTACTGTGAAATTTTGCGGCCCTCCAAAATTACCGCCCGGGGCGGGCCGTCCCTGCCGTCCCCATTACGTTACGCCACGGATGACCAATAATCGTTACTACTTTTAAACACATATTAGTTGACCTGTGTAAACATTACAGAATCTTGTAAATCATTGTTATATAATTGAAGATATCTTATTGGAAGCCAACTTCGAATACTGATCACAGCCCGCTCTCTTACTAAGGGGTGGGGGTTCCCCAGAAAATGTGAAGACCAATCAAACGGGTGTCATGGTGTTGATTTCGACATGTGAATCAACTCCTCTGCGTTCAGGAGCGTGAAAACCTACTTTTAAGGCTTGAGGACGCATAGTTTCGCACGAGAGCAACGTGGTTGCAGCATATTTGTGATGCGGGTTGCATAACCGGTTGCCCCTTTCATTACCTGCCAACTTTTCCTTTTTCTACTCTCATTGTATATTTCTGTCATTTGCTGGCGGCAACCCGTTGAATAATGATACTCATTACGATACATATTTCATTTTGATACAGGTTCTTGTCCAATTACTGAAAAGTTTACAAACTTTGTTTTGATTGTACTAATCATTGAGAATCGTTATAGTAAATGTGTCGTTCGATCGTCAAAATTGTATTCAATATTATAATATGCTTGCCAGTTTTAATTTCGTTTGTTATTAACAATTTTTTACGTGGAATATTATTTAAAATAAATTGGATCATAATTTCACTTCGAGCCTATTTGACTAATGCAGTAAACCAAAGCCACCTGCAGAAGAGTATAGAGCTGTCCGCTAGGTGGCCTGGGCTGAATCCTGTATGTCAACTACCACGAAACGATTCAGTGTAAAAGTTTACCTTAGAAAAGTTACAATAAGTCGTAGAAAAAGTACCACATGAAACTCCATGGAATGGGTATTAATACACTCGTGAGAAGTTTACAATACTTGCTCGCTCCTCGCTCGCATCGTAATATCGAACTCGTGTATTAATACCCATCATTATGTCAACGTTTCATAATTTACTACTCTCCTATACGTGCGTATAAACGAAGTAATATACGTAGTATAGAGAAATATATGTAATGCTGCAAGAAAAACGGCATACGAGAGCATAAAACAATTAATTGCTGGGCCCTGATAAAGAAATAGTGAATAAATCCAGTTACTAAATTAAGAAAAAAATCCTCTAACAAAGGGTGTAGAAAGAATCCCTTTTTGTGGGTCCGTGATATCGAAAAGTCAATTGACGCCAAAACGTCCGTCCGTCCGTCCGTCTGTGAATACTACTAGCACGTAAACCATACGTAAGAGTTTTCCCAAATTGAAGAAACCCCTAACCCTCTGGTACTTGTTGAAGCTTTGAAATTATGAAAAACATTCTTCAAAATTTGAGGCTACTTTACGTGGAGCCCCCAGACATTTTCAAAATTTTCTCAAAAACGACTACAATTTTTTTCTTTAAATTTCTAGTCAGAATAGAGTAAAATACATTTATATACTTGGTATATGTCCGTTTTTCACTGTTAACTCTGAATTTTCGATAATTGCAAAAATTGAATTTTGTTGGCGTCTACCTACAACTACAAAATTAAAGATATAGATTTTTGCTTCAAATGAAATTTGTGGTCTACAATTAGTTCTTTTATTACGGTCATGTACTGTATGTTTTTGAAAATTTTAGTAGTTTTCGCGCAATATTGCGTGCGGGGAGCAATTAAAAAAATAACAAACAATATTTTCAAAAAATGTCTCCAAATTTGTTCTTTAAAATTTTGGTAGGGATAGTGATAAATGTAATATTTATGAGATGACCTAAACGCTATTTTTCTCTATCTTCCTCATGTCGTTAATATTTACATTAGCGGTAATTTGTTAACATTATTTCATTTAAAAGTACATGAGCAATTAATGTCTAACAAAGTTTCTCCATAACTCATAAGTTTTCTGTGAAACGAGCTCAAATTTCCGCATTTTCAGAAAAGCTCAAATGCTAATTTCTCAAATACTCCTCCAAATTTTTTCTTCAAACTTTTCGAACAGATAATGCTAATTGCTATGTTTAATATGACAAAGTTCATTTTCAAGTATTCTTTTGTTTTTACATAAGTTACATAAATGTAATATGTTTTAAACACTTCTCACTTCGTTAATATGCACATTTTTAGCAATTTGTAAACATTTTTGCATTTTTAAGTTGAAGTGCTTCAAATGATTTCGAATAAAGTTTTTCGAAAACTATGAAGTTTTCTGTGAAAAATAGCCTAAAATTTCGCATTCTCAGTGACGCCATTTTCTTAAATGTGACTCCAAAATTTTCAACTAAAATTGCCACACAGGACAAGGTTTTACACTTCTATAATATTCTATAAGCAATGTATCCGTTCTATCATTAGGCAACCGAGAAATTGACTAAATTTCAAAAGAATGTAGTTTGGGCGGCGATAGACGGCACCTGGCAAGTGTATGTGACACGTCCGAATAGATAGCCAAGTCAAAAAAAAAAAAAACTAATATAATAAAGTCTGTGCCATTTTGTAGCACCACCGGTTTCGTTTTAAATTTTTTTTAATGCCGGACTTGGTGCAATTCCTTCTTCTGCAATAGCACGCATGTGGGCTTTTGTGTCGATGGTTTCTGATGTATTGCACAAAACCGTTATCTTGCCTGTCAGAATCACACATAAAGAATATTAATTACGAGTCACATTCAAGCGTGGTTCGGGCGATAGATTTCTGGAAGGCGGAAACTTCTCAGTGTGCTGAGTGAGCAGGAAATTGAGCAGGAAAATTAAATCCTTTGATAATTCACGTCCCAATCAGTTCCAACATTCGCCCCGCCAGGGAGCGACACGTGCAAGAAAATGACTGAGACCACATTTGTGTCTCTCCCTGGTGCTGAAATGGGAATCAATAACAATTTGTTACCGGTTGGAAGTACATGAGGCGCCGAGTGTGGAAACCACCAACAATACAGTCCATATCAGGCATTGTTAATAGACAATGCATTAGACGACAATATATTGTTTGCGAGTTTAAAATAACGTCGGTTGAAGGACGAATGGACAATGTCGTTGAATGGATCCCAAAACTGCAGCCTTGGTAAGGGGGAAGCTTCATTGCCAGCGTAATACATCGCTTGCTAAAGAAGTGGGGACATTTGACATGTTGACTAAATATCGACAGAAGTCGACTTTTAAAAGCCGATACTAGCGGTACACAAAAACAAATCCTGCAACAAATAGCTGTCTTGGGCAAAAGTGAGCATATCAGTACTTGTTTTACGTTCCGTTGCCATTATATTAAATATTAAATTGATATGGTACAAAAAACACAAACTTTTTTAAACAAATTTGAAGTCTGTTTCAATATTGAAATGTCAACTAAATTCACCTATGTATGTAACGAATAATAAGCCCACGAATAAGAAGGCATTTCACTAAATGGGAAGCTTCCTTACTGAAAATGTCAGCGAACAGTAACGTTGATTCGTAGGAGGCCATAAATTCGAATTCCGACGGCCGGCGGTAAACCGGAAGTTCGCCCTTATCCATGAAGCTTTGGAGACTTTGCTGAAGAACACAATGAGCAAGCTGTTCTCACGGCACCGTGATTTTGCCCCATCCATTCAAGGCGCATGCCAGAGCCGAACATTAACCAACGGAGCGCGCGCGATCTTTCCTTCCCCATCCCCCATTCGGTGTACACCCCACTGGCAATCCAGAGCTCATCTCCCGTCATACAGTCGACTCCGGTTATAGAGAACTCGGATATAATGAACCCTCGGTTATAGTGAACTGAAGTCATTGGTCCCGTTTCACTTACATTACAAATAAGCATAAGAAGGTTGGGTTATAATGAACCTGAACCTCGGCTATAGTGGACATAGGAAACGTCCTGGAAATTAATTGGATCTCGTATGTTATTGGGCGATCGAAAAGACTTTCAGAGTATGGGATGGTGTTCAAACAATGCAGGAGGTATTGAAAGGTGTCAATACTGCATTACGATACTGAAAAATAGAGAATAACACAGAATCAAGTATGGAAAGCGTACGAAATCTGGAGTAGGATCTAATAAAAAATGTAAGAATCCAACAATTTAAAATAATTGTTTTTTACGTACAAATAAAGATATTGAAATTTTCAGTTCGTGCTGTTAATGAATTTTGTTGTATATTAATCAAATCAATCATTGTGGAGATATTCCATTTAATTTTGACATCATCGGATATAGTGAACGTCTGATATAGTAAACCAAACACGTTAGTCCCCAGAAGTTCACTATAACCGGAGTCGACTGTATATGGTTTATTAGGATGCCAGTACCCAAGCGCCATGGCCATACCTGAAAATTGTTGAATGTATTTGCCAAGTAAGTGTTGATAACGAAGTGATATGATTGATGATGGACCAATGGTGGATGAGAGGCTGAGGAAACGGGAGCTCCCGAGAAAAACTTCCGCCAACGCGCGTGCCCATAACGAATTCCACGTGGGTCGACAAACGATCTGACCGCTACACCAAGACACATCCCTGTCATAACCCCGAAAGATCATCGTTTCGCAACATCATTCACACCTCACGTTTACTCCTTCATTATCTACTCAGTGAAAGACAACGGCAATGCACTGCCGTGAAAACAGGGAGCTTATGCCTGCTCGCTCGTCTTCGCTTGAGATTCGAAGACTTAGCCACAGTTGGCGCAGTAGGAAAAGGTTTTTCCGCATCGTTTCCATGACCTTCACTAACACAATCAATGCGTTCTCAACATAACAACCAATATGTGCTAATAACTCTTCGCAGGAAGTTGCCATATTCCTCATCCTCTTATAAAATTGATTGATATATTTTTTCGGGTTTCCGGGCGCGTCAACTGATTTGGTCATTAGTCCCGTACGTGTAGGGCATGTTTTTTTCTCGGGAGATGGCGGTGATCTTCCCCCGCTGGATGGCGAGATCCGGCGTCGACCTATCGTCGGCGAGAGGGGTTTCCCCCTATCCAGGACTCTCCCACCAGCGGGACACCGCCCCAGTCGGGACAAGCTCTAAGCTCCCGACCGGTCTCCCCGAATATGTGGTAGTGTAGTGCATGTTAGTGTACGTGTGTGTGTGTGTGTGTGTGTGTAAGAGGAGAGGATAGGACAAGGAAGAGGAAGGAAAGTTCGCGCGCGGTCCGTGGCCCGTTTGGTAGGGTACTGCTCCGGCATTCGACTTGTGTTGATCGGAAAAACCACAGAAAACTACCGATCAGAGCAGCCGGCCGCTAGAATTCTCCTCCAGACAGCGACTGAATTCGACCTAGCTGAAAAGCTAGTGTGGAAAATCCTGCCGCCGTCAGGACTCGAAACCAGGACCTCTTGGTCAGAAGCGCTCCAGTGACATCAGTTGATGCACTGAGTTACCGCTCCCGGTGTGAATATGGAGTTATCGTACATTTTCTTTTGTAATAAACAATTATTCAAATATATTTTGATAATAAAAATATCTAGTTTATTTTTTAATATAATGAATTAAGAGAGGAACTCGTATTACACACGCCCAAAGGGAGTGTGATAGTGGCCCTATCACACGAAACACGAGAGGATGACAACCAAGAAACGAGTATTTCGCCCCTCCGAGACCAGGCTGGCGACTAACTTAACAGTGCAGTTTGGAGAATACTGCGTCTGGAGTCCCTTCGATCTGTTATCGTTTCCTCACAAAAAAACACGAATCCGAGAAAGGGCGAGAGGGAAGATCTCGAGGAGGGCGCCTGTTTTCTGGAGAGATAGACCCCCCCCCCCCCCCGCCCAATCGGGCGAAGGCTTCTGCGCTGGAGTAGCGGCTGCTGGCGCCGCACACTGGTTGAGTCGGGCCAAAAACCTGGCCATAAAGGCAAAATTCCAAGTGCGCCTTCGGAATTCTGATTTAGCAAATCTCGTTCGGAAGACATTGGAGCACGCTATTTCAGCTCCAGAACGTTATTTTAATCATATTTGTCGTTTTCACGGTCTCGTAAACTTACCGCTCGTCGAAACACTCCTATTCACTGATTCTTGGCAACTATATTTGTGAAATTAAATGTTTGTGAAATTAAAAGTTAAATTTGTGAAATATTTTTGTGGATTCTTTTCAAATTTCCGAACAGAAGACACGTTTGACTGTAAGTTAGGTATAGTTTTAAGAAAAAGTGTCTAATAATTTTGTATATAATACGGCTGAACTCTAAACTATGGAGGTAACAATGTTAGTCACGTATCTTGTGGATTATATTTTATGTCCTGCGTATTCCTGCCTCAATCATTTTTTTAATTATCATGTAGAATGCCCTTAATCATAATATCACACATTTAGCTGCACATACCTGCACCTTTTTGTTTTATAACCACTTTACTACAATGCTAGAAAATAAGATTTAACACTAGATATCCCGAAAATGTCTTCGACGGGAAATTATTTTCTCGGTATAAATTTTCGATTTCTCCTTCTTATAATTACTTTTATTAAGAGAATTACTGATATGAATGTTTGGGATGATAACAATATTACCGGCAACCACGAGAACTATTGTATCCATGTTTCTACACATATCATTATTTTATGTGAGTTACTCATTTCGAAACCATTTTGAATTTTGGAATTTCATTACGATACTGGAAATCAGTCATCTCCTGAACCCCATATGTATATTTTTTATGCATTTTTGTTTGTTTTTAAATGAGTAGATCCGTCATTTGCAAGCCGCCATTTCGAATTTTGAAATTTATTTTCGAAATTTATTATTGGAATTTATTTATGATATTCAAATTCAGCGACATCAAAGACCCATTGATCCCCACTTTTACGCAAATCCATTCGTATCTGCAATTATGGCCAGGTCTTAGGCCGATTGAACCAGTGTGCGGCGGGCGCGCGACGCGATATGCGCTATCGGCGGAAGCAGCTGGTCCGCCCCCCCTCCCCAGGCACAATGCACAATGTCGCCGCCGCGCGCGGGACCGCTGCACTGGGCAAATATTGGAATTCGCGCGCTGAACGCCGCCTTGTGGCCGACGGGGGCCAGGCAGCGCCTCGTGGCCCGCCCATTCATGGCGGCGCCGGCCCCCGCCCGCTGCCTGCTCTGCCCCCGCCGGCCAGCGATCGACGGTGTGCCTCGCGCGTCGCAACCAAAGGGTCAGAGACCCACCCACCCTTTAACCGTTTAAAGAGCTCCTTCGCACCTTTTACCAAACAGCCGTTAAAGCATCAATATACAAATTGGGTATATGAAGTTCCTATATCTACTTACATAAGTTCATTAGTAGGGCTGTGATTTATATGCAATAAAAACAGCGAAATATGCCTAGCTTTTCAGCTAAATCGAATTCACTCGCTGTCTGGAGGAGAATTCTAGCGGTCGGCTGCTCTGATCGGTAGTTTTCCGTGGTTTCTCTGATCAACACCAGGCGAATGCCAGAGCACTACCCTAACAAACGGGCCACGGACCCCGCGCGATCTTTCCTTCCACTTCCTTGTCCTATCCTCTCCCCTTACACACACACTTACACTAACTTGCACTACACTACCACATATTCCGAGAGACCGGTCGGGAGCTTAGAGCTTGTCCCGGATGGGGCGGTGCCCTGCTGGTGGGAGAGTCCTGGCTAAGGGTAAACCCCACTAGCCGTCGGTAGGTCGGCGCCGGATCTCGCCATCCAAGGGCGGAAGATCACCGCCATCTCCCGAGAAATAACATGCACTACACTTACGGGACTAATGGCCAAAGCAGTTGACGTGCCCGGAAACACGAAAAAAATCAATCAATCAATCAAGTTAAATATGCACATATATATGTAAATATATTTGGCAATATATGCAATTAAAAAAGTAAAATATGCGAAATAGTGTATTGAAAATAAATAAAAAGTTCAATGTTGAAAATATCTTTACAGCAAAAAAAGATACAGAAATCATATAAATTGTTACAAGCGACAAACATGAAGACAAGGGCTTAGTTTTGAAGAGAACTCATTTCATTTCAAAACGTAAATCGAAACATAGGTATTGCAACAAATATAATGCTTTCTCTCTATTATAATAAAATGTGGAAAATAGTATAATCAAATAACTTAAAAATATTGACATACTGCATTTCACTTGGGCGCCAACGATAATTGGTTAAAAGAGAAACGTTAGTAAATTAAAAAAAATGGGCCATAGCTTGAACAAAGTCTATTGATGACTTACAAAATTGTTGCAATTGCAAACAACCACCTTTTCAAGTTCTCAAACTCAAATGAACGTCTATTTGGCCTCAAAATCGCTTTAAACCGGTTCAATGTCCGCTCGACATCAACAATCAACAGGTAACGTAAGCAGAACATCTTTTACTTGATCAAAGTATTTGCAAAAATACTCAGCTGCCTTCAGCCAAGTACTCCACCTTGTGATGACTGGTTGGGGAGGTAGAAGTAGATCAGAGTAATATGTCTTAAACTATCCACACATCTTGGAGCCTTCAAGAATACTTTCTTGACAGTGGAGATCAAATGATTAATATCTGTATAATGGAAATCTCACAGTTTCTGCAACATGACGAAAAGCGTGAGCAAGGCAAGTTAGATGATGACGTTTAGGATAAAAACGTTTATCGCAGCCCCGGCTTTTAACATATAAGGAGCTGTATCCGCTAGAAATTGTAGAACCTTCTCATGCTGAACTGCACTCAGCTAAAGAACACTCATTGATTCATTGAAATACCTCGCAATGAGGGGTGAATAAGCTCTTTTTGTGGATGAGGGGTGAATGCGACAAAAATATGCAAATATGGCCCAAATATGCAAAAATATGCAATTATTGTGATATATGCGAAATAAAATAGCTTAAACTGATTCTAAATGCCTCAAAACGTATACAATTTGTTGAAACGGGATGTTTAGTTAAAAGAAAAAATATGCAATTGCATATAAATCACAGTCCTATTCATTAGTAATATGAATTAATGTTGCCTGAAACATATCGTGTTCTCTAACGCAATATTTTAATTATGTTATTAATAATGTTATGACGATAATTATATTATTATTATTATTATTATTATTATTATTATTATTATTATTATTAGGGAACGGATTTTCACGTAGATACATATTTTTACAGAAAAGATATACCAGATTCAAATAAAAATTTTCAAAGTTTACAAGACATTCTGAATGAATTGGAACCGTTTTTATTTTACATATTTTGGTATTATTTTCCCGTATTTTATCTACAACTACATATTTCTTATATATTTTGTTCATTTCAATATATTTAAATCTTTGAAACGGATCATTTCAGATACGTACGTCTCTGCAACATGCCGTGTCTTAGAAAATAATGTAATGCTACCGCCCTTCTATGACCTACGGACATTCGCCATAGAGTGTCAAACGTACCCTCCCCCCCCCCTACTTCTTGGAATGAAGGATGAGCGGGTGTTTGTAAAGGCGCGTTCTCACGCGTCATGTTTAGTTGACCGATTTAAGTTGATCAACAAATGTTGAATGAAAACTGGAACTTATGTTGAACTGAGAACTTATCTTGCAGAACACTTGATCCACGTTGTAGTTGATCAAGAAAAGTGAATTGATCAATTACATAGAAGTCCAACAATCATTAATTTTAATACGTATTCTCGATGCATTGATGCCGAAAGATAAATTTAAACATATTAACAGAGCTTCGGATTCAGAAGCTGAGAGAGAGAGCGAGAGAGAGAGAGAGAGAGAGGAGAGAGAGAGAGAGAGAGAGGAGGAGAGAGAGAGAGGGAGAGAGAGAGGAGAGAGAGCGAGAGGAGAGAGAGAGAGAGAAAGAGAGAGAGAGAGAGAGAGAGAGAGAGAGACTGGGAACAATTATAAAACATATTAAACCATATTTCTAAAACTTTATCTCTAGTTTCATGACGTTCTAGACACAATAATTTTCGTACAAATACATTAACTTGAAATATTTAAGTTATTTTTTAATTCGTGTTCGAAAGACAGTATTCCAGACAACGTTGTCATGACAGATTTTAGAAATCGTGTGTGTGTGTGTGTGTGTTTATGCGCGTGAGGTAACGATGTTCCCTTCCCCTAGAAGCTATCTTGCTGGGCTTCTCTTTCCCAGAGATCTCCGCCCGCACGGCACCATCCCAGCAGCGACAAGCTATCAGCTCCCCACTGCTCTCACATGTGTGATAGTGCAATGAGAGAAAGAGAGAGAGAGAGAGACAGACAGAGAGAGTGAGAGAGGACGAGAGAGAGAGAGAGGACGAGAGAGAGTGAGTGAGAGTGTGTGTGTGAAAGGGGACAAAGATGAGAAAGGAAAGATCACGCGCAGTCTGTAGCCTGTTTGAGTACTGCTCCAGCATTCGCCGGGTGTTGATAGAAAAAAAAACACGGAAAAACTCCGATCAAAGCAACAGGGGCCCTACATTCTCCTCCAGTCCGTGGCGGAATTCGATCTAAAGTATCTCGCTAGTGACGAAAATTTGCCGCCGTCGGGACGCAAACAGCAGCAACAGCTGACGCCCTCAACGCGTTTATATCGTTGTGAAGAAATTCTTGAATCAGCATTCAAATTTAACCGATAGAGCAAGATACATTTCAATAGATAGAACAAGTTTAGAATATTTTTAAAAAGTGTATATTCTCAGAGGATACTTTGGATTTTCCCGTTTGATTCATGTTGTGTCTATACTTGTAGTTAATCAGTCTTCAACTCGTCTGATCAATAGATACTTCTAATTATAAAAAAAATAAGAAAACTGTCTGAAGATTATGTGCCCCAATGACTCCCATATTGCTTCCGCCTGTCACGAGGCGATAAAGATTCCGTGAAACTCATTAAGTCCAAGAGTCCGAAATACTTTCAATTTATGACAAGAATGTACAAAAGACACATTTATAATCCTTTTTTAATAAACGACATACAATAATATATATATACAATAATATATTATTGTATTATACAACTTATTATTGTATATATATATATATATATATATATATATATATATATATATATCTGAGATAAATGTAAAATACTGTGCCCAGATCAATGTTCACAATATGTTGCATTGCTTGAATCTTCACAGTATAACGAAGATATTCTGTGATGTGGAGTTTCCAAAATTTTGAACACGCCAAACATCAAGCAGCGCCACCATGAAGCGGCGGGGACTCACATCTATCGACTCATATATATCGGTTTTGAAACGGCTACCCTTTGGAAGAAAACAATTGACATTTGATAAGCGTACTATTAAAGAATGATTTAATTAATTAATTTACACCGTAAATGTTGGTGAATCAACACAAACAATATCTAATAACACATTTAGGGATCACATTCTTTCATTTAAAGGAAAAAATACTACAATCGGTTCAGTAGAAGCTCTAAACGACGCCATGGCAGAATACCTTATTTTTTAAATATATAGATTAATAGCATAGGCCTATGCGTGCACTGTCGAATTAAATTTCGTTGCGCAGAAATTTAATGTTAGAGATTACTAAACAAGCGTTCAAACCAGAGGCAGATTACCAAACAGGCTGATTAGTCTGCAGTCAGCGGCGCTCGATTTTAAGGGGCGTACGAATTTCATAGTATTAAAAATTTCATAAGGTGAATTTTTGAATGATTTTTATAGAAATATTTCTTTTCATCTTTGTAACAAAAGAAAGTTTTAATTAAACCCGACGATGAGAGGCAACAGGGGAAGAAGAAGAAGAAGAAGAAAGTGTTTATTAATCTAATATATCCATTGATATGCACAGATAAATAAATGCGGTTATTTAAAAAAGTATTTAAAATATTTTAAAAAATATGGTATATTTATTAAATCAATATCGCAGGGGAATTATTTATACGTATAAAAGCAATTATTTATACGTGCACAATATTTGCGTCAGTTACAAATATCGTATATAATTTTTAACTGAAAAATATAATAAATTGCCTTAATGTTAAAAAAAACAAATTAAAAGGGCGCTAAAACATTTGACAGCCTAGAGTGCACATAAGTGAAAGTCAGGCTCTGGTTAAAACTTCGATGTTTTAAAATGTCGATGGTTTTTGGTCGATGTATTATTAACATCGATGTTTGGTTGGTTGATGATTCCGGGCGCGTCAACAGCTTAGGTCATTAGTCCCGTACGTGTAGTCCATATTTTTTCCTCGGGAGATGGCGGTGATCTTCGTCCGCTGGATGGCGAAATCCGGCGCCGACTTACCATCCGCTAACGGGGTTTCCCCACTAACCAGGACTCTCCCACCAGCGGGGCACCGCCCTACCCGGGACAAGCTCAAAGCTCCCGACCGGTCTCCCGGAATATGTGGTAGTGTAGTGCATGTTAGTGTAAGTGTGTGTAAGGGAAGAGGATAGGAGTCGGAAGAGGAAGGACAGATCGCGCGTGGTCCGTGAACCGTTTGTTAGGGTACTGCTCCGGCATTCGCCTGGTGTTGATCGTAGAAACCACGGAAAACCACCGATCAGAGCTAGAATTCTCCTCTAGACAGCGACTGAATTCGACCTAGCTGAAAAGCTAGAGTGGAAAGTGGTGCCGCCGTGGGGAGTGGAAGCCTAGGCCGCAGAGAGCTCCCGCTCCGTGCGCAGGAGTCGAAGGCGGCTTGGGCACGCTCGTGAGCGGGCGCGGCCCCGCGCCGTCCCCTGCTGCAGCCCCGCGCGGAGGGGCCCACATGAAGCCCATATGTTCCGAGACGACTTCGATAACGCGATCAGCTGTTCACAAACAAGCGACTCTCTCCTTCGCCATGACGTCAGCTCGGGGTCATGAGCGCGCCGCGGGGGCGCGGGCGGGGGCGGCGGGAAGCGAGGCAGACGCCCAGAGGGTCAGGGAGGCCACCGGGGAGACGAGCACACTGGGCGCAACCGGGCCAAAACGAAGAGCTAGGCAATTTTGTGCTCGGGGCAACGATGAAACTTGTCCCCCCCCTCTGGAAAAATTAAAAATGTGAAAGTTTTATCAAGAAACTGAATGGGTTATTTTATTTCAACAAAAAACAAAAAGTACACTCTCAAGCTAGAAAAAGGTTTTGAAATTATATTTTAAATAACAGTTTTAAGTGATCAAATAATACAATTTTCGGGTTAAAAAAAAAAAATTTTTAGTATTTAATAAAATCACTTGTTGTTAAATACAAATAATAAAAATGAATTTCAGTAGAACCTATTTTAATGTTAGTGTCGTTTGATTCATTTCATAGAGTTCTGCCTTGTAATTACTATAATTCAATATTTAATGTAAAAAATTAATTGAAAATGTTATGAAATGTCAGAGTACTGGAACACGATTTTCTGCAGTTCTGATTATTTTTTTTCAATATTTTACTATTTTTATCATCAGTCCCATCATGGGGCCCCTTGACTTGCTGGACCCGGGTAATTGCTAGTCGGTCTGCCCGCGACTAGCGCCGGCACTGACTAAGGGAATAGTCAGAGCACCCGCGATCATGTCAGGTAACTGCGTCCAAAGCTACCACAGACACGAACATCTCGGATAGTTCGCACTTTATTGGATAAAAGACCGAGTATAATATTTTTTGGGTAAAGGATTACGTACAGTGTAAAATATAAATCATAGAAAACAATTCACTGTATGAATAAAATACAGGTACCGCACACACAGAGAGGCAAAAAACTGTGAGTTGTGTTGACAAAAGAAAAACTCAATGTTTGAAGATTATCTCGAGAATATTCGGGATAATCCAAATATTTGTAATCTGCAACTTACATCGCTCAGCCCACAATTTGCTTGCTGATATTGTAGTAACTATACATTACTGTTTTTCGGTTTTCAATGGATTATTTTTACTCATCTTTGGCTAAACGAGTCTTGGGAAACTGGGTCGCGTATAATCGCGAGTACACAGTAAATAAAAATTATAAGAAATAATCTATATGCATCTACAATCTACCAAGTTGTAACTTGTTTCATCTTAATAAACAAAGTGGATGCCTTGAAAGAACACCAGAAACTACTTAATAGGTTTCAAAATGAACAAAAATAAATGTATTCCTCGTTATATCAGCTGCTTTTACATACTGACCGTTTATAATGTGTACTACAGGGAGTGGACATGACTTGATTATTCACTGATACTTATAAGTCTAACATTACTGTAAATAGAATATGTGTGTAATAACGTATCGTTAGAAATCGGTAATTACCGTTAGAATTCGAAAATTGTTGCGATACAAAAATATTTTTAGAGGGCATTTTAAAACGTGGAGACGAGGACGCGTTTGGTCGCTTGCCACCCCACTGTGTGGCCCGGCGGGGGGGGCGGGGCGGGAGGGGGCGGGGCGGTCGCGACCATGCGGGCGACGCCAGAGGAACGATGCGTGAACAAGGGGACTTGAAGACAAGGCTCTTCTGCCGGGCCTCGTCCGACGGACGCGGTGAGCGGGCCAGCCAGTCAGCCCAGGCCGGGTCGCGTCGGGTCGGATCGGGTCGGGTCGGGTCGGACGGCGCGGCGCCTGTGTGCAAACACCTGAATGCGCCCGCCGGGACGCCTCGGGTCGGGTTTCGCCGGCGTAAGACCTGTCCACAGCTATAACTTCCGAAGCGGGGGTGTCGCACTCTCTGTAAGAAAATACTTTTCGCCCCATTACTATGCGCTCGGAACCCCGGCTCACGTAACGCTGCTCGTGGGAAACGAGTTTTCGACCTCATGATGGAATTTGCATCGCAAATGAACCTCAAAGGGACTTCGGTAAGAAAAAATCTTAGGTTCGTCTAGTCGTCTACTTGTCGAAACAAAGAAAAAGTTCTCAATACAATCGGGAGCGGTAGCTCAGTGCATTCACTGATATCACTCCAGCGCCTCTGGCCGGGAGGTCCTAGGTTCGAGTTCTGACGGTGGCGGGATTTTAGACACTAGCTTTTCAGTGAGGTCGAATTCAGTCGTTGTATGGAGGTGAATTCTAGCGGCCGGCTGCTCTGATCGGTAGTTTTCCGTGGTTTCTCCGATCAACACCAGGCAAATGCCGGAGCAGTACCCCACCAAACGGGCCACGGACTGCGTGCGATCTTTCCTTCCTCTTCCTTGCCATATCCTCTCCCCTTACACTCAGACTTACACTAACATGCACTACACTAGCACACATTCTGGGAGACCGGTCGGGAGCTTAGAGCTTGTCGCGGCTGGGGCGGTGCCCCGCTGGTGGGAGAGTCCTGATTAGGGGGAAACCCCACTAGTCGACGGTAGGTCCGCGCCGGATCTCGCCTGCCAGCGGTGGAAGCTCACCGCCATCTCCCGAGAAAAAGCATGCACTACACTATCGGAACTAATGACCGAAGCAGTTGACGCGCCCGGAAACACGAAATAATCAATTCTCAATACAAATGCAATAAAGAAGTATGATATGAATATGATGCATCTTTGATGTTGAGATTTGTTGAAAATATTTTCATTAATAATAATAATAATAATAAATAATAATAATAAAATTGTCTTTATTAGTGGCGATTAGGCATGCTCTTCCACCTAACCACAAAAGTAAATCATTAGTAAAAGACACTTTTAGTTTAGATTTTGAAAAGATAATTTGCTTGCAACTATTTATTAGATAGATAGATAGAAATTTATTCTACAATTGGGCAGATGATGCCCGGTGGCAGAATTCAAAATAACAATTACAAATAACATAATAATATATAAAAAATAAATATAAACAAACAAATTGACTTTGTCATTTCCTATATATGCAGATGGCATTTAAATTCCTATACTAAACATTAAAATGCATATACACTAACATATAAATGAATAAACATACATATTACTATACAAACATTAAACTTATTAACAAAATAAATATACATACAAACATATACGCATGTATACATAGACGAAGGAACCCTCACATCACTTCAAATGAAATCACTTCACTTCACTTCACTTCACTTCACTTCACTTCACTTCACTGCACTGCACTGCACTGCACTGCACTGCACTGCACTGCACTGCACTGCACTGCACTGCATATAACTTTATCTAAATATTAATTGTTCATTACTTTTTACTGTAGACTACGCGTAATCGCACCTTTCATTTCACTTCACTTCACTATACGTTGTCACCCTATTGACTGATTTCCTATATTTTTTTTCTAAAACCTCGCGCTGAGCAAGGAAAGGGCTCAAAAACTGCCGCAGGCAAATCGTTCCAATCTACTATAGTTCTGTTTACAAAGGCGAATTTCCCTACGTCCGTTCTTTGTATTCTTGTTCTAATTTTATATTTGTGATCAAATCTATTTAAATAATCTGGTTTATCTAGCCTTCCCCGTATTTCCTGCCATGCGGAGCAACCAACGTAAGATTTATACAGCGCGCAAAGTCGTGCCATCTTCCTCCGGCGTTCTAATGATTCCCAATGCGCAGGTGTGTTCTTCCGAAATGTATATTTTGCCGCTCTGTTTTGTATCCTCTCTAAGCTCTTTTTAAGTCCTATTCTGTACGGATCCCAACAACTAGCTCCGTATTCCATTACCGGCCTAACAAGCGAGGTATACGCGATTTCCTTTGCTTTCGTATTACATTTTTTAAGATTTCTCATGACGAAATGCAAAGACCTCCAAGCTTTACCCACTACATAGTTCGTTTGTTTCTCCCATCCCAATTTACAATCCAGGAGAATGCCAAGGTATTTACAGCTCGAGACTCTCGGAACTACGTCACTACCTAGCTGATAAGGTATTGTATGAAAAGCTCTGGCCCTACAAAATGTGATCGCTTTACTTTTCTTCCCATTTATAGTCATTTGATTAGCTATTGCCCAATCGTAAATTTTATTTAAATCATCCTGTAGTTGAAACATATCGTGCTGATCTGCAATTTCCCTATATAATATACAGTCGTCGGCGAAGAGTCGAATTTTTGACGTTATATTTCGCGATAAATCATTTACAAAGATAAGAAACAGCAGTGGGCCTATGACACTGCCCTGAGGAACCCCGGAAGTATTGTTACCCTTTTCCGATAAGTGCTGTCCAATTCGAACTTTTAGATTTCTATCGCGAAGAAGTTCATTTATCCATGCTATTACCCGCCTGTCAATTTTAGCATCAATAAGTTTCAATATCAATATGTCATGCGGCACGACATCAAATGCTTTAGCAAAATCAATAACTATTGCATCCACTCTACCCCCTACATCAATTACTTCCGACAAGTCTTGAGCAAGGGAAATAATCTGACTCTCACACGAAAATCCATTTCTGAAGCCGTGCTGTCCATGAAATAACCATTCTGATTGATCCAAATGATTTCTAATCGAATTAGATAATAATTTTTCAAACAATTTACAGACTACTGACGTAAGACTAACTGGCCTATAATTTTGCACTTCACATTTTGGTCCATTTTTGAAAATTGGCACTATTAAGGCAGATTTCCAATCATCCGGTACACTTTCGTTGTTGATTAATATATTGAAAAGTCTGACCAAATATGGTATTATTGTTTCCCCTGCTATCTTTAACATGTCAGTTGTAATACCATCCGGACCGCAAGACTTACAGTTTTTCATTTTTTTCAAATGTGAATGTACTTCCGTTTGATCAATTTTGAATATGTGATCCACGTTATTGTGCCCTATGATAATTTGGTTAGCTTTTTGTTTGTATACATAACAGAAATAATTATTGAATACATTGGCTTTCTCTTCATCGTTTGCGATATCTACATTTTACCATCTTATAGGAGGTGTGTCCTCCTGTTTACCTCGCCGGTGGCGTACAAAGTTAAAAAACTTTGCCCAAGCATTTTCGTTATCATCTAAAATTAACTTAAGATACGATTCTTGCGCAGCTTTCTTTTTATTTTCTACTTCTTCATAATTTGTTGGAATTTAGTAAATGTCCTATCCTAATTTACGCTTTTCTCATTTTTCTTTTCAATTTGCGAATTTCCGCGTTATAATACACTGGATCTGAATTCTTTTTTATGTACTTGAAAGGAACGAAACATTGCCGAGCTTCCTCAATGATTTCTTTGAATTTCTGCCATGTTTTCCAATCCCCCTCCTAACTTTTCGAAATCCACGTATTTCAGTTTTAGAAAATGCTGCAGTCCATTTATGTCAGCTTTACGATATTGCCATATTCTATTACCGATTTTATCATTTCCCTTGAAAATAGTAGCATTTATTTCAAGAATTACGGCCTTGTGATCGCTTATTCCCTAAATAACATCGCAGTAGTATAATATGTCCATCGGTCTAATAAGAAAAATATCTAAAATAGAATGTTGACGCGTTGGTTTATCAACAACTTGCGTCATTCCTGCATCCCAAACTAGTTTATTTATTATTAGCTGTATTTTTCTATCACATAGATCACCCTGCCAATTAATGT
Organism: Teleogryllus oceanicus; assembly: GCA_964035755.1. Classification (NCBI taxonomy): domain Eukaryota; kingdom Metazoa; phylum Arthropoda; class Insecta; order Orthoptera; family Gryllidae; genus Teleogryllus; species Teleogryllus oceanicus. The sequence goes on along the minus strand of CAXIVR010000006.1, from coordinate 65,370,039 downwards.
CACTTAGATTTAAGCCCCCGCCAATAATAATCGGATTCGTTCTATTCAAATTTTCCGCCAGTTCGAGAATATTCTCAAGAATGGAATAATTACCATTTGGTGGCCTCTAACATGCAATAAGATCTATTGTCTGCAAGTTGCCGATTCTCATATCTACTCCTATCATTTCATGCTCAATGCTTTTCCATTTCAAGTTCGCGTTTATACATGATTTAACTAAAATAAAGACCCCCCCGCCTCTAGTTCCCCTGTCCCGCCGAAATATTTTATAGTCGTTTCGACAGATTTCCGAATCTGATATTTCCTCATTTAGCCATGACTCAGTACCGATCACTACGTCCGCATCACACGCCTCAATTAAGTTCCAAAGCTGAATTTCCTTATTAACAACACTTCGGCAATTTACCTGCAACAGCTTAAGAGCTCCTTTACTCACCCCTAATCCTTTCTCGGAAAACGATTCCCGGTTTGGCTGCACCCCTTCACTTCGCAACGTGCCCAGAATTACGTTATCAGAATATAAATATCGTCTCAACAGAGAAAACGACGATATTCACCTGCCTGTTGTTATAATTGGTGTTTGTTTCGTCCTTTCCCAATGGCGACTATTTTCTTCATGACCTCTTAAACAAAAAACTGTTTTTAAATGAAATCATTTCTAATAATACTGTTTTAAGAAGGTCAATAAACTTTTCAATCAAGCTGTATAGATACTGAATTTTTTAAGTAATTAATTTAATTAATCTTATCAAAGCTGATACATTCTCCTCTCGTCAGTCTAAAGTTGATGAAGCTTTAAATGTCAGTAAAAAAAAGGATATTTTACCCTTTTCATTTATGTTATATCTTTACAATTGCACGCAAATTAAACTTACGATTTTGTTAAGTCATTTCTTGTGCGTTGTTGCGGTATGCAAGTCAATAGAGAAATCTTTCTGTAAAGTACCACTTTTGTGATTAAATTATTTGAGTGAGTCAATAAGAAACTCATTATTTATATATCCGGTTTCGAAAAATCTTTCGACATAGAGCAATTATGATTAATTAGCTCACTGAAAGTCAACCACTAGCTGGGGAGAAATCTAGAAATCGGCTATCAGGGTTTTCGTGGTTTCCTCAGACTGATCCGAATTGCCAAATTCTCTGAAAATCGACTGGCCATAGCGTCGACGGGCTAACACTGGTTCATCCTTTCCAATCGCATGGTTCACTACTTTTTGTGTTCTTGGTAAGTGATCCTTCCAGTTCCTTTATCCCAAAAAGATAAAAAAAGGAAGATACTATTGATTTCATTCCTAACTCAGTACTTTCTGCTTTGGCAACAAAATACTTCTCATAATGCTGATGTTTGTTGTATTGGTAAACAGGGAGACAATTACAAAATTATTAAATTAGAGATGTTTACAGTATGTACTCTCCCGCTCTATTGGAAATACTTACGAAGTTCTTTAATATTTTATTGGCGTAAATTTTGGAAATTGAAAACATTACATCAAAAGAAATGTTGCCATGTTATTCAGTGTGTTTAGCTTTATCCATTCAAAACGTTTATAGGAAAAATCTGGAGTCCTTTTTGAGAAAATATTGCTTTTAAAATTGCCTTTATTTCATGCAAAATTACGCGAAATCTACACTGTTTTTAATTGTATGTCAGCTTATTTCAAGATCTAAAAAAATGGATTCTATGAAGAATAAAGATATTCATTTTCAATATTAAGGTTGTAGGCCGACGCTGAAAAGTGAACTTTTGCAATTTTCGAAAATGTACAGATTTCAATGAAAATCGAACATTTTTTTATAAGCGTAATTTACTCGATCTGGGAAAAAAATTATGGCGCCATTTTTGAGCAGGTTTAGAAAATGCCTTTAGGTATTTAACTAAAATACCCGCAAACAACAAAATATCCGTTTCAAATTCAAGAGGCAGTGACGGGAGTCAAGGTCGATCGAGGGATATCAATTTCGGTGCCAATCCAGTATTCGGTTTAGTTTCTAGTGTTGTTCACAGAAGGACAGAGGGACATACGGTTTACAGTAAACCAATTCTTCAGAAACAAGGGCCCACAAAACGTGGATTCTGACTACAGAACATGTCACAGGAAGTTATCAGCTTTATATAGGAACAATAATTATCCACTTTTTTGGTAGCAACTCTTAAAATGATACTTTGTGTGCCGAAAACTCGCAGTTTTCCACCGTAAGAATTGTAACATTCTCTTTACTACGTAAGAAGAAATATGTAATGACTACATTGTGAATGTCTTGTACGAATTGTGATTTCAAGATAATCTGATGTCTTTCTTCTTCTACTTTTTCTTGCTCTTCTTCTTTTTCACTCGATGAATTTTATAAGTCCTTCTGATCCGACCTTACAGAAATTTTTCAATCTCTTTCACGGTTGTTTTATACCTTATCTCTTGGCTTATACTGGAAGGATAACTTTGATAAAATTACGTTAGCCATTCTTTTCTTATACAGAAATTCTCATATTTTGTTAACCTTTCATTGAAGGTCTTTACTTCCAGTTCTTCTCTTATAGTTCCATTTATAAAGCTATTTCCTACCGTGCAAGTTTTCTGCCGTGTAACACCGTTTCTGTATTCTGTATGAAGTTGTTAGTGAAGTCTGTTGATTAGCTTGTGGCGGCGCTATCGCTCAATTGACCAGCTTACCTACTCCATTCGTTTTTTTTTTTACTTTTAATGTAAAAGCATAAAGAATTTTCATTACGTAAATTAAATTTAATTACACTACAGTAACATAATGTACGTGTACATTAAATTTAATGTACCAAGTCAACAATCATACATTAAATCTACATTGATTTTAATTTTAGCATTAAATTTAATGTACATGTACATTAATCTCTCTTTAATGTACAAGGTACATTTAAATTCATGCACAGGTTTACATTAAATCTACATAAAATATAATGAAATTTCTGACAGTGTAATTTAAGGGGATGATTCCTGGAGTATCACATCACCGTTCTGCCCTTGGATGAATAGAGGCAGGAAAGGATTGAGGCCTTGAGAGGACTCTAGGTCCATTCATTGGGGTGCTGATGTGACATCCGCGTGGAGGGAGAGGGTGTTTCTTGGTGCGGCAACTAATATTATCATTAGTCTAATGGGAGTAATGCATACTGTAATCCGGGAGGCGGTAATCCCTCTTGGAATATGAGATCTGGCGCTGACTGACAGGTCGGCTTGTGGGGATATCAACCACTTCGAGGTATCACCTTCGGCGGAACCTCGCCTCTGCCAACTCTGTGTATGTGTGTGTGTTATTGTCATGTACGTAAGTATAAGAGGATAGGACACGGAAGAGGAAGGAAAGATCCCTCGCGATCTGTGGCTCGTTTGTTAGGGTACTGCTCCGGCATTCGCCTGGTGTTGATCGGAGAAACCACGGAAAACGTTCCGATCAGAGAAGCCGACCGCCAGAATTCGCCCACAGAGAGTAGTTGATTTCGACCCAGCTGTGAAGCTAGTGTCGAAAGTCCGCCACCGGCAGAACATGGACCTAGGACTTCCCAGAAAACGACGACACAGTTGCAAAGGGTGTTGTTACCGCCCAGAGCAACCGACTTTTAAATTTTTACTCAGCGGAGTAACCCCAACCAGTGACTTGGCTCGTGTCGAAAATCCGCATCGAGACACGAACGACGGACCCCTCGATCTAATTCACTTACCAACATACAACCTACACACTAGTGCAGACGGAGTGAAGCTCATTGCTACATCAGTACCCAACTTGGGAACAGAAAAGATTCTCATACAATTGCGAGCGCAATATCACGCACAGCATCCTGTCATTCAGTTGGCAGTTCACACGCGGAGTTGGATCGGATGCGGAGATGACCACATTTCGTGTGAAATGTACATATTCCGAGTGCAAAGCAAATGACTGGCGGCGCTGCGACCAAAACCCGGAAAAGCGAACAAACAGATCCTTTCTTCGCGCTTCCGTGAACTAATATCGGCCAAGGGCTCTTATCGACGGGGCGGCGGCGGCGGCGGCGGCGGCGGCGGCGGCGGCGGCGGCGGCTGCGAGGCGGAGGCTGGCGCAGATCCACGAGCACCTGTGGCCACTCCCGCTCAGCAGGCGCGCCCGCACTTAGAGGCCATTCAAGAAACGCGTTCACTTTCAGGGAGGTTCAGAAGATTTTACTTTCTCGCTACGGAGTAGAGAGAAAGTTATGTAATGCTGCGCGGAAAAACGGCGGATTTTCGGCAGAAAACTCTTGTTACAGGGACTTGCTAAAGAAAAAGAGGATAAATCCAGTTGCTATATTTAGAAAAAAAAATCTTCTAACGTGTGGTGTAGTCAGAATCCACGTTTTTTTGTGACCTTGATACCGAAAAATCGAATGACACCAATGCTGTATGTCCTGCTAAACGGTTCATCCGATTTTCTCCAAAATTTACATTCCTCAGTTGACCTGGCTGGTATCGAAGACCTTTGAATTGGAAACCGATATTTTTATTTTTAGATTAAGCCATTGGTACATTAAAAAAAACAACCTAGAGATGCTACAGAATGGCACAGACTTTCTCGTAGATTTTTTTTTGTTTTTTTTTTTTTTTTTTTTTTAGTTTCCTTGGCGTAGACTGGCTTTAAGGTCTTCCTCCATTCTCTGGCCAGCTGCCATCTATCGTCACCAAAAGTACATTTTCTTGACGTTTTCTTAACTTTACAGTCACTTGATAGTAGAACCGAAATTTTACTTCAAGAATATTAAAGAAGAGTAAAATATCTTCCAAAATAAAAATTTTCTTTGAAAAATGTTTTTTAAGAGAATGGCGATTAAGCATAACTGTAAATGCAAAATTTGAAGCTCTTTGTCACAGAAATCTATTGAGTTTTCGAAAAACTTCATTTGAAGTCCTTTCAAGTACTTCCACTCGCAAATGTAATAATGTCTACAAATCGATGGAAATGTGCATATTAAAGGCGTGAGAGTAATTTTTGAAAACACAACAAAAGAATACATGAAAATTAATTTTACGTCATATTAAACAGAGCAATTAGCACTATCCATTGGAGAAATTTGAAGAAAACATTTGGGGCCATTTTCGAGAAAATGGTGTCTGTGCGTTTCTGAAAATTCGGAATTTTGAGCTCATTTTTACAGAAAACTGTTGAGTTTTCGAGAAACTTTATTTGATATTAATTAAAGCATATGTGCTCATAAATCTAACAGTATGAAGATGTCGACTCTAAGGTAAATATTACCGACATGAGAGATGAGACAAAAAATTACATTTTTGTACTTTTTAAACAACAAACGAATAGAGCAATATGTCGTTTATGTCATCGGATATGATTGGTTGGGCACTAACTCCACCAAAATGTTAAAGAAAAAATTTGGAGTCGTTTTTGAGAAAATAATGTTTTTGTAATTTTTTAAAAATTTGCACGCTCTATTGCACGAAAACTACTAAATTATTCAAAACCGTCTACATGACATTAATGAAAGAACCATTTATGGGTAACAAATTTCATTTGAAGAAAAATCCTCTGTCTTCAATTTTATAGTTGTAGGAAACCCCCCAAAAATTTCAAACTTTTGCAATTTTCGAAAATTCAGAGTTAGAAAATGGGACCTACGCCACCTTTATAAGTGTGTTTAACTCTATTCTCATTAAGAAATTTAAAGAAAAAATTTGGAGCCGTTTTTGATAAAATTTTGAAAATGTCTGGGGGCTTCATGTAAAGTACTGTAACGTATTGTACGCTCCTCTCACAATGTCGCTGCGCCAAAGGATTAGACGCCAGGGGCCAGGCAGAACAGTACCACCAAATTTTAAAGAATGTTTTCCAAAATTTCAAAGCTTCAACTAGAGCCACATGAACAGGGGTTTCTTCAATTTGTAAAAGATCGTACATGTGGTTTAGGCGCTAGATTTGTTCACATACGACAGACGGACAGATAGACACATGGACAGAAAGCCGGACAGACAGACAGAGGGACAGTCGGGCGGAGGAACGTTTTGAAAAACACTTCTTTTTCGGTATCAGGGGGCCCCAAAACGTATATTTCCGTTGAAATCTCGAAATCGATTTTCCGCAGCATTACATAACATTCTCTATACTTCATATACTCCCGTATATACGTATGTATACGAGAAAGTAAAAATGGATCAATCGCTTTAATTACAGTTTGTTGTTGGTTAGTGTGAAGGACGTTTAAGAGAATGATGTAAGTCTCATGTTCGTTGAAAAGCTTGATTGTTCGAAAATTGCAAAAGTTCAAAAAATTTTTGGGAGTCTTCCTACAACTAAAATATTGAAGATAGAGTATTTTTCCTTCATAAAAGCTGATCTTTAAAGATATATTTTGAAATAAAGTCATTTATAATTTTTCACCAGTTTGAGTACTTTTCGCGTAATTTTGCGGAAATATGGACGAGAAAGTATGTGCTGTTTTAACCCCACTAGTTATTTCTTTAGTGGCTACTAAGAGAAATCGACAGAATCAGTATGTCATCAACGCTAGCGCCTAAACCGTTCTGCCGATTTTCTCTAAAACTCTCGAAAACGATTATGTAAAAATTTTTGAAAAAGAAGTGGATTTCGTTGGTCGTAATTTGTGTGGAAAATTTATGCAATTTCTAAAAAAGAATTTTCTCAAAAAAGCCCATATTTTTTTCATTAAGTTTTCTCCTTGTACGTAAAAAGCCGGTACAAATATGGTGCTAGACTCATTTCGGCAAACCCTTCGGGTTTTTCGACAATTGCAAAAAGGGCAAAAACATTTCAAAACTACAACTGCGAGTTGGAAACTCACTGTGTTTCGATAGCGTGGAGGTAAGGCTCACGGCGAATAAACTCGGAGCACCTCAGTGCAAGTCTCGGTGCGGAAAACAAGTTTGGTGGTAGAAACACTTTTGCAGATTTGTGTAGTATTATATATTGGAGCAGTTAGAATTATGCGAGAAAGTGTGCGCGGTTGTATCACCTCTAGTTTTCTTTATTAATTAATAAATAATAATAATAATAATAATAATAATAATAATAATAATAATAATAATAATAATAGTTTCGCGCAGTGCAATTCTACATTTAATGAAGGTCTACTGAAATGAGTTTATTGTAGGTTGAAACGTGAAAATATTAACAATTTAATCTATTAAGCTGAATTCGGTTAAAATACACAAACCGAAAATTTCTTATGGTATATGAATGTAAATGTAAAATTAAGATTTGGGATTTCGGTGGTTTGCGATCTCTCTTGGAGTCCCTTGTGGTACCTCGTGGTTCAATGCTCCACAATCTGACTCTATGTGGCGAGTAGATGAATCTCAACAACTTTCGTGGAAATTAACCTCCAGAGAGTCGCGGTATCTGTTTCGTGTGCTAGTCACAAAATCCGTGGAAAATCCAACTCAGTGACCCATATGTACTTTGAGCGGCGCGGCCTGTTTTTGCTCGTTACGTATATCAGAAGGGGTTTCTTAGGATGACTGTTCACTGATGTTTTCTTGATGACTGATCCTCTTCCAACATTTGGTGTCCGTATGGCCAATCAAATATTTTGACCACATTCAATACACATTCCAGATTAGTTCCCAGTTAATTTCTCGTGGTAACGAAACTTAGTCGATACTGCGCAAGGTATAGAATCTTGAGTTTTGATTCTGTAATTGTGGTGCTGACGTAATTGTAGTAATTAATGTAAATGTGAGGTTGTATCCACAAATTCACAATCACTCCGGAAAGGCAAGCTTCAAGCTTTCAAAGAAAATCAGACCTGCGCCATTCTCTTAAGCGTCCTTATGCTCTCCGATTTCCGAATTAAATCAAACTATCTACTATTAATTTCATCAATGTCCAGAATCATGAAAGAATTGGGCTTTGAATCAGGTAATTAATGTACATGTCTATTTATTAACGTTGGTGGTAAGTTTGAAACAATGCCGAAAGAAAGGTTCAAGCGTTGTACATGAATGTTATACAGTTCATTAGGAAGTTGCAGTGCTTGACTTTGACTTATGTGTGCCCTAGGCTGTCAAATTTTTTAGCACCCTTTTAATTTGATTTTTTTAAACATTAAACCTATTTATAATAGTTTGAATAAAAAAATTGTTTTACAATATTTGTAATCGAAACAAATATTGTGTGAGTATAAATAATTGATTATACGCAGGACTTGATTTATAAAATTTTAGGTTCCGGAACGCGCCCCCAAATTAATGATTAATTCAACAGAAATATTTGTATGTTTTTATAATTTAATAATTATTCCCGAGGTACCGGAACGCCGTTCCATCGCGTTCCGCCAGAAACGAAGCCCTGATTAAACGTATTCGTATAAATAGCTCTTTAGAGTAAATTAAAATCTATGCATTTTTTGCATTTTCTAAAATCTATGCATATGCAGTAAAATCTATGCATATTTTCATTTTCTGTGCACGTCTTCTAGAATTCAGTGGGAAATACAATTATTCACATTATCGTTTCCATGTTGTCGCGGAGGAATTAATAAGAAAATTTATTGCTTATTTATCCTTGAAAATAGATTTTATTACATGGGAGTTTTTTTTCTCCCTTTCAAAATTCAAAATTATTGCTTATTTATTTAAAAGTTTTTTTTTTTTTCTCCCTTTCAAAATTCAAAAATTATTGCTTATTTATTTTTGAAAATAGATTTTACTACATGGGAGTTTTTGTTTTTTTCTCCCTTTCAAAATTCAAAATTTAAGTAGTATATGACTTAGTGTAGAGATCACAGAATTTTGAAAATGTGCACACAATTCACTTTTCCCCATAGCACGTCATACGCAGTTTTCAACTGTTTTTTTGACGTAAAATAAATAAATAAATGCAGATTTAATATACGACTAAAATATAACGCTCAAACAAAACTTATATTTTAAATTTATTATACGTTAGTTTGAATAGGGGAAGAAAATATTTTAAAGTTTTTAAACTGTATCTGTGTCCTACGTATTCCGTAATTAGGGGTATATATATATATATATATATATATATATATATATATATATATATATATATTTTTAATTTAAATTAATTTTTTTTAAAAAAAATTTGCCCTGATGCCATTAAATTTTTTTAATTTAAACATTAAATTTAATGTACAAGTTCATTAATATCCCCTTAAGGGTTAAAAGTCTACATTAATTTTAATTTACGCATTGAATGTAATGTAATTTCTGACAATGTAACATTATTAGCCCATACATCAATTTGCCTAAAACCATCACCAAGCTAGAACCATCCACAACTAACTACTGCAATAAACATATTGCACTCTGTAAGAACGTCTTTCAACAATTTGCCAGGACCATTAGGGCGAGTCTTACAGTAAAGAGAACTACTGGTGCTAAGGAATGGCACACAATTTCTCGTGCCATTGAGTTTTCTCATTTCATTGGTCTGGTCTAGCTTTTCGGTCTTCCCATTTACTCTTGCTAGCCTCCATCTATCGCCGCCCAAACTACATGTTTTTTACATTTTCTCAATTTTAATAAAATGTGATAAAAGTAAACGTGTGCAGAGATATTACGCGTATAAGTGTTGGTGCGGAAATAATTTTCGAATGGCGAATATCAACATTTTTGGAGAATTAAGTGACATAAATTTGTACTGAAAAGGACGACGACGTGTGGGAGGACATTGTTGAGGACCGGGGAGAACGACAGAAACCCATCGAACAACTATGCGAGGAACGAACAGGGAAGTGGGAAATAATTAACAATATTTACAGTATGTAGGAATGCCAAGTCTGGTCAGTAGATACAAGTTTACATAAAGTTAATAATAGTAAGGTTACACGGCTTGAGTGAATGGGGAAATCAAAGAGTGTGTGTGTTGTAATTACAGTGTAAATGAAAAAAGATGGCTGGGAAAGATTTTTGTTTTTGTTTGTTTTTTGTAAAGTGAATTGTATTTTGTTCGTTTTTGTTTGCCAGGAAGGAGAAGCCAAATTATAAATGTTTTTATAGAAGGACGAATCTGTTTCGATTTCGTAAATATTGCTAGAATTCCTATAATTCAAATATTTATTAAAGAAAGGAATACCTTACGTAAAGTTTCGTCGCTGTGATTCAGTACGGATGGCTCTGTCGACCCACAAAATAAATTCTCTGTATTGGATATCAAGGTCAAACATATGGGTTATTGTTAAGTAAATGAATTAAAGAATGGTTAGGGTATAAATAGAACAAAAATACATAAATATTAGGTGTTATTAAATTAATTCAATGTTCAAAGTAAATCAGATGGCATGCCCAACGTGAGGCTAAGTTATTACACACACACACACACACACACACACACACACACAACACATACACATACACACACACACACACACACACACACACATATATATATATATATATATATATATATATATATGTGTGTGTATTAATAGTATTATATATTATTAATAATATTGTTAATAATAATATTGTATATTATATATACAACATTACTTATAATAATTTAAATTAATTTATAAGTCTATCTTAGAGAGAGAGAATTATAAAGTAATTAATTTTGTTTTGCTATTTATGAGTACTGTGAATACTGGAAAGGTGGTAACTCCCCAGATAAGATTCTAGTTAAAGCGTTTGCTGTTGTGGTCGCGAGTTCTGTGTAAAGCCGGCATAGGTGCGGTCATCGCTAACATGAACGCGCTTTCGACCGGTGATTCTCACTAGAGCAGTTTTCCACGAAGTCTCCAGGGGACATGACAAGGAAGTGGGAGCCGGATCACATTCAGAGGAAAGAAGCTGCATTCCTCTTCACATTCTTATGCAGAAGGGCGAATGTAATGATCTAATTTCTGGTAGAAATCATTTAGAAGACCACGCTACAAACGCTACAAAAAGAAATGCTCGCATAGATGGAAAGTTCTTATTGTGCATTGTTGTACTACAATTAAAATGAAATAAACCCACCAGCAGTTTAAGAAGAGCAAGTACTATGCCTTTTTAAAACGTATTTCAAGACTTACCTTTTGAGCTACGTATCTCGTTCGAACATTGTCAACAAATTCTTTCCGAATTTTTGCACAAACATATGAACGAATTTCGACCTTTTCGACCTCGAAACAGTTGAACTTCTTCTTCGCCTTCTTAAAAAGTCTAAGACTTGTTCCTTTCCAACAAAGAATTATAACGAGTCTTTATAACCAACCTTCACCAACCAAAAGTCTAACCAAGATTTTTGTTTTTCGTGAGATAGTTTACTATTTTCTGGCGCGAATATGCGGATACAATACTGATTAGTTTGGATTGTTTGACAATATCACAGATACTATTCTTTCGGAGATGTAGTTATGTTTAATTATGTTTTTTACATATTTGTTAGGCATTATAATTGCTACACCCTCCTTTCCTTCAGATTTTTTTGGAGGTCCGCTGTATATAAGTGTGTAGTGACCCTCTTGTGTAATTCCTTGTCACTCTTCCTTAGTTTCTGTGAGACAATGTATGTCAATTTTATTCCTGTTAAGTTCCATTAGTATTTCATATTCGCTTGTATTCCACGATTCTGCATTCCATGTTCCAATCTGTGTTATGTTCTTCCTTTCCAATTCGTAGTCCCTTTTCTTGACAGATTTGCCATACATATGGGATTGATCCGAGGCAAATTCTTGGAGCTCTGAGCGGTATCATTTTTTTTACCCATGGCAGGCTGGAACTCTCCTCCTTTATCCGGGCTTGGGACCGGCAGTGGGCTGCTCAATCCACTTAGCAGTCACCGCAGGCGGAGTACGGCTTATTGAATAAATAATATAGTGCGCACGAAAGTGCATAAAAAATGTAATGAAGGTTCTTTGCTATATTCTGTCACTATTTTAATTCTTTTCTTGCATCTTTGAATATGATATTGTTCACACTGTTTACACCACATAAAGCACACGCAGTTTTCTTTCACGTCGTAGTGATGTGCGGTTGTGCAGATTTTGTGATCGAACCCATGAGTCGCCAGTCTTGTGATCACGTGTCTCAATTCCTGATTTGTTTGCGTCGATTTTCCTGCCATCGTGGCATCTGTTGAGTAGAATTCTGGTCACATTTCTCTTCTCTTCTTTTTTCTTTCTTCTAGCACTTGTGTACTTCGCCTCGTGGATGATAGTAGTAGTAATTGGCATCTTAAATCCTCAATGCAGAATGGTTCTCTGGTCAGTTCTTATACTAATCTTGATTGAATGTTCTTTGGAAGACACAGGACACTCTTCAGGTATCTTGCCTTGGTTTTCTCTATGGGCTTTAAGATCAGTTATTGATATTTTTTCCCAGATTAATTCCATTCCGTACGTTATAATTCAGCTAACGACTGCATGAACTATTTTGATTGCTGATTCTAGTGACAGTTTGTGAATATTTTGTGAGTTGGGTTTACCTTGTAATAGATATTTCTTTAAGTGGCATACGGTCACGTGGAGAAATGATTCTTAAAATAATGCGCGATAACGTAACATAAAATGAAATCAATTTCATGAACAGGCAATCTTAATATTATGAATGACTGGATGAGGCTAGTGTGTCCCATAAAGGGCAAAAGCCTCTTGCAGAAGGGGAAGCTCTTGTAAAATTTGCGTGGTGAGTTATTGCACGTAAGTCTTAATATTCCACACTGTCTTAAAATTATGCTGAACCGAAATTCTCGAGGAATCCGAGAAGAACCGATGCGTTGAACTCGGAGTCGCTTCTGTATCATTAACTTCATATGTAGGTGGAACGGAAACGCCGCACCGCATTCATGTCATCAATATTTACGTGGGCTGCCTCTCAACCCAAACAGTAAGCCTTGTCCCCCTAATTCATGCAGCGGTAGAAACTATGAATCACATCGTCGGTCAGTGCATTTTTACGAAACCAGCTATAATACAGCGTCATGACGAGCTAAAGAACTTTATAGATGGGAAGATGCTCCGGAAATCAGACACTGTGGTTTCCACGGAAGCCACTTTCTCCGTTGCCGAAGGGGTTAGACTCAAACCTGACCTGGTAATACAAAGCCGGGAGGGGATCCACGTGGTCGATGTGACTGTCCGCCACGAGGATGGGTCTAGCCTTCTAAAAGTATGGGAGGAAAAAGTGGTAAAGTACCAACCAGTCATTCCCCTGGCAGCCCAACTTCATGGAGTTGCCAACGCCAGAATCCTACCAGTGTGGTTGGAACCTCCGGAGCTATGCCACAATCAACAGTCAGTGCCCTCAAAACGTTGAGGATCATGTCTGGAGGCGATCTACCGACTATCTCGTTTATTACTCTCAGACGCTCTATTAAGCTCTACACACAATTTGTAAATTACGATGGAGCAATTTAGCATTGCTGGCAGTAAATGCAGAAAATGAATCTCTTGGTCCCATGGGGAAGTCTTAAGGAACCCAGAGGATGCGACAATGCCTAGAATATACCAAGTTACCACGACTTTAAGTGTGAAGTGTATGCTATTTAAAGTAGTTGGAAGTCTAGGGAACCCAGGGTATCCGACAATGCCTAGAATATACCTAGTTACCAGGACTTTAAGTGTGAAGTGTATGCTATTTAATGTAGCATATAGAACATTGCATAACATTTAAACTCCCTCAGATCGTGCGTGTTTCACCTCTCACGCTGATCCAGCGTTAATTGAAGCCGCTCAGCACCGCGTGAGAGCGCGCGAGCGAGGTCGTGGCGCTGGGCTGGGTGTCGAGGCGCTTTAATTTGAATTTGCATCGATGCACCTCGAGCCGTCCCGGGGCGCTGACGGGCGGCGGGGCGACGCGGCGGCGGCGGCGGCAGGGTCGACGGCCCGGGGCACGCCGCGCCGTGCCCCCCCCTCGCCCCCGCCCCGCGCCGAGCGCAGCGGAATGTCTCGCCGTCAGGTGGCGCTCCGCGTGCGCAGCCTCCCACGCCCCGCCCCGCCCCGCCCCGCCCCACCCCGCCCTGCCCGCCCCGCCCCCGCCCGCAGACGAGCGGCGGCAGCGGCTGGGGCGACGCGCGCGAGGGGAACCGGGCGCCCCATGGCTCCTCCAGCGCCGCTCGCGCTCCTGCTTTGTTCGGCCCCGACCGCCTCGTCCGTCCCGCTTCCTCGCCCTCACTCTTCTTGTCTCTCTTCTCTCTCTTCTCTCTCTCTCTATATATATATATATATATATATATATATAGAGAGAGAGAGAGAGAGAGAGAGAGAGAGAGATCATAAAAACCTTTTCTGTACATTTTTATGGGTGTCGGTTGGTGTGTATGCGAGAGTTCGTTAGTCTGTCAATGTATCTACGCCTATAATTTTGTATGGATGAATGTATTTTTGTGTACTATGTAAGTTTATTAAAGCACATCTGTATTTTCATTTGTAGTACAGGAATGTAAATGGCATCTGAATATCTAGGAAAGGGAAAAATTTGTTTCATGTTATATATCCCGCTCACTCTCTTTCTCTCTCTCTCCCTTTCGTTCGTCCTCTGTCCAAACCCACATCCACCCCCGTCTCCTGCGTACCCCAGTCCTTTGTTCCCACTCGGTCTCCATACCTATCTCCATTCATCTTCTTGGCCTCATCTGGGTCCCTGGCTCTCCCTCGTCCGCTTTCCCGCCTCATCTCCTTCGTCCCAGCTTCCGACTGCTTCGCCCGTGTCCTTCGTTCTCTTTCCGAACTTATCTCCTTCGTCCCCGTTTTCTTTGTACGTATATCTCTCGCCGACTTCTTCGTCTTTGCCTCTCTCCTACGTGTTTTCCGTTAGAAATAGATTCCTTCGCTCTCCCAACCCTCTAGAGATCCCTTCGTCAGCGAATCTTTTGGGACCTGCATCCCTCACCCGAGATTCGTCCCCGATTCCCTCGCACCGTCGCATCCTAGACGCCCAACCCAGAGTTTCGTTTCTTATGCCTTACAATTCAGCACGTTTCCTCTTCCCTAGTTTCGCCCTTGTCTCTCAACCCAACGCTATTCCCCTACGTCCCCCTTTTGTTGTGCCCTCCACTTCCATCTTTTCCCCCCTGTCCTCGTGGTAACCTTTCGTCCTCTTTGACCGCCCCTCCCCCCTTCCCGCATCTGAGGACAAACTGAGAAATGCCGCGGCGGCTGCCCCCCCTGAGAGCGACGCCTCCTTTCGGGACCCCAACTCATTCACGAGTACTGTATGGTAATGCTGCTACCATTCCGAGTGCGCGCGAGCGTGTGTGTGTGCGAGAGAGAGTGCGTGCGTGATATGTGTGTGGGCCTTCCGCTGAGGCTGCAGGCATGCCCCATGTCGAGACCGGATATGACGTCACGCGCGCCGCTGCCGCCGCCGCCGCCGCCCGCGCTGCGCCCGAGGGGCTCCTAATGGGAGCCCAGCGCTCCGTCGCGCGGCTCAAACGGAGCGAGCGCCTTTGCGCGCCGCCCCTCTCGCAGGCCCCGGCCGCAGGCGCCCGCCCGCCACGCCCCCGGCCAGCCACCAGGGCTCGCCGCTTGCTGCTCGGGACTATCTACAGGCAGCTTACGTGGGTTCGCCACTCAGTGTCTTGGAAGGCGGCTCCACACATTCGGCATTGCCAGCAGCGACCTAGTGCTCGCCCAATCCCGAGCTACTGATGTCTTCGGTGAATGTTCGCTCCCTTTCATGTGTCTTAAGGCGGCTCCACACATTCGGCATTCGCCCAGCAGCAACCTAGTGCTCGCCCAATCCCGAGCTATTAATGGTTTCGGTGAATGTTCGCTCCCTTTCATGTGTCTTAAGGCGGCTCCACACATTCGGCATTTGCCGAGCAGCGACTAGTGGTCGCCCAATCCCGAGCTACTGATGTCTTCGGTGAATGTTCGCTCCCTTTCATGTGTCTAAAGGCGCCTCCACATTCGGATTGTGTCTAAAGGCGGCCCACACATTCGGCATTCGCCGAGCAGCGACCTAGTGCTCGCCCAATCCCGAGCTACTGATGTCTTCGGCGAATGTTCGCTCCCTTTCATGTGTCTAAAGGCGGCTCCACACATTCGGCATTCGCCGAGCAGCGACCTAGTGCTCGCCCAATCCCGAGCTACTGATGTCTTCGGCGAATGTTCGCTCCCTTTCATGTGTCTAAAGGCGGCTCCACACATTCGGCATTCGCCGAGCACACCTGTGCTCGCCCCCACTGATGTCTTCGGCGAATGTTCGCTCCTTTCATGTGTCTAAAGGCGCCTCCACACATTCGGCATTCGCCGAGCAGCGACCTAGTGCTCGCCCAATCCCGAGCTACTGATGTCTTCGGCGAATGTTCGCTCCCTTTCATGTGTCTAAAGGCGGCTCCACACATTCGGCATTCGCCGAGCAGCGACCTAGTGCTCGCCCAATCCCGAGCTACTGATGTCTTCGGCGAATGTTCGCTCGCTTTCATGTGTCTCAAGGCGGCACCACACATTCGGCATTTGCCGAGCAGCGACCTGGTGCTCGCCCAATCCCGAGCTACTGATGCCTTCGGCGAATGTTCACTCGCTTTCATGTGTCTCAAGGCGACACCACACATTCGGCATTTGCCGAGCAGCGACCTGGTGCTCGCCCAATCCCGAGCTACTGATGCCTTCGGCGAATGTTCACTCGCTTTCATGTGTCTCAAGGCGGCACCAGACATTCGGCATTTGCCGAGCAGCGACCTAGTGCTCGCACAAACCCGAGCAGCTGACGGGATCGGCGAATGTTCGCTCCCTTTCATGTGTTCGCTCGCTTTCTTAACTATTAAACTATATCATTTCTTATCTTCTCTTCCCACTTGTCTAGTTCTCTCGTTATTTTAACTCTTTTGTATACTTCATCTCTCTTTCTGCACAGCATTTTTATTTCTTCGCAATACCATTTTCTTTCATTCCGTTCTGTGTGCACCTTCGGCGTTTTAATTGGATCTACCTCATTCAGGGCTTTTAGGACGGCTTTTACAAATTCTTCACTTAACTCGTCATTATTTTCAGTTTTAATTGTCTAAGATTAAATCCTAATATTTCTTCTAAACTGATCATATTTAAAATTTCTATAGTACCTTTAAAGTATTTTAATCCTTTCTCTTCGATTTGTATCTTTTTCTTTTAAATCTGACTTCACCCCTACCAGGCATGAGCGGTTACTTTTGGTGTGTCTTGTACTTCTACATTTATGTTTACATTTGAGAATACTAGATCTATAATTGTCTGACTATTACTATCCACTCTAATTGGCTCTTTTACCAATTGGTTTAGTCCCAATGCTTTAAAATTATTTCCTAACTTCTTATTGGTATAACTTTCTCTCAGTGCATTTATATTAAAACCCCCCATTATTATGCAATCATTAATTGTCATTATTTCCTCCACTTTGTTAGTAATATAATCAATAAATTCGCTATCGGATGCATTTGGAGAGTGATAGACAGCAACTACTGATCCTCCGTATTCTTTACAAAACTTAACTATCCAGCGGTTAGTTTCTATCCAGTCTATTTTAACATTCTCTATTTTAATGTCCGTTCTCACGAATATTATTACTCCTCCCATTCTTGGATCCTGTGAGTTACGTCTAATAAACCTATACCCTTGTATTCTAATTTCCCAATTCTCTATATCTTCCATAACTCGTGTCTCAGTGAACGCTATTAAGCTAGGTTTATTTTTGCATTTATTTATGCATTTGTTGATTTGATCGAAATTTGGTAAAAGACTTTGTACATTCAGTGTTATGAATGTAGTTTGTATATTCAATGATTGCTATTCAGAAGTATAATCAATTCTTTTCCTCTTTTCATTTATCATTCTTAAATATGTAGAACTATCTTTGTCTGTTGTTTCGTGATCTGTCGCAATGTCCGTCAATTTCCCTAATCTTGTCTTCACGTTCACACATTTTTTAATTTAATTCGGATCCCTTACTGTCATGTTTACCAGCGCATACTTTACATACAATTTATTTCTTACAATCTTCACTAAAATGATTAAAGCCCCAACACTTGAAACATCTGACAACACTTGCGAACTCGTATACCGGACACCTCTTCCATCCTACGTTTACTTTGCCTTTTTCCATTAACAATTTAAATATCCCTGCATCTGTCACTAGAATAATATTACCTGCATCATCTTTTCTATTACATTGATTAGTATTATATCTTTTCATCACTTTCATGTCATTATCTTCACTCGCTTCAATTTCGTTTTGCACCTTAATCAGTTGTTTGTCTTCTAATTCAAACTCCTATAATTTTAAGTTTAGGTTTAATATTCTTTGGAATGGCAGCAGAGAAAGGAATTAGGCATAATCAAAAAGCTAGTCGACACAAAAGTATTTAGAAAACTAACAAGTGCGAGAATGTCTATGCCATTCAATAGCACCACTGGTTTTTATTTATTTATTTATTTATTTATTTACAATACGTTGTTACATACGAGGAGTAACTTTAATGAGAAAATTTCGTGCAGGTTTTGAGAACAAAGTTTTTTAGAAATTGCATAAATTTCAAACGCGAATAAAGCAAAATCAGATCGTTTTTTTTTTTTTTTCAAAAAATTGTACAAGACCTTTTATAAAAATTATATTTTTTCCAACAGACTTTGTTTGAAACAAAAATCGCTATCTATAACTTTGTAGTTTTCAAATTTTAACTTTTTGGGAAATTCAAAAAAACAGAACATTAGCCGAATGTGGGACTAGCACCATATTTTTAACCGTCCTTTTGTACATATCAGGAGAAAATTTAGCAGCAGCCACGTTGTATCACATGATGCCCCACTGCGTTTTTACTTTGATGTACTCAATAGTTATACAAGGTGATGACTTCTTTGCTGTACGAATGGAAAAGTCTACTTTTCTCTACGCGTATCGTAAAAGTAGCACTTTCCGATCAATAAATAGTGAAGGTAAGTACTAATTTACGTTTATGAGTGCTGAAAAACAATTACTGCATTGCACTGCTTTCAACATGCGGCTAGTGAATTTTTGGTGTGCGTAGAGGTAAAATATTCAAAAAGAACTTAGTACTTATTTTAGTTATTAATTGACTGAGCACATTTTGTGTCTTTACTATTAGTCTTTTACACACAATATTGAATTAATAATCTCAGTTTAGAGTTCAAAACTGTTCATTCGAAGCATGTAGCCGACAGAAAGTAACTACTTTGACGATTCTTGAACCGGTCCACCGCACCGAGTCGTCTCACGCAGCTGTTTTGGGCGGTCCTTCAAGAAGGCGGCATTCCAACGGCCAAAAAACAATGTGAAGCGAACCGATCAAGAACTGAACTCGATTTTTTATAAACCACTCGAGAACGACCTGGTTTCACTTTTATTTGACTTGGTTAAATTCATTCACTGACTTAGTTCCGTGGCGTTAAGGAAAGCCAATGACACCACAGAGGTCTTAATCAGTGACCTTATCTTACCAGAGAAATTCTTCCTCTTCGGGCCACAAACCGCTTGGGATCTCTTCTTCTTTCTTGTCCTATCCCCACCCTTCCCTTTCACACACTTCCACTAACATGCATTACCCTACCACACGTGCCGGAAGACCAATAAGGAGCTTAGATCTTATCCCTGCTTGGCGGTGCCCCGCTTGTGGGAGAGCCCTGGTTAAGGAAAATCCTAGCCCGTTAGCAGACAATTAGGTTGGCACCGGATCTTACCATCCTCCGGGGCAAGATCACTGCCACCTCTCAAGGAAAAAACATACACTACACTTACGGGTCTATTATTTTTAGCAGTTAAAGCGCACGATCACAAAACAATCAATAAATGAAGGTATAGATGACCCCGTACATTTTCAGGGTGAGGAACCCAGATCCCATAGTTTAAATGTTGATTCACTTTGTGATTATAACGTTTTGCCAAATTAAAACTGGCTAAACAATTACTAAAATTATACAATTTTTCTGCAATAATACACAAGCCTAATCTGTTAATCACAAACACGTTTTATTTTCAATGAAAACAAATCAAAGGAACTGGCAACAAGTTTTGTATTTAATATTGATGACAAAACCTATTATATTTTTGTCAAATAAAGGCGGCGTATCTTTATAACAGACAAATGTTTCAAACTACAATACCACGTTAAAACTTAAAATACAACAAATAATACTAAAAACTAAAAACTCAAACCGCACGTACTTTCTCGTACGTGGTAACGGATATGTGACATTATAATACCGTAATTGCTGTCCATATTAACACATCTCAGTCATCACTTGTAAAACTCATTACAAATCGTATAGCAAAACGCACGAAAACTAATTCTTTTAAAAATAATACATGAATACAAAGTCAACATCTAAATGCGTATTTTTGCCTTTAAAAATTGGAACTTAATGACGCGATTCGGAGGTGACATTCGCAACTGTCTACGTTGCGACCAGAGCGGTTGTCTTAGCATCAGTTTAATTACAAGTAATTAATAATTTAAATTAAAGAAGTAACTTATTCTAGAAATTAAATCTATTCTTTTTAGTTATCGACGACAAAATAATTTCTAGAACTCGGAACTTCATGCAATAAAAAGTGTTTTTGTGAACTTCACGCAGCATCGCGACGTCCTTATTGTTAAATTGCAAGTTGATAACCAGTACAGTCAGATAGCTGAAAAGTGAATCTCAAATAATCGCACATTAAAGAAAGTTCATACAAAATTGTCTTACTCAATATTTTCAACTTTTCTTTAATATTAGATTTAAATCATATTTTTAAGGGAGAATCATTTTTCGAGTAAATAGATCCGATGTTTTACTCACAGCCAAAGACGCTGCAATAACTCGTACTCTATCACACGCTAGTTTAAAATGCATCATACGTTGGACAGAAAGCATATCAGAATAATTACTTACCGACCAATTGGTAAACGTGACATATTTGGCGAGTAGAAAACGCTGCGACACGAGGCCAACGGCCCGAGTAACGCAACCCTACGAGCAAAATAAAACCACTTTAACCACGTGCGTCATTTTGGGAGCGATATTGATTTTCACTTTATTTTAAATCCAGTTCGCAAATTATTTAATTGTGTGTTACGTTTCATCAACGTTTCATCAGTTCAGTACTAGCTGATGCTGTCAGACGAAAGTATTTTCTTTTCTTTGTTGCACTGATAGTTTTACACGAACTTTAATCTTCTCATTTTTTAGTACTTGTGCTAAAAATTGAATTTTAGCACGTCCTGCATGCTCCAAAAGTAACAGCATTTACTAGTGAGTGTAAAACAAATGTCTATCGTCTTCAGCTTCATGAAAAATATTTGGAAACCAATATAAACAAAATTGATCGGGCCGGTAGCGGTAGCTCAGTGCATCAACTGATGTCACTGCAGCGCTTCTGACCGGGAGGTCCTACGTTCCCACTCCCCACGGCGGCAGGATTTTCGACACTAGCTTTTCAGCCTCGTCGAATGCAGTCGCTGTCTGGAGGAGAATTCTAGCGGCTGGCTGCTCTGATCGGTAGTTTTCCGTGGTTTCTCCGATCAACACCAGGCGAATGCCTAAGCAATGCCTAAGAGCAGGCCTAATGGCCTGAGTCTCGCCACTAATAATAATGCCGGAGCAGTACCCTACAAAACGGGCCACGGACCGCGCGCGATCTGTCCTTTCTCTTCCTTGTCCTGTCCTCTCCCCTTACTCACACATTTACACTAACATGCACTACACTACCACATATTCCGGGAGACCGCTCGGGAGCTTAGAGCTTGTCTCGGCTGGTGGGAGAGTCCTGGTTAGGTGGAAACCCCACTAGCCGAGTAGGTCGGCGCCGGATCTCGCCATCCAGCGGGGAAGATCACCGCCATCTCCCGAGAAAAAACATGCACTACACTAATGGGACTAATGACCGAAGCAGTTGACGCGGAAACACGAAAAAATCAATCAATCAAAAAAATTGATCAATGGACTTCTGATTATTATTTAATACAGAGGTTGCACAAGCGCCCCATTTGAGCCCCTTCTTGGGGCGCTGGAAAGCCCGCGCCCCACGGCGCCCCACGAGAAGCAGCAAAGTTGGCGTAATCCCCGGCGGCCGGGCTGTCCCTTCACTTTTCTGCTCTTTAAATTTTTCTTTCAGGGATAGTCAGTCGGGAGGTTGAACTGAGGGTGCAAACTGTAGCAGGTCCCGAACGAAATCGAGAAGTTGGGAATCGTCGGAACTGCACGGGTATTGTCAATGTTTGGTTCCAAATGTATTTGTAAAAACCAAGTCTAAAGGTCGAATGACATTCACATCCACAGTCGACATTGCGAGTTGCAGTAGCACAAACACTCTCGCCAAATATTGATTCTGTCATTTCTTTAAAAAAACGTGAAACTTAATGTGATTTTCTTAAAAAAAACGATAGGATTGTTTTTCTAGGAATACTTTGTTCTCTTCATTAATATCTCAAAGAATGTTTCTATTTTCTTCCTTATATAAATAAAATTACCAGCATTGAAACATTTAGAAAAGTATGGTCAAGTGTATTATCATCAGACAATCCTGAATTAAATTTATGAAATGCGTGTAATTATTAACAATGATAGATCGTTAAAGATTCTGTTCTTGTTATTTAAATTACAAATCGTTTCAACATCAGTTCCAACATTACAAATTGACAATGACATTTGTGGGAGTTGTTGAACAATTTAATCTGAAATAATAATGTACAAAATGAAACCTCCCCTCTCCAGAAACTACATCCGTTATTTCAATTCTTTAGTTGTCAAATTGAACGTGATCCAACAAATGTCCGACTTACGAGCGACAGGGTTTTCCTCCCGCCGAGGGCTCGGGCAGCGGTCACTTGCCCCAAAATGAAAGTCTTTCACTAGAAGGCGGTGGGGCGCGGGGGCCTTGTGCAAGCCTGATTTAATACATTACGAGAGTGACATTATTTGATACCACGACCACAAACAATCTGTATCTATCTAAAATGAAAAGAGGCGAAGAAATGGCTGCGGCCGGCAGCTTCCCGGCGCTGCTATCGTTGCAGCGCTGCTGGCGGCCGCGGGGCTCCATTCCGGCTCGTAATGAGTTGGGCGGTTCACCACGAGATACGCCGGCACCTCCGCGGGGAGAGCGCTCCCCAGGGCAGCAGGGCAACTGCCAAACACACTCGGATTCGATCGGAAGCCTCGCCTCAATTCACTCGTTTGCTCGTCTAATTCTTATCCTAAAGTTGCTTCGCCAATAATACGTTTATTATTATTACTATTATTACTATTATTATTATTACTATTATTATTACTATTATTATTACTATTATTATTACTATTATTATTACTATTATTATTACTATTATTATTACTATTATTATTATCATTATTACTAATTGATTGATTTGTTCGGGTTTCCGGCCGCGTCAACTGCTTTCGTTATTAGTCGCATAAGTGCAGTGCATGTTTGTTCTCGGGAGCTGGCGGTGATCTTCCCTCGTTGGATGGCGAGATCCGGCGCCGACCTACCGTCGGCTAGTGGGGTTTCCTCCTAACCAGGACTCTCTCACCAGCAGGACACCGCCCCAGCCGGGACAAGGACTAAGCTCCCGGAATGTGTGGTAGTGTAGGGCATGTTAGTGTAAGTGTGTGTGTGTCAGGGGAGATATGACAAGGAAGCGGAAGGAAAGATCGCACGTGGTCCGTGGCCCGTTTGTTACGGTACTGCTCCAGCATTCGCCTGGTGTTGATCGGAGAAACCACGGAAAACTACCGATGAGAGCAGTCGGCCGCTAGAATTCTCCTCCAGATGGCGACTGAATTCGATCTAGCTGAAAAGCTAGTGTCGAAAATTCTGCCGCCGTCAGGACTCGAACCTAGGACCTCCTATTATCTACTAAAATCACCTACTATTATCCCCTATCATCACGACCAAAAATGTTAAGCATTGCCCCTTTGAGGTAGTCTTTCCCAAAGAATAATGCAGTGTATTGCATATTTCCTGGCTGTTCCATGTTAGCGAAGTGTAATTATAAACAAAATTTGATAAAGGGATGAGTTTGCGCCCAGGGCGGTGCGGAGACGAGCTATGCTCGTAGGGCAACCCATGAGTTGGGACGCCGCAGTGGAACATTTTTCCACGGGTGACTGCGGTCGCCGGGGCTCTACGCTGTGCGCGTAAGCTCGCTGAGGAGTGGCGAGGGCCACGAGTCAGGCGGATTTGCATCTTTAAAGGATCGCTCCTGCGGTCGGGGTATAGGGTCTATCAGACTTGAACATAACGGGTAAAACTATGTATTTGCAAATCCTTATTATTATTATTAAATATGTAAATATCTGAAGCTCGTGTCTGTGATTGCCGTTGTGTTCCCACGTGAGACATGCCCCCCCCCCAAAAAAAAGAAACCCTCCTCATTGCTCGTGATTATGATTCGAGTAGCTGGCCGCCGCGGCAGTCGCAGCTGAGCGCTGCGAAGCTCATTATCGGCACATTCGCCAGCTCCGCGAAGGGCGGGCGGGCGGGCGGGCGGAGGCGAGGAGGAAGTGGAGATTGTTAGTGGATGGCGCTAATTGCGGCGGCCGGCGCGGAGGCGATAGCGCCCCCCCCCCCCGGGCGCAATCGCGCTCCTTTCCGCTCGCGCCGCCCCCCGCGCCCGGCCCATCCCCTGCCCCGCCCACCCAGCCCCGCCACGCCAGGGTTTCAACAGCCTTTGATGAGGAATGAAGTGTACGGAACCTTCAAATGGACATAACGAATGAATGCCTTATTTTACGTGGCGAGACTCATACCATGAGGCCTGCTCTTCCGTCTGACGACGCAAATTTCGTTACGCTCCTTTCACCAACTAGGGGAGAAAGAAGGTATTACTTGGGCGACGAAACAGGCGATTTGAATTTAGCTCAGAGGCTTCATTTAGGCTTGAAGATCTTTTGCATGCAGTAAATCTACTAACACGGGACAGCCGCCTTTACTATCCCTCCGAAGGAAGGAGTACGAAGGATTTTTTACCCGCGAACTTGGATATAGCAGCCCGATACGCTAACCGTTTCACCATCGCCGCCGCATACACCATCACCGCCGCATAATGGACATAAGTGAGCGGGAGATGCTGCTACAGACGAGAAACACACGATGTGTGCAGTGGGGTAGGATGTGTGCAGGATAAGGAAGTGAAGTCGTAGGCTTCCGCGGCCAGAGTCATGTAAATGATCTTGGCTGTCCAGGTGACGCCGCGTCGAAGACCACGACAAGATGGTCGAAACGTCGGCAACACAGCTTTCGACGCGGCGTCACCTGGACAGCCAAGATCATTTACAGGATAAGGAAGTGTTCACGTTGAGTTTATGTACAAATGGTTGTTTTTATGGACAAATGGTTCCAAATTAATTGTTAAGGAGGTGTGGTCTTCTGCACAATATCAACCGTGGGTAGTTTAAGTGGACAAAAAAAGGAGCTATAAAACACGTCGTGAACGGTTGCTGTACTGTTCACCACAACACGGATTCTTGGCAGGGCTATGAGAGAAAGTAAGATTATTTATCACTTGTGTCTGAGTCCGCTTGACTTTAAAGGAATCAAAGTGTTTCCTGCATCACATTTTCCAGAATTTGTAAACGTCCCTCATTTCATCACTTTGAAGAATAAGAACGAGATGAAATAATAGTTTTGGAATTTTTGATTTTCTGTATAATGCAATATACACTTGTAACGTTTCTATAGTTCTTCCATTCGTGCGATGTAACTACACGAGTCCAGCTAGTTTTAATAAATACCGTTCGTTTATATTCTTCCCATCTGTTCCCCCATTCCTGACATTTCCCTCCAAATTACCGCCCCGCTCTTTACCTTAATACTTTCGTGCCCTTTCGAACCGATTCTGCTGATTCATTCCCATTCGCTTTCGAACCTGCACCGACCCCAGGATCCACCCCTGCACTACCGCAGACAAAGGAGATATACAGACGAATCCGGTTATAATGTACTTGTGGGGATTAACACTTTTTATTTCATTATATCCGATGATGTCAAAATTAAACAGAATTTCTTCATAAAGATTAATTTTATTAACATAGAGATAT
This sequence comes from Teleogryllus oceanicus, assembly GCA_964035755.1. Taxonomy (NCBI): domain Eukaryota; kingdom Metazoa; phylum Arthropoda; class Insecta; order Orthoptera; family Gryllidae; genus Teleogryllus; species Teleogryllus oceanicus. Next base: position 65,344,133 of record CAXIVR010000006.1, on the reverse strand, counting down.
AGTAAAACACATTAATAGCACGAACTGGAAATTTCAATATCTTTATTTGTCCTTAAAAAATCAATTTCTTTTCAATTGTTTACTTCGTACTTTTTAATAAGTAATTTCTCTACATTCTTCTCCAGAATTCGTGTTCTCTCCATAATTGATTCTACATTGACCTCTGAGTCTAAGTACCGTAAAGCAGTCTTGACACCCTTCAATGCCTCTTGCACTGTTGGAATTCAAGCTGCCTAGTGTTGGAACTTGTGGCACTGAGGCGATATATTCTTTTCCAGGAGGGAATTATTTTCAGGACGTTGTATTTCCTACGTTCACTATAGCCGAGGTTCAGGTTCACTATAACCGAGTTTTCTAATGTTATTTGTAATGCAAGGAAACGGGACCAGTGATTTAAGTTCACTGTAATCGGGGTTTGAGTTCACTATAACCGAGGATTCACTACATCCGAGTTCACTATAACCGAGGGTTCAGTATATCCGAGTGAATGAAATAATAAATTCAAGAAAGAATCAACTAGCAAACCCTACAAAAACATTAGTTAGAATTAAGGAAAAAAATAATAATATTTTTCGTGTAAGTGAAGTACGCCAAAGTGCTACTTCATAATTATTAAATTAGATTTAAGCTAGAATTAAGTTAGCTTTAGTTAGTATGAGCTTTTTTTTACCTCTCCTTCTTAGCTGCTTAAGCCGCAAGGCAGCAGCGCAAATTGTATTGCCATAGTGAAATAAATTCCCGCCTCCTCAGGGTTACTGTGGAGGGGAAACATAAAAAAAAAGTATATCCGAGTTCACTATAACCAGAGTGGACTGTAGTTCTTTTCTCTGTGGCACTTGTGCACCAAGCCTCAGCGTGACGAACCCGCGAAGAAGCGCACTGGTTCTTCCTCAACCTCCCAGTGGCTCACCACCGAATAGAGATTGGGCACGCGAATGATACTTCAAACGGAAGCGACAAACGGAGAGTATGCCCACCGGAAGCCGAAGGCCATTTAAGGCAAGTAAATGCTCTTTTGTAAACCGAACTCTCTATAGGGGTCGGAAGAGGGGGGAGGTGTCAGCCCTCGGCCTATGAAAGTAGCGGTCGCGGACAGCTTGGGCCTTCTCGGATGACAAAAGAAGTCGTAAAACGCAGGTCGTAGGTTCACAAGCGGAAAGGGTCGTAAAAATACCGTCAGAGAAAGCGCGATACATGCACTAAGCCGGATGACTGCAAAAAGGTACTCCCAAATATAACAATTCTTGACAGAGTGGAGTGCTTGTACTAATATAGAACACAAATCCTATAGTCTCCGTGTTGAGAACGGTTCATTCTGTCCGTTCGAAATGTTTCTTGATGTTTCGTTTGATCTTACACACAACGAAGAAAACACCCCACCAACTTTTTAGCAGGTGAAATAATCTTTTAACTCTCCTCTCTCCTCACATTTTTCTCGTTGAACTTTATCTTTTTTTAAACTCCCTCCTTCTTCCTATACCCCTATCTCTTTGTCAATCTCTTTTCTTCTCCCTTTCAATGACTCTCTCTCTCCCTCTCCCTCTCCCTCCCCCCCTCTCTCCCCCCCCTCCCTCTCTCCCTCCCTTCCTCCTCCCTCCATCTCTCGTTCCCACCCCCTCTCCTTCCCTTCCTCCTCCTCCTTCCCTTTCTCTCTCTCCCTGTCGTTCCCACTCTCCCTCTCTCACCTTCCCTTCCTCTTTCCCTCTCCCCCTCCCTCCCACTCTCTCTCTCTCTTCCTTCCTACCCCTACTCCATCTCTCTTTCACCCTTTGTCTTCCCTTTCTTCTCTCTCCCGTTTCGTGCTTTTTTCCTTCTCCTCTCCTCCTTTCCGTTTTTCTCTTCTCTCCCGCTATCCGGGATGATCTTCGTGTGCACTTGTCAGATCCCAAGACCGTAGAAGGAGCAAAGTGCTTTCCGTGCGCAAGACCCTGCTCGCAAGTGCCTGGTGCAATTCGTGGGCGTGAGTCGCGTGCCGCTGCTCTGGGGCGAGGGCGCGCGCACCGGCGCCTCAGAGATCGCCCTCGCGCCATAGACTAAAGAAGCACATACATCTTTACTCTATGCTCGCGGCCGCAGCGCCTCTGTGCATTCTCCTTGCGTTAACGCTCTCCGTCGGCGAACCAAGCTCGTCCGCTCATGAACGGTTACGGTCATGGTTATGTATATAATGAATGAATGGTTATGTATACAATCAAGGAATGGTTATGTCTATAATGAATGAATGGTTATGTATATAATCAAGGAATGGTTATGTATATAATCAAGGAATGGTTATGTATATAATCAAGGAATGGTTATGTATATAATGAATGAATGGTTATGTATATAATGAACGAATGGTTATGTATATAATGAACGAATGGTTATGTATATAATGAAGGAATGGTTATGTATATAATGAACGAATGGTTATGTATATAATCAAGAAATGGTTATGTATATAATCAAGGAATGGTTATGTATATAATGAATGAATGGTTATGTATATAATAAATGAATGGTTATGTATATAATGAACGAATGGTTATGTATATAATGAATGAATGGTTATGTATATAATGAACGAATGATGCGTGAACGAAAAATAAACTAGTGAAAGAACCAAACCACCAAAAACATTTAGAATTATGAGAAAAAAAATTAACAATAACATTTTTCGTGTAATTTAAGTATGCCAAAGTGCTACAACATAATTATTAAGTTAGATTTAAGCTAGAATTAAGTTAGCTTAGTTAATATTAGCGTTTTCTTTACCTCTCCCTTAGCTGCTTAAGCCGCAAGGCAGCAGCATAATTTGTACACAATTAAATAAAATAAATTCCCGCCTCCTCAGGGTTACTGTGGAGGGGAAACATTAAAAAAAAAAATAAACCACCAGCTCGTCCGCGGTGGCGCAGCAGCACGCATTCGAAGGGGTGCACAACTTCACCAACAAAACCAGGAATTGCATCGCGAGGGGGGGGATTTCCATGAGCTAAAAATGATCGTCCTGCTTTGATTAACCTGGTGCCGATTGGTGATGACTGCAAAGGTTCTGTTGCATAAGTAGTTTTGAATTATTGAGGTGATTACTGTGGAGTGCCGATTTTCTTTAGTTTGTCCAATAGTGCCTACTTACCGTTACCGTAATTATGGGAATTATCTAAGGACCAGATGTGCAGTTTTGATAATATTGTTTCAAACAGCCGAGCAATGTACGAAAGAGTGATTGCAATTTATACTTAGTCTTATGGAATTCTGGTAGAACTACACAAAATATAATCATAATGTTTTTTACGATTTATTTTTCCGTTACTAATTTCCTTTTAATAAGAAATGATAGGTAGGTACAATGGCGAAGAAAATGAAAATATTGTATAACTGAAATGCAATATAATACATTAGAAGATGAAACAACGTAATGCCACATTAAATTACTTTCGTCGACATAATAAGGAAAGGTGTTAACGGCTTTCTCTGTAGCGAAATTTTGATCGATGAATGAAATGCTATTCTCAGCTTCCTCAGTTTCAGGGGTATTGTCATATGCAGGCTCAGAACTATGTTTACCTTGAGAAGAGCTCTTCAGTTCAGATTTGCTTGCAGCTACATGTGTCTGCACGTCATTTGATTATATAAGGGTTCGTATTTCCTATTGTTTTAATTTGGTACGTGGTGGTATTCACCTAGCCTCAATTCTCACGTATATTTTATCTTCCCAATCTTGACATGATGGTAAAGAACGATTTTCCGAAGGATGAGCCAAAGTGATAACTAGTACTAGCAACATAACTGAACGTTCTGTGGTCGTTGTGCCCTCGAGCCCAATGGACTCCTTTCCTGCATTTGATCGTTTGCAGTTGGCTAACTTGTAAATGGCTTCGACGCTTCCTTTTGTGACATTCTCGTCCGACAAAAATATAGTGCGACACGAGAAATAATTGAAATTAGAAAGTGCAGTGTTAAGTGCTCTTCTATAATTTTTTTTTTTACATAAACATTACATTTACTTTTTGTGTGATAAATATTACGTTTATTTTAAAACCGAGACATCAATGCGAAATGCGTACCGGTGCACGTGTTTCCGACTTAAAATCATTTTTCTTTCTATTTACATTCCTGGCAGTTTTCATTTACTGATTGTGAGAGCATGTTAAGAGATATTCCACTTACGTAATTAAATTTAAATATTTCCCGGACTCGCGTACGTGCATATACCTCAGCGAAACTCTTAGACTTCTGCATAGGGATGTTTTCGCAGGAGCCATTAGCACTTTCCGAAGGGGAATGGCTGAACAGCGGCGGTGAAATACTTCTCTGAAATGCATGTGATGTTCACTTGTTGCGCGAATTGTCACTTTGGCTCATCCTTAGGAAAATCCTTCTATAAGTGGGACATCCACGTTAGCTGCATCACATGTGGATTTAGGCAAGACAAAACTAAGATAAGGCAAAGATTTAGGCAAGACAAATATTATGGGGAAATACATCATATAGCTCCCAGACTTTTAGAGTACAAAAAAGAATTGTACGAATAATAACCAAATCCCACCCACGTGATTCTTGTAAGCCTCACTTCATTAATGTAGAAATGTTACCATTACCTCGTCTGTTGATTTACGAATCAGTGGTTTTTGTCAAAAATGACTTGCTTAAGGGCGGAAGAGAATTTTCACAAAATGCCGATGTCTATTACTATTACTATTACTCGACGTAGAAATCATATTCATCAAGTGACAGTATCAACAGCTCATTACCAAAACTTCACATACATGTACATTATTTTACACCACTTTGCCAGATGACTTCACTTTTCACTTTTCCCCATAGGACGTCATACGCAGTTTTTAACTGTTTTTTGACGTAAAATAAATAAATAAATAAATAAATAAATAAATAAATAAATAAATAAATGACATTAAACGATTAAATTCAATAGAAAAGTTTAAATCCAAAGTGAAATCGTTTCTGCTGCATAACTGTTTCTATACAATTAGAGACTATACTGAGCATCACATGGAAAGTAACATTCATTTTAACAGTGATATTTAATGTATTTATTTACCATTTGGACTATATAATTCTAAACAATATGTAACAAGTATTGTATCGCAACTTCTAGGTCAATGACCCCCATCTCGATCAGGTTTTTCGTCTAGTTTCTCTGATTCATTGAGCAAATGCTAAGATGGCTCCTTGTTGTGCTTCTGGACATAAATGTAACTTCATTATCTGTGCACGACTTCTAGAATTCAGTGGGAAATATAGTTATTCAAATTATCGTTTCCATGTTGTCGCGGCAGGAAGTATGCCGAAAATTCGTTTTCTCGCGAAGTATTACATAACTTTCTCTGCCTAAGCGGTAGCGAGAAAGTAAATGTCGGTGGGTATATCATAAACACAAGGATAGCATTCCACGGTTAAATAAAAAATTAACACTTTTTATCATTTAAATTATGATTGTCAGTATTATGTAATTGTTTTTCCATGTTGTCGAGATAGGAAGCATTATTTCTTGACAAAGGACATCACGGATAAGAGCCCAAAATGTATTGCTGATTTATTCTTGAGAATAGATTTTATTACATGAGAGCTTTTTTTTCATTCAAATTTCCAGTAGTGTATTACTTAGTTTAGGGATCACAGAATTTTGAAAACGTGCACAGAATTCACTTCTCCGGTCTAGCTACTCACTTCTCCCGACTAGCACGTCATATACAGTTGTAACTGTTGTTGACGTTAAATAAATAAATAAATAAATAAATAAATAAATAAATAAATAAATAAATAAATAAATAAATAAATAAATAAATAAATAAATAAATAAATAAATAAAATAAATAAATAAATAAATAAATAAATAAATAAATAAATAAATAAATAAATAAATAAATAAATAAATAAATAAATAAATAAATAAATAAATAAATAAATAAATAAATAAATAAATAAATAAATAAATAAATAAATAAATAAATAAATAAATAAAAAATAAATAAATAAATAAATAAATAAATAAATAAATAAATAAATAAATAAATAAATAAATAAATAAATAAATAAATAAATAAATAAATAAATAAATAAATAAATTTCCCGCAAATGGGTCCGGTCAGTGGCCGAACACTCGCACAATAATCCCTCCGTGAAAGGACTTCACGAGCCCCAGCCCTTGGCTTCGCGAGCGCCGTAAATGAGAAAGTAACTGGCTGGCCGCCCGCCCCGCCCGGGTGCATTCCTGGGCCGAGGCAGGGGGAGGAAGGGACCCCCAACCGTCGGCGCCGCACTGTAGCTGGAAATACTCAAAACACGGCCAAAATTAGCCGTTTTTTAGAACTAACGGATTTCTTATCAAAACCAGCTCACATTTGCTGCAAGGGCAAACTGAATTTTTTTTTTTTTTTTTCAGGATTACCCAAAAGTCTTTTCTTTCTAGTGGTGCGTAAATCCATGTTTTATAAACATTTAGTCTCACTTTTTGCCTAACAAATTTATGATGCAAAGGGTTAAGTTTGATCATTTCTTCTGAATATAGCTTGCCGTACGCTTTTATTTATTGTTTTTTAAATTGCCGCGAGAGTAAACTGGTTTCCGGCCGGATCCGGATACCAGCCTGCCGGCATACTTGTGTGTCGCCGGGGGGGGGGATAGAGTAAAGAATTATACCTCTTTCGTCTATGATGCTGGTAAAGGCAAAAAGCCATAGGCGCCCACCACAGGGTTAATAGCCTCCGCGTAAAGCAAGGTGAGTGTGGTGTTGCAGGCCACGCAGGGTCTCTACTACTCCATTTGGGGTAATTTTACGGGAGAGACAAACATCTTCTCACATTCACACATGATACGATACGAACGGGATATTTTTTCCACATTTTCAATTTTAGGTGGGAATATGCTGGATGTGATCCCTGGGTGCGGTTCTGAAAAGTCCCCGGAAAATAAAATAACTACAAAAAAGTGAATTTCGGAATGGCCTGGTTTTGTCAGCAAAGTTTCAATTGTCCAATTTACTAGATTAATGTACATATAAAAACAAAAATTTCAAATGCTTCACGTTTGTACCATCTTTTCATATTTTCGGGGAACATGAAGGAATAAAAGATTCATAAAAATGCGAGTTTTTAACAAGCCTGACGGTCATTAGTGCATTCCATTTTTGGAAACACTTTAATCAATAAAAATACTAATTTTTTATTATAAATTCACACCTCAAAATGGGGTGATTTTCTTGTTCCAGTAAAACAGTAAAACAAATTGAAACTGTTCCAGACTTAGTAAAAATTAAGAAATTGAAATGATTGAAGGCGTTGTCATTGTCAACAATACTATTTATTTCAATAAGAGCAGCTTTCAATGGCTTAGCCATCATCATAATCATCATCAGTTTTCTGCCGTCTGTAAGTCACAAAAACGACTACGAAAGCGGCTCTTATTGAAATAAATAGTATTGTTGACAATGACAACGCCTTCAATCATTTCAATTATGTAAATGTCAACAACAACTCACCACTAAACCAATAAAATGAAGAAAATTTGAAAGTTGGAATTCTCGTTAGTGCAAATAGGAGGTCAGAAATGGAATAGCCCATTCTGCCCACCACCCCATATGTTAAATATGTGTGTTTATAAAAATGTGACATAGGTAGTTTAGGTGTTCGTGAAAATACAATATTTGCTGAGGTGAAAGTCGACTCTGCGTTTGGCAAAAGTAAGGAAAATAAACTTTCAATTGACTCAAAAAGCAATAACCTGTGACAAAGACAGATTTTGTCTCGAATAAACAATTTTTCATCATTATATCGACCGCATTATTACGTTATCGATCGATGCAGCACGAAAAATGCATGTGTTATTAACTTTTTTTTTTCAGGATTAACCAAAAGTCTTTTCTTTCTAGTGGTGCGTAAATCAATGTTTTATAAACTTTTAGTCTCACTTTTTGCGTAAAAAATTATGATGCAATTCTGAATATAACTTGTCGGACGTTTTTTAAAAATGTTTTATGGATGTAAGTTTAAAACTTAAAACAGTTATTTTCAAAAACAATAAAGAAAATGAAATCCGAGCTTACAGATATTTGTAGAGACAAAACCTCCTGATGGCATATGTTGTAGCTATTGGAATCAATTGTCTCCTGAAAAATCTGTATCTGTATCTGTGCAATTTGGCGGGCTTGTTCTTCTGTGTTTTGAAAGTTAAGTGTTATTTTCTCTCACTTGGAGTAAGCGGTTGAATAACCTGATGTTCGAAAGAAAAATCAACAAGTTCGACTCAAATGACAAAGCCGAAAATGTTTTTAAAAAGATTGTGAACAAAGGAAACACATTCAATCGTGAGAACTGTTGAGGTTATTGTAGACTATTGTGGGTGAGTTTTTCTGCCGAAAATTAATCGTTTTCCGGCACCCAATTCATAACTTTTTCTCGTTACGAAGTACCTTCGTAAGACGAGAAAGTAAAATTAATAGTGCTACAGAATGGCACAGACATTCTCTTACTAGTAAGTTTTCTAATTTCTTTGCTCTGGGCTAGCTTTTCCGTCTTGCCCCAATCCTCTTACCTGATGCCATCTATCGCCGCTCAAGGAATTTTTTGTTGTTGCTGAAATTTTCTAAATGTTTCGGTTACCTAAAAGAAGAACCGAAATATCACTTTAAGATTATTAAAGAAAAATAAAACGTCCTATATGGGCATTTTCGTTCAAAACTTGGAGCCGTTATTAAGGAAATGTCGTTTAAGTATTACTGTAAATGCAAAATTTGAAGTTCTTTTTCTCAGAAAAAATATTGAGTTTTCAAGAAACTTTATTGGAAATCGTTTCAAGAACTTCTATTCACAAATGTTACAGAAATCGCCGGAAATGTGCATATTAACGGCGGGAAAGATATTTAAAAAATGTCTTATACAGAGCATTTAGCATTACCCATACAAGAAGTTTGAAGAAAAAATGTTGAGCCGTTTTTTGAGAACAGAGTATTTCTGAAAAGCGGAATTTTGAACTCATTTTCATTTTCATAACGATTTGAGAATTCGAGAAACTTTATGAGACATGATTTCAAGAACATTTACTCATAATTGTAAAAATGTATTCAAATCTTCGTTAATGTAATTATTAACGACATGGGGAACAAGTCAAAAAATTATATTTTTGTATTTTTTTTCAAAAAAATAATGGTATAGAGAAAAATGGAGTTTATGTCATCTTAAATCTTTCATTAGGCACTATCCCTACCCAAAGTCTGAAGAAATAATTTGCAACCGTCTTTGAGATATTCTTGTTTTTTGACATTTTTTTAATGTTGCACATATTTCACTCAATATTGCGCGAAAGCTACTAAACTTTTAAAAAAAAACATCACTTTAATGAAAGTACTAATTTCATTTGAAGGATATATCTCTATCTTCAATTTTGTAGTTGTAGAAAGACAAAAAAAAGTTTCAACCTTTTGCTATGTTCAAAACTTCAGAGTTAACAGTGAAAATCGGATCTAATCCATCTTTATAAGCGTATTTCACTCGATTCTTACAAAAAATTTAAGGAATAAATTTGAGCATTTTTTTTGAAAATTTTGAAAACGTCCAGGGTCTTACTGTAAAGTACCCCTCAAAAATTAATTAATGTTTTTCAAAATCTCAGAGCTTCGAGTCAGGTCAGACTCGCCCTGTTCGCGGACAGATCGACAGGTCAATATTCAGTCCTACGCCTAGTATAGGCGCTAATGTTGTTCACAGACGATATACAGGCAGACGAACAGCCGGACAGATAGAAAGACAGTTGGACTACAGTTTTTCGGTATCAGTGGTCCCTAAAACATGTATGCCGGAGAAGCACCCTCAGAAACGGACCACGGACCGCGCGCGATCTTTCCTCCCTCTTCCTAGTCCTATCCTATATTTGAAAATGTGCACACAATTCACTTTTCCCCATAGCACGCAGTTTTTAACTGTTTTTTGACGTAAAATAAATAAATAAAATAAACAAATCCTCTCCCCTTACACATACTTACACTAACACGCACTACATTACCACATATTCCGGGAGACCGATCGGGAACTTAGAGCTTGTCCCGGCTAGAGATGGGCTTAACAGTTTTTCTTCAATAGCTGTTTTCACAAAAACAGCTGACTCGTAATAGCTGTTATTAATAACAGTTGAAAAATAACAGGTCCATGACCAGCAACCTAACATGGCCGACTGCTAAGAGTTAAAGCAGTTGTAGCGACTGCTAATAGTTAAACCACACAAAACGAATAACGTTGGTAGCATCGTAAAGCTTGTGCAGAATAGAATAGAATATTACTAAAATATAATATTACTAAAATATATATTACTAAAATATACTAAAATGAAAGTGATTCGGGTTCAGGTTGCCAATATTCTTTCAAATATGCAACTTGTGCATAGTGAAGTGACGAGTTCCAAAAATAATGAGGAGAAAGAGTGTTTTTGCTTACCTTTAGCTAAAGTGTTAATGCCTATCGAATATCAAGTATTATAATGTGAGTTATTTGACCGTAATTCATTTTATTTTAGTGGACCTAGGGAAATATTAGTTGATCTCACATAAGCAGCAATGAGACAGAAATAAGTTAACATATTGGATGGACTTTATTTAAAGGACAAATATCTTGTTGTAGGGTATACAATAAAATATAAAAATATTGTGGCACGTGGTGTGCAATAATGAACTATGTATTAATGAATCTATAATTTGAACACTGGCAAATCATGATTGATTAGCTGCAGTGAAGCTGTTATCGTACAAAATGGTTGCCACAAAAACTTGTAGTTCGTATTAGACCCAGTAGGTTGCAGTTCTAAGCATTTCAACCGATAACAGCCAATAACAGGATAAACGAAATAACTGTTATTTCGCGTAACAGTTACGAAACGTTAACGGTTAAGAAATAACAGTTAAGGGCACATCCCTAGTCCCGGCTGGGGAGGTGCCCCGCTGGTGGGAGAGTCCTGGTGAGGGGAAACCCTATCTCCCGAGAAAAAACGTACACTACCGTTACGGGACAAATGACCAAGGCTGTTGACGCGCCCGGAACCACTAACGAACCTGAGCTGTGTTGGAGTGCAAAATGTCGCGTGGCGGGGCAGCCTGTTTTTGCCCGCTGCGTCGGGGCGCGGGGCCCACTGCGGGCAGCGAGCGCATCAGCTGACTGGGGAAGCGGAGGGCATCAGCTGAGCTGGTGCTGGCGCCGCACGCCGCACCTGCAGCTCAGCGGTCGCTTTGCCGCCTCGCCTCGTCTCGCCCCGCGTGCGAACGCACCCCCTCCCGCCCCCCGGGGGGGGGGGCGAAGAATGCGCTGCGCCCAGCGACAGCCGAGCGCCCGCGCGCCGCCGTGCAGGCCGGGGACGCCACTGGGGCAAAGCAGCGCCCGCTTTCTCGCCCGCATTTCCAAGAAACGGACGTAAAATTTTCGAAAAATTTTATATGACGTTATTTCAAACGCTACCGTCAAGAAAGCTTATGCAAAATAAACTGCTTACTTGATTGATTGATTTCATTTTTTTTGTTTTTCCAGGCGCGTCAACTGATTTGGTCATTATTCCCGTAAGTGTAGTGCTTGATTTGTTCTCGGGAGATTTTTGTGATCTTCCACTGCTGGCTGGCGAGATCCGGCGCCGACCTACCGTCGGTTAGTGGGGTTTCCCCCTAACCAGGACTCTTCCAATAGCGGGGCACCGCCCCAGCCGGGACAAGCTCTAAGCTCCCGACCGGTCTCCCGGAATATGTGGTAGTGTGGTGCATGTTAGTGTAAGTGTGTGTGTGTGTGTGTGTAAGGGGAGAGGATAGGACAAGGAAGAGAAAGGACAGTCGCACGCTGTCCGTGGCTCGTTTGTTATGGTACTACTCCAGCTTTCGTCTAGCGTTGATCGTTGAAAACTACCGATCAGAGCAGCCGGCCGCTAGAATTCTCCTCCAGATAGCGACTGAATTCGGCCTAGTTGAAAAGCTAGTGTCGAAAATCCTGCCACCGTCAGGACTCGAACCTAGGACCTCTCGGTCAGAGGCGCTGCAGTGACATCGATTGATGCACTGAGATTAATCTAATAAAGCTCCTATTTCCGATAGCAGATTATCGATATTTTCAACAACTCCCTGCGGAGCGACCGGGAAGTGTGGTATTTTGGGGTTATGTTCTCGCGCTGGCATCGAATGGCACCGTTTCTAAAAATATGTTTTCCTCATCGGGATTTCTACATGAAGTCATAACAATGCGTTACGATTTCTGTTATTTTAAAAAACAAACAACGACGAGATTTTCATTCTATTAGTTATTCGCTCTTTTATTCCAAGCTGATTCGTAGATGGTTTCAGGGCATTAAAAAATAGCTTTCTCCCATATTTTTTTAATTGTATTCTTTACAATATAGGTGTCGAGTTAGGAAAACTTAATTGTAGCATTTATACGTTATCGCATTAAAGAAAGTCAACAAGTATATCCGGCATTGTTTCTTGTCAGCTGTGGCGTGAATAAAATGTAACTCCCTATTGTTGTATTTGAGTAAACATATTTGTCTCACAATTAAACTTTCAAATTACTTACTTAAATAATTTATCGTAAAAAATCCATGAAAAATGTAGGTAACGTAGGGGGTAGAGAAATATTTCCAGGAACGATCAGAATATCACTGTAATCAGAATATCACAGAAAACAGTGTATGGAATGAATTATGCAATCCCAACTAACGATGTATTATATATTTCATATTTGTTGGTAAATTCTTTATTCCTCTTTCCAACGTTTCAAAATCTAATCCATCGCCAAAAAAACAGTAAAAACTAGGGGAGCTATGAATAAATGTACAAGCATGCGCAGTTGCCATTATTTAAAAACTAGAAATTTACCGCTCGAAAGTAATAAACCTAATTGCATTGACAACGTAGCAGAGAATAAAGAGGGCTTTCTGATATTTTTCTCTTATTTTCACTTGCACCCCACTGATGACCACTGATGACGGGAGCACCGTCATAACTTCGAGCAATAAGTTCTTCAGGAGTCTCATGTATCTTCATTTTCTCTAGCTCCGTGAAGATGGCATCACTTATGCCTTCTGCGTTGTGGCTTTGAGGTTGAACGAAGCTCACGAATCTTTTCCTTTATTTTCCCCATTATCTCATATCTCAAAATAAAAACCAGTTGTGATAATGTGGCACTATCAGTGGTTTCATCAGCTTCAATTACTAAATAATTTTTCTCCTGTAATCCATGTCTAATAAGGTTCAAGCAAATCGCTTAGATGGAATCCAGCAATTCATTTTGAATAGTTTTAGTGAGACCTAAGAATTCACGATTATCGGTTTTCTCTACGTGCTGCTTCAAGACACTATCCAGTTCAGCCATGAGACTAACCAGTCCGTGAAAAATTCCAGGATTGCTAGAATTTTCCGTTTCGTCATGTCCTCTTAAGGCCAGTTCAAACTTTCCACAAAACTTTATACAGTCTATTAGCTTTCCCAGAATATTTGATTCTTTGAAACATTCTCGTTGAATTGTTTTACACGTAAACGGTAAGCAGAATTTAACTGGCATCTAATGTCCACTTTTCCTAACATCGTAAATTCAATGAAACCATGTAGGTGTTTTTCACAAGAGTTGTGCTTTTTCACTTTCGCATTAAAGTTATTCAAATGTGTGATTCCTGACTCAGTCCACACATTATCATCGTTCTTGGTCAGGAGCCACGTGAAGCAAAAGAATGCATTTTTACATCACATTCACAGACACTCGGCAGCATTGTAGATTGTCGGGTAGAATTTACGAATATATCCACCGAGAGATTTGTATTCCTTTTGTTCCTGAAGTATGGAAAGATTTGGCCTATGCGGACCAAGGGTTTTCACCTTGCATCTTCGAATGAAGATCCAAATTGTTACCACGTATATTGTTCTCTGAATTCATCTTTAAAACAAATACACCAACACCAATAAAACCCAAAAAACTACCGAACCCCACAAATGAAGCAAACACAGCTACACACTATGACTTATGCACAATTCACCTTCATCGCTAACAAGACAACAGACAACCACTAAACTTTCGTACCATACACAAATTGCTCTGTGGTTCGTACCTAACGGCACTTCAGAAAGCAGGGGGTGTCGTTTTTCCCGCCAGTTCCTGAAGTTAATTTGGGGGTAGTACTAGATTTTCATTTATGGGGACAGCAGGGGGACGTGTTCTTTGACAGAGTTTTATCTATGTTTTTCATTAGGACTTGGCTTTTAATTAATGTATTTCTATACACGTTCCGATAAGAGAGTAGTGCTCCTACCGCGTATTTGAACAACTAGTTAATGCTCAGTGCTTCTCACTGAGCTCCATAGTATTGCTATCTCGTGAGCAGTATATACTCTTTGCCCTACGCCCCACCCAGGCTTCAGCCGTGCCCAGGTCCGACCCTTGAAGGCTGCCTGGCCGCAGCCTTCGTCCGCCCGTAAGCCTGTGCAGTGAATGCATGACGTCACGCCTCCTCGTTCTACACAGGGGCTTATGGCACAATGAAGTGGGAGCCTCACGCTTTTCTCTTCCCTGTCAACAGCTTCAAATGCGCTACGAACGAGCGTTGTAGCACTGTCATATAAACATTTTGATGTGATTATTTCATAATATAACTCTGAAAGCCATTATTAATAAATAAACACATTTATAAATATTTGTAACATTCTTTTGGGCGGCGATTTTTGTGGGGGAGACTCCGCCCAAGTGCCTTTAATGACGAGCCGCGCCTGAAAAGGAACGTTTCTGAAAAAGATTATTTCAAATGTTGAAATGTTTTTGTGGGTAACGTCTGATGATTGTGTGGTAAGCAAACAATTTAACCATGTAGTCACTATTTTTCCCCCGCCAAAATTGCGTAATAATGTTTGCTCTATTTTTAACGAACTTCAGAACAAATTAAGGCCCATTTTCTGTGTAATGGATTTTTTTAAAATTAATTTTTGAATGAAGAAGTCGCGTTCAAGAAATGAACGAATGTCTAAAAACATTCAGGTTTAGACGGAGAAATTTGAGAACCTGTCACAGACAGCTCAGATTCCAGTTTCTAGACGTTTCGATAGACCGAACGCGGTCTGAAGCGGCAACAGGGTGGTAGAACGACTTCCTATAAATGGTCAAATGCGACAGAGGGAGCGAGAACAAAGAACATTCCAACGTTCCGCTGAATGTGTTTCGACTGGGAAAATCACGAGGGAACGAATATAATCAAAACGCATGAACAATTCTAGGGCTTTGGCAGAGCGGTATTTCAATATTAGTGGACTAAAAACACGCATAACTGAAGCGAGACAAAAGAGAACTGCCCCAAGTTCTGTTTTCAAAGATGAATTTTCTTCACAATCGAAAACAATTCAGGAAACAAAGTGGGGGGGGGGGGGCTTACTAACCACAGATCGTTTATCTAATTCGCTAGCAGGCAACGTGTATGAGATGGAACTTAAATTCTTACAATGCAGAACGCTCACTCTACAATGTCTGCAAAAGAATGCCCGAAAATAATGGAAACTATCACAGTTTGAGAACACATCACATGCCTTAATAAAAATGCCAATCCACTCCTAGAAGCGCTTCAAGCACAGCTGGTGAGGAGCGAGTCATTGTCTGCAACCGCCGCCAGGCCGAGCGGGCGCGCCATCCCACCGCCGCCCGCGCCGCTCGCCGTCTGCGCCGCAGCCCCAGCCGAGGCCCTCCGAGGCAGGGTCCAGGCCGCACGCTGCGGGAGCGGAGCGGTGGTGGGGGAAGTGGTGGGGATGCGCGCGCCACACGCCCGCCGCCACACACCGGATTGCAATGAAAGTACGCCGAAACTTGCGACATTTACCGCAAATATCGCTTAGTACTAATTGTTTGAACGGATAGAATTGTTGATGACGCACAAATAAACCCTCTATCTGATTTTGGTCGGGTCAATGTTTGCGGGAAGGCTAGTACAACGTGCTCGCTCTCTGTCTCTCCCTCGTGGCGCTACCGCCCGCTCTAGCGGCGCCTGGCGGAGGCGATTTGGGAGTCGGGGCAGGAGTGGGGGTAGCCGGGAATGCCGGCTCGGGCGAAGAGAAATCTGTGTGACACAACTTGTTTATTCTGGCCTGGTGAACTGCCAGGGTCGGAGGCATTCAATTCTCCGGGAGCGTCAACTCTCCGCCGTCCGTTGTAAGCGCTTATCCGAACGGGCTGCGAGTTGACAGTCAGCTGTTCGACATTACGAAGCGGCGTTGGGAGCACGGCTCAATCGCGAAACCGTTCAGCAGATTGGAATTTCGCTCCTTTCGGCTGCGTGCGTGTGACAACCGGTCCATAAATGAGAAACGCGGTCGCGTGAAGCAACTCCGCACCTGAGTCGAGTGGTTCCGAGTCGTGGTGGTGTCGGTCGGCTTTCGCTAGCGCATCAGAATGGACCTTCTGTGCAATGAAACGGAGTGTGACTGCAAAGCGTACCCGGATCCGGTCTTGCTCAGCGACGAACGAGTGTTACAGAACCTGTTGAAAACCGAGGAGCGGTACGCGCCGTCCGGCTCGTACTTTTCGTGTGTGCAGAGCGAGATTACACCGGAAATGAGGACCATTGTCGCTGAGTGGATGCTGGAGGTGAGTTGTTGGTGGAGTGGATTGTTCACTCGTTGTCCTTTCCTCAAGACTGTTGGTTTAGCACTTCACCACACAACACATCAGGACTTGCCAGTACAAAACGCATATAACAGTCGATGTGGGAATACTCTCTGAGGGCCTTCTACCTTCACTTACGTAAGTTTATTGAATGAATGAAAAATAGTTCATATTTGTGTAGAACGAATATATCGTTACATTTTCTTCCATATTAAGGATTGTTTCGTGCTGTATTGAACCGGGATGGTCAGGGGATGTTTGGTTGAGGAGAGAAACTTACTATAAAAGTGGTCGACAATGTGTAATGTTTGTGTTGTGAGAACAGGATTTAGTCCGGTCGGATACTTCAAGCTAGCTAATTCAGTATCATTTTAAGTGTACGGATATTTTGTTTATTTTTGGTGTAATGCCAGATTTTTCAAAACGACAATTTAATATATTTTCTGCCGTCGAGTGGATGCTGAAGGTGAGTTGTTGGTGAAGTGGATTGTTCACTCGTGTTCTTTCCTCAAAACTTTTAGTTTAGCACTTCACCATACAACACATCAGGACTTTCCAGTACAAAACGCATATAACAGTCGATATATGTGTGGGGATACTCTCTGAGGGCCTTCTACCTTCACTTACGTAAGTTTATTGAATGAATGAAAAATAGTTCATATTTGTGTAGAACGAATATATCGTTACATTTTCTTGCATATTAAGGATTGTTTCGTGCTGTATTGAACCGGGATGGTCAGGGGATGTTTGGTTGACGAGAGAAACCAACTAAGAAAGTGGCCGATAAGCCGCAATGTTTGTGTTGTGAAAACAGGATTTAGTCCGGTCGGATACTTCAAGCTAGCTAATTCAGTAGAATTTTAATTGTACGGATATTTTGTTTATTTTTGGTGTAATGCCAGATTTTTCAAAACGACAATTTAATATATTTTCTGCCGTCGAGTGGATGCTGAAGGTGAGTTGTTGGTGAAGTGAATAGTTATCTAGTTATTCTTTCCTCAAGACTTGGTTTTGCACTTCACCATACATCAGGACATTCCAGTACAAAACACATAACAGTCGATATATGTGTGGGGATACTCTCTGAGGGCCTTCTACCTTCACTTACGTAAGTGAATTGAATGAATGAAAAATGTTTCATATTAGTATAGAACGAATATATCGTTACATTTTCTTCGATATTGAGGGTTGTTTCTTGCTGTATTGAACCGACATGGTCAGGGGATGTTTGGTTGAGGAGAGAAACCAGCTATAAAAGTGGCCGATAAGCCGTAATGTTTGTGTTGTGAAATGAGAAGTTAGCACGACCGGAGACTTCAAGTTAGCTCATTCAGTATCATTTTAAGTGTACGAGTTTTTGTTTGTTTTTAGTGTAATGCCGGATCTTGTCAAAACAACAATTTAATATATTTTCTTGGATTGTGTTCTCATTGGCGCATTTCGTTTTCTTCGATGTTCCGCTTTCGTTTTCAGCACGGACAAAATAGCCTATGGTATGGAATTATCCGTTTTTATTAGCATTTTGGTATTTAGGACAATAAAAGCAATGAAAAAGCAAGTACCCTTGTGGCATTTATTCTTAATGTAACTGATGTAACGCCAAATTAGGCGTTAATATAACGCCTAATTTAACGTTAATGTAATGCCAAATTAGGCGTTGAACTAATGAGGCAAAACAACAACAAATAAACTATTAGGAGGTTACCGTTGATCTTTAAGTAGTTGAATTACTTTTCAAAACAATATATATATATATATATATATATATATATATATATATATATATATATATATATAGATTTTAGAAAGTGCTTTATAAATTATACCCCACTTACCTACGTTGACGATTTAATTACTCACAATATTTACGCTGTACTTTCCAAACCTAATGCGCGTAGTTCAGTGCGGGATGAAGAAAGCTGTGCTGATGAAGTTACAAAATAAGCAACGTCATTGTAATGGGTTCCAGTGCTCACCTAAAATTACACAGGAAAGAGAAAACTCAAATATCAGGACATCGTAATAATGCGTATTTCGCCCGCATGGCCTAACTCGGAGTTCTAGAAAGAGACCGATTCATTTACCGTGGAAGGATACCAATTAGCACTAGGACATTTCTGCGTTTTCGTGGTTGAAAGGCTCTGAGAATGCGTTGTCGATCGCCGAAAGAGAGAAAAGAAAACCTCCTCCTGCTTCCAGAAGGGTGGGGTGAGCTCTGCCGGACGAAAGACCATCCACGCGAGGTGCTGCATCTCCTTTGGTGAATGAACGCGCGATGGAAAGTGATCGTGCTCTGTTCATTCAGCGCGTCACTCATCCCAAGAGCTGTGACAATGGCGACCGTGTGGGGACCGAAGGGAATTAGGAGCTATTCAGCGAGTGAATGAAATGCCGCCGGCGCCGGAACCTCGTGAACAGGTGGCTCCACACTGCTACCAGCATTTTTTACATTTTTTAATTTTAACTTTTTTTTTAGATATAAAATAAATTCTCGTGGTTTAAAGTAAATGTTTTTCTTTATCTTTTATAACACGTCAAACAAAATGCGAAAGTGTTCGTCTGTACCTAATGTACTGAAATCGCAAGAAAATTGTTTACAGGTTTACAGATTGTAATTCACACATTTATCGCAGAGTGTGGCTTTAGGATTGTCGCCTTATCACGATATACTTACGTTCCTGAAAAGGAAGTGTCTCGACTAATTCACGTTTCAGATTTTGAACAAAAATTTGAGTTTTTGATCATGCTCTGATGATTCATTGTATCAGTGTTTTGATTTGTGTATCCTCCACTATTTCAATGTGACTATTGGGTTTTATGCCAAGGGGTTTTTTTTAATTTCTTTGTAATCTTCCCTTTTTGCAGTTTCAAGGGAATTGTTAATACTTTTCTACAATCCATTTCGATAAAGCATTTCGTTCTTATGAGATCTTCCGATGAAAATGTTGTTAAACGCGTAGGTTCTTTTGAGCGAAATACCTTGTCATTCCTGATTTTCTTTTTGTTAATAATTTTTCGGTCCTACGTTCATCTCCTCAATTGACTCATTGTTGTTATAAATATGTAAATCTCCGTCTTTGAAAAGACACTTGAAAAGCTGCGAAATTACTCAAAATCTTACATCATTCATCTGAATTTTAGAATGTAAACATGTTCGAACATGAGATGATCCTGCGACGTAAACGACCATTCCTATTCTTAGGTGTGTTAAATAATAAACGTTGGGAAAGAAAATAGAAGTTATGTAATGCAAATGACGCTGCGTCAAAGATCCAGAGGGCGTGTGTTGTCATATCGCCATATTTATACAGAGGAAGGGGAGTAATCACAAGGAAACGTCTGATTATGATAGTTCACAGAATTCAACGTTTCTCAAGGCAATAAAAAACCTCACACCATACAAAGTACAGGAATGAATGAAGAAACGAGTGCATGATCTGTAGAGTTCATATGTACTTAAGAAAATAAGGAATGTATACATATACATACATGCATACAAACATTTATTTGAACTGCAATTGGGTATGGCACAGTGGCAGTTAAATAACAATAATTATAATAACAGTAACAACAACAACAACAAAAACAACCCACAATAATAATAATAATAATAATAATAATAATAATAATAATAAACAGCCTTTTTGGTATAAAGGATGATGGTGCACTCACCAAAGGCTGGCTGAATTGATCAATGATGTCATACAACAACCAGATATGATGCCAGAATTTCTTACCCAGGGAATTACATATCTGATATCCAAAGACCCACAAAAACAAGAAGATCCAACAAAATAGCGCCCTATTTCTTGCCTGCCAACGATGTATAAAATCATTACATCGTGCCTTTCACAAGGGATATACACCCACTGTAGAGACAACGATATTGTTGCAGTCCAACAGAAAGGCTGTAGCAAAAGCTCCATGGGTTCCAAAGAACAATTAATTATAGATTCAGTAGTGTGTGGTCAAGCATATGCAAAACATCGCAACTTGTTCATGGCGTATATTGATTACAAGAAATCCTTTGATTCTGTACCACATACCTGGCTGATAGAAATACTTAAGATCTATGAGATTGATATAAAAGTTGTCTCTTTCTTGGAACATGTTATGTCGAACTGGTGAACAAAAATTATCTTAAGTACTCCTGTTGACAACATCCAAACTGATACAATCAATGTGCGAAGAGGTATTTTTCAGGGAGACTCATTAAGTCCCCTCTGGTTTGTCATCTGTATGAATCCACTGTCTAATCTCTTGAATTCCACTAAATGTGGATTTGGAATTAAATTAGGAGCAAGAATGCTGTATCACATAAATCACATTTTATATATGGGTGATTTGAAGATATATGCTTCGAAAAAATCTCAACATGAACAACTATTGAGTATTGTGGAATCATTTTCAAAAAGTATTAAATGGAGTTTGGCCTGGAAAAATATCGAACATTGAATATTGTAAAAGGAAAGCTTTTGAAAGCTTTCCTTTTCTCGGAAAAGCTGTGAAAATTGCTGTGGGTAAACTGTCCCAATCTCTAATTGTTCTGTTACAAAAGGAAAATTTCCCAAGATCTGAATTCTGATTCCTTGTTCGAATTTTGTGGGTGTGATCGCCTCGGCCGAAATAATTTGGTTTTTCTAGTCTAGCCTGAATTTCCTTCCAAGCTGGTTGACCTACGTACGATATATAAGGAGCGCTAAGTTTGTTTAAGCTATTGAATATAAAATTATACTTTAAGCTATTGAATATAATATTTAACTATTGAACATAAAATTGAATGAATTTTTATTTTCAAATATTTGTATAACATTTTTCATTACCAACAGTAGACATTCTTGTAATTCAAAACAATCGATAGTTATGAGTGGCACAGCCATGGAACATAAAATGCAGCGGACTCTTTCAAGTGCAATGGTTTCTGAAGAAACGTGTAATGGAGTGTTACGTCCCGCAGGTCTCGCCGCTTGTTAGAAGCCTCGTTGGCGACATTCCGCGGCGAATCCTCAAAGGTGCAACGCACGTCGTAGGTCGTAGATAATGCATCGCGTTATCTTGGGAGCCTGGCCTGGCGGCAGATGCCGGCTCACCGGCGCACACTGGTTCAATCGGCCTAAAACCTGGTCATAATTGCAAATACGAGTGGATTTGCGTAAAAATGGGTATCAATGGGTTTTTGAGGTCACTGAATTTGAACACCATAAATAAATTTCAATAATAAATTTCAAAAATAAATTTCAAAATTCAAAATGGTGGCTTGGAAGTGGCGACTCATATAAAAACTAACAAAAATGCATAAAAAATATACATGGGGGGAGATGACTGATTTCCAATATCATAATGAAATTTCAAAATTAAAAGGCGGTTTGGAAATGAGTAATTGATTCATAAAATAATTAATGTGTAGAAATATGGATACAATAGTTCTCGTGGTTGCCGGTTAATCTTGTTATCATTCCAAAAATTTATATCAGTAATTTTCTTATTAAAAGTAATTATAAAAAGGATAAATCGAAAATTTATACCCAGAAAATAATTCCCTGTTTCGTCGAAGACATTTCCGTGATATCTAGTGTTAAATCTTACTATGTAGCTTTGCAGTAAAGTGGTTATAAAACAAAAAGGTGCAGGTATGTGCAGCTAAATGTGTAATATTCTGATTAAGAGCATTCTACTTGATAAACAAAAAAACGATTGACGCAGGAATACGCAGGACAAAACATATAATCGAAAATATACATGACTAACATTGTTACGCTCCAGAGTTTAGAGTTCAGCCGTATTATATACAAAATTATTAGACAGTTTTTCTTAACACTAGACCTGACTTACAGTCAAAAGTGTATTCTGTTCGCAAATACGAAAAGAATCCACAAAAAAATTTAAAAACTTTTTTAATTCACAAATATAGTAGACAAGAATCAATGAATGCGAGTGCTTCGAGGAGCGGAGAGTTTACGTGAAAACGACAAAAATTATTAAAATAACGTTCCGGAGCTGAAATAGCGTGTTTCAATGTCTTCCCAACGAGATTTGCTAAATCAGAATTCCGCACGCGAACTTCGAATTTTGCCTTTATGGCCTGGTTTTTGGCCCGAACCAACCAGTGTGCGGCAGGGACCCGCGTCTCAGAAGGCAATGACGTTGGGCGCCTGTTGTCGAGTGCAAAGCGCATTTCACACGTCGGCGTCTGAAGTGTCATTAGACAAGCTATTTCTGCATCGTGCTACAAAGGGGAATTCCCGCTATAGAACACATTCAAACATCACCCCGGTAAAACACTAACACAGCAGGGGTAATAATTTTACGGTAATTTACGCTTCTTTAAATGATTTCTCAGATATCTCATTGATCTAGGAATCCCACAAAATACTTTAATCATTTTATAAAATGTTAAAACTTTTAAAGCAACCATTTGTTAACTTGTGAAATATTTAATTAAACCATTGCAACAATGAAATATGTCCCGGACAAGTAACTTTCTTTTTCCTTTTCAATTACTTAAATTTTGAAATATTTTAAGCTCAACTAATAAAATCTAGATGTTAGAGTAGATCGAGATGAATAAGGAAATAATAGATCGATGGGCGAGTGAAATTCGGCGACTCAAACCTCCCTATGATGAAGTACTTGAAATCTTCAACTTGTTCTGTTTCTTTCGTATTCGAGATATTCATGTTCTACCGGATACCTGAAATTTTTCGACGTTTGTATGGTTTTATCATCCAAAATAAAGATATTTGAAAAAAACATGAAAGATTTGGAAATAACAAAGAGAAGAAACAAAAAGAGAAAGCGAATAAAGTGATATCTGAGCTGTGTTGCGATATGAAGCAGAGTAAAGGTGGAGCGCTGAGGGCATCCCACACCCGGGTGGAGAGCCCTTGCGCGGGAGCGAGGTAGGACGATTTTCATTTTTCCACAAACAACTAAACCAAATGAATACAAAGGACATGCGTGGAATGGACTGTGTGATAGGAGACGATCCAAACTGTTGTAGAATTAAAGTAGTTGGATTCATTGAGCTTAGCAAAACCAGATTCATACGGCCGATTTGTGTTGCTTCGTTCACATATTTATTTATTTATTTAGTTACCGTCAGGAAACGGTACTTTGTGTGTCGTACTCTGTGGAGAAGTACAATTGCAAAGTGAAGGTGAGACTCCGTCCTTCAATCGCCACGATTTACATAAAATATCTTTGAGAGAAGCTCACAGGACATTGTGTACGCATTTTCCATGAAAGCGCAGTGGTTGCCGCCCCAAACACAGCGGGGGCGACGGGCAGTCTGCCCCTCGGGCGCGGGGCGGCGCGTCGCATCGTAATCAGCTGCTTCCTGTGAGAGGGCGCGCGCTTCCGCAGGGAGGGCAGATAGCCGCCTGCCTCCCGCCCTGCCCTCGGGGAAGACAGAGTGACTCGCGCTCATTCAGGTGGGGCTTCTGCCGATGAGGAAAGGTTCATTGATTTGTTTCGTGTTTCCGGGCGCGTCAACGGCTTTGGTCGTTAGTCCCGTTAATGTAGTGCATGTTTTTCTCGGGAGACGGCGGTGATCTTCCCCCGCTGGATGACGAGATCCGGCGCCGACCTACCGTCGGATAGTGGGGTTTCCCCCTAACCAGGACTCTCCCACCAGCGGGGCACCGCCCCAGCCGGGACAAGCTCTAAGCTCCCGATCGCTCTCCCGGAATATGTGGTAGTGTAGTACATGTTAGTGTAAGTGTATGTGTAAGGAGAGGGGACAGGACAAGGAATGGGTAGGGCAGATCGCGCGTGATCCGTGGCCCGTTTGGTAGGGTACTGTTCCGGCATTCGCCTGATGTTGATCGGAGAAACCACGGAAAACTACCGATCAGAGCAGCCGGCCGCTAGAATTCTCTTCCAGACAGCGACTGAATTTGACCTCGCTGAAAAGCTAGTGTCAGAAATCCTGCCGCCGTCAGGACTCGAACCTATGACCTCCCGGTCAGAGGCGCTGCAGTGACATCAGCTGATGCACTGAGCTACCGCTCCCGGTATGAGGAAAGGATTGTCCCATTCTTTATCTTCTGCCTGCACTGTTTCTCCTTCTTGTCTTTCTTCCTCTTCTTGACTTTGAATTCGGTTTCTTTCTTTTAATAGATCGGCGGGAAGACGATCCCATCTTCTTTCTTTCTTCTCCATCTTATTTTTCTTCTTCTTCTTGCTCTTCGGCTTCTTTCTTTCTTTTTCTGAGTTCTGTGGGAGGACGACACTAGTTTTCTTTCTTCTCAACCTTCTTTCTTCCTATATTCTTCTGATTTACCTTGTCACCTTCCTTTTCCTTTGTTGTTTTTTCCTCCTACGTTGTTGTCTCTTCTTTTAGTGCATTATTTCTTATTTCAGCATCACTTTCTTTATTTCTCTTTTTATCGCCGTTACTATTTCTTTTGCTCCCTTCATTGTCTTCTACCTTCTTTGCTTCTTTGTTTCCTTAAACACTGAGTAAAAAACTTATTGGGTAATAAATATTTTCAGCTCAAAATTTTGTTTTCATTCTACCAAATCCGTATTTGAAAAAGTGCTTTTGTTAATAAAACAGCAAATTATAATTGATGAACGGCCCTTTAGCGACTAAAAATATGAACTCGGGCCTCACAAAACAAGCGATCGCATTCGAAAAGAAAATGTTCGGACGAGTTGCCGGGAGAATCGTGCCGAGGGCCGAAAGGGAGTGTGGGGGCGCGGGGGAGTCTTCCTCGCAGGTGCGCCGGCGCGGGGGCGTTCCTCCGCGCTCCTCCCCCCCCCTGCACCTCGGGACGCGTTCCTCAGGGTAACCGTCCTCAACCACTCTTTCATTGGACAAAATTACGGACTTCATCGAATTACCGTTGTGAGATTTTTTCATGTACTATTGTCACACCCAATTACTATAATCAGTTACATTTTTTGTGAATGTTCGCATTTGTGAATTACACATTATTGTACCCTTTTACGACAAACTTCATTTTCACTGCCTCACAGTATTACGTAGTCCATGAAATGAGTAAATATTTAAGAGGATAATTAATTAATTTTCAATTGGGAAGCCAGCGATAACTATTTCCAAAATGTTACTAATTACCCCACAATATTGGACAAGCACCCTAAAACATTAGACAATTGTTTTCAAACACGTCTGAAATTTAATTCTTGTGGAACTCCCAGAATCAGTGAACGCACTCTCATTTTAAATTCGAACCACAAACCCTCTTTGACATGTGTATTCCGCACCCCCATCCCCTCCCAAATTGGTACTGAAGAAAATTATGATTTTTCAACTCTGAATTCTTTAGCAGAGCCCGACCTCACGCCCTGGGACCCCGGACGTACCACGCACGTTGCACAAGCGAAAGCATGACCCTTCTTTTAAATGTCAATAATAAAAAAATCATGGTCCTTTTAAACGTGAATGATAAAATAATCATGGTCCTTCTTTTAAATGTGAATGATAAAATAATCATGGCCTTTCTTTTAAATGTGAATAATAAAATATTACTTAATAAGCCAACAACGTTGGGAAAACTTTTAATTCTCGTCCCCTTAACACTTAGTTGGTGTTTAAATATCTTCATAATGAAATTTTCTTTCGCGCCGCCTGAAGTTTAACCCTTGTGGGAGTCCCGAGAACAATGAACGCACTCTCATTACGAATTCCAACTCCACGACCGAATCCGAATCCCCTCCTTCTATCACAGCATCGCGTGGATGGTTCGGAACCGGGGATACGACCTGATACCGTTGTTTTCAAATTATCGATATTTTAAACATTTCTATAATTGAGGCCTATGGTTTTTGAACAGCAATGTTTTATGCTCGATGATTTTACGTTTACGATGTTTTGTTCGGGGATGAAAAAAATCCATAATTACAGTTCTGTAAAAGTGAAAATTAGAAATAATAACTGATAGTATCACACTGTCTGTTTACGAACAGCACGAACGTGGTAAGTACTACCTTCATTGAAGAGACTGTTTTTCCAAGCCGAGGTGACCATGATGTCCTTTCCAAGATATTTCTTTCGTCTTTCCTCGCTTATCGCACATGGGGAGGCGTTTTTTAAAACTTTTTCAGTTAAATTTTAATTACAAAATAATATACATGGTCATTGTCAAATATAATTTTGTTGCGTACAAATTGAATGTTAGAGGTTACTGTACTCTAAAACATGGATCTTCAAAAACATCGATGGCTTTTTGTCGATGTATTTTTAACATCGATGTTTTAATTTTGAACATGGATGTTTTAATTTTGCACATGGATGGTAGGCCACATGGATGTTTTAATTTTGCACATGGATGGTAGGCACCATGGATGTTTTAATGTTGCACATGGGTGGTGGGCCACTTGGGTGTTTCGTGGCCGCTGTGTGGGACGCCCGTGACGCCGTGCGTGTGCTTTTGTGGCGCAGGTGTGCGAGGAGCAGAAGCGCCAGGAGGAGGTGTTCCTGCTGGCGGTGAACTACATGGACAGGTTCCTGAGCGTGTGCAACATCCGCAAGACGCAGCTGCAGCTGCTGGGCACCACGTGTTTGTTGCTGAGCTCCAAGCTGCGCGAGAGCAGCCCCTTCTCCGCCAAGAGACTAGTCTACTACACCGACAACAGCATCACCCTGGACGACCTTTGGGTGAGTTGCTACTTCATGGCCGAGTTGAATGTCGACGCTTAAGGCACAATGCATCGTATCTCCGGGCAGCAATTATACACGAGATCCAAAATAATCGACTTATTTATCCAGCTAACACAAACATACAGTTTATATTCTTTTGTATTTGGTTTTTCTAATGCGAAAAGTGTAGTTTTACAAAGTAAAAAACCGGCTGATCCCGGGTTTACGGTGCATCTTAGCCTAAGCTTCTTCGATTGCTGTGCCTTGGCGGGATCCGATTCTCTGCCAATCGGAGCGCAGGAATGTTATCGTTCACGAGACAGGAATCGTTTATATTATTTTAGTAAAGCCTTTTTTTAAAATTGTAGTTTAAGAGTGAATATCAAATTGAAAAACCAAGTTCGTACTTTTAGCGTCAATATGCGTTTAGGACGATTGATGGTTCTACAATAATTTTGCAAACCAAAGCTTATAGTAATATATCAAATCCGGGAGGAGAGAAATTGGGTCTGCGAGAGGAAACTACTCGATTGTTGGCGAAATGTATAAATTTGCAACTAAATAAGATACACATCAGGGAGTCGAGAGAACTTTAATCAATCCCTTTTGTAGTCAATTTTCCTTTTCACAGCTAGGTTTTAAAATATAGTATAGAAGGGTATAAGGATAGCTCCAATTTTATCTGCACTCTATTTTATAAGAGCATTTCGAGAATGATAGGATTGCAATGATCAAGTCATTTTGCATTTATTATTACTCGGTTCATAAAAAGATATTGCCGTTGATTGATTCTCCAACTACTGTATACGTATAAAGAGGATAATAACACAATTTTTTATTACTCACGCATTTTTATAGTTTTTTTCTGATAAACTGCTTTAACGTCCGTATACATTGTAAATGACTGTTCATAGAAAGCTTTCTACTTCGGTATGAAGCTAATAATTTACAGGTCAGTAGCTCTGTTAGTCTAGAAATTGATTGGAAATATGATTATTTCAAGTTTGGAATGTTTCGAGTCGTTTGCGAAAGTCTTTCCAAATCGTTAAGGAAGAATGAAACAAATTTAGTTACTACTCGTACCTTTCTCTTCAGCGTTCACGCTTTCTCGTTTTGAGCTAAACTTTTGTGTTCAACTTACTTATTGTATACAACATTTCTTCTATACATCACATATCCATCTACTTTTCTGAAGATCTCAATCATGCTTTCGTGTTTTTCAATCGAAGACAATATGTCTTTGTTTATGAAGCAGGCAATTGAAATGGGAGAGGGTTTTCTGAAACATGCCATCCACGGCCAATACCAATTGACGAGTACTCCCATCCCTGCTGCTTTAGAGCCGTTACATACCTTCATAGACCCGCGATTGCGCCCTTCTCGCGACTGAGGATAAGTGTATTTATTACTTGGAAATGAACTTATATCTCGTCTAGATTCTCTGCAAGCAAACGGAAATCTCGACGATTACGTTGTTTCCAGTCAGTTTTTACCTTCATAGACCTTTAGACATTAGACCTTAGACATTAGACCTTAGACATTAGACCTTAGACATTAGACTTTAGACATTAGACTTTAGACATTAGACTTTAGACTTTAGACTTTAGACTTTAGACTTTAGACATTAGACTTTAGACATTAGACATAGACACTAGACCTTTCCACCTGCTATGTTCGTCTATCTTCTTGGTATTAGGTTGTGCCAAGCTCCTTTTAGATTGTTTTAACGTGAACTTTCCGTACCTTTCTGAGTTCTTTAATGAAGAATTCATTTAAAACGTAAGTTCATAGTAAAGTTCTCATTACCGCAACAAGTAATGTACCTTTCATTGTCCCATTGAAACATCTTGTTAGAAATTCAATTTCGCTAATTCGAAAAACACTTTGAATTAAAGTACCGAGAAACAGTAAAAGATAAGAATAAAAATTGAAAAAGGTGAAGATTGAAATAATAA
Organism: Teleogryllus oceanicus; assembly: GCA_964035755.1. Classification (NCBI taxonomy): domain Eukaryota; kingdom Metazoa; phylum Arthropoda; class Insecta; order Orthoptera; family Gryllidae; genus Teleogryllus; species Teleogryllus oceanicus. Next base: position 65,314,980 of record CAXIVR010000006.1, on the reverse strand, counting down.
TATATTGTTGAAGTGAATCTTGCATTATTAAGTGAATATTTGAAACAAAATACTTGTATTTGTCGATTATACCACTATTATTACCTAATTAAAAGTGAGGTTGGATGAAAAAATGCTAATTTTCGTTCTTTTATTAATTCCGTTTCTTTTATTAATTCGGGCCTATCTAAACTACTATGTACTACTTTTCATTACGTTGATTTATAACGTATCTTTAAAATAAAAATTATTTACTATTATTATTTTTAACCTACCTCATTAATTTTAGTCAGCGACGAATATACGCTTGTTTATACTAATAGACGGAATGGGATACACATAGACTAAATAAAACGGTCAGACACATTATTATGACACTCACTGTATCGCATCTGCGATCGTTAATTATTCACGACTTTAATGTTTGAGCTACGTGTGAGCATCGGTGTGGATAACAGGTGACATTCGGTCGGTACCCGGTGGGTTCAAATATTGTATTTCATCCCTCCCCACTCACATCACATCTATCCCTCACTTTTGTCCGGTGGAGAGCAGGGGTGTCCAACTTGCAAGGCCTTAAGAGCCACAACTAGAACCTTTAATATGGTTGCGGGCGATAGTTTCATTACAAGGGCGATCCACACATCTCCCTGTACATGTATTGTTGATCTCGGCTGATTGCCCGGCTGCTCTGGAACGGGGCAGAGGGGGTGGAACCATGCGTGATATCAGTCCGTAGCATGCATAACACCGTGAAAGACATTGGGATGATTTTGAATTTCTGATTTACTAGAAAAAATTCTTAAATCTAAACTTCACCTATGTTTACCACGCGCTTGGCGCGGTTATGATGTTGCTCGATGTGGATGCAAAGAACTTTCACTTTTGAGTAAAATCCTTTCGCGGTCCACAATAAACGGCCAGTTGGACAACCCAGGTGTAGAGAATAAATGTAGAATAAATCGTTGGCTTACGGGTGAGAGATGTTGGGTCGGGTTATCGGGTCTTGGGAATACTCTAAACGGGACACATTTCCTAAATTCTTAAAATGTTCCAATTTGCTAGTTTGTGGAATATTTTAACTGTTAACATTTCGTAAAAATGAATTGATTATATCCACATTTTTAATATTTTTTAACTTTATTCAAGAACCAAATAGATTTATGTCACTTCATATAGTAATAATTGTTACTGTTATTATTATGAAATGCACGCAAAATCATTTACCATTATTTTTCAATGTCTTCAGTTTCTCTCAGGGCTTGAACTCTTGACTTGATGTGTTTTCGCTTGTATGCTGACGTGAATCCCTCTCTGTTTAGTTTTTTTTAGGGGTTATTCAAAAATACTTACGCAATTTTAGCTTCTTCAAAACCTCCATGAAACAATTAGCAGAACTTATTAACATTTCACTGATTTTTTTTCTCCTTTTTTTTCTACCGCTCCTCTCATCCCAATTCTTTCCCAATTTCCTATCAAACTCATCCTCCCTCGCTTTCACTCCTGGCATCGAAACTACGTGCGTATTTTTCATTGAATGACTTCCTTTATTCTGTACTATTGTAATATAAATTCTGAAAATGGTCAACCGGGAGCGGAAGCTCAGTGCATCAACTGATGCCACTGCAGCGCCTCTGACCGGAAGGTCCTAGGTTCGAGTCCTGACGGCGGCAGGATTTTCGACACTAGCTTTTCAACAAGGTTGAATTCAGTCGCTGTCTGGAGGAGAATTCTAGCGGCCGGCTGCTCTGATCGGTAGTTTTCCGTGGTTTCTCCGTTCAAAACCAGGTGAATGCCGGAGCAGTACCCTATCAAACGGGCCACGGACCGCGCGCGATCTTTCCTTCCTCTTCCTTGTCCTATCCTCCCCCCCCACACACACTTACACTAACATGCACTACACTACCACATATTCCGGGAGCTTAGAACTTGTCCCAGCTGGGGCGGTGCCCCGCTGGTGGGAGAGTCCTGGTTAGGGGGAAACTCCACTAGCCGACGGTAGGTCGCCATCCAGCGGGGAAAGATCATCGCCATCTCCCGAGAAACAAACATGCACTACACTAACGGGACTAAAGACCAAAGCAGTTGACGCGCCCGGAAACACGAAAAAACGAAACCAAAGTGCAAGTGGTGAGGCGGAAGAGCAGGCTGAATGGCCCGAGCCTTTATTCGGAGCCTCGCGTGCCCGAGCGCGCCGCCCACGGCATCGGTCCTCGGAAAGCGCTATCGCCAGGAAGCGGCGCCGGCGCGGGCGCGGGCGCGGGCGTTATCTGGCGGGAGGGCGTGGGGAGGCTGGGGTCAAGCCACGCGGACGTGTCCGCCCGCGCCCTCGCGTTCATTCATTCGCTGGCTGCGGGCGGGGGTTGCGCGGGTCAGGGCGGCAGGGCGTCGCCCCGCCCCCTCCTGCGCTGCGGGTTGAAGCCACTCAATGAGAGCGGGCGCGACGCCCGCCCGCCTCTTCCCAAGTGAGTGGGAGCACTTTCGCAGAGGGAGATTGTTTGATGGATTGATTTTTTCGTGTTTTCGGGCACGTCAACTGCTTTGGTCATTACTCCCGTTAGTGTAGTGCATGTTTTTCTCGGGAGTTGGCGTTGATCTTCTCCCGCTGGATGCCGAGATCCTAGCGGGGTTTCCCCCTAACCAGGACTCTCCCACCAGCAGGGAACCGCCCCAGGCGGGAGAAGCTCTAAGCTCCCGACCGGTCTCCCGGAAAATGTGGTAGTGTAGTGCATGTACGTGTAAGTGAGTGTGTAAAGGGAGAGGATAGGACAAGGAAGAGGAAGGAAATATCGCGCGCGGACCGTGGCCCGTTTGTTAGGGTACTGCTCCGGCATTTTCCTGCTGTTGGTGTGGTACAGCAGTCGATATTTCTGTCGACTGCTGTACTTCCGCTGGGCTTAAAGACCCTCACGCGTGTGTTAATGTCACGGTCAGTTGTCAAGAGGATTACCAGGTAGCATCTCCGCGTACGTGCCTCCTGCGTCACTACCCAGCGGCCAGAATTGGGAAGGAATAATGATAGGAGTAGGTTTTAGAACACTTCACAGGGGTTGGACTAGCCCTTGTGAAGCAGCCAAACTCGTTTTGTTGGAACAAATTTCACATGAGATTCGACGGGAATCGAACCCGGACCTCAGTGGTGACCGGCTACCGAGTTCGCTATGTGCCTCACGCAACCCTTCGTAATAATGAATATGCCGTTGGATTTCTAGTTGTATTCTGGCCAAACTATCTTACTAACACTTGTTTTTGTGAATTCACTTCTGCATGTATTGATTTCGTAAAATCTGTATCTGCAAGTAGTATTGCGAACTTTAAAGGGAACCATTCAAAGAATGCATCGCTTCGTGCGACCACGCAGCATTGTTCTCGAGAGCCAAACGTACTCTAGCGCAGCCCCTCCGCGTGGACGATCTGCGAACTAGAAGATTGAAGTGGCGCCAAATAAGGCTGCCTCCTCCGCCACGAAAGCCCCCATGAACCGGTTGAGGTACAACAGCAGCCAGCGATAGACACCACGGACCGTCATCCTCTTCTACTTCTCCTTCCTCTTCTTCTTCTTCTTCTTCTTCTTCTTCTTCTTCTTCTTCTTCTTCTTCTTCTTCTTCTTCTTCTTCTTCTCCTTCTTCTCCTTCTCCTCCTTCTCCTCCTTCTCCTCCTCTTCCTCCTCCTAATTCTTTATCATCTAATCCGTATTTTTCTCGTGCGTCCTTACCTCTCTTACTTTCTTTTCGTGTCAACTTCTTCCTGCTTTTATTCGCATTTGCCTTGTTCTTTTTCTTTGCGTCCTCCTTTGTCGACAAACTAGTTTGAAGCCGCTGAGCCGATTTTTAATATCTGAATGGCAATTAGAAGGCGGTGCAATTGGACGGTACTTCGCGTTTTCTTTTCTCGTATTGTCTCTCTCACGAGTCTTATTCTGTACACATTTTACTCCACCTGCTGAGAATCGTCTGCAGTTACCTACTTTAAATTGTCTTTTAAAATTGGCGTTAAAAATTATTTGAAATAGCATGTTATATCTGAAGAGAATAATAAGAATGAAATCGATTTTATACCCTGTAGGATCTCGTCTTGCATCGCCGTTGAAGTGCGAAGTCGTTTGCAAGAGAAAATGAGAGTGCACATTAATAGCCAGTTAAATCATATGCAGCGATTGCAGATATACCCCATCTAAACTCCACGCCGGCATCTTTCAAGATTAAACTCTCGTCTCAGGCGAATCAATTTCAATTTTAGTTCTTACTAACAACTCTGGCGTAGGGCGCGAGTGAATAAATCAATTGTGTGGGGCGCCCCAGGCGCTCGAGGGAACGCACACCGGAACGGTGCTTTTGCTCTCTGACACTGACGCTTGGGCAGATGGCGCCACCGTTCCTCGGCGCGACACAAAGGCGAGGACGGCACCCGGGCGATTCACTCACTCCTCGATGAGAGTTCTCTGCTGGTCGCGGAGAAATTGAATTTGCTTGGTTCTCAATCCCCTGCATTTTGCCTTTAAATATATGCAGGTAGTGAAAAAGTGAATGACCACCTGTTCTCTCCACTCGATAATAACTCTGATTCGAGTTTTAGGCGTCAGAAAATTAAGAGGAAAAAATTAATTTATCGTAACTTGATTGCTCTCTTCAAAAACATCATTTTTGCGCGTGAGAGCCAATTCTCCGTTTTCGAAACGAATGGTCAGCGTCTAGTGTGGAGGAAAACGAACAGAGTTCGAGCCGCATAATTTAATTCCGGCCGTAAAACACGGATGGGGTTCCGTCTTGTTAGTATGGGGGGTGTACGAGCGTTACTCGAGTCGGTAATTTCCACTTCATTCACGTTATAATGAACCAATATGACTACATTGACATTTTAAGAAATAATTTGAGAGACAGTGCTGCTTCAATGAATTTAGGGCAAACTTGCAGTATTCAACAGGACAATGATTCTTAGCACACTGCTTTCAATACGCAAAGTTGGTTAATTTACAATGCACCAAAACAACTGCACTATCCTCCTCAGACGCCGGATCTAAATCTGATAGAACAGTTATGGATTTTTCTGGGAAAAAAATAGAACTAGAAAAACCTAAACAAAACAGAATTGACGACAGTGCTACGAGAAGAATGAAATAATATTCCTCCTCAAATTGTGCAAAATCTTGTGAATTCCATGCTACAGAGACTTAGGGTCGGTATTCATGCTAAGGGCAAATTCTACAAAATACTAACATGTCTTTTTAGGAAATGCGTTTATTAGAACTAAGTGTCCAAAGAGTTTTGCGCCCCATTTCGGCGCAGTGTTTCTTGTACTCATCAGTACCAAGGTATTTCTTTACCTTTATGAAACTATTTTTGTGGAAATGCAGGAAGAACTTATTTATTGTCAAGATTATTTTATCTTATTTTGTTAAATTCCTCTGCAAAGTTTTCATAGACCCAAAACAGAAAGATTCGTGAGTGTCGACTCACTTTTTTACACTAATTGTATTTCGACGGTACCATAACAGTAAAGAGATTGAGCTAGTTACCTTTGCCGTGTCTTTACATTTCATTTTCAAATTTACTTCAAAATTCAAAATTTAAGTAGTATATGACTTAGTGTAGGGATCACAGAATTTTGAAAATGTGCACACAATCCACTTTTCCCCATAGCACGTCATACGCAGTTTTTAACTGTTTTTTTGACGTAAAATAAATAAATAAATAAATAAATTTCACTTTTTGAACCGTAAAAAATAGGAAAATGTATAATTTATTTAAAAAATATATTATTGAAATATGAAATTTGTTTTATAGTCAATTGTGTTTTGTCGACACGTTTCGCTCTGACTGCAAATTCCAAAAAATATCAACTACCAGTCTGTAAATTTCAAGTAAAAAAGAAAGATTACTCTTAGCACTTTACGGGATACGAATATTAAAGATCTGAAATATATCACCCGGAGCGAATGTCTATATACGTGAGAATTTTCCATTAAGTACTGTCTGTAATCAGTCATGTATTTTCTTTGCTAGCTGATTTAAGCGCAGTCATCAGCTTCTTTAAGTTACGCATGCACAAATTTCTATCGATGTCGGAAACAAGCAATATGAATCAACTTCCTTTCGACATGACGTTCTTTATCAACTTTTTTTTTTAAATGAATAACTAGCATGCAACGAATCTTTCGCGAAATTATCTTGCTCAGCATTTAGTTGCTTTATTTGGATGTAGTAATCTCGGAGCAAGCATAAAAGACATCTATTCTTTGCAGACACTCCAGAATGAACCAGAGGCGTTTTTATCGAGTGAAAGGATTGATAGACAGTTTATCTACTTCCTTTCAGCTGAAGACCCTCTTTAAAATTCTTTCGGAGCAAAATATCATACTCAAATTTCAACAAGTCTCAACTGTTATTTTAGGATAATGGTAGTAAAAAGCAGTTGACCACGTTACACTGAAACGGCATTGAGTACTAATATTTTATTTGTACGCTAATTTTGCATATGTGCTTGTTACGAATTCCTAATCGGTTTAGTCCTGTAATTGTATGTCCATTTGAATGAAAGAACATCGATCCCCGTGCCTGTAATAACACTATCGTTTGACGAAGCCTGGGGGCATTCAAAATTCATTCATTCAAAATTCAAAATTTATTGCTTATTTATCCTTGAAAATAGATTTTATTACATGGTGTTTTTTTTTTTAAATTCAAAATTTAAGTAGTATATGACTTAGTGTAGGGATCACAGAATTTTGAAAATGTGCACACAATTCACTTTTCCCCATAGCACGTCATACGCAGTTTTTAACTGTTTTTTGACGTAAAATAAATAAATAAATAAATAAATTCGAAAGGGAAATTGGGCGGGCGGGCGCCGCCAGCTGTCGCCGCCGCCGCCGCGCGCTGCCTTCTTTTGTCGGCGGAGGCAGCCACCCTTCGCGCTATCTGCTCGCTTGTGTGCTTTCTGATAGCATTCTTCTTGAGCTGAGCTGAGCCAAGATTTGCAACTTCACGCCTGCTTGGGCCCCGGTTCGTTTCTCCAGCCGAGGAGGGCTCTTCCCGCTGACTCGCACAGTCAGTATAACTCTCTCTTCTCTCTCTCTCTCTCTCTCTCTATATATATATATATATATATATATATATATATATATATATATAAGAGAGAGAAGAGAGAGAAGAAGAAGAGAAGAGAAGAGAGAGAGAGATCGCGAATAGGCCATTTTGGACCACGTAGGACATGTACTTGCACGGGCTCAGTATCATTTTATCACGTTGCAAGTCTTGCATGTAACTAATCACGGGGATCAGCATTAGGCTAAAACCGATTTTTACACCGCAGGGTTGTTCGTCCTGAGGGGATGGAAGATGGAATGATGATGAATGAATGATGAATGGACATCACACAGACACACACAAACACACCCATGCCCGAGACGGAACTCGAACCCGCGATCCTTCCGTCCGAGATCGCCACGGCACTACTGCCTTACAGATCTCAGGTATCCGGACTGGCGTAATATTATATATAAATATATAATAATAATTATTGGTTTCCTTCTAATTGTTATCGTGAATAATTGGGGCAATATTTTTCAAGGAATGTTATATCCACATAAATGGTTTTGTCATTTTGATCACGTGGTATCTATTCAGTTTCTATCAGCTGATTCACGTCTACAAATCGCATGTAAACAGGGCGCGGTTTGTTCGTCGTTATCACACTGGTGAACCCTCGAAGCAGACATCTTTGGTGGTTCATTATCCTCCTCCTAGTATCGCTGGTAGTATAATATAATTCATTGCATCCGGTTTTCCATTCGGTCTAAACGAGCTAAAGACGTAATGCAGCTCTCGAAATGCCCAACCCCGCACCGGGAGATCAGTGCATCAATTGATGCCACTGCAGCGCCTCTCCCCGGGAGGTCCTAGGTTCGAGTCCTGACGGCGGCAGGGTTTTCGGCACTAGCTTTTCAACTTCGTCGAAGTCAGTCGCTGTCTGGAGGAGACGGCTGCTCTGATCGGTAGTTTTCCGTGGTTTCTCCGATCAACACCAGGCGAATGCCGGAGCAGTACCGTACCAAACGGGACCGCGCGCAATCTGTCCTTCCTCTTCCCTGTTCTATCCACTCCCCTTACACACACACTTACACTAACATGCACTACACTACCACATATTCCGGGAGAACGGTCTGGAGCTTAGAGCTTGTCCCCGCTGGGGGCGGTGCCCCGCTGGTGGGAGAGTCCTGGTTAGGGGGGAAACCCCACTAGCCGGCGGTAGATCGGCGCCGCTTCCAGCGGGGGAAGTTCACCGCCATCTCCCGAGAAAAAACATGCACCACACTAACGGGACTAATAACCAACGCAGTTGACGCGCGCGGAAACACGAAAAAATCAATCAGTCCATCAATACATGGTAAAATGAGCTAAAGACGTAGTGCCGAACCCCGCCTGTGCGCTCGCCCCTGGAGGGCGACGCGAGGGCTGGAGGGGGCGTGCGCGGGCGATGGGAGGGAACCTGTTCCACCTGTTGCGCGCGGGCGGGCGTCTCGTGGGCGGCCGCGCATTCCGCCCTCCCCCCCCCCCTCCCCCGCTCCCCCGACGGCCGACGCCAGCGCCCGCGCGCGGCAGCGGCGGCGGCGGGAAGCAGCGGCGAGGAGACACCCCCGGGTGCGCCTTGTGCCCAACCAACGGCTTTGCTACTCACGAGATCGTTCCCAGAAAGTCCAAACAGTAACTAGACTTGGGTTTTGCTCACGTACTGGCTGAGGGTAGTATCTCCCGGATGGAATTCGGCACGACTTATTGAGTCGTTCTCAGTCTTGCCGCAAGATGTTGCATGATCGCGACCGCATCCAGCAGTGCTGCAGATCAAGCGACTCTAGCTGCAGGGCTGAGAAATTCTCAGTGAGAATGACTCGAAATGTCGTGCCGAATTCTGTCTTGGATATACTACCCTCAGCCGGTACGTTAGAAAAACCCAAATATAGAAGGTGTATAATATAATTTTCTATTTTGCAATATACGTCAACTTCATTAGCAATATTTTATATTTTGATAGAATTAAATAGGCTATTTCCAAAAAACCTCAACTGTTTTAACTAAATGAACATTGACGGTTAATTTTAATACTTCCGCAAAGTGCGAAAACTGCAAAAAATGGCAGATATTTTCTCGGATGTAAGTGTGACATTAAAGATATACATTTCTTTAAACTACAAATGGGTTTAACTCGGTGACAATGAATCACCGTAAAACAATTTAACAAATGACGCGCTTGGAATGAAACCGTAAGCCACTCAACAAGCAAAAACTTGGATTTTTAACTTTTTCGTTTCTGGTTTCGTTCGTAGAGATTGCCAAGCCACTGACGAAACAGTGCCATGCAACTCAGCAATGTGAGCTGTATCTTTGAATAAATAAAACTGCTTTTTTTATGTTGATGACCTGACTTGCAGAATTGTTTCTGCACTTCTATTTGCCTCTCCTGATAAAACTTGCTGAACGTGGGTTACCAATATGTGAAGACAAGCGCCTGAAGGGTCATTAGAAGTCAGCATAGTGCACTTTTGGTACCTCCGTAAAGTTAGAATCGCAAAGTTTTAAAAAATTATTGAAACTAGGCTCAAAATTTGTCGCTTTTTTGTCGCTTCAGACTTTACAAAAAACAAATTTTGTCGCTCTTCAAATATTGCCAGAAATGCAATTTTTTCGCAAACACGTGGCGAAAGTCGTGTCAAGTTAGCATCGCAAAATTGGTGTTTTGTAAAGTCTGGAGCGACAAAAAAGCGACAAATTCTTATGGTGTTATTTTTTATTTATGTCTGTAATTAGTTGGTTTTCTTGCGTTTGCGATGCTAACTTGATATCAAGTTAGTTAGCCGAATCTTAATACCAGGGTCAAATGAAGAGCGACAAATTATTTTGCGTAACAAATTAGCGACAAATTTTGAGCCTAGTTTCAATAATTTTTGAAAACTTTGCGATTCTAACTTTACGGAGGTACTTTTGGTGGCGGTCGTGCGCGAGGCCCTTTGTGCCCTGCCCCGCAGGCGCCACCTGCCGCGCCCTTCCAGGGCAGGTAGCGCAGCCCTCCAGCCCCGTTAGGCCCTCCGAAGGGCCCTCAGCGATTGGCATCGCCGCGCCGTCTTCTCGGCCGTCCCCAAGTGGCTGCCAATGACGCGTGAAAAGCGCTTTTCATTCTGCTTCGCTCCCCACCCGCCACAAGCAGGGGCTGACAATGAAGCGGTGGAGGGCCTTTGCGGCTTAGCGGCTCACGGCCAGGGAATTGTCGTTCGGGGAGTTGCGTTTCTTCTTGTCTACGGGCTGTTTGTATGCGTGTGTGTGTGTGTGTGTGTGTGTGTTGGACGCCCACACGCGCTGGTGCTGTTCGAGTTTGTGACTCCTAATTGTGTTTGCAGCGTGAAGGAGGGGAGGTTCTATTGAGAAAGTGTTGTTCAAATCAAAGTAGACCATCTCGTTCTGGAATCTATTCAAATCACACCCAACACGTCGGTTAAAATCTACATAAGATACATATTCCACAATTCTTCAACTCCTCTGATGAAAGCAAAATATAAAATTGTTATAAACCAAACTCCTAATTTATAAAGTTCAAACGCAATGGCAAATTAATCAATACAAAACATAATAAAGTTCGCAGAGAAGCATAATCTAAGAAAACAATTCGGGCGCCAATGCAGAAATGCAAAGTCCCAGAGGAAACAGGTCAAATTCGTAAAGGGTTCCGATTGTAAAAAGTCGCCGACATTCCTCTGAGAATCGTGGAAGCAACAAAGGATCATCGAGGCCTTTGTCTGAACGCGGGGAATCGGAAATCGATCACGCGCATTTTGCACGAATGCCGTACACTTGCGAAACCATCTTTGTTTGGTTAGCTTCATTTTGTTTTTATTGATCATTAAAATCTACATAATTCCATATTTCTTACTAACACTCAAAGGAACGCATTTGGTGAATATCCAAATGGTATTTTGCCATTCATTTCTGCTATTTCAATGACATAAAAGGATTTTCCAGAATTTCGAGGGCCAAAGTAGGCGAAAACCAATGCCTACAATATATTCAAACGTAATCGAATCAAAGAATAATTTATTGTAATGTCACATCCACATGTATAGTCCAAAACATCATCATTGATGAACGTCATCCTCATGCGGGCGTGTGTACATGTCGGATTAACTGACACCTCCACCCATTTACCAAGTAGTCAGTGGTTCAGATCATTCACGGCTAGAAATGCATTCACAAACCCTTCTGGATTTATAATCTGCCTAGTGCAGTGTCATTCAGCAAGTTGCTGCAACTTGTACTAAGCTACTACTGCTAGTAATAATAATAATAATAATAATAATAATAATAATAATAATAATAACCCACTCGCGGTCCTCGACATAATCCACTCTCTTCATAATGAGTTTGATCTCGCGTCCGTCACGCCATTTCACAAATCAGGCGGCTTTTTCCCCGGCGCGGAGCAAAGCCATCTCCGTCGCCTCCGAGGAAACGTTCCGTTTGGCGCGGCGTGGCGGCCACCCTCGCCGGTGCCCCTGGCGCGCCGCCCGCCCGCCCGCCACATGCGCACAAAAAGAGCGCGCGGCGAAACGACTCGGTTCAACGAACGGCTCGGAATTGAATCGTTCACTTCAGTGAATCGCATCCCTTTTCGATTCCATGATTCATTTGATTATTGGGTACAAACGAAAGGGCGTTGAGTAACAACACAAAATTTACCCGCAATACTTACACAGAATTGAGCAACTTATTTGTCGATGAATGCAGTAACTGTTTGCTCTTTTTTTATATGTTACTATTTTAATATCTCGAAATATAAATTATTGATCAGTTTCTGAGACGTCACAAAGGAAGAAATGGATATTGGAATTGTTTTTTATGAAATGCGGTTGTAATGGTGACCGTTTTCATGGGTACAATTTTTTAACAGAATTACGATATCTTCTCGAAGGTCAGATCTCGTAAAGGTTCCTATATTCCTTGTCAATGGCTCCTTAGATGCGCACGTCAGTATCAGGAATTAATCAAGCTGTAACGTAATGTCACTGCTATCTCTAAATCTTACAGCAATTACTTGTTTTGATTTTTAAAAATTTGTTACAATTTTTAATATTCCAATCAATTTTTGAATCGTTCTAACAACTAATTCAGAAAAATTGATTCTCGATTCTTTTGCCCTCTCTCACTTCTCGGCGGAATGTTCTTGGAAAGTGTTCGCAATGGTGGTGTGATAGAAAATAACTATTGATTCAAACTGATTGTGCAAAGTTTTTCAATCATCTAAAATGTAACATTCGGATCGTATTACCAATTGCAAATTATCTGGCTTTACCTCTCAAAGTTGAGAGCATTCTGGAAATTATTAATTTGAGGAAAACTTTTCCACTCAAATTTTATTCATCCTTCCCAATATAAACAAGTTTATGATAGCGTTTTGTTTCAAGATGCAACCTCCGTTAAACGTTCATTTGAAAATCGGTTGGTCTTGTCCGTTGGAAAGTGGTTCTTCGTAGAAAACTGTTATAAATCAGCTACCTGGTGAACTTCGAAAATATTCCGTAACAATGCACTGGTTAAGGTGCGGCCGGGAAGTCCTTTCTGAGAAGAGAAAGTATAAGACTCATTACAGTTCTCTAGCCCGCTTATAGTAACGGAAAAATTCTTTCGAAGAAAGATGTCCCTTGCAAGCTACCGACAAATGCATATTTTAGTTTAAAATTCTGTTATCTTCTGTCTCCAAACTTTCCCAATCTTTTCTCCTTTTCAGTTTTGTTAGTTCCCAGGTATTAAGTCGAAACTCTAAACCTTAAATCGTTTCTGCACCGAATCCCCTAGTATATGAAATGGTAGAGACACAAAAATATATTCTAAGTCGAAACTAAGTTAATGATTAAAATAGCGTAGTAGCACTCCCTTAATTTAATTTTTAAAGACATTGTATATATTTCAATATATTGTTTTCAATGTCACTTTTTCTCGAACCCCACATAATATAACTTTTTTATGGTGTTATTAAGTACATGAAGTCAAACTAGTACATAAAAAATTGCATTTACGAGCCGACTACGTTAGGTTTTGTTAAGAAAATGAAAATTTCCACTTCGTCCCTTCTTCCATTGAGTAAAATTTCTGAATTTAAATTGGAGTTGAGTATATTGGCGTCTTTGCGTGAATCTACCTCTTTCCATCTCCTTCCGGAGAAGCACTAACTCCTTTCGAATGAAGAAAACGGGTACTGTACATTTGCCAAAGGATTGCTATCGTTTACATGACCAACGCGTGCAAATGTGTCACGGTGGACCATTCGTATTTTCCATGTGTGATTTTCTTCTCGACGTGCCTCCTTCACTAGATGTTGAGCGTCTCTGGCAAAGTCGATGTTGCAACTGTCAAATACATCTTCGGGGATGCTTTGCCCCATCCTGTGTAGACAATTATGAATGCACTCTCTGATATAGCAATCCAAGTTTGTAAAGTTTCGCATCACTAGTGCATCTGCTCATGCGCAAAGACCGATAGTCGGTCCGTTAAGGCGGGCTCAAATTCTCCATTTATTCCATTGACACACGCAAGTCTCACATTGAGGCTGCGACTTTCATTCGGATGTTGCGCGCGACCACCTCCAGCGCCACGGTGTCCGCCATGTTGGCCATGGTCTTTTGGGGGACGTGTGCCGTCGCCGAAAACGCCTTCGCGGTTCGCAGGCCCGGCGGGGCGGGGCCCCCCCGCCGCGCGCTTCGCGCGCGTGGCCTTGAGGCCCGCAGGCCCCCCGGGCGACGCGGCATGACGCGCCCCGCGAGGCCTTGACCCCGCCACCCAACCGGCCTCACGCCTCACGCCCCTCCCCTCCCTCCCCTCCCCCCCCCCCTCAGGAAGCCCAGGCCCCACCCCCGCCGGCCACGGTGCGCAGTTCTAGACGCGTTTCAGCGGTGACACGTGCGGGGGGGGGGGCGTCGTCTGGCGGTGCCCTTTAAATGAAAGAATTCCAAAGAGCTCTGTAATTGCGGGCCGGGGTGTGGAAGCGTCGAAACGACCACTGGCGCCGTTGGTCGCCGCAGGTGTCGGCCGTAAAAGTAGCCAATCCGAGCGCTTGAAAGCGGCTTCGCGATTCGCAACTGTATGTGCGCCGCGATTGGGCAGACGTAAGACATCAAACGACACGGCAGTGTCATGTGATGTGCAAATGTCAGTCCGATGATTTAATCCGACGTTGGTGACGGACCACTGAGGTCCGGGGTTATCAACCCTAAATAATCTTTTTTGACTTATTAGGGTTTAAAACTTTCTGATTGGCAATGCTAATAATTTTAAAATGCCCTGGTTCACGTCCCTACAATTTTCTTTCTCCTTTTACTTTTGTGGAAGAGAAATGTCATACCCGTGTTTATTGGTTCCGAGGATGAATAACAATCAAGTTAGTTCATTGGAATGTAATCATGGCGCAAAGACATTCTAAACTTTCCAGAACGCATTTTTTTTTATTATATGATCGGGCATCTACTAAGATGTTTACACGGTTCAGTTATAACAACTTTCTCACATGTATTGGTGGCTTCAAAACTAACTTACATGCAATTTCTTACAGCTAATACATTGGGTGAGAAAACCTATTTAGGCACCTCTCTTTATTCCGTTTCGGAGAGCAATGTTAGAAAAACATGGAATGGATACTTGGTTTTGATTCTTGTATTGTGTGTGGAGTTTCTGCACAGCGTGAATTCGGATAGAGATGGTATTTGCATGACGTTCGTATAAAGTTTGAGGCGAGGTATGTGATGTGATAGGCGAATTGCTCGAGATGAAATCCTTCATGTAGTTGAATGTTTGAGACATAGCATGGATTAGCGGGTTGTCTTTATTGCGTGAAGGGCGAGGCAAGGAACGCGGGAGGGGGGCTGGCAAGGCCCCCCGCGGGTGCCCGCCGCCCGGCCAGACAAGGTCGCGTTGCCTCTCTCCGCCGCCACTTTCCCCGAGGGCCTCCCGGAATCGAAGTGCTCGCTGCTCGAGAAGCACAACGCACCTCGCAAATACACGTTGTTGGGTTTTAAGAAATTACGATATTAAGAAAATAATACATTTTTACTAGTAAAAAATGCGTGAAGATAATTCACAAGACAACATGTATGCTGTACAATTCTGTTTTCTGCCGTGGAATACACGCTCTACTCTTAATCAAATCGTTCTCCTGCAAAATTACGTTTTGAGGCGCGGTTTCTTGTGCGTCGATGATGAGAAATTTCGAACAACAACGAAATGAAAGGAAAGTTTTTCGTGTTGACAAAAATAGTCTATCACGGTTATTAACGTATTGTAATGTCTACTTACCAGTATATTTCAAGAAATGAATGTACTGGCCAAGTCGAATCTCACTATTTGAATGTTCCTTGTTTAAAGAAACAAATCACATCTCCAGAACAAGCAAGTAGTAAATATCGGATCCTAAGCTCATCATTAGCGAATTATTCCATTGATCGAGAATTGTACTTTTGATCGTGAGTTTTTCGAGATTAAATAATTTTGAAAATAAAACGTTTGGACATGAAGTCAGACATTCCAAATATCCATTTAAATGCCATTTCGTTCCTGAACACAATGGCCACCACGAAGTCGCCTACATGTAATAGAAAAAAAATCTGTTCTTGCTGATGGCACACACGTCCTGCGGTGACGTTGTGTTTGTCGTCACAGAAGCTTCGTGCACATCCCACGAGGCTGCGCGCAGGGCGTTCACCTCCGCCGACGGCAGTCGGACGGTGATTGTTTTCGCGAGGCTGACGTCACGTTGCATGCGTGCGGAGTAAACCGTCAGCCGCGGTTCGAAACGAGCTACTCGCTATTTATTCGTAAAGAGCTACTCGCTATTTATTCGTAGAGAGCGACTCGCTCTTTATTCGTAAAGAGTGACTCGCTATTTATTCGTAAAGAGCGACTCGCTATTTATTCGTAAAGAGCGACTCGCTATTTATTCGTAAAGAGCGAGTCGGCATTTAATTAGAATGAGCTACTAGCTACAGTCGACTCCCGTTATAGTGAACGTCTGGGGACTAACACATTTCGTTCTCTATAGCCGATGAAGTCAAAATTGAATAGATTCTATCCACAATTATCTGATTTTAATAATAAACATATAGCAAAATACATTAACATCATGTACTGAAATTTCAATATCTTTATCTGTCCTTAAAATCAATTATTTTCAAATGTTTGCTTCGTACATTTTACATTGTTAATTTCTCTAGATTCTTCTTCAGAGTTCGTCCTCTCTCTATACTTGATTCTGCATTATCCACTGTCTCTAATTACAGTAATACGGTCTTGACACCCTTCACTGCCTTTTCCACTGTTGGAATATCATCCCACTCTCCGAAGGAATTTGTGACGCTGAGCACTGAAATATTCTTGTACTGGAAGGAAATATTTTCCAGGTTGTGGTATTACCTAAGTTCACTGTAGCCGAGGTTCAGGTTCACTGTAAGCGAATCTTCTAATGCTTATCTTTAATATTAGTGAAGCGGGACCAATGACTTCAGTTCACTATCACAGAGGGTTCACTATATCCGATATTCACTATAACCAGATTCGACTATATTTAATTATCGCATGAACTGAGCGCTACGTGATTCTTTGTAATTGACGTTTTCGCGAGATTAAGATTGTGTAGCTGAGCGGTATATTCGCTCCTACAGCTAAGTGCCTTTATCCATACAATAACAATTTATTTCAAAAAATTACTTATTTTATTGTGTGGACGATTGACGTGAAATGTCTTGTTTAATGTTTAAGTGAAAAGCAACCGCTTTGTCGTCAACATCATTTGCTATAACAAAAATAGAGACATGGGATGGAATTAATACCTAATGCGTCTTCTTAATGTTTTAATTTTGTAACCGGTACGATTTGAAAAACAATTTATGATTTAACCGTTTGCTTAAATCTCATCGTGTGGAGCTTGGCGGTCACGTAAGAGGACGGCGTGCGCAGATGTGTGAGTGGCACTTCAAAACGTAGTGCGGAGTCAAGCAGAAACGGAGAAAGGAAGTGTGTGTGTGTGAGTGTGTGTGAGTGTGTGTGAGTGTGTGTGAGTGTGTGTGAGTGTGTGTGAGTGTGTGTGAGTGTGTGTGTGTGTGTGTGTGTGTGAGAGAGAGAGAGAGAGAGAGAGAGCACAACGCCCCTGTGGCTGGGGCGGGGGCGGGGGCGAAAGCAACCTGCGTGTACGAGAACGCGAGTGTCTCGTCTCGCCTACGAACCGCAAACATCCTCGGGCCATCCTCGTCCGGCCAAAAGTGCTGCCTCCGCCTCTGCGCGCCGCCCACTCGCCGCTCGTTTTGTTTTGATTTCTCACGTTATCAGCGCTGCTGCTGGAGGTTCATGGACCCCCACCCCCCACCCGCGACGCCCGCGCGGCCTGGCGGCCATCGGGCGAAGCACGCGCGTAGGGGCCAAGCGACGGCTCTAGCTGGACAAAAAATACTCAGCTGCATCATGCGAAACTGTCCACTTGATGCATAATTAATTGCGCTATTACTCGTTGCGTAATTGCGTAAATTATATGAAATATCCTTTTATTTTTGATAATCAATAAAGATATTCGTCAAAAAGTTTTTATTTTTAAACCATTTATGACGATAACTATTGGTTGTCAAAAATAAAAGGATATTTGGGTTTTGTTGTCCATTTCATGTGGCAATCGTAATTCATTTCCAAATTGATGTTGTTAAAAACGTTGAAAAATAATTTGAGACAACACAATATAAAGGTCCACGCGAGTAAAACGATATATCCGATCTGAAAGTTCATCCTGTTTGCCGGCGTTATTTCTGAATCAGTTGCTCATCATCTTCCGCTTATTCAGAGTAACGACCAGACCTTCCAGACGACGCAGCATGTTTTCAAACAAATGTATTGGATCTTATTTTAATTTCAACCAACTAAATAGAGTTCACTGCGGCGGCAACCACTCTCCGCAAGGGCAGAGTTGGAATCTCGCACAGGCGAAAATGTTTTGACTTTGCGGCAGAACTGTGGTAACTATTCCGTGTAATCTTCATTGATCATTGCCTACAAAAGAGGCAAATGTTTAAGGTCGCCTAAATCTCGATAAGGATATTGCGCTAGAAGAACAAAATTAAAAGAAGACAAGAAATTACAAAGAAAAGAAGATTAAAAAACGAAGACAATGAAAGCAATAACCCGATTTATTCCAACTACTGGGACGAAACCACAGGTTCGATGATGAATGAATAGTGGTGCTGACGAAGAGAATGAAAAACGAAGTGAGAAAAAGAAAAGAAAACATAAGAACACCAGAATTCCGTCCAACTGCTTTGGCCTTGGAATCTCTTCGGCGCTGCGGACGCCAGAAACAGGCAAGAGAAGCTCTTTCGGCATGCGTCTCCTTTCAGCCGCTCTCCGCAGCTGAAAGAGAAGAAAATTCGGCGAGCAAACACCAGGGGCAGGGCCTCCTTCACCCGACGGTTGGCGCGCTCGTTGCCACCGCCGGCGTCACACGTCAGAACGCTGCGTTTTGTGAAGTCGTGCGAAAAGAAACATAAAAGAGAGAAACACCCGTAACAAGCGCCTTATTCAGCGAAGTGGAAAGCCATCGGCGAGCCATCCGGCTGCTGGAATCGCACAGAGACCGGCGTTGTGTCCCCGCAGCCGCCGACATTCTCCCACAACGCCCCTGGCGGGCGATGGCGCGTTACTCGGGCGCTGCAGAAGGACGCGCGCAAAACAGGTGACTGTTGTGGGATGCGGCGCTGCCAACACAAAGCAGGAGGGAGAGGGAGAGAGAGAGAGATGTGTGGTAAGCTCTTTTGTTTAAAAAAAAGAGGATTTAAAGGCAACCTGTACGAACCTGGCTATTTGCTTATTATACCAGTCCATTTGTTTATTATCATACATAATATGCGTTTGTGTTTGTATTAATTTCTTAATTTTCTTATTGTGAACATGTTATCTTAGTTGCTGCATTACCAACAAAAAAATAACTTTTCGATGGATTTCTACGCGAGAAATGTCTGCGTAGCACGTTACGAGTGAAATATTGTTTCTAAGCTTGTCAGTTTGGAATTAATACTCCTCCATTCTAGGAATGATTCCTCGATTGAAAATATTATACTGATAAGTTTTTTTCGGAAATTTCTTATATCATTATATCATATCATTTCCTTTCCTTCAAGTATCTTCAAGAACAAAAGTTGATAGGAAACTGAAGTTCATCTTCGTAACAGAATTAAGAATAATTTGAAACAAAATCAACTGCAGTTCATACATTTTTCACACAACGCATTTCATTCCAAGCATTATACACATTGATAGTGTCTATTGGTGTCCCACTCAGTTGCTTGAGTCCTTAAGCACCGAGTAGCAACAAACTTACATTACTAATGTGTTACAATAGTACATTACGAAACGATGATGTAATGATGGGTAATAATACAGGAGTGTGATATTACGATACGAGCGAGTATCGTAAACTTCACACGAGTGTATTAATACCCATTACATCGAGTTTCTCACGGTACTTTTTCTACGACTTCTGGTAACTTTTATAAGTTAAACTTTTATATGGTATCGTTTCGTGGCAGTTGACATTCAGGATTCAGCCAAGACCACCTAGCGGGCAGCTACCCTACCTGCCGCAGATGGCTTTGTTTAGCAGTCCGCCTACGAAAGAGTACAAATTTGCTGCAATAATTCCGAGGTCACCATTTTCGCCTTCTTTTTTCTTATTTCTTGAGGTGCCAACTCAAACTCTCGTTCACTAGACATTTTAAATTAAAGAAGTGGCAGGTTTTTAGAGCAATCACACAACAGCAACATTTAACTCAAAATGGACATGCGATCTGATGTTAATGTCAGTCAAATGTTCCCTCTACTACTACCCTAGTCAAATAGGATCAATGTGAAATTACGATTCCATTCCTTTTAAATGATATTTCACGTTAAATTACTAATAATAAAATAAATTAAAACTTACAAAAATAGTAAGTCATATTAAATGCGATTTTAATGTACACAATCGAAAGAAACATTTACTAGAACGATTCTCAATGATTGATGAAGTGGCAATACTTGGTTTGTAAACTTCTCTGTGATTGGTCAAGAACCTGTATCATAATGAAATGAGTATCGTTATGCAACGTGTTGCAATCAAATGACAGAATTATACAATGGGAGTGGAAAAACCTTGTTAGCATTCGGACGTAAAGTGAACGCTAGGTGCATGTGTGTGTGAGGGTGAGGGTTGGATGATTGTCAGTGGGACGTGGCGTGTTGCAGAGGTGGGAGCTGCTGGTGCTGTCCAAGCTCAAGTGGGACCTGTCGGCCGTGACGCCGCACGACTTCCTGGCGCACATCCTGCGCCGCCTGCCGCTGTCCAGCCTGTGGGACGCGGACATGGTGCAGCGCCACGCGCAGATCTTCATCGCCCTCTGCGCGCGAGGTGAGCGCAGCCCCGCCCCACACCGCCTCTCCTCTTCCTCCTCCTCCTTCTTCTTCTTCTTCTCCTTCCTCCTCCCCTCCTTCTCTTCTTCTTCTCCTCCTCCTCCTCCTCCTTCTTCTCCTCCTCCTTCTTCTTCTTCTTCTTCTTCTCCTCCTTCTTCTTCTTCTTCTTCTCCTCCTCCTTCTTCTTCTTCTTCTTCTTCTCCTTCTCCTTCTTCTTCTTCTTCTTCTCCTTCTCCTTCTTCTCCTTTTTCTCCTTCTTCTCCTTCTTCTCCTTCTTCTCCTTCTTCTCCTTCTTCTCCTTCGTCTCCTTCTTCTCCTTCTTCTTCTTCTTCTCCTTCTTCTTCTTCTTCTTCTTCTTCTCCTTCTTCTCCTTCTCCTCCTCCTTCTTCTTCTTCTTCTCCTTCTCCTCCTCCTTCTTCTTCTCTCCTCCTCCTTCTTCTCTTCTCCTCCTCCTCTTCTTCTTCTTCTTCTCCTCCTCTCTTCTTCTTCCTCTCCTCTTCTTCTTCTTCTTCTTCTCCTTCTTCTTCTCCTCCCTACTTTTCTTCTTCTTCTTCTTCAACGCGTTGCTCGCTGCTCGCGACCCTACTGCTTGTATCCCGGTCAATAGGCTGATAACTGCGGGAATTGATTCGGTGTGGTTGACGTTCTCATGCGAAGAAATAAAACGGGTCATCTTCGTCAACATGGGATTTTTACTCAGATAGCCGGCTTTCGACGACTTTGCCTTCATCATCAGTCTTGCTGCTTTTGACAAAAGTCGGTAGACTGTGCACAGTCTTTTGCCGAAAGCTGCGAGAGTGATGATGGCGGCAAAGTCGTCGAAAGCCGGCTATCTGAATAAAAATACAATGTTGACAAAGATTTTTTGGCATAAAAATACTATGAAGACGAAGTGGATTTCTTCGCATAAGCTGATAAGTAGGGAAAGCATTTTTATGCCCTAAAAAATCTTCATATATGCTTTCAAAAATATGCATTTATGGCCTATAAATTCTGAAATATACCCTTTCATATGCAATTAAAAATAACAATATTTCATATTGTTCAGGAGAAGCATGCTTGGAATGAAAAGATATATTTTTTGCAGACATCATATAATTACTCTATTAGGGAAAACATTTTCTGACTGATTTAAAAAAATACGTTATCAAGATATTTCCTACATTTTCACAATTACTTTATCATCTATAGAAAACAAAAAAACGTAAACTGTGAAAAGCTCTTTCGAATCAAATAAATAGATTGTATGAAAAGATGAAACGTTTTATAGATAAGTCTCTATTTTAACAAAATATACGCCTGTAATTACAGGAATACGCACCAGCAAGCAAAATATACACTAACTTCAATCTATATACCAACATCTAACCAAATTTCAAGAAACTTCACTCAGCTAGGCACTGAAGCAACGGACAAAAGTATGCAAAATCGTAGAAATCCGCTCCCAACTGATAAGTCATGAAAACAATTTTACAGGAGAGCAAAAAACAACTTTCAACTGATACTGTAAATTAGGAATTAATGATATTAACACGAAACCTGCACACAAATCGTTTCCTTTGAATATCATTAATCCATGATTTACTTCAGTTGCAAGTTGTTTTTTGCTCTCCTATAAAATTAAGTTTTCATGACTTATCAGCTTATTCACCGGGATCAAAGAAGTAAGGTCTTGCAGGGAGAGTTAATTTATTTTTAGTGCGAGATCGTATCAAGAATTACGATGTAGTCTCGTGCGATGTAAAGTCTTAAGTTTGGAAATATTCGATAGAGCTCCTACCTATCCGCAAATCATAAACTCAATGCCAACTTTGTTTTAATGACCTATGCCTGGAATAATCTATCAAAGAGAAACGAGTGCCACAAGGGTCGCAGTCTTGGCCATCTCTGGCAAGAATAATTAGAGGGGAGGGGGCATCAAAGGAATGATTTCAAAATTAGTACCTCCGCAGAATTTTAGTTCAAACCATGAAGTGAAGTTACGAAGTTAAGTTAGCCTATTGCAGTTAATTAAGTGCACGTGATGGTTTAAAAAAAGTGAAGTCACGGCTATTCAATAATATATTCTGACAATAAAAACTATAACACAGTTTTACTTTATGACTCGTGAAGGACACGAAAACATTTTTATGTACACCATATTACTATATCGCAACCTGCATGTCCTGTTATATAACGCATAAATATCGTTACAATGTTTTACTGAAAGTGTCTTTAGTAAAAATAAAAAAAGGAATGGAAATATTGGAAATGCATACGCCTTGTCGCTCCCGATGCCCGCACGTGCTGTCTGTACCTGCTTTACGAATCGATCACCTGAGATTCCCTAATGAGACATTACCGGTGTGATGCCGTCTCCTCAACTTTCGACTGTTATTTAAGATTATCCCTAAATAATTTAGTTGTCTGCTCCCGAAATAGACCTATTGTATGTGAAGCAGGGATGCAAAACGTAGAATTAATATTAAAAAATTGATTATAACCAGATAGAAATCGATTTTGTATCCAATTTTTGTTGAAAAGTATTAAATTTGATTTCAAAATTGTTGACTTCGGCTGTCACCATTTTCAAAACGAATCCCACTTATCTTTTTTTCTTTACCTCCTTTGAATTCAGAACGTGATCGCAACAAGAATGGATTCGTAAATCGTACTTGTAGGTCTCAAATAACCACGTTTGGTGGCATTGGCCGTGAACCCTTTTTAAATTTTCGTCTTGTGGAACTAGTTCATATGTCCAAACATAAAAGTGAGCTTCAGAGTTTCGCAACAAATCAAACAGTAAAATGAAACACAATTCTTTGATATTGCGCCTGTCTAGTTATGCAACTGGCCTTTAGTTCATTCACCTATGTCTAGCGTATTGCATTTCCCCTGCCAATAAAATACAATAGGTACCTTGTTTTTGTGCATAACATTCGTAGTACTGATCGGTATGTAGTGACCGTAAATTAATTCAAACTCTACCCCTACAGTCACAGTGGTGCATGTATTTAAATTTCCTTCAATGCCTTTCTGTCCAGATTTCAAGTTTTCGCTGTACACTCCAAGCATCATTGCAGCTGCTAGTATTGCTGCAGCCCTTCATGGTTTAGGATGGTCATCAAAAAGTGGATATACGCTCAGGGAACTATTGGAACTATTGCACCGAATCACTGCTATAGAAATAGTAAGTACTACAAATTACTTTTTGTAAGAATTTGTTATTGTCTTTACAAATCATACAAATTAAACTGCTGATTTTCAAGACAATTATTAATACAAAACATTAAAAAAACTTTTAATAGTGATAAATAATTCGTGTATGTTGTGTATAATAATTATGATGTACTAAAGAAAATTATTTTTTCATTATTAGGATTACCTTCAAGGATGCCTCACTCAAATTGATGAGATGGTTACTATGAATAGTCAAGGTATGGCAGCAAGTAGTGATGTTTCGGGAAACGGGAATCCAGTTAATGTGAGTTCTACGCATCCTGCCAACACTCGGCAACCTGAACATCCTTTGGGATCATCAGGAGCAGATAAGATTCTTGAAAGTGGCAAAGCTGGAACACCAACAGACGTTCATGATGTCCACTTTTAAAACAATTCCATGAATTGTTAATTCTGACTAAGAACTTATCTCTTGATATATCAAGGGAAATGCCTGAGATCCTCCATGTGCAAATAGCGTGTTATAGAGTCTTAATTATTTGTAGAACACAAGTCATACATAGCAATTACTCTTTTCCTGATATACATCATTAGTGTGCCAAGATTTAGTGCAATTTTATCTTACAATAATTTTAAGCATTAATTCCAGTGCTTGTACAATCATTTTGTTCATTCAGTCAATTCTTGGCGAATTTTAAATATGAATTACAGTGTTAGTGATGTTACACATTCTGCTAGATTCCATTTGCGATCTGAAACAATTTTAAAAATTCACATAGATACTTATGATACTGTCTTCTAAGGGTTCAAAACAAATTAATTTGTTGATATCATGAACAAGTAGAATGTTAGAAAATGCAAATTTGTGATTTCAAGATGAGAAAAAAATTTTGAGGCTACTGCAGAGTGATGTTAATAAACTGCTTGAGCTACTCAAAGTCTGCTTAAAACAGGTTTAGTAGACAATATCAAAAGTATCTGTTATACATGAGAAGTACATAATTTGAAACAAGTGATTTCACAGTGTGAGGTTTCATTAAGTACAAAAAGTCTCAACAACTGAAGGATACGCTGTCCCATATTTCTGCAGAAGAGAGACAACAAATTCAGGTGCCCCATTTCTTGTTAAAAATTTAATCAATGTGTGACACGGAAGAAATTTTATCAAAAAAAACGTCAGTAAAACGATGATGGGATGGAGGTGATGCCCTCCTACATCTCATTATTGTAATCTACACTGACAAATATTTTCTGCCAAGTGAAGAACATGCCTCGTTTTAGGTAGGGGGAAGGCAATTATATACGCTTTTTGAGTGCGCACTAATTATATTAATACTACTTGAAAAATAATTGTAGAGTAATGAATTAAAACATGCTTTAGTCAATTTTAGTCATTTGTACATATGTTTTAATTGGACAGAGATGCTAATAAAAATGTGTGAAGTAGAGTTGTAAGATAATATTATATTTCATTGGTTCTACTTTTTCTTGGGTTCCTACAAAGTATGAAAGAAAAAAAGTAGGTAGAAGCGTTATGAAAATAACTGAACATTATATAGACATTAAGGAATTATACGGGACAAAGTATAAGTAAAAATATAGACAAGGTACTCTTTTTTCGTGTTAATGAAAGAGAAACTCAAAATGTAGATATATTTTAACAGAAGAAATGTTTTGTGAGGATTTAAACTTGAAATAAGAGGATAAAAACTATTGTGATTTCATTTGTTGTGGAAATACCGAATATTGTGCAAAGAATTTTTTAAAAATTTTCTCTCAGAATAAAAGACTTATCAATTATAAAGACTGCCTCCGAGTAGAGCTTTCCTGGTGCATCTTCCACAAGAAGATAACTACATTCTAGTTAACACTTTTAATTAGTAAAAAGTGATATTGCACAAATATTTATAAATGGTACTTACAATCTGGGTTCTTATATTATATGTATTCAACGTCTGTATAGCTCTTAGCCCTTTAGTCATTACTTTTAGTGTCTCTGTGGGCATATTTCCTCTCAGTATTTTGTCTCTTTTATTTGATATTGTGACATATAATAATTTGGGAATGAAATGTGAAAAGTCTTACTGAAAAATTAAATTTTTTTTATTCCTTGCTGTATGTACAAACTAGTTATTCAAAGATGTTAGATCATTTAAAACTTACAATTTTGTTTTGTAACAATTCACTTTTATTTTATGTAGTAAATAACATGAATGCTATTAATGACATAAATTATGTACCTTATTGAATGAATGTGTATTATTGTATGAATTTATGAAAGATTTTATGTGATGAACACTATTAGATTATACTGTGAACAGATATACATTTTTGGTATGTGCTTAACTTTTGTACATTGTTGTATGTATTTTTTATACAATCACTGTATTATCCAATTATTGATAAGTGTAAAAACATATCATGTATGTTAGTTGTCATTTAATGTGTAGACAACCAGCTGCTGCCACATTCAAAACTTGATCATACACATGTTGTTTTGGTTCCATTACCTACAGCTCGAGCAATAGATCCGTTAATATTGTATTACCCATATACCTCATGTTTCAATAACTTGTTAAGAGTTGAAGTCTTTCCTTTACGATTCCACGTAGAGATTTGTATAATAAATGAAAAAATATTTAAATTGCATGATATATAGTTAAAATGTATCATTCTGTGTAATTACGGCAGAGAAAATGAGAATGTCATGAGAATAAAGAGAATATATGTTATGATAAATTTTGTTATTAATCCTAACTCCTACAAGTGTTCTCCAATGCTTCAAAAGCTCAAAACCCCTAATTAGAAAAGACCAAACACATTATTAAGAATTAATGTTCTGTTCAGAACTCAAATAGTTAGAACGATACTATTAAGTATTAGGTAAAATTCAATGAAAATAAATTTTCTAATGGCATTTCAAAACTAAACTGCACAAATCATTTCATTTTACCATTATCTATATCAAAAGAATACTAATACAAAATGGTGAAAGATGAAAATAAATTGTTTTTTTAGATATATTTGAACATTTTCTTGTAGTTCTTTTATTGGCTTATAGCACATCACATTCAGTTTTTAACTGTTTTTGACATTAATTAAATAAATTGTAAGATGGGCTTATTGGCATGCAAACTTGATGAACCAGGAACTTTTTGAAGGAAGGGGTATAAAATTACTTGAGATTGAGGAGTAGAAATTAATAACCCAAAAGAAACTAGAAGAGGTACAACAGTACATACTTCATGGTATTGTATTTGAAATGGTTAAATAATATATTAGCCCAACCCACAAAAATATCTACCTGGGCAAGGATTCAAATCCAGGCCTGTAGGTTCTTCAAGCAATCAACTTATTCAATATGTCATCTGGCTGGTACCATTTGAACAATGTTGAATTTTGTAATTATAAAATTACACAGGTTTTAATGAAAATTAAACTGATACCATATTAAAAGCAAACAATGCTCTATTCGAGTTAAAAAAATTCAAGAAAATTTGGAGACTGAAAAATCAGACAGTTGAATGAATGTAGTCAGACATTTTGATAATAGACCTCTTTTCAGTACAAAGGAGCTCCAAAACATATATTTTGACTATACTACATACAAGAGACATTAATCTTCTATACAGGAGGAATAAAAATAACTTTTTAAGTTTTAGGGACCCACAAAATTTGTATTTGTCAAAATCTCAAAATAAATTTTTTGCACCAATATTGTAGGTTTTATACTTTCTTTATACTACTTACATTCTCTACATACACTACCATAAAAAAAGTCCCCAATTCAATTGACTTAGGGCCAAATTGTGTAAGTAGAAAGAGGGCAAAGACCACTTACACATAATCAATTAAAATAAAGTCATTTCCATATTTTGCATTTTAATTACCAACAAAATTGTATGATAAGAAACTTCTAGTATGTCAATGACAGAAATGAAGGTCTTAAATTGACTGTGTGCAACTCCACGCAAACAGATGAAATGTGCAGAACAAACAACATTCATCACATTGTAAACACAAGAGCATACAGAGCCTGCCGATGAAACATGAGAAAAATGATTGGCTTCTGAGCACAAACTTCCTTAACAACTTTACATTTTTATTTTTTACTAAGCCTGTCTTTGTGTCACACATATTTAGAGATCAAAATTTTATGTAATTACATATTTTGTTTTTTTGTCTTTCTTCTTACCGTTCTCAAAATTGTAATCTTGGTGAATTGACACTATCCTAAAAAAAGTATTAAATAAAAAATTAAATTAAAAAAGTATTAAATAAAAAATTTGTTCGTTACGTATTAGTATTGTATTACATATTTATTTTGCTATTTTCACAAAAAAAAATATTAGATCAATATTTTTCGATATTATTACTTTTCATGAAAAGATTTATTTTGAAAAAAATTAGCATTGTTTCCTACATTATTACTCTGTGCTGTCTATTTGAGTTACACTACGTCAAGACCTGGTCAGATATTCTCACAGTCTGGCATGCCAGCTGCAATCTTTTTAGTGGCAAGAAGTGCACGCCAGCATCTCATATCATTTTCACCTTTAGTGTGAAAAGTATTGTGTTTTGTGACCTTTAACCTTAATTTCCAAGAAACTTTGGCGATTGCAGATGTGTATAAACATAATATATACAATATTAAACACTTTGATGAGAATGCTACATGCAGCAGTGATTGTTTGCTGGTCATACATGACGCCATTTTGTGCAATGACTTCTATCGAGTTTAGTCTGGCTGCTAAACTATGGTCCTGGATAGCAATACACGAAGCTTTTATTACTGATAGAAAAGTTGTTGGAGTAAAGTGTGCATCAACTTCTGCTCTCCACATTTGTATTATGTAAATTTTTTTTATAATTTGTATATTTTAATATTACATATTTATTACATATTCTTGCTGTTTTTTCTTCTACATGCGAAGAAGTTTAGTGCAGTTGTTGGTAATTAAGCAATGGTCATTACAATATTAAGAATAATCTGTGCTATTGTTTTGCAGATCAATGGCTGCCAATGAATGATTTCATCCATATTTTTCCATAAAATATAAGAAAACTTAATTTATCTAAAAAAAATTTTCTGAGCAAATATATAAATCTGGGAGCTCTTGGTTTCTATGTATTCAGCTCTCACGTTACAATTGGTACAATGGAAAATGTTTATTTGTCTTCAGGACAAACAGTAAAAGTTTTTCTTCAATATTCAAGGACTTTTGTGCAGTGGAATGTATTTTAGGAATGACCATTTACATATTAAAACTAATCTCTAAAGTTGTTCGCATATCAATTGCTGTTGTACTTTTTTCTTCTATATGTGAAGAAGTTTTGTGCAGTGGATGATAATTATAGAATGATCATTTATTTATTAAGACTACTATGTGCTTTAGTCTTGCGTATCAATTGCTCCCAATAATTAAATTCATCCATACTTTTCTATAAAAAAAATAGGCAGAAATTAATTTATCTAACAAAACGTTTGTCAGAGCAAATAAATAAAACTGGGAGTTCTTGATTTCTATTGCTCGCCTGTACAAATGGGAAAAACGGAAAGTAATTTATGATTTTGTAAACCCAGTAATTCTTTTTCTTCAATATGGGATGAATTTCTGTGCAGTGGTATGTAATTTAGGAATTATCATTTACATATTAACACTAATATGTAAAGTTGTTTTGCACATCATTTGCTCCCAATGAATGAGTTCATTCACATTTTTCTTTAAAAAATTAGCAAAAATTAATTTGTCTAAAAATATTTTTGTCTAAGCAAATAATATCTGGGAGTCTCTGGTTTCTATTATTCATATTTCAGAATTCATAATCTGTGTCACGAGATAAAATAATGATGTTGCACTATTGTTTTGTTATGTGGCACAGTGCATTGTCAATTTCTTATTTACACATAATGTAATGGTGGTGGATCATTAGTTTTCTATTGTATCAGTCGTATGATGAATTGATTTCCCTAAACAAATAATAATAATAATAATAATAATAATAATAATAATAATAATATATTTGTCACATAAATACAGCATAAGCCATGTATGACAAGTCAGGACATTATATGATCATATAATGTACAATGCAAATATTAAATACAATACAGGTATAAAATTGAATTCTGTTTTCATGCTAAATACAAATTAATTTTATAAATAGTAGGGTAAAGCTAAAGTTGAGAGCAAAATAAATAAAAAGGAGAAGAAGGAGAATCTTCATGAGATGGATGCTTGGGCTGGATCTATCCTTTTATATCCATCAATCAGCTGGGGGGGGGCTTCAAAGTCATGCAGCAGAATATGCAACAAAAAAAAAAAATTATTTTTATTAGTTTATATTGATGTTGATATGTGTTTATGGTGTAGGTATTCCTTTGTACTGTAGAATGTATGGTTTAACAGGAAAGCTTTCAATTTATTTTTGAATGTGTGTATTGAGTTTAGCTTTTAAATTCACTAGGAGTTTGTTATATAGTGTGATGCCTTCAAAAGGGTACTTTTTGAAAGAGTGAAGTTTCACAGTGTGGACATGCAGATTCTTGTTTTGTCTAGTATTATAGTTATGAACATCAGTATTTAGAGTAACAGAATCCTTGTTTTCCATAAGCGTCTTCTTTGTGAAGATTAATATTTCAAATATGTATATGCATGGGAGTGGTAGGATTTGTAATTTCTTGAAAAGTGGTTTGCAGGACTCATGTTTGTGAGTGTTTGTCATTGTTCTCAGTATTCTTTTTTGGATGATAAAAGTGTGAATACTTTCTGGGGAGTTTCCCCAGAATATGATTCCGTATTTTAGATGCGAGTGGACATTTGCAAAATACACTGTTCGTAGTGTATCCAAATTTGAATTTGACTTAAGGATGTAGATGGCATAGCATGACTTGGTAAGCTTGTTGTTTAGATCTGTGATGTGGAGTTCCATTTTAAATTGTCTTGAATTGTCAATCCAAGGAAAGTTGTTTTTGGGCTATTTTTACAGGCATGTGTTTTATCATCAATTGTGTTAGAGGCTTTTCTTTAGAGAGTGGATTCTTGTTGTAATTTTAATGTTTTGTTGTTTTTATTAATTTTTGGAGACAGTTTTACTGGTGTTTATGATGAGTTTGTTTTCCTGGAACCATTTTATTAGTGCTTCTAGAACTGTTTGTGCTTCTTTCTGTAGAGTTTGTTGGGTATTTGCTTTAATGATAATGTTAGTGTCATCTGCAAATAGGACCATTTTGCTCTTTTGTAGAGTCAAGGGCATGTCGTTGATGTACAAGAGAAATAGTATAGGGCCCAGGATTGATCCTTGTGGGACTCCATAATTTATCATTCTAGGTTGGGAAAAATGGCTTGAAATCATTTTATCTCTAACATGCTTGATTGTGACTACTTGACAACGATTTGAAAGGTAAGATTTTACCCATTGATGTGCAATGCCTCTAATTCCCAAAGTTTCAAGTTTGAATAACAGTATGTCATGATCAATAATGTCAAATGCTTTGATAAATCTAGAAATAAACCGATGGGAATTTCTTTCTGATCTAGAGCAAGAAGTATGTTATTTAGAAAGGTGAAGATAGCAGTGTCTGTTGATCTACCATTTCTGAATCCATGTTGAGCCTCTGTCAATATGTTATTTGAATTGAGGAAATGTTTGAGTCTATCATTAAAAGTTTTCTAGAATTTTGAGAATCCAGATAGTAAGGATATTGGTCTGTAATTCATGAGATCGTGGGTGTTGCCTTTTTGAATAGTGGCTTAACTTTTGCTTTTTGAGAATTTCTGGGAAGCTACCTGTCATTAAGGAGTGATTACAAATGTGTGTAGTGGTTCTAGTATATATGTTGCTGAATGTTTAATGAGTATGTCAGGGATATTATCCAGTCCTGTAGAGAATTTGTTTTTCATTTTATTTATGATTTTCTGTATTTCTGCAGGTGATGTTTCAGAGATATATATGGACTTTGCATTTGGTGAGAGCGTAGGCTTCCGCGGCCGGAGTCATGAGTACTGTATCGAAGGCTCAGGCAGGTGCCAACGTTTCGATCTACTACGCAGTACGCAGTACTACGCTTCGCAGTACTACGCCCTGCGCAGAATGGCGACCGAAACGTTGGCACCTGTGCCCTGGACGCGGCGTCTCCCGGATAGCCAAGTTAACTTTGCATTTGGTGATGTGGGTATATTCGACTGCATATTTATATTATTTACAGAATTGCAGTGTATTAACTTTTCTCCAATTTCTGAGAAATGTCTATTGAAAGTGTTTGCTACTTGCTGTGGGTTGCGCAGAACATTGTTCTTGTAGTTAAGTTCAATGTTTTGGTTTTCTGTTTTAGAGTATTTTTACAATGTTCCACATTGCTTTTGTTTTGTGCTTTGGCTATGTGTTCATTCATTAATAGTTTGGCCTGTTTAATTACTTTCTTTAAGATACTTTTGTATGTTTTGTAATAAGCAATGAAATCGGAACTACATTCGTGATGAAGGATGGTTTCATGCATGTTTCGTTTCCTTTCACATGATGTTTTGATTCCTTTAGTTATCCATGATTTGTGGTTTTGCTTGTTATTTTCTTCAGTGTTTGTGGGAAAACAGTGTTGAAATAACTTTGGAATATGTTTATGAATAAGTTGAATTTGGTATTTGTGTCTGTTGCTTTGTACACCTCCTCCCAGTTTTCTGAACTTATTAGGGAGTTGAATTTGTCAAGGTTTTCCTGAGAGAAGTTTCTGAGTTTCTATAAAGTGTTTCTAATAACTTTAGTGTCCAATTCGAGTTTGAGAATTTGTGCTGTGTGGTCACTAAAGCCTGTGTTATATGTAACAACTGAATAGCTGCAATCATTTGTGTCTATTATTATTTGATCAATGGCAGTACTGCTTTTTTTAGATATTCTGGTGGGTTGATTTATAATAGTTTGTAAGTTGAAAGATTTAAGTAAATTTTTGAATAGTTCCTCATCATTAGATTTTGACAAACAGTTTATGTTGAAATCACCGCATAATATAATTTTATAATTTCTGCGTCTTTTAAGTTTAACAAGAACAATTTCAAGATTTTTTAGGAAAACATTTGTGTTTCCAGTGGGGCTGTGGTACATACATAAAATCCATATTCTTTGATTTGGTAAATCTATGATAGATATTTCAAAGTCTTTATCTTTTTAAAAGATAGGAGTATTCCGTGATTGATACATAATGAATGTTATTTTTAAGAAATATGCAGTACCGCGTAAGCGTGATGTGATTTGCCTATTTGCCTACATGAGCCACTAGCGTTTTTTTTTTATGTATTGTGGGCTTTCCTAAGTTTTATACTTTTGTTGAGTTAACCAATGTTCACTAAAGCATAATATTGTTAAGTGTTGTAGGTCTTGTTCGAGTAATATTTCTAAATCTGTTAGTTTGTTTCTTAAAGATTGAACGTTTTGATGTAGTACATATAGATATTTGTTTTTATGTATTGTGGGCTTTCCTAAGTTTTATACTTCGTATTACTAGCACACAGGACATTAAACATATGCATTTTTGTCATTATCTGAAATATAAAAACTGGTAATTATGTTTCAAAATAGATACAATTATTTTCATTAATTATTATGATTATGAATCATCAATTACGTTATGACATCTATAACTATTACTCTGCATCTACCCACTACCCGTGCATGAACTTCGGCATGTTATACTCAGCTTAAAACAGTAAGTGCCTTCAAGGTCACGAGTTGGTAGATCAATTTCAAAACTTTTTTTATGAATACAATAGAAGACAAAATATAAAAATTGGATAAGTTTTACTATGTGACAATTTTGATAGTGTTGGAATATTATATAAAACTCCACAAACATTTTATATATGAGTACAAGTATTTTATTTTGTAGTTTAGATTTGTTTATTGCTTTTAGTTATAAAGTGAATGTTTAAAAACTGGAACTTCAAATAAGAAAAATGTAATAATTTGTGGAAAGGTGAGGGAGGTAATCCGGAAATTTCCAAATGGGGGGTCAAGAGAAAACCGCTATCATGGCGTGGCCGGGCAGAGCATGGCAGGGAGTCGGGCGGAGAAGGGATACAATGGAAGATATAGAGATAAGTCCTGCCGCAGGGCATGAAAAGATTGAATTCCTCTTCCTGTATAATTTACTGTAATAAATGCCCGAGCAACACCGGGTACTTCAGCTAGTCAAAAATAAAAATAAAAGTGAACAACTTTTTGAAAAATTGATAATTTTATTTCAAACAAATTGTGTCTAGAATATTTACAAGAAATCAACAGTTTTTTACAAAGGTGTAATAATCATATTCTTCATTTCCAACAGTATGTACATTTACAACTTGAAGTCGCCACAAAATATATGTACAATTTCATTTTTCACATTGAAGGCATTTCACTGTAGCAAATGGTGTTCTGCAAATATTCTGATCTTCAATGAGGAAGACACTATTATCAATGTAAATTTGTTTCTTCAAAAGTGTTTAAAATTGCTTTCTAATATAAAACAAATATCATAAACAACACAATATAAGAGAAGTAACAAAATTTTGTCAAGGAATGCTGTATTTCAGTTTTACAATGCTGAGCAGTGGTATATTTTATACATTTGTGTGGTAATTGTGCAAATTCTACTAAATCAAACAATAGAAGTTTTGTTATTTCTCCATTCCAATAAAAAATGAATATGAAATCTCACCATGAAATGAAAATTTTTAATGTAGATTGATTACCAAAATTGTCTATTTCAAATTCATGATTTGCCACAAAAGGACTTGTCAAACAAATTTAAACTTAATAAAGCTGCGTATCATTTGCATTTGGTCACATATTATTTCTTATAGACTTTTAAAATTAGAAACACAAATATTCCTTACAAATGGAGAAATATACAAACAAGCTTGTAATAAAGCAAAAACAATTTTACTACAGCAGTTTCAATTAATTGTGCTAAAAGTTGACCAT
This sequence comes from Teleogryllus oceanicus, assembly GCA_964035755.1. Classification (NCBI taxonomy): domain Eukaryota; kingdom Metazoa; phylum Arthropoda; class Insecta; order Orthoptera; family Gryllidae; genus Teleogryllus; species Teleogryllus oceanicus. Next base: position 65,280,433 of record CAXIVR010000006.1, on the reverse strand, counting down.
GCAATATTAATAAACAGAATATGATATGCAAAATGACTCCACAAAGAACCAAACTATTTTTGCTTTTTAAAATATCGCACCTGTTATTGCACTTTCAATACATTCATTCACAAATAATAAAAAAGCACAAGACAGATTAATTAACATCTTTTTTCATTTTGTGTCCTGTAAGCATTGGCTAGCACCTATAAGTACTTTTCATTATTTGCTTTCTGACTCACAATACTTGTGCAATACTTTTTTTATTTTTTTTTTAATATGTAAAGAGTACTGCAAAAACTGTACTTAAATTAAATTGTACCAATTGTCTCTGCCAAGAGCAATCATCATTAAAAAAATTACATGCCTGGCCTTGAAGTTCTTGTTATTTAATTGTACCAATGGCAGAGGAAGATTGTAGATGAAGAATACAAACATAATCTATAGATTAAATACATCTTGCACTACACTCTTCACTTATTCCATATGCTTCTCAAATATGCATCACTTTCGGAGTACTGAAAGAAAAAAAAAATGACAATACGTTAAATGCTTTGTGCAAATTGAACTTCAGAATTATCTACCTAGAACTGTAACACTTTGAAGAAATGTTCTAATAGATTTAATTCATATTTTCCTACGTAGTTTTAATTGTAGTTTTCTTTTATTGAATAAAGAATTTCAATATCATTAATTTTTACTTCTTATAAACTAGTGCATTAAAGTACTCAAGTGTAACAAGCCCCTACAGCTTTTGAAGCAAAATAAAGTCTTAAAAATCAAAGAATGGTGCTAAAATAGATTATCCTATAGCACTAAAAAAAAGTGGCAACACATTTTTTTAATTGAAAGAACAACTGATTGTACAAACAAATAAGTACAGTGGAATTCCAATTCTTGAATCATCAATTATCTGTAATTTAAGCATGAGAAAGGAATAAAGTTCTTCAAAGAGTGGCGAACATTTGGCTCTCTCTACTATAACTGCAATAGTCCTATCCTGGGAAATTTCTACAATAATACACTTTTCATTTTAGATATTATTCATTAGAACAGGAGTGTTGTCCAGTGTTATGTTTTGTGTTCTATGCTAGTTCTGAATTCTGAGCACCGTACACTTTGCATTGTGACACTTTCAAGAAAACAAAATGACAATGTGACAGCAACTGATACAGTGCAGTAAATACTTATATGAATCTCAAATTACTCACAGAGCTTCTTCACAAACAAGAATTTATAACATTTAAAATTGTGAGTTTCTGTAAACTAGTGTTGACATCACGCAATAAGGCTTCACACAAGGCACATTCAGGGGTCTCAAGCCAATACCTTCAATAGTTGGTAACAGATTTTCAATCATTTGTTTTTCGGTAGTTTTCTACATTTCTGAATTTCAATATCTTTTGGTATCTGACATACATATTTAAAAAATGAAACAAATGAAATTGAGAATTAAAAAAATTACATTTGTGAAATTCAACATTGTTCTGAAATATGTCTCATATTATGCAAGAGAAATTTTACAATGTTTAATTATCTTTGTAAGAAAACTAATTAACACAATTATCAAATTCCTTGAAATTATACATACATGCAAGGATGAGATAAATTACTTACCTTTTTAACATTTCAAACAAAACATAATTTTCTGGAACGTACGATGAACAAAACATTTCACATTGACAATCGAATATGAGTAACACAGAAATATTCAAAGTGTTGCCACTAAACAAAAAGAAGTACTTGAAGAGATACAGAGATTTAAACGAGATATTATAGTTTTAACAGAGACAGAAAAAAAGGGGGGGGGGGGGAAGGGATGTGAAAAATTGGACAATTATACCCGTATATTCAGTGGAGTTAATAAGGAAGAGCGAGCAAAGGCCAAAGTATCAATTCTGATAGATAAAAATGGTCAAATATCATTAAAAGATGGAATCAGAAAAATGAATGATTGATAATTGTGAAGTTAAAATAGAAAGGATACAAAGTTGTAATAATTGGCACATATGCTACGACAGATGGTAAAAAGGATACAGAAAAATTAGAATTTTATCATCAATTGACTGCTGTTTTAGAAGAGATTGGAAATATTAAAGAAATAATTATATTAGAAGATCTGAATGGTTAAACTGAAATAAATGAAAATAATAATATGTGGAGAACCAGTAACAACTGATAATGGGCAGAGATTGATAGAATTATGTGAAGAATATAATATTTGTATTCTATATGGATTTTTTAAACATAAAGACTTACACAAGTTTGTTTGGACACAAATTACCAGTCAGTGGAAGTTAATTATCAAATTATGCCATTTCCAAAATCTCCACTAAATTAAAATATGAAGATGTCAAGGTATACTGAGGAGCAGAACATGGCTTAGATCATCACTTGCTGAAAACAACACTGTATTTTCCATTCTGTAATAACAGCAAAGAAACTTCGACAATGGATGAAAATATGCTTCAAATTGATACACAACAATTTAATTTTGAAAAATTAGAAAATAATTCCAATAAGTTTGTGCTTAAAATACAACTTTCAATAAAATTAAATGACATTTTGACTTTATCCGCTTTGAATGTGTATGAAGAAATAAAAAATAAAATCCATGAAGTAGCAAAAGAACTCTTAGGAGACAAGAAAAAGACTGTGATTTCAATAAGAATCCCTAATGGAATGAAGATATTAAGAAGAACATGTACCACAAATGGCTTTAACCAAAACAAGATGATAGAGAACAATACATTACATTAAACGGAGAATTAAAAAGAAGAGTAACGAAAAGCAAATAATGATGCATGGCAAAACCAATGTGACAGAATACAAAAGTACTTAGGTACCTCTCAATCAAAAGCAGCATGGACAACTCTTAAAACCACGAAGAACAACTGGAACGAAAAATATCAGTTACAAATTATACAGGCTCAAGAATGGAAGGAATATTATGAAAAGATGTTCAGAGATAATCAGATGGAATTCTTAAATAATTCACAAACTGATGTAGATAGTTAATTTATAAAATTCTATTTAATAATACATTAATGAAATCAGTAAAAAAGACGCCCAAGAAGCTGTAAGATTGATGAAAAATGGATGATCTGCTGGATCAAATAGTATACCAATAAATTAAAAAAAGTAGACCAGATGTATTATTCATGCAATTATCTTTTATTTTCAACTATATGATAAGGATGGAGATTCTTGTACAAGATACTAATTTGAATGTAATAATCATCTATGTTTTAATAAATGTAGTTTGGATTGTCTATAAAAAGAAATATTGGAACTTTTATTAAGAAAAAATAGATGGTCTTTATAGATTTCACAAAAGCTTATGACAATGATCCATTGGAAAAATTATGGGAAGTTCTCAGACGTCAAAATTTAAAGATACAATTAATAACAGCAATTCAAAACTTGTACAACGATATGACAAGCTGTATCAAAATTGGAAGAAAGGTAACAAATCCATTTAAAATCTCTAAAGGTCTGAGACAAAGATGCTGTATAGCACCTACTCTCTTCAAAATATATTTAAACGCTGGTCTTGAAAATTGGAGCTGTAAATGTCGAAATATGGAGATAGAAGTTGACAATTATAAATGTTTTATCCTTCACTTCGCTGATAACCAGGTTATTCTAACCAAGGATGAACAAGATGTAGATTATATGCTGAAAAAACTAAATGAAGAATAAACACCTTAGGGTTGAACAATGAATCCATCAAAAACTGAGCATGTTGTGGGATCACCAGGAACAAACTTCAAAATTGGGGACAGGTGTATTAAAAATATAACAGCTTATGTATGTACCTTGGTGTATATACACCAAAGGAAGGTGGATGTGCAGAAGAAGTAAAACATAGGAACTCTCAAGGGAGAGAAGTGACAAGACAATTGAGTAATGTTTTGTGTAGCCAAAAAATAACAAGCAAGACAAAGATAAGAATACACAAATTGCTGGTTGAAAGCATGTGTGAATATGGTTCAGAAGATTGGATTCTAAGTCGGAGCAAAGAGCAAAAATTTAAATCAATGGAAATGAACTATTGGAGTCGCTGTTGTGACCTTACATTAATGGATAAAGTACCCAATGTCGACATGAAAAATCAAATGGGTATTGGTATTGATAATGATATAATGGATGTAGTTGACGTGAAAAGTTTGAGGTGGTATGGTCATATCCAAAGGATGACGGTAAGTCAATGGCCTAAAATTTTTTTAAAATGGTAACCTCAAAGATTCAGGAAACGTGGCAGACCAAGAAAAACGTGAGAAAAGAAAATAGAAAAGGCGACGAAGGAACGAGATCTTCAGGAGGAAGATTGGGACAATCGCAGAATGTGGTGGCTAGGATGCGAAAAGCAGCATCAGCTGTACAGAACCTCCCTTGTACTACTACTGCAACTAAAATGTATAATCAGATCAGTATAAAGCTCCAATAAAACAAATATTTATTATGCATGTGTTGTTTTATCTGTTAGATCTGTCTAAAGGAAACAGAAAGAATCGTAGAGCTTGTGGGAGGATTTCCCTCCTGCCGTTGTTGCGTCATGCAATGATGTTTAACAACCATTCCTAAGGGCCTAAAGGCGAAGCCTGGAGGAGGGGGATAAAGGGAACATACGCCTCACTCCCCAACTTCAGCAATGCGATAAGAAAAGTATTTGTTAGTTTTTGATTGATTTTACGAATGCTTTTGCTACATCATACTTTTAACTTTTTCACTTTATTAACTTTATTTAATTTTGTAATTGTTTTGTATTTAAGAAGGAAACATTTGTAATTGCAGTACACCTGAAGATGCAGCCAACTGGATCGTGAAACTTCATGGCTCTAAGGTAATAAACTTATGTAACCTTAGAATTGTGTGTGTTGATTGTCGTTAATATGTGAAGGATACCACAGTACGAATAATAAAATATGTAAAAATAAGTAAAATAAAAATGGTTCTAATTCATTCAAAATGTTGTATTAACTCTAGAAAATATTATTGAATGCAGGCATCTTGCCCTGTAAAAATATGTATTTACATGAAAATCTTTCCTACTCATTATTGTCATAATGTTATCATTGTCATTGTCATAATGTTTTACTGAAAGCATCTCTAATAAATAAAAATTAAATTACAATAAAACTATTGGAGGTAGAGAAAATATAGAGGAGTTGAGGACCTGTTCCCTTGTCAGTGACATTTACGTATGCATACATACATACATACATATATACATACATACATACATATATACATACATACATACATACATACATACATACATACATACATACATACATACATACGAGTTTTGCCAGATGCCGAATGAGGGAATAACGAATCAAGACTGTGCAAATTGCGGAATCTGGCAACACTGATACTTACGTACATACATGCGCACACACTCATGCACGGACAGCAACACATGCACACACACATACATCTGGAGCCACAACATAGGATTAAAAAAGAAAATACAACATAGGATTAAAAAAGAAAATGTGGAATTCAAATTATAAATTGAAAAAATTAAAGTTTCAAAATTAATACCCTCAAATTTATGAAGCATTCTTCATTAACTCAATTCAAAGTTAGGATATTTTTAAGTCAAACAATAAAAGTATAATTAAATACATAATTCATTATTCACAATATACATATTTAAGTTTCAATCACGGGTATTTAATACTGAAAAGAATAAAAAAAGAGTTTTACCTGCGTCCCCATATCCAATTAAGCAAAACTGTAGATGGACTCTGAACATCTCGAGCTGCAAAAATAACAAGACAACAACAACATATTTTAAATCACTGTATCATTTGAAGAAACACAGTATTTGACTACATTAACCTTCTCCAGAAATATGGGATTTACAAAACTTACATAGGGTGTAATTTGATTCAACCAAAACACCAGGTCCTCTTGGTTGCAATAACATAAGTTGTTCACTATGTCTTTGTTCTCGTTCATCTTGAAGAGTAACATCTCTGCGATAATCTACACTATGAAGCTGAGATAATCTAAAAGGAGAAATAGGTTTCAGTAATTAAGCCAAGTAAAAGAGAGTTAATAATGCATTCAATACTTGTTCTAACATTACATTAGTAGACAGTATAGAAGGGTCTCATCAAAAAAAGAATAAAAAAGTATTCTCTCAAAAAGGGAAAAGGTAACCAATTCATTATTTAACATTTTCTAATACCACCTTCACAAAATTTATATTACCAAAATAAGCATTTTTAGGATCATGTCAAAGATTTAAATTTATCCATAGATGTAGTTATGTAGATATCTCATCTTTTCCTCTCCTTTCTAATTTTGTGTGTGAAATCTATTGCTCTTAGTTATATACATACCCGTAACACAACTTTGCAAACAGTACTTATTAAATAACTAGTAGCAACAATGTCATAAAAATTAAAGAGCTTATTAAGTTAATTTTAAAATTCAATTGAAATATTATTCATAACCACTGTCACAACGTTTTATTTAATTTACAACTCATGACCAACTTCATTTACAAGCACATTATTTCACCATATCTCCCAAATTTTGGAACATGATTACGCAAAGTTATTGTGACTATGATAGCAGACATTACTGACTAATTACTTGTCTGTTCAACTGATAAATAATTTCCCCCTTTTAAATCATAAATGGGGCTACAAAATTGATAAAAATGTTCATACTTGTCTGCTAGGACTTTTAGATCCTCTCTTGGTCCTTCAGCTTCGCTAGTAATACGATCGTTCTCAATTGGAGCAACTGTTTTCTCACTTGCATCTTGTATATCTGATGTGCTAGGCAAGGATTCCAGTTCAGACCGACTTGGTACCATTCGTAAGGGAGATGAAGTATTGGAAGGTTTGCTTATTTTATTGCGCAAGTCTTCATTAATCCGCAATGCAGTAGATAGGCGCAATTGCAAAGTGTCACGTTCCTCTAACAGCTGAAAGGAATAAAAAATTTTGTTTGAAACAAAATGTAACAAAATAAATGGAGAAACTATATTCTCTTAATTAGAATAAATACATGAACATGATAAGAACAGAAAGTTAATTGCAAGTCTGCAGGTAAAGGTAACAACAGCCACAATTATAGCACATATTCTAGACGATACTCTAAAACACTTGATCAACACAACTCATAAAAGGGAACATTATTGAAGTTTTCAGGGACATGGATTTTGTGATATATCTTTCATTTTCTCAGCATTAAATATTCACAAGTTAACCCTTAATTCACATCAAGACCATCATTCACATTCAGACCAGAAGGACTAGAAAAAGAATCTTTTTAGACTTGCTTTCTTAGTGGCTCTGACAGATAAAGGATTAAAAACTCACACAGCCAAAAGTAGCTACAAAATAATAATGACACGAATTTTTCATATTTCATATACAAAATTTCAAAAACAAAATTAACTTAAAAACTTTAACCTGTTAAAAGTAAAATCAAATCCTTTGTAGCGATAGTCCAATTCTCATTTTTTTAAATTCCCATTTTTCTTTTCACTTAGTATATACTATAAAACAATGCATACTCAATATCTCTGATATTTCATTTTCTTTCTTCTATGAAATGAGCCTATGAACTTATCATAATCATAGTCTTCTTGAAATAGTGTTACTTTCAATACATTACTGAAAAAAGATACTTGAGAAATGGCATGAACAAAAATATGGAAGTACAGTAAAACCTGTCTTAGGCAGAACATTGGTTAATAAGGTGGAATCCCATCTTCACTGGCAGAAAATCTCAGAACGGACTATATTCCAATGCAAAGTACACAGGATAAGCCGGAAACTTCCTAGTGTGGAAACAGAAAGGAATTTTTGGTACAACGGTACTAAAAATTCTGGATAAGATGAAAAACAAATATTGTTTCAAAATTAAACCTTGACTTGTAAGCCTGATGACATCACACCAAGAGACACTCAGAGCTGTAATTATCCATTAACTTTCTCAGCTACCCTTGACCAGACGTCATATATCCCATGCTACTTGTGCAAGAGCCATTGTTTATTTGTAATAGCACTGACTTTCACAAGCCTATGTAAAGGAGTGAGAGACTGAAAGAGCGATGCTTCCACAGTTCTTGTCATGTATGCTTATGGTTCAGTGTTTCTAAACATTTACTGTTGTCGAGTTCGAAATGTTTCAAGTATTAAGTGATTATAATCCTCTGAACTGTCTGAGTGATGCCACGTCAAAGGCCGAGGTGGTGATGTTTCAACCTTCTTATCGTGGTCTTCTTCAGCATGTACTTTGATAGATTAGAGGTCAATACAGTTCCTGACACTCTTGGCATTGGAGATATATTTGCCTAACCCTCAACACACCCTGAAATTGCATCTACTGTCAACTTGAGTTCACAGAAATTGTACAAAGAATATGCAATGCCTGCTTTTTAAATAAAATCATATTTAAGTGTCACCCTAGAATATTCCTTCAAGAGGTTCACACCAATTTTGTACACAAGAGTTAATGATATCTTTAAAATATCACTTTATTTGATGGAACTTATGAGAATTACTCCCACATCTTATAATTATCCAGATTGGGCAAAGATGATATTGTTATTAAGTTGTGCAACACAACTCATGAGGAGTTTACAAATTATGCTCGTTTGAAATTACTGTCAGATTTTGTGAGATGAGTTAATGTTAGTTCATATTCTGTAAAACAACTGACTTGTATATAACATAATTATTTTTAACTTTCTCGCTATTACATACATAATAAAACAAGTATTGTATAGTACGCCAAAAAACGGTGAATTTTTTAAACAAAAAAAATCTTACTGCGAGACCCTGATACCAATTCCTCTAACATATTGTGTAGTCAGAAACCATGATTTGTGAATCAAAGATACGGAAAAATCGAATCACGGCAAAACATGTCTGGCTATGGTCAACAGCTATGGCATACTATTTCTATGATGTTTTTAAAATTATTTATTTCATAAATGGCATGAGTAATATATTTCTGTTTAGAGTAATAAATTAGTATAAAATGTCTGTTAAATTATGTTCTTGATTTTATTTGATTGTGCTCATTGGTTCTATATTTTCAGATATGAATATTTGGCATGGTCAGACAACTATGATTCAGTTTTTAACAATATTTATTTAATACATGGCAAAGTTTATCAGTTTATCTTTGGTGTAGTAAATAAGTACGTATGTGTACGTACTTATTCAATTGTTTGTGATTGTTGGTACGCTCCATTTTACTACTCGAATGTCGTGCGTTGTTACATAATTATCAAGTTTTTAAAATTATTTATTACTAGACGTTGGATGTTTAGGGAAATGGCTGAGATCATGGTCTATTGACCACTGAGGGCAGCAAAATTTTAGGTGAAAATAAATATAAATTCTCAGAAGGTTTCAGCGTTACTAGTATTGGGCTGCTAAAATATGTCAGTCACATGGTTCAGATATCCTTCTCCACATTCAAACTGATTTTGTCTCCCAGTCATCGCAAATTTGGAATTATGATCCTTGAAAAGTTACTGGTAATATGCAAATATTACTAGTTAATGGAAACTATTAAGAATAAAATGTAAGAGTTGAAAATACATAAATCTAGTTTTACATCGAAATGTACGAACTTGCTTTGTGCATTTAAGTTAACAAAATAATATAGACAAAAATTACAATTTTCCATTTTATTGTGAATGTAATTTATGACGGTGCCTTTTTCCTTCTTATTCTTGACTTTTCCAGTGCCTTTTTAGGCACCTAAAAGACGATTTTTTAGTGCCTAAACATCCGATGTCTATTTATTACACTAACAGCAAGAGTAATAAATTTGTTTAAGGTAATAAATTAGTATCAAATAACTCATAAATTATTTGATGGTTTGGTTTGGTTTGATTTGATTGTGCTTGTTGGTTCTCTCTACGTTTGAATATTTCCTCTACTTTCGGTGTCACGTCATGCCAGCTCCCACCTGTTTTCACCCCGAAAATACGTGGCAATTAATTAGCAATATCATTTGACGTGTTTTGTTGTGGTGTGCTGACTTGGCTGTCCCAGCTTGACGCACCTCCTAAACAAGCACAAAACACATCTGGGAAAGCCAATTGAAATTAGCAGCTATCAAATCAATCAAATCTCATAATATCAAAATTAAGTGAAGATATTAATTTCTTCTTTCAAGCCTCATAAAACAAATGTTGGAACTATAAGAAAGTTTACGTAAAAACAAAATAAGAAAAAAGTAACTAAAGAATTAAATGTCTCACCTGCATTAGTTCCAATGTAAGTTCTTCACACCTTACATCCCTTTGATGTAACATGTACAAAGCAAGGTCCAATTCATTTTCCTGACTAGATTCCAACTGACTATCAGTGGTTGTTTGTGAATCTTTTACAACCTGCACAGCTGAAGAACCCTCAGCTACAATGCTAGATTGTTTCAGTCTCTGGATTTCTATATTTCTATCCCTGATCTGTATCACAGCCTCTCTTATCTCATCCTCCCTTGCTTCAAGAGCCTCCTGAAGTTCAATGACAGCTAGTTCTTTGTCTTTCAGTGCTCGAGAAAGGTTCTGAATTTCAATACTATTTTCTCCAAGCTGCTCCTGAAGCACCTGAATATTTGAATTGTTTTCCCTCATTAATGCTTGTGCTTTTTCTTCTGCTTCAGACATTTGTCTCTTTATGTTTTCTACATCTTGATCTTTCATAGTAATCACATTTTTGATCTCGCTTTCACGATCCGCAATTTGAAGTTTTAGATTTTCAATATCTTTCTCTTTAATTAAAAGTCTTCTTTTTGCTTTATTCAAATTTGTTAATACATCTTCCATTTAATGTTTGACAATTCATGTTCTTTCAACATAAGATTTTCTCTCACTTCTGATTCTCTTTTAACAGCTTCCTTCATCACTTCCAATTCTCCTTCTAATGCTTCAATTTTCTTAGTAAGATTATGTTCAATGCTAGCCCACTCCTCTTGTTCATTAGAAAACATGGCTCGAAGGACATTAAGTTCCTCAATTTTCTGTTGTTCCACTTTTTCAAGTTTCTGTATTTGGCTTTTATATTCTATTACCTGTTTTTCAAAATCATTTTCCTCTCTAGGATCATGGGCCTGAATTTCAACAGAACTCTTTTTTATCACATCTGTGAAGGTCTCTTTATCTATTTTTGAAAATAATTGAATTGGTGCAAATGCTTCTTCAGAGAACAAAACACTTGCTTTGGATTCTTCTGTTGGTTTAATGGTTGGCACAGAGCTTGAAGTCACCAATGTTTCATACTTTTCATTCAAAGATTGATTCTCTTCCTTCAAACTTTCCTGCTCTTGAGTCATGGTACTAACAATATTCTTATACTTTTCAATTTCATCCTTCAAATGTTTTATTTCTTCCGACATTGAAGTATATTTTTCATTTAAAGCAGAATTCATTGCATTCAATCTTTCCTCCTCCTGGGTCATTTTAGCTACAAATTTTTGTACATTCCAATTTCATCTTTCAGGTGTTAAATTCATAATTCTTCAGGAGTTTGTTTTCTCCTTTGCTATCTGGTTAACATCAGTTCATAATTTGCTTGCATTGTTTTTTTTATAGTTTCATACTTTTCAGTTACACTGTAATATTCTTTCTGCATATGATTCATTTCATTTATTAACTTTTCATGTGCCATTTGTAGCGATTCATAATTTGCTTGTAACATGTTCTTCATATCAACTCTTGAACGTAGCTCCTCCAATTCATTATACATGGCCTCATAATTATTTCGCATAGATGAATACTCAGCTGCAATAATATCGCTATTGGAGCTAGAACGTAACTGCTCTAATTCTCTTCTTAGTACCTCATAGTTTTCACGCAAAACAGCATTTTCTGCTATTAAAGAATCATTTCCTGTGTGAGTCGCAGAGCAGTACTTCTTTAAAATAATTTTTTAACCAATTTCCCTTTTTGGAGATCTTTCAATGCAGCTTCTCCAAACCAGCATGCTCTGTAACTGTTCGTTATCTGTAGCCAATGCTGCAATTTGTTCTTGAAGCTCTTGAAGATTCAATCCTTTATTGGCAGTGTTCTCACTCTCTTTCTCTTCTTGGAGTTCTTCAATCCGCCACTGTAAACTCTCCACCTGGTTGACGAGTTCCTTGTTTTTGTTCTGCCAAAATTCAATATCTAATCCTTGTTGTTCTTCCTTTCATTTGTTGCTGTTAGTACTTCAATTCTCCTTTGTAATCCTTCTTTTTAACCCTTTTTCAGTTTTTAACCCGATTTCTTCAAAGCAAATTCTTGATTTTCACGCATTAAATTCTCATTTTTTAACTTCAAATCCTTCAGTTTTTTCAGCATTTTACCACTTCGAATCTGAGATGCTTTCAATTCCTCTGAGATTTTATTTTTCTCTTTTTCCAGTAAATCAATTTTATTTTCCAATTCAATCACTTGCTGCTGCAACTCATTTGGTGCAGAGCTGGGACCAAGGGCAGCTTTCTGTCTTTCCATGTGCTCCTCTTCTAACCTGGCCTCCTCTGCTCCCCAACCCCACCCTTCTTCATCTAGTACTTCACTGGCCCAAGCTGGTTCGTTCAAATCCAATTGGTCAGATACAGGCACTTGCTGCACATTTTCAGGTGGAATGTTCACTAAAGAAAACTGCACATCTTCATTCTGAGATATTTCTATCTCACATTCCTTCTTTTCACTTAAACACTCACTCTCAACTGATGATTCTTTGCTAAACTGCTCGTTTCCCATTTCTCTATTGCTTTGACCTGAAATGAACATTTCAAGTTTACTTTGTGTGTCACTCAACTGCTTTTCAACATCAAGCAAACGGTTCACTTCCATTTCTAATTCCTGAACTTTCATTAACGCATGTGCCTTTTTTTTTCAAAACATCCAATTCTGCCCTCAAATCTCCCAATTTTTCCACCAATTCTTGCCTATTGTTAGATTCATTGTTCTGGGTAGTAGGAAAATCAACTTCTGAGATTTCTATACCCGAGAAATGAACTGTAGGAGAGTACATTGTACTATTCTTTGCTTCACCAGATTTGTTTTGAGTGTGAGAATCAGGAATAATTTGTTTAGATATTTGCTCTTCTACACCTGTAATAAATTCACTGTCTGATTGGAAAGATATACAAGTGACATTATCATCAAACTGTACCTTACTTTCCTCAAATGGTGTTAAGGAGGATTTGTCTTCTTGAACATTTCTATGTTCACAAACAAATTTTTGAGCAGATGTAACAATTTCAGAAACCACATTTTGAGCTTTCTCCCTTACTAATTCTTGATGTAAGTGACTATTTTTTAACTGAATTTGATAATCAGAATTAATATATTCAAGTTGCTGAGATAACCTATTTGAATTAGTAATACTAGAGATTTGTTCCATTTGATTTTGCAATTGACTGTCCTTGCTCTTTACAATTTAAATTTTTATTTCTTCAATCTTCTTGCATGAATTTGCTAACTGAAATTGCATATTTTTTGTTTCCAACACAGCTCTAAGTTCTGCAACTTGACCATCTTTATGACCAAGTTTTTCTTGCAACTCCATTACTGTGCTTTCTAATTTCCTTCTCTCATTTTCATCTGGCCCCACACTTCTGTTTCCATCACTACTGAACTGTAGCTGTAACAATCTGTTTTGATAAGACTGTAATTCCTGCTCTCGCTGAGCTACCAGTTTAGATAAAGTTTCTATTTCAGATTTCAAATCTTGAATACCACTGCTACTATCTTGACTATTATCATGTGTCTGAATAGCTACAGAATGGAGATCACGAGGAATACTAACCCTGTTGCTTAAATCACTTTCCAATTGTTCTATTGTTTTCTTTAAGGCAACTATCTCATCTTGTTTTGCCATCATCAAAGAATTCCATTCTGATTCTTTTTGCTGGTTCATACCTTGAAGTTCTAAAATCTTAGAATGGTAAGCATCAACTTTCTCCTGTAATGTTTCAATATCATCTTCTAAGTTCATTTTCATATCATTAAGAGTTTCGCAATGCTCCATTACTGATCGCTTCTCCGTTTCTAAAACTTCTATCTGCTTGTTGAGGTTTTTCATATCTAATTCTAAGTTTTCTGCATATTGAGATGATTGCTGCTCTTTTTCCCTGATTGTTCTCTCAAAATCTATGGTTCGTTTCTTCAAATCTTCTTCAAGCTTTTCAATCGTTTCTAAGGTTTGTTGATAGGAAGCTTCACAAAAAGACAATCTTTCAATTTCTTTATTTGCAAGCTTAAAATTGTTGTCAGCATTCACAATATTTCTCTTCAATTCTTCATTCTCCAAAGTGAGTTCTGATATTTTTTGACTTAACTCAACATTGTTCTCATTCAGAGTCTCCAGTCTTTTTCGAAGAACTTCTTCACTTGAAGCCAATGCCGCTAGTCTATATGCGAGTTCTCCTTCATGTTCCTCTGCTTCTACCTTAATGCGATCAGATTCCTGTAGCTGTTCTCCTAGGGCAGCAAACTTATTTTCTATTGACCTTCTACGTTCTTCAATAGAGGAAAGGCCTTCTTCTAAGTGCTGCTGATGAGCGTGGCTCTTGGCTAGTTCTTGTTCAAGTGATTCTATAAAGGCTTCACGTTCTTGCAACTTTGCTTCCAAAGCAGACCAGGAGTTCTGAAGATTGGATAGCCTATCTTCTAATGCTGTGACTTGCATTTCTTTTGTCACAATTATTTGTTCTAACTCTTTAAACTTAACAGAACCCATTTCTATGTGTTCATTTTTAAGATCCAGGCTTTTAGAAAGATCATCCAGTTTTAAAGAAAGTTCAGTTAATTCATCCTCTTTCTTCAATATCTCTGAAATCAACTCTTGATTCTTCTCTTCTAACTGCACTCTACTTTCTTCAAGTGATTTCTTTTCTTCTTCAAGATCTGGCAATTTTGTACAAGCTTCTTTAAAGAATACTATTTCCTCATCCTTATTGCGCAAAGCAATTTTCAAAGAACTTAATTCCTTTTCCATTTGCAATATTTGATTTACTAAAACAACCCTATTCTCATCAGCATGACTTGCTTCTACTTGAAATTTATCCACTGTTACATTCAAATCACACTGTAGATCTTTGTTTTGTGAAACCAACTGTCCAATAATACTATCTTGAAATTGCAAATTTGACTCTATTTTGTCAGATAGAGTTGAGATATTGGATTCTTTTTCCTCACACTGAAATTTCCATGATTCTAATTCTGCACTAATATTTTCCTTTTCTTGACGTAATTTCAAAATAATTTCTTCTTTTTCATTAATTTCTTGTGTAGATTTTTGATCTTTCTCTTCAAGGTTTTGAATCACTACATTTTTGGCTTTAAATTAAAATTTCTGATTCAATTTTTCAAGTTCACCTTCCTTCTCAGAAAGAAGAGCATCCTTTTCATTAAGCAATAGCTCCAACTGTTGAATTCTTTCTTGCAATGCTTCTATTGGTTGAGATCTTTCTTCAAAACTAGTGTGTAACTTTTCAAGGTTAAATTTCAACTCTTCGCATTCATTTTTCAGAGTCTCTATTAATGCTTGTTTTTCAATAAGTTCATCCTGCACATTTACAGACATATCTGCTGCACATTTTGTTCAACATCGAATTTCTCCTTCATTTCTCTAAGTTTCAGCAATTCTGTATCCTTTGCTGCTATTTCATTGTTGAAACCTTCACACACTTTCCTCAAGTTCTCCAGTTGCTCTTTTAATGAAATTATTTCACGTTGAGCTTGATCTGAAGAACTTGAGTCTTCCTGCCATTGCATTTTATCCAATGGTTCCTGCTCCTTCACTGCCTCAACAGTTTTATTTTCTATTTCTTTAATTAATTCATCTTTTTCAGAAATTATTTTCACTTTCTCCCTTACCTATACCGAGAATTTTCATTTGTCACTTCTTCTAATTTTCTTTCTAAATTAACCTTCTCCTCTTCTAAACACTTTAACCTGTCTTCTACTTCAGAACATCTCTTCTTCCACTCCTCAAGATCTCCAGCCATTTCATTCAATTCTTTCAATATTTCTGATACTTTGTTAACGTCACTCACATCACCTTGCACACTCACTTCCCTTCCCAGCTGTTCCAATTTAGAAATCACTTCTAAATGCATTTCAATTTCTTCCTCTTTGGTTTCCAATTTGAGCTTTAAATCATGTATGGTGTCTTTTTCCTCAGAAATTACTTTACGGGCATCTTCCAATTCAGATTCAAGCAATTTTACATACAATTCAACATTAGAGGAATCTTTAACATGCTTTTCATCAGTCAAAGTTTCTTCTGGTGTAGGTAATCGCTTCCACTTTTCCTCATCACTATTGTTGGAACTGACCATTTGAAATTCAGATCGATTAGAATCGGTATCACCTGGATTATTTTCCTTCAAGAGCGTTTGCAATGTTGTAACTTCTTCAAGTAATTCTGCTTTCTCCTGTTGCAGTGTGTCAAGTAACTGCTTACATTCACTTCTGTCACTATTAAGCAATTCATTTTCTCGTTGCAAATCAGACTTTTCATGTGATAGAATATCAACGAGTTC
Organism: Teleogryllus oceanicus; assembly: GCA_964035755.1. Classification (NCBI taxonomy): domain Eukaryota; kingdom Metazoa; phylum Arthropoda; class Insecta; order Orthoptera; family Gryllidae; genus Teleogryllus; species Teleogryllus oceanicus. The sequence goes on along the minus strand of CAXIVR010000006.1, from coordinate 65,263,927 downwards.
TTCCAACTCCACCATTTTCATTTCTGCAGTAACTTTTAAATTTTCTATTTCAGTTGTTCTTAACTGCAACGCCTTCAGCTCTCTGTCAAATTCAGAAGCCTGCATTCTTTCAGTCTGAAGATCTGAAAGGAATCAAAATGTCATACGTTCACTTATGCTGAGTATTCTCACTAATTATTACACTAAAAAATAGACATTAAATACAAGGTGTGATAAAAAAAATATAGAATGAATTTTTATAGTAGCAAATGCTGACACTACATCCTTTTGACCTAATATGTCCAATAGCCTGATATACTGAGATGGCAAGTGGCAACACATTTTGAATACATTTTGACTTGTCAGTCAGCTTCCAGAGCTACTAGAGTGAGGTTGTGTTTACCACGTCTGTTGCACATCAAGAATTTTGAACAACACACAAAGTTTTGTTTCAAGTTACAAACAAACACAAAAACACCCCAAACACCCAAAGAAGTTCATGAAATGTTCAAATCAGTAAATGATGATAATGTATATGTGATATAATAATGAATATGTATATGATGATAATCAGTATATGATGATTGGAAGACTGTTTACAAGAATTATGAGCAATTTAAAAGTAAAAACGAGTCGTTTGAAGATGAGCCACGATTGTGACGATCTTTGACTCCAAAAACAGTTGAAAACTTTCAAACATTGACAAAACTTGTTTGTTCAAACACAAATGATTACTCAAGAGCTAATTGAAGAACTTAACATCTCTTACAGGTCTCTGCAAAGCATTTTAATGGATAATTTGAAATGACACGACCAACAAAATTAGCCAATGTCTTTCTTCGTAGCGTTAACACGCCATGCCTTGCTTGCGATTTGCCATTGCTTGCGATTTGCTAGTTTTTGGCTGGAAAAGTTTTCCTGTCTGTCCACATCTGCCTTACTAGCCAAATTTTGCACCACGCAACTTGTGGCTCTTCCAAAAATTAAAATGTGTGCTAAACAGAAAACTTTTGACATTAATCTTGATATTGTGAAACAGAAGCTGAAAGCTCTTCCGAAAGAAGTCTATCCAGATATATACTTCCAGATGACTTTGGTATGGATTCAATGCTGGGACATGTGCATTGCTAATCAAGGACAGTACTCTGCTGGAGATTAATTCAAATTATATAAATGCTTGTCACTTTGTAATAAAATTATTCACTGAATTTTTTATCACACCTTGTATATTCAGGTAGAAAAATCTGTCAATACTGTTGCATATACAAACACATTACTGTAATTGGATATGCTTTGTTATTTGCAACATCTCTTACCTTCAATTAGATTAAGTTTTTCACTTTCCAACTGAGACAAAGCACGGACATGAGAATCTAAATCCAAGTCTTGCTGTTTCACTTTCTCTTCTAGTTCTTGTATCCTCTGCTTCCAATTGTGTTCAGTCGCTAAAAGCAAAAAGAAACACACAATTATTGGATATACTTCATAATTGATTTAAAAAGTATAATGCTAATAATTCTTTCTAATTTACAGAGAATTCTACCTCAAATCACAAAGAATATTCAATATTATATCATTTGGACATTTTGGCCTTGAAGGAAATTTCCATTAATTTGAATATATCATGAAACTAAAACAGACTTCACAGAGAATTTTAAGAGTTACTAATAATATAAATAAATTCCATGCTTTGGAGAGAAAAGAAAAATGGTAATAATAGCAAATACTAAAAGCAACTACTGTTTAAAATAACAAAAGAGTTTTGTAACACCATTGCAAAAAACCAATGAAAGAAAATTTAACAAGGCATCAAAATAGAATGCAATGAATTATCATGAAAGAATAAAGATTACATATAATTTCAAAGAAAATTCATCTTATTAGTTCACAGAAAAATGACAGAGAAATGAGAGCAAAGAATACAAGCAAAATGATGTAAAAACATTGAAACATGGTAGCAACAATCTGATTAGCACATTGCAGAAATATGCAGCATGCATAGAATTTTTTTAAACTCTTTAAAGGAAATGAGATTACGATGACCTCAACCAAGATGATCCCAATAAACATACTAAAGAATAGATGTAGGATAAAGCAAGATTCTGTGCTTGTCAGCTCATCCAACACATTCTTAAGTTTCAAAAGCTTCATGATACAAAAAAAAGAAATGTATCATATCAAATACATTTTAAGCAGATATGTTATATAGATTTTATTTTATACAAATTTATGTATTAGGAACACTAAAAGTAAAATACTTACTTAAATTATATCTTTATATGTGAATCATATAATGAATAATCATATAAGAGGCAAAGGAGGCACTACCTAGTGCCTCCTTTTACTTCCATGACTTGCAAATAAGATTCTAAATCAAATTTTAAATTAAAAAATACAGAGTTTTGAAGTAAACAGCTGTTAATGAATGAATGCCTTATTTTACGTGACGAGATTCAGGCCATGAGGCCTGCTCTTCCGTCTGACCACGCCCCTTAAATCCACGGCTTTGATCGGGTTTGAACCCACTAACTTGGGTATAACAACCCGACAGGCTAACCGTTACACCATCACCACTGCAATCATCCAATCTTTTTATGTTAAAAATGTTTCATTGAACTTATTCTTTAATTAATTTCATGAAGTATTTTTAAGTTGACAACATGAAACAACTTTGTTATGGGTCATTATTTTTTTCATTTGTACATCAATTTTTCTAAATAAAATTGTAATACAGCAAAAAGCTGTACTTTTAACATACAATCATAATTTCATACATTTTGACAACCAATCTGACTGATATTACTTTTTAAAAAAACACACTTTTAAGATAAAAGGATGTGTTGTATTAGCAGACAAACACTTGAATATATAAAACTTTAAAACTGCAAACATAAAATATGTTGCTATTTTCCATTTCCAAACACCAGAAGTAAGAATGCAATAAGTACTCTCAGATATCAGTTTTATAATATTTCTTTTTCAAATTTATCAAGAACAATCTGAATATATCCAATTGAATCTGAATATACCCTGAATATCCAATTGTTATATTTATGGCTTCACACGTCTTTCTCTTAATATTTCACTATTCGGGACTAGGTACTTGGTCTTATGAAAATTAATGACAAGAATGTGCACACAAACAGCCATTACGTGATTAGAAAACCCTGAGTGAAAAAAAAGTCTACTCTTTATACATAACTCAAGCATCTACTACTAAATGAAATGCTTGTATTTTTAAACTACAATATCTCTATTATTAATATCAAGAACATATTTCAACATATCCATACACACTACACAATTCAAATAGATATGCAACCAATAACAACAATTACTAATGTGTATAGTATGAAAAATCATTTTTCAATCTATCTGCATCATAAATAATATTCCAATACAGGGAATCTTGGTCACAATTAAAAAACCCTCAAAAACGTATTTTTAAAGCAGTTAAAAATTAAAATATAGTATGACACCAGTACACCTATATTTATACACAGTGCACATTCATTACATCTGTCTACTGGCAACTCATAAACATGGTGAAACTTAAATTATTAAGGAATAGCAAAATGAAGTACCAATGCACATCTGGTGGAAACCAACAACCCACCACAACCCATGTCCCAGACAAAGAATCTTGCAGATTGTTTTTACCTTTAAGTTCATCAAAGTCTACCAGATGTAACTGTAGGTTACCTTTGTCCTCTTCCAGTTCAGCAACTCGCTGTTGAAGCTGCAGTATTTCATCACCTGATTCTGAAACCTACAGAGGCAGTCGAGTGTTAGAAAAACTGAAGAGTAAAACAAAGAAAACATCTGCAAGGAACTATCCTGTAAGGAACGCCATAATATCATTTTGAAAATTGTGAATTACACTTCACTATTACAGAATCCGATTGCAATGAAAGTCAAGTTGGAAATACACGCTTGATGCTGCAATTTAAGATAAGCAGGTGTAACTAGAGCCTGGTAGTCTAGCAAAATGCCTCTTTTTATTGGTATGATTTTAAGACTTTTAACAATACAAATCACTTAACTCTGTTTTCGGAGGTGTTTTAAAAGATTTTCCATTTTGCCCATGCCTATTTCCGATATCTAATGAGCGTTTGCCTTGCAGACAGAATTTGAGCCCAGCTTGTTACTTTCTCATCTTACAAAGGAACTTCGTAAGAAGAGAAAGTTATGTATTCGTGTGCCGGAAAATTGCGACTTTTTGCCAGGCTCTGGCAACAAAAACGGTGATAAGCCCTGTTGCTAAATTTGGAAAAAAATATTCTCTAATACCTGGTGTAGCCAAAATCCATGTTTTCTTGGTTTTTTGATACAGAAACATTGATTGATGACAAAACATCAATCTGTGGCCAACGCTAGTGCCTAAACCATTCAGCCAATTTTCTTCAAAATTGATATTCTCCAATCGATGTGAATGAACTCATGGCTTTGGGTGTTTCAAATGGATATTTCGATTTTTGAGGGTACTTCACATAAAGTCTCAAAAACATTTTCAATATTTTCTCGAAAACAGAACCAACTATTTTGATTTGAAGTGTTCATTACGCTATCCAAAAACAAAGTTTGATCATAACCCCTTTGCCGGAACCAAAGTTTTGTTTGTGTTACAGTGAAATGTGTGTTAAGCAAGATCGTGCTAATGAGGGTTTACTGTACTAAGGCAAATGAAGTCTGAGCTACAGATTAATATTTAAAGCATTTATAATCCAAGAGTATATGCATTTAAAAATATGTAATAAAATAGAGCTCACTTCTGTTGACCAACTCAACAACTTACTTATAACTCCCATGAATCCTACAGTAACTGGAAGTCAATCACTTAAATATAATTATTAATTAAAAATTCAAAGACATTTGAGGGCAGACAATCTTTTTGAAAGAACATCTGACCTTACTAATGTTGTTAATTGTAAACAAATAATTACACAAAGATAATTCTTCTTTAATTGAAAGAGTAAGGGAAATAAAAGTCAGAAATCCACGAGAACATAAATGTATTAAAATTTTCCATTTAAAAAAATACTTGTATACACGCTATGTATACTCTCATTTGAACAAAATTCTCATTTCCATGCATGCAGACACACAGTTGCACAATACCATCTAGGAAATTAAGGGAGTTGGAGAACAGCCTATAGGTATTAAAATAAGCACTGTGTCATTGGATTTATTTTTGTATTAATCTGATTCAAAGATTTACCACATACTACCCTCCATTGCTGCAATTATCAATAATGTCTTGCAATGTGCACCACTTCTGAACATTAATACATAATTACACAACATCAATGCTTCTGTTATCTTTATTCACTGCCAGAGCAAGCTCAAAGAAACAAAAAATTAATAATTTTTCACATACCTTTTTAAGACTCTCAATCTGTTTTGTTAAACTTTTAACTTTATTTTTGTGTTGAGCTTTAATTTTGAGCATCTGCTTATTGGATTCTTCCAGAGAATGCAATAATTCTTCCACTTGATCTTGTTTTTCTCCTCTAGACTCTCTTTGTTTGCTTGTTTCATCTACCTGCCTTTGAAGAGCAGAATTCATTGATTGTAAATGAACAATTTTTTCTTGGAGTTCAGCAATGTTGGTAGTCAGATCAAATCGAAGAGTTTCAAGTTTCTTGTGACTTTCTTCGACATACTTTAACCTGCCAAGAAAATAAAAGTAAATTGCTGTATTCATTATCGAAACCAATGATTACTTTAATGACTAAATAAGTCGGTGGGATAGTCCTTAGAAATACAAATAAACAGAGGGTACCACAGGATGTTAATTAAATTTGAATTAAAATTTTCTAATTATAATGCATTTAAAAATGACTTTAAAATGGTAATATTATTGTAATATGGTACTACTTTTGCAAATATATATTTATATGTTTAGTGTTTTTCAGAATAAAGGTAACAAACTTGGACGTGTAGAGAGGTTGAAAATGACCGTTTTTTTTTGCCAGATGGAAAATTTCGTATAATGGAGTTCAGCAAATGGCATAGATGGTTAGGCAATTCCTTATAATACACATGTATTCTGGACTTTTGAAGTAGTCAAGGGGATTTCATGCCGAACACCTGTGCGCACAGGGTTGCCTAACATTCAAGGGCCACCATCACAAGTTTTATATGATGGAAATTTTCAGATATTCTTAAGAAAACTTGGAAACAATCTTGGATAAATTATCAGAGCGGGCACATTATTCTATCATAATCTGTGGTGTTGTAAACATTTAACTTCCTACCTAAAGCTAATATCACTCACGAAAAGGTCAGAATCAAACTAATTAACTTAGTCTGCTCCTATAATCTGGATGCAGTAATTGACACACCCACCAGGCAATCGAAGAATTCCCAGACAGCTATAGACCAAATCCTTTTAAATAAAACAATACACACATACACAATCTCCACTAATGATACGGGGCTCAGTGACCACAATGCACAAACTTAATACTCACTCAAAGTAAATTCCACCTCACTAAAAGCAAACCTAACAAAGGAGACTAGGAAGTATATTGCAAAAAATTTGAACAAACTCATCTCACTGTTATCTAATGATTCATGGTCAAGGATATATGAAATAACTCACATCAACCTAAAATTTAACACTTTCTTTAATACAATCAAACATTATTTCATCTCACATCCACTACAGTATCACAAAACAGCAAAGCATGGATAAGAAAAGGTATTAAAATTTCTTGTGAAAGAAAAAGAGAGTTTCATACACTCGCAAAACAACACACTTGCAATTATCAAATAGTCAACTTCTATAAGCGATATTCAGTCACACTTCAAGAAAGTTATAATAAAGACCAAACAATTGTCAAATGATGAGTGCATACAAAAATCCAAAAATAAAACAAAAGCTATGTGGAATATCATAAAAAACCTTACTAGCAAATCACAAAACACAAAATATTGAATTATAGTCCATGAACATACAAGAATAACAAACCCTAATGAAACAGCCAGTATATTCAATAAATACTTCTCTGAAATTGCAGGTACTTCTAGACTTCTACAAACAAGTAATCCCAACACTACACCTCAACAACTATCATCCCTCTTTAAAAACTGGCTTTCTGGTATGTACATCACAGAAACAACAGAGAAGGAAATACTTCAAATTATAAACAAAATGCAAAACTAGAATTTTATGGAATCTGATGAATTGCTTACAAGTGTATAAAATCATATCTATCAGACAGAAAACAAATAGTTTTACACTACCAAAAAGACGACAAAATTAAAAATTATCACTCTGAACCAAGAGATGTGATGTATAGGGTCCCTCAAGGATCCACACTAGGCCCAATTTTATTTCTTATATTGGATATGACTTGCCATCAATAATGGAAAACAACAAATCATTACTTTTTGCTGACGACACTAATAACATATTCAAAGAAAGAACAACCAAAGCTTAACAAGATAAAGCCCATTTCAGCCATTGACTAAGTAATTCAATGGGTCCACCATAACAAACTAATCCTACACAGAGACAAAACAATCACAATGCCCTTCCACAACTCCCACTCAACACAACACTACTCACCAAACTTAACGTTAGAAGGCAACAGCATCACACAAGCAGGGAAAACAAAATTTCTCAGAATCACAATACAATACAATCTGAAATGGAACTCACACCTAGAAGATATTAATTCAAAATTGAGCAAACTTAATTATGGTCCTAGAATAATAACAAGAAACAGCACCATTGAAACAGTTCGAACAGTGTTCTTCGCAAATGTGCACTCTATTCTCAAACACAGAATAATAATCTGGGAACCAAGCACCAGAGGCTAAGCAAACATTCAAAATACAAAAAAGAATCATTCAAACTATAATACAAAACAAACAGAATCCTGCAGACCTCAATTCAAAAAACTTTACATACTTCCACTACCTTATATAGTCATTTACAAAGTTCTCATGTTTGTAAAGAAAAATCTAATAAACAACGATACACCTTACAAATTTAACTCAAGCTTACACTCACATAACACAAGGCAAGCATGTAACCTCCATCAACCAAAGTGCACAAGCACATTATATCAAAAGGGTACATTCTCTACAGGAATACAATTCTTCAACAAATTACCAATACATCTGAGAAATGTAACAGGATTATACAACTTCAAGAATAAACTCAAACACTTCCTTTCGTCAAAAACTTTTTTATAGTGTTCAGGAATACCTCAATAACTAATATGTGCAAGAGATTTCAGGTGATGCAGTAGGACTAGGTGTAGAAATAGAAAAAAACCTGGCCAAAACCTGCCTCCTCCTCCACGCCATTTCAAGATTTAAGATATGAACATGAATGTACTAATATTGTTAAAATGTATGTAGTTGTTACCATAATTTTTATTATGTACTGTAATTGTTGTTGTTGTTATTATTATTATTATTATTATTATATTATTAATATTATATGAAATTAAATGAATTATCATATGAAATTTCCCACTGTATGTTTATTGCCAAAAAGTTATCATTTTCAATTTCTGTATATGCCTTAGACATTCATTATATTTGTTTCGAGACACACACCATGTAATGTAGTATTTAATATTAGGAAGAGTATGTAAAAAATAATATTGTACAAACAAGTAAAATTTCTCAATTAGAATACTATATATATATTTCCAATTAAAAAAAAAGGAAAAAACAAAATCATTTTAAAATTTTGTTTATTTGTGTATGAATTATGGTAAAATAATAACCAAAAAAAAATTTTTTCTTTCTAAGAAACAAATTTGTTTATTATTATTATTATTATTATTATTATTATTATTATTATTATTATTACTAATTAAATATATACTAAAAAGAAGAAAAACACAAACACAATACACTCCATTATACTTAACACAAAGGCATTTTCAACTACTTTAATTCACATTCAGAAGATCATTCTACAGAACCTTTTCACCTTAAAGAGGATTGTCATTTCAATTTTCAGTGGAAAATTGTCATCTAACATGATATTCAATTATGTGAACCGATATGAAGGATATGCCTGCTGGGAGAGCCTGACCCCCCCCTCCCCCAAATAATGTGGTCATGGTGATGCCCATGACTGATATTACTAAAACAAAGGTAAGCATATCCTTAGGCAGATCTACTCTCCATAAAAAAATGGGAATGTCTGATTGTGATCTGTATAAATAAAAATATAAGATTTATATACTATCTATATAAATAATTTCAAAATCACAGCCTTTTTATAATCTCATATGCTTATTTAGATGATATAAAAATAATTTTAATCTTTTTACGATTTTTGTGTCAGGTCAGGGTAATCTCTGGAATGGCTGGACCAATTTCAATGTGGTTTCCAATGAAAGGTTTTTGTTGGGCATAACTTTGGCCACTTGTTTCTTCAAATTATGTTCTCTTGAAGGTATTTTTGTTTGTCTTTTCATACAAATTTATTTTTTCTTTTCATACAAGATTTATTCCCATTGTAATGAAATTTTGCACACATGACCTTCAATACAAGAGAAAAGTTAATCTAAGCTAATCACTTTAATGCCAAAATTACTTTAACAGGCAAGTTTTCTTGCTTCACTCGCCCGGATAGACGCCTTTAACGGCGAGGCTCGTGCCTTTGGCACTGGCGTTTACAATAAACATCCTTGAGTCTATCCATCACATAATTACCAATTCACTTTTATACGAAAGCACTTTATAAGAAAACCTCGAATTCAAACTGCTGAAACGAGTTCGAATAATGAAAGCCTTGTTTATCAGAGACACACCACGATCGCAGGCAGCACTTTTTGCTAATGGAGCTCCAACTAGACCCTAGGGTGAAATTACCTCCCCTAACTTAGGACATCACGTTTGTGACCAATTATGATAATTGCTTAGCCACCCCTCATCCCCTCCATCGTGAATTTACCCCTTGCCACAGCGGCATGAAATGCGGGTTTAAACAACTTCCCTAGGTTGTACCATGTTCTAGACTTCGACCTATATTTTAAACCAAAGTTAATGAGTCAATACACATTAAAAATACACAAAGAAAATACCTTACTTTAATGCCTAATGGTAAAATCTTAAATATTTGTACTGTTTCAACTCTCCCTATTATAGCATTAAGAGAAAACTCAAGAAGAGACTTGTACAATACCACATATCATTATGTCATAGAAATGTAAAAGAAACTTACTTTCGATCTTTTTCTTCAAGGTGCTTCTTCAACTGCTCTTGTTCATCTTTCATCCTTGCTTCCAGAGTTATAAAATTGTTCTGCATCAGTCTCATCTGCTCTCTAGTGTCATCCAAAGTGTCTAAAGTTGTTTTACTTTTACGAGACATATCTTCAGACATTAAAGTTATAGCTTTAGTTCGTGCATCAATCACAGCATCTTTTTCCTTCAAATTTTCTTGTAAATCCAAAACATTGAGTTCAAGTTCCATTATACGATTGTTGAGTTCCACAATCTTGTTATCCTTATAAACAATTTGTGCATACATTTCTCTTTGGTCAGTGTGCTCACCAACATTGCTCTGGAAAGGACGAGCAGGTAAAATTTGTTAAAACTCCAGCAAATCAAAGCAAACATTACAGTAAAGCACTTTACTCACAAAGACAAAAGCTATAAGTACTTTAAAAAAGAGAAGAAAATGCTGTCAATAAAAAAAAAACTAACTGATGAATATATTAAGTAATTTCAATGGCTCCCTAAATATTTAAGACCATATTAATTGAATTGGTTATTTTTAAAACCCCGTAAGTCACACATTTTCATTGTTTGTGAGAAAATACAAGCTGCAGGATAGATGCATCATTCCATGTGTAAATCCTGTAAATCAGATTAATAAAATGACCATGAGTAGACTGCACAAGTTTTGGTTTGGTTTTGAAACTCATAAGTAAATCATTGATTTGTGATCACTGACAGAGATTGGTTAAAAGGGATGTTCAATCCTGAAGTATTCCTATGTACTATCAGGGAAACCCACATTTCAAGCAATTGTTTCTGTCTTGTGAATCATGTTTGATGTAGAAGCACATTGTCATTTCACATATTGTAATAAATGTGGCACATTACAAACTGAATCTGCAATACGTATTTATTTACATATTTAGGTAAAAAACATTCTCAATCAAGATTTATGCATTAAAAAAAAAGTTCTCAGTTTACTTGAGTATTCAGTTTTCCTTGTTTTCCCACAGCTTTACAATTCCTGACTTGCAGGGTTTTAAAAATAACCAATTCAATTGTTGTTCAATAATCAATTTTATTTCAAGTCCACTTTTTTAAGGAAATCAAAACAAATGGGGTTCATCATCCAAATACTTTATACTGTTCAATTCAATTCACTCAAATTAAATAAGTGAACTTATAAAATAAATGTTCTATCCCTACGGTACAATATATTTTGACTCACTTCTCAGATACCCTTCTCTTCAGAAGGTACTCCAAGCGAAGGATAAATATGTGACAGATATCAATTATAAAAATATTCGTAGAGAGGTGACTGTACATGCATCATTTTCTGACTTAAATAGACTCAAAGATGTTTTATTTTAATTATGAAGGCTCTGTAATTCATGACAAATTCTGTAATATGTTGTGAAGGCAAGCAAAGAAATCTGAAGGTTTCCAAAAGGAAAGGGAGGGGGAAAAAGAAGAGACACGAGAAAAAAAGAAGATATGGTATGAGGTATTATCAATGGAAATTAATCATGTTATTTTGCTTCTCTCCTCACTGCCCTCTCCCAATTGTTTTAGGAAGCCCTTCAGACAAATGGCATCATTAAAATGAATGAATCATTTTTATGAAAAATAAAATTTAAAAAAAAGCAAGAGAGAGAAAAAAAAAGAAAGAAAAGAAAGAAGACCAGTGGGAGCTTAGTGCATATTGATATTTTCACTTCATTCACTATAGTACTTAGTACTTTAAGATTGGAGAAAGCAGATGCCTTACAAGTAATGGGAACTGATGTTCCAAAATTTACACTCACTTCAGGAGAGACATGCAGAATTTCAGAATGAACTGCTGGAGTAGGCACAGAGGGCACTGCAGGATTGCTTTCAAGGCCTTTTTGTAATGTCTGAATAACTTGATCTCTTTCCTCTAACTGCATCCGTAAATTTTCCACCATTTCTTCAATGCCCTTCTTGTTTTCAGACATTTCTTTACCTCTCTGTTCAAATTTCATTCGATTTTCTTCAAGTTTTTTCCTAAGCAGCCTGGATTTTTCAGTGTTCTTCCCACTTTTTTTAATGTCTTTCCTTTCTCCTTCCCTTTCAGCACTCTCTGCCTGCACCGGATCTTCTGTAACCACAGATTTTGATGTACCTTCTCCTCCTGTTTTTTCTTTTGCTTCTTCATTACTAGTCCTTTTCACATCTCCACTTTTTGAACTACGTTTTGATGCTTTCGTGCGGGATTTTATACCAGATAACTTTGCAGCAAACACCTGAAATATTTTAAAGATTTGACAAGTTAGTTAAAGCATTTTCAAAGGTACATATTTAAAGATATTTTTCGCATTTACCTCAACTTCCTTCTCTTTAGTTGCAAGCTGCTGCTCATTAGTTTGGAGAGCACCTTTGAGCTGAGCAATTAATGTTTGCTGTTGTTCAAATTGTTGTTGTAGACCCTCAATATCCTGACTTTGAGGGGGAGGAGGAGGCTGGGTGTCCTCCTCCCCTAAGTCATGACTTAGTTCTGACATTTTAAAAAACTAACACACAAATAATTAGCAACCAATCAAGAAACTTAGAGAAGTCATAAATGACCATATTAATCTCACATACCTAACTTGGCACTATTCTATAAAAATTCTTCATGACAATCACAAATTTGGGGCAAAACCCAAACTGTCACAAGAATTGTTATGGCAAAGTCGATATTTTCGAAATAATAAGTACAGCTGGCATCCAGCTGCATCACTTATATTAACTCGTTCGTGACATGTTTCTAAATAAAGTGTACTGCTACAAACATAAAATATGGTTAAGACGATAACATACAAGAGTGGGAGTAGTGCTTCCAGACATGACAGAACGTCAGCGGAAGTTGACGTTGTAGGCTAACATCCAGAGACTTTAATACTTTGTATTCTTTGATGTATAATGAACTGGTGAACCAAAGGCGTGAAATCGTTCTTCAACCCAGGTCGCACGCCATATTCACGTAAACATTTCTTTTAACCTTTATTTGCGTATAGATGCAAGTATGATGTAAGTAACAATGTGGCACAATTGGTGGATTTGGACAAACGAAAAAGCGCCAAATCAAACCTCTTTTTCTTCACATTCAATTCAACCTTTTCAGAAAAGAAATATCTTAACTAAGCAATACGGTGAAATATGTTTAATTCTCTCCAAGAAATCATAAAATTAAAAAAAAATTGTTTATGAAGACTACTTTTCCCTCTTAACGGCTATTTTTTATAGAATTGTTTACAAGTGATTTCTTCTGAATTGTTCTCTATAAGAAACATCTCTGTTAAGCATTCATGTGGAATTTGAATTAGGTCTATATTAAATTCGATGAAATTTTAAAATATGTTTGTTGTATTTTTTTAGAACAAACATTTCTATAATACATATTTTATACATTTAGTTTTTATATTATTTTATTAACCTTTTAACATATTAGCACTATAACATTTTATTATACATTACCACACGCACATACGCACGCGCGCACACGCGCACACGCGCACACGCACATTATATATATATATATATATATATATATATATATATATATATATATATATATATATATATATATCATGGAGGTACTACCAACGGATGCCACGTTAGAAAAACCAAAATATAGTTATCCGATTCGTGCACTAGCGTTGTCGATTCGGTTCCGAAAATGTAATTCGCGGCCCGCCACAATGTGCGCGGCCGACGCACTTTCCCGTTGAATTAACATCCCGTTGAATCCTTATTCCTTCCCAATTCTGGCCGCTGGGTAGTGACGCAGGAGCGCGTAGCAGGAGGCGCGTACGCGGAGATGCTACCTGGCGGTCCTCTTGACAACAGACTACGACGAGACGTGACGGACAGAAACATCTATAGTAAATATCTACAGTAACGGAGGATTACTCAATAGCGCTCAACACCCAAGAAGGGGTTAGGAGACGCGTTGCGTCGTGAGTTGACGCAACAAATGTTAAAAAAAATAACGATATAAATGTCAACGATCCGTCAACAGTGGCTAGTCACTTTAACCAATACTTTTCGAGAATTGCTGCCGATCTCACTAAGGGTCTTCAGTCACAAAATTCAAAAACAGACAGCTCACCCAAAATGTTAGACACGATGTTCGTTTCCGAAACTTCTTCCTATGAAATTCTTAAAATAACCGGTAAACTAAAAAATAAATATTCGTCCGGCTTAGATGAATTCCCGGATTCTTTGTTAAAGACCTGTGCGTATGCCGTTATACACCCGTCATCTCACATATTTAATTCATCGTTATGCACCGGAATGTTTCCAGATATTTTCAAAACAGCTAAAATTAAGCCGCTCTTAAAAAAAGGCAACAAAAATGAAATTCAAAATTATCAGCACATCAGTTTTTTTTTAAATATTAGAGAGACTTTTTTACGTACGAATGGAAACCTTTCTCAGTAAACACGACGCGCTTTCAGATTGCCAACATGGATTTAGAAAATCAACGGAAACAGCTATATTTTCTTTTCTTAAAGATGTCGCCTCATTATTGGATCAAAACGAGGCACCTATTGGATTATTTTTAGATCTCTCAAAGGCTTTGGACGTCATTGATCATGACATTTTACTTTCAAAATTACCTTCATATGGAATCCGTGGTATTGCTCTAGATTGGTTATGTTCGTACCTTAAACGATCTCAGAGAGTTGAAATATCTTACTGGAATGATGGAACATTACGTACGCACCTTTCCGACTCTTTGCCCACTGCACGTGGAGTTCCTCAAGGATCGATTTTAGGCCCTATTCTGTTCCTACTTTACGTAAACGATATGCCCTCGACGATTCGAAACGGAAGAACGGTTCTCTTTGCGGATGATACGAACATCCTTTGCAATAAAGAAACAGTAAATAGTGCAATATCAGATGTTTCAAATTGGTTCCGAAATAACAAATTAATAGTAAACGAAAAGAAAACGGTTTAAATGCAGTTTTCCATTTCAAATAAACAATTCTGTGCTCCATTGAAAATGAACGGTGTACCATTGACTGAAGTTAAGGCAACAAAATTTTTAGGTCTCTCAATTCAGTCAAACCTTAAATGGAACGTCCATTTAAATGAATTGAACACAAAATTAAGTTAATTATGCTACGCGTTCAGAATTCTTTCAAATTCAGTCAGCCTTTATACTGCTCGTTGTGTATATTTCGCGAATATTCATTCCCGCCTGAGATATGGCATAATATTCTGGGGAATACATCTTAGAGCCTTTTAGATTACCTTTTAGAGAGACTTTTAGATTACAAAAACGAATTGTACGAATAATAACCAAATCCCACCCACGTGGTTCTTGTAAGCCTCTCTTCAATAATCTAGGAATTTTACCATTACCTTGTCTGTTGATTTACGAATCAGTGGTTTTTGTCAGAAAGACTTGCTCAAGGGCGGGAATATATTTTCAAAAAGCGGATGTTTATTACTATAACACTAGACGTGGAAATCATATTCATCAGGTGAGAGTATCAACAGCTCATTACAAAAAATTCACATACAATACATGTACATTATTTTACAACACTGCCAGATGACATTAAACGATTAAATTCAATAGAAAAGTTTAAATTCAAAGTGAAATCGTTTCTGCTGCATAACTGTTTCTATACAATTAGAGACTATACTGAGCATCACAAGAAAAGTAACATTAATTTTAACAATGATACATAATGAATTATTTACCATTTGGACTATATAAATGTGTACAAACAACCTGTAACAAGTATTGTACTGCAGCCTCTGGATCAATGACCCCCATCTCGATCAGGTTTTTCGTCCAGTTTCCCTGATCCATTGAGCAAATGCTGAGATGGCCCCTTGTTTTGCTTCTGGACATAAATGTAACTTCATTATCTGTGCACGTCTTCTAGAGTTCATTGGGAAATATAGTTATTCAAATTATCGTTTCCATGTTGTGGCGGCAGGAAGTATTATTCCTTGACGAAGGACATCATGGATAAGAACCCAAAATGTATTGCTTATTTATCCTTGAAAATAGATTTTATTACATGAGAGTTTTTTTTATTTTCAAAATTTATATAGTATATGACTCAGTGTAGGGAATAATTTTGAAAATGTGCACAGAATCCACTTCTCCCCCATAGCACGTCACACGCAGTTTCAACTGTTTTTGACGTAAAATAAAATAAATAAAATCAGTTGACAAACACGAAAAGACAGAGCGAAACTTGCACCATGGAAATATATTTAGCAGCAAACTCCGCCGCCAGTGTCAAGAACAAATTCCATATAAAAAGGCTGAATGATCGATTACCATGCGATGTTAAGTCGCCCGCTAAATCCGGCGAAATAGCGGGGTCCCTTAACACCAGTGGCGGCTGCTCTTTGAGGACTCTGGGGCGGCGCCCCCCCCCCAGTAAAATTAACAAAGACGAAAGGTTTCAGAATTTACCAAAATGAACTGTTAAACAACAAAATGTTGCATGATCTTTATATGGTATCAGAAAAATAAATGTTTTTAGAATGAATGTGTTTGCATGGGCCGCACCAGGGTCAATGTTCTCAACCGAACTGTACACATGCGGACTCTCGAGATCCGCCCCAGCCTTTGCCCAGGCCCTTTACGGAGAACGCGCGTAGGAGGAAGTGGGCGCCGGAGGGGAGCATTGGAAGGGTGCTTGGGCGGCAGAGTCCGAAAGTTTTCCGCACACGTAATGTTGTTGTGGCCAGACAGAGTGCGTTAGCATATGCGATTCAAGTCATTGATAGGAATCAAGCCAAATTCATGTGTAGTGCGTTGAGTTGAACAGTTGTTAATGTGAGACTTGCATGTCGTGTTTTGGTATTTAAAGTGTTTCATCATGAGTGGTATCAACAGTGTGAACACTATTTTAACTGATGGTAGTCAGAATCTTACTATAGAACAAAAAATAGAATTAAAGAAATTAGGGCCGCCAAGACCTCACTTAAAAATTACGCAGATTCAAAATGCCTGCAAAAGCAAAACTGGATACACAAGAAAATTCAATTCCTCTCTCTACAATTCCTCTCTCTACGCAGACTGGCTATGTGGTTGTGACATAAGAAATTCTTTCTTTTGTTATACGTGCCTTGTTATGAATGTTAGTGATCGTGCATGGACAAAGGATGGTGTATCAGACATTAAACACCTGCCAAAAGTGAAGAAGCACAAATTGAGTGAACAACACATAAACAGTGGAATAGAATTTACCATGCTAGGCAAAATTGATATAAGTGTCAGTTAGATTCAGCTTATAGAATGAGAATAAAGAAAATTAATGAAGATGTTTCAAGAATCGTTACATTTTGAGTAAACTGATAGACTATTAAATTTGCAGGAAGTTTGAACTTGCTCTAGGGGACACGACGAAACAGATGGATCGGACAACCAGGTATTTTCGTGGTTTAGTTAATTTGATGGCAGAGTTGGACTCACGTTAAAACAACATATTGAAAAAAATAATCGCGTGTTTTGGGGTTTTTCTAAAACCATACAGGATGAATTCTTGGACTCAATTTATGCTGTCTGTCATCAGTTGATTTGTGAGGAAGTATCTAGGACTGATTACATAGCTATAGAAGTAGATGAAACAACTGATTGTGCGACATTGTCTCAACTTGTGTTTGTTGTACGATATGAATTGAAGGGGAAGATATATGAACGATTCATAAACTTCGTAACGCCAAGTGATCACACTGCAGAAGGAATTAGTTGTGTTGTGTTCAGTGAACTTGAAAAACTGAAAATAAACGAGTCCCAAATAAATTAATCGCACAAAGCTACGACGGTGCGTCGGTTATGAGTGGCAAACAGAGTGGAGTGCAGGTAAGAGTGAGGGCAGTGTACGAGAAAGCACATTTTGTGCACTGTTATGCCCATCAACTGAACTTAATTATAGAGCGCTCTGCCACTCAGAACAAACAAGTGAGAATATTTTTAGCAACTTGGAAGGTTTTCAACGTTCTTCACAAAGTCGGTAAAAGAACTGCGGTTCTTGACCAAGTTGTGAAGAAAGAATTCAAGGAATGCCGATACAAGGTGGAATTTTAAAGCCCGTTGTGTAAGCACTGTGATAATTACAAGAATGAAATAGTGAATGTCTGAAATAATTGAGAATGATACAACTAACGATTACTCAACAGTAAGAAAAGCGATTGGACTGGAAAACTTTTAAAGATGCTGATTTTCTCTTTGGCTTGAGCTTTTAACAAAATTCTACCTCATTGCGATATACTTTTAAACAATTACAACAAAAGGATGTAGACACCATTAAAGCCCAAAGTATGTGTCAGAATTGAAGTCTTCCATACAGCGGACAAGAAATTCTCTTGACCTTGACCATCACCGGAATACCCAAAATAACGAGTCATGCAATCAGAAACGTGCTCGTTTCGAAGACAAGCTTAAAACTGTCCGAAAGAAGTATGTGACATAATTCTAACCAACATTGATGATCGTTTTACATTCAACGACCATTTGTCGGCAGCCATATTATTTCAACCCACCTTGTTCAGCAAACACAAACTGTTATTTCCTGAAACAGAATTTCAAATTGCCATTAAATTGTAGATTTTAATGAAATTGAACTGCGACAAGAGTTGACTGTTATATACAACAGAAACGATTTTCAGAATGCAACAGGAGCTTTAACCTCTTGAATTGTATTTATGAAAACAACTTAGTCCAAATTTTGCCTGAATCTGTAAAACTCTTGCGGTTATCTGCGCAATCCGATGACAACTGCAGAAAGCGAAAGGTGTTTTCGACTCTCAACAGAATAAAGACTTTCTCACGAAATACAATGAGAGAAGAGAGACTTAGTGCATTGGCTATGTGTTCTATAGAAAAGAACTTCTGAATGCATACAACTTTAATGATCTTGTCACAATCACTTTGCTGAAGGAAGGGAGAGGAGAATGGATTTCATCTACAAGACTATTAATTAAGGTAAGATTCTTGTCGTGGAGACTGTGTCTCTAACATATTTATTTCTTATATATACAGTCGACTCCGGTTATAGTGAACTTCTGGGACTAACATTTTTGGTTCACTATATCCGACGATATCAAAATTAAACAGATTTTCTCCAAAACGATTAATTGTATTCGCATGGAGATACAGAAAACTCATTAAGAGCAGGAACTGAAAATTTCAATATCTTTATTTGTCCTTAAAAAATCAATTTCTTTTCATTGTTTGCTTCGAACTTTTTCATTAATAATTTCTCTAGAACCTTCTCCAGAATTCGTGCACTCTCCGTAATTGATTCTGCATTGTCCTCTGTGTCTAACAATAAGTATTGTAATGCAGTCTTGAGACCCTCAATGCTTCTTGCAAAGTTGAAACCATCCCACTCTCTGAAGCCTTTGTACTCGCCTAATAACATTCGAGATGCTTTTGGTAGCGGGATGGCGCAAGCTGCTAATGAAACTGATCGCTTTTCCGCGCGGCACGGTGGATATCGCCAGGCTATTGCATCGCGCGCATCCTGTCGCCTACGCGCTTTGTCCCGCGGCATATCAAGTATCACCAAGATTGAAACCTAAGCAAGCAATTGCGCATCACCGCCGCCAGTTGTAGCCCACACAGGACACGACCTTTGTTTCCGCAGTTAAACTGAGCGGCATAAGGTCATCAGTAAGGTGCCCATAAGGTGTACTGCGTTGATCAATGATCAATTCGATTTCTCACTAGCAGCACCGAGGTCGTTTTGGCCATGGCGGAAAAACCCTTATCGTTTTGGCCATGGTGTTATTTCCACCATGATTTTGGCCAAAGAATCAACATTTACATCACTTGAGCGCGTTAGGGGTTTCTCTTTCTTTGGCCTAAAACCGCCCCCCCTACCTCGCAAAGCACCGGCCGCCACTGCTTAACACTTCAAGTTCGATTTCTAGCTAGCACATGCGCAGACTTGAAATTGCAGTCGATTGCTGCCCGCTAATGCGTGCACAAACTCACTAATGATTGGTCACATGTTACTGTGGGACTTCCCAGGATTGAGTGAAGTAAGCTGGTTCACGACCTCTCAAATATGGCTGAGGGTTATTTCTAACACTACCGTCAGTTCAGGCTGGTTCAGGTAATGACTCTTACACGAACATTTCCATGGCCAACTAGAGTCGCCATGGCAACTGCCAAACTACATCAGATTGCAAAACATAGTGATAAATAGGGAACGGATTTCCAAGTAATTACATGTTTTTACAGGGACTAGATACCTGCATTCAATAATATTTTTTAGAGTTTCCACATTTTGAATGATTTGGAACTATTTTTATTTTACATATTTTGTTATATTTCAATATATATTTATACGCCGAAACGGAACATTTCAGATGCGCGTTTGCATTTTGTTACAGAATCATTTTTCTTAAAAATCAAATGTAATGCTCCTAACCCCCTCCGCTTACTGCGTACTCGGAGGCAAGAATGAGCGGATTTCTGCGAACAAAAGCAATTTCAACTATGCGTTTGCTCATGTTTCAAACTCGTCTTACTGCGTTCTTCGTTTGGGGATTCACTTTAACCTCCTCCCCCGCGATCCATCAGTGGCTACACGGTACTACTATTCACTGGAACACCGGCTTCTCGTAAACATTGTAATACATACTATGAACGTATATTACATTTCGAATAAAATTCTTGTATGGTGAAACCTAGTGTACAATTACGCCTGTAGAGGTAAAACCAATAAAACTATAATTTACTTTTATCCACTCCGAATGCTTGTTAAGAACTAATCGGCGAAGTTCTATGCTCGGAAAATGCTTGTAGAGAACAATTTTTAACACAATAATGAATTTTTATTTTACATATTTTCTATTTTTTCTTACACGTTTTGGAAAAAATAAGTACATATATATGTACATATTTCGCATTTTTTATTACAATAAATTCCGTTCCCTAGTGATAAAAAGGATAACGTCTCATTTTACATTGACTTGTCTTAATCTTGGTTACCAGTTTTCAAATGGATAATAAATAAATATTTTCGTCGTTTTAACAATTTTTTCTCCACTTTTTAAGCACATAAAAACTAAGCATTTTCCGTTTTTTTGGCACATAAAAGTCCGAGTGCTACATACAGCCATGACTACAATTGCGTTATGGTTGTCAGTTTGAATCCCACGGTGTGCATGTTTTCAACCTATAACCACAGTCTAATACATTATTAGACTGTGCTATAACAGTGAAACTGGGGTGTGGACAGGCAAAAGACAAACCAACCTGTATCAGTTACAACTGTCCTGATAAGCCAAGTATCAATTCTCGGCTACGTGTTTGACAAATATCATAATAATAATATTTATTGAGTCACATATACAATTTCAATCGTGTATGACGAGTCAGATATGGCAGAGTGAAATTACAATATCCTTTCAGGAAGGGGATTGAATACATAAAGAAATGTCAGATATATTTAAGAATGTTTAATTTTCCACAATACATGTACAAAAATTCAAAATATAATAATACCCACAACCTCTCAAGTTAGTAACTGAAAAATTGTAGGGGATACTATGAAACTGCAGAGTACTATCTTGATTCTAATGGCAAGTACCACACAATATTGTAGTTTTTGTACTATTTCTATCAGGTACACAGGATAAATTAATCAAATAAAATAAAAAAGTTAAATCATGGCTACGAGAGTGCCTTGTTAATACATTCTTTAGCAATACTACTGAGTGCCCATTCACATCAGTCATCACCATTTGATTATTGATGTAATTTATCATTCATAAGACTAAAACATCATTATTTGTTTCTTTCTCTTGTTTATTTCATTTTATTTGAACTAATATTTCATTAATGTTAATAATTAATAATATATTTTGCAAGGGAAGCAATTTAAGCAAAGTAAAACAAGTAATAATAATTCAAATTAAAGCACTTTTCTTCACAACCATAAAACTTAGTTCACTTAAGAATGCCTTCACTCATTACTAAGCTGACAATTCCTGTTCCAGTTTAAAATTCTTAATGTGAATTAATAAATGAAAATATCAGAACAGGAATTATTAAGAAAAAAGAAAAGAAAAACACGTACACACCGCTTTACTTTGGAAAACTGTTTTTAAAATTGTGTTTATTCACAGAGGGTAATATCACAATTTTCAATGTTAATGAATTTACAATTGATAATTAGCATTTTTCAAATTTCTGAACTTCATTTTCTCACTTATGACTGTCCTTTAATGCAGACCTTAGAAATAAGAAATAATTTAGTGATTAATAAAATCTAACTTCTCTTAAAATTCTCAACCTATCTATAACAAATAGAGGAAAAATACTCAAAGCTGTCTGAGTTTTAAACAAACATGTTTAAAGTACAAATTGCCCTTCTGATGTTTCAAAATCACTAAATAACTTCAAGACACTATATAAAAACAAACACCTAATTTACCAATGACTTTGGTAAATTTACAAAAAATCAAAACTGAACATTGAGCAGTCCTTCTTATTAAATAATATATAAAAACTATTAAATAATTCTTTATTTTTAAAAGAAAATTAAAAATATGAAAAATTAAAAAAAACATTTATTTTTTCAGAAAATAATTATTCTGTATTAAAAATACTCTGAAAATTTGTTGGACGAGTGTGAGGCACAAGTTACACCATCAACTGAACTTTGAATATCAATAACGATAATTTTTTCTCACATTTATATAATTCCAGAGGAATATCAGTTCCAAGAAAATGCCTTTCACAATCAAAACACAATTATACATGCAAACACTGTTTCTAAAAATACATTTAACTTCAAATCAAAGTTAGTAAGAGAAATGCACGGAATAGAGCAATTACATTTAAATATAATATATTCTTTTCAAGAATTTACCATCAGCAAATTACTTTTAAATAGAGAAGATTCATTTATGTTTCCCTTATCCCATTCAATTTCAGTGCTCAAATATTCAGAGAGACATACAAGACATTAAATTTCAAACACTTCCAACCTAAGCAAATTCTAATCAATAAAACATGTATATTATAACATCTCATAATGCTTACTTGACAAAATATTAGCCTTTGTCATTGCAACATTTAATTTGCCTTGGCATGATACACCTGAATGATGACTAACAGGTTTTGCAGACTGATTTTCTTTATTGCTGCAAAAGAACTGCACTCTCTTTTGCTCCATCCATCGTTTCCTTTCTTCGTCCCAATGAAGTTGGCCACTCTGACTGCTTGAAGCACTTGATCCACTACGACTGCTTTCATCTGTCACCACTGTAGATTTTCTGGTTTTATTACTTTTAATTTTTATGTGTTTCTCACTTTTAATTTGAGAACTCAATCGATTTAGATCTCCCCTAGTATCCATACCATAACCATCAATCAATAAATGACTTATTGATTTGAAACTACTTTTATCTATATTGTTCCCATTAGTAGTAAGGCATTTATTTTTGGTACTGGGCAGAGTACCAAAATGAACATGTTTTTCTGAATATGTTCTTGAAAAGCGGGCAGGTCTTTCAACAGCACGAGGATTTAGTTTGGTGGACGTGAAAGGTGTAAAGCTGGTGTCCCCTTCATCAGTGTACACAGAGAAGTCAGCCTTTGGATTATACAAAACTTCTGTTTTATGATAATGATTGTTTCCTCCAAAATTGCTCTGACAATATCGTAAATAATTTTCAGCTTGACTAACTTTCTCTTTCACAAGACATTCTGATGCTGCTATTTGTTTTTCTTTTTTCATGAGATATTTGTCCTTCTCCTTAAGTTCAAGCTCCCTCATCGTTAACACGGCTTCCCATTCTTTTAGATGTTCAATTTTTAAAAGCAAAGAATCTTTCAGCTTGGCAACTTCTACACATTTACAAGGTGACAAAGACAAGGATGAAGAGTTGCCTTCATGGGTCATAGTTCCTAATTCATTTCCAACATCTTCAATGCTGTCTGATTTAATCTCAATTGCTGCAAGAGATTCTTGAACCATGTGCATTATGACTTGTGGATGACGAAGGATTGTTTCCACATTTGGACGTGATCGATGCTCAACTGTCAACATATAACTTATCATTTTATGTAAATCATCAGAATAATCAGAAGGAATCCTGTTAAATCTGAAACAATAATATAATATAATATAATAATAAAATTAAAAATTTGAGTAAAAAACCAAACATACTGAAAAGTTAACTAACCTGCCATTCTGGAGAGAACGAATAAAATGTTGTAAATTTGAACCATTAAAAGGAGGTTGCAGAGCACATAGCTCATAGATAAGGCAGCCCAGAGACCATATATCAGATTTCTCACTATAGAGACTGTCTTGAATAACTTCCTTAAATGAAATGCACACAAATAGAGAGGATGAAGCTCTTATAAACTTGACAAATAAATATTGCAGTGCAAATTTTAATATCATTGAAGAAACAAAATAATATGCGTAACTGACTTGTTGACATTTTTCTATTTGTTTTTCGATGCACTGGCATATCTGATCCAGCTGGTATCATTTGACGGCAATGGAAATGTAATTTAAGTAACGAAATTAGATTACATTTCCCATCCTATTCAATGGTACCCATACAGCCAGGGATGTCAGTTAGTAGTGTTTTTTCACTGATGAAATTTAATTGCCAAGGTTAAATTTTTTTAAACAAATTATCTGACAAGGTACTATTTTAATAAAAAGGAATATCAACTTTCAACTAGTGATCTTTTTGTTTCAAACAATATAAAATATATCATCTTATAATTTTAAGACCTGACATAAAGCCTAATTCTTGTTTATCAGCATCATCTTTAAACGAGTTCTTATGGTTTTGAGGACCCATTACACTTTGTCAAATGCAATTGGCTCTATAAATATTAGATTTAAAGATGTTGTACCAACTTTTTTGCACTATTTCTGTTTTTGCCAATGTTAATGTCATGAGAGATAAGGATAAATTTGCTTAACAAAGGGTAACCCCAGATAGATGATAAATTTCCCCTAAACCCCCTAAAGTTCCCCTAAACCAAATGACGTATGAGTGGTTTCATAATTCTAACATAAAAATAATATTTTTTAAAGGTTTCTTAGCCCTCGTCCCACCACCCACACCCCTCTGCAGCCAAAAACTTTTTTTTTAACATTTTTGTTTTGGCAACTTTACACTATTTTATCTCACTGAAAAAAATCGATAAACAAGAAGACAATTTATACTATCAGACAAATATTTTTTGATATTTTCTTTAACCCAAAATCAAACACCAACAAATATTTTTGAAATAAATAAATAATTTAAAAAAATTGTATCTTGAATCATGGATCAGGCTCGAAAAAAAAAAAAATTCAAACTTTCCTCTTAAAACACAAATTGTTGTGAATTTTTTTCAGTTTTTTTCAACCTCTGGGCTGAAGTTAAAAAAATTAAAACCATTTTCCCACCTTTAAATCACCTTGACTTTAAATATACTTTGAAAATGACTGCAACAGTTCTATGCATTTATTTTAGTGTTTATTATACATTTGTACACATTGTTGTAGCACTCAGTAATATTTTGATTTTAGAATTTAGTCACAAATTATCCCTTTTTAAATCTTTCTAATCCTTTGCATAAGGATATCACAAGCTAAGGAAACACTATAGTTTTTGGCTGTTTGTAAGAAACCATCAACATAAAACTTTGAAAGTGTGGTACTGGTGGACAGAGAATCCCACCCCATCCTAATTATAATCTCAACTTACATTATAATCATGAATAACTTGAAAGCGCCTAGGCCTCCTGGACCTTTTACACCAGGTTTGTGTGTCTCGTGGGGACACAACATATTTTTAGGACAAGTAAATTCTGAAGATGACGTGTGTTGGAGGACGGGAAGATGACAAATGGGGAAACTATGAGGTTCAGTTCACGTGCAGGTGAAGGAGAGATGGGCGACAGTGAGAAAAGGGGAAAGGTTCGATCCAGATTACGTTCCTAGGCAGTATTCAACAAAATATGACTTTTATGATCGGCCTTTTTCACAATTTTGCATATTTAGTTCTTTTGGGTGCTCCCTCTCCACAGCATGGGTAGATAGAAAAGAGAAGATGAAATCAATGTAAATTAAATTGAAGGAAAATACCAAAATGATCTTTCATAATAAAATTGAAAGAACTATTTTATTTTCTGTTAATTTTTATCTCAGTCAATTGTCACAATTTAGTCAATTGTCACTGCTGTGCCTCTGACCGAGAGGTCCTAGTGTGGCAGTGAGTAGTGTGGCATGGAGTGGTGACAGCGGCAGGATTTTCGACACTAGCTCTTCTGCTAGGTCGAATTCAGTTGCTGTCTGGAGGAGAATTCTAGTGTCCGGCTGCTCTAACCAGTAGTTTTCTGTGGTTTCTCCAATCAACACCAAGCGAATGCCGGAGCAGTACCCTAACAAACAGGCCACGGACCACGTGCAATCTTTCCTTCCTCTTCCTTGTCCTATCCTCACCCATTTCATACACACACACTCACACCAACATGCACTATACTACCACATATTCCGGGAGACCGGTCGGGAGCTTAGAGCTTGTCCCGGCTGGGGCGGTGCCCCACTGATGGGAGAGTCCTGGATTGGGGAAACCCCATTGGCCGACGGTAGGTCCGCACCGGATCTCGTCATCCAGCGGGGGAAGATCACCGCCATCTCCCGAGAAAAAATGCACTACACTTACGGGACTAATGACCAAAGCAGTTGACGCACCCGGAAACACAAAAAAGTCAATCAATCAATCAATCTCGTATTCAGATGATATAGTCTAATAATAATGGAATCAGAAGAGGACTTTCAAATTGCAGCATATGAACTATATAAAATAGCACAGAACACATGGAAATTTCCACAAACAAGACAAAAGCAATGGCATATCAAGGAAAAGAAATGAAAGAGCAAAATTGTCACAAATGGGAAAATAATAGAACAACAAGTCACAACAAGTCAATTATTTGGGAAACCTCATTGGACAGAGTTTGGAAGACATGGAAAACAAACTTCAGAAATACAATAGGATAAACGAATTAATCAAAAGACACTTCGGAAGAGATACGACTAATGAGACCAAACCAAGAATCCACAATATATCTAAGCCAATCCTCATGAACTGTTCAGAAGTCTTTTACAGGATACAATTTTTTTAAAGTTATTTATTTATTTCAAAAACATTTGTTGGTGTTTGATTTTGGGTTAAAGAAAATATCAAAAAATATTTGTCTGATAGTATAAATTGTCTTCTTGTTTATCACATTTTTTTTCAGTCAGATAAAATAGTGTTAAGTTGCCAAAAAAAAATGTAAAAAAAAAAAGGTTTTGGCTGCAGAGGGGTGTGGGTGGTGGGACGAGGGCTAAGAAACCTTTAAAAAATATTATTTTTATGTTAGAATTATGAAACCACTCATACGTCATTTGGTTTAGGGGAACTTTAGGGGGTTTAGGGGAAATTAATCATCTACATGAAATTACATGAAAAGCATTAATACTAGAAAAAATTGTCTACCTTATTGAGAAAACATCAGACAAAACTGCTGTAAAATATCAAAGATGTAACCTTCATTGTTCTAGAGAAAAGTGCACCCTAAGTTTAAAGGTTTAATATTACCAGAATAGGCACTAAATACTCCCCTTAAAACAATTTCAATATTTTTTAAACACATATTCATTTGAAATTTTACCTGAAGAAAAGCGTATTAACATGTTTTTTTAATATATTGATCTGGGAAATTGTAATTTTTAAGTTAACTATCTTACAACTAATTATCTTGATCTACATATTGTTTATGTTGACTCACTTTATGAACTTTCTTACTTACTGGGCTCATGTAGAAAGGTGTCCCAACAACTGCAGATGATGAAACACTGGTTTGCCCATCATGTAATAAATATGCGAGACCAAAATCACCAAGTTTTACATTTCCATTTCCATCAAGAAAAACATTTGCAGGCTTGATATCTCTATGTAATACTGGTCCTTCGGGTAGAAGTAAATGGCACAGTTGGAGAGCTTGAGACAATTGATACAAGACTCGCCAAATAAATTTCTCATCTAACTTTATGTCAGACCTTCAAAAGAAAAACATAAGATTTGATGCATAATTTACAAATTATGTATGTAAGATTTAATCTTTTAACACATGAAACTTTGTGAATACTTTTTGCATTGATTGATTAATATAGACAAGTCCCCACCAGCACACCATTCCATTACTATGTAGATAGTAGTAGTAGGTTTGTGGATAATTCTATCATGATATTTGACAATATTTGGATGAGTCAAGCCACTCAAAAGATTGACTTCTGATACAAGTAACTGAAATCAGAAAAACAATTTAATTTTTTACAATAATCTGAACTCACCCAATAAAATTTACATTTAATGTAAATTACAAAACATACTTTTTTTTTCTCTTCTGTCATTTTCCCATAATTAACAGCTTTCCATACAAATATTTTTCTCCAGTGTCCTTTCGTATAACTTTATAACAAGTTCCAAATGAACCAGTTCCTATTACTGTCAACATATTATACCCGTTTATAGCACTGCCCATTTTATTATCAAGTGGAATGTTGCTTCTTAACAAACGAATAACAGCTCACTGCTTTACGACAAACAGTAATTTTTAAAATTATTAAGCAATATGTAAATCATTTTTCAAGTTTTATATTTTCCTATCCTGTTCACATCAATCACCTTCAATTTGACATTCACTAATAGTACAAGTTCATTTTTCACTCGTCTTTGAAGTTATATGCAATATCAACCTCTGAAGCACACCTTCACACACCCCTCTCGACTATCAAATCGTCAGCAGCTGTCAAGAGCAGGACAACAGAATTCTTTTGTCAAAATCGTGAATTCAAGTATCTCTTCGTTGAAAAGTGCGGTGTAAATTTTCGAAAGCCAAGCGGTTCTCACGTGACCAATTCTCTTTTTGAAACTAGGTGTCTGATTGGAGGAAGAACTTTGGTTACTCCAGGTCTATTGTGTGGTTTTATGACGTCTGAACAAGGATGTCGGATGTGTAAACTGTTGAAAAACGTTCCTAAACTGTGTTATGAAGCATAGTTTTTAGATTCAAACTCAAATTAAAATGACTCTGGCAATGCTTTTTTTAAGCTACATGACTTTTCTAGTGTAGAGGGCGTACCACACTCATATTTCGTCATGTATTCTAGTTGCCGAGGTGACCGGTATGTCACGTAGATTTGGTCACAAAGTGGTTGTGTTGGCTGAGGCGCAGAAGAAAAACGGCAAGTGTTCGCTAATTTATTTCCAAATTAGTTATGCAGTATTATATACTGGATAATTTAATATAAAAATTACAAGAATTTAATAGCAATTCAGATAGCTAACGTAATGGAAAGTCATAAAGACGAGCTCGATGCGGACGCAGTTGACGAATTGCCAACTAAATCCACATCACCAAAATATATCGGTAATTTTGAAACTCCAACCAATACCCCTTCAAAGTATAAACAATGTTACCGTACCGAATGGGAATCAATGCCACATTTTAAAGGTTAGTGATAGCAGAGATGTAAAAATTGTTCCAAATTTTAAGCTTCAAATTTTATTTTAATATCAAGTTTTTTTTTTTTTTTGTTTTTTTTCTCCAGATTGGTTAAAACCTGTTCATGGTGAACCCACCAGGGCATTTTGTACATACTGTGATAAAAGTCTTCATGCCCATCGCCTGAGCCTTCTGAAGCATGCATGCACAGCAAGACATACTAAGGCTGCCCAAAGTGTATTTGCTATGAAGGTTTGAATTTAATTATTTTTCATATTGAGTTGAAAGTAACTTATAATCAAACCACAATTTAAAGTTCTTTTTCTGCAGAATTGTGATAACGAAATCTTACCCAATATTGAAAATGTTACTGTGGAACCTAGTGTTGATGCTGCTGATGAGGATAGCAATTCTGATGAGGAAGTTGTAGATGAACCTTCTGAAGCAGGTGATGCTGGTGAAGACACCAGTCATCCTCCCCCAAAGGTAAAATTTTAAGTGTTAATTTGGTTAATTCTTTCTATATTTTCCTTTCATACTTCCCTTCTCTCTCTCTCTCTTTTTTTTTTTTTTTTGTGAACTTTGATTTGGGTGAAGACACAAGTGATAACCTTTTGTGTGTGTTTTATATACACGATAAACTCTTGGTAGCTTAATCATTTTTACTGAATGAGTATGAATACCAAATCTTGTGAAAGAATAAAGGTTATTGAAGGACATTTATCAAATCATTCTTTTCAAAAAGTAGGTATTTTCAACAGTTGGGTGTAATTTTATAATTTTGTGTAATATCCTTCAAAATATTTATTGTTTTCAAGGTAGCTCGAATGGATTCTGTGCACATACCACCACAGCGTAGTAAACTATCAACTCATGTTTTGGATACTGCCAAAGGAAGCCCTGTTGGAGGACTCCAAGTGAGTTTGTATAAGCTTATTGATAGCCGCTGGAGAATCTTGAGCGAAGGGTGAGTTCTGTTCTTATTGGAGTCTTTTTGCATTAGTAGGAAAAATGCATGGGGGCTTGAGATGTAGAAAATTGTTTTTGAAAGTTAGGGATATAAGATAGAAATGCAACAACTTTTTTTGAACAAGTTTAAAAAAATATATTTATACATTTCATTTCACCAATTTTCAAATACATATTACAAAAGATCTTTCTGTATTTTGAGGAGAAATTTAATAATAATTAAACGAACAATAATTTTATTAAGTAGAGCTAATAACATACATGAATAAATTGATGGTTCAGTATTATAAAACTTGTGGGATAATGTTCATCATAGTACTGTGAATATCCCATACCAATAAATCATCTTTAAATTATATTTTGCTTTGAAGCGTTATTTACTTAGAAATGAAAATATTTTTATGCCTAAAATCATGAGTATAACACTCCAATTAACTCTCAAAAAGAGAGAATATTTCCTATTGATTATACTCATATGATACATGGTACTCGAATTTCAAAATATAAAACAAAATCCAAACAGCTACATTATAATACTATATTTATTTACTTATGTTATATTTATTAGTTATGCATCAAAAACATATTGTGAGCAATGCAGATTTTTTAAAAGTAAATTAATATAAGCATAGTGCTTTTCATACATTTTTATTAAAATTAATATTGTTTAAACAAAGTGAATTTAAATTAATTTTTGTATAAAACTAATTTTAAATTTTTATAAAAAATACTCCCTCGCCACATTATAAGATATAAGTTCCTGTCTAAGTGCCTTGAGGTTTATTACTCTTCATTTGCTTGTTATTTATATAAACTATATTAGGAAGACCATTATTAACTTCAGGAGGACCATTTTATTTGGTGGTTTTCCCTGGTGCTTACGGGGACTGCAGAAATGTGAAATGGGTGAGGAACATAAAACATAACTGCATGTACATTTTTAATTTTGCAGTAGCCACGATAAAGGGTATTTTATGTAAATTATGGAGGCTGAAGGCTAGAGCATTCCTGTTAACTTGGCATTAGCAAAGTGAGTGAACTTATCCTTAAAAGTATTATGACAAAAATGCCCTGACATATTGCAATTTCAAAGTCAAGGTAGTTGATGGATAATTTGACTTATTTTAATGCAAAAAATGCATTGCCAAGGAGAATGGTCCTCATGAAGTGAAGAGAACCACTGTATTTACTTAATATTAATGTACTTATTCTGGTGACCTACATACTTCACTCTGACAAGATAATTGGCATTCCTTATTCAGAACAGTCAGGTTAGAGCATGGCAAAGTGGAACCTAAACATCTTGCAGCTTAAAGATAAAATAAACTTTTTCCTCTCATTTGATCCGGAAGAGTTTCATATAATGGATGGGAAAGTGATGGAATTAATGTAACAACTTTTTTTACAATTGTTACAGTGCGTCTCCAAGCCCCTTGGGGGCCGTTAAGCGCTTTTCACTTTTAGAAGTAATCCTCCATTAATTTCAGCGCGTTTTGGAGTAATCTTTTGTTTATGTTATGTCCGTCATGTCTCGTCGCGGTCAGTTGCGGAGAGGACCGCCAGGTAGCTTCTCCGCGTAGCAGCACCCATCCCTATCCTTATTCCTTCCCAATTCTGGCCGCTGAGTAGTGACGCAGGAGCGCGTACGCGAAGATGCTACCTGGTGGTCCTCTTGACAACTGACTGCGACGTGACGTTACACGACATAAAGTTAATGGACGATTACTCCCCAGCACAAAGTGCTCAACGCCTCCTATGGGGCTTGAAGACGCGTTGCATCAAGTTGTAGACGAAAAAAAAAAAAACGCCAGCTGCGTCGATGCCTGCACATAAGTGACGTATCGGGCGTGTTGATTAACACTACCTTACGCGAAACGATAGATGAGCACTCTTGGTGACGTGAGTTGTTGCTAACGCGCGTCGCTTAGCGGGCGTCGCGCGTTGAAAGCTAGAAAATGCGCTTGATCTCAACTTACGTTGTCGCGTCTTGCTTGAGCTGTGGGAACAACCTACGTTGCCAGGAGCGCTCGTTTGCCGTTTCGCATAAGATATTGTCAATCTGCAACGCCGTTATGTGACGTGTGCTCAGGCATCGACGCAGCTGACGTCATCAGCATTAGGTGACGCGCGTCAACGCAACGCTCATGTGACACAGGCCTGACGGCGGTAGCCTCACGATCATTTGTTTATTTTACAGCACCCTCCTTCACAATTTCACACTTTCTCATTCTAAAGTAAACGAAATTTTTCCCCATCCTGTAATAGTTCAAACATCGACGTATGAATTCTCCGTACGTTTTGAACTGTAAATTCCTTCCATGAATACTCTTTCTATTATTTCATAAAGAAAGAAAGAAAGAAAATACTAGTTGGAAATCATTACGAATTGCCAAAAGCAAACATTTTATTGAGTTTGGGAAAATGTAAACTTCGCATTTTTTTCTAGAGTAGAAATACTATTTCCCTCCCGTCATTCATCAATGACTCCTTCATGGTTGCATTGTCAAAGGCTACCAGCAGTGGATTGTAGGGACTCGTGGAAGAGTCATTGCAACATTTACAATTCATTAGACCTCTGTGTTAATATGTCTTCGATTTCCGATGTTAATTTAGGTCAGATTTCTATTAGACTTTGTATTCTTGTTTAGTATGTATCCAATTATACATATTAAAGAATATTATAATCCTTATTGATTGTATCTAAATACAATATACCCATAGTTTCAAGGAAAAGAAAAAGCATTTCCCCATATTAACATTTCCCACAATTTACACCATTTTCCCTAGGGTCCCATGAAAAGTGCAAAAGAGGGGTTTTACTGTATGTATAATTTGTAATAAATAATGTGGAAATTGCTATTTAACAAAAAAAACACTTTTTGTAGATTTACCAATCCTGATGGCCGTTACTCTGAATTTCTACAGAAGGATGCAGTTTTGTCTCCAGGGCGATACAAAATGCATTTTGATGTGGATCGTTATTTTGTTCTTCGTAAACAAGAATCTCTGTATCCATTTATTGAGGTAAGGTTAATTCTTATGAATTCTGCAATTGACAAGGCATGAGCCAGTAATATTATAAAGTTGCTAACTCTTGAATTCTAGCTTGAAGCAGGTGGTGAGTATAAAAGCTCTTATGATCATATACCTGGAAAAATGTTACACCAGAAATAGAAATAATGGAAAATGTTAACATATACTGATAGTTTAACTTGCTGACTACTGTTGAAAGTATGCATTTTTTAACATATGGATATTTGAAGTACGCATTTCTTCACAGAAGATGGAAAAAGTGCATGTTTATTTATTTATTTACACATACGGCATCAGAAAACTGTTAGAGCCCCAATCGAGATATTTAACAAGAGTGAATTAATTTATAGTGAAGTAAATGTTAATGATTTATAATCTAAAATCACAGAGGTGAGAGTAAAGTATTTTAAATTTACAGACAGTGCTGGCTGAGATGAGATGTCTTGTGGAAGGTTATTCCTGTAATTAACTGCACTGTTTGTGAGGATGTTTTGAGTTGCTTTATTGGCAGTGGCTTATATGTAGTAGTGTAACAATTCTGAAGCATTGTAGAGGCCATGAAGTAGTTTTCAATTATGTCAGCTTGGTCTCTTCTGAAAGATAAAGACTGTATGTCTGGTTCACATAGTTGTTCTGCATAAGATACATTTCTAAGAGGTTGTAGATGTTTTGTTGCTCTACATTGGACCTCCAAAAGTATCATGTTCTTCTTGAAGTACAGATTCCAGACGCTATAGTGGTATTCCAATATTGGTAAAATATACGTAATATATAGGGTTTTTAGAGAATCCTTGCTGAGGCATTGAAAAGCCTTGTGTACCAAAAATAGTACTTTATAAGCTTTATTGACTATGTCGTTGATATGAGCTTCCCAATTTAGGTCATCCTTTATTATATCCCCATTGTTGACCCACAATGGTTTGGCTGAATTACTGGTGGCATGGATTATTTTTACTTTCTCATGTACATATGCATATATGGAGTAATATACAAAGTATAGACAAAGTTATGATATGCTGTAGAAAATTGATTTAGAGATTTCATCGGAAATACACGTTTTGGGGTCCCTTGATACCGAAAAAGTTTAAAACATCTGTCCATTTGTCTGTCCGCCTGGTGTATATGAACAACAGTAGCACCTAAACCATGCGTACAATCTTTTCCAAATTAAAGAAACCCCTGTCCATTGAGCTCGAGTTGATGCTTTGAAATTTTGAAAAACATTCTTTTAAATCTGTGGGTACTTTCCATAAAGCGCTGTGGACATTTTCAAAATTTTCTCAAAAAAGTCACCAAACTTTTCTTTTTTAAATTTCTTGTAAGAATAGAGTAAAATACACTTATAAAAGTGGCATAGTGGATTTTCACAGTTTACTCGGAATTTTTGGAAAATTCCAAAAGTTTGAATTTTTCGGCATTTTCCTATAGCTGCAAAATTGGACAGAGATTTTTCCTTCAAATAAAATTTGTTGGTAACCTGGAGCCTTTGATTTTTTAGTTACCACCCATGATGCTGGTAATAACTTGACATGTTTGTATATATGTATGTATACTTTCATATGCGAATGATATGAATTTATTTCTCCCTTTCAAAAATATTCAGGATTGTTTGACTTTACAGAGAAATCTTCATGAATTTGGTAGTTAGTGTCAAACAAACAAATGCAGTAAGTGCCAAACTGTAGTAAATGTAAGGTCTTATTATTTTATAGAAAACATAAAATCAATTTGAATTATACGTTAAATAATTCAGATTTGCAATGTGTGGATTACTTTAAGGATCTTGGAGTCACATTTGACAGGCAGTTAACCTTTAAACTTCATATTATGGAAATTTTTATTAGTGCTAATAAATCACTTGTGTGCCTTCTGAGACTGGGTCGTAATATAAAATCAAAAAAAAACATTTAGGAGTAAACTAGATTGTTTGTGTGGTATGGTTTCCTGACACTGCTAACTTATCAAAGACCCTTGAATCTTGTCGACGAAGATTCGCTATTTATATCTTTAAGTTGACTGGTGCGTATCCCGTAAGAGGAATATTGAGCGAGATATTAAATTGTGATTTCCATTTTGACAGTCTTGTTGGTTGAAGAAAGTTGGGGATGATAATTTATTTCATTAAATTCATTCAAGGTGTGATTGATTTCCCTGGTCTGTTGTCAGGCGTTTCACTCTCTATTCCTCAACATAATGTATGCAATTTTCCTCTGATCTATATTCCAATTTTTCACTATATATACACATACACACACATATACATACTATCTTAGACTATTTAAAATTTCTAATATAATCTTGTAATGCGCTCTGCAGTTTGAATTGATTTGTTTAGGGACTATGGAATCTTTGTTACGCAATGCATGTCGGTATGTAAATGCCTAAGATGGGTAATGTGTTTGTAATCCTGTAAGTGGGCATAATGCCTGTTGGATTTAATTTTTAATAAATAAATAATGAAGAAGACAGCAAAATATTTTTCAAATTTATCATTTTTCAAAAATGTATGTGGTTTTAATGAAAATTGGAACAGCACCATTTTTTTAAGCTGTGTTGCCTATTTATAAATAGGTGCTGTCTAGCAAAAAATTTAAAGAAAAACATTTTGAACTGTTTGAGAAAATTTCAAAAATGACTTCGGAACTTCATGCAAAGTGCCCCCTAAAATTTAAATATTTATTTCAAATACAACACATTCCCCAAATTTTTTGGGAATATCCGTTTTGGTGAAAATCCTGTGAAGAGTTTGGCGCTCCTGATCACATTTTGAGGAAACGCAATCGTAGGTTTCTGTTGCCAGTGTCA
This sequence comes from Teleogryllus oceanicus, assembly GCA_964035755.1. NCBI lineage: Eukaryota > Metazoa > Arthropoda > Insecta > Orthoptera > Gryllidae > Teleogryllus > Teleogryllus oceanicus. Next base: position 65,227,438 of record CAXIVR010000006.1, on the reverse strand, counting down.
TATGAAGGCCCTTGGCTGTTTGATTGATGCCCTTTGAATGATTTTTATGAATCCTCCCAAAGAGGGTGTGTTAAATGCAATTGTAGGCATCCGCGGCAAATGTTCTGTGTAGCCTCTCGCCTCTCCAGGTGATTTCATGTCGAGGGCTTTGATGGCATCGACGTGGCATCACCTGGTCAACCGAGAGCCTTCTCCTTTTGAGAGAACGTTTGCGGTGTCTAGGACCAACAACACAATGTTTTCTTCAAACCAGTAGATTATTATTTTGGCAGGTTCTAAAACAGATGAGCATAGCCAAAGACCACATCACTCTGTGAAATGTGTTCTTCCACCAGCCGTGTAGACTGGAGCACCAGCTGTTAATGCTTTATAGTGTCAGTTCAGTGTGCGTGGTTGGAGGTTATGGACAGTTTTCACGAGTCATTTACATTGTTTCAGTATCGCCACATTAAAGAATATTGTGAGAAAAATGTTGCAAAGCAAATGAGAATATGTGTGAGTGTGAATTAAGTTATCAAATGGATGTAAGTGACATAAATACCAAATTTCATAGAACTCACGTTGTTCACTTCACGCTTTTAATGAAACTTACAATAGACAATTTTAATCCAGAATTATGGATGCAAGTAATATTTCTTAAAAAAGAAGTTTTAGAATGCATTTTTCTTGCATTCTAGCTATAAAAATACATCGATTTAATATGAACATTGTCAGTTATGTAATGACAAAAATGAGTAAAAGGGCTCAAGTGAAAGTTAGTCTATGTTTGTGAAATGAACATTGTTCAAAGCCCCAAGTTTGTTTGACATCAATGAGTGTCAAAAAAAACACTCGATTTATTGAACAGTCAATAGATCATAATTACATTACTAGCGTGAGAAAGTAAAATACTATAGACAGGAGCAAGAAAATCCACATTTTCAGTTTGAGGAATCCAGAAAACGTGTATTTCTGTTAAAAAAATTGGCACTATCTTTCTGCAGTATTACAAAACCTTATGTGTACCATGACTAGTTTACAAGGAAGTAAAAATTAGAAGTAAGTAAAAGTAAGGAGCAGAACTAGGAAGTTGTTAGTGAATTGTTTTTCTGTGAAAAACAAAAGCAATGTACAGTTCTTAGCTCATTACTATTTCTTTATATTGATTATCTGAAGGGTAGTCCACGACCCTGTTGGATTGTGTATCTGGCAAATTATGTTGTAGTTTTTGAGTGTGTTGTCATGAGGTTTTAAGCATAAATTTAAATAGGATAGCAAACATTTGCATGAAGTCTCAGGGACATGGTTTTGAATCATCAATAAATATTAGGCATGTAATAACTTATTTGATCTGTTGTCTGAGATATTACACTTACCATTTTTATTTAATGAAAATAAATTTCGTGAAGTTTACACCTGTAACATCCATCGTCATTATTGAAATGATTGAAGGCATTGTCATTGTCAACAATACTAGTATTGTTGACAATGACAACGCCTTCAATCATTTCAATTATGTAAATGTCAACTACAACTCACCACTAAACCAATCCATCATCATTTCCAGTTATCTTATTTGTTTGTTGTTTTTGTTTGGTTTGTTTTTTCCTTTCCTTTTCTTTTTTCTCCCCTTTTGTGGTTTGCGGCAATGAGTTTTTGTCTGAATTTTTTTTTAAGATTGGGTTTGTATCTTTTTAGAAACTATTCTTCCAAGGAACTATCCAAACTTATCTTCAATATTTTAATATGTGTTATTGGAATGTTTTATTGTTTTTTGTTTCTTTCTTTTACAGATCGTTTTTGATGTGAAATCTCCTCATGAGCATTACCACATACCATTGCTTCTAAGCCCATTTGGATACACGACGTACCGTGGTAGCTAGTGCACTAGTACCAGAATGAATTCAAGTATTGAATAATATTTTGATATCAGTTTTGTGTACATTTCATTTTTATTTATGTTGAACAACTAATTGTAAAGTTTTTGTTGATTTCATTGGGATTTCTCCTGTGCGAATACTGAGAATCCACATTAAGTTGTATCTATGTATTTTTTCTTGAAACAATTTGTGAAATGATGCATGAAATAAAGTATATACATTGTTACAGAATTACATTTCTCCTTTCACATTTTCCCTATGTCAAAAGAAATTTAAACCATAAAATAAGAAAAGAAAATCAATGAATCCACGATGAAAGAAACTTAACTTGACACCTGGGGGAGGGGGGAAACAGAAACGAAACGTATATTACAGATCTGAGCGCATCGAGAAGGCGGTGGAGCGCTGTAGTCACTTCCTCCGCTGCGCGCGCTTCTGTCGCGACTCCTGCTGGCGGCGGTTCTTTTCGTCGAGCTGCGCCGTGCGCTCGTAGCGCTCCTCGTCCTCCGCGGGGGCGCACGGCCTTTTGAACCCCGCCGTGGGGCTCCACGGCCACGACGCTGGCCACGCGGCGCCGCGTGCGGCTCATGAGCGCGATCTCGCCGAAGTGGCCGCCGTCCTCCAGGTGGCACACCTCTTTGCCCGTGGGCGTGTAGATGGCCACGGTGCCCAGCGCGATGAAGTACATCGAGTCCCCCACCGTGCCGGCCTTCACGATCACGTCGTTGGCCAGGAAGAACTCGGCTTGCAGGCACACCACGATCCGCGTCAGCAGCGGGTTCGGCAGGTTCTTGAAGAAGCTCACGTTCTCCACCAGTCGCCAGCAGCTGTGCAGAACGATTTCTTGTCGAAGATGAGTGGACAGCGCGTTCAATATCTGGGCTTCCTGCGGCGAGAAACGGGAACGAGCATTACCCATGTTCGATCTCGGTTTCGCGGTTACTTTTGTCAACGCAAAATGAAAGCGATTAAAACAATAGAGAGTTTGTGCACAACATGAGGCACCCAAGCCCTAGTTTTTGCAGAGCATAAAGGGCTTTAGCCCCGATATGAGTGTACCTTGACAGTGGCGTATAAGCTGTCAACTCACTTTTGAGCCCCTGTGCAACGCTATTGCCCGATTTAAAGTATTTGACGGTCAGTTAGGAGAGGAAGAACTGTTATCCTATCGAGAGCTTCAATTTCTTACGTAACTTAAGCGTTCAAAAATGGTAGACCTTTCAGCAACTCGGTTTTCTTACTATTTTCGTACTACTCTCGTTTTCCTCACTTTCTGCCAGAACTTCCTATTCTCATTTGTTTTACAAAACATTCTTTTATTATATTGTATGTTTATTCTTTAAGAAATAAAGTAAATACTTTCAGGGAGACCAGAAGAGGTGGCTCAGTGCATCAACTGAAGTCACTACAGTGCCTCTGAACGGTATTTTTCTAAACAATATCTAAAGAAATTTTGAGATTTTTCTAAAAATATCAAAGCAGTTTCAGATCCATAACAGGAGATACCTGGAACTTCTGGTAAAATTAGAATTTAATTTACTGAGAAAGTTGCGAAGGCATGACTGATATTCCAGAGATTGGCATTGCTTCATAAAATCGAGTGGCCGATGTCGTATCTAATACTCCCACTCCACCCGCATTTCTCCAAGCCATCGTTCAAGAAAAGTTGCGCGATTAATAATTTTATTTGCACCCTCTCTGGGCTCTGCCCCGCCCACTTTCCGCCTCGCGGGGCCCCGCTCGACCCTTCAGGCAAGACCTACTTACATTGCAGGTTGCATATTATTTTTTCGTAAATCAAATTTCTTCCTTTCAGAGAATGAATTTCTAAAGCTCATTTCTAAGCGGTGTACTACAAACATCGTATTAGGTACCTACATTTCAATTTTCACGTTTGTAGGTTAATTTTTTGGTTTCGGCTCTACTTTGAGTCCCCTACAGTTTCTCCTTTTGTATATTTCGAAGTACACTTGCATTAAGAATCGGAGCATATTAAAGAGCGAGTAATTTTATCGCATTGATTGATTAGTGATTCCGGGCACGTCAACGGCTGAGGTAATTAGTCCCGTAAGTGTAGTGCTCGCGTTTTATTCGACAGGTGGCGGTGATCTTTCCCCGCTGAATGGTGAGATCCTGCCCGACATACCGTCGGCTAACGGGGTTTTCCCCGACCAGGTACCAGTGGGGCACCGCCCTAGTCGGGACAAATTCTAAGCTTCCGGCATGTGTGGAGTGTAAAGCATGTGTGTGTAAGGGGTGAGGATAGAACGAGGAAGAGGAAGGAAAGATCGCGCGCGGTCCGTGGCCTGTTTGGTACGGTTCTACTCTGGCATTCGCCTGTGTTGATCGGAGAAACCACGGAAAAATACCGAACAGAGCACCCGTCGCTAGAATTCTCCCCCAGACCGTGACTTAATTTGACATAGCTATTCAGCTAGTGTCGAAAATCCTGCCACCATTGAGACTTGAATTCTGGAACCTCCCGGTCGGAGGCACTGCAATGACATCGGTTGATGCCTTGAGCTACTTTTCCCGGTAACATCTTTTTAAATTCCATTCTGTCTTTAAAACAAAACTTTTAGCACTATTTGATTTCGTAGGCCAATCCTTGATGATATCGATTATGTCAGCCGATAATGCTATTTGACTAAACAGACGTTAAGGGAAAGAAGCACTAAGTAGAACTAACTTCCTTGAATAATAATTATGTAGGAAGTATAGAATTCTGTTAGTCTTCTGTGCCTCAAAGATAATCGAGAGGCAAGTCTGGTTCTTTCCCTGCACTGCTGTGTGAATTGTGAAGATGTTAAACTTTGCGGCAAGAAATAAAGTCCAAATTTGTATTTTGTTGTAGAGTAGACTGACAATACCATTATGACTTGAGAGTGGAGTGTTAAATGGTTTAAGATGCCTTAATTTTTTAGAAGATGAAAGTAGGGCTTTAAAAAGAAGTGTTGCGCCTGGGTTGACGGATGGATTAGTGCCCGATGTTCGTTCAATCAACGTAAACCTGAACTTAGTTCAATAACAATTCTAGCATTAATGAAATATAAAAATATTATTTACCTACATTGAAGAAATTATCCTGGTATCGAAACTGATAATACTGGGTCAATCGCTTCTTCAATGACAATGGTAGTCGTTTATATTTCATATATGAATTCAACTGCTGAATCATTTCCCCGAAAAGAACTGCTGATGAATTTGAAATGTATGTCCACTGTAGAAATTTGCCAATACAAATAATTAGAAGTATTGCTCCAATTGCTGCAATAATTATGACGAATACCTAAAGAAAATAAAACGGCAATTAATGATAAAATTCTATACACTACGTTGCAGAATAAGATCAAGAAGAAAACCTGGTCGAAGGAAGATTCTGGATTTGTCAATCCAAATCCCATGTTCAAAAAGGCTGTAGATGCACGAAAAAACGCGGCCACGTATCTTTTAAAGTAGCTGAGACTTGTCAGTTGCTCTTCTTCTACAACCCATGATTGGGAATCATATTCTGCTGTCAAATATCCAAGTAAATACTGTAGACAACATAACAAGTGAACTGTGAAGAACACTGCTATTAAAATCCATAAAACCTGAAACGCATTGAGCACGTTAGTGAAGTTGTTTGCACGTAAGTATCGGAATCACATGTATGTCTTGGTGACATACCTCCGCGGCCATAACCGCAATTTGCAGAGAATCAACTACCTCCTGTATATATTTGTGGAGGGTGAAAATTCGCGCAAACTTCAGTAATCGAACTATATAGATGCTAATAAAGAAAAAAAAAAAACCAAAAAAAAAAAATTCCAAGACAATAAAACAATTTTTCTGAACGTATCCTGAAATTAAAAAAAAAAAAATAGATCATATCATGGCTTTTCATGAGATGTGCAAATAAAAGCAACATAGATTGGTATTAGAAGCATAGCGTATATGTAAGAAACTATCATGAAAGCATTCCAGAAACGACGAAATGAACTGAAAGGATGGATTATGTTCATGTGATTCTTCAAATGGCGTTCTCGTTCGAGATTGATGGCTTTTGTGCTCTTGAAAAAGCGTATGGTACGAACGTCAGTGGCAGAAATGGTAATGCGGCGTACGATACATCTTCGAACTCTTGCTTTTATAGTATCTTCAGGTATGAATACAAAGGCAAAGTCCTCCTCAGGTGGTAATTCACAAATATGTTCGAGTCCAGTTTCCTTCTTTGGCATGCTGGTTCGACCACTGCAGCTGTTATGCGGTGTGTTCTTTCATGGTTTGGCGACATTACATGAAAAATTATTAAGAGCGTTTTCATATTGTTATCGGTTTTGACCACTCCGCCCACAGGTTATCACTTCGAGATCTTGTGGGCGTAGAAAAGAAGGCGACCTTGGAAGAATTTTATAGTCATTTGTCAATTATGAATGTATACAAGCATGAGGAAGACACATTTAGACTCACTGAAGCGAATTAATTAGAAATAAATTTCATCAATATCATCATATCATTCAGTCACAATGGTCACAATTCTTTATAAACCCACTCCGCAGGTGAGATGTAAGATACGTAGAGAATCTATGTAATTTTGGAAATTAAATGCTAAGTTGAATAAATAACATTCTTGTATTATCTGTCATTGTCTTTGTCTCAGTTGATAGAAGTATGCAACAGATTTGATCTAAAAGAAGATACACTTATCCGTATAAGGGATATCTTCACCGAGGAGCTTCTTCGTGGTTTGGAGGAGAATCCTAGTGAGCCATCATCATTGGCGTGCCATATTACATACGTACATGACATACCGTCCGGAGAAGGTATGGACATTGAAACGACTGATTTTACTATCGTGGAAGTGGGCAAGGGCATTTAGATTCTATATACCATAACCTTGAAAAATATTCGTTTTTGACGCCGCGAGTTCAAAGTGAGCAAATATTATTTCGAGCAAGCATTTTAAAAGGAGGATTGACTTGATATTACCTTACGCACAAATATTCAGTAATCGCCGATGAACAGATGAATGCCAAAAATTAATTAACAGAACATGATCGATCAAAGGAGTAAAATGATAGCGAATAGAGGTCTAATCCACTTCCAATTTAATTTCTTGAACGAACCATTGTAATTAAGGTTATCGTATGCGGCGCAGCCTGAAACAGAGGAGAACCAACAAAATGTCTAGGCTCCCTTTTCCCTTAAACTTTTTTATTTATATAAGAAATATTTTACTAGTAAACAAATAAAAAATACTTCAGGGATTATGCAATTATGACATTGATGTAGTTACTACATTTCGTGGTTTTACGTTGGACTATTTATTCACAGTTTCCAGATGGCTTGGAGAGTCTCGCTTCTAAATTTTGTAAAACAACTCCCAAAAGTTCAAGTAAAAAGGGGAAAAGTAAGGATTGAACATATTTACGGAAATAAAATATTTTATAACGTAAGGCTATGAGGCCCTTTCAAAATTTTCAGAGGGTCCTCAGCCCCTGGTCTCTTGTGAGTGGGCCTATCATTTACAGAATATCTTGTTTCATTAATTGCAAAAAATCATTTCTTGAATGGGTAAGGGATACGCGATGAATAAAAATTTATAAGAAATCTGAAATTGCATGAAAATAATGAAAGAAATTTAAGATATGACATCATGTTCAATTGGGTGTGGAAGTCTAATTAAACAAGTCAAAAGAAACATAACTAAGCTGAGATGTGTAAATAGATTAGTTACAGCGATCTCACTGACGTCCCCGTTCCTTAAATTTAAAACATCTTTTAATTTGTGGTGGCACCGTTCATGAAACCCAAACGACATTTTCAAAATCTTCTCAAAAATGGCTCCAAATTGTTTCTGTATTTTTTTCTCCTGAATAGAGCAATGTACGTTTGTGAAAGTGGCGCAGGTCCTATTTTCATAGACACCTCTTAGTTCCCAAAATTACTAAAGTTTAAAATTGTCTGGATTCCCTCCTACAAAGGTGTAATTCTTCATTATTCAAGCTAAAGATTTTTTCTCAATGAAATCTATTCTTTAATACTAGATATTTAATTAACGTCAATTTTTCGAATATTTCAAATTCTGAGTAGTTTTGGATACAATTTTGAGCAAAATAGTGAGAGTTTAAAAACTATATGTAAACAAAATTTTCTGACATACGGGTTCAATTTCATCTTTAAATGTTTTGTACCGATAGAACACAATGCACTGAATTACATGGCATAAGGGCCGTTTGGAAGTTGATTAAAAAATACTCATGTTTTTTTTCTCGAAAAGTCACTTCCTTAATGTTTAAGTTTTTATTTATATTTTATCTTTTTATAATTCAATGTATTTATTGGAACAAATGCTTCAAATGATCCCTAACACAATTACTTGGAATATTCAATTCTTCCTTGAGTAAATGTTCTCAAAATTATGCATTTTTAGTAACGGTCGCGTTTTTCGTTGCAGCATTACAATACTTCCTCTATACTCCATAAGTAGTACGCGAGATAAGTAATCCCGTGTGGTCTACCACCTCCACACCCATACACTTCCAGCCACCGACTGCTCTCTTTCGGAAATTTTAACCGGCTGCGCGGACTCGACTACTCTCCTCAAGAGATGTTAGGGCTCCTGGTGGGCTTCGCTCCTTTCGACCGATGCGGACGTCAGGCGATGTTCGCAAACGCGCCACGTTTAACTTGATTGGCCGCCTGAACCAACGTTTCGATTCGCCGTTTGGGATTTGGTTCGTGGGCGGGGCATATGTTCGGCTACGGCTCAATATATATATATATATATATATATATATATATATATATATATATATATTGCAGACAGCTTTTGTTAAAATATTTGATGTATTGCAGTGTTATTCGAGTATTTTATTTGTTCTTGAGCAGTGTGCGTGCTACTTTTTGGAAAACCGTTTTGTGTGGTGTTCTTCAGCAGCATTTTTACTTCTGCTGGCCATTAGTTTTATTTATATATATTTATAAACTAATATAAAATTTTGTTTAAAAATCATCGGGGGCCTTTAGCACACGGAGAACCTAAGCACATTAGTTTGTGTATGTATTAATTCACCTACACATTTTAAACACATTCCCAGGAATAATGTGTCATCAATACAGCTACTCACGTTTACTACAAAAATGATTTCCATTATATCACGTGGATTGCCTTTGTTCACAGAATCGGGGACCTTCTTGGCAGTGGATTTGGGAGGAGCTGATTTCCGAGTTATAATGGTGCGACTGCATAAAAAGCGCTTCGACATGAAATCGAAGGCTTTTCTTATTCCGAAATTAATGAAATCTGCACCCGGCACCTCGGTAATATTTTGTTTGAAATAAGTTACGATTATGGTTGCCAGGTGTCCTCCATTTGAGCGAACAGTCCGCTATTTTTCATAAAATAGTGGACGTTTTCTTAAATTCAAAAGCTTTATGATGAAATGGTACGTAAACTAAAGTTGTACAGTCCAAGATAATGAGGATAGGAAATTTGTAAGTAATAATATAATTCAATTGTAACTTTTTAAAATGTACTTCGTATCCCCACCCCCACACTGCTTGCCCGCTATTTTTAGGAAGCAGACCTGGCAACCCTAGTTACGATAAAAAGTAATTAATGATAAAAATGCGCAATTTTTGCATCTTTTTGATGCCATTCTGCAAGTGTTATGACACTCTAACTTAATCTCTAAAAGACCTGTAACTACTCAAAACGCATTGACCATGAACCCCGATGTTCCGTGTGAGCGAAGATAAAACCGTCGTAATCGTTATTCAAAACACTTATCCTAATTCAAATATTGATTTACTGATTATTTAAGCAAAGAAAAGATATTGTTGGCACATGGGCGGCCACAATTAATTGAAATTTGGCGCCGTACGTGGAATTCAATCATTTACAGCAATTCCTTGGCGCTAATTAACAGCAAAAGGTATACATTTCAAACTTCCAGCGTTGGACTATATTTGGATAATATTGTTTCTGTTAAAACCGCGGGCGGGCTTCCAGAGAGAAAGGCAATACATTTTTCGTATGAAACTCTTTGGAACGGCTGAACTGCTTTGAAATTTTGAACTAGTTTCTAGGAATTGCGTCAGAGCGCGTCACGGGACGGACGCCAGAAATGACCAGACAAATATAATATTTCATATTGTCGACATTCCGAGAATCAAACGTGTTTCCAAATAAAGACGCGATGGGATCGCATTGTTTGAAAAGCAGGTCGCCGAAACAGTTTCGCGGCGACTCGCCTCGCTCGACTGAAAAGCTGTTAATGCGCACGTGTATATCCTACTGACAGTCAATTCAATTGTGTGGGGTTGGTATTGCGACCCCAGCGCAAGCTTGCTTCTTACGAACGAATTACGACAGATTTACGATTTTCTTTTCGCCCAGACAAGGTAATAGTGACAACTTCTTCAATAATCAATAATTCGTACGCTGAGGTAAACTAATAGTGCTTAAATAATTGGCTTTCAGAATTTTCCCTTGTGTCACGGGAGTAGAAAAAAGGCAGGAGTCTTGTTCTTCAACACGAACGTCTGCAGATGCTCTCCCAAAAAACTCAAGCTATTTTGCAGCCTCAACAGATATCCTATTGAAATATATTTAAAAAATTATTTGTAAAGTAGTCAGCTGGAATGTTTTCTCGAAGTGTTACTCTTGTGAGTGATTTTTGAAAGCCATTTGGACTCTGTTTTATATAATTTATTATCACCTTACCTTCGCGGCAGTGCTTTGAAGAACACTTCGTTCGAATGTACGGAACGACCTGAAAGTTGGTACAGAGTAAGAAGGCTGATACATTGGATTGATGACGTGGGACAGCCAGGTCATTTGGTTGCACGGTCTAACTCGTAGAGGATAACTCTTCAGCTGGTGCGCTCAACGGCCGCAGATGGGGTACAGACGAGAAGCGTGTCTGTCCGGAACAAAAAGACGGTCGTGTTCGGGTGCGCAGACATGCTGGTGAACGGGTGAGTCCATTGCGTGTTCGCACCCGCCATGCTGGGCACTCCCGGGGTTATGGGAGCCATCACTTATGCGTCCCGATCGCTTCTGATGTTCATTGAGGGGCCCATGACGTCATCACTCCTAAGCTAGTACCCTATCTGGGCACGTTGAGCCCGCCAACCTTGCAGAAGGGTAAAGCGCGACCTCACGCCGCAACGGCGACTCTGCGTGCTCTAGAGAGAGTGAGTCTTCTGCCCAGGCCTCAGCCCCATCCAACCCCTGTGGGGCAGCCTGACTTGCAGCCCCACGCCGGCCACGACCAAATGTACAGCGGACCGTTCCACAGGCAGCCACACAACACCAGAACGACAGGTTGCATGCCAAGGTGGTCACACCTATACGAGTTGGACCGTGCAATGAAATGACCTGGCTGTCCCTTACATTCCGTTTTGTAATCAATCCAACATAATTTTTAAAATATTTATTTTCATAAAAAATATAAAATATGTATAACATAAAAGAACCTAGATAAAATAAAAAAAATTGTAAAAATAGCAAAATATGTAAAATATGTAATATGGTACTAAATATGTAAAAATATGCAATGAAAAAATTGTATACTGGAAGTGGAAAAAATTGGAAAAAATTGGAGAACGACAGGTTGCATGCCAAGGTGGTCACACACTATTAAGAGTTACCCTATACGAGTTGGATCGTGCAATGAAATGACCTGGCTGTCCCTTGCATTCCGTTTTATAATCAATCCAACATATTTTTTAAAATATTTATTTTCATAAAAATTTAAAAGATGTATAACATAAAAGAACCTAGATAAAATAAAAAAAATTGTAAAAATAGCAAAATATGTAAAATATGTAATATGGTACTAAATATGTAAAAATATGCAATGAAAAAATTGGATACTGTGTTAGTATCGTAACGTTTCGCCAAGATTACAGTTTTGAGAACTTTAAGTAGAAAGACAAGAAATATGTAATTACATAAAAATCCGGTCTCTAATGATGAGCCAACGTGGACTCTCAACTGCTGGCTATATGCACACGCAATACCCACGCATATCGACCTCCGGTAGCTCAGCGATAACAGTAAACACAAATTGTCAGTCATTTTCAAGCAAAAGTAAAACCACACTTCTCAGCACTTATTACACGAACAACGATATCGAAATTCTATCCAAATCCCAAAATTTAAGAAATACTTGAAAGGAAAACGTTTTGCCAACATTGAATAAATAAAAGCAGAATTACTGAAGGAGCACTGAACACTGAGTTTCAGAGGAACTTTGAGGACTAGAAAAACGCTGGCACATATGCATTGTATATCAAGATAACTATTTTGAATGTAACAAAATCAATATTGATGATTAAATAAAGATTTTTTAAGAAAAACATTTTCTACGTCTTGATCGTAAGACAAGATTTGATAGGTAAGGAGGCTTGCAATTATCCAAGTCCCAATTCACCGAGGCAGCCATTAGGAAAAACAACAGAATAACTTATTGTAAAACTGTCGATGCCGATAGTGATTTTAGGAATACTGGGAATTCCCCCAATTCTCTGATCATTGGATCCTCTCGTCAAACATTGAGTGTGTCATTCGTCATTGACACATTCAATTTTAGTTGTCCCTCAATGTATACGGTAAATGCGATTATTCCATTTGTATTGATTTATATAATTTGTATGTTGACAGTGCACACCATGCTTTACCAAATATTTGTACTGGATCCTTATATAAACTAGGGATTATCAGTTTTCCTACCCGAAGTAATTACGGACCCCAATGACTAAGGATTTTCACAATTCTATACACAAAATAAGTTTTTTTCTCAGTCCTTCAGGCAGTAACCGAACGAGTCATCAGGTGTTCAAAATAACCGGAAAAGTGTCTCCAAGGGACATGGCAACAGGTCTGGCAAATGACTGTAAATAAAACTGTGAACTGCAAATGGAAGAAAAAATGTTCACAGTGTTGTGATGGATGTTAAAATATGTAATAAACATTGAACATGGAATTTCCTTTCCTCCCTAAACTATAGCACATGAAGGAAAGTATTGGTATCACCTCAAAAATACGATCTGGAATTCTCGATCGTATAATCAGTGTATAAGGTTCTTTTGAGACGTAACTGCACACACGTCAAGATTAAAGTCTGTTAGCGCCGTCTCAAATTGTTGGCGAAGAAAACTCGAAAGTCAGGATGTCTGTCTATATGGATAGATGAACGACGTGACACCCATCATTGTGTTCGATTAAAAGCTTTTGAACTGAAACTTGGAAAATACGACATGAGTAAGCTCTAGTTTTGCAGCACGGGAGACCAATAAGATAATTTGAATTTGGGGAGTCCTTCGCATGAAGACCCTGCGACATTTTAAAAATTTGCTGGAGAACTGCCATATTTTTTTCTTTAATTTTTTTAATAGAAGGAATAGGATTAATAAAAACTGTATAGTTTGGATTTTATTACAATTTTAAAAATTGCAAAGATCAAATTTATTTTCGAACGTGCCCCACACATCTAATATTTAAATCAAATATTTATTTCAATGCAATTTATCCTCAATTTTATATCTTTAAATAATGCTAGCTACTTTTTTACAATTATGAGTAGTTGTTGAGTGACTAGTGACACTAAAAGAAGGAAAAGTTTTGTATTTGAATGGTTTATTTGATTTGTTGCTATAATATTAAGAAAATGATACACTCTAGTATGAAAAGTAAAAATCCACAATTTGGAATATGAGCGTCAGAAAAAACGAGCCGGTCCGTCGTTTACGCAAATGCTTTCTAAATTCAAGATGGGTGAAACTATGCTTGTTTTTGTGTGGACAGATTGTAGATTCAGAAATTGTAAAACTGTTCACAATAGAAATAGTCATAAAAATTAAACACATACCTCCAACATTTTTTTGAATTTCGGCCAATTGGATAATATCTGTTCTTATAATCAGACCGATCAACACTTTCTATAAATTTGGTTCAGTTGACTTGGCAATTGACTTTGACTATCTACTTTTTCTTTTCCCCCATCCTCCTCTGCATAATGTTACTTTCAGCGGGGTTGATATTGCTGCAAATCAGCATAATATCTTTTGTCTTTCCAAACAACTGCGCTAAGGCTAGGGATCCCATCCCATATCTTGCAAAGAAAAAACCAAGGCACTTGCTGATATAGCCTCTGCTCTACATTTACGCTTGGAAAATTCTCGACGATAACCCATACATTGAGAACAACAATTAACAAAAGAAGTAAAAAGACAAAATATATTTTAATAACCTTCTTTCAACAGTTTTTGTAACACATTCAATTGCCTTAAAGACTTTAATAGTAACTTCAAATGTGATGTGTGAAGCGACTAGCATTCAATTCAATTAACTTACATATTTGTTTATTAATTTTGGGCTGGAAGCAGCTCCACCAGCTTCAACTTGAATGGGCCTTATAACTCCCATATGGAGCATTACAATGCCGCGCTCTACAGCATCACCCTCTTGCAGGAACAAAAACACGAGCTGCTACCAACGTTATTTAAAACTCCAGTGGAAACTAATTATTAAACAAAAATTTGCTTACCGTAGATCGGGAATCGAACCGTCTTCTGTCTTTTTATCTCGAGACCAAACTTCAGCTAAAATTTTTAACTAAATCCGGGGCAAAACTACAAACTAAAGGCGCAACTTCATAAAGACCTTAAAGAAAACTCGCAGACACTTCTTACTTGAACCAGCTTTCTCACGCAATACGACGTAATACTTACCTTTCGTAATGTTTGGCGGCAATACGTCACGCATGGTCACGATCCAATTACATTGCAATTCCTCCCGCGTTTCGCATTTCTCACAATTTTGAGGTGTGAAAGATCGCGAGCCTGTATCTGGCGACACCAGCGCCGCCTAAAGTAGCACCTACCAGCTTTGTCCCCAATATTGGTGGATGTTGTAAGGCCCTGGAACGTTTTCCAACTGCGTCGCTCTGCTTGCTAACGACAACCAAGCGATGGCATTTTGGCGAACGCAGTTTGAGACTCAGAGGGCGCCGCGGCACCGATGCCGAAAATCGGGACATCGCCGATTACTACGTCGAGTGTTATAGCTATTTCGGCGTTGTCTGAAAATATATTTCCGCTCTTAAGCAAGTCATTTCTGACAAAAACCACTGATTTGTGTAAATCAACAGACAAAGTAATGGTAAAATTAGTAGATTAATAAAGAGAGGCTTACAAGAATCACGTGGGTGGGATTTGGTTATTATTCGTACAATTCTTTTCTGTAATCTAAAAGTCTGAGAGCTATAAGATGTATTTCTCCAGAATATTATGTCTTATTAGACATTAGTATGACTTATTTCCCAGAATTATTATGTATAGAATGTAATGATCATCTTTCAAAGAATTCTAAACGCGTAGCATAATGAACTTAATTTTGTGTTCAATTCATTTAAATGGACTCACCATTTGACGTTTGACTGAATTGAGAGTAAAGTTTTCTAAAAATTAAAAAAAAATTGTTGCTTTAACATCAGTCACCGTTCATTTTCAATGGAGTTCAGAACGGTTTATTTGAAATGGAAAACTGCATTAAAACTTTTCTTTTCGTTTACTATTAATTTGTTATTACGGGACTAATTTGAAACATCTGATAGTGTACTATTTACGGTTTCTTTATTGCAAAGAATGTTTGTATCATCCGTAAAGAGAACGGTTCTACCGTTTCGAATAGTAGGATATCGTTTACGTATAGTAGGAAGAGAATAGGGTCTATAATCGATCCCTGAGGGACTCCACGTGCAATTGGCAAAGAGTCCGAAACGTGTGTACATAATGTTCCATCATTCCAGTAAGGTATTTCAACACTCTGAGATCGTTTTTTAAGGTACGATCATAACAAATCTAGAGCAATACCACGGATTCCATATGAAGGTAATTTTGAAAGTAAAATGTCATGATTAATGACGTCAAAAGCTTTTGAAAGATCTAAAACTCCAATATGTGCTTCATTTTGCCAAATTTGAGCAATCATGATTGTGGTCGTCATCATCATCATTTTCTTCTTCATCATCTTGCACATCAACATTTTTACTTTCAGTTCTAGTGCTACTGTATTGATTAAACTCACTGTCCCTACTTTCTTCTTCATAAGACTTTTTGAGTATCTCAAGAATCTCGGTGTTGTCAATTGCGCATGGCTTCGTGATCACTGGTAATCGCAAACAAAACAGATGATTGCAATACACCAAAGAAACGCATATTATTAAAGAAAAAATGATGCAAGGTAAAATGTTAGTACAGATAGCAGCAGCATGCAGATAAATAGACGGGTTCGTTTTACTACGCGTTGGCGGGAGGGAAATTTAAAATTAGGTACGATCTACTAAGTTATTCGCGGGAGAGGGTTAAAATGACAAAATGTAGGCTATGTTCTATATACTTGTCGGAGATGTTCGGTGACACTGTCCATACGTCATCGATAACAAGTAGTATACTGCTTGTCATCGTTTTACGAGTATTCTGCTCATGTTCCTCAAAAATCAAAGAAATCGAACGTAGCTTGAACATTTTTTGCACCTTAAGCACCTAAATACTAGTAAAAACATGCAGTTAAAATTTACTTACGATTTTTCACAATTTTTGAATACAAAATAAGACACTCTAGAATGATTTTATTTACTATGTAATTCTGCTAAGATGAAAAAAATTATGAAATGTTCAAAAACAAAATAGAAAATGAAGCAGTCTTACAATAAAAAAACTAAGAATATGGACTGTTCACACTAATATAGTTTAGTCGAAAAAAAAAAAAAAAAAAAAATTTAAAATTTAAAATTTCGCGAATGGCAAGACTAATGAAAACTATTTGCATTTTCACTTTCGCAGTAAAATATACTTCTGAAGTTAGTTTACGGATTTGGCACAGAAGCAGTTGTTTACATACGCGATAAAATAATTATCCTGGAAGAGAAAGTAAAATATAGGATTCTTTTTATTGATATTATGCTTTTTACGAACTTTAACAATTATTTTCGATTGAGAACAGGTGACCGTGACAATTTAATGACTGTCATTTGTCGTTTGAAAAAAACAACACATTTTGTATAAAAACAGTGTGCAGATTTAAAAATATATTATGATGTGTGTTAGGGCCAAGTAAAATACTTACAAAGATGACACATTTAAATCCAACTCCTGAGGTACAGATCAACTTTCCTTGTGAATGCATTTATGAAGCTAAGGAAAATTAATTAAAAGCCTTCAGTGACAATACTTAAAATATTTACAGCTCGCTGATTTAGTTAAGGATTTGCTCATAGAAGATGATGTTCTTAAAAAGATGATGGAAGTTTATGAATCAGAAATCAAACTTGGATTGAGTGCAGATACCGTTGATCAATCTTCGTTAAAATGTTACGTTACTTATGTGCAAGATCTTCCTTCAGGGGAAGGTAATGATGCGTTTTATTTTGAACAAGTATTACACTGCAAATATGTGCCATGTTTTCTCGATATTTGTGAAGTTGATTTCTGGAAATCTTTACAGTAAGTAGACCTTGAGTTCATCTTGTTGAGAGTTTAGAAAAAGTTTTCTCAACGAAGACGATCTTGCAAGTGTTCTTTGAGAATGTTCTGTAAGGTATATGTAGTACATTATGTGAAGAAATGTGAATATTACTAGGTGTGAAACATCCTACCATACAACACTGAAATAGCCTCGTTCACATTTAAAGACTTACCTTTAAATCATTCCATCGTACAATGATTTTTATCTCTTTAACTTTTAAAATAGTTTTTGTGCATCCGAAGAAACTTTAGAATGCTTGAATAAAAATTAAGGGACCGATAAGAACAAAATATGAAGTACTTCAACATTAAAAGTTTTACAATAATCAGGTTACTCCTACAAACACAAACTTCTATAACACAAATATAAACACGTTGAAATATTGCTGATTTTCGTAACCAAGGACTGATAGACTAGTCACACTTATTGAAAATATTTAAATAAATTTTCCAACCAAAAATAAATTTTGTAAACCGTGATATTTCCTTAGTATTTCCAAAAGTATTTGTCTATGTTTTGTCTCTGTATTTGTGAATTGAAAATACGTAGGCAAGCAAAAACAAAAGCGTTATAATTTGTTACTTTCATTGTGCAGAAAGAGGAAAATTCCTGGCTCTTGATCTGGGAGGAACCAACTTTCGAGTTCTTCTTGTGTCAATGACGAGGCGACATTTTGACATGAGAGCGAGGGTGTATGTTATTCCGAAGCAAATGATGACCGCTAGCGGCGCGCAGGTGAGGCACATGTTCGAATTGCAGAGAAATTGTTTCGTGACATTCATTCAAAGCTCTAGTTACTTTTTAGAATGTAGTACACTGCCTATCTGACAGTGTTACAGTTGAATTCAATTTAATTTATTTGCACTGAAAGTTTAGGTAACAAACTCGGGCCTATGTCCTGTTCCTCTAACTATACACTGTGCACTTTGCTTCCCAAGGGATGTTTTTCGGATTTTGGATGGTATAAATGCAGACAAAATTTTCCATTTCCTTAATTTCTCTTCTGACTTTCTATCAAGATGATACGAACCACTCTTTCCGATGGAAGATCGAAATTTTTCCTCGTGAAATGTCGAATTTATTAGAATGTTACTCTATTACTAACTAATGTATTTAGCGTAGATCAATTTCTTGTCAGACACTTGATGTGTCACAGACATCTGAAAGGAACTCACTTTTCCTTGCTCGTTGTTCTAGAATTGAACGTATCCAATCATTTCGCTTAGTATCGAAATATGGTTTCTTCTTTTCCCACTAATACCGGAAGAGCGGTTGGCGACCAATTAGAACGGATTTATTATAGGTTTGCTGAGTAAATTTGAGATAGGTAAAAGACGAATAAATTATAATACAAGGAGAAACAAATCACTATTTATTTTCGTCATTACATGGCAATACTCATGCGAAATGACTCTAGTATCTTACTAACGTGAATCACGTCAGTAAACTCGTAGACTTACTTTGAGTCAGTATTTCCATGAAATAATGGAAATAAACACTCATTTCGCTTTTCAGGAAAAATATAGTGTGTGACCTATTCGTCTTTTACCTATCGTCCTAGAATCACGAAATCGTGAATGGTTATTTAGATAATTAAATAGCATACGTGATGTCTTGCTACGTCACATCACTGGAAGAGAACGGCCATGTGATGTGCCGGATTCGAATTCATCGACTAACGATCCACCCTCAGCCGTTTGCAGTATTCAGGACGACGAAATACAAGTATGTATGCATACTGTTCTGAATTTTACGAATTTCAATCGTTTTCAGGCAATAGATTATCTAAGAATTTGGTAAAGAATGCAGTCATAAAAGTACATGATTTTACTAGAGTCAGCCTGAGAGCGGTTAAAAATGAAAGCGTGATAAAGTCAATAAATATGTATTGGCTCACTACACAAATTTGATTCTGGCACTGTTAGAGGTGTTTTTTTCTATAGAATTCTATTTGCACTATTACTCATTCTAATTACAGAAATTGAATCCAATACAATGTATTTATAAAATAGAAGCTAATGCAAAATCCTACAAATTCGAGCCTCAGTAAAGGCACTAGGTTTTCAGTATCGTCGATTATAGCATTTTAAAATTATGCAAAAATATTTGAGGATTTTATGTGGTGTGCTGTTGAAACTGTCACAAAATAAGTTTGTTTTAGAAGCTATATTATTTTCGTAAGAATAACTGCACTGAATAAAAATACACGCTCACCTGTGGGTAAGACAATTTCAACAATTCATTAATGAAGAGACAGGGTTCTGACTGAATTAAGTGACTGACCATTAATTACTTTTATGGTTTTTCCTTTTTCGTATACGTACGTATATACGGAATATACAAAGTTATGTAATGCTATGGAAAATCGATATCGAGATTTCAAAGGAAATTCAAGTTTTGGGGTCCCCTGATAACGAAAAAGTGTTGTTTTTTTTTCAAAACGTCCGTCCGTCCGTCCGTTGTCCATCTGTGAACACTACTAGCGTCTAATTCATACATAAGATTTTTTTTCCAAACTGAAGAAACCCCTGTCCATCAGGCGTGAGTCGAATCTCTAAGATTTTGAAAAACGTTGATTAATTTTTGGGGTGTACATTACTTGAAGCCCCACGAACAATTTTAAAAATTTTCTCAAAAACGTCTCCAAGTTCGTTTTTAAATTTCTTGTAAGTGTAGAGTAAAATATGCTTATAAAGGTTGAATAGGTCCGTTTTTCACGGTTTCATCTAAATTTTCGAAGATTGCAAATGTTTGATTTTTTCGGCAAACAACTACAATATTGAAGACAGAGATTTTTCCTTCGAAAGAAATTTGTTGTCCATAATTAGTTCTTATATTAACGTCGTGCAATTTTTTTGACACATTTAGTACTTTTCGAACAATATTGCGTGTAATAGGTTGAATTTTATAAAATAACTAAAACAAGATTTTCTCGATAACGACTTCAATTTTTTTCTTTAAACTTTTATTAGGGATAATGCTAAATGTACTCTATTAGATGATATAAACGCCATATTGCTGTATTATTTTGTTTTTTTTTTTTTCAAAAATTACAAAGTAATTTTTTTTATTTTCTCTCACGTTCTTAATATTAGTGGTGGTTGTTAACATTATTGCATTTATGAGTGTACGTTATTAATATGACATTAAATGAAGTTTTTCCAAAACTCAAAAATTCTGAGTGAAAAAGAGCTTTAAATTTCGCATTATCGGTCAAGCATAAACGTCATTTTCTTAAAAATGGCTCCAAATTTTCCAATGAAAATTACAATTTAGGACGACGTCTTACTCTAATTACATATTCTTAAAGTAATATTTCAGTTCTACTAGTGGGAAACCGACAAATTGAGAAAATGTAAAGAAAGACTTTCTTTGGGAGGCGATAGATGGCAGCTAGCAAGAGTATGTGGCAAGTCCGAATAGCTAGCCCAGACCAAAGAAAATAGAAAACTAGTTCGGAAAACTTTGTGCCATTCTGTAGCTCCAATAGATACTTATTATTTCGTACAGTTCCTCTGTGCTGTACAAGTGTCCGCCCTGACTGATATTATCTTTAGAAATTTATGTAATAATGCGGAAAATCGATTTCGAGATTTCAACGGAAATACAGGTTTTGAGGTCCCCTGATACCGAAAAACAGTTTTTTTTGTTTTGTTTTTTTCAAAACGTCCGTCCGTCTCTCTGTCCGTCAGCCTATCTCTCTGTCTGTGAACACTACTAGCGCTAGTTGCTCGCTAGTGCTAGCGCTAGGTCAAGCTTTGAAATTTTGAAAACATTATTTAAAATATTGTTTTGATAAAAATTGGGGTACTTTACATTAAGCCCCTGGGACATTTTCAATATTTTCTCAAAAACGGCTCCAAGTGCTTTCTTTAAATTTCTAGGAAGAATAGAGTAAATTACACGGATAAAGGTGGCATAGGTCCGATTTTCACAGCCAACTCTGAATTTTCGAAAATAGCGGAAGTTTGAATTATTTCCGGCGTCTTCCTGCAACTACAGAATTAAAGATAGAGATTTTTCCTTCAAATAAAATATGTTGTTCATAATCCGTTCGTTACGTCATGTAGATTTTATTTAAAATTTTATTTATATATATATATATATATATATATATATATATATATAAATTTAAAATTTTATATATATATATTAATTTTATATATATTTTATATTATATATATATTTTAAATAAACCTTTTTTTTTTTCAAATAATACAAAAATATAATTTTTTGACTAGCCTTTCGTTAATATTTTTAATAGCGAATTTGGCGATTTGTTCACATTATTACATTTAGAATTACATATACTTTAAATTATGTTTTATAAAATTTCTCAAAAGCTGAAAATTTTCTGTGAAAACGAGCTGAAAATTACGCATTTTCACAAATGCTCAAACGCCATTTTTGCAAAAACCACTCCCATTTTTTTCTTTGAAGTTTTCGCACGAATTGCACTGCTTAAGATGACATAAATTTAATTTTGATGTATTCTTTTGTTTTTAAAAAAATTCACAAAATTTTTTAAATCTCTCACACCGTTCATATGCACATTTCCAACCATTTGTAAACATTATTACATTTATGTGTAGAAGGGCTTTAAATGGCTTCAAATGATTTTTTCGAAAACTCGAAAGATTCTTGTGAAACAGTGCTTCAAAGTTCGGATTTACTGTAATGCTTACATGCCTTGTTCTTAAAACCGGCTCCAAATTTATCAATTTCCACATGGGATGAGATTTTACTCTTCTGTTATATTCTTAAAGTAATATTTCGTTTCTGCCATTATGAAAGTAATTGAGCAAATGTGAAACTGTGATGTTTGGATGGCGTTAATGTCAGCTGAAAAGACGATGGGGCACTATCGAAACGCTAGATGCGGACAAAAAAATTAGGAAACTAAGGGCCAGTTTCTCAAAATAAAATTAGCCTGCGTTTAATAGTTTAAGTTTTCTCCGAAGCTTAAACTCTAATTCATTTTTTCCATGAATGATCGGACGACGTTTATGTTAAACGAGTTTCGTCCTATGACTCACAATGTTGGCTATTCTGATCGACAGTGTTTTGTTGCGACACGCTTGAATTTACGTGGGAATTGTCGCCACATTCCAATGCAAATCTATAGTAAAATAGTGCTTTTAAACTTTTGTGTTCGAATAGGTTTAAGAACTTTTTGTAACAAATGTAAGAAGAAAGTTATGACGACACAATATCAAAAGAAGTAAAAACTTCAAACAAGACTAAATTGATTTCTTGATAACATTAGTGAGTGAAAACAAAATATATTTGAATGTAAGAGAACTGACAGTGTTACAATGAAAGAGAAAAAAAGCATGAATGGAGCTGGCCGGAAAATTTAATGAGATTAGTGGTTGTGTTTTTTAGACATTAGAAAATACTTAGGGGGGAATATGAGAATTTAAAGGAGGTGAGCAAACACAAATTTGCAGGAGAAAAAGTATGTTTGGGGAACTGATGGAGGGCCAGGTCCTCACATTTGATAACTCCCTTTAAAAAAATATTAGGAGATGTCCAAGTAGTGGGTATGATGAATATGTTTCAGATTCAGTACTGGGAACTCATCTTTTGCCATTGAACATAACAGACAATGTGCAAGATAACGAACATACACAACACAGTGTGAGTGTTGATGAGGTATCTTACGAAGTAATTCACTTGACTGAACATTGTGACAAAACATGATATGAAAATGATAATGAAAACAGAAAGATTCCATCATTATCTGAGTTTGAGTGTGGAGAAGAAATAATGCACTCTGAAAATACCTCACCAAGACCCATTGAAGGAACATTAATATACCATATCTGCGGAAACCTCCATCAGCCCCACTGAGGGTGAAAAGGAACAGAAATTATAGAAAAGATCAATTGGATAATTCATTTACTGAAATGAAATTTTTCAACAGAATTTATCAACAAAATTTATCAACAGAAAACAAAACAAAAAAAATGTATGAAGAAACATTTCTTGTCAAAAAATTGAACATGATATAGAAGTGAAAAATGTGCAAGATAAACATAGTGCAAAAATTATGCTTTTGCAGTTGCAAATTAAATAGAAAGAGCTTGACACTGAAATAAAAAAATAATGTCTTGTACACAGCATTCAAACTGATAAATAGACATTTAAACCAAATCTATTAACACATACCAAGTATTATTGTGATATACAAGTATATTTATCCAAGTATTATTACAAACAATATTAACCTCAGTTTCAATTCCAATGCCTCATTAACGTCAGCACAATATCCAAGTATTATTATAAAGAATATTAACCTCAGTTTGTGGATCAGTATATTTATTAACTATAACTTTTAACTAATTGTATTTAGTTTTGTATTAATACGGATGATTTTTGTTCTTTTGGTTTAAGAAAGATAATACCATTATTGTTCAATTTTTTTCACTTTATTGATTTTCTAATAAACTTTCAAAGTATTCATTGATGAGTTGAATGCGTTTGATATTATTATGTACCAGAACTGTTTGGTTATTTTGTACATTAGGAATGTCATCCAGTTCATTTATAGCTTCTTGCTGTTCCTCGGTTATGGGAGGGAGATCCTCATTCTCAGAGCTGGCTATATTGTGTAAAATAGTTGTTCCAATTATCTCACTTCCAATTCTACCATCTTTAAGTCTTATTCCAGTTGCTAGTACTGGAAAACTTCTATTTCCAAACTCCGTAGCTTCTCTCCACTGGATTTCATGTTCTAATGATTCCTGGAAAATATGTTCCCTTGCATTTTCTGGATTTACCAACGGAGTAATTAGATAATTTCCACATATTCACTATCTCCTACCAGATCTGAAGAACCAAATTCTTCACTTTAAAACCTTCTCTTTATTCTTGATGATTTGAAAATGTGGGAATCATGTGCTGAACCTGGCCATCTACAAACAATATCTTGAATTATGAATGATGAACTAGAAACTGTTAGAATATTAAATGAAAAAAAGGCCCTTGCAATTCTTGAATGTTTCAGCATTATCTCCCTCTGGATACTGTATTCGAACGTGCGTACAATTTATTACTCCAATACAGTTTGGGAAACGAGCGATCTCGTTTGTTTCACTTTCTCCATGTTTCACTTGTGCCACTTCTGTAGGAGTTGTTGACACTTATATACTGCCGACATAAATTCGCTAATACTCTAGAACGTGCCACAATGTTAATATTAGTAGACACATGAAACCCACTATGATCTCCTACGTTGATGAGAAAACTACCAGAAGCGTAATATCATAATGCAACGAGAAACTTATTTGCGAATGGTTCTGGGGCTTCCTATGTGTATGATTGTATTGTAGTAATCGTCTTCTCTTTCTTCGAATAGTGCAATAAACTCTTCCATCTTCGAGCTTTTCCTTTCAAAGTAGATTCAATATTACTGCGCACACATAAGAATAACTAGGGTATGAACGCAACGTTGAACGTGAAACGCAGCTTAAACGCCCTTATATAAACGTTTAACTTTTATCAGGTTTAAACGCCATTTGAAAGTTAAACTGATTTGGATAAAAGCTTAAGCAGAAACCACGTTTAATTGGAGCACCGTTTAAACCGAGTTGGAGAAAATGGCTAGTATGAGAAAGTCTGTGTCATTTTGTAGTTATAACTTTGTTTCTCAAAAAGTTCCAGAGTAAGATAGATTAAATAATTAGAGAAATTAATAAAATAAGGCACAGAAATTTCCTACTGACCTTTACACTCTGTAAGCTGACAAGTTGGAAAACTCATTAAATGCAGATCTGCCGCAACTGAAAACTCATCGTTTCCCAGAAAATTCGCATTCTTCGAACAGATCCCTTTAATGTAGTGAAATGTAAAATATTACAGTGTAATATTTTTAATTTCTAGACACAAGTACACGTAATTTGGTGTTGAAATTCCTTCTCAAACGATTTATTCTAAGTTATTTATAGTTATGTCAATTGCAGCGAGTGTGGAGATAAATTTTCTTAGACAAAATTTGACTCAAATTGGAAATATTGTGAAGAAACTGATTAAATTATAATAGCAAAGTAATACAGATTTCCTACCTAGATACTATCTGAAAGATGCATGAAATACAAAAATGGGACGAGAGGTGGTTGATCTTACATTTTTTCTATTCGTTTGCGACATTCTTCCATCAGCGCAAGTACTGGTGGGAATTGTACATGTGAATGCTTGAAGTATAGCGAGATGCTGATAAGAACTCTCTCGTCTGAAGACCTGATTCTCATTATTTTAATTCACCACAGACGCAAACTGAAGAATGAAACTTTGCACGTACATGAAGTTTAATAATAATTTGATTACAATTCTGAAGATTAATAGAATAATTTGTGCCTAAGTGTGGCGGCAAAAAACAAACGCTAATATCTATTGAAACAATGTTTAAAAAATATTTTAAAAACTCAAGAAACACAAGGAACAAAATGCTCTAAAAATGTGGCTTTGTTTACAACTGATACATTTGCGAAAAACAACAATGAATGTTTATGTAAAAAATGACAGCTGTGATTCGTGACTGTCATTTTTCGTTTGTGAATATTATCAGTGCTTTTTGGCTAGAGGAGCTTAATTAAATTTTAAAACAAGTTAATAAATGAATACTGGGAATAAAAAACTTGAATCATCATCGACATGGCTCACCTCACGCCCACTCCAGAGGTGAGCAAAGTACCGGAATTGACGCCTTGACTATTTGTTGATGTATCGACAACGGGCAGTTACAGTTAATTACTTTTGGATGCATGTTCTAGCTTGCAGAGATGTGTAAGATACTTGACTTGGATGATGATACTCTTAAGAAGATGATGGAAGTTTATGAAACGGAAATTGGACTTGGTCTAAGTGCTGACACAGTTGATCAATCTTCATTGAAATGTTACGTCACATATGTGCAAGACATTCCACAAGGCGATGGTAAATTGTAGTGCCTATCATCGTCACAGTTGAGGATGTGAATTTAAAATTATATGCTATTCCGAATTTGAAGTTGATATGAATAATACAATTTTACACTTAACATAAAATTCAAGATTAATGAATGATTTTTTTCTCAACGGTCATTTATGTAGAGAGACTTCAATTTTTACGACTAATAAATCTAACCAGTTCTTTCAACGTGAAATATAATATTAAAATCGAGTGGCAATGGTGCAATTTTTGAATATTAAATTTTGTAACTGATAATTTTGGTATGTGCAGAAAAAGGCCAGTTCCTGGCTCTCGATCTGGGAGGCACCAACTTTCGAGTGCTTGTTATTAAACTTGCGAGAACATACTTCGACATGAGAGCAAAAGTGTTTGCTGTTCCCCAGTCAATAATGACGGGACCTGGCAGTGAGGTGAGATTCATACTCTTATCTAAGAGGAAGAATTCTGCATGCATCTTAGTCGTATATGTGTATGTAACTCATGCAAAATGATATTATTTCAAATAAATTCACAAAATATTTTATGGCACATGTAAACATTCCGAACAAAATGTATAAAATTACAAAACATTACGAATTTGTGTTGAGTGTGAGAAAAATTTATACTGGGATAAATGTTTCTTCATTATTGTAGTAAAATATTATTACTTCAAAAAATACAAGGAAATAGTTTTTGGACAAGTGAATATTTACGACAATGTACAATTCAAAATAGAATTGTATCGAAACATACGTTGACGAAATTTGAAATGTTTATAAAAACACAATAAGATTGTTGTGAATCAAAACTATTCCATTCGATTTTCGTAATATTGAATTCGGTTGTCTTCCTTCATTGCATCCACAAATAATAAAATAATTAGTTTTTACAATATTTCCTGTTAAGAGAGTTAATGCTTGTATTGATTTATGAGACCTGTGCGAAAGAACTATATCCTGTGCGCGTGTACAGAAGCCACATCTGACTTTTTACTAGACGTAACTGAATTCTGGATAAAGGTGCCAACAAAACAATGTTAGCAATATTTCAAAACTAAACAATGTTGCTCGCGAGAAATAGAAAACATATTTTTATCAGCAACCGAAATACAGATTTAAATATCTGTAGTAAAATATTTATGATACTTAACAGTACTATAACTTTTCTTCCTACACATAATTCGCTATGGAAATATTACTGTTGCAATTTATAGGAAACTATCATTACAAAATGGCTAAATATACTTACTATTGCTGAACAAGGAATTACACCCCCCACGCAGAGATTTAAGACTAAAATGATATTATAGTGACGAGGAGGACACAACTATTTTCTTGAAAAATAATTAATATTTTAATTTTTAGGATTCAGTTACATTACATTGATTCTAGGAATTCCAAAAATATAAGACGTTCTGACAATTCTACATCATCAATATTTGAGACGACTGTGGCAAGTGCTCCGTGAACTTGAAAAAGTTACACAAGTGTGCTTGGTCTGACATACACGTTCGTGCGTAGAGGGTATAAATAAAGCCTTGTATTTTTGTTTTCATGTTGTAATATCAAGCTATTATTGTATTAAATGAAGACATGATGATTGAGAGGATCAAATATGCCAGAATGTTTTGAGTATTTCAGTGTCCGATGAACATGCAAGATGCATTCAGAAGAAGTAAGAGAATCTTTGGTTATATCCAACTTCATGTCTCCTTTTCTAACTTTGTCCTTTACGTACAAAAGTGCTGTTTCAATTACCCCGTTTGGCATTATCCTCGGTTAACATAGCCTCCATTAAAATCTTAATCATGCGGGGGGAGCGTCTTAACATTTCTTCTGAATTACAGCTGGTTGGGTCTTCCTACACTTTACAGACTGCAACAATTGTTAAAAAATAACTGAAGACGTTTCACCAATTTTATGAAGTCACTAACTTTGGGAAAGTAACTGATGATGTATTCTGTTTAATGAAAGTGTCTTATTACATTCCCGTGACTTTGCACACAAAAAAAAAGGAAACCTACCCAAGAACTAAAAGGAAATATGAATTCCCGTCGAAGAAAAGTTCCTCGTATGTCCATAGAACGGACCAGAGTATTTCCACCATATAAAGAAGAACAGATGAAATTACACCTACGAGCTATGTATTAGACAATTCGTCACAGTACCAAACTTTTACCTACTAATATCAAAACATCATTCCACCATGTTCCTCTTCCCTTAAACCTTATCTTAAGAAGATTTTGAGCTGAAACTTGTTAATAACTCAGGAGTAAGGTCTAGTTCTTTCATTCCAGTGATCATTAAGTTATTTTAATTTTGGGGAATCTTAACATGAAGCCCCTGTGACATTTTCCAAGTATTCTCAAAAGGTATGCTCCTTTAGAAGAAAATGCATTTTTAATATGGTATAGCCCTGATTTTCATTGAAACCTATGACATTTAGAAAATAGCAAAAATCTTTTTATTTAGAACAGTAAGAGTTTTCGTTTAGAAAAAAGCTTCCTAGTCAACCAAATTTCGCGATTTTTGCTTTAAATGAAAGATAGTGAGTCCCAGATTATCGCCTTCTATTATTTATTGTTTGATTAGTAATCCCGGGCGAGTCAAATGCTCAGGTGATTAGTCCCATAAGTGTAGGTATTGTTTTTATCGCGGGAAGTGGCGGTGATCTTCTCCCGCTGGATGGCGAGATCCGGCGCCGACCTACCGTCGACATGCGGGGATTTTCGCCTACCACGAGTCTCCCACCAGCGGGGCACCGCCCCAGCCGGGACAAGCCCTAAGCTCCTGACCGGTCTCCCGGAATATGTGGTAGTGTGGTGCATGTTACTATTAAGTGTGTGTGTGTGTAAGGGGAAAGGATAGGACAAGGAAGAGGAAGGACAGATCGCACGCGGTCCGTGACCCGTTTGGTAGGGTACTGCTCCGGCATACGCCTGGTGTTGATCAGAGAAACCACGGAAAACTACCGATCAGAGCAGCCGGCCGCTAGAATTCTCCACCACATAGCGGCTGAATTCGACCTAGCTGTCTAACTAGTGTCGAAAAACGTGCCGTCTGGATTCTAACCCTAGAGATTCCCGGTCAGAGGGACTGCAGTGACGTCAATTGATGCCCTGAGCCACCTTCGGTCTTTCTATTATTAGCCGGTTTTGTGGTTTAAAGACTAAATTTTAATAAAATCATAAAGTTAATAGAATGAACGTTTATATACCCTCATTTGTTCATTATTTCATTGTTTGAGTTGCAATCGATCTACTGAAAGCATTCGACATTTCCTCTTCCAGAAAATATGCAAAGTTATTGTTAACAAAGTGAAAATAGCGTGTTTTCTAAAATTCGAAGAGTGGTTTTAAATGTAAAGATAGGAGAGTCGAGAATATATAGGGGATAACCGGCAATCATCTGTCATGTGTTTCATTTCACAAAAAAATAATTGATTACTATATTATTTATTATTAATATTTGTTGTCAATGTGGCTTGTTGGTTAGCGTGCTCGCTTTCGGCGCAACCCGGGGTTCGTTTCATGGCTGAGGCAAATTATTCCTGTGCACTTTCCTTACGAATGTCCCAGTGTCTATTGCTGTGTGACGATGAAAGAAAGCCCACCCTAAGGTTATGAAGAACAGTATATTCGGTGAAGGGATGTCTTCGTGTCACAACCACATCCAAAGCCCTTAGCGGTTTGTCGAGCCATAGAACAGGAACATTTGTGGTAAATTATGTCTTCATGTTAAGGTGAACAGCAGGTTTTCTTTGCCATATTTCCCCCCAAAATATAGATCTTGGTAAATAGAAAAGATATAAATTACATTTTCAGAAACGTTCAACTTTTGTGTTCACAGTGAATAATGATTGAATTGTTCCCGAATTTGTAAATCTCTCATTTCATTTGTCTTGAAGACTTAATACTGAAGGACATGAGACAATGTTTTAGGGGTTTTATATTTTGCTGAGTAACTTTTCTGTAGCTACATCCCACAGCCTTCTAATTTTCGGGGTGCATCCTTGCCTCAAGCTTTGTTCCAACTTCCCAAACTACTTTTTAGCTATATTAATTCTTCTGACTGGGATGTTTTCTTCATAACTTAATTTAAATGTAGATCTTCAGTTGGTGTCATGCACTCTGTGTAACTATTAAGAAATAACGTTAAGAGGAACAAAGGTTTCGGTATGCATTCCCACCAATATTTTTATTGAAATCATTTCATGAGAGTCCATTCTTTGCGTATGTCACTATTTACATTTGTTGTTAGTGTGAATAGAAAAACCTAAAACAATAAAACGTTTCCAAAGTGCTTCCGGTGAAATTTCAAACAGGCAAATTAATTAATTTATTTAAAGGGCCAAATAATATAAATCTGCGAATTTTATATTAGATTCTTATTCCGATTTCATTTGCCTTTCGCTAATATAAACTTTCTTTTCTTTCACAGTTATTTGATCATATCGCCGAATGTCTGTTTGCGTTCACTAGTGAACACAAAATAAATAAAGAGAATCTACCTCTTGGATTCACGTTTAGCTTCCCCTGCGAGCAGAAAGGCCTCAGTGTCGGCATTTTAAAACAATGGACGAAAGGCTTCAGCTGTAGCGGAGTAGAAGGGGAGAATGTTGTAGCGTTACTTGAAGAGGCGATTTCAAGAAAGAAGGTGAGATATACGATTAAAGTAGCCTCTGTGTTGTTGAAGTTTAAAGCATATTTTCTTGAATTACATGATCCTTTTTCTTAGTGCGTTTTAACGGGATATGATAAAGACGAATATGAATAATGATGACACAAATCCACGGAGTCTAGCAATTTTCTCTCAATTCCACCTACATTTCTAAACAAATATAGACAACTAGCAGAACCCGGCAGACGTTGCCCTGCCCTCCATCTCCCTCTCTCTCTCTCCTTCCTTCTCGCTTTCTCTCTCCGTCTCTTTTGCTGTCCCTGTCTCAGTGTTTCTCTGCTTCTCTGTCCTTGCCTCTTTCTCTCCGACATTTTGTTTCTCCCTGTGTCTCTGGCACATACCAAGATTCATATCTATATCTATCTACCTATCTATCTCTCTCTCTCTCTCTCTCTCTCTATATATATATATATATATATATATATATATATATATATATATATATATATGAAACTTAGTTGAAAATAGATTATTTTGGGGAAAACTCGATATACTTTCTTGTTCAGCGAGTAAAAGCACAAATAATGACACCTTTTTGAAGTTCATGGTAAATAACTAGATAGATGATCTGGACTTGAGACATAAGTCATTCAATGCGCATTAAAAATAGTCAACTAAGGTTCCCTAAATAAACTATTTCCAAAACGCCAAAAATATTTTTCTTTCGGTTGAATTGTTTATTTTTGTTCAATTTAATCATGTACCGTTCTAGCCACATGTGCCACATATCACAGATGCTAAGTAAATAGTCATTTATGATACGAGTGGTAAAAGTGACATTTTATTTTGCGAGAGGAAAGGATGCGCCATGAGACCGAATGGAAGAGAGATGTGATTCTGCAAGCAAAATAAATTCACTTTTCCCACGTGTCATACACTACTTTTTAGACAGTCTTACTGACTTATCTTTTATTTTAATTCAAGTATGCAGATCACTTAAAGGTACATAAGCGGTCAGACGAAAGTATTTTTTTCCACAGTTTTATCTTAACATCGCGTCTCTCTTAGCACTAGAGCTAAAAATGGAACTTTTACCATGCTCCGCATGCACTGAAAGAACCGCTTTTTTGTAGCTGTATAAGAAATACATTTCTGCCATCTTCTTGTTGAAGGACAAACCGAAAAGTTTATTTTATGCAATTTACGTTCTCCGAACTATGCTTTATTTGAATTGACACATTTTCTTATTTCTTAGGATCTCCTCATAGATGTTGTCGCCGTTTTAAATGACACTACAGGAACACTTATGTCTTGTGCCTGGAAGAAAAACAACACAAAAATAGGCCTTATTATTGGTAAGTGCTCATTGAGATTGTAAAATAAACACAAACATATTTAACTTCGGGCAAGTCGGGCGTCGAAGAAGTCGTAATATGAATGTGTTTCTTTTTCTATCGACAATTACTGATTTTAGGTTCAGCGTTTTGAGCTCAAAATTTTTCAAAGAAAATTGCCATATAGGACGAGGTTTTACTATTCTATAATATTCTTAAAGTAATATTTCGGTTCTACTATTAGGGAACCGAAAAAGTTTACAAAAAATGTAGTTTGGGCAGCGATGGATGGCTATGAAAAGTTTGGGGCAAAACTGAAAAGCTGACACACACGAAAAAAAAAATAGCATTTGGGATTGTACTATCTTTCATTTCCCTTCTTGTTCTATCCCCACCATTACTTTTACACACACACACACACACACACACTAACATGCACTACACTAACGCACATGCCGGAAGACCGGTCGGAAATGTAGAACTTGTCCCGGCTGGGGCGGTGCCAGACCTCTCCATTCAGTAGCGAAAGAACATAGCAACATCCCCAAGAAAAAACACTATATTTACGGGACCAGTGATCTTAGCAGTTGTTGCGCAAGGAATCACCAATCAATGGATCAATCATCCCAAGTGAAATACTTCGCAAGATTTACGTTTGAAGTATTTGAATACATGTATTAACTTGCGTGTCATGTGCGTTGAAACAATTGTGTTTGCGCAGGCACGGGGACCAACTCGTGCTATGTAGAGAAGGTGGAGAACGTGCCGAAGTTCGACGGGGACAAGTCGAAGCCGTATGTGATCATCAACACGGAGAGCGGGGCGTTCGGCGGCGGCGGGCAGATCGAGTTCGTGCGAACGGACTGGGACCGAGAGCTGGACGCGGGGACCATCAACCCAGGCGTCAACATGTAAGCATTCCGCGTGGGCCTACGGGCTCGACAGCTGAGCGCCGTCATCGCTGCCTAGCAGCAGCTTCGTTGAGCGGGAGGGCCTAGGACTCCAGCGCAGACTTTCGACACTAGCTACAGCTGGGTCGAATTCAGCCATCTTTCATTTCTTTCACGAAGATAAAACCATCCTGATCTTAAATTTATGGAATCAACCAATTCTGAAACATGTCTGGATATGTAATTTCAGTAACAGTTCTCTCAATAAAAAAGAAATGTCAATAAATGTGTTGATACTAATAGCGCTAAACACATTGTTTTAGAGAATCACTTTCATGTTCGATGACAATGCAGGGATTTTCAGTCCCCCAAATCCTGACATCGTGGCGATTCACTTTACCAGAGATATGAAATGTTGATTCATCGAATAAAAATAGGCTATCGGCTAACGTGTCATCTTCCGTGTCTTCCAAAATTGTAATGCAAATTCTTATCTTTTTCGATCTCCAGGACGCAATACCTGAAGTAATTGCAACATATTCGGCTTCTGACACAGACGTTTTTTAAGCACACGCCATATCGTTGCGTGTGGAATTCGAAATGATCTTCTGCCTATTCTTATGGATTTTGTAGGGCTACGTTCGTAAGCCGATCGGTTTAGCACAATATTTTCATCTGACGTGCAATGCGATCAGTACTTTAACCTTTGCATACGCAACCTTCTACAAACTCCTTGTCTGACTTGTAAATCTGTATGTGGCGAGGGAGCTTTTTCTTGAATTTGCTGTGAAAGGAATGCTGTACTAAAACAGTGGACTTGCTCTTAGTTTACAGAAAGTTTTTTTGTTTCCTTTCAAAATTTAAGTAGTATATGACTTAGTGTCGGGATCACAGAATTTTGAAAATGTACACACAATTCACTTTTCCCCATAGCACGTCATACGCAGTTTTTAACTGTTTTTTTTGACGTAAAATAAATAAATAAATAAATAAAGCAGCACACAAAACAACTATTCGCATGGCGTCGCCATTTTCTTATATACAATCTAAAGCTCCATTGAATGGAATTAATAGGAAAAAGCTTAAAATGTGAGAATGTTTCTCTATCCAGTGATGTATCGTATGTGTCTCAATAATAATAATAATAATAATAATAATAATAATAATAATAATAAAACACACTCGACAACAAAAACACTAAATTAATAATTTGTTTATATTAAGCCTTATAATTTGAAATTGCAAAGCATTGTAAATCTAGCGTAAGTAAATACAGTCGATTCCGGTTATAATGAACTCGGATACTGTGAACCCTCGGTTATAGTGAACTTCAGTCACTGGCCCTGTTTCACTTACAATACAAATAAGCATAAGAACATTTGGTTATAGTGAACCTGAACCTCGTCTATAGTGAGCGTACGAAATACAACGTCCTGGAAGTTAATTGGATCTCGAATGTTTTTAGGCGAGTAAAAGGGTCTTCGGAGAGTGGGACGGTGTTCCAACAGTGCAAGAAGCCTTGAATGGTGTCAAGATTTAATTACGATACTTAGAGACACAAGATAAGGCAGAATAAAATATGGAGAGAGCACAAACTCTAGAGAAGAATCTAGAGAAATTACTAATTAAAAATGTACGAAGGAAACGATTGTAAATAATTGCTTTTTTAAGGACAAATAAAGATATTGAAATTATCAGTTCATTTTGATAATGAATTTTTCTATCTCTCTATATTAATAAAATCAATTATTGTGGAGAAATTCTATTTAATTTAGGCATCATCGGGTATAGTGAATCTCGAATATAGTGAACCAAATATGATAGTCCCCCGAAATACATTACAACCGGACACGACTGTATTGTGCATTTTAAGTAAAGATTACCATATGAACCCATAATATTCCCAAATGTATACCTACAGTTCAAAAACATATAAGAATTGTTTTAGAATTTTTTGGAGCGGTGCATTTAAAAAAACTCAAAATCAAAATTTTAAATGGAAATTCAAAAAAATGTTGAAACCTAACCACTGTTGAGTTGTGTATCATATAAAAGGCCATAAAGATAGCAGAAAAATGATACCTTTTCCTGCTATCTTAATTTGGAGAGGTTCTACATCAATTTAAAATATTTTGAGGAACCCAATTTTGTAATACTTTACATGACTGTATTTCACAAACATTTTTCTTATTCTCTATTCACACTACATATGTGACAAATTTCGTCTGAATCTGAGATGGTGGGGTAAAATGACTGTTGATTTAATGTGAAATGACCCAGGTGTGCTTAAATTTAAGTCGAGCTTATAGTTTAAGTTCGTTTTAAAGGGTATGTTGAAACGGAAAGTCTGCTAAGTCTACCTTAAAATTCTTAAGACGAACTTAAAATTTTAAGTAAAGGTGGTGAAACCGGCCGATAGTATTGAATTGATTGTTTTCTTAATACTACTCTGTTCTTTACGTCGGTGAGTTTCCAATTTGAATATTTAACAGATTAAATCGTTGATATCAATCCGCATATTTTGTGTATAACTTATAATTCTCTACAGTTGTGAGAAGATGATTTCCGGCATGTACCTGGGAGAGTTTGTCCGGCGAGTACTCGTCACAGCCGTTGAACGACAGTTCATTTTCGGAGGTGTTGCAACGGAACAGCTGAAGACGAAAGACAGTTTCGAGTCAAAGTTGGTGTCGGAGATTGAAACGTAAGTACAGTGTTAGAAATGTATCGATTAAGAGAAGTTGAGTCATAAAGATAAATGGTGACGTCATTCAGTTTTGAACGTCAAGAATGATCGATTATAGCAAAATGAACTTAATAAAAATTATGTTATGAAAATTGAGAAGAGAATCATCAAAAAAATACTTGAAGTGTCTCTCTTGAATAGTATATTAGTTCGCGACTTGTCGCAGTAGACTAAGGGAAAAGTGATATTTATTTGAAGGGGAAAAAGTAAATCCCCAAATTGGCGACAGTTAACAAATAAAAAACATTTTTACCATTTTACCGCCTTGAAATCACCTTGACTTTAAATATACTCTGAAAATGTCTGCAACAGTTCTGTGCATTTATTTGAGGGTTTTATTATACATTTGTGGACATTGATGTAGCACCTAGTAATATTTTGACTTATTTATTTATTTATTTATTTTACGTCAAAAAAACAGTTAAAAACTGCGTATGACGTCCTAGGGGGAAAACTGAATTGTGTGCACATTTTCAAAATTCTGTGATCCCTACACCAAGTCATATACTACTTAAATTTTGAATTTTGAAAGGGTCCCTTTCTCCCAAGTCTCCCTTTCTTCATTCCAAAGTCTCCTTTTCTCCCTTTCAAAAATTCAAAATTTAAGTAGTATATGACTTAGTGTAGGGATCACAGAATTTTGAAAATGTGCACACAATTCACTTTTCCCCATAGCACGTCATACGTAGTTTTTAACTGTTTTTTGACGTAAAATAAATAAAATAAATAAAAATAAAAAACCTCCCGCATTCTGATGACAGTAACGTTGCGTGGGTGGCTTGGATGTTTGGTTATTAGACCAATCGTCACAATGTGTATCACACACACACACACACACACACACACACACATATATATATATATATATATATATATATATATGTGTGTGTGTGTGTGTGTGTGTGTGTGTGTGTGTGTAATACACATACGTACTATGGATCAGCATTACTATGTTTCCATATAATTTCATCCCAAATTTTGTCCGTGCTAGGCAAACTTCGCGGTATACGGGTTCGTGCTAACGATGACTTACTGGCAAAGATACTGCCTTTTATTCTTACATTTTAGAACATGAACACTAATAATTATTTTGGTACCTTGGCATTCATCTTAAGGAGGTTTTACTACCGAATGAATTTTCCAACAGAGATCTCCCAGGACAGCATGTGGCAGCGAGGAATATCTTGAACCATCTGGGTTACGGTTCTCCTTCCGAGCAAGACTGCGTGGACTTGCACTATGTGTGTTACGTGGCGTGGCAGCGAGCGGGCCGAATGGTGTCGGCGACCATGGCGGCTCTGCTCAACCATATGAATTTCCCCGACGTCACCATCGGCGTGGACGGTTCCCTGTATCGATTCCACCCAGGCTTCTCAGACCTCATGAACGTCAAGATTCGAGAATTGACCAACCCCTCCATTCAGGTACGCGCACTTTTCTCTTCTTTTCCAATAGCGGTCGAAGAGGCCACATAAGGTCCCGAATCTCGCAGCATTCAATTTTTGTACTCAAAATCCAACCCCTCATTTAACAAAGATGCTCTCTTCTTCTTCTTCTTCTGCGAGTGGAACTACACCATGCGGCGTCTCTTGCACCCAAGCTTCCATCTTCTTCTATCTTGCCAATCATCATCTTCGATGTGACGATCTCTTATTGTCTGTCGCACACCATCATACCACGTGAGTCTTGGTCTACCTCTCTTTCTGTGCATTGGCACCTGCCACCTCCAAGTTTTTAATGGCCATCTTTCCTCCGGCATTCTTCTAAGATGACCATACCATTTTAATCTTCTCTCTTCTATTGTATCCATTATATCCGACATGACACCCATTTGCTGCTTTATATTTTCATTGCTGAT
Source organism: Teleogryllus oceanicus (assembly GCA_964035755.1). Taxonomy (NCBI): domain Eukaryota; kingdom Metazoa; phylum Arthropoda; class Insecta; order Orthoptera; family Gryllidae; genus Teleogryllus; species Teleogryllus oceanicus. The sequence goes on along the minus strand of CAXIVR010000006.1, from coordinate 65,189,681 downwards.
TCTTTCCATTAACGTTACACTACAGCTGCGTGTCCAAAACTCCATTTCCATAGCCTTTAACGTTTTCTCATTACTTTTTGAGATCTCCCACAACTCAGCTCCATACAGTGTTATACTTTCCACAATTGCTTTATAACTTCTAATTTTCACTTTATTAGAAATATTTTTATTCCATATTATTGAATGCAATTGCCGAATAGCAGATTTTCCTTCCCGAATGCGATGTTTAATTTCTTCACTGCCCCCTTGGAAAGTTAAAATTGATCCTAAATACTTATACGTCTGCCAACACTTAACAACCGAGCCATCCTCCACTACTAAATATTTTCCTGACCCTCCTACCACCATGTGCTCTGTCTTCTTGAAGACGCTCTCGTGGAACGAATACTTTCTAGGTCCCTAATGGAATCGGAGGAGTAATTTCAAGAAGAATGATAGAAGCCACATATATCGTTCAGCAAGTGAAATGTCTTGCACTTTCCCAAACATTGAAATCTAATTGTTGCTTTCTCTAACAATTCCCTTATCTAATGCGGGAAGGCCGAAAACCCGGTATTTATTTCTTTTTTCGTTTTTTTTCTGTAACTCTTTAACCTTAAGTCATGTAGAAAAATAATGAAATTCAGTGTTAAAGATAAAATTACCTACAACTTTTGTAGGGAACGTTTTTTCGAAATAAGTTTCCTAGAAAGCTATAGTTTTTCAAAAAATCGTTGTTTTTTTCACTTCATCAAAATAATAAATGTGTGAAAATAAATACATGTTTGTGATCATAAAATCAATATAACCATTATAACAATTACTGCTATTATGTATTACATCGGTGTAAACATTACTTCACAAATGTACCCAGTGTTGAAAAGAGACTTCCACCATTTTCTGAAGCATTCTTTTGGCTATCTGACGACAACGTTTAATGAAAAAATTTGGAGTCTTTTTAGAAAACTTTTGAAAATGTTTATGGGGCTACATGTTAAGTACCCTCAAAAATCAAAATGTCCGTTTGAAACTCTCAAACCCACGAATTCATACAGATCAATTGGGGAATATCAATTTTGAAGAAAATCGGCTGAACGGTTTAGACGCTAGCGTTGACCACACGCGGACGGACAGATAAACGGACGTATTGTCGTCAATCGATTTTTCGGTATCAAGATCCAACGAAACATGGATTATGGCAACACCACGTGTTAGAAGATTGTTTTTCTAAATTTAACAACAGAATATATTCACTTTTCGTTATCAGAGCCCGGCAATGAGAGTTTTTCCGGAGAAATCGTTTTCCGGCGCACGATTACATAAATTCTCTTCCTACGAAGAACTTCGGAAGGCGAGAAAGGAAAGTTAACAAAAACCAGGTTTTCTCCAAATTCGCTCCAAATTTTTTCTTTAAAGTTTTGGTAGGGATAGTGATAAATGTACTCTAGGAGAAAACGCCAAATTGCTCAATTATTTTGTTCTTATTTTTTGACTAGCCTCTCACGTCGTTAATATTTATATTAATGTCAATTTCTTTACATTACTTCATTTACAAGTTCACGTGCTTTGAATGCCCTATAAACTTTCTCGAAAACAAAACTTTTCTGTGAAAATGAGCTCAAAATTTGGCATTTTCAAAAATGCTCAAACGCCATTTTCTCAAAAAGGCTTCAAACTTTTCTAACGGGTTAGTTCTATTTGCACTGTTTAATATGACTAAAATAATTTTGCTGTATTCTTTTATTTTGTTTAAAAAATTACACAAATGTTTTGTTTGCTGTTTTTTTTTAAATTTCTTTCGCGCCTTTAATATGTACACTTGCAGCAATTTGTAAACATTATTGTAATTGTAAGTAGAAGTGCTTCAAATGACTTTAAATGAAGTTTTTCGAAAACTCAGAAAATGTTTGTGAAATTGAACTTGAAATTTTGCATTTACAGTAACGCTTAAACGCCATTTTCTTAAAATTGGTTCCAAAGTTTTCAAGAAATATCCTTATAAGACGAGTGTTAACTGTTCTATAATATTCTTAAAGTAATATTTCAGTTCAAGCATTGGGAAACTGAAAAATTGAGATTAAAAGAAAAAGTATTTTGAGAGGTAATAGGTGGCAGATGGCAAGACCGAAAAGCGAGGCCAGACCAAAGAAATTAGAAAACAACTACTCGAAGTACGAGAAAGTCTAGTTCGGGAGTTTGCTATTGCTTCCATCCCATCCGCAATACTTTCGCTTTTCTCCGTTTCCTCTAATTTTGTTACGGTCTCAAACAAACGCTCACAGTGACAAACGAAGATCGCGTTGCCACAGATCCACTTATTTTACAAACGAAGTCAAGTTAAAATCTAGTTAATTCGTAAGTAAGTATATCTGAATAATTAAAATGAGGTAATACAACGAGCGTTAACTGGCTCTTAATGATTTCAAGCGGCGAAAAGTCCTCGAGCCAATGGCTTTCTGGCTTCTTGTCGCCGTTCGATCATTACAAATCTTATAAAGCCCTTGGTGCTTAAATAATTATTTTGTAGCCATATTTTTCTCAGAAATACTTACTATACTTGGGTTATTCTAACGTGGCATCTGAGGGTAGTATCTCCAAGATGGAATATGGCACTACTTTTTGCGTCTGTCTCGATCCTGCCACAAGATGTCGCATGATCGCGACCGTATCAATTAGTGCTGCAGATGAAGCGACTCTAGCGGCCCGACCGAGATAGACGCAAAACGCCGTGTCATATTCCATCTTGGAGATACTACCCTGAGATGCGACGTAAGAAAACCCCAGGCACAAAGGTGAAGTAGTGCTGGACCTGTTCCAGTTCCGGTGCATGCTGTCGGAGGACGGCAGCGGCCGCGGTGCGGCCTTGGTGGCTGCCGTCGCCCGCAAGAACACATGAGACGTGTGGCACAAGGGGCCACTTAGTGATCGCTTCGCCAAATTCCCTGTAGCCGACATTTATCTTGTAGCGCCTACTCTTGGAGAGATTTTGAGTTATGATTTTCATGTATGCGTTCTCTTTTGCTAATAAAACCATTAATTTTCTTATTTCTCACGGCTTACTACCAAGTAATTATGTTTGGGGTGGACATATCTATTCGGAACAACGACTTAACAGCAATTGGATGCAATGCCGTGCATCAGTCAACTAAAAAAGCTGTGACGGGGTTGAGGAGACTTGGACGTTGTTGTTATTCCGCTGCAAATCCCCAGAGGGTAGTTCGGTTATTGTTGATATTTCAGCTCTTTGACAATGTGCTCCGAGAGAACAGTGCGGAGGGGACAATCAGAGGTGACAGGAAACTAGCGCCACAGATCTGTGATTCTCGAGCGGGAGTATTGTCGTGAGAAATGAAAGCCACTGTCGCTTATGTTGGAGTGCTTGTGCAGTAGTTCGTGGTATTGAATCCTCACAATGCTTTTGGGAGTTCTTTCTTTTCACCAAAGTTCTACTGTTCAAGTCTAGCCTTGCCCTAGCATCTGCTTTATCGTGATACTGCCGGAATCTTTATCTCATATACCCACAAACTGCTCACAATTATTGGGCGTTTCATCGTAACCCCGTAACCCGTTTCCGCATTTATGTTAACATGGGCGCCAGGAAAAAGGTTACGATAATATTTTTAGCTACATTGCTTCAAAGAAAACTAAATATTGTCCCGCTAGCTGGGTCGATGGGTTGCGTCTGAAATAATCGCTATTACCTATTGATAGCCGATTACCCGATCTACTATCCATACAGAGTGGCGAGGAATCTGAAAACAAATATTTTATCTAGCTACTTATTAGCTCGAATTGGCCAATGAAAATATTTTTTTTCCTTTCAAAAAGAAACTTATGATTTATTGCTTATTGCAACAGAAAGACTGTCCTTTGGAAATGACCTTGTTCGAACCTTTATACTGCACTATACTTCGCGCGCTCTTGATCGATGTCGCCACGAAGGACCATCTTCTCTTCTCCCCGGTGATGCGAATTCCAGAGTCAAAGTACCACGTTCTTCTTTCCTGTTCTTTCACGCGAACGTTGCCGAGCCACTGATCCGCACTACTTCAAATGTTCGTGGTTATAGTTCGATTAAACTTGCAAAATAATACTTCTAATTATACTTCTAACACACTGTAAATTATTCTTAGTCAAACGTTCCTCAATCTCATGAAAAATTCCAAGTTCCAATTACACAAATTATGTATCCGCGAGCGACCCGCACAGCGTCACGACATATGACAGAATGTCCGTTTTTTTATTACTGCTCAGCCCTCCAAACCTCGGATTCCCCCTTTCTACTGTTCTCTTCTCAAAAAATCAGACATACTGCCGCAGTAGTAGACTATCGTTGCTCGCTCCAACCAATCCCCAAATCGTTTTCAAATCTGATTAGTCACGCCGTCACTTTCAATGCCAGATGAATATTTATTTATCTTGACGACTTGGGTGGCGTTGCTAAGGCACCACATTCCTATTTAAGTACCCTAGCATTTCCACCCATTTATGACAAATAACATTTAATAAAAATGACTGACATATTGGTATATCACAATATTCATTTTTTCATATGAGGTATGAAAGTTAGATCAGAGTGACAACATTGAATTACTCTGATCAATTAGTGTCAGAAAAAATACTGAACCAGTGGACTGTTTTGTTATATCAGAAAATAAGATTTGAAGTATTGGATAGAGGGGCAGCTCGACAATGGGAGCTGCAGGACCCCCACGTATTCTACTTCTTGAAATAGTTTTTGTAGTGTCTTAGCTCTAGGCTTCCGAGGAGCCCCGATGGCTACAGGAATACTGCCGAATCGCACGTCGCACTGCTACTGCCCTGCCAAAGTGCCATCTCAGGCGAGAATACGTGCATTTCGCATTGGTTTCTTAACAGGGGCTTGAGGTAGTGTTTTCTCGGTGTTGTTTCGTCTTGTAGTGCATAGAGATCGGCTTTTGAGAAGATGCCTCATTAACTACTCAAATTGCTGTGATAATATTCCGTCGAAAATTAATTCTGTGAGTCGCCTTATTGAACAGCCATTTTCTTCATTGTTTTATGAGGATAAAGTATGAGTAAAAGAACAAGCTCGGTTCGTTCCAGAAATAAAATAGAAATTTTAGGCAGCAGCCGAAGCAAAACGTTTACAAGGCATTTCGGTAAACAAATATGAAAGAAACAAGTGGATATGCGTATGGGATCAATTGGATGCTCTTTTTGCTTCTCTGAGTTGGATGCAAAAAGTTCAGCTGCTTGTTTTGATATCATCGTGTTGATGTTTGGGCTCTCGCCATATCATCGGTACACCAAATTTTAAATTCTTCAGTTTCCTACTGATGGCGACACTCCAAACTGAGGTCATGTATTAAATTGCGGAGCTCTTCTTGGAAAAATTGTTCTGTTGTAGGAACACTTCCATCGTATTCACTGTCACTGCTAACTCCTGAATTACACCCCAGAACATCTACGTTCTCATTTTCGGACACAGAAATTCCAGGGAGTGTGGTGAACACTAGTATGGGATCATCAGGTCCGTGTGGTACAGACGCCTTGTTGATTCCAAATCAGGGTACTCCTAGTTTTTTTCCTAATAACGATTGAACCCTTTTACAGCACAGAAATAACAATCATTTACTATTAAAAGTAATAGTAAACGATTGCTATATTTAGTAGAGTAATCGTTTCGTATTAATTTTACATTTACAGCACAGAAATAGCAATCGTTTACTATTAAAAGTAATAGTAAACGATTGCTATATTTAGTAGAGTAATCGTTTCGTATTAATTTTATATTTACAGCACAAAAATAGCAATCGTCGTGTTGATTTTTGGGTCCTCGCCATATCATCGGTACACTAAATTTTAAACTATTAAGTTTTCCACTGATGGAGACTCTCCACACACGTTTTGCAGACCCTATAAGAAGCCCACGTCTAATCTTGATTACCCAGTTTTATATCAAAATATGCTTCATATGTTCCTTCTATAAAGTTTGTAATAATTCTTGTCTGTTTTTGTTGCGTATGTTCCCCACAAATGTACCAAAATACTCGTACCTTAGGGTCGTTGAAACAACGTCTTCTTGAAGAACTCCTCGTTCTCTAACAAAATAAGTGGTATTAATAAAACGAAGCTCAATCAGAATATCCTGAAAAAAATGCGATATTCAATGGTTAAAATGAAAAACAACAGTGCATATATAAAGATAGATATTTGCGTTAAATGTTGTGAGTTTTGCGATAGCTTCATTAATTACAACGATCGTAGCACAAAAACTAGAGCCAATTCAATGAAACTAATGACATATCTGGATTCAACCTACCCAATTTACTGTAAATTCGTTGCAAAGTCCTAGGCAAGTGAAAAAATTTTGTTTAGTTGATAAGTGTTATTTCATGTATTTAATTTGATTTAAAAATTTGCACTAAGCCACCGCATGCGAACTCCGGTGGATAAATTTAAGTCCGTAAAGTTGGCCCTACGCTCCATGCGAAGTAGACGTGGAAAAACAATAAGAACGAGCTATCCCTTGGAGAGACCTTTTTGATAGCAATCGCTCTCAGCTAGGCAGTGAATGCTTCTCGAGAATTCACATGTTTTTAACAAACCCCTCCCAGACTTCCACAGCATCCCTGAGAACGATTGAAACACAATTCCTTCGCCTACCCTTGGTTGCCTGAAGGTTAAAAATCTGATATTCAGAGTTTCGCGTTGTTAGTCATGCGTTTGTGCCTCGAATTTCCCGGTGTTTTCGAGCTCTAAAGACGGATATAAATCCTAATTTGCATGCTGAGCCCGCATTTACATACAATTCGACTTACATCACGACTTTCAACCACCGACTCGCACTGTGTAGGCCCTTAGGCTAAATGCAGCCTGGATAAAAAAGACGAGAAGTAACGATGCTCCTTTTGTATCGAGATGAAAGAATACTCGATTGTTAGCCAAAACTAGTGGAAACCTCGGTAAAGTTTCGCGGTAAATGAGAAGAAATCCGCAGAAGTCACTGCTTTGTAAACCCAAGAATTTTAAAATTTTCGTAGCCTTCCAACTGTTATTGATTTTGACCAAGACAGAATAAACCAGTGTTTCAGGATAAATCAAAATACATTTTAGTTTCGATATTGAAATGTATCTGATAACTTCTATTAATATTTTAAAACAATATGCCCCACTTTGGGCAGTTCTTGAAATGAATCTATAATTCTGACAAATATGCATTAATTTAGTAATTTATTTAATCTTTCTGTGTATTTGAAAACCTTGGCGATTAATATTTGTATTTATATTTATGTAATTGTTGCCCTGCTCTCTTCACATCCTTATTTTATAATCAAAGATTGATTAACATTACTTTTAATATTTTATTACTCGTGGGTGCCGTCATACTATATCTTACCTTGTCTCACGCATACGGGCTGATTAATGGCTATTTACTACAAATGATCAGCTTTGTTTTCAAACAATAAATAAAATATTTACTCATAATTCAGCATTAATTCTTCATGAGCTCATTACGTAACTATGGTTTTGATAATTATCCTTCCTGTACAAATCAACTTAAATGTTTGAGGCTTACGTAATATCATCGCGCGCATTCGGGGACTTTTCTGCTGAATTCCGCATGAAGAATGTCTAATGTCCACAACGTCTTCTCTCTTCGGTCGCCGCGTCGATGTATATTCTTTGGCTCTGCTTAACATGATACAGATGACACCGGTTATAGTCACTGGTCCCGTTTCACTTCTTTTTCTAGGGATTTTATCCAGACAACAGACGGTTACCCTTTACGTCTCGATGGGACGCATATTCGACCACACACTAGACCAACACACTTGCGGGCTCCTCTGATCTGGGGTCAGCAGAACGCGAGGCCCTCCGCGACAACACATACAAAGTCAAGGGACAAACAGCCTTGCCCAAGGCGGGGCCCGAATCCGCGACCCTTCGGACCGAAAAGCTGAGTCGGTACTCGCTCTTAGCCATCTCGGCCATCCAGGTCGGCCTCGTTTCACTTACATTACAAATAAGCGTAAGAAGATTCGGTTATACTGAACTTGCACCTCGGCTATAGTAAACATAGGAAATATAACGTCCTGGAAATTCATTCATTCCTAGAAAAGAATATATCGCCTCTGTGCCTCAAATTCCAACAGCAGGCATCTTGGAAAAAATTTCGCAGGCCAAAGGTCATAAACGAATGTCTTCCCTGAGGTGGAGATAGCGGACATGTAAAGGGGACCTTACTGATGACTTTATGCCACTCAGTTTGTCCGCGTCAACAATGACCATGTCCTGCATGGGCTGCAACTGTCAGTGGTGACGCGCGATTGCTTGCTTCAGTTTCAGGCTAGATGTTACTGATGTTCGGTGGGAAGCGCGTTGTTTTCTACGAAGGCGACAGGAAGCGCGCGTCTGCCAAAGTCATTACACATTTTATCATTTAATTCACAATGCTTGGTGCTTTTTGAAACTATATTAACAGCGTTTCTTCACAGAATTAATAAATAAATCATTATTACTGGAGACTTGTAAGCAGGCCTAGTCGTTCATGTACTGCCCATCCCACTAAATGATTTATTTATTTATTGTAATTTGAATGATTTGAATATTGAAATTTATTGTAATATGCACCGACTTTGATCTGCATAATACCTTTCAGAGGTAGAAAAATCCATGTTATCAGTTTGCTTAAATCCATCTTTGGACACCATTTCTCGAAAACCATCGTCAACGTTCAACTGTACTGGATCGTTTGGAACTACATTTGATTAATTAATACTTTCTTTTGAAACAAAAAATGGAGGAAAATTCTATTAAAACATTCAAAACTTTTCCTTATGACATTTTGCATCCGCTGTCTTTCGACCGCCCCCAAGAATTGCGTGCCCCAGGCTGCAGTCTACTCAGCCTGTTCGGTAACCTGTCACTGCAGGCAAGTGCCGCAACACAGGAGAAGTGGATGTGTGCAGGGTGAACAAGAGAAGTGGACTAGCGTACAGAACAGACAGGAGTAGTGCACCAAGTGAAAAATACTTAGGGCCCAGCTGCTTTACAGACCATCACAGCACGGATATTCGCCAGGGTCATTAACGAGTGAGACATATTTCATGTTTTCAATGACCAAAGTGCCCATGACAATGACCATGATCGAAGTTTTTATTTTCCCGAGATTGAGTTTGAAACAAAATAAAACAAACTTACGCGTTCTTTGAAGTTCTAGGAAAATGCTTGAATGTAGAATTGAATCAGTTGCGATTGTTTTGCAACATATTTCTCGTCTCTTTTAATGATTCCTACTGCATTTCACGTTCGTTGGTGATCAAAGCTTTCGGTAAACGGTGCCCTTCAAACAACGCCCGAGATGTTCGCCCACAGGAAGACACTAGCGAATATTGAATTCCGCACAAAGAGTGGGCCCCGCCCCCTTCCACGCGCTCCGAGCGCAGAGGGCGGAAGCTCCGTGAACCTCATTTGCGGTAATGGATGCATCCGCCCGCGCCTCCCCTTTGTCAGCACCCTCCGCGCCGGCGGTTCGCGGCGTGGCCGCTAGATGGGTGGGGAGCGCGGGACGGAGCGCGGCGCACCAGGGTTTCGCGGGCGGGCAATGGCGGCGGCTTGGTTGCCCCGCGCGTGAGCGCCACCTGCCGGCCGGCGCAGGGCGAGGTGTGTGTTCGCGGGGGCGTGCCGGGCTATTTCGGTGTGAAGCGCGCCGCGCGGTGCGGCAGCGAGCGGCGTTGCCGCGTAGTGCGGCGAGCGGGAGGCTGCGAGCCGGAGGAGGCGGGGGCGGCGTCTTCAAAGCAGAGGCCACCTGTGCGGGTCGTCCCGCCGCCGCCAGGATGCCGTCCAAGAAGCAGTACAACCTCGTGCAGAACGACGACTACGACACTCGCATCCCACTGCACCCGGAGGAGGCCTTCCACCACGGCATCAGCTTCCAGGCGAAGGTGAGCGCCGGCGACACGTGCCGGCCGGCCGGCCTGCCGGCTCGGCCACCCCTGTCACAAGCGCTCCCCTTAACATTTATAGTTCACGCAATGAGTAAAGGTCTGATGCAAACATTCGGATTTTTTTCAACTTTACGTTTGAAAGAAAAATTGCGTGTTCAAAGAAAATTTCAAAGAAAAATCGTGTTGAAAATGATGTTCCCAACTGTTGTCGAAGTATCAAATATGTAAGGAATATGGTTATCAATAGTAATTTACGATACATCACAAATTGCTTTACAAAAAGGCACAAAGAACGTCTTTCTAACGAACGATGAAAATCAAGTCTGAGGAACTGAGATTGTCTTGACTTGTATTGTTGTATCATTCGATTACATTGTCGCAACGTTTCGTAAGTGCCTGTCTAAGCAGAACATCTTCTGACAGAGCGTATTCCTGATACATAATAGATATTTTAAGTAATGAATATATTCCCTAAATTTCGAACGTCGAGTTGCAATTTTTAAAAATTCGCCTTCATATATGTAATTACCGAAGACTGAGTACGTGCGAGGCGCTGTATTTTCCGAAATGAATGTTTTAACGTTCGTACTTCATTTTATTACAGTGAACTAATGAAAATAGGTTTTGATTCACGCTTGAAAAATGCCATGTTTTTTCTTAGGACATTTGATGCAGTACCAAAAATAGCATGAAACCTGCCTTTTGGAGGTTAGGTTCAAGCGGCATTTAGAAACTTACTTTAATAAGAAATTAACTTATGATGCCAAGACTGAACTATATTCAAAAGCCTGTAAGTAATATCTTGTCGTCGAATTTGTGGATCTTTGAATCGAGTTTGTAAGTCAATTTGGAACAATTCTACTAATGAAAATCAAAAGGATTAATTTTACAAAAACTTTGGCTGTACTGACTATTCACCGTTAACAACGAATTTTGTGAGGACAGTGTTTTGTTAGAATAAACGTTAGACATCTCAACTTAATCTCAAAGTTCCCCAATAAATAGTTCAGGAACTAAGAAGTGTTTTGTGATTCCTCCGTGACACCATTATAATATTTTGGGAACTATTTGTTTTTCCCGCGAATTCTGGTCAGTTAACAGAATATTTTTCCGTATTACGAATTTGTATTTTCAAAATAGGAATTCTACTGAGTATTCCGCCCTTAAGAACCGATGCCCAAAATTGGTGGTAATTGTTGATATAACCCAGAATCGTGTGTCTTGCCCCAGTGTTGAATTATAATTTACATGTACCTAAAAGAATAATGTGCGTGTGATTGTGGACGTGTAGCGTTCCGCCCTCACTTCACTGTGTCGCGTCGGTGTCGTCCTACTCTGAACTGACATGTTTGTACACACGGAGACGGCCTCTGCTATCTTTAACTCCGCTCGTACTTGAGGACAAATGCCCGAGCGGGTGATATGAAAGGCGAAGTGAAACGAATTTCGCGGCAATTGAAAAGTGTGGGTGTGTTTTTTTATTTTATTATTTTTAAGCCTCAGTCTATAGAAAACACCTAAACACCTGTTATTACGACTGACGAATTGACATAATTTTAGGGGTCAGATATGATAGATGTTTATGCATTATATTTAAATAAAAATGTTCACATATTAAATTATCTAAGCCATCTCAAATTTATTTGACTTATAAAATTGTTTTGTGATTATCAGGGTGAGAAACCTTTAAAGCATGAGTAAACTTAGACTGCATTTTTACTGTGAAATGGTATTTATTAGTTAGAAGCGCATTTCCTCGAAAAAATTCGTGTTACAACACATCATTTTCGCTCTCTCGCGAAAAAGTAATGCAATTGCAATTTTGGAAGTAAAATGAAATCATAACTGTATTAGGCTAGACTTTGCCGTCCATCGACTTTTCGATATCAAGGACCCACAAAACATGAATTCTGACTAGACAACGTGTTTAGAGGAAGTAGTTTACTATACACAGGAACAAACTTTATCCATTTTTATTACTTTCTCGTGAGTTTTTGCGTTGAAAATTCGCATTTTTTCCTGCAGCATGACATAACTTTCTCTACACTACGTAAGCAATAACGAGAAAGTATAATTAATGAGAAGGAATGACGTATGGCAGTATCCTGATCTGTGAGGTGCTGTTGCAGTTTCTCAACAATGACATTAAGTAGGCGGTAATACGAATAAACGTCTACGCGAGAAGTCTCCTGTTCTACGCTACTGCTTTGCCAGAGCGGCTGCGTTGGTGTGCGTAAACCTCGAGGTTTATTCGGACTTGAAAGTTTGTTTCCGCGCCCGCAACACGCGGACTGTTTCCACGATCAAAGTTTGCCAGCTACAACTTACCTTGCACTGTAAGCAGGCTCCACCTCGTGGATCATTTTACTCTGGTATCTTGCTCTCGGTCGACTAAGCTTTAATTGTAGCAACGATGAAGCGTTTCATTTACAAGTGGAGTTCCAACAGTCTCGGTATTCAACTAAAGCCACTTAGGCAAGAAAAACTTTAAATGATTTTATGATATCAACAAGAAGCGGATCGTTTGTAGCATGTGTATTACAATAAAATATACAATGGACATGCGTAATTGCATTGAATTAGTGTCATTTTCTTCAAATGCATTTTCAAATTGTAAGACTTTTGTTATTCGCATGTATGGATCGACCTATTTTAAGTAGCAATTTAGCAATTAATTAGCACTTCAGAAGCGAGGAAGAAACGTAAGTAATGACTTGTGTTTATTGAGGGATCTCAACGACTATAAAACTATAAATAACGAATATAAAAAAACTATAATAATAGTTTTACATGAGATTTTCAAAAAGGGAATTAATTTGTTTTTGCAATAAAATAATACCTCTTACTACGAGGGTTGCTGGAAACGTAATTAAAAATCATTAACGAAATTTGGTAAATGGCTTTATTGTTTTTCGCAGTATTTGCCTTTACCTTTATATATACTTGCATCCGCTCAAATCAGTTTGTGAAGCACTTCTTCCACTCTATAGCAGGTACTGTCCGGAATGTTTCGACTGCTTCTTCAGGCAACGAAAATTGCTCACCACAAATTTCATTTTTGATTGTTGGTATCAAAAAAATCATTATGTGATAAATCCTGTATATACTGACGAGTCATATTTTCTACATTTTGACTCGCTAACAACTCAGGGGAGGAAGGAAGTGTTCTGGTGTGATTTCCATTTTCACACTCACCGCCTTTCTTCAAATGCTATGTACACAAAGCTAGATCACTTGAGTAAAGATTATTTATGGGACACCTGTATCTTTAACCCCTGTTAACATGCAACCCTGCAGATTTGTTACTGCACTTGTACCTTCCTGTATGTTAAGAAATTTAACATCCTTAGCATCGTAGCCAACCATGAATTCATCGCTAGTCAAATGTTTGTTAAGGAAAAAAAACATGGCGATGTACTAAACAAATCAGATTCAGACAATACAGAAGTAATTCACATTGGTTTGCCGAATAATTATTCTTAATTGAAATATTATTAATAGTACAATTAGAAAAATGTATATTAGGTAAATTAACCTCATTTTCCTCGCATTCCACCAAATAAAACTGCTCCGGTAATCATATTTACTGACGATGTGACGGTGTCGCCACTGGACGTCAACGCGCCAATTTCCTAACCGAACGTCGTTTCTTTAGGTTCAGGACAATTATTTGCATCCATCTTTCTCGAACTACTGTATACGAATATTGTTTATGTCGATATATCGCAAGCAACATCCCACAATACCGTACTAACGTGCCACATAACAGAATTCATGTGTTTATCGCAGTAAATTTCGCATAATTCGTGAGATCTTATGGTGATCGATAAAATGCTCAACATGCCACGAAACGTTAGTGTTATTACTGCCTCGTCTAAATTAGGCCCCGCTATGCTCCGTCTCGATTTTTAACTTTTGGCCTCGGCAGTAATATCACTCGTAGTCATAACATTTCTAGGTATGTTAATAGCGACAACTGAATATGAACAAATGCCAAATTTTACTAACGTGACAGTTGAAAAACGCTGACAGGACATGATCCACTAGACTTCAGAGACTTTCCCAGCAACCTCCGTATCTGGAAATCCTTCCCTGATCTGAAACTGTACGTAACACTATTTTCACTTCCTTTTGTTGCTTCTTAAATATTGCCTGCGAGAAGGATTTACTGATGGAAGTATTACTGGGGAGAACACGGTATTACTATTATTGTTTGAGAAAGATTCTGATAAAATTTGAATTGATTTAGATTGTATACCAAATATTTAACTCGACCTTTGAAAGGAAATTTGATTTTTCAGCTCATTTTATACCTTGTATTATTTTATCTTTTAATTGCTCTGTCTACGAAACAACTTAGATGACTCATTCGCGATGAGCTGAGACACATCCTGTTTGGAGTCACATTTCGTTTAAACACGATTGATTTCTGTTGACGCATACATTCAGGGATACACAACTTCTCATTTCTTGCCCTTCTATTTTCCTCTTATATTTTCGCCTGTGACAGATCTATCACAGAGATCTCGACAACAGACAAGGCGTCATTTTGCATCTATTTTGTATTTAAATAATTGAAATTGAGGGAATTCTGTATCTGATTCCGAGGGGCGTCATGGCGTTGTGGAAATGTTTCCTTTCAATTTACAATACAAATGTGTTTTTTATCACTGTTTGTAGAAAAAGTGTCATTTTTTAACGATTAGGTGTACTGGTTATTGTGTGTGGAGTAAATTTGTTGTTTTTAGACATCCCGGCTAGAATATTCCTGATTATTGAGGATTGTTGTTATCTTCAACGCTGTAGATTGGTGATGCTTAAAAATCTGTAAAAAATTAACATAAAAATAAAAAAAGCAATTGAATTATGTAAATTTGGTGCTTTTTGTGTTAATTTTTCTGCGTGGAGAAATCATTTCACTTTTATAAATAAACGATTTACGTTTCTGGAGTGTTTATATGATTTTGAAATGAAAATTTTTGCATCGAAAGTATTGTTTCAAACCAACGTTTGAGTGCTTATCGCGGCTTAGCCATTTAGAAGATCAAAGAAGTTTATTATACAAAATATGCTTAAAATTGTCTAAAGAGGTTATTTGTCAATTTTCGACGTTTCCTCCCAGGACATATATGCAGTATGTCCGGGGAGGAAGCGTCGAAAATAAGCAATTTTAAGCATATTTTGTCTAATAAACTTCTTTGATATTCTGAATAGCTGAGCAGCAATTAGTACTCAAAAGTATGTTTGAAAGAATGCTTTCTAGGCAACAATTTTTGGCACATTTGTTAGTGATTCCGGGCACGTCAACTATTGAGGTCATTAGTTTCGTAAGTGTAGTGCATGTTTGTTCTCGGGAGGTGCGGTGATCTTCCCCCACTGGATGGCGAGATCCGGCGCCGACCTACCGTCGGCTAGTGGGGTTTCCCCCAAACCAGGACTGTCCCATCAGCGGGGCACCGCTCCAGTCGGGACAAGCTCGAAGCTCCCGACCGATCTCCCGGCATGTATGGTAGTGTAGTGCATGTTCGTATAAGTGTGTGTAAGTCGTGAGGATGGGACAGGGAAGAGGTAGGAAAGATGGCTTGCCGTCCGTGGTCCGTGTCTTAGGGTACTGCTCCGGCATTCGCGTGGTGTTGATCGGAGAAACCACGGAAAATACCGATCAGAGCAGCCGGCCGCTAGAATTGTCCTCCAGACAGCGACTGAATTGGACCTAGCTGAAAAGCTTGTGTCGCAAATCCTGCCGCCGTGGGGGGTGGGAACATAGGACCTCCGGGTGAGAGGTTGAAGCAGTGAGCTACCGCACCCGGTACGAATGAATCCAAGAGGTTCCTTTTATAAGGCAGGAGAAGTGAGAGTGAGCTGATGTAGAATAAGTGAAGTGCCGTGCGGCCGGCCTGGCACGAGCGGAGGCGCTGCCGGCGGCGAGGGCGGCCGCTCCCTCGCCGTGCGGTGCGTTGCGTCAGCGGCATTCTTGCGACCTGACAGCGGAGGCCGCCCGCCCAACGCCCCGCCCCCGCCCCCACACGCATGCCAGGCAATTGCTTTTTTGCCAAATAAATAGCATTCTGGAAACTTCAAATAACTGCAAATTAAAAAAAAAACGAGGATATCAATTTTTTTCGGTTAAAAAGAGGTCTTCAGAATTTAACCATTCGGACGAATAATACTTCTGATAAAATATTTACGTACCTTACATGACACACACGTCTTTTCTTTGTAGAAATGTTGTGTAAAGACGTTTTTAAGATTTTTATTGGTGTTCCACTCAGGATTTTTCTCTTTGCGGGGCCAAAGGTGTAATGCGTCGACTTGGTGTTTCCTTATGAAGAGGTTTTCATTTATGCTGATTATATTTTTTTAAAAATTTATTTCTATCTGCTCGACCAGATGGTCCTACAGAGTTGTGAATACATATACATAATTCTTGGAACATTTCCTAAGTAGATTGTCTTATTGAGGTGTTAAACCATAAAGAAAGACAAAAATTTATGTTTTATGGTAAGACGAGAAAGGAAGATGGTTTGAGTTTGATATTGTTAAGGGTTTGGAGGGGGTGTTAAAATAAAATATTATGAGAGAACATGTGGGGAGATTTGAATCAGGGGTGTGTGAAAATATCGTAGGGAAAACGAGATTTTATTCTGTTCGGAGTATTGGCTTGTTGGCCAAGGTAAAAAAAGGAAGTGCTTGGGCAAGATGGAAGAAGTGAATAAAATTTAGAGGATAAGGTTATTAAATAGTCAGAGATGTAAGGCATTTGAAGTTCACGATGTAGGTATTTGACTGTTAGGAATGAACCAGGGTGCGTTAAGAAGTCTGCGAAGGCATTTATTTTGAAAAACTTGAATTTTGTTCGTATTGCTAGGAGCAGTGTTTAACCAGGCAGGACATGCATATGTTAACGTGGGTCTCATAATACTTTTATATAGTAGTAATTTGGTTTCAAGTTTTAGTGAAGATGTCGGATTTATGAGTGGATACAATTTAGAAG
This sequence comes from Teleogryllus oceanicus, assembly GCA_964035755.1. Lineage (NCBI taxonomy): Eukaryota > Metazoa > Arthropoda > Insecta > Orthoptera > Gryllidae > Teleogryllus > Teleogryllus oceanicus. Next base: position 65,172,776 of record CAXIVR010000006.1, on the reverse strand, counting down.
CTTTTGTTGTAGCTTTTTGTATGTTAGATTTGATGTGATCTTTCCAGGTTAGTCGTCTAGCTGATTATAGTTAGTATTTATAACGCAAACAACTGATGTAATGAATGAATTTAGTTAGTATGTAAAATTAGTAAAAGCCATATTTTTAAAATAAACATTGGCTTCTGCGGGTAGAGGACCTCCCTTTGGACACTCCATTAATTATTATTATTATTATTATTATTATTATTATTATTATTATTATTATAAAAATTAATAAAAGCGTATACTTCACCGCTGTATATTTCAAGTTAAAAGTTATTTTATTGCAACGGACATGTTTTAGGTAATATATTCTCTTCCAACACCGTACACTTTCTTTATAATTACTCCATACACCACAATGTGTTATGTGGCCGGTTCTGGGAGCGTAACCATAGCAATTGCGATTTGTACATTTCACTCCCGCGACTGTCTTTGGAAGATGAGACAGGACGCCTGGCGCTCCTTCGGGCTCTTTCCCAATCACTGTAATGCACCGCCTAGTGATGAAAACTTTTTTTACCAATACATCGATACATCGCTAGAGAGTTTTCGTCGTCGATGAAAACATCGACAAAGAAACATCGTAAACGTAAACGGGATATATGGGACCAACAAAGTTGATAACTCATTTTTCCATACAAGTGAAGTTAGAACCCTTTTATTTTAAGGTCGCGAAATGTATTCCAAACATTCATAATAACAAACAAAAATATAAATTTTTGGCTTACGTACCCGACAAAGGGAATTAGCAGCCAAATGTCAATAATTCCTTCGCACTGAATCGCATGTTGTGTGTCCCACTCACGCTCTCGCACCACAATGACAAAAATATGAGAAACGGAGCATAAGCCAGATAAACTCCAGCACTTCATCCCTCAAATATCACTGCAAGAACTACTAAATGAGGAAAAAAAACATTCAAATAATTTGGTGATAAATGTTGAATAGTTACAAGTTTTCTCGTACATATAAAACATATTTTATTTATAAATATGTGGCGAAAGACAGTTTGGAAAGCCATGGTGGATCACACATCTCATGTTACTATGGGACTTCCGTGGATTGAGTGGAGTGAGTCTGATTCACGACCTGTCAAAACGTCTGAGGGCCATTTGTAACACTAGTATCGATGCATGCAATGACACGCCTACGGATAACATTCATAACGCGAGCAGCTCCCAAACCACCTCAGATTGCACAGACGAAATTGCGGGCATAGTAATGATATTTATGTAATTACATATTTTTGGTCTTGCTATTTACTGTTCTCAAAATTATAATCTTGGTGAATCGTCGCTGTCTGAGCACAATATCCAATTTATTCGTTACATATTTAGTACTCTATTCCATATTTGACATATTTTTCTATTTTCACAAAATATTTTTTTCTATCAACTGTCTTCAATTTTATTTCATCTTTTTTATGATAATAATTATTTAAAAAAGCATTTGCCTACATTATTACAGAGTGCGGTGTACTTGAGGTATGCTACGTGAAGACAGGTCGATGTTTTTCTGTGCAGGGAAGTGCACATCAGCAACAGAGATCATTTACGTCGTTAGGTCTTTAAGTATTATTGGCACCCGATTTCGTGATCTTTAACCTTAATTTGCGCCAATCTTAGAGGATCACCGACGTGTAATTCTTCGATGAGAATGCTGCGATTTGCAGTGATTGTTTGCTGGTCCTAGATAATTACGCCAGTTTGTACGTTGGCTTCTATTGCGTCTAGTCTGACTAGCCAAACTATCGCCCTCGATAAAAATAGATGAAACTTTTACTACTGTAATGTATGTATTCTTTTTAAATTTATTTGGGATTTTTTTAATAAATGTAATTTCGTATTATATAAATAAGTTTTATAATTAGTGTATTTAATATTACATGTTATATCAGATAATATATAATTATTACTTATTCTTACTGTTTTCATTACATGTTTATGTACATATTTTGACGTTTCAATCTACATATTTTTCCTGTCTCTAGTTATGGGGATAACGCAAAACATCGATATTGCGTTATTAAAAAAAAAAAGGCAATAAAAACTCGAAAGCAAAATAGATGTGCATAAAACGTCTAAAACAAAAGATCGCTGTTTTTGGTGGCAAGCGTGGATGTTTTTTGCCATGCGTAGTGCCGCCACCGGCCGGCAGGCAGTGGGCGCCGAGCGAGGCAGGCGGGCCCCCGGCTGGCGCGAAGGCTTCGCTTCCGCTCGGCGGTTGGTCAGCTGGGGGCGGCCTCGGGGTGTCAGTATTTCGTGCTTCGCGCGCGTCAACTCCATTCATCATTAGTACGGAACGGGTTTTCATGTACATACATACTTTTACGGAAACGAGATACCCGCATGTAATATTTTGAAGCTACCATTAGGAAACCGAAAAATGGAGAAAACTTTAAAAAAAATTAATTTTGGGCGGCGGTAAATGGCAGCTGGAAGAGGATGGACCAAGACCGTAAAGCTACCTCAACCCAAGAAATTAGAAAACTAGTGAATATGAGATAGTCTGTGCTATTATTGAGCATCACTAGTTAAAATGATTGATAATTCGTTCATCTTTTGCGTGATTAATTATTTTTATCGTGCGGTCAATGGGGTGCAATAATGTGGGTTGCGCTGAGACAAGTCCTGCCTTTGAACTCCAGCACTGACTCACCCACTCCGTTACTCTGTTCGCCGCAGTGTGCTAATGGAGGGTGCGGGCGGGTCCCGCTGGGTAGCTGTAAACGGATGGTGAGGTCTCCGATTACTAAGGAAGTGTCAATGGGAGCACCGTGATTCATTTCCCTATTTGGATCGGTTATTTTTAAAATCTCGCTGGTCAGGAATTGTAAAGATGTGGGGAAACAAGGAAAACGGAATAATTAAGTACACAGAGCACTTTTTTCTTTCCTTTTTTCCTTCTTCTGATGCATAAATCTTGATTGAAATGGCCGGAGAAACGCATGCAATTTGCTTCTATCGTCAGTACAATAGTCGCTGGCTTTATGTAAAAGAGTATGACTTACGGCTTTTCAAGAACGAATCAGGAATTTTTATGTAAACATGTGAATAAATACACGTTTAAGGCTCAGTGTTGGTAATTTAACACATCTATTACACTATTACGTGAAATGTGCATCTACATCAAATATGATTCATGTGACAGAAGCAGTTGTTTGAAATATGTTTCTATCACAGAACATGGGAATATTTCCGTATTGAACATCCCTTTTAGCCAAATGTTGTCAGAGATATACCAGTCATATACACTTTCTACATACATACACTTTCTACATATATACCCCGCAAGTGAATGACTTACCGATTTTCAAAACGAAACGAAAATTCTCCAGTATCTTCACGGGTATTCTATTCATCTGATTTACGTACATGGAACTATTCATTTATCTTGCAACTTTTATTTTCTCACAAAAAGCGAGAATGCAAAAGAAAATGACATACAGGGTTTTAAAAATTAACTATTCATTTATCACTTTTACTTTTTCTTTTATGCAGTGGTGTTTTCTTTGGGTGTGCAAGTCGTGTGTTAACGCCCAAGGAAATAATTTTTCCCCCTTTGAGTTCATTTAGGTTTTCATTTATTCGGTCTTCTGTGCGATGGGCACCAGCGTGTCCATGCAACGCAGACAGTGCGAGCGCGGGTCAGGCCGTTGGCGAATGCCTCCAACGTCCTCGGGGCGGAACGGGAGGCGGCAGCGCATGCGCGCAACGTCCCCCCACTGGAGGACCAAAGCGTGCCGAGGCGCTGGTTCTCGATTTAACGGCCTGCTGGAGAGCGAGAGTCCGTGATTGTGATATTCTCCGTTGAGCGTTGCAACTTTTAGCGATACTCATGAAATTAGTGTTTTTTTTATGTGGATAGTGAAGAAGTAGTACCGAAGTTTTTAAATAATTGCTTTTCTTCCTATTCGTATGAAGAAAAAAAAGGAGTAATTGATAATGGGCCATCATGTCCTAACCTACAATTTCAGAAATTAATTTTTAAAACAACCAAAGAATGAGAAAAACGTCGAGCATGTATTTTTAAATATTTTAACATATTCCTATTATTCCAATATTTGCAATAGAAACTACAACACCCTCATTGTTGTTATTTTGCGACTATCTTTCCCTCATTTTTTGAATATTGTAATTTGAAATAAATCGGGACTTTGTGTGCATAATTCAATTTTACTCTAAATGCGTTTACGAAAAGAGTAGTGTGGGGGTCAACAAATTCCATCACTACCCAAACCCTAGGTCCAGAGTGAGGAGACCCCACTGCTTCTATAGTGCTGCAGATCGTAACCTTCAGCCCAGTCACTGGCTTCCTGACTTTCTTTCTCTGCTACCTTTTCCTTTCCTTCTCTTTCCTTGTTCTAATTTCCAATATGCCTCCCACAGCCATTAAACATATTTTTGTAATGTCGTGGGGCTCTCTAGTGATCTATTCTAATGCAAAACCTAACGCAACACTTGCATTGCCTTTTTGAATTTTGCTTGTGCACAACACTTGCGAAATCTTCAGCTTAATAATGTTAGCGAGAGTGTCGACATTTGTACAATTCATTATGTTTCAATATCTAGTTACTTTTCTTCTGTAAGAATCCGAACATACAACTTAGTACCTACCGTTATCAATCTGACATCTCCGACCAGGAACAGGAATAATTTATTCTACGTTCGCACTGTACATGTATATTCAGCGTCGACGTAATGTGTAAGTTATGTCATTGAATCTGAGAATCGAAGTTTCCGTTGTGCGAGGGCGTCTGGGAGTGTTGGGTGGGCGGCGTTTGTTAGTTTCTTTTAGATGTTCTGAGAGGTGTAATAACAGCCCCCCTCCCTCTGTGTGGGCGTCTGCTCCGTGTTCGTCCCTCAGGTCTCCGCGCCGCCTCATACCTGCTTTATATTCTCAGCGCAGCGCCATCCCCTTCAAGTCTCTCATGACCCAGATATCCACCGCGGGCTTCAGAAGATCGCCGGCTAACATGCACGAGCAGCTGCTTGCGTTTGAAATTCTCTTTCTTTACGCTGCGATGAACTTGCTGTTGCTTAATGTTACTGTCGTTTGAGGATGTTGAGTGAACAGCGTTATAAAGTGACACGTTGTAAATGACTTAATTTTATCGTCTTCTTATGAGAAGTAGTTAAAAATTCAACACTTCGCTTACATTTGTAAAGAAAATACGAGACTTTCGTCTTTATCTGAAGGCGATTGAGTGAAGACTTGATTTATTCATTTGCGCGGGGAATGTTGGATTAGGCCAGAACAAAGCTGAAAGTGATAATTTCCGAGGATGAATGAACGCATTGAATAAAGTGGCGGCATACAACTAAAGTACCTTCAACCAGTTGTCGACTCGTCATTGATCGTCTGCAGCAGCTGATTTTGTAGAGTGAATGAAATTATTGGCTGGAAGGTAATGTTAAGCGGCGATTATTCCGATTGGCTGTTCCCTTTTTTCTTGATTTGCCTCGTTTGATTCGTGGCCAAAGCCGTACCTCTGCGCATCTTCCTCCGTCTGCATTAGGATTGTGCCAGTGGTTGTCCATGCCAGTTGTAGCATTCTTGCGCTACAAACAAATATAATTCAAGTATACGTGAGTGAATTATCGAACAAACAATCGAGCAAATGGAGGTCCAAATGACTAAAGTAATTAAGCATGGTCATTGAGCTTCGGTTCCATATGCATTGCGAACAGTGGTGTCAATGAAGTGCATTTTACTGCACGTGACGAAACTTTCCCAGACCTTCACACAGGCCATGTTGATGTCTTTGAATATCTATCATCTCGCTACTGTTCAGCTTTTTTAGGTAGTATGGGAATGTCGTTTCGTTTTATTGATATTCTCTTATGCATTCTTATATCATTTGGTTTTTCAAAAAATACAAAAATGTAAGTTTTTAAACCAAAAGAATAGAGCAAAATGGCGTTTAGGTCATCTAATAGAGTATACATAGCACTATCCCTACCAATAGTTTAAATAACAAAGTTGGAGCCGTTTTAAAGAAAATTTTGTTTATGTTAGTTTTTAAAATTGCACATATTGCTCGCAAAATTGCACGAAAACTTCTGAAATGTTAAAAAAATGTACATGACCTTAACGAAGGAAGGAATTATGGACAGCAAATTTCATTTGAAGGTAAAATTTCTACCTTCAATTTTGTAGTTGTAGGAAGACGCCGAAAAAAATTGAAACTTTTGCAATTTTCGAAAATTCAGAGTTACCGTGAAAAGCGTGCCTATGCCGCCTTTACAAGCGTTTTTACTCTATTCTTATAAGAAATTTAAAGACAAAAATTTGTAGCAGTATTGGAAAAAAAATTGAAAAGTCCCTGCGGTTTTTTTTATAATCGCAGCGCCTCGAGTGGAGCCAGATCGACCATGGAATATCCATTTTGGAAACAAAATTACTACACTATGGTGTAGGAGCTAGTGGTGTTCACAGACGGACGAACGGACGGAGAGAGGAACGAACGTTTTGAAAGAAAAAAAATTACATTTTTTCGGTATCAGGGGACCCCAAAACGTGCATTTCCGTTGAAATCTCGTAATAGTTTCCAGGAGCATTACATAACTTTCTCTATGCTACGCATGTACTCCGAATATAGGTATACTCCGTATATTTCTACGTATACTAGAAAGTAAAAATGTAGAAAAATCTTCCTTAAACGTTCCCCTCACCAACGACTCACCCCAAATTTCAGGATTTTTACTGTAATACGCGACTGGTTGCAACAAGCATTCATGGCGAGTTTCAAACTCTGGGATTGATTCCTTCGGTCACGAGTTTTTGGTGCAATTGGCCTGGGCTGTTTGCCTCTGGGCGCACGCGGCGCGGCGTGAGGGGCCACGCGCGGTCTAAATCGGTTCCGCTCCTCCGGTGCCCCAAGCGCTTCCTCGTGGCAGTCGCCGCTTTGGAATTCGCGAAGAAAATCTGCGTAGTCCGTTCCACTCCATGACGGGGGCCGGGGCACTTCATTATGATTTGCAGACCCCAGCGCCTTCACACATACCTGTAATGAATGGTTGGATGCATGAGTGATTGACCGTGTTGTCGTGATTGTATTGAAATGGTGGAATGGCAGATAGTGAAAACAGGAGAACCCCAGGGACCATCGCGAACCTGCCCTCTCCACCAGAAATTCCAAATTGATCGAACTGGATAAGGATGTGCACTATAGTTGATTTATTGATTAATGACAGTGCTTTCAACCGCTGTGGCATTTAGTCCCGTTGGTGTAGTACATGTTACATGGCGATGTTCCTCCCTGATCGGGGGAGGTGCTATCCGGAGGTGACGAGGTCAGCTTGCGAGGTTTCCAACCTCAAGTGTGTGTCCCCCAGAGGGGCACCGCCCCACCCGGGCCAAGCTCGGAGCTCCCAGAGGCGCGTGTGGTGGAGTAGTGCGCTCAAGAGTGTGGTGTAAGTGGAGAGAAGCGACAAGGATGGAGGAAGAATCGCGCGCGGTTCTTAGGGCGTTTGTGAAGGTCTTTTTCGGGTATTCGCCTGGCATTCAGAAGAGAAACCACAGGGAACTACCGATCAGAGCAGCCGGACGTTTGGATGCTCCTCCCGGCAGGGGTGGCCGGCGGCGACACAGCAATGGTAACGGGAAAGGCTCCCACAGAACGGCGCGGAACATCCGCAGCGGCTGCGGCGCGGAATGTTCCGCGCTAGACGCGGCGGCGGAATTCGCGGGCCCTTCACACCGGTGCGTCCATTATGAGTCAGCGTTTGGTGGCGTTTTTCATCTGATAAGCAAGAGGCGCTCGGAATAGGGATAGAACTGCAATGTTATTCATAGTACGTTTTCTGAGAACATGCAGTATGTAAAGTATTTTTCCTTCTTTATTAACAATTTGCCTTCAAATTGTTAATATCTCTTTAAAAAAAAACAGAAAAGGGTTCTAAAATTGTGACTTAGAAAGGAAAAAGTATGGTGAATTCCACACCTCGATGCCACAAGAGAAACTCTCTCTCTCTCTCTCTCTCTCTCTCTCTCTCTCTCTCTCTCTCTCTCTCTCTCTCTCTCTCTCTCTCTCATATATATATATATATATGTATATATATATATATATATATATATATATATATATATATATATATATATATATATATACACATACTGAACACGTTTAGAAGTAATTACACTGATAATTACTGAACACGTTTAGAAGTATTTTTATGGCCGTTCTGTCGTGTCAGATTCACTGGCGAACTGAAAATATTCGAGATCTGACGGGTCTTTGCGTTGGTTTCCACAACGAAACTGGAGCGGCAGCGGAATAAATGCGTCCGGCCGCGAATGGAAATCCGCAGCGAATAAAACGCTGCCAATCCGCTGCCGCGCCGCTCGCAATGTGCTCATAAGCCAACAAGTGTCGCCAAATTCCCGTTGCGGACGTTTCCCGTAGGCAACGAATGTTCCGCGCCGGTCTGTGGGAGTCTGAAAGGAACCGTGTTCGCCCCGCTTGCGAATCGCAGCCGGGCGGTGACGCTGACGCCTCACCGCTCCGAAGCTCCCATCTCGATCTCGATCTCGATCGGGTTTTTCGTCCAGTTTCCCTGATCCATTGATGGCCCCTTGTTTTGCTTCTGGACATAAATGTAACTTCATTTTCTGTGCACGTCTTCTAGAATTCAGTGGGATTATTATTCAATTATTCAATTATTGAAATTATCGTTTCCATGTTGTCGCGGCAGGAAGTAATAAGAGCCAAAATTTATTGCTTATTTATCCTTAAAAATAGATTTTATTACATGGGAGTTTTTTTTTCTCCCTTTCAAAATTCAAAATTTAAGTAGTATATGACTAAGTGTAGGGATCACAGAATTTTGAAAATGTGCACAAAATCCACTTTTCCCCATAGTACGTCATACGCAGTTTTTCAACTGTTTTTTGACGTAAAATAAATAAATAAATAAAATAAATAAAGCTCCTTGGCGGTGCTGCTGCTGCCGCCGCCGCCGCCGCCAGCAGCGGCTGCAGGAAGCGGCAGCGGAGAGCAACAAAAGGCAGTCCGCTGAGTCACTCTTCCGCAGAAGCGGCAGGTGCTTCTATATAGGTCTTCGGAACTAGATTGAGTGGCTCACGTTTGGAATGAATAAGACATGGAAAATCACTGTCAATATCGTCCCGTTCACGGATTACAACTTACGAGAATGTAAAATAAGTGTCGTACATAGAAGTTCCTCCTTGCTACCCTTGTACCTTGCGTAAGCTGTGGATGTACCATCCACTTTGCGTTTGATGCAACGATTCGCAAACAGTGAGGGGAAAGGTTACCTTCCCTTTACAATGCGAATGATAGTTTATAGCGAAATTATTTATTTACTTATTAATCGAACGACGAGAATTTCGGGGAGACGACAAAATAACTATGGTTCCCAAGCCAATTCCCAGCATGATGTCTTTGTGTCTCCCGGTAAGACTTTTGTGAGTGGTGATGATGATGATGATGATGATGATGATGTAACAAGCATGAAGATAGAGGTGATGGTCTGAGAGGCGGAAAACGGGAGGTCACCTGCCGCAAACGCGCTTTTCCACCTCAAACTCCACGTGCGAATGACGCGCATGGGACTCAAACTCCCATCTCAGAGGTGGAAGCGAGGCCAGGCGAGGTGCCCAATTGCTACATAACGAGTTGCCGCATGGTGCACAGTAAAAGAGTTACAATACACTCGAATTTTAAGCCTGGTTGACATTGAACAATTTTCCATCCAATTTTGCTTGTACAAAAACATAATCGAGCAGATGGACCCTTCTTGTTCGAAAATATGAAGTTTGTATTGTTTTCTGTGGAACAAAATCCGTATGATGGGACCACTCTGCTTTTGGTCCTTGCAACAACTCGGTATTTGCCGGCTGGTCGCGTTGCTTGTGTGTTGCTTTTCTTCTCCTGTCACAACCATTGTTGATACAGGCGAGTCAAAAATCGCAAATCACACGACACCAATATCTCGAATCACCGCAGTAACTGTACATTTCCAAAATTACGCAAAACAAAACGCATGGAAACTCGATGCACCATGGGATAGTCGTTGATAAACCATGACTGCAACATGTTCATCCAAATTTTATACGATGTATATGTATTGTCTTCTTCATCCAGTATTTGTACATCTCTATACTTAAACAACTGCACGCCATTTTTGTGTCATTTTTGGATCAAACATTGAATGCAAAGTGTATCATGTAGAACAGGTTTTAACGTTCTGAAGTCTTTTAGAATGTTCAATATATAGTGTAAATTATTTATAGCGAACTTCTGTATAACCTTTACGTACTAAAATGTAAACCATTACTTGAGTTTTGACCGTTTACAACAGACTGAAACTCCGTTCACCTAATGAGACTTCTCTGTTACAAAATAATTTACTCAGCCGCTTGAGTTTCATTATAAAGAGTTCATACTATATTTATATATTGCATTCAGCATTAGTGCTTTGGGACAGACTGAACAGATTTGTTATTATCACGCTCTTGGTGAAAAGCCAACTCGCAAGACAACTAATTTAACTTCGCAGTTTAAATTTGGTCCTCGCCACTTTTGCATATAATTTAATTAATGCTGCGTCAATTGAAAATGCGTACTTCAAGTATCACGCACTTTGTCCTAATAGTAAATAAAATCACAAGTCTGCGACTGATCTCTTTCTGTTTGATGCTTATGTAGCGTGACCGTAGGGTACCATCCGGATTCCTCGGTTGGTTGGTTGTTAGTGATTCCGGGCGTGTCAAATACTGAGATCATTAGTCCCGTAAGTGTAGTGAATGTTTTTCATCGGGAGGTGACTATGACCTCCCGCTGGATGACCTTCCGTTCAGGAGCCGACCTACCCTCGGCCAGCGGGTAGCCTCCAAACAGGTATCTCCCACCAGCGGGGCACCCTCCCCCAGTCGGGACAAGTTCTAGGTCCCTGACGGGTCTCCCGGCATGTGTAGTAGTTTAGTGCATGTTAGTGTAAGTGTGTGTGTAGGGCGTGAGGAATCGGACAAAGAAGAGGTAGGAAAGATCGCGCGCGGTCCGTGGCCCGTTTGGTAGGGTCTTGCTTCGGCATTCGGCTGGTGTTGATAGGAGAAACCACGGAAAACTACAGATCAGAACTGCCAGCCTCTAGAATTCTCCTCCAAACAGCGACTGAATTCGACTAGCTGACAAGCTAGTGTCCAAAATTTTGCCTCTGTCGGGACTCGAACCTAGCACCCGGTGGGAGGCTCTGCAGTGACATAAGTTGATGCATTGAACCACCTCTTCCGTTCCGGATTCCTCGGAAAATATTATTGAACAGAGATGGAGAATGAAATCCGAAGTTGCTGGAAAAGCATATTCAAATGTCTCACAGATTCACGAGCGCAGACCAAAGATTTTTTCCTGCTTCCCGGGCAGTAGAATACAAATTTATCATTAGACGCATCGCAATCTGTAGCCACTTAAGGCGATGTTACGACATGATGTTATATGGATCTTATTTTAAAGTCAAATGCTATGAAAGACTTCTTGCCCCCTCGTGTGTTTAACATCTCTGAGATGGAACTTGCGGTTTGCATAATACACTGTAATAATTGTAAAATCTAATAGTCTCGGATTACATAACAAAGGATGAACATTTTTACGTAATGCTGGCTATTGTCTGGGATAGATAAACTAATGTAAATGCTGTGATATTCTCTTGTGGAAGGCGATGAATTATTTTAATTGGAGGTTGAGGAAAATCTGATTACATCTCCAATTACAAAGAAATTAAATTCTTCCTTCCAAAGTGAAATTTATGAATGGACAAATTAAGCTAGGAAGCTTACAAAGTTTCCCCGTTGCGATTTTAACTATGATTTCCCGTAGCTTCCTTATGAGCAAACATAATTGCTGCTCTGCTAACTACTAGAAATGGGGAAGTTTAGAGTTCAGTGCCTTTATTAAATTACAACAGATTTATATTAATCTTCGCTGAATCTCTTGTGACTTTTAGAAATTAACCGATTCTCTAGAAAATGATTATTTTCAAAATTAAATATCTGGTGAAGTTTCAATAATTGTTTAATTCAGTGTAAACATTTTTCGACTGCATTGCGGCCGTCTTCAGTGCAGTTTTGAGCCGCCTACTGACCTGGCGGAGAAGATATTTTTGTCATAGAATTTCATTGAAGATGGCCGCAAAACAACCGCAGTAGCTGTGTGCGGAGTTAAACAATTATGATGAAATTACACATTTATTTCTGTTCGTAATGCGAGAATATTATAAACCCTAGACTTCTTCCTATTGATTATTTACCACTGGACTGTATAATTCTAAACAATATGTAACAAGTATTGTATCGCAGCTTCTGGGTCAATAACCCCCATTTCGATCAGGTTTTTCGTCCAGTTTCTCTAATCCATTGATCAAATGCTGAGATGGCCCCTTGTGTTGCTTCTGGACATAAATGTAACTAAAGTTTCTGTGCACGTCTTCTAGAATTCAGTGGGAAATACAGTTATTCAAATTATCGTTTCCATGTTGTCGCGGCAGGAAGTATTATTCGGAAGGACAACATGGATAAGAGCCCAAAATTTATTGCTTATTTATCCTTGAAAATAAATTTTATTACATGGGAGCTTTTTTTCTTCAAAATTCAAGTAGTATATGACTTAGTGGATCATAGAATTTTGAAAATGTGCACACAATTCACTTTTCCCCATAGCACGTCATTCGCAGTTTAAACTGTTTTTGACGTGAAATAAAATAAAAAATATTGATTGTAATTACTGTCATTTATTAACTATTAATTAATATTTACTCGAGTTTACTTTCTATGATCACCCTACAGTGGTGCTTCAGCTTTCTGAATTTTTTTGTTGTGATTTTATTCTTTTTCTATATTTCCCACGTATTTTTTGATACTGGCAGGATTTTAAAATTTTTAAAAGAATTATATTTATTTTATTTACATTATTATATAAACATAACTCATCATCGGTGATGAATCTGTGAATTTACTTGAATTTATCCCTTTCTTAACGGTGCCATTGGAACGATCATTGTAAGACATATTTTCCTTTCAATTCTCAAAAAATCGTGTCTGTTATTCCTTTTAATTCCGTAACCAGATTTGTTTTGTTCTTACCTGAAAACAATATTTAAAGACCTTATTAAAGTTTCCCGCGCGCCTTTAGTTCTATATTTTGCTTTCAAGTGTGGTACATTTCCTCGGTTGCCTCACTTCCATCAAGGGAGCAGCCCTGCTCATGCCAAATGCCAAGTTCACTTGTTCCGTGACTCCGCGGCTGCCAGGAAATCCTCTCGGCCACGCGTGTCGATCTCGCAAGGCCCGTGCGCCCACGCGTGTGGCGAACGCGGGTCGGGGCGTGCGGCAACGCTCCCGCGTGTGAGCGAGGCGGGGCGCTGCCTGCCACATCCAGGCAAATAAGGCGTGGCCGCCTCGGCGGCGCGACGCCCGCGCAGCACCGGGGCAGCACTCAGGCATGGGAACTAGTGCTTACAGTAACTCTTTCATGGAGACTAGTACTTACTCAGGCATGAACTCCCAGTACTTACATTCATGGAACCTAGTACTTACATTAACTCATTCATGGAATCTAGTACTTACATTCACTCTTCCATGAAACCTAGTACTTGCATTAACTCTTCCATGAAACCTAGTACTTGCATTAACTCTTCCATGAAACCTAGTACTTACATTCACTCTTCCATGAAACCTAGTACTTGCATTAACTCTTCCATGAAACCTAGTACTTGCATTAACTCTTCCATGAAACCTAGTACTTACATTCACTCTTCCATGAAACCTAGTACTTACATTCACTCTTCCATGAAACCTAGTACTTACATTCACTCTTCCATGAAACCTAGTACTTACATTCACTCTTCCATGAAACCTAGTACTTACATTCACTCTTCCATGAAACCTAGTACTTACATTCACTCTTCCATGAAACCTAGTACTTACATTCACTCTTCCATGAAACCTAGTACTTGCATTCTCTTCCATGAAACCTAGTGTCCTTGCGTTCACGGTTTATTAATTGGAAAGCGTTACTTTGCCGTACGCACACTGCAAAGAAGTCATGGCCCTATAAAACAATTGAGTATTGCAAAGTAAAGAAACGCTCTGACAACATGAATCATCGTGAGTGCCGCCTCTCCGTAGTTGTCTAATTGGCACGTAAGTCGACCAGCGGTCTTGTAAATTTTATCTCCTGTACTAGCCGGTTGACAAGGCCACAGAGTCTCAGTAACTTCCACAGAATCTCAGTCGTCATTACTTAAGGAGCTCCCCAACTAAGCAAGAATGGGATCTGATTACCACGCGCATTGGCCGTGAATGTAATTTTGCTGGGAATTTATCCAGGAACGATAAAGAAAACTATATCAGGGACGAAATTATTTCAATCACTTAATTTCATTTTTAAGCTTCGTAAGAAGTAATGTGTGCATTTTGCAGCAACATTCAGAAAGATGTTTTACTATTACATTTCGCTAATTTGAATTACCGAGGATAAAAAAGGTGAAGAATACTCGAAAACTGGAACTAATCAGAGAGTTACATGAATGAAAGCGTTTCTTTACTATAAACCACGTGGCAGTGTTTGAAAGCAGCATTAGTGATACGGCTGTTGGTCGTGATTCATTGTGTCGCGTTTGAGCGTAACATCTAAAGAGCTCGAGTATCTGGAAAAACTGTTTTGGTTAACCTGGTGCCGCAAAGAATAGCTCAGGTGTTGCTACAGTGAAAACAAGTCTCTGGTGTTCTTCCTCGTTCGTATCTCGCGTAGGATAAATGTTTTCACTTTCGGTCGTCGCATACTAGGGTGAGTGAAACCATTGAATATCCCATATAATTATCTAAATCATCAGTCATTTTATAATTCATGAGAAAACACAGTTGTGTTGGTAGATGCTGACATTAGGGATGTGACATTAGAAGACATTGTAGTGGGATCTACCGGACGGAAAACATGGTTATTTTAAATTTTTAAATTTTTTAAAATAGGGATCATTCGAAAAACGCATGTACAATCATCATCGATTTAACCGCTTCATAAATTTTGAAACAAAAATATCCTACCATTTTTTGTATGCGTGTATATTATTGAAATATACATCTTTTACAACTCTTTCAACTTTTAATTCGAGTATTACTTGAAGAATTGTTTGAATTTCGCGACAGCTTCGAATCTGCGTACGAGGTGACGCAACAAGCATTGTGTATCGGCTATGCGGTAAGTACATAAAGGAAATTTCATTTATGCTGCATTTAAAGTTATTTTTATTTTGTGATTTGTTTCACAACGTATTCAGTTGAGACTTTCCTGACTAGAAAATGAATGATACAAATCATTAACTATGAACTCATGACACTGACTTAACATTTGAATTGTGAATGCTTTTCGTTGATGGCTGCGGGGGAGGGGGTGGGTTTCAGTCGTCAATCGAATAACTGTAAATGAAAAATGAAAGTGAGATTGCGCATTCCCTGCCGACGTGCGATGCGTCGCCGCCTGTGTGCGAGCGCTGCTCCTGGCGAGCGGGCACGTTGCGACAAGCGTCGCGTCGCGTCGCGTCGCGTCGCGTCGCGTCGCGTCGCGTCGCGTCGCGTCGCATCGCGTCGCGTCGCGTCGCGTCGAAGGCCGCGTCCAGCGAAGCGGAGAAGGTGCTCGCGCTCAGCCATCGAAGCAGGGGATGGTTCGTCAACTACTAGGGTCATTAGTCCCACAAGTGAAGTGTGCGTTTTTTATCGTGAGGAGGTGGTGATCTTTACCCACTTCATGGCGAAATCTGGCGCCGACCTACCGGCGAGGCTTTCCCCAACCAGGTATCTCCCACCAGCGGGACAAGTTCTAAGCTCCCGACCGGTCCCCCGGAATGTGTAGTGCAAGTTATTGTAAGTGTGTGTGTAAGGGGAGAGGATTGGACAAGGAAGAAGAAGGAAAGATCGCGCGCGGTCCGTGGCCCGTTTGGTAGGATACTGGTCCGGCATTCGCCCGGTTTTGATTGGAGAAACCACGGAAAACTACCGATCAGAGCAGCCGGCCGCTAGAATTGTCCAGACTGCGACTGAATTCAATCTAGCTGACAAGCTAGTAGTTTTCAAAGATATTAATATCTGTTTTGGATAGATTGGTGGTTCCCAACACACGCACGCGCACACTCACATAGTACCGCACACTTTGAACCCTCCTGACAAGTGTATATAAAAGGGCGAAATCATTGGTGTAAAGGAATTCCAGGGACTTGAGTAATTCCTTAATTACATATCCTGCCACGAACCTATCACCGCCGCGCTCGCAGATTTCCGGCGGCCAGTGAGCAGCCCTCGAATCCCAGAAATAAACAAAGTAGCGTAGTCACCGCCATTTAATAACCCTTCTCCCTTTCAGACAGCATTCAGTCAGTTGACGTGAAATAATGACAAAAGGCGTTGTGCAAATTTTCGAGGCCATCTATATTTGTTTAGGATAGATAGGTGGTGACTGTGACGACTGTCGCTCACTTGGAACCTTCCCGACAACTGAATATAAAGAGGTGGAGTTGAGGGCAGAAAGGAATGCGCTGCTCTGAATCCAGAAGCCCTGTACTTCGGTTGTCGTAACGTGGTAGCTGAGGGTATTATCTTCAAGATGAAATATGACACGGCTTTTCGTACCTTTCTCGGTCGTGCTGCTAGAGTCGCTTGATCCGCAGCTCTGCTTGTAGAACCACACTACTCGGGATTGGGCGAGCGGTAGATCGCTGCTCGGCGAATGCCGAATGTGTGGAGCCGCTTTTAAAGGCGGGTCCACACATTCGTTAATCGGCGAGTAGCGAGCAACCGCTTGCCGAATCCCGACTATTGTGGATGAGTTGTTTGCTATTTGCCGAGTGACGAACATTCGGTATTCGCTCTACCCACCGCGTGTCTGTCTTTTGTACACATCAGCGAAAATTCGCCGAACACGTCAGCTACTCGGGATTGGGCGAGCACTACCTCGCTACTCGGCGAATGCCGAATGTGTGGAGCCGTCTTTAGGCACATGAAAGGGAGCGAACATTCGGCGAACACGTCAGCTGCTCGGGATTGGGTGAGCACTACCTCGCTGCTCGGCGAATGCCGAATGTGTGGAGCCGTCTTTAGGCACATGAAAGGGAGCGAACATTCGGCGAACACGTCAGCTGCTCGGGATTGGGTGAGCACTACCTCGCTGCTCGGCGAATGCCGAATGTGTGGAGCCGTCTTTAGGCACATGAAAGGGAGCGAACATTCGCCGAACACGTCAGCTCTCGGGTTGGGGAGCACTACCTCGCTGCTCGGTGAAAGGGAGCGAACATTCGCAACACGTCAGCTGCTCGGGATTGGGCGAGCACTACCTCGCTGCTCGGCGAATGCCGAATGTGTGGAGCCATCTTTAGGCACATGAAAGGGAGCGAACATTCGCCGAACACGTCAGCTGCTCGGGATTGGGTGAGCACTACCTCGCTGCTCGGGAATGCCGAATGTGTGGAGCCGTCTTTAGGCACATGAAAGGGAGAACATTCGCAACGCAGGCGAATGCCGAATGTGTGGAGCCGTCTTTAGGCACATGAAAGGGAGCGAACATTCGCCGAACACGTCAGCTGCTCGGGATTGGGTGAGCACTACCTCGCTGCTCGGCGAATGCCGAATGTGTGGAGCCGTCTTTAGGCACATGAAAGGGAGCGAACATTCGGCAAACACGTCAGCTGCTCGGGATTGGGTGAGCACTACCTCGCTGCTCGGCGAATGCCGAATGTGTGGAGCCGCCGTAAGAAGAGGGCGAACGTGGGCGCCCCAAGCCAGCGGAGCGCCTTCAAGCGGTGGAGGATTCGACGCTGTCGTTATCGCGTCCGCCGGCAAGGGGCGTAGGCCTATGTTTCTGACACACCGCAAAGTGAAAAGTGTGTGTGTCTATGGGTGGAGGTAGGGGAGCTGATGAAGAGTTGTTAGGAAGGTGCAGCCCCTGCAGAACCTCGTTTCGGCGAAATATATGATATCTGGATATCCCCCCCCAAAAAAAAATTTAAAAAACGGGAAGATTTATCGATGTACTTATTTTGTGGAAGGGGCAGTCTTTCGAGGAAATCAGATTTGAATATGCTATTGTAATTAGACAAACGCCCAATTTAATGTCCATTGTTGTAGTTTAATATTATTGGGATGTGTTAAATATACTACAGTACAAAATAATACTTTAACTACTTCCGATCTAAACAATTACGGCCTATTTTTAATTTCTGATTTCTGCAGTATTACGAGTAGGCCTAAGACCTTTTCGGTGGGAGGATTTTTC
Organism: Teleogryllus oceanicus; assembly: GCA_964035755.1. Taxonomy (NCBI): domain Eukaryota; kingdom Metazoa; phylum Arthropoda; class Insecta; order Orthoptera; family Gryllidae; genus Teleogryllus; species Teleogryllus oceanicus. The sequence continues at coordinate 65,154,472 of CAXIVR010000006.1, read as the reverse complement.
GTAAGGGTTTATCCCATCCTCATATTTCTATCGCATCTACAAGGATTGGCGTATATAGATTTATCAGTATTAGCATATAACCAAAATACTTTCTGGGTGTGTGAATGATCATTTCTTCCCTGAAATTCTAACCATAATAAAGGCAAAAGTATTACTGTAGTATCGGGAGGGAGGAAGAATCAGGAGAGAAGGAAATATAAAATTGGGCAGATATTGTATTCGTTTAAGATAGTATCATGTTAACAAATTTTTGGACACTGTTACATACAATATTTGTTTAACGTTTGTCACTTTGGAAACAGGTGAGGTTATTAGGGACCACCATAGCCGTTGTTTCTTGTACGTAATCCATAATACTTTAATTGAATTGTTCCACACTGCAAAACTCCATTTTAATCTAACATTTAGTAATTTAACCGATGGCTCATTAAGTTGTGATCAGGTCAGCCGAAAATTCTGCCACCGTCTTCCATTCCGCTCTCGTTTACTTGTGGGTGAGTCACTGTAGCGCCTCTGACCGGGAGGTCTTATGTTCCAGTCCTGACTGCGGCAAGATTTTCGACACGAGCTTGTCAGTTAGGTCGAATTCAGTCGCTGCCTGGTGGAGAATTCTAGCGACCGGCTGCTCTGATCGGTAGTTTTCCGTGGTTTCTCCGATCAACGTCCGGGGAATGCCAAGGCAGTACCCTAACAAACGGGCCAGGGTCTGCCCGCTATCTTTGTTCTCACTGCTTGTCCTGTCCTCTTCCCCTTACGTACACTTACCCGAACATGTGCTACTCTACCACACATGCCGAGAGACCGGTCGGAGACTTTGCTGTCCCGCTGGTGGGGGTATCTGGTTGAGAGAAAAGCCGCTAGCCGACGGTAGGTCGGCGCCGGACCTGGGCATCCGTCGGGGGAAGATCACCGCCACCTCCCGACAAAAAATACCCTATGGTTCTACACGTATGGGACTAATGATATCGATAGTTGACGCGCCCGAAATCACTAACAATTGTGGCGTCATGTACCTAATGTTTCGCCGTGCGTAGTACCGCCTGCCCTGAGACCGACTACATGTCTCACTAGTCACGACAATAACTGCCGGCTCCTTGCTGCGTGCACTTTCGCACCTCTCACGGACGACCTACGCTGCCACTGCCGCTGCCAGGATCATAAAGGAGGGAGAGCTATTGTCCTCACGGCCCTTAAATAGCCCTCGCGACGCTGCCCGCCGCCTCCATTGCCTCCGCCCTAGCGATGCGCACACCCTGTCAGAAAAAACCCGTGCGTTATAGCTTCTGCCTTTGTCTACGCAACCGATGCACACCGCGCCACGTGCGCACGCTGTTTTAGCGACACGACGCTACACAGTCCATCCTCGCGGGTGGGTGGGTTGTAGCTGAAGTCCGAGCGCCCTCGTGCCTCGCTCACCGGTTTCGCTCTCGGCGGCGGCAGCGCGGCGCCCGGCGAGGCAGGTCGTTGGCGGCGCGAGCCCCACGTGCTAGGGGGACCGTCGCCCCCCTCGGGGCCCCCTCGCAGCCCCCGGACGGGCGCCAGACCGGTTTGGGCGGTGAAGGCCAAGGCCGTCGCGGGCCGAAGTCTCCGCCGAGCGCGCCAGCTGTGCTCTCGGTTGGCGGCGTTCGATCGAAGGCTCGTGCGCCACCGATTAGCCGGGGGATGGATGGCGGGAAGATGTGCCAGCTCCGAACCTCGGCTCCCGGCGATTAAAGGACAATTTCCGTCTTCACCTGGAGCCTTCCCCATTTTGAGTTCTCTCAGAGCTGCTTCGACCTCAGACAGCATAATGGAGGGTGTCCATTCATTGTTTTCAACTGTAGCATTCCACATGTCTTTTATTTCTTCCATTGTTGTACTGTAATTGACATCAGTTGATGCCCTGAGCCACCGCTCCCGATAGGTGAAACGATTAACCTGTAGAAAGCACAAGTTATTGGACGGGCTCATGAGACCAGGGACAACAAAGGGAGGACATCGCCCGCGACCGAGTGCTCTCACCAGACAATAACAAACACCTGAGCTCAGGGCGGGCTTCGAAAGCGCTACCCTGCGGACGAAATGTATAGTAATCGGCTCGCGTTCGACAACCTCGGATAATCAGCCGGTTCAGAGAGACGTATGGTATAAAATAGTAATTTATTTTGTAATGTTTTGAGTAATAAAGATGCGATCATTATTCAATTCGTGCTTTTTATTAATCATTCCATATTTGCCGAAGCATTTCGGTTAAATTTTTCCATTACAAAAGAAACTGCTGTGAAAAACTCAGATGCTGCTTATTTTTGTATTTCCAGCGAATGTGGAAAAGGGGTTGATGTTTCTTTAATGTTGGTCGTACGGTACAATTTAATGTTTCTTTTATGTTGGTCGTACGGTATTAATCCACATTATATCGACAGTGTATTCTGTGTTTATAATTACGCTTAATAACTCTGTAATGAAGTTCAAAGTTCATTATGTATCATTTCGCCGTTGGCAAACATGTTTCTGCTTTCTCTAGTAATATAGTTGTAATGAACCTCGCCGCCGACTTGTTAGCGAGCACTGCTACTGTGAATGCACGGAGTCGTGCGCTAACCTAACCTTGGAAATGCCCACTTTACGCTGTTTTTACTGTGAAGCTTGCGCTGAAACGTTACATGATTTAACACGAGATTCTAATTGAAAGTTTTAGAGAAGCTTCTGTGCCATACTGTGAGTGAAGCGTGTACTTCACCTCTTCGCTCTTTGGTCCGTACTTCTTTGTCCTTCATGTTTCTTTCGTGAAGTCAAGTACAACACTTCAGAAGAAGAGGTTTACAATGAATTATTCTTTTCAGATAAGTACAAATGACGTCTTCAGGGTATTCCCAACGGTGTTTAAGTAAATAGTGTTTCCCTAAGAAGTGTGTGTTTTTCTTTTGATTCGTTTTCGTATCTAGTGGGCGGATGAAGCTTAAACAGTTGAAAGAAACTTCATTAATAACTTTTGAAACATAGTTTAAATAAGTTAAAATACGAGCAAATTATAGAATTTTCTAAAAGTCTTGACAAAATCACAATTTCCATAACGGCAGGCAGGTTTGGAATTAAAGGATGACAGTGATATTTATCTTTCTAGGATATTCTTGGCTAAACTCTTGAGTAATGGTTCTTGTAAATGGAATGATGCATTGAATATTATTAGGAAAGTGTTCTCTTTCAATAATTAACCAAGATGAAACCATCCCTTATCTTTTCTCTTTCTGGCGTACTGTCAAATTCTAGAACATGTGAATTTCTACTTTACAAAGCAGAGTGCAAACGTCCAAACAGCTGTACTATTGTAACGGCTTACCAGCGCGTGCATTGTGCATTCTCTATGGTCGCTTGTCGAAAAAAATCTCCAATGTTCGTGCACCTTCTTCACATTATTTACAAGAGTGTTCGATTAAGATTAATAATGATAATTGTTTTTAGAATTTCGTATAAATAACCATGTCTTCAAGGAATTTGCGAGTATTTGTTGTTAGTAGTTTGATCTGAAGACTTTGCAGACCGGCGGTGAATACACGCACACACACACACACGCACGCACACACACACACACACACACACACACACACACACACACGCACGCACGCACAGTCTCAATTCACACGTGCTCAATTAAGGTTCAAATTCTTTGCAGCCGGTTGTCCTTGTCTGGTTTCCAATGTTTCCTAACTACCTTACTTTTGTAGTTCTAACGAAGTGGTAATTAGTAGACATTTTAAACGCAACAGAGGTTCTTTGGTGAGAAGTTATGCATTTATTGCATTGAAATCAGAAAAAGTTGCTTACAAATCGCACGACCGGTAAACGTCTGTCACTAAGAAAAAATGTCAATACGAGGAACTTTGAGATTGGAACTCTGAGGCTTTGAGATTTCATCATTTGAAGCAGTGTGAAAGAAAGCTGATTGGTTTAGTATCCTTTTAATTGGCGTAAGGCTTAAGTTCATCAGTGGAAGTAGAGCAATTATTTAATCATAAAACCTTTTTAATTCACATTTTTCAATTTAAAACAATATCCCAGCAGAATGTGATACGTATCAGAAGGATGTTTGGGATTAAATTAATATGATTTTTAACCTGTTATTTATTAAAAAAATTGAATGGGCGACAATGTGAATAATATACATAATGAATTTGTAGATCGTTTAAAGTCAACATAAATACAATGTGTCAGTTCTCTTTGAAGTGCAGCTTCGGCTCCGTCTACGATCTTATTACGCCATCGCGTGGCACGATACCAGTGCAGCTGGATTGCGTCCGTGGAGGGAGGAAAGATCAGTCAATTACCACCAGGGCCCTAAGCGTGAGCAATGTAAGGGTCCTAACAATATTAAAACTTATGTTTGAAAGTGAATATGTAAATGATATATTCAGACGGAAAAGCAGGCCAAATGGCCTGTGCTTCGCTACAAATAAAGATATTAATGAATGTATTTATGTATCTTTCACAAACTACAATTTTAATATTAAAATCATTTTACACCAGTTTAGGCCAATGCTAACAGTCGTCGCTTTTTAAATAACAGATGCATCAGTTAAAATAGTGTCTTCCTACTCGAACCCAACTTTGAAAGTTTTGACAACCCTTGCTACGGGGTTGGTGAACCCAGACCAGCTAAACCCTGTACATGTAATGGGACGCAAAGCCTCATATTCTAGATCACAACACACGGACCATAACACGTGGAACACGAAACCTGGGTTGTGAAGGCCTAGGTCACATCGTTACGTAGTTGTGCACATCGGCAACATTTGTGAAGGATTGGTCGTGCTCCTATTATTGCTTTAATATAATTTGCAAAATTCGGAATTCTTGTTGTTCAATTTGTTTGATACACTCCCGGGATGTGTAATTTCGAAACCAGTTCATTTAAATGAATAAACGTGTTTATGGGTGGTTTCACGATTGATTGATTGCTGGTGATTCTGGGCACGTCAACTACTATGGTCATTAGTCCCGTGAGTGTAGTGCGTTTTTCTTCGCTCGGGAGTTCGCGGTGGTCTTCCCCGCTGCATGGCACTATCCGGCGTCGACCTACCGACAGCTAGCGGGGTTTTCCTTAAGCAGGTAACCCCCACCAGCGGGGCACCGCCCCAGCCGGGACAAGCTCTGAGCTCCCGACCGGTCTGCAGGCATGTGTGGTAGTGTAGTGCATGTTAGTGTGTGTGTGTGTGTGTGTGTGTGTGTGTGTGTGTAAGGGGAGAGGATAGGACAAGGAACGAGAAGGAAAGATTCCGCGCGGTCCGTTTGTTAGGATACTGCTCCGCCATTGGCCTGGTGTTGATCGGAGAAACAGGCCGCTAGAATTCTCCTTCAGACAGCGACTGAATTCGACCTAGCTGAAAAGCTAATGTCGAAAATGCTGCAGCTGTCAGGACTCGAACCTAGGACCTCGCGGTCAAAAGTGACAGTTGATGCACTGAGCCAACTCTGCCGATGTGGTTTCACGAAACTATTCCACTCATGAAATTTCAGCCAATAGCGTACAAGAACTGGGACCCTACAGCCAATTAGAGACGACTTTACCATGCATATTTATCAGTTATTGATTATCACCTCCTAGGAGGTGATACATTTTGCGCCTTGTTTTGTCTACAGATAGAGGTTATGTAAAATCAAGACATATCTCCAAATGAATGAGGAACACCATTCTTCAATTATTAATAAATTAAGACATAGTAGCGCTTCAAATTCAACATCTTCCTTAAAAATAAGCGAACAAAACACGTTTCCTTCAAATTTAAACTTTGTAAAGATTGTGTATTCAATAACTGTGTTTTCAAGTAATTTCGCTCTTAGTTTGTTATTTGTTATTTGAATAAAACAATGTTAATTTACATTATATTTATGAAATTTCATTCGTGAAATAGTCTTAGTAAATTTCACTCGTGGTTTGGAACTTGTATATAAATCTCCTCCTCGCTTCATCGACAATTCTCAAACCACCTTTGATTGCAAGGCACATATGTCGATAGAGACTTGCAAAGCGGTCATGTTTCCTTAGCGAATGCTGTAGGATATAGACATCTGTGGGCAGCGGGTTGCGACCCGTGAGCAGCGGGCTTGTGCACGCGCCCGCGTGATGGCGCGTGCGGCAGGCGTGCCTCGTGCGCCGCGCGTGGCGGCGACACGCGCGTGCTCTGCTCAGCCGGGGCGGCGGACAGCGCTCCGCGACGCCCACGCAGGTCGTTATTGCCTTGTTTGACGCGGTGAGACGCGTGCTGTCAGGTCCGCTCGTCCGTCTGGCCACGCAAATTTCCCTACGCTCCTTTCACCATCTAGCGGAGAAAGAAGGTATCACTCCGGCGACGAAGCAGGCGAGTTGATTTTAGCTCAGAATCTTTACAACAGTGATAGGCGCATGTTTGAGGCCATGGGCCACGTTGACAATGACGTTTGCGAATGAACTAAAAAGATTAATTTTTATAAGGTGAGAGGTGTGAAAATGACCTAATGCCATCCGCCACGTTACGAAAACCCGAGTATACATTTGTTGTTTTTTTTCTAACGTGGCGGCTGAGGGTAGTATCTCCAAGATGGAATTCGGCACGACTTTTTGAGTCATTCTCAGTCGTGCCGCTAGAGTCGCTTGATCTGCAGCAGTGCAAGAAAGACGCAAACATCGTGCCGAATTCCATCTTGGAGATACTGCCCTCAGCCGCCACGTTAGAAAAAAAAACAAATGTATACTCGGGTTTCGTAACGTGGCGGATGGCGATTAGGTCATTTTCACACCTCTCACCTTATAAAATGAATCTTTTTAATTCATTCGCGAACGTCCTTGTCAACGGGGCTCAAACATGTGCTTATCACTGTTGTAAAGCTTCATTTTAAGAGGCAGGAGGTGTGAAAATGAGCTAATGCCATCCGCCGCGTTAGAAAACCCCAAGTGTGGTGTGGAGCGAGTGTGGAGTGGGCGCGGGGGACGGTGGAGGCACGCACGTCGCGTCGCGTCGCGGCCGTAACCGGAAGGGCGCATCCTGCGGAGATCGCCTCCGCCAGCCCACCCACCCACACACGCGCGCGCGCACACACACACACACACACACCACACATACACACACACACATACACCACACATACACACACACACACCTATGTTCGCCCCGCCCCGCCCCGCCCACCTTCGGAAATGCTTGCACGTGCGATATCAAATTGGCTACAAATTAGCTGCTTTGAAATGGAAGCAGCAGCATTCTCAATTTTGTGAAAGTATTTCTAGTCCAGTCGATGGGGAGCCAAAACGGGGTCCATGTTGCAAAAGGTGAGGTACGAGATTTTATTTTTTCATTTTGGTTTTATTGTTATTAGTAAGAAAACCCCAAGTTTTCCACCTCGAAATACTTTGATAGCCACAAAAACAAAACAAAACTGTTTTTTTGTTTTTTGCGTAATAACTTTTTAATAGTTGTTCTTAGCGTAAAAATAGTAATGTTCAATTTTAAAAGTCGTAAACTTCTCTATAATTTTGCTTCTTAAATTATTTTTCTCCAGCAATAGTAACGGAGCTAGGAGATTTTAAAATTTCACCAAATTTTCCTTTTTACTCTGAAGTTGCCCATTACTAATAGTTTCTCTAACGTAGTATTTGAAATTATTAAGGTCATTATAAATAAAAAGCGTTTAAATACTAACGTTTTAATGCGTAATGAGGTTACACTCGCGTTTAAAAGTTCTGCTAAGAGGGACAGTAGGTCTATACGTTCTGTCAACTAACACGATTTACTTATCGATTGCACCATTCTTCGAATGTTTCCAATTGATTAAACTCCTGTGGAGCAGGTCACATACAAGAAAATATACATGATTAAAATGAAGTTTGTCACGAAAAATTATAAAGTTTCGATTGTTAACGTCAATATTGAGTCCTTTTCCAAAAGAGAAACCGGTAAATCGGATGTAGATGTATAAATTCTGATTATAAACAAGTGGTGAAAAGGAGTCCGAGGAATGTCCCAAAAAACTTTTCTCTTTTTAACCGCCATTGGCGAACAATTTCTCACAAAACTACTAACTGTACATATTCCCATAAGTTTAGAGGAACGGATTGTTGTTTGCTGTAAAGGTGAGTTTTTAGGTGTTTAAAGAAATCAAACGCCTAGCTTTAAAAAGCGCATTGTAAGACATCACGCCCATTCACACCTATCGTTTCCTTTTTCGTATTTGGAAGCAGGTGGTCGTATTTTCTTCGCTAACTTGCATTGTAATGGAAACACTTCAACCAACTATAAGTCGAAAAACTGTGGAATTCGACGTATTTCGACGAAGCTTCGTGAAAATTTCCACGTCATTATAACGGACGGCTTAAATAAATATCAGACGAAATATTTGGCTAAAATGGTTATTTTGCCATACAGTAACCACAGAGTAAAATCCTAAAAATAGAAAACATTAAAAATCTCAATGCGTCTCAAAATCTCTCAAAATCTCAGATTTTGCATTGGCGTAGTTAGTATACCATTTTTGGGGTGACACCAATTATAAAATTCATACTTAGAATTAAATAGTTTTTAATGTATTATAAATAAATATCATGTGCAAATATATTTGTATTTTTATTAAATAATGTATAAACGATTCAGTAATAGATATCCTTATATTTAATTTTCGAGAGGGAATGACACCAACTGGAGCTATGCCACTGGCATTGTGTAATAGCGAATACGTTAAACAAGCATTAACTACGTGTACAGTACGTGTTTTTAATTCTATTACAAATTAAAACTACTGTTCTGGGTGAAAGCTAGAGTACATACAAATCGATTCTAAAGGTTTCTTAAAGACTTTACATTAACATTATTTTAATTGTGATGTGATTAAGACACATTTCCTTTCTCTATTTTGGCAAGAGCACGTCTTCCCGCGAAATGAAGCTCTGAAGAGAAGAGAATGGGCTTCGCAAATTTAATCTGCATGAACTCGATGTAATTCATCTGCCAATAATGTTTCTTACACAATGCTAACAAAATTCCGTGTACTTTCAATGTATCGTACTCGGCTGCTGAGAGCCTTCGGGCCTAGCAGAAATAAATTTGAAAAAAAAAAAAAAAAGAAGAAGAGAATTCCGCGTGTGGTAACTCTCACCTGTCGGCTGCAACCTGGGCGTGGGCGGGCCTGCCCGCTGCCCAGCGGTGAGTGGGCGGTGGGGTTGAGCGCAGCGGTGCTGCAACGCGACCTTGGCAGCGGAGAAAGGACGCATCGACGCGCCTTAAGTACAGCCCCGTCGACACGCCTCTGTACTCCAGATGCTCGTATTTCCTTCTCGGCGCTAATCAGAGGCTGGGAATCTTTCCGGTAATGGTTGTGTTGCTGTCAGGATTTTCACGGTGACGGGAACGGTATGCGGGAGTGAAATACACTCCGGAAGTCGCTCTAGAACTGAAAGGAGAATGGGAAAGGGGCGAAATGTCTGTGGTTCAGTGGCGGGACGTTTGCTGAAGAATTGACGTGGCGTAACTCTGGAACTTCGGACACTGCATTATTCTTGTTTCTGATCTAGTTCAGGGGTGTCCAACGAGCTAGACCTCAAGGGCCCAGAACTAAAGCCTTTAATATGATTGCGGCCCTTATTTACAGTACTCGGAGATCCATACCGGACTTCCCCGTATCGTTTATCTCCGCGGTTTGCCCTTCGGCTCTGAAATGGGGGTCCATGCAACCATGCGTGATATCAGGCCTTACCATGCATAAAGTAGGGTAACACATTGGGATGATTTTGAATTTCTGAATTTACTAGAACAAAATTCTTAAATCTAAACTAAAGCTATTTTTACATTAAGAGGGTGCTGACCCCGACAGGACGCGTCGTGCGTAATGGATGATGATGATGATGATGATGATGATAATAATAATAATAATAATAATAATAATAATAAAATAATAAACTTATTGCTACAATGTATTAGTTATATAAACGGTCCTATCACACCATTGAAAGAGCAAAGCTCGTGTTCAAGGGGTTCACATAAAAGTCCTTAGAAGTAGCCATAAATAAATTAATAACACTTAATTACTTAAAGGATCTTAATGTTAGTTAATGTAAAGATACAAATATATATAAAAAAAAAAAAAAAGGAGATCAGCAAACTTATACATGAACCATATAAATTATAATAGGTCTTTTTGAATTAGGCTTTTTACTTTGTATTTAAATTGTTTATAATTTGCAGTTGACAATTGAGGGTATTTCTCAATAATATTGTTTTATAGTCTTGGGCCAAAATTAGCACTAAGATTGTACCCAGCAGTTGTAAGAATCTTTGGTTCTAAAAAATTAGTAGTGCCTGAGGGTCTTCTGTGGTAATTATGAGAATATAACGCAAATTTGTGTTCATTTTCGTGAACATACTTTAGTAGAATATTGAGGTAATTTCCCTCTATGCTTAGTACTTTGAAGTCGGTGAATAGGAGATCATTTGGATAGGCAATAGGTATTTTAGTCAAATTTTGATTATTCGTTTTTGGATAAGATTTATTAGGTCAAAGATAGATTAGCAAGATAGATTTTCAAGTTTCTCCCCAGCCAATTAATCCATACTGATATACTCATTGAAATAATGCAAAATAGACTAAACGTAAAAGGTTAGATTGTAAGTAGGAGCATAAGATTATGAATTTGTAAATTGTCCGCCGTAATCTAGAACAAAGAAAATTAACCTGCATGTTCCATTTTAAGTGTTGATTATGAAAATACGTAACTATTTAATATAAGAAGATCTGTGTAAAGAAGAGTAGTCACATTTATCTGCAAATACGCAATGTGTATCATATATTTTTATTTGGAGCTTATTGCCAACTTTTCTGTTGCCCCGTGGATGTTACGGGAAAAGGGATAAAACTGGATTTAGAGGTGGTTAGTGATGTTTAGGATTTGGCGATGTTTAGCGTGTTTAGAATGCAAGGGACTTTCAGTTTTCATTAATAACCTTTCGGGGTCCACAGTACATAGTACCGCGGGCCCCCATTTGGACAACCCTGCTCTAGTTAATACACGTTTCCATATTAATCTCTGATCGCAGTTTCACTTTCACAGTACGCTGCACTACTAAGTCTATACACCTGAGTTTGTGCAGGGAATTTATATTGTACTGTGCATTACTAGAGTGGTATTGGTAGATAATACCACATCCAATACTTTTTTTTTCTTTTTAATTGGTTATTTAAGGTCGCATCAACATCTTAGGTCATTAGCGACCACTATTGCTGTTAACGGTATGGTAACTATGAGGATGAAACGATATGCTGATGATATGGGGTGAAAGGACGAACACAAATACAACCATGCCCGAGGCGGGACTCACTACGACACTACTGCCTTAGCGATCTCGGCCACCGGGCCGACTCCAATACTTATCTTTGACTTTTTTTAAGTTGTCGGAAAAATCATTGCTGAATGCCTTTTGAAAAGAGTTGCGTATTTTAAGCAGTACTTCCCACACAGAAGACAATCACATCTAGCTCTATGCGAATTAAATACAGTTCATTCAAAGTTTCTAGAACTTACATTTTTGTTTCTCATACGTTGATATTATGGTTTAGCGCTATATTGGGTGGATTCCAGATTACATGCAAACCGCGACGTAGTGTTCGAACGTAGTGTTCGTCACGATTAGAGACGATTAGAACCGCGACGTAGTGTTCGTCATGATTAGAGACGGAATTTTTATGTAATTACATATTTTTGGTCTTTCTACGTACCGTTCTTAAAATTGTAATCTTGGCAAATCATGGCCGTCTAAACACAATATCCAATATTTTCGTTCCATATTTTTACATATTTAGTACTATATTACATATTTTACATATTTTGCTATTTTCACATAATATTTTTTATTTCTTCAATTTTCTTACATTTCTCATATTTTTTAAGAAAAGAAGTATTTTCAAAACAGATTTTTTCCCTACATTATTACTGAGTGCTGTCGAATCGAGTTGCGCTACGTTAAGACACGGTCAAATGTCCTTACAGTCCGGCGGGCTGGCTTTAGATATCTCAGTGGCGTCAGCGACCGAGATCATTTTGAACTCTTGGTGTAAAAAGTATCACTGACGGCGGGTTTCGGGATATTTAACTTTAATTTCCGACAAACTTTGGCGTTCGCCGACGTGCAACACTTTGTTGTGATTGTTTGCTGGCCGTAGATATCCCTTTTTGTACCAGGGTTTCTACTACGTTTAGTGTGGCTGCTAAACTACGGTTGTGGATAGGAATAGATGAAGTAACCTTGGTACTGTAGGCGGGAAAGTTGTTTGGTACAAAGCGTGCATCAACATGTGCTCTTCAAATGATTTTTAAAACGTTCGTATTATTTTTAAAATTTGTTTAGGAAATTTTTAATAAATGTAATTTTGTATTAGGTAAATGTGTTTTATAAGTGTTTTTTAATATTACATATTATATCCTGTTTTACATATTTATTACATATTCTCACTGTTTTCATTGCATATTTATGTACATATTTTGACCTTTCATACTACGTATTTGTCCGGTCTCTCGTCATGACTATGCATCTCCCGAGAGCATTTCCATTTTTTTCTTTCAAATCGGTGACCGCGTTTATTTCTGAGCAGGGGGTTCCGTCCCGCCGCCGTAGAGCCTTTGTGCAGCAACAAACACGTGCGTTCCCGTCCCCCCACTTCCTGTTCCTTCTTCACCCCGACCTGCCCCCGCTCATTCACACCCGAGGATTATGCGCGGCCGCGGGCGCATTCGGCGCTGTGATCCTTGACCTGTCGCTACGTATTTCCGGTGTGTGTGTGTGTGTGTGTGTGTGTTTCGGGTCATGTTGTTTTGTCAATCAGGTGTCACGTTTTGAATTTCTGAAAGAAGTATTGTTTCTTGCTATTTCCGTAGAAGAAGGACTGTATGACCTGAAGAATAAGAACTAGTCAAAAGATTCATCACACCATTGTTTTAAAAGTGAAAAGAACTTGTAACAGCCCGGATATGAATGGTGCGGTATATCATATAAACCGGTTTTGTATGTGGATTTGAGAAAATGTAGGGTACTCCCGTCTATTTACATCAAACAACACAATGGATATATTTGTTGGAATCTGGATCAAAATTCACGTGTATCCCGTCAGATTCTGCCATAAACTGGTTGTTGACACGGTCACAGTTTCTTCTACAAGGACGCGATATGAAATGGATAACGAATAGTGGGTAGTGGAAGAAACATAAATTTTTGTAAGAAAAATAAATATTGCAATTGTGCATAATTATTATTTTTCATCAAAAATATATTTGCTGTAGTTCTCAAAAATGAATTGTACGCCATCCAGCAGAAGCTAATTTACGGGGTTTTATATCGCCGGCCTTTTGTAAGAAGAGCCCCTAAAAGTCTAAAAAAGAGAAGGATCAAGTATGTTGCAATTGTAGATCACCAAAGCATAACTCGGACACGGTTTGTACTGGAAAACAAATTTAATAGTCAAGGATGCACCGTTTCTCAGTCATGAATGATGTATGAAATCACAAAAGATTTTGTGGATTATACTTGTCGCCGCCAATTGCTCCATGTGCAAAATTGTTCATTTTTCTTCTGAAATCTGTTTCATGCAGAACTAGAGAGTAATTCCTTCCAGTCTGCGTCCTACCCTAATGTCCCAAAGGGTTTTTGTGTCTGTCGCTTCTTACAAATGGTTCAAAACCGTCGTATTTCCTCAGCATTTTAAATAAAAAGCATACTAAAATTGAATAACTGTTTTATCCCTTAATTGGCGAGGAGGCGTCGAACAATTCTTTCGTTGGCAAATGTTTAACTTTTCATCGTCCGTGCGTCAAACAAGGAAAAATATTGATAGGTAGGTGTCATTGTTCAATTTTGAGTGACAGTACAGCTTCTAACATTCATAGCAGGTAAAGATGACCTTAATTTAAATTGGGGGCCGACACTTAAGTGCAGGAATACCTTGGTTCATGCGCAAAGTGTCTAGAACTCAAAAATGGAGAATCAAAATAAACCCGTTAAAATGTCAAGCAAAAACCTTCACGTTACGCCGCCCGAAAAATCCCGCTGAATTAAATCTTCACAATTCATTATATTGCGTGGACCTCCTCGCCGATAAAAAACTTAGGAGTATTGCTTGACAAAAGATTAACCTGGAAATCACACATAAATGCAATAGCCAAGAAAGTATCTACAAAATTATCAAAACTCTTCCCTCTAATCAATGCACATTCTTTATTGGAAGTCGAATGCCGATTACTACTATTTAAATCCTTAATTCTACCAACCATGACTTATGCATGTTCAGCTTGGGAATGTTCAGTTTAGGAATGTGCTATCTCCAAAAATTAAGAGCCATTCAGAATATATTTTTAAGAAGAATTTTAAATGCCCCCTGGTTCATTCCAAACACCCAGATTCGTAGAGAATTGAAAGTGCCTTCCTTAAGCCACCGCATAACACAAATAGCCCAAAATTTGTACCAACACCTTCACACTTCCCCATGCTCCTTAATCTTCAGCCTAGGTCGCAATGCTGCATACCCACGTATTAAATCCAGATATCCCAAAGACCGATTGAAACCCCCGTAATCCCCAATAACTGTCAATTGATCAAACTGAAACAGTCTTCAACCTCGCTTCATTTACTTTAGCACAATGTTTACGAGTAATAAAAACCACTGCTTATGGATGGCCATTCCCGAAAAGTCAAAAAACTATGTAATGCATAATTTGACCTCCTCGACAGACAAGTATGTCGAACGAGAAGAAATGAATAAAAAAAGAAGAGTCTAGAAGCCGTCTCTCGGACAACGTACTAATGGCTGCGGGCGAAATGGTGTTCCTAGTACTCAAGGCCAGTCTGGCTTCGCACCCCACGGGGTTCGTTTGTGAATTTGATCGTGCTTTGAGTTGAAGTTACGGAGTGCCGGAGATGCAGTTGGGACGATTTTGCTCGTGGGTGCGTTTTTTATTTATTTTTCAAGAAAATACGTCGTGCCAATTCTCCACGGACGATTATTGTCCCCCGTCATGGTTTGTAACAATCGTTTTTGCGTTTCTTCATATTTCCTCTTTTTCATCAGCAAAGCTTATTTATATTTTCCGAGGTTATTGCACCTTTTGCTGTTTTTACTTGCTGGTTGAAGGAACAGTAACTCGATATTTTTTATCTACGAAGCTATAATTTGTAGGAAGAGTAACTTGAAATCACAAGTCAAATTAATTCATTAAATTACCTTGTTTAGTGCAAAACATGTTTTTAGATGTTTCTGCTCCAAGAGGAAGTAGGACTTCCTGCAGATTCGTAATTCTCCAAAATGGGCCACGTGACCTTTATGTATGTGTTTGCTGAGATTGTGCTAATTAGTGGCCAATCTGTTCTCAGTGACTTTTGGAATAAATGTATATTTTGTCTGTTTTTTGTGGATAGAAGTACTCAGTTTTTCACGCAATCAGTAAAACCAAGTTAATTGGGTTTTAAAACATTTAAAATTTCTTTATTCTAACATTTTTCAGCAACAATCACGTTTGGAGTTTAAAGTTTTAATTTGTAACTGTAAAATGAAACAAATTGTCACTCATGCTACAAGTCGCAAATAAATGAAGGTTCACCTGCATAAAATAATAAATATTTAAGCTCATAATTAATCATCAACCCTAAAATACTAACACGAGTCACAAAATATTAAAATTACTTAAAATAATGCTTATCTAACATATGACTATATTTATATATATTTGGATTCGTCTTTTTACGCTCGTCATGATAGACTAAAAAATATGTATAGTTCTATTTGAAGAAAAAAAACGAGATTATCTCAACATATCGTAAAATACAAGTGATAAAATGTAAATGAATATGTATAAACTAGATTAATTCCCTCATGTACTTATATTAAAACTGCATTGCAGCATTCAAATAACTCCAACCATTCAAATTTGCAGGAGGTGCTAAAGTTACATGACTCACTTGTATATTATTAATATCCAGTAATCTATTTGAACTACACGTGTTCATTCGTTGCGTAATTTAAATGAGAACCATTCGTCGTCTGAGAATTCCCATATTAATTCACTCGCCGCCCCCCAGTTCATTGATTTACTGAATAGTTCAGCACCCGTCACGTTACTGAGACCTTTCTGAAATTTCCATTGATGTGTCTATTTGTAGATAGCCGCTGATTCGGTGACTACAGGAAATGTTTTGAGCTTCAAAATGCTTACAGGCCGATGCGGCCTGAAAATTCGTGGTGGCCTACTTTCAAATCTGCTTCTAAAAAATGTTTTGGGGAATTAGTGATTTGCTACCCCTTCTTTGACCCTCACTCAACATAAGGACTCCGATATATACTATACTATACTATATATTATACTCAATTTTGTAATGGATTATTCATGATACAGAAGAGACACTTGTAAAAACCATGAAGTAAAACTTATATTTCATGTGCATAATTTACACAGTATTAAACTTTTGTTTTCCTGAGAACCAGTTTTGAAGCCTGGGTCAAAAACTGTTTGCAAGTAGCACCGTTCTCAATGTGCATAGTTTCATAAAAATAGAGAAGAAATTGATCCACTCTAAACATATATGGGTGATATCCCTACTAGTTGAGATTGGTGATTATGATGACATACAGAAAATGTTTTTCAAATGAGTTTTCTCTTGACTAATTGTGTTACTATATTTTAGAGATTAGCTATTGAAGCGTATGTTTAAATTTTGTAAACATTCATAGTAAAAAACACGAGCAAACTTTTGAACATTATGTATTAACTATAGTTTACAGAACATTATTATAGTTTTCGAAATATTTCAGAAAAACTGATAAAAACTACTAATATTTACCAACTTCTCACCCACCCCCTTCTCCCCCAAGCCCGACGACCTCAAAATGGTGTAACTGTTTACAAACAATATGTGTCCTGTATTGAAGCATTTGGATTTGGAGGGAAACATTTACTTGGGATGTTGAGTTTTGGGTCTAATTGCCCTGTACTACTGGGAATGGGATCACCGTGGGGATTTGCCTCTACTATCTACTTCTCTTCACTTTCATCGCGAATTCCCTGAAACTCAAAGAAAAATTATTTACATCCAGTATAATAACTATAAACATAAATGCTCGATCGCGCGCAGAATCGGAACCTCCTCCTTCTCGTCGAACTTCACCACGACGCGCACAGACCTCGGGGGCCCAGGCTCAATGCGCTTGTACAAATTCAGAATGGTGAAGCGCTTGTGGTCCAACGTCGTCACGTTTCCGTCCCAGTTGTGCTGCCGGAATGGAAAAACAAATTAGCTGAAGACCCCCACCAACGCGGCACCGCCCCAGCCGGGACAAGCTCTAAGCTCCCGACCGGTCTCCTGGAATATGTGGGAGTGTAGTGCATGTTAGTGTAAGTGTGTGTGTAAGGGGAGAGGATAGGACAAGGAAGAGGAAGGATAAATCGCGCGCGGTCCGTGGCCCGTTTGTTAGGGTACTGCTCCGGCATTCGCTTGGTTTGATCGGAGAAACCACGGAAAACTACCGATCAGAGCAGCCGGCCGCTATAATTCTCCTCCAGACAGCGACTGAATTCGACCTAGCTGGAAAGCTCATGTCTAAAATACTTGTACCGTCGAGACTAGAACCTAGGACCTCCCGGTCAGAGGCGTTGAAGTGACATCAGACACACTGAGCCACCGCTCCCGGTCTCATTTGAAATGTACAGTAAATTTGACTGCAACTTGTGGTGTACGGATTGATTTTGCTCCACATTAGAAATTGAAATATCTCGTGTAGTGTCATTATAATAATTTAAATTGTCAAAACGTTTTTTCGGTCGCGTTGTGTCCATTTGTAATGCAATTCTGTTGCGCATGCGTGTCCGGTTTAGATTATGGGGCTTTATAATAAGGTATTATTATGACCCTATGACTGATATTTTAATTTCTAACTGCAACTTTAAAAAGCCTGAAAATGTTTTGTGATGGACTAAAAGAAATAAAAATAGTATTTTTGTTCCTTGTAACACAAAACTGGTCCGTATTATATGAATAGTATATTTTCACACAAGAACTGGTATTAAAAGACGTCGACGGTCAATGTACACCCGTACATCGGTTAAATTAACGAACTGAAATTGTAAAATTAATTACGGAGATACCATCTATTCCTGAAAACTTTAGAATAACCGTGCGGAACATAATGAAGATAATATCTACAGACGATGTTATGAAATATAAAAGCGAAATCCATTTTCCCCAAACTGGTATCTTCTGAGATTTAGAAGTATTAAGCTCACCACAACGTTCATGAGAATCATTACGTATACTCTTCAATTTCGTTTTCTTAGTTCTGCCTTCGAGAAGGCGGTTTGTGACTATTTGCAGAGCTGTTTTTGGTGGTCTGTCAGTTTGGTTTGGTCTGAGCTGCGATTGCAAACATCTCGGAGTTTGCTTGATCCCTTTGGGACGATAAATCATCCCTCCGGCAGAGACAGTGAGAATCCGAGAAGCTGTATTGATTCTTGTTACGAGAGTCTCTCGAGCTAGGGATCTCGACGTATCAGACCAGTGAGGCCTCAATAAAGAATTGAAACGGACACAATTCCGAAACAAACGTTGATCAGCTTGCATTGAAATCTTGTTAATCATTATGAAGGTGTGATTTTTGCTTGTATTTCAGTCAAAATGATTTTTGTTGAAAACTGTAATATAATGTTATTAGTTTTTGAAGGTGTACATTTTCAGAAGAGAACTTGCTAAATAGCTTGATAAAAGAACCTTCCTTATGAGAGTTTTTAAGTTGTAGGGCAGCTCTGTACTCTTAATAAAAAAAAGAAAGCGACAAACTAGGTTTATACAAATCTGACAGCTAGTGATGCACGCTGGTAAGCAGAAAAATATAGTTTAAGAAAGTTTAGGATCAGTAGCCCGAATTTCGGTTACGAGATCGAATTCTTGTTGGATTTTCTACGTTAATTTTGTCGTAATAACTACCTTCAAAAAAAATTATTTGCTTTTATTAGGGATTGTGTTGCTTTTACTTTCTAGTGTACGTACGCACATAATAATATACACACTACAGAGAAAGTAATGTACTGCTGCGGAAAATCGATTTTGAAATTTCAACTGACATTTCACTTTTTGGGGTCCCTTGATACCGAAACATGTTTTTTTTCAAAATCTCTATCTCTCTGCCGGTCTGTGTGCCTATCCGTCTGTCTATCTGCCTGTTTCTCACAGTCTGTCTGTCTGCCTTTCTGCCTGTCTCTGACCGTCTCTAACTTCCGTGTGTCTGTGTGCCTGCCTGTCCGTCCATCCGTCTCTGACCGTCTGCTCTGAGATTTTGAATAACTTTCTACAGTTTTGGGAAGTACTTTTCATGACGCCCCTGGGACTTTTTCAAAAATTTCTAAAAATTGACTCTAAATTTGTACTTTTAATTTCTTGTAAGAATGGAGTGAAATGCGATGGCATAGGTCAGATTTTCACTGTTAAGTCTAAATTTTCGAAAATTGAAAACTTGAAATTTTTTTAGCGTCTTTCTACTTCAAAATTGAAAATAGAGATTTTTCCTTCAAATGAAATTTGTTCTCCATAATTATTTATTTCATTAATGTAATGGACTTAAAAAAAATAGTAGTTTGCGCGCAATATCGCGTGAAATATGTGCAATATTAAAAAATTTCAAAAACAAGAATTTCTCAAAAACGGTCCTAATTTTTTCTTTAATCATTTGGTATGGATAGTACTAGATGTGCTGTATAAGATGACACCCACGCCTTTTTTGCTCTATTTGTTTGTTTCAAAAGTTACACAATCGTAATTTTTTTGACATCACTCTCATGTCTTTATTATTTACATTAACGGAGATTATATTATATATTATATACATTATTGACTTTGTTACGATACGTTTTTCAGATGTCTGTTTTCTGTAAAAATGAGCTCAAAATTCCGCATTTCCACAAACCCTCAAACTCCATTTTCTCAAAAACGGCTCCATATTTTTCTTTAAACAATTGTACGGTCAGTGCTAAATACACTGCATAAGATTACATAAAATCCATTTTTAGTATTCTTTTGTTTTTTTAAATACACAAATGTATGTTTTTTTTTAATATCTCTCACGCCGTTAATAGGCACATTGCCAGCGATTCATGGTCGTTGCATTTGTGAGTAGAAACACTTCAAATAATTTCCAATGAAGTTTCTCCAAAGCTCAAAAGTTTTCTGTGATGAAAGTTTCAAATTTCGCATGTACAGAAACGCTTGAGCGACACTCTTAAAAGATGTTCCAAATTCCTCAACGAAAATTGCCATACACGACGAAGTTTTCCTCTTCTGTAATATTCTCCTAGGTCATATTTCGGATCTACAATTAGAAAACCAATAAATTGAGAAAATTCAGGGAAGTGACGTTAGATTCCAGTTGTCAAGAGGATGGGGCAAGACTGGAATGCTAGTCCAGACCAAAGCAATTTAAAAACTAATATAGAGCGATTTTCTCCTCGAGGTCCCCCGCGCGGTCCCCGCCCCTCCAGCGCCCGCCCCTTGTCGCACACAGCCCCCGCATAGAGAGCGATTTTCCTGAGGACGAGCCACAGTGACACTTCGCGAAAACAAGTGAACAGCAGATGCATTTCAGGGAAGTATCCCTCCGCCGCGACAGCTGTTCAGCCACGCCTCTTCGTAAAGTGTTTGGTTATGCCTTCTGAGAAGACATCACTATGCAGAAGTCTATGAGTTTCGCTGAGGTATATGCACGTACGCGAGTACGGGAAATATTTAGATTTAATTTCGAATGCGGAAAATCTCTTAACATGCTCTCATAATCAGTAAAAGAAAACTGCCACGAATGTAAATAGAAAGCTCTCAATCGCAGTTCGCCACACAACAGTACAAAGGCCGGAACGACATGCATCGGTACGCATCTCGCATTCAAGTATCGATTTTAAAATTAAGATAATATTTATCACACAAAAAGTAAATTCAATGTAATATATGAAGAAAAAAAAGAATTTTTTCCAGAAGAGCACGTAACACTGCACTTCGTAATTTCAATTATTTCTCGTGGCGCACTATATTTTTGTCGGCAGAGGACATCACGAAAGGAAGAGTCGCCATTTACAAGTTAGCCAACAGAAAACGAACGAATGCAGAAAGAGAGTCTAATGGGCTCAAGGGCACGATGACCACAGAACCTTCAGTGATGTTGCTAGCACTATCTCTCACTTTGGCTCATCCTTAGGAAAATCGCTCTATACGAGAAAGTCTGTGCCATTCTGTTGCAGCACTAGTTCAATTGTATCTTCGAGTGGTGAAATTCAGTTTCTGAATGTTGTTTTCGAATGTCCATTTGATCAATATCGTGAAGTGACAATGTTTTCTTACAAAAGTGTGCCTTGCAGAATGTTGCTGCCCCATGTGAACTTTCAACATATTGCCTTCTAAAGAGAAGGTGCGTGTAACGCAACCGAAGGTCAGGGTGTCGCCAACTTGCCTGCAACTAGCGACTGGACCCTCGTTAGTATTGTGTTACTTGCTTCTCGGAGCGCTCGCTAAAGTAGTTGCGATATAAAGGTATTTTAGCAACATAAGAACATCCTCCGTAATCTGAATAAAATAAAAATTTAGAATTCTCTCTTTGAAAGACAAGCGATCTCCCAGTGTTGCTGGTGTACTTGTAGCGTCTCGGAGTAGTCGGTAAATCCGCTACTGGTGTAACTCGAACCTGAAGCAACCAGAATCCGAAGTGTGTGAACTACCTACCCGTGGAGTGCGTTCGGTCGGCGTACAGGCCGGTAAAGGAGGCGCCTGCTTAAGGCAAGCGAAGGTCAGGGTGTCGACAACCCAGCTGCGGCTGCGGCTGCTGGTTTATTACTCGGCGCGCACCTGCCGCTGCTTCCAATCGATCGCCAGAGCACTGCGTTGCAAGAAACGCCCCTCTGCCCTACTCCGTTGTTGCAGGACGCGCCGTGGGAAAGAAACGGCTCGAAAGCAGGAAACCGGTCAGACGACACCGCCTGTGTCTCGCGACAGGAAAATGCGGAGCCACGAATCTGAACGAAGAGAGGCGGACAGGCCAGCAAGCCGATCGGACTTCCATGGCGCCAAGCTTTCATTCAACATTTGTCAGAAATTTATTTTTTTACTTTACAGTGGTCGTTAACGTTATTAAGGGGTCGTTAACGTAGTTAACGTTTACAGTTTACAGTGGTCGTTAACGTTATTAAGGGGTCGTTAACGTAGTTAACGAAACAGGAGGAAACAAAATGGAGGCTTTCCTACAACACATAAAGAACATACAACCAAGAATTTTTTAAGATGAATATTCGCGTAAAATACGTTTTTCAAATTTGTGTGTATACATTTGCCAGTCATGGCTGGCGCAATACGCTTCGGTCCATGAGCAATGCTCCTACCCTGAGGTGTAGTGCGCCTTACATTTAATTTCATACATTCTAGGTGAACTTCATCTCTTTTCAAAAACAGTGTTTATCATCTTATCTTGTATCTCCATTGCGAGCTCTGTATACTACACACCCACCATTTAGCCGTCGCTGGCACAGGGAGCCGGGTGGGAACTACTATTAGCAAAACCTTTTAGTATAGTTTTAACACATTAAGCAGATTTATAATTATAGTTAAAAGGCAGATAACATATTAAAATTGCAAGGCAACTTCAAAAATACACGGTTATGGCACATCGAAAATAAAATGCGTTGGTAATTATGCGTTGGAGAGACGCAAAGATGTTTTATGTTAACGCGAGGTCTGAAGACCCGAACCTCGTCCTCAACTTGTACACGTGTACCGAAGCTTCACAATTTCGCGGGAAAACTTGTGATGAAGGAAGGAATTTCTGATTGGAACTCCAAACGAACGTAAATGACTTGTGGCTCGGGAGAGCACAGGTTCTCCGGTCGCTCGGCTCGCATCGGCTCGCATCGGCTCGCGTCGGCTCGCGTCGGCTCGCGTCGGCTCGCCTCGGCTCGCGTCGGCTCGCGTCGGCTCGCGTCGGCTCGCGTCGGCTCGCATCGGCTCGCATCGGATCGCATCGGTCGCATCGGCTCGCATCGGCTCGCATCGGATCGCATCGGCTCGCATCGCATCGCATCGCCTCGCATCGGCTCGCATCGGCTCGCATCGGCTCGCATCGGTTCGCACGGCTCGCATCTGCTCGCATCGGATCGCATAGGATCGCATCTGCTCGCATCGGATCGCATCTGCTCGCAGCGCATCGCATCGCATCGGCTCGCATCGCATCGCATCGCATCGCATCGCATCGCATCGCATCGCATCGCATCGCATTGGCTCGCATCGAATGGCATCGCATCGGATGGCATCGCATCGCTCGCATCGCATCGCTTGCATCGCTCGCATCGCTCGCATCTGCTCGCATCGCATCGCATCGCATTGGCTCGCATCGAATGGCATCGCATCGGATGGCATCGCATCGTCTCGCATCGCATCGCATCGCATCGGCTCCGGTCGGCTCCGCATTTTGCTCCCCCGAGACACGACCCCCATCGCGGAGGGCGACCGCGCAGGAGGGTGCTGGTGGCCCGGAATTCGAAGCAGTGCTGTCCGCGGCCAAACGTCCACGCAAAAACTTTAAGCTTCTCAATTCAACAGGACTTACTAACCAGTTTACGACCGGTTGGTTTTTTGTTCGATTAAATTAGCTGTAAAATTCCTTTTCATGTGGATTTGCTTGCGGTAGTGGACAGTATTTATAAACGATCCGCCTTCTCATTGTAAACTATCGTGGGCAAGGCTGAATTAATATTTTGGGGATGGTGCTAAATATGACTAAATTCAGGGTCCCTTCATTACGTTGAAATATTGAACTTGTGTAATGAGAATGAATAGAAAAATTAACATTAACCTTTCCAATTTCAAAATTTATGATAAGAATATTTTTGCTTAGAATGAATTCATTCATTCTAAAAAAATATTGGGGTCTCTAATTTTTCGAGGTCTCTAAGTAAATTCTTAGTCTTCGTTTGTATTAATTTTCTTTGCTATAAGTCTTTGCGCCAATCCAACGTAACTACTATAGTTCTAGTAATGTAGTAAAATACCACTATAGTTCTAGTAAAATCCCATCAAGGGCTTTTTTTCTTACTTTCTAAAACTTACTTTCAGTAGGATGGTTAAAGGTTAACCATCCTTTTTAATGAACGTTCCGTAGGGAACGATTACATTGGTAGTTTAATTTTAAAGTGAATCTACGTTTCGCGTTGTTAGGAAATTTAAGAGCCAACTCTTGAAGGAAGACGATCACATCCGACGTTTGCCCTTCCCATCGCATTTACTTGGAGTCTTTCTCGGTCCTCCATCCATAATGTCACTTCTTATAAACGGCACCATGAAAAAGAAGTAAATGGGTCGAAACGTTAGTTATCGATGGGATGGGACCTTTGCTGACCTTCAGCTTTGTAGTGTAACTACTCTTTGGTTTTAACGAAATTGCCTATTTATAGTTATCCTTGTAGCCTATTTCTCTCTTATTTCACAACGCTATTCGAGCTTATATTCACTCCCTCAGGAGATCTCGTTAGAGAAGACATGTGACGAGAATATAATGCAGCTAGAAATTCCTAGGAAAGGATGGCATCATCTTACTCGCGCACATCGTCTTACCTTGGTGCATCAACTTCACGCATTGAAATGAGGGGCTTGGAATGAGGTAATGGTGAGACACTTTAATTGCTTTTGACAGTGGAGGAAAGCGAGTGTTCAAAGAATTGTGTAAATCAATGATCAACATAAACAGTATATGAATTGTCTTAAAAGATACGACTTACTTTACTGTATTTTGTTACACTATTTCGCTGCCAAAAGTGGCTGGCCAACTTGTAGCGGAAGCGGGAAGTGTGAATACCTTACTTCTTCGTATTGAGTGGCTTCCCATTTAATTGTCTAATCTCCAGCGCCTCAACAAATGCCGGGCGCCAACGGAAGCTGGACGACCTGCCCAAGGCTCTGTTAGAGATTTGCGGCATGCGGGTTGCAGCTCTGTCCACTGATAAGCATCAAAAACTC
The DNA here is from genome assembly GCA_964035755.1 of Teleogryllus oceanicus. NCBI lineage: Eukaryota > Metazoa > Arthropoda > Insecta > Orthoptera > Gryllidae > Teleogryllus > Teleogryllus oceanicus. The sequence goes on along the minus strand of CAXIVR010000006.1, from coordinate 65,129,462 downwards.
TCTTTCTTTCTTTTCTTTCTTTCTTTCTTTCTTTTCTTTCTTTCTTTTTTTTCTTTCTTTCTTTTTCTTTCTTTCTTTTTCTTTCTTTCTTTTTCTTTCTTTCTTTTTCTTTCTTTCTTTTCTTTCTTTCTTTTTCTTTCTTTCTTTTCTTTCTTTCTTTCTTTTTCTTTCTTTCTTTCTTTTTCTTTCTTTCTTTTTCTTTCTTTCTTTCGAGGATTTTCAGGTACATAACCATAAACGGCTTATTATATTGTTTTTTTAACTTGACATCTGAGAGTATTATCAAGATGGGATAAGGCACGACATTTTGCGTTTTTCTTAGTCCTACCGCAAGATGTCGCATGATCGCGACCGTGTCAAGCAGTGTTGCAGATCACGCGACTCTAGCGGTCCGACCGAGAAAGATGCGAAAAGTCGTGCCATATTTCATCTTGGAGATACTACCCTCAGATGCCTCGTTAGAAATATCCAAGTACAGGATATGGCCATCCTTAAGTCTTAGTTGGTTTTTTAACTGTACTGATGGGTTTTGACTATTGTACTGTGTCAGAGGAAGGTTTACTGGTGAATATGTATGATGGAGATGTCAAGTTAAAAAGGTTTATATTTATCTTTCGGGAATCTTGATATAATTCGCGGTTTGCAGTTGTTTCTTTTTAGGTGGAATATTGTTGGGCCGGGAACATTTGCTAGGTGGTTGTAGAAATTGTGGGAAGATTTATTAACGTTTCCTTGAATTCTGAAATGTCTAATTCCCGTCGGAATTAGTGATTGGGAATATACCATGGCGCGTTGAGTCTTATTCTCAGATATTTATTTTGGATTCTGTTGATAGCGCTTGATGCAGCACCACTCCATATTGGGCATGCGTATGCCATTATTGGTAATATAACTGATTTGAAGGTTAATAGTCTGCATTCTAATCTCAGAGGAGTACGGCGTAGGATAATCGGTGTTTAATTGGATATTTTAATTTTTGTTTTGTCTATGACTAATACGCAGTCGTGAAACTTGACCTGTTATCACAACAAGGTCCTTCGAACGTTAGACATACCTTACGCCTTATGAACTTGTACAAGCCTGCGACGAAAACGAACTTTCGTTCCAATCGACATTTGAATATTTTGCACGACGTTTATGCGTGTACATGGTGAGACAATAAACTCTACGCTATTTTGTCCTTCATACTCTTTTCTTTTCCGTCACGTGTTGGTGGATGTACATTTTGGATTCATTCTCGTCTTCCTCCTCATTCCGTTAATGAGATGCCGGCAAGGGCACCTCTGACCTAGGTTCGAGTTCTGACGGCGGCAGGATTTTCTACACTAGCTTTTCAGCTAGATCGAATTTAGTCGCTGCCTGGAGGAGAATTCTAGCGGCCGGCTGCTCTGATCGGTAGCTTTCCGTGGTTTCTCCGCTCAACACCAGGCGAATGACAGAGCAGTACCCTAACACACGGACCGCGCGCGATCTGTCCTTCCTCTTCCTTGTCCTATCCTCTCCCCTTACAAACACACACTTACACGAACATGCACTACACTACTACATATTTCAGGAGACCGGTCGGGAGCTTAGAGCTTGTTCCGGCTGGGGCGGTGCCCCGCTGGCGGGAGAGTCCTGGTGAGGGGGAAACCCCACTAGCCGACGGTAGGTCGGCGCCGGATCTCGCCATCCAGCTGGGAAGACCACCGCCATCTTCCGAGAAACAAACATGCAGTACACTAACGGGACTAATGACCAAAGCAGTTGACGCGCCCGGAAACACGAAAAAAAAAAAAACCAAACCAACTCGCCTCCTGCGCCTGCTCCGCTCCGCCCTCCTCGTCTGCCCACTCGCCGCTTCCTCGCCCTCGCCCTCGGCGCTGGCAGCGCGTCGACGGCGCATGGGATGAAGTTCGTAACACCCACAGCCTTCCCTCAGGATCTGGTGGCCGTGCAGCGGAAAATAACTAAGGCTTCGGACAAGAAGCCCAACGATGTACGCGAGCGGAAAGGAGGAATGGAGCCCTACACCGATTTTGGCTCTGTAGTTACCGAACTGCGAATTATTCTTGTCGGCGGTTTTTATAGTAGATGTCAGTTAATGCGGATACAGAAATGAATCGTAAAAGAAAAAACACATTTTCTTGTTGAAATTCAGCGTGCGTACGAAGTAGAAATTTGCGATAGTTTCCTCTGATTTACTTGGAGAATCGCTGCCTAAAACAAGGGGGAGGGCAACTATATTCCTGTGCCTCTTTTTCTTTGAATTTGTAATGTACATTCGACTTATTTTATTAGCAAATGAACTAAACGTGTCTGAAGAAGTATGAAAATAGAACTTTAACAATAAAATGAGGTCATTAGTTCCGAAGGTGTATTGCATCTTTTTCATCGGGAGGGGGCGGTGATCTTCCCCCGCTGGATGGCGAGATCCGGCGCCGACCTAACGTCGACTAGCGGGGTTTTCCTCAACGAGGCATCTCCCACCAGCGGGGTACTGTATCATCCGGGACAAGTTCTAACTGACCAGTGTCCCGGCATGTGTGGTAGTGTAGTGCATGTTAGTGTGTGTGTGTGTGTGTGTGTGTGTGTGTGTGTGTGTACGGGGTGAGAATAGGAGAGGAAGAGAAAGGAAAGATCACGCACGGTCCGTGGCCCGTTTGGTAGGGTACTGCTCCGGCATTCACCTGTTGATCGAAGAAACCACGGAAAACTACCGATCAGAGCAGCCGACCGCTAGAATTCTCCTCCAAACAGCGACTGAATTCGACCTCGCTGAAAAGCTAGTGTCGAAAATCCTGCCACCGTCGGGACTCGAACCTAGGACCTTCTGATCAGAGACACTGCAATGTCATCAGTTGATGCACAGAGATACCGCTCCCGGCCTGTGCTCATTAATCTTCTTTTCCAAACCTCCATCACATATTTGCCATTTTTCATTCCGTTAATCGCTAGTATAGTCTACTGCAAACTCAAGACTCGTACGGGGACAGCAGTAGATTTTCTTAGTCATCCTCCGTGATTTATTTTCTAAAGAGGCACTCTTAAGGACAAAGGTTTGGTTAGGATAAAGGTGTTCCGTTACATTTCATATCAGAACAGAGAAGATCCATTCGGCTTCTACGCGTCGGCCGTACGGAAGGCATCCCGTTGAAAGTCTTTGCGATATCTTGCAGTGTAAAGGATTCTCGAACGCCCTTGTATTCATTGTCTTACTTCTTTTACTTTTTCTCGCTGTACTGTGCGAGAGGAAGAATGAGAATTTTATTACTATTTAGATAAAATTAACATATACTATAAACATTTCATTTTTTGGCCATATTTAGCTGAACTAGTGTGTGTTACGAATGTAGAATCGAGTGTAATCGGCGTAATGTTCCTTTGTTGCCGCGCGGATCGCTAGAGTCGCTGATACATACGTCGTCATCGGGCATTTAACACGGAGCTGCGCTACTGTCCTGTACACACAAAGTGGTTCTGCCGTACTGCCTCTGGCGTAATTCATTAGGAACCAATCCTGTAAGCGACATGCGCAAAATAATGATCGTGGTACATCTGCCAACGTATTATTTAAATTATTTATTTTCTGGAATTTTGTTGTATTAATCTTTACCGAATTTTGTAAGGACACTACGATAATTCTGAAGAAGAGCCTGTAAAAATCTGATCTATTTATACCTACTTTTTGTGGTATCGATATCGGTTTCATATCACTTTTATTAGCATACATAAGTAGTTGTTCAGTAAGTACAAGTATCTTTGAATATTTTCTGACATATGTAACAGCTGTGCGTAGTATATCGGAAAGAAAAAAAAACATATCCCGCAATTTTTTGTCTCACATTTGCAACATTGAATACAAAATAACTGATAAATGATTAATGTTAGGAGTCTAAATGCTTCATTTTATTCATTCTTTATGAGAAGGAATGTAATCGTGTTTGGATATTGATTCTTTCTTTCGTATTTACTTCACTTTTCATTAATGAATTAAATTACAAACAAGTATTTGAACAACAAGAACGAATGAAATTGAAGAAAGGTCTGATCAAAACCGAAATCGTGTAATGTGAATTTTAACTTGAATTACGACGTACGTGCAGCTGTGCCTCCGAACCATGTTGGAGGTTCGCTGTATCGAGTTACTGCCTGTCACGGGTATATTCATTTAATGTTTGTGAAGTTCTAGATGATAATGGCAAACCACAACGTTTATCATCAAAACATACATATTCCTCCACCAACTCATCACGGTGTAGAGCCAAAATTCACAAACTGATCATTCGCCAGTTAAGCCAACATCAATATTTGCGTTGCGCTTGAACGCAGACCGTGGACGAGTTCATTCCGGGCTCTGCCGGTTGCTCATCGCTGGTGCATGTTCAGTGAACTCGCACTGTGTGGATCTATTGTTAGAACTGGTTCAGAAGTTAATTTACCGGCTCATTCCAATGAAAAAAATATTAAGGCACGCCTTATTAAACACCTAGGTTACCGGGTAAAATTTTAGTATCACAAAATATGGAGAGAAATTAGTCGTGTTGAAAAATCTTTTAATGAAGTTTATTAATTTAATTAACGAGTTTAATAATTAACTCATTAATATAATTAATGAGTTTATTAATTTATGAACGTTCTTGTGTGTTCGTTCTATACGTTCTTCTATATTCCGTGAATAACTGGATAAAGTGAAAATTGTTCCAGATTTTCAATTACTTCATTACTGACCAATAGAATGTTTGTTAACTGATCTATGCGACAATTCACAGCCACGTGGTTCGTGACGCGAACCGGTGCTGCGCAGAACGAGCAAAAGTTACTCCTAGCGCCGGAGTAACTCGCCCTTCTTGTTCCACCTTGGAAGAAAAATGTTTGATGGAAGAGGATTATCGCGTGCAGCTGTTTCTGAGTGCTGATGCGCACTAGGGATGTGTCCTTCACTTCTAAACTGTTCTTTCTCAACAGTTAACATTTCGTAACTGTTACGCAAAATAACAGTTCATTCTGTTATTGAAAGTTATCGGTTGAAATGCACGGAACTGCAATCTACTGGGTCTAATCCGAACTACCACAAGTTTTTACCATTTGTACGATAACAGCTTCACTGCAGCTAACGATGATGCAGCTAATCATGATTTGCCAGTGTTCAAATTATATTCGTTAATATATAATTCGTCGTTATTACCCACCATGTGCCACAATATTTTTCTAATTTATTGTATGCACAACAATAAGAAGTTTGTCCATTAAATTAAGTCAATCCAATATGTTTGTTAACTTATTGCTGCTTATGTGAGATCAAGTAATATTTTCCTAGGTCCGATAAAATAAAATGAGTTACGATGAAATAACTCGCATTGTAGTACTTCATATTCAACAGTCATTACCATTTTAGCTATAGGTAAGCAAAAACACAGTTTCTCATTATTTGTGGCACTCATCACTTCACTATGAACAAGTTGCATATTTGAAAGAATATTTGCGATCTGAACCCGAATCACTCTTATTTTAGTAATATTCTATACACATTCTATAAATGACTATTCATCCTTGGCAGTTCATCCAGTCTTGTTCATATCAGCTGTTTCTCTGACCAAACATGTTAGGGAAAGTAGTGCAAGCAAGCGCGGTAAGTTAGCTGCACAAGCTTTACGGTGCCACCAACGTTATCCGTTTTGCGTGGTTTAACTCTTAGCAGTCGGCCATGTGAGGTTGCTGGTCATGGACCTGTTATTTTTCAACTGTTATTAATAACAGTTGTTACGAGTCAACTGTTATTGTGATAACAGTCGTTGAAGAAAAGCTGAACCGCACTTGCGGGTGCGAGCGTGTCCACTAATGAATGGCACATTTGCATCCCCGCCCTTCGCCCTGGCCGTGGCCTTGGCGCAAAGGTCGCCGCTGAGGTCGGTGGCGCCGACAGCGCTGGCGGCGCTGCGGCCAGGAGCGCAATTAGCAAGTCTCGCCGCCGGAAGCGATAAGCCCCCGACATGAATATTCTCTTCTCGCGCCACGGAGCCTTGGCACGCGCCTCCCCCTCCCCCTCCGCATCGCTCGTGCGTCCTCTGCTGAATCCCCTTTCTGCACGCGAGACAATGGACGTCGGCTCCGAGAAGACTCCGTTTCTTTGCAGGGTATCCGAGTCAACTCTACTTCGCTCGATTTGTTCATTTGTTAGGAAATGTTCACTTCCCTTTTACTTAACACCATCTTTTCATCTTATTCTCTGGTCGTGAATGTATTTTTTTTCTCTACGTACTTCATCAAAGTTAATTTAATCTCTTTTGTTTTTGCTTTCTCGCTACTGCTTATGGAATATAGAGAAAATATTGTATTGCTGCGAAAAAAAAGGCGAATTTTCGACAGAAAAATCATTTTTGCCGGGCCCTCTTACGAAAAAGTGGATAAATCTAGTCCCTGTGTATAGTAAATTACTTCTTCTAACACAGGGATTCCCAAACTTTCTTTACCACGCCCCTATCTGACAATAGCAAAACGTTCCGTGTCTCCCTTCCACATTTGTATTTCGTAATGAATTAAACAAGTGTTACATTTAAAATCAATACATTTTTATCGTAAAATTTTATGCGTTCATTTTTTGACGTCTTGTTGAAATGTTAGGTTGTTTTTTGAGGTTAGGTCAGGAAAATGCAATACAATTTATGCGTATTTAATATTACAAGTTGTCTTTTAAATTAAACAAGGAACAAAAAAAATCATAGAAAAATCATGAGCTTGCATATCTTACCAGATTCCCTACACTCGTTTGAGAATCAGAAAGTACTCAACGTAAATCATTAGCAATATCTAGTTTGTGGCGATACTTTGTTTCAAGTGCTGAAAATGCTTTCTCCCACAAATAGGTGCTTGAAAAAGATAGATACAATCGCACTTGCTGTGCACTTTCAATACCTGACACAAATCGATGATTTGTCCATTTTATCAAAATCGTACTTGGCAACATGATGTTGAGTTAGAACGCGATTAGTCCGAGGTTTGGTGTTGCCAGAAAATGAGCTTCGGTTCTTTGACGAGTCACTCTAAGGGTGTACGGGGAGCGGTGGCTCAGGGCATCGATTGATGTCATTGCAGTGCCTCTGACCGGGAGATCCTACGTTCCAGTTCGACTCTGGCAAGATTTTCGACCTAGCTTGTCAGCTAGGTCTAATTCCGTCGCTGTCTGGAGGAGAAATGTAGAGGCCGACTGCTCTGATCGGTAGTTATCCGTGGTTTCTTCAATCAAACTCAGGTGAATGCCGGAGCAGTACCCTAACAAAAGGGCCTCGGACAGCGCGTGATCATTCCTTCTTCTTCCTTGCCCTATCCTCGCCCCTTACACACACACTTACACTAACATGCGCTACACTACCATATATTCCAGGAGACCGGTCGGAATCTCAGATCTTGCCCCAGCTGGAGTGATGCCCCGCTGGTGGGAGAGTTCTGGTTGGGGGAAACCCCACTAGCCAACGGTAGGTCGGTGCCGGATATCGCGATCCAGCGGGTGAAGATCACAGCCGTCTCCCGTGCAAAAAAACAAAACAAATAAAACAAAAAAAACCACAACAACAACATGCATTACTCGAACGGGACTAATGACCATAGTAGTTGACGCGCTCGGAAGCACTAACAAGCAAGCAACCGATGTAAGGGTGCGTTCACGGTCGAGCAGCGACAGACTCGAGATTGCGGGTGCGTAGAGAAGAATCCGTTTGTTATTCGGCCAACAGCGATCAACCACTCGCCGAGTCCCGAGTTGTGTGGGTGGGTTGCTCGCTATTTGCCGAGTGACGAACATCCCGTGCTCGCCGTACCCACCGCGTGTCGGTCTTTAGGACACATCAAAGGGAGCGAACATTCGCCAAACGCATCAGCTATTCGGGATGAGGCGAGCAGTATTTCGCTGCTCGGCGAATGCTGTATGTGTGGAGCCGCCTTAAGAACAAGCCAAAATGACAGGTCGCTAAACAAGTGAACATCATATGGAATTGAGAGAAGTATCCCTCCGCCGCGACAGCTGTTCAGCTACGCCTCTTCTTTAAGTTTAAGCGAGTTAAGTATCCGTGAAATATTGAAATTGAATTACTTATGTGGAAAAATCCCTTAACACCCTCTCATAACTGCATAAACAAAACTGCAACGAATGTAAATCCAGCTCGCCACCTTACAGCACATGCGCTGGAAACACGTGAACCAACTCACACTAAAGACTCGGTTTCAAAATAATCATAATAATTATCACACAAAAAGTAAATTCAATGTAATGTACACAGAAACATTTTTTACACGTGAGCACATAGACCCACAGTAATTCCTAATTCCTAATTTCAATGATTTCTCGTGGCGCACAATATTTTTTTCGGACGAGGACATCACAAGAGGAAGCATCGAAGCCATTTTCTAGTTCGCCAACTGTAAACTAACGAATGGAGGAAGGAGAGATTAATGGGCTCAAGGACACGACTACAGAACCTTCAGTTTTGTTGCCAGCAATAGCTGTCAAAATAGTCCTTTCTTACAAAAAGCATTCTATATTCCCGTATGGTTGGAGTCAGCAAGCTCAGAAAAAATGAATGGTGAAGTGTGGATATTTAATTTTACCAGAGCTAACATTTCATTTTCCGGAGTAGAAAATGACAATTCTCCAATACTATTATTTTCATTAGTAGAGTATAAAGATTAATAATAAATGTCGAATCAAATGCAAACTGACGTCAACAATTTACACGTAAGCTTCCAAATTGGTGATAGGTTCCCCAATGCGTTGATAGGTTGTCCAAAGCGAACATATTGTGATTTTTAGTCCGTTATTCCCATATTATCACCTTACAAAAAGGAAACTGATCAGCTTTTTAGTATTCATTTTAAATGAAATGCGCCACTCGCAACATCCATATCTACGATCAGCTGTAAAACTAGCTGCAAAAACCTGTCAAAGCGTTTATTCGCATCTTCGCTCTTATCGGTAGTCGCAAAGCAGGACTCTAGACTACAGCGCTGTCAACATAAACGCTTTCATTTTGTTTCCATGAGAACGTTCCCGGTGGTTTGCTGTTATCGGTGCTCTTATCGTTTGTCGCTGTTTCAACATTACCGTTCTCTAAGAATTTTATGCCTTTTGAAAATTTACCCTTCTAAACCAGCTTTACCCAAAGTTAGGTGAACTAAAATGAATTTTGGAAGTCAATGTTCCGACCCCCGTACTACATAGGTGGGAATAATTTGCTCCAACATCTACGCCCTGTCGAAAATGTACCCTTCCCAATCAGGTTTACCTGATGGTTGGAAAATCCGCTAAGTTTGGTTTGGAAGCCAATCTGCTAACCCCCATTTCTCTGAATACGGAACAATTTGTAAATGTTGATTCTCTGTTACTTGACGTAAAGTTATGGGTTTTGGCTAGGTGATAACGTGGCTTGCAATTCGTATCGTTTTGATTTATTGAAGCAGTCGAAGCTAACATGCTGTATCGATACTTTGTGCATTTGCATATCTTTTTAGTTATTTGTTTGTACTTTATTATTCTGTATCTAAGAGGATGATAAAGAGTATTTTTCGTCGGAGTAAATTGGTAATCGGAGATAAGTTTCTTCTCGGTTTATTGAGAGAGTCGAAGTGTTGTGGACCCTGAGTTCATGGAAATTTGGATCCGAGACGACGGTCAATAAAGCCCAAATTGTTTTATAGAAGTAACTATTTTGGGACATTATTTTCAAAATGGGGTTTTATGCTTTATCATTGTTTCTGAAGAAGGCATATTATTTTATTAAACAGTTTAATTGTCTTATCCATAAATTGTTACGTTTATAGTAGGTTACAAGTTTGTTTTTAATATATTATTGCAAAACATGGAGTGCTAGTAGTGTGCGTATTACTTTCTCCGAACTTTGCTTGTGTGTTACTGACCCTCCCATGCTATTTCACTTATCTTCTTCGATCTTGATTTCGCCCACATGGAGTAATGCTTGTTACGTTTGATTCGCAGGTGAGTGGCTGTTTTTATACCGTGTTCTCCTCTAATCTGGACCAGTGGTAAGTACAATTAAGAAATCTCGTCTAAAAATTAAGAAAACTTGCACTTGTTAAGAAAATGCGTACAAATTCTGTTAGTATTATAAGTTATAACTAGTGGTACTACCACAGTACATACTCTCTCGCATAATTTCTAATTTGCAATTTTCAAAAATATCGTGAATTCAACTTAAAAGAGAACCTCGTCATTCTTTTGAGCGTTCCTTCTATGAAAAAAAGTGAAGAAAAAATTTGGACGGTTTTTGAGAAAATTGTTTTTTATAAATCGCATTAATTTCAAGCTCAAATTAAGTGAAATTTCTAGATTTTCAAATAACAATACATGTCGTTTTTTAAGAGGCGATTTTTTTAAACCGACTTTTTCTAAGGCGAAAATCCTTATGTTCAATTTTGTAGTTTTCAAATGTTAACTTCTTGGAATTTTCGAAAATACGGAGAGTCCGCCAAAAATGGAATTAGCACCATCTTTTATACTGTCCCTTGATACATAAGAAGAAAGCAAAAATTTGCTAAAGCAAAAATTTGGTGCCATTTTAGAGAAAAAGTTGTTTAAAAGTATTTTAAAAATTCCTATATTTCGCGCAAAATTACGCGGAAACTAATCTTACTTTCGAAAAATTGTATGACATTATGACATGACATTTTTTCAAGATGTATTTTAACGAACAGATTTTATTAAGAAAAAATCTCTATCTTCAATATTATATTTTAAGAAAGACTCCAAAAAAGTCATTAGTCCCGTAACTGTTTGCTCGGGAGGTGGCGGTGATCTTCCCCCGCTGGATGGCGAGATCCGGCGCCGACCTACCGTCGGCTAGTGGGGTTTCTCCCTAACCAGGACTCTCCCACCCGCGGGGCACCATCCCAGTCGGGACAAGCTCTAAGCTCCGGAATATGTGGTAGTGTAGTGCATGTTAGTGTAAGGGGAGAGGATAGGACAAGGAAGGGGAAGAACAGATCGCGCGCGGTCCGTGGCCCGTTTGTTAGGGCACTGCTCCGGCATTCGCCTGGTGTTGTTCAGAGAAACCACGGAAAACTACCGATCAGAGCAGCCGGTCGCTTGAATTCTCCTCCAGACAGCGACTGAATTCGACCTAGTTGAAAAGCTAGTGTTGAAAATCCTGTCGCCGTCTGGAGTGGGAACTGGGACCTCCCGATGCGAGATGCTGCAGTGATGGATGCACTGAGACGCCGCTGTCGTTTCTTTTTTCTATATTTTCTCTATATTATATATAGACCGCTGAAGCCGGATGTCTAGAGAAATATGTTAAGATGACTAGCATTATTTGTGCGAGTAACAGCGCCAACGCCGCCGCCGCCGAGCTGCTACAACAGCAGCGGCGCCAATGTGCGGGCGTGTTGGCGCGCCCCCTCGCCTCCAGCGGCCGCCGCGCGGCGCTTAAGCTGTTTGCCGCCGCCTCTCGGCTGTTGGGCGTCGGCTGCGGGCGACGCGACGCGGAGACGCGACGCGACGCGACGGGGACGGCACCAAGTGGCCGGCGGGGGCGGGGGCGGGGGCGCGGGCGCTGATGAGGTCAATCGGGGCCAAGTGGGCCGCTCTGAAAGCGCTTCCGCCAGCGCTCTCTCGCAGCGCCCCTTCAGCGCGCGCTGCAAAGGCAGAGGGGAGCGCTTTGCCACGCACTTCGCGATAAACCAGTGGTGTTGCAGGGAGTCTTGGAAGGGGGAGTTGATTATTTATTAGTAGTATTATTATGGCCGAGGTGGCGAAGAGCGAGTACCGATTCAGCGCTTCGGTCCGAAGGGTCGCGGGTTCGAGTCCCGCCTTGGGCATGGTTGTTTGTCCCTTGTCTTTGTATGTGTTGTCGCGGAGGGTCTCGCGTTCTGCTGACCCCAGATCAGAGGAGCCCGCAAGTGTGTTGGTGTCTAGTGTATGGTCGAATATGCGTCCCATCGGGACGTGAAGGGTAACCGGCTGTCGGCTGGAAAAAAAACAAGAAAGAAGTATTATTATGATGCAACGCGTCTCTTAACCCTTGTTGGGCGTTGAGCGCTTTCTTCTGGAGTAATCCTCCGTTAGTAATTATTCAGTATAGTAAATTACTCACTATGTTTGTCAAGTCTCGTCACGTCGTGCCTTTTATCCCTTCAACCAGGGTCTCGACGCCGTTAGATCTCGGGGTTCCTGGCCGGTCACCCAACCAGGAGCACGCGAGTCTCGAATTCGCTTAACCTTCGTGACTTCACGGAGCGTAGTAAAGGAATTCGGTTAGCGCCGTCGGCAATGATGAAATTGCGCGTTGAAGACATCAGGAATGAATGGAGTTCGGAATTGTTGAAATTGGGGATTGGTGGAATCCCGAATTGGTAGAATTGAGGGTTGTTCCAATTGACCTACGGAAATTCGGGCTTGGCGGGGATTGCGTTTGCAGGAGATTTGCATTCGTACATAAATTCCAGACATCGTTAGAACTCGAACGTTGTGGTCCGAGTATTGGATAAACGATTACACTAGTATAGCCTGAGACCTACTATTTACCTTCGTAGTTACTCTTAACATCTAACTACACTGGAAATTCGGCATGATTGTACATCGCACTGCTTGAATGAGTATGTACTTTTTCGACCGATGTTTATTACTATTTACTGTTTTTTTTTAATCTATAATTTACGGTTATTTAACCAGTTTGAAGGATTCTAATATCTTTGGCAACTCAAGTAGTGAATATTACGTTTGCACACAGGTCACATGCAAGTTTCGGGATGACAATATTTCATGTGGAATAAGGACTTGACTTTGAAAGCTCTGAAATATGATATTCACAATTCGCAAAACCTCGGTAACTTCATTCCTACTATCCGAGCGACTCCGTCTGGAAAATCTTTTTGCAAGGGGTTGTCCAACCGATTCATTGTTATAAATCTGGGTAAGAAGTCTTATATTTTCAATGAATTACTGTTTTCTCAAAGTGAATTATTATGTGTGATCAACATGCCTATCTTTCGTAAAAGAAATGATCTAAAATAAACTATTTCCTGATTTAATCTACTAAGATTCACAAAGTAGGTCATTGTGGTTTGAAGTTACAGCACTTGATTTATTTACACGCAAGAGTATTTCCAATTTAGCCCAAGTGAACTGTGCAATTTGTTTAATTGGACAACTCCCGATGACTGAGAAGACTGCCAACGAGGTCTGACGAGAAGATAAATTTCTTTGTTTGCGCACAAGCGGCGACGTGGCGTAGCCTCCATTAGAAGTTTGTTCACTCAGAACACTACTCACTTAATGGAGCTAGATTGGTCCACTTAAAGGCGTGCCAGTTGCACTACTTGTCAGTTCTGCTGTCGCACAATATTGACCTTTCACCGACTCTCGTCTCCAGTCATTGAAGTTGCGATACGAATCTGCATTTACCGAGCGGCCCCACATCATTGCTTTGATGTCGCCAATCGATCTGTTTTCTTTCAGAAAAATACTACAGAGCCTGTATCCAATAAACGGTTCAAAGGAAAATCGCGAATTTATTGCTTTCAGGGTTCTCATACCGGCCGATTCTTTCGAGCACTGCAGGAGATGTTCCTTTGAAATTGTTACAACTGTTTTTTGTTCGACACTGTTTAAGAACACTACGTTCGATTTCTATTTTGAATCTAACATAGAAAACTTGTTTGCTCTTACATTTTACTGTTATCAACTTTCTCTAATTTCATCTTCCAATATGTGTAATCGTTGTATCGAAGCGCATTTTCAAACCGGGAGCGGTAGCTCAGTCCATCAACTGATGTCACTGCAGCGCCTCTGACCTGGAGGTGCTAGGTTCGAGTGCTGACGACGGCAAGATTTTTGACACTAGCTATTCAGCTATGTGGAATTCAGTCGCTGTCTGGAGGAGAATTCTAGCGGCCGGCTGCTCTGATTGGTAGTTTTCCGTGGTTTCTCCGATCAACATCAGGCGAATGCCGGAGCAGTGCCCTACCAAACGGACCACGGACCGCGCGCGATCTGTTTTTCCTCATCCTATCCTCTCGCCTTTCCCCACACACTTACACTAACATGCATTACACTATCATATATTCCAGGAGACCGGTCGGGAGCTTAGAGCTTGTCCCGGCTGGGGCGATACCCCGCTGGTGGGAGAGTCCTGGTTAGGGGGAAACCCCGCTAGCCGACGGTAAGTCGGCGCTGGATCTCGCTATCCAACGGGGAAAGATCACAGCCATCTCCCGCGAAACATGCATGCACTACACTAACGGGACTAATGACCAACTCCGTTGACGCGCCCGGAAACACGAAAAAATCAATCAATCAATCACATTTTTATGTACGTCACAAGCTTCGTAATATCGGTGGACTATTTAGATCAGAATGCTGCTGATCAAGCCATATTTTATAAGAAACTTAAGGCCACATTATTTGCTTACAATAAGTTTGTCTGCCTTTTCGCCCATAGTTCCATGTCGTAAGGAAGGGTTTAATGAAGTAGTTGTCGACAAACAATTGATATCCCTAACATAAAACTCTTGTCAAAGGAGAGGAAAAGCTTCATTAAATGTCTTTGTCATTCTAGAAGAATAAACTGTATTAACCTTTAAAGGTAAAAGAATGGCAGTGTAACTAGAGATTCAACGCCATTCAGTTCTCCCATTCAATCGAACTCAAAAGCGGATCAAAACTAAGCACGCTTTTTGGGCGAGTTCTATTGAGTGGCTTCGTCATTTCACGAAGCGCCAAACCCGGGCTCGGCCTTTCATGGTCGCTTTTAGCCTCGAACCCGCCACTCGGACATTGTGTTAGGATTTCGCTCCACGTTCGCGTTTTCGTCTTTTTGCCGCCTTCGAATTCACTCGCTTTTAACGAAAATTCTGAGCCCGTACACCCCCCCCCCCCCCTCGTGCCCCCCCTTCACCTTCCTTCCCCCCCCCCCTCCCCCCGTCCCAACCCCGTCCCTTGCACCCCTCCTCAACGGCCCAGCCAGCGCGCCCACCTCCCTCACCGCCGCCCCAACCCCACTTCAACCAGTAGTCCTCTTCCCGTTTTTTTTTTTTTTTTTTTTAATTTAATAGGTTATGATGAGTGGTACTTAGATTACTTATTAAATAACTTGACATCTGTATTCATTTCTTATTAAGTAACTTATAATTAACTTACAACTATTGCTCCAATCAGGTTCCAATGCAGCGAATTTGATGAGCAATGAATCACAGCGATATTTGTTTTTAATTCTGGTTCTGAATTCTAATAGCAGAGTCTGAACAGCACCAGAGAGGGGATTTTGTGTAAGATTTGAGTAAAAGTTGGTGGATTTTGTAAGTAATGTGCTGTTTTAACGGTTCGAGGTTAAATTCATTATGGATTATGAGTTTGGAAATGTACCATGGGGCATTCGCCATTGTTCTAAGGAATTCCAGGAGACCGAAATAATCGGAGTTCGTGTTATAAAAAATCGTTTTATCTGAGTAATATAAATTTCCGTATTACCATAATCTCTTTGCTGGGACTGAAGTTAAGTTCGTGTTACTGCGAAATTCGTGTTAAGTGAGTTTGTGCTAACGAAGGATTATTATATATTCTATTACTTGAATTTTATTTATATTTTTTTCAGGCGTTTTTCTCCAAAATTGTTATTACGCGATGGCTTTGAAAGAACTCGAGGCCCTGGGAGATTGAAACGGATATTTTAATTTCGTGGGATGCTTTACATTAAGCCTCAAACGCATTTTCAAAATTTTCTCAAAAATGGCTTCAAATTTTTTGATCAAACTTTGTTCCTGGATAGCGTAAAAGACGCTTAAAAGAATGACATAAGCCTCGTGTTCGTCTACTTTTTTTCTCGAAAATTGCAAACTTTGACTGAGACGCGGCTCATCCCATACAGCCAAGAATATAAAGATCGCATTGATCATGTTAAGGAAGTTAATAATTAATTAATTATTAATTAAAGTTACAGAACGTCCATTTATAAATAACAAATTCGCTCCTGTTCATTCCCATTCATCGTTCATCATGAGTATGCTGAGAAAACGCAAGACACTATAACTTGTGTATTCAAAACGTTGCTATATTGTGCAAGAATATATTCGTCGCAATACGCAATGCGGAAATGTAATGGCCAGTTTATAATATATGGCACGCAAAGTAATCGGATCAGAAATAATTGCACATAAACGACTGACAAACTACAATTAATCCCGTATCAATATTTTTGTAAATATCTATTTCCATAATCGGAGAGACCTTCGCTTTTTAGTAGATTTAGTGTCTGATGATCAGAGCTGTGCAATGGTTACAAACTGCAGTCTACGTTGAGCGATCTTATCCTTAACTTGGCAACGTACCTTGCGAGATACGTAGGTTTTGAGACGAAATAGCTATTATTATAACAAGGAAATCATTTTGATTCGGTGACCCGGGGCCTACTGACAACGTCTTTGAAGAATATTATGATGTGCTGCACATAATTGACTGCAATGATGAAGTGCTAGAGCGGAAACGAAGACTGAGGCGAGATGGGAAGCAAGAGAGAATGCAAGAAATGAATGCAAGAAAAGAATGCAAGGGGTCGATGGAGCAAACATTGTTTTCGAAAGGGGTTGATGCGGTTCCTGAGCAAGCGTTCAGCGGTGTGCGGCGAGTAAAGGAAGATGACGCCCAACACCTGGACCCCACCATCACAACCCATAAAATACTTAGGACTTCCTCTGGACACAAAACTAACGTGGAAAACACACAGAGATATCAAAATTAAACAAGCAAGAAATAAATTATTCCAACTCCGGCCACTAATAAACAAACTCGTATCCCTGTCATACACAAACAGTACAACACTATGCAAAACTATAATCAGACCACTACTGCTTCATGCAAACTCAATAGGGACGAACGCAGCCCCCACAAATGTCAATAAATTCAAGAAATGCAAAATAAATTTTTTAAGATTAATCACAAACGCCCCTTGGTTCATAAGTAATAAACCATTATTAGCACCAAATAGCACAAATATCACACAACTTCTACCGAAACCTAACAGACATACGAGCGGCATCCCATTACAAACTACCGAAACATCCAACTCGCATCCGAATAAAAAATAATTTCCTTTTGAAGAAGGACTTTTCTGCTGAATTCCGGATGAAGAATGTCCAATGTCCACAACGTCTTCTCTCTTCGGTCGCCGCGTCGATGTATATTCTTTGGCTCTGCTTAACATGATACAGATGACACCGGTTATAGGGAACTGTTATAGTCACTGGTCCCGTTTCACTTCTTTTTCTAGGGATTTTATCCAGACAACAGACGGTTACCCTTTACGTTTCGATGGGACGCATATTCGACTATACACTTGCCGCCTCGTCTGATCTGGGGTCAGGAGAACTCGAGACCATCCGCGACAACACATACAAAGACAAGTGACAAACAACCATGCCCAAGGCGGGACTCGAGCCCGCGACCCTTCGGACCGAAGCGCTGAGTGGGTACTCGCTCTTCGCCACCTCGGCCATCCAGGTCGGCAGAGGGGGATGACTCAGCAATTCGCGTCTCCTGTGGGGAAGGGGTTGCTTAAGCCGGCGCAAACGCAAGGCAATGTACGAGTCCGTGCGCGCTGCACCGCCCAGCTGCACTCTGTGCGGCTGCAGCTGCGCTAATTGCGCGCGCGCTTTTTGCGTCCGCCGCCAGCGGCCGGCGACGTCACGCGTTAATCACGCGCGGCAGGCAGGCGCATTCCCGCCGCAGGGCAAAAGCGCCGGCAAAAACTGGAACGCACTGCGCGAAGCCTCCACACCATGATTCACTCGGCAAGGAAACGCGCCGCGGTGAATTTAATTTCCTTCCTGGGAGTCATCTTTCACCCAGGATTGCACCGGGAGCGGTAGCTCGGTGCATCCACTGATGTCACAGCAGCGCCTCTGACCGGGAGGTCCTACGTTCGAGTCCTGACGGCGGCAGGATTTTCTACACTAGCTTTCAGCTAGGTCGAATTCAGTCGCTGTCTGGAGGAGAATTCTAGCGGACGGCTGCTCTGATTGGTAGTTCTCCGTGGTTTCTCCGATCAGCACCAGGCGAATGCTGGAGCAGTACCTTAACAAACGGGCCACGGATCGCGCGTGATCTTTTCTTCCTCTTCCTTGTCGTATCCTCTCCCTTTAAACAAACATACTTTTACTAACATGCACTACACTACCACATATTCCGAGAGACTGGTCAGGGACTTAAAACTGGTCCCGGCTGGGGCGGTGCCCCGCTGGTGTGTGTGTCCTGGTTAGGGGGAAACCCCGCTAGCCGACGGTAAGTCGGCGCCGGATCTGGCCATCCAGCGGGAGATCACTGCCACATCCCGTGAAAAAACATGCACTACACTAACGGGACTAATGATCAAAGCTGTGCAGGCGCCCGGAAACACGAAAAAATCAATCAATCAATCAATCAATCAACAAAAGATTGCTCTCTGGCTTGGACTAATGCCGGCTTTACGGATAGCAAAAGGTTTCTGCAATATCTTTCAACAATTTGTTGCTGTTTCTTGCGGTCATCTTTCCACTAGCAAGAACAAGACTGGGCAACATGTTGCCAGAAAGTTATGAGGTAGATCTTTCCGACAAGGTATTGCCGATCGTTTTTCATTGTAACTTTTTGTTGCGACGCGTGGAAAAAGGCGCGTAAACTTAAGTGAGGTTGTACCTTCACTCCGACGTGGCTAGGAGATGGGAGAATATGCGAATCGTGGTCGCTGTTATTGTGCTGAATGAAGAGATAACGTCAACGTTTTGTGAGGACATGTGACTGTATTTTAAGACGAAAGGAAAAGGGGCTTGTGCAAATTCGATTCAGGAGCCTCAACATTTGTTTATGAACTTCGATTCACGTGGATCTCGCAAAGTAATTTTCTTTTTATAAAAAGTGCAATTATTAATTTGATAAAAAGTTTTAAAATATCTATTATCTACTGATAATGTATTATAGATTAATCTTGAAATTGATTTAGGTTAGATATATTGATATTTTCTTTTAATTTATTTCTTCCTGTTCGACTTTCGTCTTTCAGGGATTTTGACGGGTAAAATGTTAGTATTTTTAACGTAACAAAATTAATAATTAGGGAACATCTACAGCTAAACCAAAATTTGAACCATTCGATAATCAATCATAGAGGGTTTGTAATATTTATTACTTCTTTTACTTTACTTAAGTTTTTTCACACACCCATTTTACAAAAGAACGCATATAACAATTCCAAATAATACGTCTATGTATTTCCTTAACCGTTCTTCCTGTGCATGTGACCGTGGTCATCATTAGCGTCTTCCAGCAATATCTTGCGCAGACTTCAATCCAATTCTAGACTCAGCATCAGCCGGCAATGTCTTTCCGAGGACGGAAACACACGAGTTTACACTACGGCCGGAATATCTAGCAAGAAATATTGCCAACATCAGAACTATTTATTGCCGCAATGTTTACATTGGCAACTTTTCTTGCGAAATAATATTGCTCGCCATTTTCTTGCAAGTGAAGAGCCAGCTCAAGAGTACAGCGTTGGCTATTATTGGTAAATCATCGAGCAGGGTCTTTGTGTGCGTAAAATCGATGTCGTCAGGCTTTCTTACAGTAGTGAAATTCCCGTACACGGGGGATACGTTTAATGGAATATTGTGCTGCTTGTAAAATTAAATTCAACTTTTGAGTTATAAGCCTTCCGTATTCATTATCTTATTCATCTCTCTTCGAACTTCATATCTGCTTCTGAAAACACAGTATTCTCTAAAACTTTCTGGAAGCATTACAAACTTGTCGTTGGAAACTTCGTAATTATCATAATGTAAATTATCTTGAAAGGTTTCGTTACTCTCTTGCGTTTATTCCGTGAAATTCGTCGTACTTTAATGCTGTTCTGAGATGTCAGAGGTCACAGCTGATGATTCTATTAGTTAATTGAAGATTAGCTACTTAGGAGGTTAATCAAAATGTTGATATAGATGAGGATACACCGCATCTCTTCAAGGAATTTTAAACTACATAACAACTTCAAAATACGAGTATCAACACCGTCTTCTAGATATCTTCATTTTTGCCTACAACATTCCCAACTGTTATTGCATTGAATGACGAATATTTCCAAGAACGTTTAATCGAGAACCTTCTTATTATTTACTTCTTATAAAATGCGTCTCCTCTGAAAAGCTCATGGAACGTGCAGCAAAACTACCGAGACTTTTCTGCCTCTGGTTGTCACTAGATATTACTTCAGCACTATTGTCGTAATTACACCATTGTTACATATGCATTTTGTTCTTTGCCAGTATAAAAAATGAAAAAATGCTGCCATTTTCCGGAAAATTTAGAAAATATCACTGGCGCTTCATGCAAAGAATCACCACAAATTAAAATATTTTAATTGTCTCCGGAAGGACACAACTCGATCTTACTTCTGGCTTATTTACGAAGTTTCAGCTTAAAAATTTGTAATCTAATAGTTGTGTGTGACGCACTTGCATCCATCCACACAGACATCCCGATTTTGGGATTGAAGAGAGCGCGAGTCTGCTCGCCACCTGCATTATTCTCAACGCTCTTTGGAAGAGCACTCGTGGAACTTAACCCCGGGGCGCGTGTGAAGTTGCAGCTCAAAAGTTCCGTAAAGACGGATTTCATATTCAGTCGCTATCAGGAGGAGAGATTTAGAGGCCGGCTGCTCCGATCGATAGTTTTCCATGGTTTGTCGGATCAACACCAGGCGAAAGCCGGAGCAGTACCTTAACAAACGGACCGCGCGCGATCTGTCCTTCCCCTTCCTTGTCCTATCCTTTCCCCTTACACACACACACACACACTTACTCTGACATGCACTACACTACCACATATTCCGGGGGACCGCTCGGGAGCTTAGAGCTTGTCCCGGCTAGGGCGGTGCCCCGCTAGTGGGAGAGTCCTGGTTAGGCGGAAACCCCGCAGGACGACGGTAGGTCGGCGCCGGATCTGGCCATCCAGCGGGAGAAGATCGCCGCCATCTCCAGAGAAAAAAAAACATTCACTACACTTACGGGACTAACGTCCTCCCTAGTTGACGCGCGTGGAATCACTAGCGAGCAACCAACCAAGGGCCTTCGCGCACGAGAAGTGGGGAGGCGCGGGGGCCGGGAGGCGCAGGGGCGCGGCGTTGCGTCACTGTCGCTGCACGCTCCAACGGCGCCATCGAGCCAACGGCCATCGAGCGCTTCCTGCCGATCGCTTGGCGAAGGCTGGCGCCCAAGCGCTTCGCTCCGGGGCTCCCAGCTCGCCACTCGTCCACGAGCAAAGAGAACCCTTTTACTTCCTCGTACACATACGGAGTAATATTGGCCGTAATGTTGGAGAAAGTTTTGTAATGCTGGGCGAAAAAATGGCGAATTTTCGTCACAACAAAAATTCATTGCCTGGCCCTGACACGAAAATAAAATAAACCCGTTTCTGATATGTAGTAAATTACTCCCTCTAACACGTTAAGTCGTCAGATTTTAGAAATTGTGTGTCGTTAATACCGAAAGTGTTTTTTTTCTTCTTCAAAACGTCCGTCCGTCCGTCCGTCCGTATGTCCGTCCGTATGTCCGTCCGTATGTCCGTCCGTATGTCCGTCCGTATGTCCGTCCGTATGTCCGTCCGTATGTCCGTCCGTATGTCCGTCCGTATGTCCGTCCGTATGTCCGTCCGTATGTCCGTCCGTATGTCCGTCCGTATGTCCGTCCGTATGTCCGTCCGTATGTCCGTCCGTATGTCCGTCCGTATGTCCGTCCGTATGTCCGTCCGTATGTCCGTCCGTATGTCCGTCCGTATGTCCGTCCGTATGTCCGTCCGTCCGTCCGTCCGTCCGTCCGCCCGTATGTCCGTCCATCCATGAACACCATTAGCGCATACACCGTACGTAGTAATTTTTCCAAAATGGATATTCCCCGGCCGATCTGGCTCGACTCCATGCTTTGCGATTTTGAAAAGAAAAAAAAATCGTTAAAATTTGCGAGTACTTCACAAGACGCCCCAGGGAAATTTTCAAAATTTTCTGAAATATAGGTCCAAATGATTTCTTTAAATCTTTTGAAAAAATAGAATGAAATACACTTACAAAGATGGCATATATCCGTTTTTTACTGTTGAGTCTGAATTTTCGAAAATTTGAAAAGTTTGAATTTGTTTGGCTTATTCCTACTATTACAAAATTGAAGATGGAGATTTTCCTTTCAGTGAACATTTTTTCTCCATATTTTGTTCTTCCATCAATGTTATGCACATTTTTTTGAAAATTTTAGTCCTTTTCATGCAGTATTGCGTGAAATGTGGACAATATTTAAAAAAATAACAAAAAAAAAAAGATTTTTCTCAAAAAAATTTTTTCTTAAGCTAGTGCTAAATGTGCTGTGTAAGATGACTTAAATGGCATTTTATTTTATCATTTGTTGTTGTTTTTTAAAAAATTACAAAAATATAATTTTTATTCACTTGTCTCTCACGTCATTAATATTTAAATTAGCGGCGATTTGTTCACATTATTGTATTTATGAGAACACGTGCTTCAAATGATGCCTTATAAAGTATCTCGAAAGCTTAAAAGTTTTCTGTGAAAATGACCTCATAATTCAGCAGTTACAGTAACGCTTTAAAGGCCTTTTCTTAAAAACTGCTTCACATTTTTAAAGGGAAATTTCTATAGCGCACGGGCTTTTTATAAATTTGTTTGCAGAATTACGTAACTTTCTTAATTTTGTGCTCTTGAAAAAGTGAAAAGTTATGGTCCAATTCAGAAGATGTGAGCAATTATTAAATCAGAATTAGAATTATTCTAGTAATGGTGATAAAAGTTCATGATTTCTTTCACAGGGGAGCTATTGTCAAACGTCTTTCGTTTGTTTCCGCACTAATTTTGGGTATTGCTTCATTTTTTCAATATTTCTGTACGTAAATTTGCATGGAAGCGTTTTGATGTATTTAATAATTATAGTGTGTTTTACATAACCATAAATAGACGCGTTTACAGAGTAAAACATTTGATTATTGAAAGTAAAACAGATGCTCGCAGTGTGAATTACACTCACACGACTTTTTCATGATACTTGTGATTGATTTGAATTAATTCATTACCTTTGTACACTCAACCTATTAGTGAAATAGTATCAATTATAACACAAACAGTCCTTACTGGGAGAAACATTGCGGTGTCATTAATTCACATGCGCAATTTTGCAGTCAATAGCACGTTAATCAGCGCTTGACGTCATTGTTTCTCACGTGTCGCTGGGTGATTGCTTATGAAAAATGTACGACTTCATCTACGCTTCAAAAAGCCGTTACAACAACAATCATTGGACAGTGAGTCAATATGTCCCGAAACGGCTGTAATTCCTCTTGGCCACCGTGAGTCGCTGAAAGCAATCAATCGATCCCTCGAACGCCGCGAGACGAGCTGACAGGTCGGCTGCTGCTCTGCCTAACCGCGTGAGTGCGCCACCGCAGCTATTTAATTGCAACAAACATCGTTAGCATAGTGGCTGTGCGACCAAAGCGGTGGCCTAGTTAACTCATCTCTGCCGACCTCTGCGGGCTGGAAATTGGAGAGGGCGTGGCCATTAGTGTAGCAGTTACCGCGAGCGCCGCTGTGAGGATTAATGGCAGCAGCTACTGTTGCTCTGAGGCTGCAGGGTTTCAGCTTCTTATCTTGAAATCATTTATGTGAACGTTATGAAGGATTAATGAGAAATTGTTTATTATTGTTGTTATTAGTAATATTACTCGGACCGAGATATTCGAATCCCTTTCTAAGTTTGAAGACAATGATACGTGATTGAGCACTCAGAACTTTCTTAAAAAATTTAATTTTAATTTCATAATATAAACATATACAACAGACTGTTGTATGAATATCCATCGTTGAATAATTGTATATGTTCTTTATATTTTACAACTGTAAAATTTCATATACAAGTATTAAACAATCGATATTCGTACCGAAGTTATTGTATACATTCACTGAAATGTCTATTCAATCTATAATGCAAGAATCTAAAATTATGAAGTAATATTTTTTCTTCAGTTTAATAATGAATGATATGATTTCATTTCAAAATCGAAAATCGGTAATTCCAGCTTTTTAATTAAAATACGGCGCTTAGTACATATTAAACGGCACTCGAGTTTCACAGCCCCCCGAATGTCTTGCTGGAATATGTCATAAAATCTTGTTTTTTTTTAAGGAAACCTTTACCCAAGAAAAACAAAACAAAAAAACAATTATAAAAAATATAATTTATGCAATAAAAATATGAATCTTTATTTATTTATTTATTTTACGTCAAAAAAACAGTTAAAAACTGCGTATGACGTGCTATGGGGAAAAGTGAATTGTGTGCACATTTTCAAAATTCTGTGATCCCTACACTAAGTCATATACTACTTAAATTTTGAATTTTGAAAGGAGAAAAAACAAAACTCCCATGTAGTAAAATCTATTTTCAAAAATAAATAAGCAATAAATTTTGAATTTTGAATCTTGCAAATTCCTCCAGTAAAATTCCAAAATATGTAAGTTTCAGGAAGCCCAAAACGTGCAATGTCGTGCAGTAACCCTTCAAACGTGCAATATTATGCAAAATGAAACTAGTACTATAATCATGTCAGTTTCACGATTCAAATTTCTGTCAAGGTTTCATCCAATTTCAAGTTAGCAAAGAAAGATGCAATTACACGGGAATCCGTTCTTTACTTATGACTAAGGTCCGGAAGTTTATTAAAAATATTATTTATATTTTATTGCTGTTTGTCTTCGTAACGTGGCATATTTCTCTTGGAATTAATATGCATATTTGTCTCCTCAAATCGAAAAGTGTTCTTCAGAAATGTGAACGCGAATGCTATTCATGAGAAATAGTGGGAATGTCTTTCGTTCGTTGCAGCAGTATTTGTCTGAACTTCTTTTAGATATCATGGCACTTGTAACCAGAAACGATGGATTATGAAATTTATGATAATTTATCTTTGACCAATAATTAATGGCATTGGAATTGATACTTCGACAATGATACTGACGAAATCATTATATTTTACTTTAAAAATTATCTCTGGAATACCAAGTGGAGTCAAAAATGGAAAATTATTGTTAAAATTAAAAGTTTCGTAATTGTTCATGAATACATCAATCTGTTAATTGTTAGAGCATGCACCATTAGTTCTGACGTATATCTTCTGTCTCCTGGCCCCTTTCGATTGCTGTCGGTGTTGCTGGCTGGGATGAGATTTGTAGAATTGCCATCAGGCAGCGTCCGCGTCCAGGCGGAAGGGAAGGAAACGACGCGCCTGGCCATTTGCTCTGATCGATTGGCAAACACAAATGCTGCGCACGCCACGCAAAGCTCCACCTCCTCCCGGTCGCATCCAGTTGCGTATCTCTGCCGATGCTGTAGCATTCTCGCCCTCAGACTACGGGTCCTGCAATGCACCCGCAATTCTCTCGTAGTCTGACGTGCAGTTATTGCAAGACTATGGTCATGCCATTATGACGTACAAGAATAAATTGTCGAAGTGAAACTCAATCGTATTATTTACCGGGAGCGGTAGCTCAGTACATCAACTGATGACTCTGCAACGCCTCTGACCGGGAGGTGCTAGGTTCGAGTCCTGACGGCGGCAGGCTTTTCGACACTAGCTTCTCAGCTAGGTCGAATTCAGTCCCTGTCTGGAGGAGAATTCTGACAGCTGGCTGCTCTGATCGGTAGTTTTCCGTGGTTTCTCCGATCAACACCATGCGAATGCAGGGGAAGTATCCTAACAAACGGGCCACGGACCGCGCGCGATCTGTCCTTCCTCTTCCTTGTCCTATACTCTCCCCTTACACTAACATGCACTACACTACCACATATTCCGGGAGACCGGTCGGGAGCTTAGAGCTTGTCCCCGCTGGTGGGAGAGTCCTGGTTTGGGAGAAACCCCACTAGCCGACGGTAGGTCGGCGCCGGATCTCGTCAGCCAGCGGGGGAAGATTACCGCCATCTCCCGAGAAAAACATACACTACACTTACAGGACTAACAACCAAAGCAGTTGACGCGCCCGGAAACACGAAAAAAATCAAACAAAAACGAGGGTGAACTACAGGTCTCACAATGCAATTCTCTCGTAGCTGAGTGCAGTTATTGCAAGAATATGGTGATGCGATTATGACGTACAGGAGTAAGTCAAGCGTATTAGTTATACTCGTATTATATATGCTTGTATCAAACTGAAGTAAATAAATAACGAACATTTTTGTTCACAGCGCAAACGTGCCACAACTGCCAGAAGCCGCCACTGGCGTTATCTCCCGGCAATGAGAACTAAACGTAGAATCATCAAAGGAAGTTAGTTGGCGAGAAGCAGTTTGGAGTTAGCGTGTGCCCGGAAAGCTCGCTGACCTCGGC
The DNA here is from genome assembly GCA_964035755.1 of Teleogryllus oceanicus. Classification (NCBI taxonomy): domain Eukaryota; kingdom Metazoa; phylum Arthropoda; class Insecta; order Orthoptera; family Gryllidae; genus Teleogryllus; species Teleogryllus oceanicus. The sequence goes on along the minus strand of CAXIVR010000006.1, from coordinate 65,103,076 downwards.
GGAACAAAGCCCATTCCAGGCGAGGCGGCGCGTCCGCCAGCCAGTCGCTTCCCGACGCCGTGCTCTGCAAACAAGCGCCGGCGTATATGGGACTGCTCGGGCACGCTCGCCCGCCGAGGCGGCTTTTTGTCCCCCCCTCCGCGTGCTCGCCGTTCCCTACTTCTTCCCCGGCTGCTACAGGGCCCGACGCGCGCGCGGTTTTTTCGAGAACTCAAGCACGCCCGTTCCGAAAATAGAGGGTTTTCTTGCGGCACGTCCCGCCCCGCCCCCCGCTCCCCGCGCCCCTCCGCTCCCCCCCCCCCTCCCGCCCCGCCCCTCCGCTCCCCGCCCCCCCTCCGCTCCCCGCCCCGCCCCTCCGCTCCCCGCCCCGCCCCTCCGCTCCCCGCCCCGCCCCTCCGCTCCCCGCCCCGCCCCGCTGCGCCTGTCCGCGGGATTGAGGACCACTGGACGACTGGCAAAGCGGCGATCTCCCCATTGGACGGGGTTGAGCGTGCGGCTGTGAGTGGCGAGCGGCTTCTATTATTCCCCGACGACGCTGCTGGTCAGGGGCGGCTCTACAATGGGAGCTGCAGAACCGCCACGTATTCTACTTCTTGAAATAATTTTTATAGAAAGGCAGCTTCTACGAGTGTATTTCGGGATGACACATAGTCTGTGTTTACTCTGCTCGTGATGAATCGGCGAACCCAACCGGTGTACAGCGCTCTCTGAGGCTTCTGTGAGCTGCAGTTTGAAGCTCCTGAACATTTAGTGTAGCTCTCAATCTCGGTTATTGGGTCGGGCTTCCCTCGCCCGTAAGGGGACATGCAAGCTCTGCTCGAAGCAGCTCTAGGCTTCCGAGGAGCCCCGATGGCTTCACGAATACTGACGAATCGCACGTCGCAACGCAACTGCCCTTCCAAAGTGCCATTTCAGGCGAGAACATGTGCATTTCGCATTGGTTTCTTAACTGTTGCTTCATGTAGGAGTTTTTCCGATGTTGTTTCGTCTTGTGTTTAATGCATTGTGCTTTGATAAGCAGTAGGGATCGGCGTGTGCGAACGTGCCTTATTAACTACTCAAATTGCGGTGATAATATTCGGTGGAATTCTGAGAGTCGCTTATTGAACATCCATTTTCTTCATTGGTTTATGAGGAGAAGGTACGAGTAAAAGAACAAGATTGACCCCTCCGAGAATTAAAACCGGAAGGTTTAGGCAGCAGCCGAGGCAAAACGTTTACATGGCGTTTCGGCATGGATGTTCCTTTCTGTTTTCCTGCGTTATTTTTGGTGGGGAAAGAACACGATCAAAGTCAAAGATGAAAGATATTGTGCACATCTCCGTGAAAATTAAAATAACACGAGAATTTGAAGTTACATTGGCATAATCAAGTTCATTTATCATTTCCTGTAACAATAAACATACAGTCACAACTGGATGCACCAAGAATTATTTATTATGTATTATTTATTGTTCTTTCGAAAATAATAAAAAGTATTGTTTTGTGGAACGTTTGAACTCGCAAACCCAAATTTAATTGAAGTAATAAGAAGAGTTCAACTTTTAATTTCGCGCGGTGCAAAACCATGTTATTTACTCTCGAGCTACCACTGCTTCTGATTGCTTTCGTATCTTTTCTAGAACTTGAAGGGCTGCTAATGAGTAATGCGCTGCTCCAGACAGCTAAGTAATAGTATTTGACGTAATGATCTTCAGCTTGTTTGGAATACTTGACAATTCATTATTCTGCAACAGCAGATGTGCGTGCTGGGCGTATCTCGGGTATCTTTTCGTAAACCCTACATCGTGGGATCTTGTCAATGAATAGCTTGAATCATTATCCTCACTAGTTTCGGTACACTCTAGGGACTTGGGGAGTGTGTTCTATTATTCCTCGAAGTCGCTTCCTTTTGTCTTTTGAAACACTAGTAGCGAAGTGCGGTCACTTTGAGAAGGCTTTGTGATAGTCATAAGCGAAATGATCGTCAGTTTGGTCGAAATATTCAATAACTCATTATTCACCAGCAGCACACGTATATTTATTCCGGCATATCTGGTGCATCTTTTCGGTGTTCATAACTCATGTGTGTTCTGTAACTGAGATGTCCATTAGCTTCGGTTTAGTCTGGGGAGTAGGCCAGCGTGTTCTGTTATTCCCGAAATTCGCTTCGGAACATGGTTTTTCTTTAGGACGAAAAACTTGTATTCTTGTTTTTTTTTAACGTGGCATCTCAAGGCCACGTGCGATAGAGGTAGAGGGAAGGCAGACCCAATGGGTAACTGCAACGTCACCACAACTCCCACTTTTACGGTTCCCTATTGGAGTTTGCCTTCCATCTCCCTCTTTCGCGCGTGACCTTAAGATGCCACGTAAAAGAAATGAAGTATAGTAAATATCCGAGTAGTGACATTTTTGCGTCGGTCTATGTATTATTTTCGACGTGAAGGTGTGTAAATTTTATTAGAACGCAAGGCGATCCGTTATCAATCAGCAGAGTAGGTAAAGATTTGAGGCGTGAAACCTGGAGTACTTTGTTGGATAAAGCCATGTGATCCTATCGCTTGAATACTCACTGCAGGTGTGGTACACATACTATTATTCTGTCACACTCGATAGTTGCATCTGAATACATAGCGCAATCGTTGATGCGCCTCTTGCGCAAGAGTGCGTAGTACGGAGTTGTGTGCGAAGAGGTTTCTCGACGCCAGTGTCTTCAATGCCGTCTAACGCTGAGTAATTCATTATTCGTCACCAGTACATGGACAGCTTAGTAGCGTCGTTCTTAGGGTACTTAGCCGGAACTGGTTATTTATTTGTCGGAAAACATAGGAAGGTATAACACTTAGAGTAGTTTATAGATTGTCTGTTCAATTAGTTATTGATTCGAAGTATCCTTGGCATTACAGACAATAAAAGATAAAAACAGGAATTAATAAAAGGCATACAACACATGTTGTAATAAAAACACGTATATTATGTTAAGTTTTGTACCAGTTTCATGAATGAAACATAAATATAAGTGCTAACATGTCTTGTCTGCCTTTTATTAATTCCTGTTTTTATCTTTTATTGTCTATAATACCAAGGATTTGAATCAATACACGTAGTAAGTGTGCGGGATTCCATGGCAGAATTCCTTGAATCGCAGTTCGCTTTGAATCGGCTATAGACAGCGCAATTGTGGAGTCGCTTCCATCCCCGAGTTGTGTTCCCCACGTGTGTTATGCCGCCTTGCGCCCCCTCGCCGCCGCATCCGGAACGACCAGACGAGTCACCAATTGGAACGTGAAGGAAGGTGTCAAGTGCTTTGCTTCCGGCCAAACAAATCATCCGTTGTAACGTGAATAAATGTGTAAAGCAACCTAACGTCTATTTCCGAAACACCAGAATTTTAATATAAAATCATCAGGTGTTTATTTCCGACGTTACTTATTGTTATTTCCACTATACCGGATACTCTACACTTGTATTTTACGCCGGGAAGTTCACTTTTAGTCGGACGTTATACGACTTCTGTTCAGGTTTTGAATAAACGACTCTCAACTAGTGATGGCATGTCTCGCCTTCTACGCCCGTTGTAGAAACCGGTGCTAATTCAGACTTTGTTTCATCGTCCTGGAGAAAACTAACGATGCAGTAATGTACTGGACGCGTAAGCGTAGTTCATGTCATCGTGAAAGTTTTTAACTTCGTCGCAAATCTGTTCTCCTCACTCATTACGCATCATCAGTACACTACAGATGATGATGATGATAATAATAATAATAATAATAATAATAATAATAATAATAATAATAATAATAATGTCTTTATTAATGGCGAGGCTCAGGCCATAGGGCCTGCTCTTCCGCCTAACCACTGAGTTTACATTTATACAGAGTAGTAACACATAAGAGGGGAGGGAAATCTGTACATTTGATGATACGTATCGAATATGGTCAACTGCAATTTTCTCGGACCGTCATGGAGTCAGCACATACATAATCAAATCACTTAAATATCCGTTGACTTCAGATATCTCTCAAGCTATTTTCACAGTTCAGTTGAGGATATTTTCCGTTCAGTCATGTGAGTAATTTTTTGGCACTCATTGATCCCAAACTAGAGTGGGAGGCTTGGTTGGTGATTAAATTTGAAATGATTCACTTTACTCCCAAAGCGTTGGCCAATCTGTGCTAGAGCCGTTTTACTCCGTATTATCTGGTCATTCAGCCAACAGGAGAAAGTTCGCTTGATGTTAATGTATTTATGTAGGTAGAATGCAAGGAAAGTACACTTTAAAACTTCCTTTTTTAATACACTTGTTTACATGCCTCGTTCTTTGATTAAAATTTCGTGTAGTGCGAATTTAATTTAAAAAAGGTAAACAAAGTGAACCCTTTGAAATTCGTTTTTTATGACCTGACTTAACATCCGTGATGACTTCATTTACATTCGTACATTTTCTCATCTGGTTTGTGACACGGTTTGCATCAATTCTTACAATATAATTTTAGTGATATTGGACCAATGTAAATCAACCTTGAAAACTATCGTCACTACACGTCCTGAATGGACACAATTTTAGGCATTAAGAGCTGGCTGAAGAACACATTTCACAAAGCGACGATAAAATGTAAATGCTGCAAACTAAGTCGAAAGGAATATTTTCATATTTTGCACTTGCTTTACGAATTATATGTGCCACTGTACGTAATCAACTAATTACAAAGTTGTTTACTGTAGAAAAGGTAGTCGGTTTGTCGAGAGACGCTCTTGGAAATAGTAATCGGGAAAATTATATTTTTTTCCTTAGTCATAGGATTGCATCCATTAGTTTTCTATTGGAGCTCTGAGACGAGTGGGGGATATGTGTGGTATGTATAAAATTGACTGACTACTTTCAGATAACCAGAATAAAAGAACTGCTCATGAAAGGGAGTTAGCTGGTGGCTATGCTGTACGGACGCCTAAGTATTGTAGTGGCCGTTTATTGTTTATGGTTTTTGCGGAAATGCGCTTTAAACATCCGGGGATTGGAGAACAAGCGTAAATCCTGTACAACCTTAGATAATTGACTGTAAGAATGAACGACCTCATGGTATCATTCGTACTGTGTTCTGTTTTATTCGATACTTCATATATTTTTCGAGATAGTGAAGAGCTGTAAAAAAGGATTTTCTTGATTGAAGTATCAAAATCAGGATTATGGAAATGATTTATGTAAATTATAATTAGTAAGTGATTGTGACACGAAAATACAAGGTTTGGATAAAATGTAATGAGATTTTTCCTCTGAAATGACTTTATTGATAGAGGTATTTAAATTCGCACACCTTCAGCATAATCGCCTTCTTTCTTAATGACCCTTTGCCAAATGTTAGGAAGGATTCGCACACCATCTGCGTGACTTCTGTTGATGTTCCATATTGACTGCCGTATAGCATGAATGATTTCTTCCTTGGTATTGTACCGGGTGCTTCGCAGTGGTTCTTTCGTTTTGCTAAAGAGATCACAATCACAAGGACTCCTATCGGGGTGAGGAAGGTGGATGTTCCAGAATCTCCCATTGCCAGCGGTGCAAGAGTTCTCAACATGGGGTCGTCCTGTGCGCCGGTTATCCTTCACATCATCTCTGCCTAATCTGAACGCTATAACCCATCGTACGACTGTGGCGTATGGCAACTCTGCTTCAGTTTAGTTTAGTTAATGCCTTATTTTACGTGGCGAGACTCGGGCCATCAGGCCCGTCTAACCACGCAAATTTCGATACGCTCCTTTCACCACCTAGCGGAGAAAGGTGGTATTATCTTGGACGACGAAACTGGCGGGTCTCAATTTTGCTCAGAGGCTTCTTTTAGGCTTGAGGATATTTTACACGCAGTAAATCTACTGTATGGGACAGTCGGCTTTACTTCCCTCCGAAGGAAGGCCGAGGGATTTTTTCGCCCTTAAAAATCGACGGCTTCGATCGGGTTTGAATCCGCAAACTCGGGTACAACAGTCCGGTACGCTGACCGTTATACCACCGAATCCACTAGTCTTCACACTTCACAAGGTTTCACACAGTCCCTGAAAACATTCTTACGTACTCCGACCTCGTGCCACTTTAATTGGGAGCCACGAATGTTGATCTGCCTTTGTAAACATGGCGTTAGGGCGCCTGCACTATTGCTATGAAGTGCAACGATTTACACACCGCAGTAGAATGACACAGCCATAGTTCCCGCCCACTGCACACACTCGTGTAATTCCTTTTGTCAGGACAGATGGCAACACGCCGAATCACCGGATTTAAGTTACAGCAATATTCCCATTACTTTTTATCCAACCTATGTATCTTTTCACGAGCAGGAATCATATAAATTATTTGATTTTTTAACTTAACTCGTTGGAACCTACATTTCATGAGTTGCATGTTTGTTATGCTATAGAAACGGAATGGTGCGTTAAAATCTCACTTATATCGTGAACAACCGAATTGAGACTTCAGACTATATTTCTGGCTGAGACAAATTAAACGATTTGTGCTCGGAAGCAGTATTTCGTTGTTAGTTTTGATATCGCTAATTTATAGTTGATGTTCCATGTAGTCCGCCCATTCATTGTGCGACGCTCCAAAGCGTCGGTGACAAAAGAGGTTGTGTAAGCTTTTTGCCGCCATTCACGGCAGACCGCTCATGACCATCACGCGAACCAAGAGCAAACACGTTTATCATTCGGCTGTTGTATGGCGCCCGCTCGCGCTATTTGGTACACGTTAACATTACACGTACAGGCGTTGCCTTGAAAGTGATTTTTCATGCTCAGTGAATAGGTCACGGTGGAATTCACTGTCTTGTGGACAGACGTTTAAATTATGCAGATGCTTCACTTTCAAAATTTCTAATCCAGTGCTTGAGACCAAATTTTGTATTAATAAATAAATTTATGTATGTTTATGTAATGAAAATAGTAAATCTCATCACACCACACAAGTTTGATGAAATGGTGAAAGAAGGAATATACCCATTATTTTTCCCTTCCAAAAATGTATGTGATGTTTCGAGGTATTAAGACTGAATGCTTTTGTTTAACTTGACTGTTTGTTTTGTCTATGTTTCTTAGTGTTCAAATTACTAGTTAAAAGAAAAAATAGAGACTTGTTGACTCATAGAAAATGATGGTTTATTTTGTTAAAACGTTTCATTATTGCATTTTCCAGTAAATTGTATGATATATTAGGTGACGCGATGTCGTTGCGGAGTGAGCCAAAATGTATTTGGATGCCTGTTCAAATAATGCTCAGAGTTAGGCCAACCATAATGTGGGTTGAAGGGAAAAGCAATGAAATTCGTGTGTCAGTGTCCTGAGGTTGAGGAGGGGGCCGTGTGTCGTCCGGGAAGCTGCCGCACCCCACCGCACTCGCCTCGAGGCATCGGACGCCTCCACGGCCTCCTACCTGCCGCCAGGCTCTACGCGCCCATTATTTCGGCCCCCGCCCCCCCTCCCCACCCCCGCGCCCGGCTCACAGTGGGCCTCGCCGCCACCGCCGCCGCCGTTTAATGACCCTCGCCCCCCCCCCCCCAGCCAGCCGGCATTCAGGAGTTACAGAGCAACGAGAACAACTCAAAACATTGTGGAGATTTTCAAGAATCGTCTCCTGTATTGGTTCAGTCGTACCTTTTGCGTCTCTCACACGCTACCGATCTTTATAAATGAGGTCTCTAAAGGGAGAGAATTTATCGGAGACGGGACTTATTGCACTTTGACTTTAAAAGTAAGAATAATTTTTTGAAGAAAAAAAAATCTAAATTTTCATGTCACATGCAACCCGCAACACTCAGGCGCATTCTTAAATCTATATAGTTAAATAACTCCTAACCGAAGGATTTTAGGGCCTTAAAACTTGGAATTTTGTGACCAGACACCCCAAAGAAATGTTGCTCATGCTGTATACTACAGCATAAGGTATTTTGGGACATTCTATTACATTTTGCTGCACCGGCGCTTCTCGATACTACCTCATCTAAACTGACTACTTGATATTTTAGGGGATTAAATTGCACGGGTCTACCTCTGAGTTCAGAAATAAGGTTAAAATATATTCCAAAAAGTAGGGTTGTGCTTGCCTAATCCTGTATTTTTGAATCGATAACTTTATGTATCTTTCTCGAGAGTAAAAACCTTTGTAATATTTTTTTGAGTATAAAAGAAAACGAAAACGCGAACTGTCAAGGAAGATTGTATAATCACTTCAAATGTTGTTTTTAAGGAAGTGTTGTGAATTGTTTCAAGAACATGTCTATAATACTAAATAAACCTGTATTCCAAATTTGTTTCAAACATCAATTTCATTGTTCTTTATTTTTATTTTAAATTTTCAAGTACATTGGAAGATACCTTTTTATTTTTTTTAAATAAATAAACACGTTTCGTTAACAACTTTCCCCCCCAAAATGGACAAGGAAAGATAGTGAAGAGGGTGGAATTCATCACGCGAGACTTCTCACACCCGAATTCTAGTTGATATTATAACCCTTTTGGATACACTGGTGGTCCCCAACTCATCCAATACGGCCCACTTGAGACTGTCGTGGCAGTTTGTTCTAAACCGGCGGAGTCGATGACGCCAAGGAATGCACTGCTCCGTGATGGCGGGGCCTGCCGGGAGAGCCGAGCTCGCCGCTGGGAAGTGAGGGCGGCCTCGCTGGAGTCCAAAGGTTCAGAGCGGAGCGCACCTGCGCCGTGTCATGTCCTCTCACCCTGTAGCCCCGACAGGCAGCTAGCACGCGCTCAAGGGAAATTATAACGATTGGCGACGTTATTTGTAAGAATATTGTAGTGTAGTGCAGTGCAGTGCAGTTAAATGTAGTGAACACGATCAATGAATAAAAAAAAATAGCCAATATTTATGTAGCTTGTATTACATTTTAGAATCACTGACATATAATTATTGGATATCATGACAGAGTTGAAATATTTGTTATAATACTTAATATTCGTGATAGTATGATTATTGCATGTTCGGCTTGTACTGTACTAATTTATTATTATTATTGTCATTATTATTAATATTATTATTATTGTTATTTAACTGCCACCGGGTCATACCCAATTGCAGTTCAAATAAATGTATGTATATTAATGTTGGTTTGGGATGGAGTCATGGTTCTCTACCCACGGAATACCACACAGTTTCCATTCTCCTGACGAATGGATGTAAAATGGTGGGAGCAGTGGTGCAATGGATGCACTACTCTCTGTATCTACGGGCTCTTTAACGGACCCAAAGAACAGCACGTGCGCAGTGAATGTAGAAAATATTTCACCAGGGCAAATTAAGATCAGTCCCCCCCCCCACACACACACACACATACAAACACCATTTTAAAAATATTTATTAATTGTTCGCGTGGTAAGATCTAATTTGTCTGTGAATTATTTTGAATAAATTGAGTAAAATTAGAAGCAAAATTTACTTTACGATCGGCCATGGCTCTCTTGCCCCCCCCCTACTTTCTTCCTAAAGAACACTTTCAACGACCGGATTTTTTTACACGATCTAAATGATGTTTTACATGATATGGTTTGCGTGCAGATTCTCTTACAGAAACTATAAGGGAACTTGGAGGTAGCTAATTAGAACTATATTGAGCTGAAAGCCGTATTTACTTTACGACCAATGCTCTGATGAACTCGCGAATCAACAGTTAATTTCCCATAATTCACTATGAGTGGATAAAGTTCGAAGTAGAAACAGTATTCCAAGTATACTTTGGCGGAATGATGTCGGACGAACCCGAGATGGCGAATGCAGATTTAGAACGGGACGATGTCGAGAAATAGCAGGTACTGAATTAAACTGGGATCTGTTGGTTGGAGACAAGGACTTCAGAGTTCCACAGAGCAGACGTAAATTCCTATCTGCACGATACTACCTAACCCAACCTCGACGCTTTCTTACGCATTTAGAGGAGTGCACCACGCTAGCAGGCTCATTTAAATACGAGTTGCGATACCGGGAGCGATGGCTCAGTGCATCAACTGATGCCTCTGACCGGGAGGTTCTAGGTTCGAGTCCCGACGGCGGCAGGATTTTCGACACTAGCGTGTCAGCTAGGTCGAATTCAGTCGCTGTCCGAATGAGATTTCTAGAGGCCGGCTGCTCTGAACGGTAGTTTTAACGTGGATTCTCCGGTCAACACCAGGCGAATACCGAAGCAGTTCCCTACCAAACGGGCCACGGACCGCGCGCGATCTGTCCTTCCTCTTCCTTGTCCTATCCTCTCCCTTTACACACACACTTACACTAACATACAGTACACTACCACATATTCCGGGAGACCGGTCGGGAGCTTAGAGCATGTCCCGGCTGGGGCGGTGCCCCGCTGGTGGGAGAGTCCTGGTTAGGGGGAAACCCCACTAGCTGACGGTAGGTAGGCGCCGGATCTCGCCATCCAGCGGGGGAAGTCACCATCACTTCCCGTTGAAAAACATGCACTACACTTAGCGGACTAATGATTGGAGTTGGCGTGCCTTGAATCACTAGCAACCAATCATCGAGTTGGGTCGACGAGGCCTTCGTGATTCACACGATACAACCTTGAGTTGCCGCTGCCAACTCGTTACTTCCACGCCTTTTATACCTGTTCAAAAATATGCCACAATCCTGAAACAAATGTGAGGAGGAAATTCAAACACGCAATTGGGCTAGGGGAGTATCGAAAAGTGGTACGTACGTATAAAAAACGATTAGCTCATTGACATCGGGGAGACTGGATGAGTAGGGATGAGGGAAAAAATCCACCGTAGACGTTGAAAACAATGTTAATATTTCTATTACGCGGTAGCTAAGAAATTTTGTTTTCTGTCAAACATGATGAGTACTCATTATTTCTGCTGGTGTCTCAGAATGAAAGCCACCCACCCCTATGGCAAGCAGATGGCTCACTTGTCTCAAATGACAATAGCTACACCTGTGCCCCTGATTGCTAGGCAACGCTTAGTGCGAAGATGTTCGGCAGGCCACGTTGTGGCGCCGCCGAGCGCCCCTTCGCCTGCGCCTACAGGCAGGCCCATGCGGCTCGCATGCAGTGCGTGCATTGCCCACCACGTGTAGATCGGCGAAAGTGGTAATCTTCGATTCCTCTACATCACGTAGAAGTTTGTGACATTGGCAATGCACTAACATTCTTATTCGTACACCCTGCGTTTATGGGGATATACTATCTATCTGACTTCATCCGTGCAGATAGAAGATTTTCAAAATCAGTCGTTATAAAATGAAAAAAAAATTCTTATAAACCAAAAAACGCTAATTCTTTATTAGAAACAGTAAGTACATGAATTAAAAAAAACGAAACGAATCTTCATTTTCCTGCATCTTTGATATTCTTTTCTCTAGAAGTCAAAACACAAAATTAAAAAAAAAATAATAATAATAATAATAATAATAATAATAATAATAATAATGATAATAATAGTTAACAATAATATTAGTATTTTGTTGATTATCTCCTGACTTTAATCACAGGTAGGCATCGCTTGTACAACGAAATAACAAGGTTGTGTGTCTTTTTTGTTTTTTTTCATTCTGCATCTACAAGATGATGTAGTTCTGCTTTTGTTTCGTACACCTCCTTCTTTAAAACCGAGCACAATTTCTCTATTGCGTGCATGTCAACCTGCGCTCGCACGAGCTACTCGCCCACGTGGGAAGCCCCGTGCTCCTGTGAGCAAAAGCCACTTCCCCTGTCTCCGCTCTCGCTTCCCCTCCAAGTCCAGAAAGGGGTGTACAAGCGCTGGTTGTAGCGGGGATGATAAGCGCGATCGAAATATCACGACCAATACTAGCTTCAAAGAAAAGCATTTTAATTTTGTTTATAACCTTCATTACTTGTTACTTTATTTCATGTTTATTTTCGTTTAAATTCTTGCCTTGTATAATTATTTTGCGAATGGCAAGAACTATATGTGAATGCCATATTCTTTGCTTGTTTTCGTTTTTAGTTAATTTTAGTAAATGATTTTGTTAGTTGTGTCTACCAGTAATATGAAATAAGTGAATAAGTCTCTGTGTAGCCCCCCTCTTCGCTTTATTGTACCACTCTTACGGGCTTTTAAGAGACAACAATATTTTCTTAAATAATCGTGATTACGAAATCAATATCCTTCGATTCAAAATATTTAATTTAACTTGCAATTTTTCACTTATAAAATTATAAATGAGAATTAATATCATTAAATTTGAGGCAAAAATTCCCAAATGACTTGTCACCAAAAGAGTTGTCAGTAGCCAGGAATCTAGTGATATACCGCTACCCCGGGAGGTTTAAAACTAAGGGTTGTACAAATATTTGTACAACCCTTAGTTTTAAACCTCCCGCCAGCTTCTCTAGGCGCAGTGCCCGAGTAAGCTAGTTAGTACCTTGCTCGTGAAGTTGACATGCCTGCTTTATTGGGTGTATGTCCGGGCTTTGAGGTGGAGTAAGTTTAGTGTAATTTTGGCACGCCCATACTAACCTTGTCATATTGAGCTGAGTCTTGTATTTACTGTCATTATCCTATTGAAAAAAGTAAAAGGGTGGCAAGTCCATTGTTTCAGCATTTTGTTTCATGTGGTTCCTCACAGTATGGAAATAAATTGGGTATCCATAACTCTACGAATGAATTGGATAGCCCTTAGAAAACATACAACCCAGAACACAACTGATTCACTGTGGGAATTGAATTCATGTAGCAGTTGCCTTTATTTGCCTTCCTCCAGACATGACGTATTCCCTCTGACCCTAAGAGTTTCATTTTACATTTTTCGGACCAAATTACACTGCCCCAAATTCTTCGTCCTTATTCACACGCTTCTTAGCTAATGCAAGTCTCTCCTTACGACCATTCCGCGCTGTTAGTCTTAGAAACCCTCACTTCCACAAAACACAACGAACAATCTGATCGGGAATCTTTTTCGGTACATTTTCCGCCAAGGCACCTAATTGAGATGTATTTAACGGAGGTGTTATACGAACGTGTTAGATTCAATGGACGCAACGAACGATTTTCAATCCATGTTCCTTCGTTTTTTGTGGCAAATTATTTGTAAAACATTTCTCTTCAATTTTTTTACAATGTACTGCACAGGGGAGTGGTTTTCATTAACTATTGGTAGTACTTGTCGCAATGAATAGCTCGTAGGTTGATAATTATATCTTTGTCGTTGTAACTGAGGTCTTTCTACTTGGCCATTTCGATGTCGAACCTGGCCGAACTATGCATAGATGCGCATTGAAACCTTAGAAAACCCTCAAGGGCCGAGTATCTCGACGCGGAGCAACTACGAATTGCCTCTCCCTTCAACTGTACAAGTAGGGATGTTGCACCGAAAGAATTTTGTTTTCGTTCTGTATTACTATTATGTTCAACATACGTACACGCAATAATTTGCATTGACATATTTGCTATCAATGCATTTAATACACATAATTTCAACAATGACATAATTTTAATATTTTATGACGTGGTATGATAAATTTTTGTTGCTAAATCTCAGTGGGCGAAGGAGACCCTGTGTTGCGGATGGGCGAAGCGGTGGCTTCCACGATGGTAAATGCGATTTAAGCTGCAGCCGTGAATTATGAAAACGCGAGGATTATGAGAGGTGAATGTTCGTGCAGAACACCCCCAGACGGTGGACAACCCTCGATAACTCGATCATCCAAACGCACGCTCACATCGACGGTGCTGGATAAAAGAGATATATAAAAAAAAAGTCATTGTTAAGTTTAGGTTGAGGAAAGGGTTGTGACATTTGCTATTTTTGCTTTGCTCCGAAGACATGACTCTCCCGCCGTAGCTTCGTAGGTCGTACGACCATTGAGAGCAAGGATGTTACAGCTCTCGCCCTCCTAGATCGGCTGTTTATTTCCTTCTATTTTCGTAAGTGTGTTGGTGAAAAATTGTTCCAGTTTCACAAAGTATATAAATCCAGTAGGAGGTGCGGGAACACCATCAACCAGTCCTCTCATCACACACAAAGCAAGTGTTACAGAGGACATGAGATATAATAGTTATATGCATTATATATAAAAAATTGAAAGGAAGAGGAGATGGCAGGGAAAATCGTTCAAGGAAATTCGTTGTAGATTTATGTTTGGAATATTTTTTTAAAACTTTCCTCCCGCCAGTAGCTGTGGCGGAGCGGTGGTTCATTTCCATGTCAGTGGTACATGCGCTGCAGCTCGTTGGCTTTCGCGGCCGAGAAGAGGGCAGTGTTTACTTAGTAACTTAATTCTAACTTAACCTATGGATGAAGCCGGCGGTTTGGCCGGCAACCTAAGGTAACATTCGTGCTTTTATAGTCTTTTGGTGTTTCTTATAAGTAAAGTCTTGATTGTTTTTATTTCCATTCACTCACTCATTCATACTTGTATCTATTTACACTTATTTATACGTCTAGCACACGCACATACGTACGACATTATATACACCATTTACACTTAAACTTCACTTTGCGCGAAGTTTCTGAAGTTTTCGCGAATATTCTGAAGTTACCATTCACCCGAATGACAGCACTTTATTTCAACTTTTCAAATTATTATTTTATTATGTTTCTTCTTTTTCTTTAAATAAGTGTTTATTTTATTTATTTATATATAAACGGATATAGTCCTTTTTATACATACATATCTTTGATGCCGGTGAATAAGCAGATAAGTCATCAACCCTTAATTTTACAGGAGAGCAAAAAACAACGTTTAAATGACTTAAATCAGGGATGAATGAAATTCAAACGAAGGTAATATTAAAGAAAACTAATTTTACGCAGGTTTTGTTTGAATATCAGTGATCCCTTATTTATAACATTGTTTTAAAGTTGTTTTCTGCTCCCCTGTAAAATTAAGTTTCTTTGACTTGTCTGCTTATTGACCGGTGTGTCCTCGGCTGCGTGGTTTGGGCCCACTGCGCGTGGAGCTCCGTCTGCGGTAGAAGAAGAAGACGCCGCCCGCGCAGACGTGGGCTGCGTGATGGCCCCTCTCGCCGCGCCGGACAAAGAAGCGGCGGCGGACGTTTTCCGGACGGCGAGTAGCGGCGGCGGCGGACCACGCGCACGAGGTCTCCGCCCCCCGACCGCGCCGCCGCCGCTGCACGTGCACGCCGCGCCGCCGCCTCGAAGGACGCAGCAGCAGCAGCAGCAGCC
The DNA here is from genome assembly GCA_964035755.1 of Teleogryllus oceanicus. Taxonomy (NCBI): domain Eukaryota; kingdom Metazoa; phylum Arthropoda; class Insecta; order Orthoptera; family Gryllidae; genus Teleogryllus; species Teleogryllus oceanicus. Next base: position 65,087,943 of record CAXIVR010000006.1, on the reverse strand, counting down.
ACGGCGCGGCCGCAAGGACGCTCCGAATACGCACGCGGCCGAGGAACGAGACAAGAGAACGACGTTCAGAAAAGGGAGAGTGAGAGGACAGTCAGAGAGAAACGGAGGGACGGAAAGGGAGAGAGAGAGGGAGGGACGGAAAGAGAGAGAGAGAGGGAGGGACGGAAAAGGAGAGAGAGAAGGAGGACGAAAATGGGGGAGAGGGAGAGGGAGGGACGAAAATGGGGGAGAGGGAGAGGGAGGGACGAAAATGGGGGAGAGGGAGAGGGAGGGACGAAAATGGGGGAGAGGGAGAGGGAGGGACGAAAATGGGGGAGAGGGAGAGAGAGAGGGACGGAAAGGGAGAGAGAGAGGGACGGAAAGGGAGAGAGAGAATGAATATTAGCCAAAGAAAATTTTGGGATTGGGAAAAATCGAACCAGAGTTTTCTTCATCTCTGCTTTTGGACGAAGTCTTTTGACTTGTCTCGAAAATCTCGAAAAGCTTTTGGGCGAATCTCGATGTCTCGAAAAGTCGAAATATTTTATAACCCGAACCCTTCCTTTTCAATTTTTTGACATTCCAACGGACTTAAAATATAATTTAGGATTCTTCTCGGTATTCCACAGGAGTAAAAAAAAAGGACAACACGGCGGCAGACTCTTGTTTCGGAAGGAGGAGGGAGCCGCCTTTGTGGCGTGGCTGACGCGCTGCAGCTGGCTCCGCCGGGATGCCTGCGCTGCGTCAGGCGATCTCGCTGGGCCGAGCCGGCCTCCCCGCTGCTCGGCCCTTGGAAGGTCCTTCACGGCATTGCCCATCCCCAGGCCTTTAAAGGAGTTACAACAGTAACAGGGAAACGGAACGAAGAGGTATTGACACGAGGGACAAACAAAGACGTGGAAGATTCTTTGTAATCTGAAATAGTTGTGAAATAATTGTGAAATCGTTTGTATTTCACGAACTACGGGGGAGCAATACAATCTGTGCATGTTTTTTAGTTTTGAGACCCCTAACCTAATTCATTTTGAGTCGAATTGGGAATTGAGAACCAAGGAGTATTTTTTGGCAAGAATTGATGAGAAAATAAACGAATGTATGCGAATGTCATATATTTCGTAGTATAGAAGATGCTTTCAAAATGTTGAATGGCCACTGCGTCATGAACTGCGCCGGTTGTTTGCTGTTTATCGACCTGCTGAGGTGAGGGTCGTGGCCGGCGCGGGGGCGGCCCTCCGGAGGGCCCTTGGAGGAGGAAGGGTCCTCCTCCGCCGCCCCCGCCGCCCCCGCGGGCCCCTTGGCCGCCGCCGCCGCGCGCCCGCATTCCGAGGCGACCGAAGCCCTCGGGGCGCAGCGCGGCGCGGCCCGGCCAGGCGCTCCTCAAGGTCCCCCGCGCGGCCCTCGCCCCTCCAGCGCCCTTGAGAGCGATTTTCCTGAGGATGAGCCACAGTGACACTTCGCGAAAACAAGTGAACATCACATGTATTTCAGGGAAGTATCCTTCCGCCGCAACAGCTGTTCCGCCCCTTCGTAAAGTGTTTGGTTATGCCTTCTGAGAAGACATCACTATGCAGAAGTCTATGAGTTTCGCTGAGGTATATGTACGTACGCGAGTCCGGGGAATATTTATATTTAATGTCGTATGCGGAAAATCTCTTAACATGCTCTCATAATCAGTAAAAGAAAACTGCCACGAATGTAAATAGAAAGCTCTCAATCACACCTCCCTACACAACAGCACAAAGGCCGGAACCACGTGCATCGGTACGCATCTCGCATTCAAATATCCATTTTAAAATAAAGATAATATTTATCACACAAAAAGTAAATTCAATGTAATATATGAAGAAAAAAAGAATTTTTTCCAGAAGAGCACGTAACACTGCACTTCGTAATTTCAATTATTTCTCGTGGCGCACTATATTTTTGTCGGACGACATCACAAGAGGAAGCGTCGAAGCCATTTACAAGTTAGCCAACTGCAAACGAACGAATGCGGGAAGGGAGTCTAATGGGCTCAACGGCACGACGACCACAGAATCTTCACTGATGTTGTCTTTTTGTCTTTCACCGATGTTGTCTCACTGTCACTTTGGCTCATCCTTACAAAAATCGCTCTATACACAGAGTACGCACTTTCATGCTTTGTTGATTTCCCCTCCACAGTACCCATGAGGAGCGGGAATTTATATCCTCAGTTCGGATTTCAGTATACTGCTGCTTTGCGGCTTAAGCAGCTGAGAGGGCTTTTCTTAATAATGAACTAAAACTTAATTTTTACCTAAATCTATTTTATTATTAATTGTGTAGTATTTTGGCATATATAACTTGAACAACTTTTTTTCTTGTTGCTAAGTAATGTTTTGTTTAAACTTCTTCGTGGTAAATATATATATATATATATATATATATATATATATATATATATATATATATACACACACACACACACTATTCATTCACACATCAATGATTCTTATTTCATTACTTACATTTGAATGTCCTCTCACCCTAGAGTCCCACCAATCAGTATTCAGAAGTTGAAATGAAATTACAGTTGGACTCCTAAGGATATTAATATTGATTTTGGAGACAGGTTCCCAGCATACACAATCCCGCATTCCTTTAAGTCTCCCGACCACTGGATAGAAAATGGCGAAATCCACGCCGCTAAGGAATGCTCTCCTCTCCCTTTGTGCGTCTCCGGCCTCTGTCGCATGAGCTCTTCTGTCGCCATCGTGAACGGCTGCGAGGATTCGGTGTCAGACCCCGAGGCCCTTGCAGTGGCGTTGAAGTAGGGACGATGTAGGCCTCCAGCCCCGACGACGGGCGTCGGGTTTTGGTACGAGCTACTCAGGTGGTGCATGGCGACATCAGCCGCTCTCTGGAGAACAAAATCTAGTACCATGCGCAAATTTCCTTCCTATTTCTCGTCTCCTTCTCCCCCTTCTCTTAAAGCCACATACCCACTTACACGTACCTACGGTCTCACATGTCTCAAGACTAGTTTTCAGCTTAAAACGTGCCTCGGCTAGAAGACGTAGAGACGTGGAGAGAGATAAATCCCGTATCGTGACTTTTACTGGCACTGGATCTCAGATTCCAGTGGGGGAGCAACTCTCGAGTTGAGCAAGCACTACACTAATAACCATTGTAGTTGACGCGTCCGAAATCGCTAAAAATCAAATAATGAAACCACCATTGCCACAAGCAACGTTGGAAAATCAATACCACTGTTCGTATTGCAACGACTACTACATACACCATCACAACCGCACTTTTGCCGACGCGAACACCGCGAGTCTACTCTCTCTATAGTCTTGTTTCATTCTCTTGCTGAGTCTTTTAAGCCTGAAGATGGAAATAATTATTTTCCGAAACGTTGCTGTTGCAATTATCCAAAAAAACACGTTTTTTGTTTTTAAAATAAAAGACCAGAAACAGTCTGATAAATATGATTCATTCTCATGCCTTTAACGCGCCCAGCTACTACGTGAACACCATTCCCATCGCCACAAATACTCTTTAAATATCTCTTAATGTATGACTACTTTATAATTGGGTTTAGAGCTAATAAGCTTCATAAAAAGTTTTCGCTAATTTTGAATGCGGAAATCGGAACTCGAACACAACCGAAAAGCTTGGTCATGGAAGATGAGAATGGATGACGTCAGAATCTGGGATGTCCGTGATTTTTTTTTGTAATAATGTGTATTCTTCTATGACCTGTGTGGGAAGCCGCATCTTGGCGAGTCGACTTGTGTCGCTTTCTGTACCATTACTATCGCTTACGCTGCCGCAAAGCCCACAAATTTTTGCTGGCCGCCATCGCGTCCCCCGCCCCTGCCGCCGCCCGGGCCACCCGAGCGAAGCCGGCTCGTCTGACGGTCAAGGGCGGGCGGGCGATGAAGTGGGCGACTGCCCGGAGGGGGGGAGAGCGCCGGTCTCCATTCAGTGGCACAAGATTTCGCGAAGGAGTTGCCAAGCTGGAAAGCCACTCAGCGACTACTCGGCCTCTACGTGGATTAATATGAAAGAATACGTAGTATATCGTCGTGGTAATGCCGTGGAGCTGATTAAGCGTTGTCGAGCACCGTTATCGATGAAGTCGTTATTGATGTATTTCAAGACGTGCAGGTTTTGTGGATTTACGTTGATTGGAACAAGTGAGTGTTAAAACGTCAACTGCAGTTTTCTTTTAAATTTTTTTGAAGTTTTCAATTTTCCTCAATACATCCACACGAATACATGCGATTCCTACATTAAACTGTCTTAATCATGGATTATTTTTATGAATAAAACACTTATATGGTGTTTGCATATGATTTGTAGAATACGTCGTTTTGCTTTGCCTCCCAGAATGAAGAGCCGTGCGAGACAACGAACGGGTCGTGAAGTCATACGGGTTCTCGATGCAACGTGGGCAAACGAGTTCATGATGTAACCTTTCGGTATGAGTAGGCGAACGGGTCAGCTGACGGCTGGCGAAAGAAAGCGCAAGGAGGCGGACAGACATGGGTGAATCGTCTAGTCGAAGGACAGGTGAGCGGAGGAGGGATCAGAGTTGCTGCACAGTGAATGAGTGGGGGAACAGGTGAAGTGCAGGGCAAACTCCGAGGAAAAGCTTTTGAAAGACCCCTTCCCTCACAAGAAACGACTCGGACCGTAAAAACAATATTTGCATGTGTTTTACAGACGATCCTTAGAAAAGTGTATTTGTTGTGTATTTTTAGAGGAAATAATTTTCGTTCAGTGTGAATTCGAGTTACAGTCATCGAGACTTTAATATGTTGTTTGGATAGTTTATTTGAAAAAATGAGGCATTTCTTCAATAATGTATTCTGGATCCGCTTAAATTGTTGCAGACAAGGAATGCACGGCTGTAGCATGGGAGAGTGGGGTAGATCTACAAAGTTTGTTTGTGGTGTTGCTGCGTGTGAGAATATGGATGATTCGACACGTTTGGATGGAAACATCATTATCGACGAGTTGCGAATAAACGCAAATGTATAATGCATTCGCGGTTTTATTCGCATTAAAAGTAATGCACATGTTTGTAAAACTGCGGTTTTGTAATCAAATATTTCCCACCGCATTGTAATTCGATCGTCAGTTATTCTCTTCCAACTCTCTCTTTCTCTCTTTGTCCCTCTCTCCCCCCTATTTCACACGTATCATATAATAGCATTCAGTCAAAATGCACTCGTGGAACCGCAAAACCCATTATGTCGATATGAAGAATGGTGTAAAATATGTCAGATGATGCTTGAAGATGAACATGTTGAAATACATATAAATCTTATTTTTCCATGTATTTTAAGAAAGAACTTTATACCTTTGAAGATTAACATAAAAATTTAAAATTTGTTCTGATAATTTGGAAAAAAAGTGTGTTGTTTGAATTTAAAAGAGAGTAATTACACAAAAATAATACCTTATAAATTGGGGGCTATAATATCAAATTTACTTGATTAGATACCAATTATGGCTTGATAGTTCAGAGAAAATGATCAATAAACGAAAGTGTATAATAAATGAAAAATGTAATCTACGGATAAGAGTTATTTAGATTCCTTTTATCATGTGTAATTATCAATCGTCAACCACAAGCGAAATAATTGCGTATACTTACGTTTTCGTAACGAGGCAGCTGAGGGTATTATCTTCAAGATGGAATGTGGCACGATTTTTCGCGTCTTTCTTGGTCGTGTCGCTAGAGTCCTTGATCTTCAGCACTGCTTGATACGGTCGCGATCATGCGACACCTTGCGGCAGGTCTAAGAAAGCAAAAAGTCGTGCCATATTCCATATTGAAGATAATACCCTCAGGCGACACGTTACGAAAACCCCAAAATATATACTTTCTTTGAAATTCCTACGTAACAAATTTGAAAATCGCGCGGCGGCGATGGTGTAACAGTTAGCGTATCGGACTGTTATATCCGAGTTTGCGGGTTCGAAGCCGTGGATTTTTAAGGGCGAAAAAATCCTTCGTACGCGTTCCTTCGGAGGGGAAGTAAAGCCGGCTGTCCCATGTTAGTACATTTACTGCATGTAAAAGATCCTCAAGCCTAAATGACGCCTCTGAGCTAAATTCAAATCGCCTGTTTCGTCGCCCAAGTAATACCTTCTTTCTCTCATGATTGGTGAAAGAAGCGTAACGAAATTTGCGTGGTCAGACGGAAGAGCAGGCCTCGTGGCCTGAGTCTCGCCACGTAAAATAAGGCAAATTCAATTCAATTCAAAATCGTAAATTGTGAACAAATGTGAATCGTCGCGCGTCGCCGCTGCCTTGGGCCTCTCCCGCCAGAGGGCGGCGCCTCGCACCTGCGCTCCAACCCGAGCCGCTCGTCGCGGTCGAGGACCTCGCGCGCCCCGCCCCGCCCCCTTCCCCCTCCCCTCCCCACCCCTCCCCTCCCCTCTCCTCACCCCTCCCCCGCCCCGCCTGCCGCGCGATTATCCCCCAGGCGACGCAGCGCCCTCGGAGAAGGCGGCGTCTGCTGCATTTCCTCGTCCCGGCGACTGTGGCTGACGTCGTCGCCCGCTCACTTGCTCTCCCCCTCATTGCCCCCTCAATGGTGTCCTAATGCAGTGGTGCCCGTAAGAGGCCAAGCACATCATCTGTCAAATGACGGACGGAACAGTTATGAAGAACAATCGGTCTCGGGATGACACGTTGAATCATGGAGGATGGTGGCCCGACAATGAATTATCATAAAATTGCGTGTATAAAATTGCTTTCGAAAAAGTGTCAGTGAATGTTAAAATATATAAATAAATACCATTTCAGAAAAAAATATGATTACTTTTTTCTGAGGGCTCAAGAGACCTTTTGTGGGATCTCGAAAGAATGTTTCTTCTGCGTAAAGGAGAGTGGGATGATGATGAGTAAGTGATGAAGAATGGGAATGGGAAGATTCAGATGAGTTGGCGTTGGTGACCTCGCCTCAAACACAAAAGCCCCCTGCCATTCCCGGACTCGAACCCGCAGACGTCGGCTGCGCCTTGTCGCCCTTGGCTCAAAACACTTGAGCTGCTTCGTCTCTGAATAAAGGGTTTTGTACACACATTGAATCATTTCAGGTGAAAACAAAACCAGTGTGTTCCTCATAACGTTATTAAAAATATAATTCATTTGTCGTTTTGGCCTCAGATGTATTTATTCCCTTGAATTTTCGCCGCTGCCCGTTTCACCGCAACTTCATGGGCGTTTGCAAGACTCGGTGCGCTGTGGCAGGCTCGGGAGGTGTTTAGCTTTATTTCTGAACAGCAAGCGCTCTGCAATTGTGACGGCCGGCTGGCAAGTCTTGGTTGGCAGCGATGCGCGCCCCACAACGCTGGAGGAATTCGCCCCCCGATGCCGACAGTTCACAAATTTGCGTTTCTCTTGGTTTCCATCGGGAAAAAATGCATTTTTTCGTCAATATTTATAAATAGTTTCAGAGCTTCGATTCACTTGAAGCACAACCTTGTAGATTCGTTTTGCTGAGGAGAAGCCTGGTGAATTTGTTCCACCTGAAATTACTATCACGTATGCGATTTCTGGCGATTCAAGCGAGTAATCCAGTTTTCATCGAATTCTTTTGCTTTCATTTTTGTAGGCATTTATCTCACTGTGATTATTAATCCTCAGTTCTAATGCAATCGTCAACTGAAGTACAATAAATCACAGTAAATAAAACTTCGAGAGAAATATCAAGTCAGGTGTTCTTAATTGTATAGCTAGAATGTTTCCTCTTAAAGTTGCGATATTAAGAAAACATATTTCAAAAACTTTTAATTATTAAACAAACTACTCCTAAATGATTATTTTGAATTAAGCGCGTATTGAAAAGGCTTTATAACCCAACCAGGTTTAGAAATGATGTTTTTTCGACAGCAAAAACCATTCGCTTGAATGTAACATGTGTAAGTAAAAGAATCAAACTTGCGGCATAGCCAGTGGAAACAAGAACTGACAGAATTGTTCTCGCGTCGGAAGACGGTACGGCCTTCTGGGGATAGTCGCCCCTGCGGTGTCAGAAAAATCTCTTTGGAACTTTAACGCGACTTGCTTTTCAGGAGATTATTGAGGGAAATATTGTTCTTTCCTCCAGCGACTCGTGTTTTCAACTTTGAAATTCTGCCTCAGTTTGCGATTATTAAAATGTGGAGGGAACTTTGAGAGCGTGAGGCTGGGGTTGCGACCCTGCGCTCTCCAGTGGGAAGAAAAAGAATGGCGAGCGATGTGTGTGCGGCCTGATATCGAATTTCTTAAAGGAGAACTATCGTGCTTCTAACGTGCGGAGATTCTCGCGAAAACCAATATGGAAATGAGAAAGATATGACGCGCGACTCCCTCTTTTTTCCTTTTCTTTTCCATCCCTCTCTCCCTCTGTCTTTCTCTCCCTCTCTGTCTTTCTCTCCCTCTCTGTCTTTCTCTCCTTCTCTGTCTTTCTCTCCCTCTCTGCCTTTCTCTCCCTCTCTGCCTTTCTCTCCCTCTCTGCCTTTCTCTCCCTCTCTGCCTTTCTCTCCCTCTCTGCCTTTCTCTCCCTCTCTCCCTCTCCCTCCCTCTCTGCCTTTCTCTCCCTCTCTGCCTTTCTCTCCCTCTCTCCCTTTCTCTCCCCTCTCTCCCTTTCTCTCCCTCTCTGCCTCTCTCTCCCTCTCTGCCTTTCTCTCCCTCTCTGCCTTTCTCTCCCTCTCTGCCTTCTCTCCCTCTCTGCCTTTCTCTCCCTCTCTGCCTTTCTCTCCCTCTCTCTCTCTCTCTCTCTCTCTCTCTCTCTCTCTCTCTCTCCTCTCTCTCTGTCATTGTGTATGCGCAGGCGCGCCTTTTCTCACCGCAGGCCTCCTGTGTGCCTCCATCCATCAAATCGAGCAACACTTTGATAATTATTCGGTCGGAGGGAATGTTAATGTATGGGTGCTTCGGGAGAACTATAGGATACGCAGGTGGGTAAGCCTATATTACGAGGCACGGATAAAAAGAGATATAATGAACCTTTAGACCTCTAGGCACCCGTCTGTAGTGGGATTTAGGTGCAAGTCTTTCGATGAGCAGGAATGTCCAGCATCAGTGTTTCCCTGGCAATCACAATAAAGTGCAAGGCAAACACTATTTTAGGCAGCCCCTAGTAAAAGCGGTTACTTTCAAGGCGTGCAAAGCGTGCTTAATGATGAAATTTTAGCTCTAGTGCTAAATGCGAGGCGCTTCTGAAACGTTCAGATAAAACTGTAAACATAGCACAGGAAACAAAATACTTTGGTTTATTTTGTTTTCATATTTCTTATTTTATTTTGTTTGCTTTGTATTTATTGTGCAATTGCATCGCACCCCGCGTTCTATCGACCTCATGTCAGAACATTCCTCCTCGCAAAATAAAATTCCACTTTTACTCTCGAATCGTAGAAAACTATTTTGTAATTGTGATTAAAAGCAGAGTCAAAGTGAAGATGAGGGTGGCAAAGGATCAAAGAGCGAAATAGTAAAACAGCGAAAACTGTAGGACAGAGGGGGAAATGCTAAGTAAAGAATTTCTATGAGTATGAAATGCAATAAAAGTTAAGATTTCAGCTGCAACAATACAAAAAAGGTTATTGTCCAAAGAATATGGCCTTGTGTGCTAAATTGATTTTTTAATTCTTCTTCCGAGTTGCATTAAAAAATTTAATTTCCTTTGGAAAGGGGATTTTATTTTACGAAGGGGTTAACCGAAAATGTGATTTTTTTACTGCTTCTCAAATCTTACGATGAAAAGATTTTGTTTCACTTCTGATGATGACTGCTTATAAGTTATAATGCAATTACTTCTGTTTTGCAATGTGTTGATTATTTTATGTACTGCTTGCTCGTTTTAATTATCATGATACACTGCACAATTCTTTCTTAATAATCTATTTAAATCTAATAACTTTTCCTTAAATTATGGAAATAAATTCCTTTTTCATGTAGTGGCATGAAAGACATGTTTTACTCGGAACTTTTTCAACATCCTTTAACTTTAAAAAGAGAAAAATTAAATGTGTTCGTTCGTTTACCGTTACAAACAGGTTTTCTGTAATTTGGAAACGAAAATATCTAGTTATTGAAATGTTAATCTCTCGCTTTTCTTTTCTAATATTGTTGTTGTTGTTATTATTATTATTATTATTATTATAATTATTATTTGTTACTATTATGTTTTTCATTTGTCAGCTATTAATAGTTAAATTGTTGGGAAGGGACTCTGAAACTCAAGAAAGCATGCGCAGATGATATTCTCCCCCATACGTTACATACAGTATTTGACTAAATGAATAAAAACGTATGTGCTACCTCTTGCCAAAGTGATGAGCTTTGCAACCTCGACATCGTTCCGATTTTTTCTGCACAGAACTTCTACATCTGTAGGGGGAACGCAATTTATTTTCAGTGCCTGCTTGAGAGTGCTAACACGTCCAACATAATAATTTGCTTTGACTACGCCAGCTCTTGCAACGTAAGTGTGCATTTACTTGATAATTACAGTGTCTTCAGTACCGGAGATAAACTACTTTAATGTACGAGTATGTGATTCTGCGTTTGGAGGAATACTATTTTCTTAATACTTGGCAATCCCGACAACATATTGAAACGTCTATAAATTACTAATAAATGTAAATCGTAACAAATTTTCCGAATTTATAAATAAATTGGGCGCTAGGAACAGTTACACTTGAATTCCTGATTATCTATTACTGTCTTCGGATATATTCCAAATAAATGTAAATCCCGCTGCCTCGGTCGACGGGTTCTTATGAAATAATTGTTGCTACTTACTCCGCAACCAATTACTCAATCTGCCATCCATACAGAGTGGCGAGGAATCTGAAAATAATTATAAAATGTCTATTCTAGGATTGCACGTAATGGAAAATCAGCTCTCTTTTAAACCATGAATTATAATTTATTATGCATACCAAAGTTATTAACTATCATCAATTATTACAATTTATCGTTGGTCATGACCATTTTTCTCGTTATTGCAATTACAGCGTTATAGAACCTTTTGTCCTGTCTTGCCTCTTCGCGCGCACGTCGCTCGATGTCACCACGTAGGGTAGACCAATCTTCCTTCTTGTTGAAGTCCACGATGATCAGCGACCAAGTCGAAACTTCCTCCAACCACCTCACAAACACTGCCTATACTCTTTATCTTGCGTCTCAGGTGGGCACTTATTTCAATCTGATTACTTTTTCCAAGTGAGAATTGTATCCTTCTAATATTATTTTCTATCACCTAACCTGGCAATTCACAATTCGCTGGTAAAATTTCTAAGTCACCGCGAAAATATTCTAAGTTCATTTTCCAGTTCACTCATGAGAATATTAAAAGTCCGAGTTTGCAATGGTACAACGCGAAAATTTTACAAGTTCCAGTTGTAGTACACCTAATGCGGAAATATTCTAAGTTGAAGTTGAATATTCACTTTCACGAAATATGACAAGTCCCGATTTGATAATTATTAACCTCAGGAAAAACCGCACAAGCGATCCGCTCACCACCACGACACTAGTCGAAATGCCCTAATTCCCAATCTGGTCCACGCTTCAAAGCTCGCTGTGTTTCTCTCTCTCTTGTTTTTTTCGCGTTGCTACGGTGTACTTTATAGATCTCCCGGTTACTACGGTGCCCCCTGCGTATATACACCATAGAAACCCACGTCTTTTGCAATATCTACAACATTTTGACCTTTATTTGTTTAAATAAAATGTCCATTTTTGGTGTGTCACAATATCGATATTTGAAATCCTTGGTATCTTAAATTTTACTCTTCTTCTCCGAATCTGTGCACCCCATGGTAACTCAAAACTCTGCAGTACTAGCAATGTAGTCTAAAGGCTAATGCCTTGTCATGGAAACCATGACTCTCAATTTTTCTGATGTTTTCACATGTGAATAATTTTGCAATCCCATGGTTCTCTCAAACATTGATTAGTGTAAATATTCAATAACTCTGTTTTTTTCTCATCATTGTATCATAATTATTCCTATTTTCTACTGCGTAGATTTTACTCAGATTTCTCATGTGAGTAAATCGTATTTCAAAGACTCCATAATGTAAGTAAATAAAACCAAGAGAATCAAATCTAACTCTCATTCATTAATTCCAAATTACGGTTGGCTCCATTGTGTTCATTGGACTGGGATATGCTGTATCACACTAGAGCAGGGGTTTTCAAGCTGTGCATCGCAGCTCCCAGGGGCGTTGCGGCCGTACGGTTGGGGTGATTTATTAAAAACGATCTTTAGATTTGATTTACTATAATCTTTGTGTCATTTATGCCTACAAAATAATTTTGTATTATCATACTACATGTTATTTGTACTATGATAGTACTCTGATTATGGTTCTTTGGCGACATTGGCTTCTTTGATTGTGATATACCAAAATGACGAACCATTTTTATTATGGAAATGTCCTTTTATATGACATAGAATATAGGGATGTCAATAGACGATCGCGAGGGGGTCGCTATGTGACACATAAACAACCGGTGTTAAGGATCAATTTCGTTAGGTTGAAATGACAGAGCAGAGGCGGAATAAGCATTCTTTTGAGAGACAAAAGAAAAAGATATAAAATTCGGATGCTTCCAAGTTTTTAGAAGAACACTCATTCGCTGGAGTTATCAATGTAATAATTGTTTAATTTGCAACAGAAGCATAGTTGATATTATAATAAATTCTAATTTGTTAAGTTGAAAGAAAGCTGATTATGATTGTCGTTACGTGCAATCCAGCATTTTAATAAGATTTTCAGATCCCTCGCCACTCCGTATGGATGGTAGATTGAATAATTGGTTGCAGAGTAAGTAGCAACAATTACGAACTTCGAAACCCAATTAACTGAGCTAGCACAACATAAGTTTAGAATGAGAGATATTTAAATTACGTAGGAATCATTAGGTTTCTCCAAGTGTAACCTTTTCCTAGCGCCAAAAACACATTTATCAGTAATAATTATGTTTGAAAACGTCGCTCCAAGCGGGGCTTGTTTTTAAATAGAAAGACGGGGCTTGTTTCAAATTGGCACCAGTCAACGTCAGGCATGTTTCAGTATAAGATTGATTTTACTAATTAATTGTGTAATTATTCAACCTGGCAAGTCCATAGCCCATTATATCACTTATTTGTGTTTAATATTTTGTAGGTCTGTATTTGAAACGAATTGTTACCAGGGGAGCCGTGGAAAGTTCCGTTCAGGTGAAGGGAGCCGTGGAGGGAAAAAAGTTTGAAACCCCTGTGCTGGAGCATCCTTTTCTGCTTCCGGATGTGCTCGCCGTGCCGCGCCGCGCAGGGGCCTGTCCGGGTGTCGAACCGGGTGCGGAAGAGGCCTGGAGTGCGAGCAGCGGCAGGCGGTGCAGGAGCAGCAGTGTGTGTGTGCCCTGGCTCTCTGCGCCGCCTCGCGCGGTCAGCGAACTCAGGCTTCCATTCGCAATCCTCGAACAGAAGGAGCGGAACTAATCTTTTGCTCTTCTCCTTCAGATGCGAATTGCAGTAGGCTCCTTTGCACTGGGATGAAATATAAAATATCCAACAGAGTAAGCATAGTTAGAATGGACGTGTCTGATAAAAGACGGGAAATTTTAGATTGAACAGATTCCTGGTAAAGTGAATTATGTGCACATATATGTAATAAATATCGACGATGCCACAGCAAATTCAGTATTTGTTTGGGTCGATTCTCAGTAACTGGCGATTTCAGAGTACGGGAATAGTTGGCTGCTAACAAGGATTTTTCTGTGTTTGTGTGTGTTTATGTGTGTGCGCGCGTGTTTGTGTGTGTGTGGCGCGTGTGTGTGTGTGTGTGGCGGCCGTTTGTGTGGCGTGTGTGCGTCTGCGTGTGTCCGGCGTGTGTGTGCGTGCGCGTTTTTGTGGTGTGCGCGCGTGCGTGGTGTGCGTGGTGGGGTGTGCGTGCGTGGGTGTGCGCGCGTGCGTGGGTGTGCGCGGGGTGTGCGCGCGTGCGCGCGTGCGGGGTGCGGGTGTGCGCGCGTGTGTGTTGTGCCGTGCGCTGGCCGTGCGGGGTGGTGGCGGCGGGAAACGCTGCGCTGCGCCCTGGCTTCTGGGAGCGCCTGGAGAGCAGACACGAACAGGGCAAGTTTGCACATTTCCATTATTCCGACATCCTGTTCTTGTCTCAAAACTCGCACCAAATATTTCCATTTAACTTTCTCCTTGTATGTAACATGTAAATAATAAATGGTATGGTGTAGTAAATAAAGAAACGAATGGTGCTGTAGAATGGCACTGACTTTCTCTTCCCATTCAGGTGCGAGTTCCAGTAGTCTGCATTGAGTGTGCATTTGATTGGCCAATGCATTGTCTTTCGTGGCTGCAGCCCCTTGGGGGGTCCCAACGTGGTCGGTATTGTCCCCCCAGGGGTCGATGACATTCTAAAGGGGTTGGTGATGGTGAAGGTGCGATATCCGAATATCATCGCCGATGGATCGTTATAACCAAGATCAAGATACCATTATTACAAACATTTTCATGAATTCAATATTTTTTCTTATATAAAACTGCAATACAGCCAAAAATCAATTCTGTGAGATGTAATATATATATATATATATATATATATATATATATATATATATATATATATATATATAGCGCTTGTCAGTTTCCGCCTCCTCCGAGCTTCCCAGTCTCCATTCTTGAGACCTCTTTGCTCCATTTCTGCTTGGACATCCTTTCTCCAACTTCTTGGTGGTCTTCGCTCCTTCCGCTCTGGAGGTCTCCGCCTGCGAGGGAGTACTGCGATAGTCAAATAGGATCAAAGCGAAATTTCGATCCAATTTCTTTTAAATAATATTCCACGAACACATTACTACTAATAAAAGAAATTAAAACCGACAAGCATAATATAATATCAACTGCAATTTTAATGAACAGAATCGGACGAAACATTTACTAGAACAATTCTCTGTGATTAATTCAGTGTCAACACGTGGTTTATAAACTTCTCTGTGATCGGTCAAGAACCTGCATCATTATGAAACTGGTGGCAGCCAACAAAAAGGCGTCTCGAGAGAATGGTGGCTGGTTCGCCCTCCTTCCGTTGTGTTCCGCGAAGCGCTGGAAAGCGGAGGCGCCGCTCGCCAAGTGGGCCGCCTGCCCCCGGCCGCCCCATTCGCCACGCCATTGGATAGATCATTTAGTAAATTTGCTTTGGGTATCAAGTCCAGTGACAAATTCTTCTTACTTTTTGTACATCTAGTCGGTTGGTGATTCCGGTTGCGTCAACAGCTTAGGTCGTTAGTCCCATAAGTGTAGTGCATGTTTTTCCTCTGGAGATGGCGGTGATCTTCTCCCGCTGGATGGCGAGATTCGGCGCCGACCTACCGTCGACTAGAGGGGTTTCCCCCTAACCAGGTCTCTCCCACTAGCCGGGCACCGCCCCAGCCAGGACAAGCTCTAAGCTCCCGACCGGTCTCCCGCAATATGTGGTAGTGTAGTGCGTGTAAGAGTGTGTGAAAGGGGAGAGAATAGGACAAGGATGAGGGAGGAAAGATCGCGCGCGGTCTGTTTGTTAGGGTACTGCTCCGACATTCACCTGGTGTTGATCGGAGAAACCCCACGGAAAACTACCGATCAGAGCAGCCGGCCGCTAGTATTCTCCTCCAGTCAGCGACTGAATTCGACCTAGCTGAAAAGCTAGTGTCGAAAATCCTGCCGCCGTCAGGTCTCGAACCTAGGACCTCCCGGTCAGAGGCGCTGCAGTGTCATCAGTTGATGCACTGAGCTACCGCTCCCCGTTTTTATTCATGAAATACCACATTATAATACAATAATGAATACTGAAATACATACAATACAATACATAGTACAAAATTATTCCATTTAAGGCATGCTTACTAAATGTAGAGGTTCTTCACACACTATTGATCTTACCGCTTACAACATTATTACTATAATTTAAACTTGACGTAAGAGTCATAATGTTTGTGCGGAAAGTCTCCATTCGTGCTGCTGGCAATCTATTCCATGACTCGATAGTCCTATTTTCAAATCAGTATTTTCCAATATCAGTTCTGTTTCCTTGAAAGTATTTTTCTAATATGGTCGTAACTTGCTATGTCGACGGGTTCATTCATTCTTTCCTGGATTTCTCCCCTTGCCGGATTTTTCTCTAACGCTTGCCATGATGATACTTTGTTGGAAATATTTCCTAACGAATTTTCCTTCCCCCTATTGAGAGTAGACATGGCAGGCTGACTTGTGTATAGTATTATAGAATACCCGAAACACTTCCGCGAATGTTTTAATTAATCAACTCGGTGTAATTATGGGTGTCAGAGAGACATTTTTTTCTGTTAACATACGTTGCGTGAGCGGGAATTGTGTGGTTGTATTGTTATTGTTAATTGCGTGTCGTAGATTTATAGAGCGTGTAGAACACTGGAACCCCGCCCCCTTGTGATCAACCGCATTCTAATTTCATTTGTCATTTTTTAAACGCCGCGTCTGAAATATCAACATCATCACCAACATCTTCTCTTTCGTGTCTCGACGCCCATGCCGTTCCGGGGAGGCCGACATAGGTCGCGCAGTTTTTCTAGGTACGAATTTACGGCCATTGTGTGTTTTCCTGGCAGTTCAATACCGAGCGGGTCAATGGCATTCCAACATTGCAATAACGGTGCAGCGCGCTCCCTTTCACTGCGCACGAAAATGCACACGCGGTGCACTGGAGTGGAGCTCTAAATCTTATTGTGCGGACAAGGCATGGTCGCAACAAAAACTGCACTTCCACGTACATACCAGTCGGCTTCAGACATATTTACTGACGATTCATCAGTAAATATATTTTTATTTTCTCGTATACATACGTATATGCGGAGTAATATACGTAGTGTAGACAAAGTTATGTAACGCTGTGGAAAATCGATTATAAACTTTTAACGGAAATACACGTTTTCGGGTCTCGTGATTGTATGCTCAATTCGGCGAAATACATGCAGACTCATTCACACATACAATTAGCAGAATGAAGAACGAATAAACCATTGAAAATCTGAGTTGGCAAGTGGTAGTGGTGATGTGGTTACCACCCCGAATGTGGAAATATAGTGTTCAAGTTATAATTGTACGTTCGGGGGAAAATGTTGCTGTTTGAAAACACTCGCGTAGGATAGGTTAGGCTTGGTTGAGCCAATGGGGTTGTCGCGTAGTGAGGTAAACCGTCATAGGCCAATACATATAATAATCGGAGTTCAAATATTCCAAATATTCACATGGTTTCAGCTCATGACGATTTCATATAATTGTGGAAGATTTCCACTAGAACTTTTTCCAAGGGAAGTAATTCACTGGTTTCGGAATCTAGGTGTGCACATCGTGTACACGCCTTTCGATGATCCATCGTGAACACATCAAGCATATTCCAGTTTCAGCTCAAGCATACGTTCATTCGCGTCAAAGCACACAAAAATGGATATCGTGGCAAGCTCTTGTGCACATCCCCTACAGAGGAGATGCGACACCACGCGCACTCCCTGTACGTGTGCGCGTACATCTCGCGTACATTTGCGCACATGCCCATTTTCTGGAGGAACAGGAAAAAAATGCAATGAAATAGCCCGCCAGATTCGATTGATTGATTGATTTTATCGTGTTTCCGGGCGCGTCAACTGCTTTGGTCATTAGTCCCGTTACTGTAGTGCATGTTTTTTCTCGGTAGATGGCGGTAATTTCCCCCCGCTGGATGGCGAGATCCGGCGCCGATCTTCCGTCGGCTAGTGGGGTTTCCCCCTAACCAGGAATCTCCCACCAACAGGGCCCCGCCCCAGCCGGGACAAGCTCTAAGCTCCCAACCGGTCTCCCGGAATATGTGGTAGTGTAGTGCATCTTAGTGTAAGTGTGTGTGTAAGGGGAGAGGATAGGACAAGGAAGAGGAAGGACAGAAGTACTGAGGTTTATTTTGAAATACTATGAAACGGAATGTCTATGTGATTGCTGTAGAAACAGTAGTATGTGTGTTTACTTACTACCAGTCTACTGTGACGTTCATTTCTCATGAAAATGCCGGGCATTTACAACACCGAGGAATATGCAGACATAATTTATGTTTACGGTTTTTATGACGCTGTGCGGAAAGAATGGAACATGAACGTCTCAGACGATTTTGTAATCGTAGTGAACCGCATAAAATCGTATTTATTGACACAGAAGGTTCTGAGAAACTGGTTCATTATCTCTGGCCTCCGAATGCGGCCTTTCTCTAGCTTCGGAACAAGCAAGTGATCTTGCTGTCCTAGATGCCGAAGAAAAGTCACCAACCAGTGTAAGAAGACTATCTTCTCGGTTGGGGGTTGCGAAGTGTCCAGTACGGAAATTCCTTCACAATGAAGGTTTGTATCCTTACAAAATTTGCCGGAACAACCGGAAGACAGTGAATCTCATATGAAGATTTGAACCTGGCATTTTCAAAGTCCTGTTCTTTGTAGACAGGTATTATTCCCAGACGAGGCATAGTTCACGATGAGTGGAATAATTAATTCTAGAAACAGTTATTTGTTTCTGAAATGCAAATTTGTCCATAGAAAGTATTTTTTTCAAAACAATTTTTGTGTGGTAATTGCTGTTCAGCCATTCGAAATCTCTGAGGAGTTTATTTGACAAAATATGCTTAAAATGACTTTGGACCTTAATTTCGAAATTTATTAGCTTCCTTTCTGGACACTCTGTATATTGTATCCGTAGAATAGTAATTTTTAATTTTATGATTCTCAGGAATCTCTTTTTTGTGTAATTCTAAGTGAATAGGATGAAATGGTTATGCTATTTCACCCTAAAAGACTGTGTCTATTGTTATTCTCATTATCGTTTGGTGGTTGCTAACTCGATCTGCTCCGAAGCATTTTCCGTGGGCTTATTTTGTTGAACCTGATATTTATGAGCCCTAGTAAAAACTTTTATCTGCGCCAGCGGTTTCGCCTCTAGTTGAGTCAGCCTGTAAACATGCAGCCTTTGTACTGGAAGCCGCAAGAACTACGTCATTCGAGGTAGGGTTTCCTAGTACAATGACGTTCGGAAAGGGTACAGTTCTTTACTGTGTATCGAATGTGTTTTTTAATTTGTTGCGTCCACATCTTGACGCAACGCGTCTCCAAGCCCCGTAAGGGCGTTGAGCGCATTATTTTGGAGTAATCCTCCGTCAATTACCAAGTCAAGTCTCGTCACATCGCAGTCAGTCAGTGCCTTTTATCCCTTCGGCCAGGGGCTCGACGACGTTAGATCCCGGGGTTCCTGGCCGGTCACCCAACCAAGAACCCGCGAGTCTCGAATGCGCTTAACCTTCGTGACTTTACGGAGCGTAGTAAACGCATTCGGCTAGCGCCGCCGGCGGTGTTGAGCGTAGACTAGGGTCCAAAAGGTTTCCGGTCTTCTATTGCACACAGACATTCTCCTGTTATCGTCTCCTATATTATTTCAGTAGCATAATACCCTTTGCGGCTCTCACACGAAACCAATCTTTATAAATGAGGTTTCTAAAGAAAGAGAATTTCACGGAGACGTGACGAATTGCACTTTGACTTCAACAATACGAAGAATTTGTTTAAGAGCAACGCATCTAAATATTCATGCCAAATGCAGCCCGCAAAATTCGGCCGGATTTTTGAATCTACGTCGTTAAATAAATTCTAAATAAAGCGTTTTAGAGCCTTAGAAACTAACCTCAAAAGAACGTTCCTCTCATCGTTCTCTACAAGATGAGATTTTCTTGAACATTCTATTACATTTTAGTGTTTTGACGCTACTCGATTCTACCCCACCTGTTCAGAGCCTGTAGAATCTGCAAAAATGTGTGAAATTAAACTACGTACTTGATATTCTACGCGATTGAATTACACTAGTGTACATCTCTGCACGGTAATAACGTTAAATAAGGATAGTTTTATTGTATTGTTTTAAATTACAAGGTGACGTATAGAACAAGTGACGGGGGATAGAAGGAATTTGTGAAAAATATATATTGCAGGCCTAATATGGAAATGGAACAGTAGGGAAAAGGGTGGGGTTTAACGAACGAGAGTTCTCGCACGAATACACTAGTTGTCATTAATTTTGAAGTACATTGAGGTGCCAAAAGTCATAGAATAAATCCTATTATGGTGTCGAATCTCCTTTTGCTCGGCAAAGTGCAGCAACTCGACGTGGCATGGACTGAACATGTCGTTGGATGTACCCTGCAGAAATAATGAGCCGTGGTGTCTCTAAGCTGTCCATATATGCGAAAGTGTGGCCGGTGCAGGAGTTTGTGCACGAACTCACCTCTCGATTATGACCCATAAATGTTCGATGGGATTCATGTCGGGCGATCATGGTGAGCAAATCATTCGTACGAATTGTCCAGAATGTTCTTCAAACCAATCGCGAACAGTTGTGGGCTGGTATATGGTGCATTTTCATCCATTAAAATAATGTCTGAAATGAGGTATTCTCGGCACATTCTTGACTCTGTGGATCTTGGATTATTCAATTCCAAAGATTTCCGAAATGGAATGTTCCATGCGTCTAGCTCCAACTACCATTCCGCGTTTCAAGTGTGTTAATTCCCGTTATGCGGCCATAATCACGTCAGAAACATTTTCACATGAATCACTTGAGTGCAATTGACAGTTCTGCCCTTTTGTACCTTTTATACGCGATATTACTGTTGCCTGTGTATTTGCATTTTGCTATGACATGACTTTTGTCACTTCGGTGTAGAGCAATAGTTGCTTTTGATACTGGGAGTATGTTATTCATACAATTAAATTGTTTAAATGTAAAATATTTGGAAACTGATTATAAATGCTTTCTAATTTGATGAATAGGCTGTTTGTTGAACACAAGAAATTAATTTCTCGTTTTTTCGAATTCAGAAAAGGGTGAGAAAAGTGTTGAGATTTGCAAATCGAAGTTTCTTCGGACATTTCTTGGAATTAAAGGAATGACGTTGATCTCTGTCGATGTAATAAAAAGAACATTAAACTTTTACAGCTTCCGCAGTCTTACCTGCCAATATTAAGAGAAACAGTTGCAACATTAGCTTGGAATACCAAATGGAAGAACTACGTGCTTCCTCCTCGAGATCTCATTTGAGTGTGTGAAGACAGGAAAGGATCTCAAATGGTGACATCGGTTAAACTCACAATGTTCCAAAAGCACCAACCTGAAGACGTATGGGCAGAAATAAATGTTTAAAAGGATAAACAGAAAACAATGTAACGCAAACAAAGCTATTATTAAATCATTTTAAAAGAAAATAAATTAAAAGAAAAAGTATGCACACGGCATTGAGAGATATTTTTCGCGATCTCGTCCATTCGAAACTTTGTCATGTATTATCAAACTTGAGAATAGCCTCCATATTGGAAGTTTGGTCTGACAACTCTCCAAAACTAGCAATCCACGAGACTTCCCTTTCATTTCCCTAGGCAATTCACAGCCATTGCGCATTGAATACGTTGCTTGAATGGTTTGCGCGTAGTGATTTCAATTGCGATATTTCTTGAGTTCATTTGGGAGATCGACGATTCCCTCTGATGTATATCACAAGAGATGTGGAGATACGAAAATAAATGGATCAGAGCCCATTCGGAATTTTTTGAAACGTCGATTACGAGTTTTTTTCTCTTTGAACAATTCCTGAATGGTTCGTTGAGTTGCTTTGCAGGCATTTACAAATGGTCTGTTGATGTTTCTAGCTGCGTCAGCTCGTCGTTATGATCATGTTTATATTATTAAGAAAAAGTAGACTTTCGTGAGCTTGTTTTATCTGTGCTATCGTATGACACACTCGCTCGCACTCAATTGATGCCTTGTTCAGTGGAAGGATGTGATGTATCTGCTGCATTGCAGCCGACGGCACCATCTGGCGAGGCGTTTTTGAAGTGTCAATCCCACGTCATCCGACATTTCATGAACCATCTGATTGGAAATGTACTTGAATTCAGTTCGAAGGCTTCTACTATCTCGCAGTCAGAAATTATTTAGAAGTGCTGAAATTATCTTTATTAAAACGAGAGATCAAAGGTAAAGATCTCAGAATTATCAAATTATAAAAGTAGGCTCTGCATTAGGAAAGCTCATAAACTGATATTATGGCAATTAAATGTTTTTAGATTCAATGAATTTATGATAAAATAACTCATTTTTTTATCATTTTTAGATAGTTTTTTTTAAATACTTAAAGTTTAATTTGGATTTGTATGAATGGAGTAAATGAAAGCAGATTTCTTAGTGGCTACATATATTTTTGAGTAGGGTACTCTTACACAGTATACTTGGATTTCATGAGCCTGCTCCGAAGAAATTTTCTAGGAATGCCTGATGAATGGTAATCAAATGTGAGAGAACGATTTTTTTTCAAACGAGACCACCGATTCAAACAGTTCTTCATCTCTTTAAATATCGTGTGTAATAATAATAATTGTAGTTATTAACAAAAATGCCTTGGTATCTACGTCATTTTTATGATGAATAATTTAATAATGTCTTGTATTATTTATTTTATTTCTTATCTTTTCAGGTGAGTTGAGACTCATAATGAAATAATGAAATAGAGACGACTGGCACTGGAAGACGCAAAAGTAAGTTTTTCATACGTAGTGACTAATCATATTATATTATCTTAGATTTTTTAAAAATAAACTTAATTAAACTTATTTTCTAATGGAATTATCTTTTTAGCAAGGGTGATTCAGCATTCATAAGGCAGATACCAAATTCAAAACATTTTTCACAATATGTCGCAATGAAACACGAATGTCTGGTAATTTACATTTCTACAACTTTACTGCGACGAGTATTATTTTATATAGCATGTATAATACGTAGGGGGCGGATTTTAATGAAATGTGATTTTTTTTCTTTTCACTTGAGTGCAATGCCGATTAGTATTGAAACTAATTTATGACGAAAGAAAATGGTCCATTTTTATACATATTTTTTCTGCATTTTTTTGTCTATTTCGATTAATAAGTAATTGTTTAACCCTTTCCGTCATTTTTAATGCATTTTCATCTAATTTCATCGATTTTAGTGCTTGAAACAATGCTTACTTCAAATAATATTTACGAGAAGCATCAAATGTTCTCCACAGAATTTCTGAGTAGCCTATTCGATTCTTCGCTCAGAAATTGTAATGTCTGCAGTTGTGAATGTCTCGTAATCTAAGCTTCTCGTTCAGCGCCATTTATATAGCGCCATTGTCGGTTCGGCTGATTTCGGGATCACGAAGGACAGAGATTCGCTGTTAAAGACCAGTCCAAATAAGTCGGAAGTGGTTTTGATGACATTTTTTCGTCATTTTTCTCTGCTTTTAGGGCATTTTAAAAGCATTTTAAGAGTATTTTAGCAATGTTTGAGGTCGTCCTTTCGGCCTCCTTCCACGCGGGGCGTGCGGGGGCGGAGCGGTTCCTGTCCGCTGGCGTCGCGGCGCGTCGCGTCGTCCTCGCGCGGGCCGGCGCAGGCGGCGCCGCGGGGCACGGGCCGTGACGTCACTTCCGGGGCCGGAAGCGGCGCGGGCGGGGCGGGGCGCGGGCGCTGTGGGAACCGCCGAATCGGGCGGGCGGTGGGCGCGGGCGGGATGCGCGCTTCATTGATCGGCTGCCAGGGCCGCTCTCCCGCTGCTTTGCTTTGCTGTGCGTTCTGTTCGCGCAGGTTGCAGTATTCCTCCTGCGTTGCGTGGGGAGATCCGACCCCGACCTACACGTTGGTTTCCCCCTGACCAGGACTCTCCCACCAGCGGGGCACCGCCCCAGCCGGGACAAGCTCTAAGCTCCTGACCCGTCTCTCGGCATGTGTGGTAGTGTGGTGCATGCAAGTGTAATTGTGTGTGAGTAAGAGTGGGGATAGGACAAGGAAGAGGAAGGAAAGATCGCGCACAGCCCGTCGCCCGTTTGTTAGGGTACTGCTCCAGCTTTCACCCGGTGTTGATCGATGAAGCCACGGAAAACTACCGATCAGAGAAACCGGCCACTAGAATCTCCTCCAGGCAGCAGCTGAATTCGACATAGTTATCAAGCTAATGTCTGAAATCCGGCACTCAGGGCCAGACCCCTACATTCTTCCGGTCGCAGTCACAGCCGGCTCGCTCTGAGCTATACTCAGCCGGAGGAACACGCGGGCGTTGGGGAGCGAGCGGGTGGGGGTGGGGGCGGTGGCGGGCGATTGGCGGGGAAGCGCCTGGAGGGGGGAGGCTCTGTCAGGGCTTTGTCGGAAAGCTGCTTAAGCTGATCAGATCAGGCTCTGGAAGATGACTATGGGGTTTCCAAAGCCTCCCCAGCTCCTACACCTGGGATTAGGTGGTGGTTAGGACTTGGGGAAAAGAATGGTACGTCTCTCTTCCTGGCTTCCTCGGCAAATTTACTTCTCTGATATATTGCGAAACGTGTGGAGGTTATTTTCACTGCAGGAAAAAGTTTTTTTTTACTGCCGTAAGTCTCATCTCTATGAGTTAGACGAAACTTATATCGCACTACAGATACCGCAATGGCTGGTAGAATTCTAGTACTCGCCGGAATTCAGAACTAGCGGTTATTAGTAGAGTGCACGCTTGTTCAACTGGCGGTTCGCGATGCCATGTATCGTGGCCCGCGAAAGGATATTAGTCAAAAGTGAAAATTTCTTTCATTCATGTTGGGCAACAACTCTGCGACAATCGCACGCGCCCTGCCGGGGTCGACACCTCCTTAATTCACATTTAACGATTTTTGTGTAGTAAATTCAGAAAATCACAATCATCTCAATGTGTCTCACTATGATACGGTACGGCCTGATATCACGCATGGGTTCATTCCCCGTTGCAGAGGAGCCGGTTGCAGTGCCGAGATCAACTTAAAAGGCGCATTTGCTTTTCACTTTATTTATTCTGTCCAAAGCTACTACATAGCTCTTTACTAAAAAAATATTTCCATTTTTTCTTCAGCTTAAATGTTGTCATTTTTATTATTTGTTAAAATTAAATAACTTTTCAATTGCGTGATAAAACTTTCACATTTTTAATTTATCGCGGGGCTACGTTTAAGCATTACCTCGGGCGCAAAATCGTCTAGCTCCAGCACTGCATGTGGGTGGTTGGTTGGTGATTCCGGGCGCGTCAACAGCTTAGGTCATTAGTTCCGTTAGTGTAGTGCATGTTTTTCTCGGGAAATGGCGGTGATCTTCCCTCGCTGGATGACGAGATCCGCCGGCGACCTACCGTCGGCTATTGGGGTTTCCCCCTAACCAGGACTCTCCCACCAGCGGGTCACCGCCCCAGCCGGGACAAGCTCTAAGCTCCCGACCGGTCTCCCGGAATATGTGGTAGTGTAGTGCATGTTAGTGTAAGTGTGTGTGTAAGGGGAGAGGATAGAAGGAAGAGGAAGGACAGATCGCGCGTGGACCGTGGCCCGTTTGTTAGGGTACTGCTCCGGCATTCGCCTGATGTTGATCGGAGAAACCACGGAAAACTACCGATCAGAGCAGCCGGCCTCTAGAATTCTCCTCCAGACAGCGACTGAATTCGACCTCGCTGAAAAGCTCGTGTCGAAAATCCTGCCGCCGTGGGGAGTGTAACCTAGGCCCTCCCGGTCAGAGGCGCTGCAGTGACATCGGCTGCTGCACTGAGCCACCGTTCCCGGGCTGCTCGTAGTGGGGGGCCCGGTCGCGTGACGTGCGCCGCCAGACGGCGCGTCTGCTCTGCTCTCTCGTCCGCACGCGAGCACTGGGGCAGCGGGGCGGGCGCCGCGCCGCGGGGCCTGGACCAGTGGCGTTGGCGAGGGGCACCAATTTCCCGCATGCGCTCACTCAGCCGCCACTTGGACTACTCTGAATGAAACCCACGCCACCTGCAACATGTGACACGCGCGGAGAAACTGTCGATAGTCATGCTGATTTGAACATGGGAAGTGAAGTATTTCGTCCCTGTTTCCGTATTTTTAATAATAAATTTGCAAACGCATACCTACAGTAGAATTTGGGAACTTATTAAATATGAAGAACGCCAATTGAATACGGAGAAAACCATAGCAGTAATATTGGTGACTGCGTGTGTGCTTACGTATTCGACTTTTCACATTTGTTCTTAAGCGCGCAAATACGGAGGAAGGACCAAATGTGATTTAGAAGATTTTGTGACAGAGTTTTCGTAACTACTTGAGAGTGATTTTATTTTAGGATTAGAGAATAACGCTGAAGAACAGCTTAGGATGATCTTGTATGTGCATTTTGGTAAACAATGCCGACAAAATGTAGCTGTACTAAATTCTAACTATTCGCATCATCCATTCCTGTAAGTATTTTTACGGCGATTACGATTTTGAAATTGCAATATTACATGTTCATATCCCATACGAGACATGGACTATCATTGGGTGTTGGGGATTTTTGAACATGAGTATAGTATTATCACAAAGTACTTTCATTTGTATGTCCAATGCTAAAGACTAACAACATATTAGAACAAAGCTATACATGATATTTCTAAATTTCCATCATGAAAAACTTTTAAAACTGTTTACAGCTTCGCAAGCGCCACATTCAACTAGTACATTAATACAACCCTAGAAAGCTATAATCTAAACGTAAAACAATTGCTATTTCTATGTAATTTATGTCTCTAATTTATTTTTTAATCTGCCCAGGCTCTGAGGTAAAGTCTCTAGCAGTACTGCTAGCTAGTAGCACTCGCAACCGCTTACCCAGTAGAGAGGGAGTTTTGTAATGCTGCGGGGAAAAGCAGCAAAGTTTCAGCAGAAAAACTGTAATTGCCGGGCTCATGAAAGGAAAAAGTGGATAAATCGAGTTGCTAAATTTAGAAAAAGAAAAAATAAACATTCTTAAGAGGTTCTGTAACCACAGTCCATGTTTGGTGGGTCCTCGTTGCTGAAATATCAATGAACGGCAAAACGGTCTCCATCTGTTCGTCCGTCCTTCTGTGATCAACCCTTACGACCAAACTCGCCGATTTTCTCCGAAATTGGTAATCTCCAATCCATCTAGCCGATGTCACGGTCCCTTGAATTTCAAATCAACATTTTAATGGGGGTGTGGTTCTTTATATAAAGCCCCTCGGATATTTTCAAAAAATGGCTCCAACTTTTTGATTAAATTTTCTTGACGGATAGTGTGAAGAACGTTTAGGAAAACAGTGCAGATATCATGTTTGTTCAAAACACTGATTTTTCGAAAATTGCAAAAGTTCAAACTTTTTTCGGAGTCATCGTGCAACTAAAATATCAAAGATAGATTTTTTCCCTTAATGAAATTTTTTCCCTTAAAGATAGATTTTGAAGTAAGGTCATGTACAAATTTTGGAAAATTAGAGTACTTTTCGCGGAATTTTACGTAAAGTTTTGGAAATTTTAAATTTTGTATAAACCAATTTTAAATTTTATAGAACGCATAAGAGAATGGTGCAGGTCTAATTTTCGTTGAATATTATGATTTTTTGAAAATTGCAAATGCACTTTTGCGAAAATGCACTTTTCGGCGTCTTGCTACAAATGCAATTTTATTCTTAATGAAATGTATTCATCAAAAAGAGATCTTAAGATAATGTCATATTAAATTTTTCGAAAATAGGAGTATTTTTTGCGACAATTTGTGTCAGACATGGTCAATTTTTCTTTTCTTTAAACCAAAAACCCAAAGGTTCCTAGAACTATAATAGTAAAAATACAATTTTTTTCCTTAATTAAATTGGTTCATCAGAAACAGATCTTCAAATAAGATCTTTTAAATTTTTCGAAAATATGAGTGTTTTTTTTTTTAGTAATTTGACGTTCAACATAGTCGCCTGCTATGAATATACTACGTTTCTTGAATGCAACATGAGAAGTGACTCCAGGCAGTTGATTGTAAGTTGGAAGTTCTGTTAGAAGTATTGACTGACGATGGACTTTCTAATAATAGCGAACAAAGAGACTATATTGCCAAATGAATCCGTACAAACATCAATATCTTTTTACGATATACAATATACATAGCAACCTGCGTCATTTATTTTAATGTATCAGCCGGAATACAATATGAAGTGATCCTGATGTTGCTACGCTCTGTAGTATAATAAACAAAGCGATCTGAGATGACTTCATCCGGCATGACATAAACCTCAATCTACGAGTATCAAGTTTCAGTAAGTTGAAATTGGTGTATTATTACATATTTCTTTGTTCGTTTCATCTTCGGGCGTTTGTTATACGTTTTAAAAGTAATCTTTTAGAAATTATGTAAACCCTTTTTTAAACATATGAAATAATTTTTTTTCTCAATAAAAATTGCTAACCTTCAGGGAATATCAGATTGGAAGGCAACAATGGCATTCCGCGCCGCGAGACGGCTGCTGTCCTTTTGTGAATTTCGTCTCATTGTTGGCACATAAATGTGGCTGTAATAAGCGCAGTTGTGATTGCCGACCTGGATGGCCGAGGTGGCTAGAACGTGAGCCGACGCAGCGCCTCGATCTGAAGAGTCGCGGATTAATAATATTACTTAAACAGTACTAAGGGCGAGAAAGTATGTTATTTTAGCACCACTAATTTCTCGTTAGTGAAACTAATAGCTTTGCATTTATTTTAATTTGCATTTCATTAACTCTGGTTTAACGCAAGTAAACAAACGAAGGCGATGGCGGAGGCGGAGGTGGAGGCGAAGGCAAAGATGAAGGCGGAGGGGAAGGAGTAGGCGATGGCAGAGGCGGAGGCGAAAGTAAAGGCGGAAGGGAAGGCGAAGGTGGAGGGGAAGGCGGTGCGAAGGCGAAGGCGGTGGCCCGTCCTTCCCAAAAGGCTGTGTCGCTGGGGTACGGCGGGGCAGGACGGGCGGAAGGGAGCGGAGCGGTGCGAGGCGGGGCGGAGAAGCTTTGGCGATCGTGAGTCGAAGCGGGGGCGAGTGGGAGAGAACGCGAGGATGAGACAGGGGCAAGAAAACTGGCGAGGATGAGGAAAGGTGTAGTTTCAGAGTGAGGATGGGAGAACGTATGGTAAACAGACAGGACGTAGAGCGGGACTATTAATGCATTGGCGAGCCAAATGAGAGAAAAGATAGCGTTGTATTTTTTATGATATTAAAAAATACGTTGATGTTGGGAAAGTATGTTACATACAAATCTATAAAAAAAAATAGGAAAAACAATGCCAGTCGCAGACAGGGTGGGAGAACAACTACCTAACCGACATATAAATATGCTTGTGAATAATAATTAATCGATTTGCTTGTGAATAGCAAAAGGGTGGACAGTGCTGAAGTTGGCATCATGGAATGGCTTTTTAGTGGTAAAAAAATAAACCTATCTAAAAGTAATTGACTGCGAGTGCAATTGAAATACAAATGAACTAAGCTTTTTCAAACATTGGGCTCCAGGTCATGACCACGAAAGAGGTGAGTGAATAGAGTGCGCGCGAGTGGTCGAAGAGAGGAGTCAGCCTACGAAATGGAACGGGCGCGGTGTTCGAGGGTGAGTCAACAAAATGGCGTGCAGCAGAATAAACGACCGAGGCACCGGAAAGGCAAACATTCTCGAGGATGACATTCCAGTGGGTGAAGGAACGCTGTAGAGGCCAGGAGGTGCAGGCGCACTAACAGCCAATTGGGCATTGGAGCGTGCGGGCGGGGACAAAATGAGCGGACGTGTAGAAGCGAGTAGGCGGATCAAAATTGTCCCCGGATAGAACAAGGGAACGCTTAAAATAATGACGCAGGTCTCATTTTCGTTGAACTCTCTGAATTTTCGAAAATTGCAAAGTGTGAGAAAGCGTGTGCTGTAGTAGCACCACTGGTTGTGTTTTACTTATTTTCTGCCAGGTCAGACCGTGCCGTTCGACGTCGTCATGAGAGTCCCTGGATACAGAGAGTAGCGCATTCCTTTGCGCCACCCATGGCGCCATTTTATATCCAGTTGAATTAACCGGTATTGTGAGTGAGTTAGGAACCACCAATCTACCGAAAACCAGTGATATATACTCTAAATCCCTCATCATGCGTCTGATTGCTCCCATTTCTCCTTGACTAGTGAATGCTGCCTGTTGGGGCTACCGAGTGAAAGGATAATAAATGGCGGCAGGCGTTCAGGTGGCGCTACTCTCTGTATCCAGGGCCTCTCGTCGTCATCGCTTTCAGCGTCCGTGCGTCGACCGCGGCGCGGCGTCATAGCCGCCGTCACAGGTGCGGTATGCGCGGGGGCGGGGCGAGGGCGGCGGGCGCGTGCTTTCGCGTTCCGCGTGATGTCACGGGTTCCGTGAATCGCGCCGCGCTCACGCACTCTCTCTCGCGGCCGCGCCCGCAAACGAACGCCGCGTGCGGGTGGCGCGGGGTAATTTGGGGCCCGCCTCCCGGCAGCGCACCGGCGCACTCATTCACTCCGGACGAGTTCCGGCCTCGCGTCCAAGGAGCAGATGGGGGCGGTGGGCGGACGCGCACTACGCGTTCGGCGTCGTGCACTTACCGAATTGCGTGATGTGACTGTAGCGGATCACACCATTATCGAGGTTTTCGAGGAATTTGTGCTTTGTACTTAATTTTAATGAAGGCGTTTTAAGATTATCAGGGTTGCCGACGTGTTCCGATGATTCACACGAAGTGGCGGGTTAGTGTGGAATCCTGTAAGATGCATATTATACTTGTCGCAAAAAGTAATTATTCTTCGTGATAGAAGCAAAGGCTCTAGCGAGATAAGACGGTACAAAGTGTCCGAAAAACGAAACGACGGAAAATGCACTTTTTTCGTTGTTACGATGTATAGAAGGGGGGAGGAATCTAAAACGTCCCTGAAAAATATTTTTCGTGGTCATAATCCGTATTTTCGGTTTTAAGCGGGGGGACCGTTTATCCAGCTAGAGCCTTTGGGGGGAAATGGGAGGCTTACAGCACCTAAAGAACATTGTGTGCGAAATAATGTTATCTTCGAGAATATGAGACATAGTTTGCTAAAACTAAAAAATGCTAATCATACTTACCCACTGCTTTCTTTTTCTTTAATTTTATGAAAGTAAAAATTAATTTTTATTTCGGTTACTTTACATTTGCTACACATCTGAATTTCTACATCTCGTATCAGTTTGAGGAATAAGGTGAGATGCTCTTCTATGTAGCAATCGTGCGAGTTCACTGAACCTCGAAAAATTATTTCCCCCCTCGATCTCAAGTGCAATTTCCTGTGGATACCAATTTCTGCCACGATTCCGGATGGAGCTCCAACATTTACGTCGACTCTCAAAAAAGACCATTTGGTCAGCGCTGTACGAAAAAAGCTTCGTGCTGGTATGTGATCGCACCGCGTATCTCAAGCGATGAGCTGCAACCGCAAGATCACAGCCCAAAAGGGGCTCGTGTTTAGCGGCGGCGATTACGATGACCGGTGCTGCTTCCACAGCCACTGACACAGCCGCGCCGCTCAC
Organism: Teleogryllus oceanicus; assembly: GCA_964035755.1. Lineage (NCBI taxonomy): Eukaryota > Metazoa > Arthropoda > Insecta > Orthoptera > Gryllidae > Teleogryllus > Teleogryllus oceanicus. The sequence continues at coordinate 65,056,604 of CAXIVR010000006.1, read as the reverse complement.
ACTGCTGCTGCCGCTTCAGTTACCTCTGACACCGTTCCATCTCTACTGTTACCAACACAACATCAGCACCACTTCTTGATGGCACTTTCCTACCAATGCATCTCCATCACTTTTCCCACCGACGTTTTTTCCACCACCACTTCCTCTCTCTGCCCCTCCCCTTTCACCCTCCCTTTGTCACTCTACCTCCTCCTCCTGCACGACGCCGCCGCTGCCACCGCCACCATCACCACCACGACTCCCCGCGGCGTCCCTGTCCTACGCGCGGAGGTGATGGGAAGGGAGTGGGAAGAGCGTGGTCGGGAACACAAATTGTGGGGTTTAATCATTTTGTAACATTTCACCTATGTAACAGTTTTGGATTGCAAGTCCCTTATGTTTTTTACTACTGTCCAAAAGAAGTATGGAAAAATTGTGAGCTATCGAACAAATGATGGTTGTAATATATTTATAGTACATCCATATCCCTCTTTTAACGTACGTATATACCAAGATAAGGTTATGTAATGCTGCGCGAAAAAACTGAGGATTTTTGGCGGAAATAAATTCATTGCCGGGCTCTGGTTACGAAAAAGTTCATAAAATCAGTTGGTAAATTAAGAAAAAAAATCATCCAATACGTGGTGTACCCAGAATCCATGTTTTGTGTTTCCTTGATGCCTAAAAATCAATTGGAAGCAAAACGTTTGACTGTCCGTCCGTCCGTCCGTCCGTCCGTCCGTCCGTCCGTCCGTCCGTCCGTCCGTCCGCCCGCCCGCCCGACCGCCGACCGACCGACCGACCGACCGACGGAACGACGGACCGACGGAACGACGGACCGACGGACCGACGGACCGTCCGTCCGTCCGTCCGTCCGTCCGTCCGTTCGTCCGTCCGTCCGTCCGTCCGTCCGTCCGTCCGTCCGTCCGTCCGTCCGTCCGTCCGTCCGTCCGTCCGTCCGCCTGTGAACACTAGCGCCTAAACCGTGCGTAGGTTTTTTCGAAATTAAAGAAACCCCAGTCCATCTGGCTCGAGTCGAAGCTTGGAGATTTTGAAAAACATTTTTTAAAATTTGGGGATACTTTACATGAAAATCCCCAAACATTTTCAAAATTTTCGGCTCCAAATTTTTTTTTTAAATTTATTGTAAGAATAGAGTAAAATACACTTCTAAAGCTGGCTGCTCTGATCGGTAGTTTTCGTCGTTTTTTTGATCAACACTCGGCGAATGTCGGAGCAGTACCCTAACGTACGGGCCACATGCCTACGTCCCTCTTCCTTGTCCTATCCTCACCCCTTACTGTCAGTTACATGCATCACACTACCCCACATGCCGGGAGACCGGTCGGGAACTTAGAACTTGTCCCCTAATGACTAATGACCTTAGAAGTTGGCGCGCCCGGAATCACCATCCATCAATGTGTAGGCCTACCAGCTGTCAGTCCGGCTGTGGACAACTGAAGTCTGAACAACTGAAGTCCATCGTGTCAATGGTCAACACTAGAGCCAAATCTTTCAGCCGATTTTCTCCAAAATTGATATTCCCTGATAGAGCTGAACGGACTGGATTGTTTGATTCATTTTTTGGTGTTTCCGGGCGCGTCAACGGCTTTGGTCATTATTCCGGTAAGAGTAGTGCACGTTTTTCTCGGGAGTTGGCGGTGATCATTCCCCACTGGATGGCGAGATGCGGTGCCAACCTACCGTCGGCTAGTGGGGTTTCCCCCTAACTAGGACATCCCACCAGCGGGGCACCGCCCCAGCCAGGTCAAGCTCTAAGCTCCCGACCGGTCTCCCGAAGTGTGTGTGTGTGTGTGTGTGTGTGTGTGTGTGTGTGTGTGTGTGAAGGGAGAGGATAGGACGAGGAAGGACAGATCGCGCGCGGTCCGTGGCCCGTTTGTTAGGGTACTGCTCCGGCATTCACCTGGTGCTGATCGGAGAAACCACGGAAAACTACTGATCATAGCAGCCGGCCGCTAGAATTCTCCTCCAGACAGCGACTGAATTCGACCTAGCTGGAAAGCTAGTGTCTACAATCCTGCCGCCGTGGGGAGTGGGAACGTAGGACCTCCCGGTCAGAGGCGCTGCAGTGTCATCAGTCGATGCACTGAGCCACTGCTGCTGGTCAAATGCATTTGGGATGAGTGCTTGAGTGTGGGGGCGCGGGCGGGCGCCGCCGCTCAGGGTCGTTGGGGGGGGGGCGGGGCGGTCGCTCGCGGAGGCCGCCGGGGGACAATCGCGGACGCGATGCGGAAGCGCCACGCCACTCAACCCGCGGAGCAGCCGTTGCGAGACGCTTAAAGCGTCGGCGGACAAATCGGTAGCGGGGGGAAGGTGGGTTGGATTTTGACTGAGACAGTGAATACTCATACCGGGCGTATCAACTTATAAATAAATAAAGATAAATGTATTTAAACTGCTATTGGGTGTAACTCGGAGGCAGTTAATTACATGAATGAGATAATAAATGTCGTCCAAATAATGTAATTGTGATAATAATAATGCTAAAATGATAATAATAACAACAACAAAAATAATAATATAAACTGATTCTTAACACATTAAATCGCATGAAAAAGAAAAGAAATGAAATTTCTATCATCTAAAGCCGCGCTGAGTGTTTATACAATTAAAACCGCACTGCACTATCCTTCACTTCACTTCATTTCACTATAACACTAAAAACAGTTCCTTCATTATTTCTCTGCTCTACACTGCACGGCACCTAACTTCACTGTATAGCTTAATATTCTTAGTTAACTACCACATAATCTTAAAAATACCCTAAATTAATTTCCTAAACTGTTGAACGCTTCGAGGAAAGAGTTCAAAGGTTTTTGCATGCAATCTATTCCAATCCCTTATCGTTCAATTTGTGAAAGAGAATTCCCCGACATCCGTTTTCTGCGGTCTTAAATTTATTTTGTGCCCGTGATCCCTTCTACTGATGCACATTAGAATACTTAACCGCCGTTTAATTTCTTTCCAAGCTGAATGACCGCTATAAGCAAAGCGGAGAGTCTTGCCAATGTTACTGTTTTGCCTGTTGTCGAGTGAATCCGACCGTGCCATTTTCTTGTCCCTGAAAGTAAATGTAGCTGCTAATGTTATTGTTCCCCTAAGCGTCGTGTATGTTATATCGTGAGGGGGCGGTGTTCCTCTTCCGGGAGAATTTAAGTTCCCGGTGCTGAAATGCACTTCGGGTTGGCTTGCACCATTCTCACCCTGTCCCAGCGGCAGCTGCCGCAGCCGAAAAAAGACTTAAGCTCCCGGCTGATCCCGTATGTGTAGTACGTGTGGCTGTTAGAGAGGTGGGAACAGGGATAAGGAAGGAAAGATCGCATGCCGGTCCTTTGCAATTTTTTAGTGCGCTGCTCCGGCATTAATCGAGAAACTACAGAAAATTCTCGATTAGAGGAACCGATTGCACAAGTTCTCCTCCAGACGGTGGTTAAATTCGAAGAAGCTGTAGGAAGTATCGAAACTCTACCGCCGTTGGAACTCGTCAACGATGCTGTCAACCATTCCCAGCTGCAAAGACAACTTAGTGCTGTGAAAGTTTTAGAATAGGAGCCTTCAAGTATCATAAAATCTATGTCAATCATAATTATCAACCCATATCCGTTTGATACATCATTCGTTTAGTTAGTGAAGAGTTTAATGCATTCATAAATGGAGGGCTTCGATTCTCTTCAGACCTTTGAAGATTGATTAAGCGAAAAGAGGTCTTGGTGTCTTTCGACCGATTGATATTTCATCTGTCTATAAATATTTGCCGAACGCTTTGTTCGATTTTCATTGAATTTCGTGTGAATGATCCTTGCCACGAAAAAGTCGTTCAGTCGATACCGGTTATAGTGAATCTCCGGGGACTGACATTTTTGTTTCACTATATCAGAGATTTATAAATGCAATAAATTGAAAATTTCAGTATATTAATTTTCGTTTAAAAATAATTTTATAATTAATTGCTGTGTACAATTTTTAAAATAAGTTTTGCGTATATTTGTTGAGAGATCATGTTTTCCTCCTAGTTCATCCACTTTCCACTGTTGGAACACCTTTCTTGCTTGTAACGTCGTCTTCATCGCATTCGTTTTCTTCTGTTTTAGACGAATCCTTCACAGCATTTACGATTTCCTAGGCGGATGGGATTTGAGTTCTTTTCATCTCACAGCCCTCGTAGATTAATCTTACGGGTCGACAGAATTGCCAGAGATAAGCGGAAACTATTTCCTGAGTGGTGTGTTCATTCCACCACTTTCATTCGTTATTCATTCTCGAGACCTGCTGAGAACTCCTAATGGAATTGGAGTGCGCGGTGATGAGGTGAAGTACGTTTTGTATAAAAGTTGTATTCCTTTTTGCTCACCACTTCGGATGTAGATTTGACTATAAAGGAATCGTATAGTGTTTATTTGTGAAGTATGTGAATCGGGACCAGTGTTGTTGGTTCACTATAACCGAAATTTCACTTTAACCTACTTTCTTATATCCAGAGTTCACCGTATTTATGAGGATTTGTAAGGAGATGTTTACTATTCAATACTACTACTCGGAACTACTATTTTATTTGTTTGTTTCTTACTATAAGAATAGTTAAAATGTTTACTAATAGCGTTACCTCTCTAGTTTTTCCCTTGTAGGAGGCTGCGGCAATTTCGTAATAACACGAGGGGCGTTGTTGTGCCTTAACTCAATTGGACGCTTCCGGCCCCTTTGGCGCGGGAGGCCGGGGTCACTTGCGCCGGAACCTCACTGGCAATCGAGTTAGCAGCGCGCGCTGGCACCGGACGCGGTCTCCACCCCTGCCCCTGCCCTTCATTCTGCCCTTGCCCCTGCCACCCTGCACTTTCCACTGCCCCTGTCCCGGATGCTCATCACGGCGCCCAGAAGTTATGATTCGCTCGTGACGCACCCTGCTCGCTGCGGGGAAGTATTTATTTATTTATTTATTTATTTATTTATTTATTTATTTATTTATTTATTTATTTATTTATTTATTTATTTATTTATTTATTTATTTATTTATTTATTTATTTATTTATTTATTTATTTATTTATTTATTTATTTATTTATTTATTTATTTATTTATTTATTTATTTATTTATTTATTTATTTATTTATTTATTTATTTATTTATTTATTTATTTATTTATTTATTTATTTATTTATTTATTTAAATTTAGGGGCCCTTCATCTATCAACATCTGTGAGGCCGCGAATGGCGTTTAGATGAGAGCACAATGATCGATGAACAGGGAGGTTCTAGGGTACAGCGGTGAATTCATTTTGACTACACAGCTACATCGCTTGGTTGTAATCAGTCATTGTCTGGAGGAGAAATTTAGCGATCGGCTGCTCTCCCATGAAAATCAGGCACATGGCGGAGCAGTGTCTTAAGAAAAGGGTCAAGGACCGCGCGCGATCCGTCCTTCCTCCATCTTCCTCTTCTCTCTCCTTACACACGCACACACGTACATGTACAACTCTTGGCGCTTGCAGACGGAAGACCAGAGCGAGAGAGCGTGGAGGTCGTTCCGCTGGCTGAGATTCTCCGAGGACGAAAGCACAACGCGCAGGTCAGCGCTGGCTCCCTCACTGTCATAGAACTGAACGCCGCCGCCCCCTCCTACAAGTGCTCTGCACTCGCTGGGCTGATGAATCAGATAGTCTCCGCGCCCAGGAACACTAAAATCTCCAGAGGAAGAGGTGGCTCAGTACATCAACTGATGTCACTGCTGTCCCTCTGACCGCGAGGTCCTAGGTTCGAGTCCCGAAGGTGGGAGGATTTTCGACAGTAGCTCTTTGGCTAGGTCGAATTCAGTCGCTGTGTGGAGGAGAATTCTAGAGGTCGGCTGCTTGATCGGTAGTTTTCCGTGGTTTCTCCGATCCCTAACAAACGGGCCACGGACCGCACGCGATCTTTCCTTCCTCGTCCTCCTATCCTCTCTCCTCACACACACACTAACATGCACTACACTACCACATATTCCAGGAGACCGGTCGGGAGTGTAGAGATTATTCTGGCTGGGAGGGTACCCCGTTGGTGGGAGATACCTGGTTGTGGGAAACCGCCCTGGCCGATGGTAGGTCGGCGCCGGATCTCGCCATCCAGCGGGGAAAGATCACAGCCACCTCACGATGATAAAACATGCCCTACACTTACGGGGCGAATGACCCTGGTTGTTGACGCGCCCAGAATCACTAACAACCAGCCAACCAAAAACTCACTCAGACGTGGCATTGGCGAGGTGAGTGGAGAAATGGTGACTGAGTGGCAGGGGAAACTTTGTCCACCGTAAATTTCACGGGGATCGAACCCTGACCTCAGCGCGGCTGAAGGCTTAGTGGCCACGGCCCACCGGAGAGTCGCTCGTGGCCGCCTCCTTGCCAAAGAGTCTTCACCAGTCGTACGAGTCAGGCAATTCGCAGATGAACGATACCGGGAAAGGTTTTGAATGTAGTGATGACAAATTTTACCAAAATATAAATATATGGATGTTTGGATACAACGGTAAAGGGCTTCGAAGGGCTGTCGAAGAAAACATCGATGAAAAACATCGATGAAAAATATCAATGACTAAGAAACGTGCTATTTTCCTATCAATTATTAATAATAGTACGTAAAAGTGATATATTGTAGTTTGTTTTCCAGCGTGTTAGTAGTATGCTAATAAAAATTATTATCGAATATAAGGAATAAAATCAACAATAATGAACATCGTGTTTCGCTACTGTATCCTTTAGTCACTTCCATGCATACTCCATCGAAGTAAAAATACCTAAAATTCCCTCAGAGCACGGGCGAAATGGGCAGCTTGATAAAGAGAATGACGCAAAACAGCGATATTGCTATGCATTGCTGCTACTCTACACCGTGCCTAAAGCCCTTTATTAAAATGAATAAATAAACATCGATGTTTTTGCAACAAAATATCGATGTTTCTCGTGGAAAACATTGATGTTTTAAAAATATCGATGTTGTTTTGCCATCTCTAACTGTATAACGAGCATGTTCAGAATGGATAGAAAGAAAACGTACCGTGCGTTTAAAAATATAGCCGAGAATATCAAACCTTACCATTCGATCGCTTCCGCGTGCGACGCTTCCAGAAGTCAAATTTACACAAAATGACACTTTATTTGAAATTTAAAAACACTAATTAAAAAAATCCCATCTCTTGAGTAAATATTCATATAGTTTTCCGTATGTATTTTTTATGCTACTCCTTCACCTTTATGAAAAGTTTGGAAGTCCGTTAAGTCTTAGTATATTGCGATGTACTCGCGACGTGTTTTGGATTGTATATAATTGAAGTAGTGGGCACGGCAATGCTTCGCTGTTGCAATGTACTACACTTCACATGCTTCTGGTCACGTGGTTGTTAATCACGTTTTACGCTACGCTCTGCAAAAGATTTAATAAATGAAAGACTTTCTTTAGAGTATGTGTTTGTTCTGTGACCTGGTTTGGACATGATTATCACGTATCCTGTTGTTAAAACATTCTCCCTGAATATGCATGTTTTCTTCCGGGCTGGTGGGCCGTGGTCCAATTGGCGTTGAACTGCCAAACGTTTCGCCCACGACTGCGGCGGGCATCTTCAGTGGCGAGGTCTCGGGCGAAGTGTCCGGGACGGCGGCTGACTGGCGACTGTTCCAGTCAGCCGCCGCAACAGTCGCCAGTCAGCCGCCGTCCCGGACACTTCGCCCGAGACCTCGCCACTGAAGATGCCCGCCGCAGTCGTGGGCGAAACGTTTGGCAGTTCAACGCCAATTGGACCACGGCCCACCAGCCCGGAAGAAAACATGCATATTGACTCCGGCCGTGAGAGCCTTCAATGCTTTATTCTCCCTGAAGTTTGAGTATGCATTCGCCATGTCACTGTCTTGGAGAAATTTGATTTAATTGTCAGAGATAACGTTGAAGTAATAATTCCGACCGATATTTCACAATCGCAGGGGCAGAATGTACAAGGAAGACGCGCTTAATACTGGGAAGTTTGGCGGGTTGCGTTCGTGCGAGTTTTTATTAAGGGTGCTTCAGTCAGCATAAATCATAAAATCAACGCACGTGTTAGCGTGACAGGCATACTCACATTCCCATAATACTGTGCCAATATTCTTCGTGCAAGTGCAAACAGTCCGGGGTTGGCTTTGTCATTATTTACATTGTTTTGGTAGACTACATGTTTCTTAGATCGTCAGTGATAAATATAACGGATAAAAAAGTAAGTTAATTTCATTAATTTTATGAAGTTTTATATAGTATACATTTTCTGCGTTGTTAATGCATTTATACCTGTTTTGAATTTCATAATTGCATACATATTTTATACTTTTAGTGCATAACTATTCCAGCTCTATTCACCAGCAACAATCTGAACAATGATTTAAAGCTAAATATAATAAAAACCAATAGCCTATTTCGCAGCCCATATTTACACAAACCGTTCCCAAATGCAGGCATCAATGTACTTTAAACTCGGCAAACATTACAATTGCAAAACTACATTTATTAACAATTTTCCTTCATTTAATAATTTGTTTTGCAGTTTTGACTTGAATTTATCTGATTTATCTATTCTTGCTTTATCTCCCACTTTAGATGTTTTTCTTTCTTTGGAATTATATAAAATTCGTAAAATTTGATTTGAATCAGCTTCAGTTTTACGTTGCACAAGACTTTAAAAAAGGCATCAAATAAACAATTTTTTTCATTTATATATTAAAGTGAGGTTGGTCATTACATTCTTTTGGTTACTTATCCAAAAGCGAAAATTTAAATGCCTATTGGAGCCCTGGTCACTGCTAACATTTGGCAGCAATTCTAAAACAAAGTTTACATAGCTGCATTCATTGAGAGTTGATGGTAGTGGCGAAAAATGGCTAACAGAAAATATTTTTCTTTCTAGAACTCTTTCAAAATATCATAATATTAGTAAAGAAAACAGAACGCCATGTTTTTTACTGTAAAAATATTGGGGAGCACATTCTCCACGGACAATATTGAATCGACAATGTACGGTAGAGGTGAGTTTTGTCGTTCGCCTTGCGAAACTGCTGCTAGGAGTGCTGGCGCATACTCGCGAGCGAGATGTGGCTCTGTGAGACACTTGCGCGTCGCATTTGTCAGTTGTCGAGCGCCCCGCCACCGACCGTCCGCCCCACGCGACCCGACGAAGTATTTATTCTTTGATACATAAATCGCGAGACCCACATCATGCGAGTCCTTTGACTCGTGGCCAAGGGGCGCGCAAACGAGAAGAGATGGAGTCAAGTCCAATAACGCCGCGACAGATTCAGAACCGGAAAAATAAATTGTAAGGAAGAAATTTATGTCGACGGTGCTTCCATTTGCCCGTGAAGAAACATTGTAAGCCAGTAACATTACTAAGCACGACTCACACAGGTAAAATAACAAGTACTTACGTATTTACTCTTATTTCTAAATTGTGAAAGCTATTACACTTTGTCTTTCTGCCGTTTTGTGCGAGGGATAATTTTTCCTCTTTCTGTATTTGAATACATCTCGTAAAAGATTTCCAAGGTATAATAGATGTCTCATTTTACTGCGTCCTTTACATTATTAATGATAGTCTGCTCTGCATCTTGGAATTCTCAATTTGTTCAAATACGTGGGCTTTCCTTCCGGTGTCTCTCCCCCAGCGGAGACACGCTATACGCTCCCTACTCAAATCTCACTCCATTTGTGTGCTGTGAGTGCATCTAAGATTGTGTGTGAGAGAGAATAAGTGGTGAGGGACAAGACAGTAGAAGGGAATATCGCACGCGGTCCGTGGCCCGTTTGCTCAATTACTACTCCGGCATTCGTCTGACGTTGATTGAGAAAACCACGGAAAACTACTGGTCAGAGCCGCCGGCCGCTGGAATTCTCAAGGCAGCGACTGAAATCGGCCCAGGTAGGTCGCTCTTGTCGAGAAATCCCCCACCGCCAGGACTCGAACGTAGGTGGCAGTGGGTGCAGAGACGGTGGTGGCTGTGCTGGCAACAGCCGCATTGCCAGCGTTGTCAAGCGAGGCGACGCCGCGCCAATGACGCGTGCGCGGCGCCCCTGGCGGCGGGCGGGCGAAACGGCCGCGCGGGGGCGCAACAAAGGGAGCCGCCCTCGTAAACACAGAAGACGCCCAACGCCGCGCCGCCCGCTTGCGTCAGCTCGCCCACGCCCACGCCCAAGGCAGGATCTTACCAGCACATCAATACATCGCTACATCAATACATCAATACACGCAATAAACGTGCTATTTTCCTATCCATTTTTAACTACAATACATAAAGGGGATATATTTTATTTTTTGGTTACCAGCATGTTAGTAGTATGTTAATAAAAAGTATTATCGAATGTGCAGAATAAAATTAACAAAAAGAACATCCTGTTTTGCTTCCGATTTCTTGTTTCACTGTCAATTCAGGCAATGACAGGCCTGGAGATAACAGGCGAAATGTACAACGTGATAAGAAGGATGACGGAAAACGATGATATTGCTGTGGATTGCTGCTACTCTACAACGTGCAACGTCTATGAAATGAACTAGTTGCATAATATCTGCAACGTTATTCTTTCTTGAACTGTTTCCAATCGGACAAACATTCGGACACGCTGAGACTGCAAACGGGAAGTACAACGGTTCAAATATCCATTGTTCCAGAAATCCTGCCAGAGGCACTTTTGTTATATTTACATTACACATAAGTGACGCCAGTACATGTACTATGTCGCCGAAAAATACGTATAACATACACCAACAACAAACCAGAAAAAAAGATGCTTTCATAAACACAAGTCCACAAACCCCGCATATATTTTCGTCAATGTTTTACACACGCAGACTACCAAAGCAAATACATCAGCAACCAATTCTTGGTAACATCTCGCTTTAAGAATTTTTTAAAAAAATTTTTAAAGAACTGTTTATTCACAATTTGTTCTCTACTTGAACATTCGGTGAATTATTTAGAAAAAAAAAATTGACAGCACTTCTCAGATAAAAATTGAATTTTTTTAAAACTTAATCCAGCTATTAAATTTTTAAATGACCATTGCAATTATATTGTCATCTTTGTTACTATTGTATTTATACCTATGGCTGAGATATAGGGGGTGGTGTCGTTTCAATCTTCTGAGGTCTTCACTGTTGTCCAGGATGTTCTCTGCAAGGTAATTTGGATGATTTTCAAGTCTTTTTCCTATTTTTTTACTATATTCAGTAATGGTCTGATGGATAGTTGGAATTTGCAAATCAGAATGTAATGTATTGTTAGATACATACCATGGTGCATTTGTTATGTATCGTAGGACTTTCGACTTTTTAATTTGTTGCGTCTCGTTTGACGCAACGCGTCTCCAAGCCCCTTGGGGGGCGTTGAGCGCTTTGCGCTTCTGGGAGTAATCCTCCCATTACTAACAGCGCTGGAGTAATCCTCCGTTAATATTGTCGCGTCTCGTCGCAGTCGGTTGTCAAGAGGACCGCCAGGTAGCATCTCCGCGTACGCGCCTCCTACCGCGCGCTCCTGCGTCACTACCCAGCGGCCAGAATTAGGAAGGAATATGGATAGGACACTTCACAGGGGTTGGACTAGCCCTTGTGAAGCAGCAGAACTCGTTTTGTTGGAACAAATTTCACATGAGATTCGACGGGAATCGAACCCGGATCTCAGTGGTGAAAGGCTTGCGACTTTGCAATGAGCCACGAGCACAGCCCGACTGACTTTGCAATGGGCCACGAGTACAGTACGACTGAAATCCGTTTAAAGAAAACATTGGCACCGCTGCCGTGTTCCGCGCGCCGCCCTTGCGTTCCTGAGGCGGAGACAAAACGCGTGTGTTTCGGGGAAGTGAAGCCCGTCCACGCTTGGACCTCCCGCCGTCGCCGCTCGGTGACGAATCGAGCGTTTCGCTTTGGCAGCGCCCGCGGCCTCCTGCAGCTGCCCAGGTGAACGCTCCAAGGCGGACGGCAACTGTTTCGTTTCTTTGCTTTCTCCTTTCCGTAACAAAATATGCTCGTTAATTTCGTGGAAAATCGTTGATTATCACTAGGGCCCGGATTTGAATGGCCTAAAAATCAGCGAAATATGTAAGCATTTATGACCTAAAACCTACATATTTGTAACGCTATACAAGTTTATTTGTGGTATACTTTTTAAGCCACATGACCACGAGCTCGACCCAACTCACTCCGTTCGAATTCACTTACGTTTCAAATAATCCTTTGAGGATTGTGACAATATCACTTGATACATTATCATGCGAGACACATTTTCAAGCTTTTTATTATTGTCCTAAAAATATGACATAAGTATGCATTTTCGGTAAAATTTGGCGACAATATGACCTTTTAATAAAAAGGGTGTAAATATGACTTTATATGCTCAATAAAAAAAGGGTTTTCTAGTTGACAATACCTGGATTCCTGCATAAAGTGTTTAAAAATTCACTTGAAGGTTCAGAAGAAATATGACTTGTCATTAAAATCCGGGCCCTTATTTTCATTATGTTAAGTGAATATCTTGTTCACACTCAGGCACCATAATGGGCAGACATACTGCGGGGAAACATTTATAGTATCAGGGATCCCTATTAATGCGTATTTCCGCCAAAATCTGGCGATATTTTTTTCTCCAAAATTACATTTTTTCTATGCATCGTAATCGACATATTGATTTTAGAATAAAACATTAAACTTTTGAATGTAGGTGTGCAAATGGTTGATGAAAGAACTCTAACTGGCACGCCGTTCAACACGAGAGTTGCGGTGTCGAATTACGGGCGTTAGTTCACTGTTATTTGGTCGTCGACATCCCATCAGAGACACTTTACTCAAAATCGGAATTTCTGAAGAATAAAACTACGGAACAATTAACACATGTCAAAGAGAAAATAAAATTTCCCAACTCGTTATGATTGAATATTTTACTATCTTGTTTTGCATCGCGTAGTTCGCTTTTGTAGATGGTGGAGCAAGGAAATGTGTGCGCCAGTTTCGCCCGCCATCAGTACCCGCAAGGAACGGCTTTCGACAGCGCGCACGGAGGTCGGCAGCCTCTCTATTGGCTATAGCGCCACCCTCATCTGCATAGGTTATGCTCCCGCCACGATGTGCAGGAGAGAACGTGACGAAATGAAAGAGTTGCCTATTTACATCTAGGCTATAGTTCGTATAAAAAAATCACAAGGCATTGCCATTTTTCAAGTAACATGCTCATGATCTATCTATTGCTCTACCACTCTCAAAAAAAACTTCCAATGCGCATGCCTGAACGTGGCCTCTCCCTCCAAAGCTCCTAATATTTCCCCGCCTGCCTCGCTCTTTGTCACAACATACCTCTCCCTGTCTTTCCCTCGTGGGTCGCGCGTCAACACTGCGAGTTTGGTGATAACAAACTGATGAGTGAGAAGGATCAGACGAAAGGCAGCTTTCGTGTTTCTACAGTAGGGGTTGTTGAATTACTGCGCGACCCACGAGGGAAAGACAGAGGGAGAGCTATGTTGTGACAAAGAGCGCAGGCGGGAAATATTGGGAGGTTTGGAGGGAGAGGCCACGTTCGGGCATGAGCAGTGGAAGGTTTTTTTGAGAGTGGTAGAGCAATAGTATTCCATAATGCTATTTACAGAGATAACTTGATAAAATTCTAATGTTAGACACCAATGCTTTGCAGGGGATGATGGATGGCAAGCTGGTAGGTAGGAATAGGGTCACGGTGCAATATTTACGTTTTGCAGCATTCATTTAACACAATTGGGAAAATAAAACACATACACCTACGTGCTTCATATGTGCCAATTCAACTCAATGAAATATTCAGGCCGCTGTACATTTGCAATGCAATGTGCACGTTATATAAAAATTGCATTGAATGACGTGTGTAACATTGATAATTTTAGCGTATGTGGTTTCTCCATTATCAATATAAATTGAATTCATTTTATGAATACGCTCATTTCTGGTAATGAATTATTACGCAATTCGATGACGTCACATCGAGGCAAAAAAGGAAAACAGAATTCGACCCAATCACTGAAGTTGAAATGAATCACTGGATATGAAAGTGTGTTTTGAAGCTTTTGTAAACACACTATTATAATTCACGGATGAATCACATTTCGACGCACGGGGCACTCCTGGTTTTTATTAAAATAAAACAAATATTTATTATTCACTATCATGAAAAACTCACAATCCGAAATTTATATTCAAGAAGTTCCGCTTATTGCGGTGGCGTGTATATTGATAGCGAACACCATTAAAACTCGAATAAATACTTTTAATTGACTGACTCGTTGGTAAAAAGAGTGCACTAAATTTAATACATATTACCTAATTTATAAAAATCAGTGTTTGTCCTAGTTTACGCAGATGCTACGGTTATATTTGGGTTTTTCTAACCTGGCCGATGACACTTCATCAGCTGTTACGTTGCCATCCAATCGAGAGCTACAACGTTATCACGGTGACGTTTAAGCTCCCGATTGGACGAAACCGTAGCAGCTGATCGTCTGTGACCATCCAGGTTACAGAAACCCAAGTATAGTTTCAAATAGGTACGCCCCTACTGCTCGCCCACAGAGGCGCGCGCGAGGAACAGTTTCTCAGGCCATCGAGGTCTCGCCGATCATCTGGTGGGAGAGCCTGTTCATCCTGGGGAAATTTCCAGGCCCAAATTTCAGTATTTCACTAAACTTATAATCAGGTCCTAATGAAAAGTAACTATTTTTTATGTGAATCGGTCATCATTGAGCCAACGTGAAACATACATCCAACGCGGGCTCAGACTGAATAGGGTATGTGAACGTTTGGGGGAGGAATCTGCAATTTAATGCAGATTCCATTTTTACACCCAAGGGTTGTTAGCCCTGGGAGATGGGCTGAAGTTATGATGATGATGATGATGATGATGATGGATGATGAAATAGACACACACAAACGTACAGAGACACACAACACAACCAGCAAAATATGTACCATTCTAACAATATGCTCTAAATATTATGCAATTATAAAGATTCCCAAAATACAAAACAGTTTGGATCACTTGCATTTTGTTCATATTGGTTAGTTAAGATGGAACCATTGTTTCAGATGGAACAAGCATATGGTAGTGATAAACGGATTAATGATTTGTAGAGTGATGATGCATTAGAGTAAATGATAGTTACTGTGTTGGTCCAGTAAGGGTCAGATCTGATTTTTGTTCCATGTAGATTGAGTATAAAAATTTAATCACAGGTATTTTATTATTTTATTTGTTGGGGTCCAGATAATATTTTGCTGTTCAGAAAGAACGGGAGATATGATGCAAATAGCTTTGATGTGAAGAGTTTTGCTACATATTTTGTTGGGTTCAACTTAATTTTCTAGGTATTAGCCCAGCTTTCAAGTTAATTTTTAATGAAACTGTGTTTTAAGATTTGTGACTAGTTCTCTGGGAGGTACAGCGGATGGGCAGATCTGCAAATAGGGCTGTATGTATTTGA
This sequence comes from Teleogryllus oceanicus, assembly GCA_964035755.1. NCBI lineage: Eukaryota > Metazoa > Arthropoda > Insecta > Orthoptera > Gryllidae > Teleogryllus > Teleogryllus oceanicus. The sequence continues at coordinate 65,041,128 of CAXIVR010000006.1, read as the reverse complement.
GAAGTAGAAATACATACAGTATTTATATTTAATAACATAGGGAAATGTGGTGAGCCTTCGGTTACTTCTACAGTTATCTTACTTGAATAGAAACAGTGACCATCAAGTGATACTGGAAATGTTTTATGATTACATGTATTAAAAAATTGGTTGTTCCTATTGAAACTCACTTTTAGTGGTAACAGCCAGTTGGATGCCAAATTCTGTGGATTGCTGGCGGTGTTTGTTGTACTCCTACCTTTCTAAAAACAATGGACAGGGAGATGTTCAGGGCAACAAATGATGTCACTGCAGTCCCTTTGACCGGGAGGTCCTAGGTTCGAGTCCTCACGGCGGCACGATTTTCGACACTAGCTTGCCAGCTAGGTCGAATTCAGTCGCTGCTGTCTGAAGGATAATTCTAGCGGCCGGTTGCTCTGATCGGTAGTTTTGTGTCGTTCGTCCGATCAACAATAGGCGAATGCCGAAGCAGTACCCTAACAAATGGGCCACGAACCGCGCGCGATCTTTCGTACTTCTTCCTTGCCCATGCCACTAACATGCACTTCACTACCACACATGCCGGAAGACCGGTCGGGAGTTTAGAGCTTGTCCCGGCTGGGGCGGTGCCCCGCTGGTGGGAGCGTCCTGGTTAGGGGAAAATCCCGCTAGACGACGGTATGTCGGTACCGAATCTCGCCATCCATCGGGGGAAGATCACCGCCATCTCCCGAGGAAAAAACACGCACTACACTAACGGTACTAATGACATTTAATTTACGCACTCGAAATCACTGACAATCAATGAATCTGAAAAAAAGTTGGTCGAAAGTTCGTGCTCTTCTCAACTCGTGACACGATCCCAGCGATCGCGTTGGACAACGTTGTGTGCCGGCCGGCCAGCCAGCTGCCACCGCCGCGCGCCTTCTCTTGCCGGCCAAACACTCGTGGCGGCCGTGGGCCCAAAAGGCGGGCGCGTTCACTTCGCCCTGCGAGCGAAGCACCGCGTTGACATTTTGACGGCTGTTTTTATAGGGCCGTCGAAAACTAAAGGGTAAACACATCGGCTTGTTTTCGTGGAACGCGTATCGATTTTGGAGCACTTGTCTTGGGCGTGATGTCACCACCTGGACGTAGTCCAGATATCTCTCATACCTTGTGGCTCCTTTATTAAACCGTATAAAACTGCTTTAAATTCGGTATGCTTGCGAAGATACGTGGTTTGCTTGAATTAGATGTTTAATTTGTTCTACGAATTTCATGGTTAGCATGAAAGAACATGACATGAGGGTGTTTTCGTTGGTGAGGAATTATTACTTAAATTACATTTTTCTTTGAGATAAAATATCGAAAAGTTAGGAAAGGGTGAATCGTAAATAGAATGTTAATTAATCACAGTAGTTGTAACATGCATTTTTGATTATATAAATAAACATTAATAAACGCAATGGTAATTTATCTACTAATGCATCCTTATAATGAAACTCACCTAGTATTTTATTTCTCCTATGTTGTGCTATGTTTTTCAATTTTGACATAAATTAATGGAGCTATGAGAAAAGTTGTTTCATTAATAAACGCAGTTTTCGTACTGATGTTAGGAGATAAAACACCCTCTGACAAATACTTTTCCTAAAATTCCGATGAACAGCAATATTTTTATAGTTCAACGGTGTAGCAGTTTTTTTCCTCATGATTAAACTACGGTCATTCATCATCGCAGTGCTTTGCAGTTTTCGAAAATGTAGAGAGATCAACGAAAATGAGATCTGCGTCATTCTTTTAAAGGGTTTCTTCATCTATCCTTGGAAAAATTTGAAGCGGTTTTTGAGAAATTGCTCGTTATAAATTGTATTAATTTCAAGCCCAAATTACGCAAAAACTTTTCTTAAAAAAACAAACTGCATGACGTTTTTGAAACAACTGATTTTTTGAAAAAAAATTATCTAAGCCAAAAAGTCTACCTTGAATTTTGTAGTTTTGAAATGTTAGGTTTTTGCAATTGTCAAAAATTCATCGTGTTCGCCAATAATTGGAAAAGCACCATATTTTTTACTGTTCCGTGATACATACGAAACAATTTGGTGCCTTTTAGACAAATTGTTTTAAAAAATTAAAAATTGACTATAGTAAATTATGCGAAAGCTATTTATATTTTCCAAAAAAATTGTACATGATCTTATTTCATGATCTATCTTCAAGGAACAGTTTGTTAAGGAAAAAAATTTCTATCTTCAGTATTATAGTTGTAGGAAGACGCCCCAAAACTGGGATTTCAATGAACATAAGACCGGAGCAAAAACCTCTAAAGTGTCTTTTAGGCTATCCGAAGACAAAGTTGAATAAAAACTACTATTTTTTAGAAAATTTTGAATTTTTCTTGAGTCTTCTTGTAAAGTATCCTCAAAAATAAAAATATATATTTGACATTCCCAAAATCTCGAGTTCATCCAGATCGACCGGGGCTGTACAAATTTTGGAGAAAAGCAGTTGTACGGTTTAGGCGCTAGCGTTGACCCCGGACGGACAGACGTTTTGCCGTGAATCAATTTTTCGATGACAAGGACCCACAAAACATGGATTCTGGCTACATTACGTGTTGCAGGAAGTAATTTACTATATTCAATGTACTTACTTATTACATACAATATTTTACTATATATTTACAATAATTACTACATAAAAGTAATTCAGTATATACAATACTTGTATGCGAACGGGAATTATCCTCTTTTTCGTTACCGGGGCCCAGTAATAAGAGTTTTTCTGCCAAAAATTCGCAGTTTTCCGGCGCACGTAACTTTTTCTTCTTAACGAAATAAGCTCGAGAAAATAATAATGTAGATCACTTCGAGTGTTCAGTTGTTAAAGTGCATAACACTTCAGTCGATATTACCCAGGCTTAAATAAAAGTTATAACCGTGCTTACTGAATATTGTCATAAATTAAAAATATTATCCTCGCTTATTTATGACAGGTCCGCGAGAAGGAAGTCAGAATCCACGAATGGCCTGCCCTGGAGTGTGGGTCCGCGAGCACTAGCTCCCGAATTGCACGCTGTGAATCTGCGGCGCACATACGCTGCTAGACCTGGACCTTGGCCAGCAACGGATAATTCCACGGCTCGTGTGTCTCCATCGCTAATGGATTTCGAACATGCGCAGACGGAAGGAGAAGCAAATCCCACTTGTAGCTCGTGCGCACGACCGTACAATCTCGTTTTCGTAAATCTGATATCAGGGCACGCACGGGGAGCTGTGAAGCAGCGTTCCCCAATGAGCGAAATGCAGCTGAAATGAGTTCTTCCAATGAAATTCAGGAAGCCAACCTCTGTTTTAAAGTTAGGGAACATCTCTTTGTGAAGGGAGATGCATTTTTTTAAATGGATACTTTTTTGTAATTTGATTTGATTTACAAAGCTTACTTATTTTTATCAGTCTTGCCCGTTTTTTCTTGTTATTTTAAATAAATATTATTGTCATTTGTTTATTAATTTTAATCCGATTATTAACTTTTGAATAATTTTTTTTTTGCTACTCTTTTTGCCATAAAATGCGATCGTGCTATAAAACACTGTGTTAATCGTATCCTTTCATATTCTATTGTAATTGCCTTTACTCTATTTCTTCGCTTTCTTATAAAATTCTTCGCTCTTCTGTTACCCTACTTTGTTACTATCCTAGTATATTCTGGTACCATAATAATAACCCTTTCCACTTTGTCTTTACATAATTTCTTTAAAAATTTCTATAAATTTCTTTCCATGTCTTCTTCTTCTTCGTTTCTCGTATATTACTGCGTAGAAAGTAGAAAATTATGTAATGTTCCAGTGAAAAGTTCAGATTATTTTTAGAAAAAAACTCATTTTGTGGATGTTTGATTGCGGAAAAGGTTACACAGTAAATTACTTTTTAGAATACATAGTTTAGACAAAATCAATGTTCTAATGCTTCTGATCCTATTCGGCAAAACGTATGTCTGTCCATCTGTTAATAACGCTAGCGTCTAAACCGTACTCAGGATTTTCACCAAATTTGATATTCTAAGATCGATTTGGCGCATGTCGCGTCCCCTTGAATTTAAAACTAATATTTTCATTTTTCATTAAATTAAGTACTAACGACATTTTCGGAAATTTTTCAAAAACCGCTCCATAGATTTTCTTTAATATTTCGCCCGAATGTGCCAATGTACACTTAAATCAACGGGGAATGCCCGATCTTCCTTGAAACTTTTCTTTCTGAAGTGCAAAAGGGAACTATTTATTCAAGTTCTATGAGTGTGGTTGGCGAAATGGTCTCGTGGCTCAGTGGGGAAGGACGTCGGGAAGGAGTCCACGTTCGCGCAGCAGTCCTGCCAACTATCTTTTCGCTTTGGAAACAGTTTTTGTGGGTACAACTGGTCTTAAAGTGCGCACCGGGAGTTTATGCGTCTTTAAGACATTATAAATTCCAATTAATTATGTCAATTATGCTTAAGTGTGCTATAATTACAAAAAACAAAAATGTATAAATGTCACACTTGCGTATGACAAGGAATAAAATAAGTCATTTGCTTCATGTCCGCTGTCTGTTGTAATATTACACAAACGTTACTAATCATATGAGAAAGTACGAACTGTTTTAGTTTTCTTCCTCGTGCCGTAATTCGTATTCCCGCCGCTTTTGGATCGTGACCCTGCCCTGCAGGGTTTCTGCACCTTCCGCTAGTCACTTCACGCCCACTCGGATGGGCTCTTCATAACGGAGGAGGAAGGCAGGCCCAGGCCCAGGCCCAGGCCACGCCCTCCCTGGGCGCCGCGCCGGAAAGCGCTCCGGGCGAATCAATGACCTGAAAGATTGAGTGGGCTCCGAGAAGCACGCGCGCTCCCTGTGGACTGGGGTGGCGGCAGCTAAATTGGCATGGGGAGTTCCACAAGGGCGAAAGGTTTCTGGGGAGTTGATATGAAATTTCGTGCGGGTTATTTTCAACGTGTTATGTAATCTGAGTGTAATGAAATATTTTCAAATTGAATACCATTATATGTTATTGTTATCGTTATTATTATTATTATTATTATTATTATTATTATTATTATTATTATTGTCGTCAGCAGCGTTTTCTCTGTAATGTAATATTGCAACAAACCCTTCGGAAAGGTGTACTAATGTGTTCCTCAATGAATGTAATTTTTTTTTCGGAAGACAGTAAGAATGAAATATGATAATTGAGTATCGGATATCTTATAAAGCGTTGTACTTTTCTAAACAAATCCTAAATTAAATTCCATTGTAACGGCCAATGCATTGTTCTAACATATAACATCATGTTGAGGAATAACAAAGAGGTCCTGTTCCTGTTCTTTGGCTCGACAGCCCGCTACGAGCCTAGGCCGACCAGCGGTGACAAACCTCTCCGCGTGGGATAAGGGATTCGTGTTGTTTATCCCTTTACTGGTCTTCATAACCTTACTGAGGGCTTTCTCATCCCACACAGCAATAGATACTGGACATTTGTAAGGAAAGAGCAGAGGTATACTTTGCCTCGGCCGGGAATCGAACCCGGAGTTCCACCGTGGAGAGCGAGCACGCTAACCAACGAGCCACCGACGGACGCACAAAGGAAAGGACCTTAACACAATTATAATAATTCCTTAATGCCACGTTTTAGGGCAAACGGTGATTCGCCATCCCATTCGTTTCTTAATTTGTTATTTTTCCAGGTGTCGTAAGGATAACGTTACTTTTGCAAGTTGTCTCAGGACTATGCACTCGGATCTAGAACTCTTTCACTTTATTGAAATGATTCGGGATTATTGAATATAAAAATCTGTTGTAGGAAGTTCCTAGTATTGATGACATCGTAAATTATTGGTTTAATTTAGTTTAGTTAATGCCTTATTTTGCGTGGCTAGACTCTAGCCATCAGACCCGCTCTTCCGTCTAACCACGCAAATTTCGATACGCTCCTTTCACAACCTAGCGGGGAAAGGAGGTATTATCTTGGGCGACGAAACTGGCGGATCTTAATTTTGCTCAGAGGCTTCTTATAGGCTTGAGGATCTTTTTACATGCAGTAAATCTACTACATGGGACAGCCGGCTTTACTTCCCTAACTTACTTCACTTACCGTGACGTCGCCGTGCAAGCGCGCGGCCGACGCGCGTCGCGACGTTTAATCTGGCGAGGCCAATTGACAATGCGTGAGAGGCCTTGTGTGCACGCAGCGTGCGCGGGGCGGGGCGGGGCGGGGCGGGGCGGCGTCGGGGCGGCGCACACTGGTTCAATCGGGCCTAAAACCTGGTCATAATTGCAAATGCGAGTGGATTTGCGTAAAAATGGGTATCAATAAGTATTTGATGTCGCTGAATTTGAAGATCATAAAAAAATCAAAATTCAAAATGGCGGTTTGGAAATGGCTAACTGACTCATAAAAATAATGTGTTGAAATATGGATACAATAGTTCTCGCGTTCGCGAGTTAATATTGTTATCATTCCAAAAATTTATTTTAGTAATTTTCTTATAAAAAATTATTATAAGAAGAAATGGAAAAAATATATAGAGAAAATAATTCTCTGCTGCATAGAAGGCAATTCCGGAATATCGAGTGTTAAATCTTACTATGTAGCATTGCAGTAAAGTGGTTATAAAAGAAAAGGGTGAAGATAGATGCAGCTAAATGTGTGTTATTTTGATTAATACTTAATAATACTACTTGATTCATAAATAATTCTACTTGATAAATAAAAAAATGATTGAGGCAGGAATACGCAGGACAAAAAATATCATCCACAATATACGTGAATAACATTGTGACGCTTTATACGTGAGAATTCAACCGTATTATACATAAACGTATTTGACACTTTTTCTTAAAAATATATCCAACTTATAGTAAAAAATCTCTTCTATTCGGAAATACCAAAAGGTTCAACAAAAAAATTTAAACATTTTTTTTTATTTCACGAATATTGTTGACAAGAATCATTGAATTCGAGTGTTTCGAGGTACGCTAACTTTACGAGACCGTGAGGACGACAAAAATGATAAATTTTAATAACGTTCTGGAGCTGAAGTAGTCTGCTCCAATGTCTGTGGAAAGAGAGTTGATAACTAGGGCCCGGATTTTAATGACAAATCATATATTTTTTCTGAACGTTCCGGTGAATTTTGAAATAATTTATGCACGAATCCAGGTATTGTCAATTAGGAAAACGTATTTTTATTCTGCATATAAAATCATATTTACACTCTTTTTAATAAAAGGTCATATTTTGGCCAAATTTTGGCTAAAATGTATACATGTCATATCTTTAAGGACACAATAATAAAAAGCTTAAAAATGTGTGTCTCGCTTGACAATGTATCAAGTGAAATTATCACAAATAAACTCAACAATTTTACCACAAAGGATTATTTGAAACGTAAGTGAATTTGAACGGAGTGAGTTACGTGGAGCTCGTGGTCATGTGGCTTAAAAAGTGCACCACAAATAAACTTGTATAGCGTCATATTTCAGTTTTTTAAGGTCACAATTATGTAGGTTTTACGACATAAATGGTTGCATATTTCCTTGATTTTTAGGTCATTAACACCAGGGCCCTATTGATGACTCAGATTTCCGAACGCGCACTCTGAATGTTGCCGTTATGGCCGGGCGTTAGGCCCGATTGAAGCAGTGCGCGTCGCGTGGGGATGCGCGAGAACGGCGCCTGGCGGCTGAACGGCCACTCCGCTTTATCTCCGCCCGCTGAGAGGCGGAGCGCGCTGCAAGGAGCTCGCTTAGCGAGCGATTACCTGTGTGTCTGTCAGCTCCGCGCCGCCCGCGCCTGCTTTAAAGGATCGGTGCTTCCCGCACTGGATGCATGAAGCAGGAATATGCCAGTCAATACTGCAGCCATGAAGTGCGCCGAGTTGTTCCGTTAAAAGGAGCTTGCAGTACATTGTAACCGATTCTACGATGGATACTACAATGAATACTGAAAATATTGCAATGAAAGTATCGTTGGCCGAATCTCAATAATTGTAATTTCGCAATATATCGATATTTTTATTTTCCATTATCTAAACAACAAATACGACTTTCAATAACTCCTACTTTGATTATTAGATATATTATTCCACACCATATCTTTTTCGTTTCTTAAGATCCGAGATTTTGTGATATTGTGACGTACTAGCTTTGTTGTTTGTATAATCATTAGAATTTATCTAAACTTCAATTTCAAATTAATTAAGTCGACGATGTAGTTAATTATTAGTTCGATTGTATAATATTAAAATGCCGACTTTATTGTGGAAATGAAAATAACTGTATGTTGGGATGTTAGGCACATTCTTTTAAGAACCACCCATTACTAGTACTGCCTGTGAGCTTATAAGTGACTCCTTCTTTTGGATTGCCAGCCACTCGAAGAATGTCGAACAAATCGCGTTCCTTTCAGGAAAGGTTAGAACAAAGGATGGCGGTGCTCCATCGAGGAGCGTTGAGCCACGTTGTCGGAATGCCTTGTGTGGGCGCTCACACTCTCCGCGTTTCGTGAAGTCATCTGCTCTCCCATCTTCATTGCGCAATCGTCCTGCATGACGTGCGGATCGCGCGGAGGATCTTTGCCGGTTGCATGGCCTTGCATCCTGGCACTTGCGCCGCGCTTCAAGTGGGCGGCGGTTGTTACATTTTCATTCAGGGGACGTGGGGCGAGGGACAGATGGAATTTAAATGTACGATGATACCCAGTTCCTAATGTTCAGTTCACTATTGTAAATACAGGTTGCCTCAGAATACATGGTACATTTAGAGCGGAGAAAGAGAGAAGTCATACTGATAGCTTTTTGCCAGTGTAGATATATTTGAAAATTGCATGTAACGGGGTTATGTTTTCATGCGTATGGTATTTGTTCCAAAACTAAAGGCGGCTCCACACATTCGGCATTCGCCGAGCAGCGAGCTACTGCTCGCCCCCCGACACTGCGGTTCGCGAATGTTCGTCCTTCATGTGTAAAGGCCACACATTCGGCATTCGCCGAGCAGCGAGCTACTGCTCGCCCAAACCCGAACAACTGCTGTGTTCTGCGAATGTTCGTTTCCTTCGATGTGTTCAAAAGACCGACACGCGGTGGGTAGGGCGAACCCCGAATGTTCGTCATTCGGCAAATAGCAAGTAACTCATCCGCACTACTCGGGATTCGGCGAGCGGTTGCTCGCTGTTCGCCAATAACGAATGTGTGGAGCGTACCTAAGGCACTTCTGAATGCGCAGATGTTTGCACGTAAATGAAATCACCAGGACAGCGACAGGACGTGACCCGCCGAACACCTGTGCGTGTGACTTGCGTAAAAATCACGACCACATGCAGCATTTATATAAATGCATATAACCCGTGATAATTTCCGTGAAAAAGTTCACTGGGAAAAAGTTATCCTGTTCGAATTATCTGCATGCCCTTCAAGTTTGTAACATTTACTCCGTATATCTATTGCTTGTTTAAGCGGTCACGGGATAGTAATGTAAGAAACTATTTAGTTATCTACTAGTCTGGAATGAGAAAACTCTACGCAATTAGTGCTATTTTCAGTTTTTCAGTTGTGCGAGTTCTCTCTTCATTGCGTCTTAAAGGTGTTAACGGGCGTAAACCAGTGTACAGTTGTTCAATTCAACGTGGTCTCTTCGTGAAAGATTAACTGATTGATACAAAAGTAAAATAAAAAATATCCATAAAACTCTTGTGTGAATATTGAGAATAAATTGAAACAATTACTCGTAAGATACGAGCAATATAGTTGTACGACAGTTTGCGCTGAATATTTATGTTTAGTAGTTCACTGAAACGTTTCTCGTTTGTTACTTGCAGTGTTAGATCAAGATATTTCACCTGGTGTTAAAGAAATAACAATAAAAACATTTGGGTGGATAATAGTTGGTGCGGATAATAGTTTTGTAGCTATTAGCATACATTCATATACCGAGGCCAAAAGTTAAAAATCGAGGCGGAGCGTACGCTCCGCCTCGATTTTTAATTTGAACGAGGCAGTAATAACACTGTAACATTTCGTGGTATGTTCAGCATTTTATCGATCACCATAAAATCTCACGAATTATGCAAAAGTTTACGACATTACTGCGATAGTAAACACGTGAATATTGTGGCTGCGGCATATATCACACGATATTGTGAGGTGTTCCTTCCGATATATCTATATTGCGACGCCCCCACCTACCTGTGCTGTAATTGCCGGCTAGCTCAGGTGACGGGTAGAGCCTGAAATTTAGGTTGTGGACGGACGTGGCTACGTGACAGAGGTCAATTAAAAGAAAGTTTAAAGACAAAAAAATGTAAATTTAATGAGAAATTAAAAAATGGTAAATTGACATTATTATCTGAGCTCAGTTTTTTTTTTAAACCCTTGTTTTTTTTTATGCAATCTTAAAACTAATACGATCAAATTACTTAAAACAAATAAAGCAAAAAAAAGAGATGCGCTAACAAATAAAAAGAAAAAAGGGGGCCAATGCGCGGCCTGCACCTTCTGAATGTTGACAACAGTCCAGGTAAGCCTGAAGGGCGTAATGAATGTTTGTTTTGTCTGTCGGAGCTCGACAGATTATTAGAATCACCGCTGCGGCAGGAGGACGCGCTGGGGTGAACGGCCTCCAAACAGGCAACACAGCTGGGCTCCTTTCTTCTGGACGGCACGCCCTTTAGGGCGGAGGTGGATTCCTCTCGCAGCCTGCTCCCATTCAAGAGAGTAGAGTTAACCACGACATCAGCTGGGACGTCGGCGGTAGCGGTGACGACAGATCGGTGACGACAGATCGTAATTTTCGTAATCGCGTAACTTGCGATACACGGCGCGGGCGTAAACGAGCAGAGAAACAAATAACATTACTAGATAAAGTTCTTTTTTTTTTTCTCAATCTAATGACACGCGGTGCGATAATACCACAAATCGCACTCTAATCATGCTACTTCGCGCTATCCTAGCGCCTACACAACTCGGATGACCTCCGCGTCCCACACCCGTACAACATGAGCGTCCCGCCTCTGTGTCCGCACGACTTGGCGTCCCCGCGCCTCTGTCCAAAGACCTCCCCGCTTCTGTCTGCCCTCAGCGCGTCTCAGCGCCCACGAACCTCTTTCCCCAATTTCCATGAATGTTCTAGAAGTTTCTACAGAAATTTTGGAAGACGTGTTGTTACTGGCCGAAAGTTACTACGCCGAAAATAATATTGCTCCAATCAGATTACGCGTCTTGTCGGTAATTTTGATGGAATTTTCCAGAACGCTCTCTCGCACACTTCCTGTAAACAAACACGGAGCGGTCGCCGCGCCCGCCCGCGTGGAGCCTGGTCGGTGGTCCCTGAGGGTTTTCGGAGGCGTTATCTAAACACTACACCCCCCCCTTGCTCGGCGACGCTAAGGAGCGGCGTAGATGGCCGTGCGAAGTGATTTAGGTCGCACCCGGTTGGGGCACGCACGCTCTGAACCCTCCTTGGATAGAGATAAAATCGGAGTTTTGAAGAATTTTAATTTTGAAAAATTAAGAGTTTTATCTCGTTGAAAAAAAAACAAAAAAAAACGTTACCGAATATTAGATTCATAACTGGTGAATAATTAAAGAAAAAAAATGAATCAAAACAACATTCAATATTCAAGAAAAAAAATTTGCGCAACCCTTTACTTAAATAAAAGCAAAAAAGAACTATTAACTACTATTTAATCAGAATAAAATAATTAAATCAAAATTCTTCCAATTTTTCTCAGCGACACGAAGACCGCAAACTGTGCCGGGAGCCCAAGGTACCGAAGAATTATGTCAGAGATTGTCAATCAGTGGTTTAAATAAAATCTACAGAATAGTTTAACCTTTAAATGGTCGCAAATTATAAAAATTGTACTTCCCTGCTGGGAGCCCATCCAAGTCTTTTAAGAGGCATACATTTGGGCACGGAATCGTTTCAATAACAAATGGTCCGGTAAATAGAGGAAAAAATTTATGGAATAATCCAGCAGGCTGATCACTAACTCTAGGGGTCCTGACAAGTACTTTGTCACCTACGTGAAAGTGGTAGGGTTCTTTACGAGGCTTCCCTCTTCCTGGCATTCTTAGTGATATTATCTAATATAATCCTGCAACGGGTTTCGTAATTAGGGACCTGCTGTCCTGCCAATCGGGCCAACAAAGGGAAAGAATGTTTAGGTTTTCTTCCGAAATGCGCCTCATACGGCGTCATACCAATAGAATCATGTTCTATAATATTAATCCAGTCATTAATGTTACTAATTAGTAGAGGCCATTCTTTATGATTTTGAGGGATGTAAGCTCGGAATAAACGTGAGATTTCTCTCATGACCCTCTCACTCAGGTTAGATTGAGGATGTCTGATGGAGGAAAAATAACAGAGACTCCTTCATTTTCTAGTGTTTGTTTCCAAAACGTTCCGGTAAATTGGGAGGCATGATCGCTTAAAATTTTCTGGTAAGACCCTGCAGTCTGAAAGAAATCCCGGATCAATCGTTTTAAACAATTTTGTGCAGTAGGTCTCGTTATCGGATAGAGCTGTGTAAATTTAGAAAAGGAATCAATGATTACGAGGATGTGTTTGTAACCGTACCTCGCGTAGGTAACGGTCCGTACAGATCAAGGCAGGCCAATTCATTTGGGGCTGATGCGACAACGTGTTGCATCGGGCCTTCATAATGCCTATTAGGATATTTAGTCTTCTGACAGGTGACACATTTCGAGACCGTGGCTCTGGTTTGTCTCGCCATGCCTTTCCAGTATGCGAAAGTTAGAAGTACTTTTAGGATCTTATTTCCACCGAAATGCCCGTGCTTTTGGTGAACATGGGTAATTAATTTGTCAGTAATTTCTGTAGGTATCCAAATACGATACTCATCTGGCTGTTTTTTGGTTCGGAACATAACAAAATTACTAGAAAGTTTAACTAAGCCAGGATTTTGATTTAACTTTTCGAAAAGTGCAAAAATTCTGCAAAAATAGTTTTGCTTTGCCAATAACGGCATCTTGTTCCTGTAACCTTGAAGATTCCTAGGCTGCATTTCCGGAATAGGGTCACATTTAAATTAATGGCATTAATAAAATACACTGTTTCATTCTGAACTTTCTGATTTGATGCGTAGGGTAACCGACTTAAAAAATCTGCAATAGGATTATTAATTCCTGGACAATGCCGGATTTCAAAGTCGAATTGTTGTAGCCAGAGCACCCACCGTAACAATCTGGCGTTGGTGCAGTGGCAGCGTTTTAAGAAAATTAACGCTTTATGGTCCGTGATAATATAAAATTTCCTACCAGCCAGGTACCCAAGCATTTTCTGTAAAGCCCATACAATTGATAAAGCCTCTTTCTCTGTAATTGAGTATTGCAATTCACTAGACCTCAATACCCTGTAGCGACCGCAACAATTTTATGACCTGGATCATCTTTATCAGGCTGTGATAAAACACATCCAATGCCTACGTTGGAGCTGTCAGTCTGTAAATAAAATGGCTGGGAAAAGTCCGGGTGGTTTACTGTAATGGCCTGGCGAAAAGCTACCTTAATTTTTTTGAATGTCTGTTCATGCTCATCTGTCCAGTGCCATTTCGTTCCTTTTCTCAATAGGTTTACGAGAGGTGCCGTAAGAATCCCGTAACCTGGAATAAATCTAGATTGATAGACGCACATGCCTAAAAATCCTTTTAATTGCTTGGCATTTTGTGGGCGTGAAATCTGGTCTATGGCATTGACCTTCTCTGGGTCAATTCGTACACCCTCTGTGCTAACGCGGTAACCCAAAATGAAATTTCTGACGTGCATAATTGTGATTTATTAAGTTTCAATTTCATGTGGTGTACCGACAAACATTCCAATAACTGTTCTAAATGACCGAGATGTTCCTGGAAATTTTGTGATGAAATTACAATATCGTCGATATAAGGGGTGACGAATTGTTTGATTTCGTCGCCTAATTTCTCATCGAGACAACGAATAAAGGCTGCTCCACTGTTTTTCAGACCAAAAGGCATTCTTTTCCAGACGTACGTCAACCCGTTGTACAAAAATCCCGTGAATTTTCTGTCGTCTGGGTGAATTGAAATTTGCCAATACGAGCTTGAAAAATCTAAAGCCGAAAAATCTTTGTTTTATTAAATTTCCATAAAATTTCATCAGTGTTCTGAGGTGCCTCGTTTTCTGGGATAGTAACCTCGTTGATCCGTCGAGCATCTAAACAAACCTTACCCCGTCTTTTTCTTTACCACTACAATAGGGTTCAAATAAGCTGTTACAGATCTTTCAATTATACCCTCGCTAAGCATAGTTTTAACAGTTTGATCTACTTCCCCCCTCATCGACTGTGGAATGGGATAATTTTTCATTTTAAAAGGTGAATCATCGGTGACCCGAATTCGAAAGCAAAAGTCTTTAATAGGACGTACAGGACGATCAAAAACATTTACATATTTGAGAAGCATTCTTTGCAGCTGGGACCGTTCGTGGTCAGAAAAGTCATTATGCGGCACACGGCTTATGACCCCACTACGTCATCCCCATACTCCAGGACGCGCATGAAATGCCGATTTCTATTTTGTCATCACCGTCGTCCTTGATTACAATTTCCTATTCTCACCGAAGCTCACAAGATTCCTAGAAAAATCCACTACTCCATTATTTTCCGTAAAAATCAACCCCAAGTATTACGTCGTAATTCAGATCCTCTATGATCAAACATGGCACATCAAATAAAATTTCCCCGATTTTTAAAGAAAGCAAAGCCTGCATAGTAATTGGTTTACTTTTTTTCTTTCCTACTCCAATAACAAAACATTTAATAGTGGGCAGAGTTGGTATTGAATGCGCTCGCTTAATAGTTTTGAGTAGAACTTCCTAGAAATTGCACTGATTTCACTGCCAGTGTCTATCAAAGCTTGAACACTAAGATTTTCAATAAGAAACTCCACAACCGGACATTTTCTCGCTCGTTCTCTGACAGGTTCATTCAAGTCGTCGTTTAGGTCAAAAAGGCATAATTGACTGACACAGTATTGAACATTGGTATCTCTGAGATAATTCGTTTGGAACCCAGATACCCAGAAAGCCCAAACGGGTCTAGTTTGACGGACTCGGTCTTATGGAATCCTGATGTCCATTCCTACCAGTTGTGTTATTATTACGGTCATTTGAGTTTGGTGGCGGACGGAGTTGTTCCCCATTCCTCTGACCCTGATCATCACGGCGCCCGACTGCCTGTTCCGATTATCTTCCTCGGCGAAAACCTGTGATTTCGGTCCCAATTCTCTTCATAAGGGTTCGACCGCGTTCTATCAAATTGCGCCAGCAATTCTTGAAAATGATCAAGATTGTCAAATCGTACACTGTTAATAAGGTTTTGCACGTAAGTAGGAAAGTGTGCGGTTAGGAGCCAGATAATCTTTTTATCATCTGTCGTCGGATCACATAGTTTAATAGCCGAAATTTTTTCCATGGCGTAATCTAAATATGATTGGTTTCTTCGCTTATCCCATCTACTTCCGAGAATTTTCTCTCGAACTCGTAACGTCGCTGCTCTCCCAGTAACGTGAAAGAAAACGAGTTCGGAATTCCTCGTAAGTCTGCGGAAAAGGTGTTAACGCAGTGAGCCAGTGTGCGGCGTTACCCGTAAAAGTTCCTGCATAAATCTTGGTTTTAAGTGAGGCGGTACCGCCTTTGTCAAATTCATATAATTTTCGGCACGATCCAAAAAAACTTTCGGATTTTCGTCCGATTTCCCAGAAAAGCAAAGATTCTGAGGAGGAGCCCACGAAAATTTTAATCCAGAACCAGCAGACGCGTTCGTAATTGGATGATTTTCCATTTCTTTTGTACTTCTTCCTTTACCAGATTAATCACATTTTATCTATTTCTTTCTTTAGTTTAGTTTCCTTTCCCTGAAACTTTCCTCACTACTATCACCTATCTTTTCAATTTTCTCTACCCTTTCGTGAATTTGACTAACTTCAGAGTGAAGTTTTGTTTCCAACCGAGTGAATTTGCCGTTCATTTCGGCCGTAACCCGGCAATGTTTCCATTTACTGACTCACAACACGCCTCTATTTTATTGTCGCATGCTCGTAATTTCTGGTGAATTTCAGACTGTAGGTTTTTTAAATTTTCTTTCGTTTCGGTCCTTGAATTCCCCAATTCTTGACCTAGCTTCTCAACGGTGTTCTCAATTTCTCCGCACCTACCCTCGAGTTGATTTTTCAGTGATCCGATTTCATGGTCGAACTTCTCTTCCAATTTTACAAGTTTTGCGGATTGGTTATCTAAACAGTTATCTAATCTATCAAATCTTTCCTGACACTTTTCTCGTGTTCTGAAAATCGCAAATTAATTTTCTCGTCCATTTCCCCCATACTTCCCGAAATCTGGTTCTTTAATTCGATTTTTAAATTTTCATAATTCTCTGCTTGTTTCGTTAGAACTCGCATGAGATCACTTAAGGTGATTTCATGCGCAGACTGGTCCCCTGAGCTGTCATCACCTCCCACGTCTACACCGATTCGTCCAGCATTTTGAATAACTTATGCGATTTCACAGTTTTTCTTGAAACGCGCACAGATTTTTCCACAACACAAGACAAAAAATAGTAACACTCACAAACAGAATACAAATCCAACTGATATCATTAACAGTCCACAAATAATTAACCTCGTAGCAACGTCCTTCCATCCATTTCTTGCTTAATATTATAAAAAAAATTCAAATTTAATTTGTCGTGCAGCAATACACAGTAATTCAAAAGTAACAATATTTATTTTAAGACAAATTAAATTTGAGGGCGTTTTACTGGGGTATCAAAGATACTAATTCGAGCCCCACTTGGGAAAGCCATTTGCGACGCCCCACCTACCTGTGCTGTAATTGCCGGCTAGCTCAGGTGACGGGTAGAGCCTGAAATTTAGGTTGTGGACGGACGTGGCTACGTGACAGAGGTCAATTAAAAGAAAGTTTAAAGACAAAAATGTAAATTTAATGAGAAATTAAAAATGGTAAATTGACATTATTATCTGAGCTCAGTTTTTTTAAACCCTTGTTTTTTTTTTTGCAATCTTAAAACTAATACGATCAAA
Source organism: Teleogryllus oceanicus (assembly GCA_964035755.1). NCBI lineage: Eukaryota > Metazoa > Arthropoda > Insecta > Orthoptera > Gryllidae > Teleogryllus > Teleogryllus oceanicus. The sequence continues at coordinate 65,024,055 of CAXIVR010000006.1, read as the reverse complement.
TTACTTAAAACAAATAAAGCAAAAAAGAGATGCGCTAACAAATAAAAAGAAAAAGGGGCCAATGCGCGGCCTGCACCTTCTGAATGTTGACAACAGTCCAGGTAAGCCTGAAGGGCGTAATGAATGTTTGTTTTGTCTGTCGGAGCTCGACAGATTATTAGAATCACCGCTGCGGCAGGAGGACGCGCTGGGGTGAACGGCCTCCAAACAGGCAACACAGCTGGGCTCCTTTCTTCTGGACGGCACGCCCTTTAGGGGCGGAGGGTGGATTCCCTCTCGCAGCCTGCTCCCATTCAAGAGAGTAGAGTTAACCACGACATCAGCTGGGACGTCGGCGGTAGCGGTGACGACAGATCGGTGACGACAGATCGTAATTTTCGTAATCGCGTAACTTGCGATACACGGCGCGGGCGTAAACGAGCAGAGAAACAAATAACATTACTAGATAAAGTTCTTTTTTTTTCTCAATCTAATGACACGCGGTGCGATAATACCACAAATCGCACTCTAATCATGCTACTTCGCGCTATCCTAGCGCCTACACAACTCGGATGACCTCCGCGTCCCACACCGTACAACATGGCGTCCCCGCCTCTGTGTCCGCACGACTTGGGCGTCCCGCGCCTCTCTGTCCAAAGACCTCCCCGCTTCTGTCTGCCCTCAGCGCGTCTCAGCGCCCACGAACCTCTTTCCCCCCCCCCCAATTTCCATGAATGTTCTAGAAGTTTCTACAGAAATTTTGGAAGACGTGTTGTTACTGGCCGAAAGTTACTACGCCGAAAATAATATTGCTCCCAAACAGATTACGCGTCTTGTCGGTAATTTTGATGGAATTTTCCAGAACGCTCTCTCTCGCACACTTCCTGTAAACAAACACGGAGCGGTCGCCGCGCCCGCCCGCGTGGAGCCTGGTCGGTGGTCCCTGAGGGGTTTTCGGAGGCGTTATCTAAACACTACACCCCCCCCTTGCTCGGCGACGCTAAGGAGCGGCGTAGATGGCCGTGCGAAGTGATTTAGGTCGCACCCGGTTGGGGCACGCACGCTTCTGAACAGTAATAACAAAAATAAATGTATTTATTTTTTAATCCAATATTCGGTTACGTCACAATATAAACAATATTTATTTACCGCGGTTCGAGAAAGATGGATGCAAATAATTATCCTGAACCTAAAGAAACGACGTTCGGTTACGAAATTGGCGCGATGACTTCCAGTGGCGATACCGTCACATAGTCAATAAATATGATTAGCGGAGAAGAGTTTCATTTGATGGAATGTGAGGAAAACGAGGTTAATTTACCTTACATACATTTTTCTAATTGTACTATTAATAATTTTACAATTAATAATAATAATAATAATAATAATAATAATAATAATAATCCCCCAAATCAATGTGAATTACTTCTGTATTGTTTGAATCTGATTGGTTTGTACATCGCCATGTTTTTTTTCTTAACGAACATTTGCTTTGCGATGTATCTATGGTTGTTTATGTTGCTAAGGATGTTAAAACCCGTCGCTAAGGATGTTAAATTTCTTAACATACAGGTAGGTAGAAGTGCACTTAACAAACCTGCAGGGTTGCATTTTAACAGTGGTGAAAGACGCATGTGACCGATTGCCCTTTGGATGCATTGCGTTTGAAGCGAAGCAAGCCGAGGGCGTGAGGGCGAGGGCGTGAGGGCGAGGTGGGTCATGGCTGGGCTAAGAGGATTTGCTTGCGGCGGAGAGATGCAAAGTACACTGCGTGCAACAAGGCGTGAATGGGGCAGTGGAGTGTGGAGAGCTCTCGGTTAACAAGACGGTGCTGCTTCAAAGCTACCCGTTCATACACTTCCCGCACGTGATGCACCGGAACGATGATTTATAGAGGAGACTGAGCACAAAATGACCCCATGGCTGAGAATGAACAAATGCTTTGAGTGAGACGCGAAGGTCCATGTTTATCCGCAGTGGATGATTCATTCATCTGGAAGGCACAAAGTCCGTTCCCTGACCGGTCACAAATGAAGAGTTTTATGTCGACGAAGCACATAAACTAAAACCACTACTAAATGGAAATAGCTATTTGCCTTACGATACTGCAGTCATATTATGTCAATCTGAAGTACGATCAATGCAAAATAAAAGAATGAAAATAAATGTCCATTCGACATAATCCTTAAAAGGTTTTCCGAATAGGATTAGAGTCGCGGAACCTCAATGGGTCACTTCTCATGTTAGTCCTGTATTATTAGTTATTTTTTTTCTTTCTCGTGTACGTACGTATATACGGGAGTAATATACGTGGTATAGAGAGTTATGGAATGCTGCAGAAAATCGATTTCGAGATTTTAACGGAAATACACGTTTTGGGGTCCCCTGATACCGAAAAAGTAGATTTTTTCAAAACATCGGTCTCTCTGCCTGGTTTGGTTCCCTCTGCCTGGGGCTGTCTGGCCTGTCCTGACGGTCAGATCGGCTCAGGTCGAGTGTCGAGAATTCTCCACCGTCAGGACTCGAACCTAGGACTTCCCAGTCAGAGACGCTGCAGAGTCCGTGGCAATGCTGCATCTGAGCTAACTCAGCCAGTTGGGCTCTTTCGAGATGTTCCTCTGTGGAATCCCATGTATTATATGATCGAAGCAGTGTGGCTGAAAGCTTCCATGTCGAGTCATGATTGCATAACTAATGCTTCTGCAACTTGTGTGATTTTCCGGAGACTATACTATTTATAACCATGTCTGTAAAGTACTGATGAAGTACGAGACAATGAGCAATAACTTGAAGGTGCAAAAAAAATGCATAGTTTTTGTTTGGCATCCAGCAATTGAATTTTAATTCATTATTCAATTTTACAGAGAACGTTTGACCTCGTTGCATGCTGCCGCATCCATAATTCAAACTTCCGTTATGTAGTTGCGTTCTTATTGCCTTCTTTGTGAATTGTGTAATACTTCCTATGTATGCCACAAGTGACTTCCTTTCTATTTTATTTACTCTATGTGTGAAATACGTCTTCGTTGAAGTTTGTCTTCCCAACCCTTATTCAGGCGGAATGAGTGTAACACTTCATCCTGACGCATGACAAGGTGTCTCGAATATGCAACACGGAGAGGCATTAGTCATGCTGTGACGAGGCGACAAGACAGCGGAAACGACATACGAACGGATGCGGTGATTTCAGAAGTGACGTAGGACTTAACGTAAATATCCTACTTGTCTTTCATTCTCTTTGAGACTGTTATTAATTTTAAAATTTTTTGAATTTTAGTGCACGGTTTTGTAGAAGCACGACTTTATCAATAAAATATTCTGTTCCATTCTGGTACCGTTACTTCTTCAATTCTGTAGACTCAATCAATAATGGGCGTTGCTTAATAAAAATTATGAGTAGGGGCGGATTTTGATGATCTACAACATCGCCAAAAATGATCAATAAAGTGAGCTTAAAATACTTTTAAAAGACCCTAAAAGCAAAGAAAAATGACATAAAAAAAGGTGATCAAAACCAGTTCTGATGAACATAAGCTATTGGATATGTTATGATGTAATCGAGGCTTCTTGTATTCAAGTGCTCTCCTTTCAAACTTTCGGTTTGGACTTGTTTACCAGAAAACCTCTGTCTTTAGTAACCATGAAATCCGTTGAACCGCCAATGGCGCTGACAGACGTCCCAGGAACCTTAGATTACATTCTCACAATGGCTGACGTTACAACTTCCCAGCGAAGAAATCGAGTAGGCTATCAGGTATAGGTATTCAGGAATTCGTTGGAGAAAATTTTATGCATCTCGTAAATATTAATTGAAGTAAGTGCCATTAAAATGACATTAAAATAGATTAAAACAGGAAAAAATGCATTAAAATTGACGGAAAAGTTAAAAAATGACTTATAAGCTGAAATTGATAAAAAATGCAAAAAATTATGTATAAAAATGGGTCATTACCTTTTGTCATAACATAAGATGAATTTCTATACTAAACGGCATTGTTCTAAAGTGAAAAGAATAAAAAAGACATTTTATTAAAATCCGCCCCTTAATTATGAGTGCTGATTGTGAGAAATTTATAGTATGCGTAATTAAGTACTTTTAATCTCTTCTTCTCGTTCAAGTAGGAATTTAGTGATGTCACGTTGTGTGACCCCGAACTCTGCTGGCGACTCGTCAGATTGAGGCGCCGCCGCAATGACTAGAAACAGGATTTTTATATAATTACTCATTTTTTGCCTTTCTACGTTCTCAAAATTGAAATTATGGCGAATCGTCGCCATCCTAACACGATAGCAAATGTTTTCGTTACATATTCTTACATATTTAGTACTATATTACATGTTTTGCTATTTCCACAAAATAATTTTTTATCTATCAATTTTCTTCAATTTTATTACCTTTTTTTAAAAAATAAAAAGGTATTTTAAAAAAATCTGAAGTTTTTCCTACATAATACTAAGTGCTGTCCACTCGAGGTGCGTTACATTAAGACGCGGTCGGATGTTGTTACAGCCTGCTTCAGTTAGCTCAGTGATGGGAAAGTACGCGACTGAGATCATTTCAGCTTTAGGTGCGAAAAATATTATGGACATCGCGTTTTGTGACCTTTAACCTTAATTTACGAAAAACTTTGGCGATCGCAGATGTGTAACAATTCGATGAGAGTGCTTCACGCTGAAATGATTGTTTGCTAGTTGTAGGAATTGTCAGTTTGTTCGAGGGCTTCTATTGCGTCTAGTTTGGCTGCTATGTATGGTCCTGGATTGCGACTGACGGGAATGTTGTAAAGTTCAAAACGTGCATCAAGTTGTTCTTTCCAAATTATTTTAAAACGTTTGAATTATTTTTAGAATTTGTTTCGGAAATTTTTGATAAATGTAATTTCCAATTAGATTAATGTGTTTTATAATTTGTGTATTTTAATATTACATATTATAGTTTTTTTTTACATATTCTTATCGTTTTAATTGCATATTTGTGTACATATTTTGACGTTTCATACTACATAGTTTTCGGGTCACTACTGATGACGCATTGAAATTGGCACGTGGAGGCAGGGGCTAGAAAGATGCTTTGGGCGGCTCAGTCATGCCACACAATGTGAATCGTTTGGATTATTATAATATGAACAGAAGAGAAATTGAAGAGTTTTTGCTGTAGTGGCGTATTTCCGTGACAAACAATTTTGCAGGAAGAGAAATTGTTTGCATTCAGGCTGATTGCTCATGGCAGGATTCAACGGTTTTCCGATACCGTTAAATGCTATTTCTAACACAATATTTAACAGGATGTTGAAGAAGCGTGGTAAATATATATTGATATGTAAAACCACAAAACAAACTGAAATGAAGCTTGTCACTTGTCAGCTTTACACTTACATAAGGGAAATGTGTTAAAAAATAAACACATGTCACTTGTAGAATCTTAAATGAGATGATGGAATACAAGACAGGGAAAACGAAACAGAACTTTATTTTCACGTCACCTTCCTTCTGCACACTTCGTTCGGCACTTCAAGTCTCGTGAAATCGAAAATTTCGACAACTGTTTAATTTCGTGGCGTCTATAACTGTTTAATTTCTGTTTGAAGACATTCATTATGAAGAGACTAATTATGGATATATTTGTTTGTAAATCTTCATTTAAAAGAAAATGAAAAATTTAAGAATGAACTTAGAATACACTTGGAGACACGGCGAAAAATGTACATATGTATTCGAAAAGGAAGTAACAGTGTTGAAGATAGAACGCCTTATAAGAACTTTCATAAAAGCCACAACAGTGAAAACTGAGGACCGGTCTATTTCTGGCAAGAATGGCGTTTTGGCAAGAATTATTAATAAAATACGCACCTATTGTTGCCATCCCCCATTTCCGCATATGTCCATTGTTGCCATCGCTCTTTTAATTTGTTGCGCCTTGTCATGACGGAACGCGTCTCATAACTCTGTTGGGCGTTGAGCGCTTGGAATAATCCTCCGTTACTTTTTGCAGTCATTGTCTTAGGGAGTAATCCTCCATTACGTAGTCCGTAATTCCGTTAGTCGTCAAGAGGAGCGCCAGGTAGCCTCTCTGCGTACGCTCCTCTCTCTTGCGTGCTCCTGCGTCACTACCCAGCGGCCAGAATGGGGAAGGAATTAGGACAGGAATAAGGTTTTAGGACACTTCACAGTGGGTGACTAGCGCCTGTGAAGCAGTCAAAATCGTTTTGTTTTAGTGTAAAGTTAATTTTTACTGCCTTATTTATATTTTGACATCTCAAACGAAGTGCAATAAAATGAAAATTAAGTTAGAATGTTAGATCGACCTCTGTGAAATACACCCCCCCCCCAATACTTTAAATGACAGTAAAATATCTGTTCTTCAAGACGATAAGAAACAATTTGGCCCTTTCGGGCATACTTTTTGCCTTATTACATATGTGGAGAAAATTTAAAGCAAAAATTTGGAGCGGTTTTTGAGAGAGAAAATTCGTTAAGTTCAAGCGCAAATTTAGCAAAAAATACTGTTTTTTTTAAGATATACATATCCTTTTTTAAAGAGCTAATTTTGTACAACAGACTTCGTCTGAGGCAAAAATCTCTATCTTCGATTTTGTATTTATTTATTTATTTATTTATTTTACGTCAAAAAACAGTTAAAAACTGCGTATGACGTGCTATGGGGAAAAGTGAATTGTGTGCACATTTTCAAAATTCTGTGATCCCTACACTAAGTCATATACTACTTAAATTTTGAATTTTGAAAGGGAGAAAAAACAAAACTCCCATGTAGTAAAATCTATTTTCAAAAATAAATAAGCAATAAATTTTGGCTCTTATTACTTCCTGCCGCGACAACATGGAAACGATAATTTGAATAATTGTATTTCCCACTGAATTCTAGAAGACGTGCACAGAAAATGAAGTTACATTTATGTCCAGAAGCAAAACAAGGGGCCATCTCAGCATTTGCTCAATGGATCAGGGAAACTGGACGAAAAACCTGATCGAGATGGGGGTCATTGACCCGGAAGCTGTAGTACAATAGTTGTTACAGGTTGTTTATACTCATTTACACAGTTCAAATGGTAAATAAAGCATTATGAATCATTGTTAAAATGATTGTTACTTTTCTTGTGATGCTCAGTATAGTCTCTAATTGTATAGAAACAGTTATGCAGCAGAAACGATTTCACTTGGGATTTAAACTTTTCTATTGAATTTAATCGTTTAATGTCATCTGGCAAAGTGTTGTAAAATAATGTACATGTATTGTATGTGAATTTTTTGTAATGAGCTGTTGATACTGTCACCTGATGAATATGATTTCTACGTCGAGTGTTATAGTAATAGACTTCGGCATTTTCTGAAAATATATTCTCGCCCTTGAGCAAGTCATTTTTTACAAAAACCACTGATTCGTAAATAAAAAGACACGGTAATGGTAGAATTCCTAGATTAATGAAGAGAGGCTTACATGAATCACGTGGGTGGGATTTGGTTATTATTCGTACAATTCGTTTTTGTAATCTAAAAGTCTGGGAGCTATAAGATGTATTTCCCCAGAATATTATGCCATATCTCAGGCGGGAATGAACATTCGCGAAGTATACACAACGAGCAGAATGAAGGCTGACTGAATTTGCTAGAATTCTGAACGCGTAGCACAATGAACTTAATTTTGTGTTTAATTCATTTAAATGGACGTTCCATTTAAGGTTTGACTGAATTGAGAGACCTAAAAATTTTGTTGCCTTAACATCAGTCAATGGTACACTGTTCATTTTCAATGGGGCACTGAATTGTTTATTTGAAATGGAAAACTGCATTAAAACCGTTTTCTTTTCGTTCACTATTAATTTGTTATTTCGGAACCAATTTGAAACATCTGATATTGTACTATTTACTGTTTCTTGTAGTTTTAAAAATACTTTTTTGCAATTTTCTAAAAAGAACTAGCAATATCCGAAAATGGGACTAGCATCACATATTTTACTGTTCCTCATTACTAGGGCCCGGATAATTATGTAATGACATATTTTCGTAACATAACTCTGTCAAGTCGAATCGACGAAATATTCACGTTTCATATCGGTTAGTGCCAAAAAGCGTCGACTTTCTAGCACATATTTTTACATATTTTACCCGAAAAATATATATTTACATATTTGTAGCCAAAATAACATTTTAAAGAATTATTCCATTTTTTTGTATTTAATTATTCATTTTGCCTGTATGTTTGATAAGGAATCTTCCAAACAAACAATTCAGCATTGTGAAACATTTTTCTGTAGCCTCTTCTCTAAAATACCGCTATTGCATTGCGCTGAAATAAGTCGGTCCATAAATACCGACGGCATAATAACTAAAAGGGCAAGGCGATGACGCAATCCATAGCTTCTGGTGTGTTAGTCAAGTCAGTAGTTGTTAGGTATCAAGGTCTCCCTCGACCTTGATACCCTTCACCAAAAACTACACGCATCAGCTCAAGAGGCGTCATTATTGTTGTTACGATGATCGCTGTAAATAATAGGGTTATGAGGAGATTAATGTTTAATATTGGTCTTTGTGTTAATAAAACAGAACAACATACGTTAACATAAAAGTGTTTTAATAAAATAGAATTGATACAACGATAGTTAATGTTACATTTTTTTAAAATTTTAGTACATATTTTTGTATATTATAATACATATATAAGTACATATTTTCCCTATTTTAGTACATAATTATCCGGGCCCTACTTATTACATAAGTGGAGAAAATTTAAAGAAACACTTTGGAGCATGTTTTTCTCAGGAAAAAATTATTTATACATTCATTCATTTAGTCATTCAGATATTTCAGTTGTCGTTGTCGTGGGGGGGGGGATGGATGGATGTGTCGGGCACCACGTGCGGGGAAGTGGAAGGACGATAAAGGCAAAAGGTGCCCTCTGGGCCGTTCCCTTATCTCTTAATGGCCTAAGGCGGATGAGAGGGAGCAATAAGAACAGGGATGACCCCAGTCATGGCAAAAAGCAGTTCATTGGGGTTGTATACTTACATACACCTTACTGGCACATGACGTAGCCCAGCCTCGCCAATGACTGTTCTCCGGAAGAGACAGTTTGCAGCGGCCATCAGACGACACACGCAGTGCACAGCGGTCAGGGGAGAGGGCGGGAATCTGCAAGCAGGACCCCGGAAGGTCGATCTGAATTAGCATGGTGGAGGAGTGTCAGCAGGGCCAGTTAGGGCCGATCTGAACCAACAGAGGGGTGAAGGGAGGTTGGCAGGGCCAGTTTTGACCGATTTGAACCGACGGAGGAGTGGAAGGTCCGTGCACACGGGCGACGAGCTCACGAGTAGCATTCGTCCCCCCGCTAAGCGGAGGTCAAGCTGTTTTATAGGCCTTTTCTGCTGAGACGCTCTTTCCGAGCTACGCAACATGCTTACGCGGGCGCCGCTGTCTGCGGCCGCGCCACAGTCGTGTATCGTGCGCCGAGGGCGGCAGCGGCGCGGGGATCGGAGCCGGCGGCGCGCTCCTAGCGGCGAAGCGACGCACTGGGGCAGGGAGGGGAAACCGGTTCTCTGCTAGACGCACCCTGCGCCGGCCCCGCGCGTCGCCAGGCAGTGCTACGACGCCCCAGAAGATTACTTCAACCGTCAATGAACGAAATTTTAAGGTTCAGTGCAATTGTAACTTCCTAGATTGAAGTCGTGAACCAGTCGGGGCTAATGGATGGCCGTGTCTAAAATCGCTAAATATAAATATCTGTATTTGACGTCCTCGGAGGACAAATTTGCCCAACCAGAACAAATAAGGTGTAAAAATCAAACAGCTTAAGAATACAGCTGTTAAATACAGTTGGTTTATTGGTGTGATGTTTGTAATGGAATAGTTCAAATAAAGTTTATTCTTTTCTACAATTCGTATTTGTTCGATTATCAGCTTTCGGCGTCGTAGACATAGTCTTCGGATCTCAAGAAAGCGTAGGTTTCCGCGGCCGGAGCCAAGAGGCACACTTACCAACTGCGACCTTCCTCAGGGCGAAATGCGCCGAGGTGGACTGCGCACGGGTTTATAAAAACGAGTCTCCCCTCCACCCTGTTGGTCGGACCAATGCAGAGAAGCGCCGGCCAATCAGAGAGCGGTCTTCCTTTACGGGGTGGGAAAGGGGTCCGCCCATGGTTGCACGTCAAGGAGCAACGGAAGCCGCAACCTAACCCGACGGCGCGTCGCGGGAAAATAGATCTTTCCAGACCTGGGGGAGACGTAAGCCTAGGCCAGCATTCTCGATTTGGGCACGTTTGATGGTTTCCAATGCCTCGATTGCTCTCCTTGGTCCCCAGTGATCTTTCCTGGTCTAGAGGCGGGTGTTGTCGAAACAAATAGCAATACCAGTTTTCCATGGATAGAAACCTATGGCCGATTCATCAATATCATTATAAAAGTACTTGTCATGATGAATGTATTAAAGGAGGATCTCGTCAATGGTTCGCCGTCTCGTCAATGTATCTGTGGCCGTAGCTGAATGGGATCTTATACACTCCTTAAGTCAGAAGAGATGGGACACAACCTTTGACGCGTAATAGCATTTGCCCGACTTTTCCGTGGTCTAGACATTTTATGAGAATGCGTCTCAAACGTTTGCCAATTTTGCCTGTAACCCCTTGTATATAGTGTAAAATAACCATCTTTCAATTGGCATCGTGGGTAGGTGTAGTGATGTCAGCAGTACTAGAGGTGATCGCTGCCTGCCTTACAGCTTGGTTGTCAGCGTTAACAGTATCTCCGTTAGCTGGACAAATGCCCCTGAGGACTTCCATTTCATAGTCTGAAGATTCATCACATACTCTAGTTCCTCTGATGGATAGAGTTTTTACCCGCCCCCGTTTCGTTAGCGAAAGCATTTTAAGTGATTTGAGTGTTTGCCGCTGGGAACCCGCGCTTGATGATGGAGGCACGTTCACTACTTGCTTGACATTCGATGATCATGATCTTTTCTTCACGAGCACTACAGGTAAAGAGAATACTTTATTATGTGATGAAATGTCACCCTCATTGAGAAAAAATATCTGCTCAAAAACAAAGTCGTCTGTTTATTGTTGTTATTTAAGGTTGCAACAACATCTAGGTCATTAGCGACCACTTTTGGAATTAACGTTGTGATAACTGAGAAGATGAAACGCTATGATAAGGGGTGAAAGGTCAAACACAGATACAACCGTGCCCGAGGCGAGACTCGAACCCACCTCCCTTCGGTCCGAGATCGATACGACACTACTTTACTGCACTTCTGCCTTAGAGATCTCGGCCACCGGATCGGAAACGAAGTGTTTCTTTAAAAGTAAACAGAATTATCTTTCGCGGGTAGATGAAGGTATGTAAATAAACCATGAACCATTTTTAATGTCTCTTGTTTTTAATTTGTTGCATCTACACCTTGACGCAACGCATCTCCATGGCCCTTAAGGGGCGTTGAGCGCTTTGCACTGAGGAGTAATACTTCATTAATGTGGTTTATTTTTTAATATTTGTCAAGTTTCGCCACGTCGCAGTCAGTCAGTGCCTTTTATCCCTTCGGCCAGGGGCTCGACGCCGTTAGATCCCGGGGTTCCTGGCCGGTCACCCAACCAGGATCCCGCGAGTCTCGAATTCGCTTAACCTTCGTGACTTCACGGAGCGTAGTAAACGAATTCGGCTAGCGCCGCCGGCAAATTTACTAATCTGTTTCGCAATAGATCTTCCGTATTTAATCATTTAATTCGTTGGCTCACATACAACCTTTGATTGCCGATTTCTGGTTGAAGCATTGGAGAATACCAATATAGGAAATTAGCAATAGCCATAACACGACGGTTATTTGAGTAAAATTTTAGGGCGAATCCGTTGTTGACGGGAGTAGCAGAGTTCGAAAATGTCAAATTTTTAAATTCAATGTGGATTCAATATGCTGATTTTAAAAGACTTGAGTCCCTAAATTTGAGTTTTAGATTTATTCCTGAAAATGATTTATTGAAGTCATCATATAGAACAAATAAAATTACCAGTATACTAAAAGTAGTTAGATAAGTTTGTTATTAATTCATGTTCATAAACGACACTTCAGGAAAGTTGACTTGGAGATTAAAAATCGCTCTTTGAAGGTATTATTGAGTGTAAGTAAGTAATGTGAAAGTGTAATTTTGAAAATAACATTCTTTCTGGTGATATTTTTATCAAAACAATAACATTCTAGAAGCATGTATTATTTCACGAAATATTTATTTCTCCATCTGCCAATTGGATTCTCCAATGAAAATTTTGAAGTTTTGGCATCGAATTCTAAGACGCGTAAAATGTGTTTATGTTGTTAATGCATGTCAAAACGCCAATAAAACTGTGTAACGGATGGGAGTGAAATTCATTGGGCTTTAAAATTCCATTTAAACAATTCGTAACAGCGTTCATGTTTCGAACCACTGTGTGGCTTGCAGAGGGCCTCTCGCGTTTGCTTACGTGCCGTGACGCATCTTTGATGCGCATAAAAACCATCCCAACCATCGGATGGAGCGCGTCCTGTAAACCAGGGCAGTCGTATAACCCGGGCTGCCATAACCTCACAAGTTACGTAAGAAATAGAAGAAAGAGGTCAGCCATGAAAGAAAAAATAACGTTATTAGCAAAGGAAAGCTTTGTGTATCCCTGCTTTTGTAGTTTTGTAATGGGATGGAAAGAAATAACATATTTCAGATCTGTTCAAATTCTTAGATTCAGTATTCAGTTTTAAACGAATTTTATTTCTTAAGTAACAATACTCTGTGAATCGTGGGTGCACCTAACCGAATTTTAATTATAATGAGTTGTCTTACACATTTGCAATGATTAAAACATAAATTTATCAAATTCAATCAATAAAACAGATTTAAATTAAATAGGTGTAATATGTACTAATTTTTTTTCAAGATCAATCCACAAAAAGTATTATTTAGTATGGAACCCTTTATTTTTTATCAAGATTTTTTTATCAGGCTTTGTGGAAGCTTTTCACAGGTTTCTTTCATACGAGCTTCAAACTCGACGCTAGTGTGCAGTAATAAATTGATTTCCTCAATGAACTGTTGTTTGGTTGAATTTTTTAATTTTTTTTTAAAATCTGATCCTTCATGAACTGAGCGAAGTGTTTAGCGCGCTGACTTCGCAGTCGGGAGGTCCGGGCTCGATTCCCGGGCCGGCCGTCTTGGCCGGGGTTTCCGTCGGTCGTAAGACGAGTGCTGGGACGGTTAAGAAGCCCAGGTTACTCCCTTTGACCGTAGGTCTTAAGAACGTTGCACTATTGGTCTTGTTTCATTTTTTTTCTATGATACAGACTGCCAGAACTCATAAGTGACATGACGCCCCACTCCCTTCCCTCCGTTGCATGTTTAACAGGTTGTTGGTCACGTTCTAATTTGGACGGCAAGCCAGACATTCGTGGGATGTAGTGTAACAGGCTTCAACACTGAAACAGATTTTTTTCCAGACTTCGCACGTGCAGTGTTTCAGGCTATTCGACGCGTCTTTTCGCAGTTGCAGCTGTAATTCCTGCGTTTTTCCTTGGTCGTCTTCATGCGACGCCCTCTTCACAGAGTACTCTTCTCGCATCTCCTGAGGAACCATGCTCAATATTCGGCTATCTATAAGTTTTACAAAATCCTCCGGGACGAAAATGTTAGAATTAAAAAACATATTTCATGAAGTCGTTAGTTTTCCAGTTGCCAAAACAACTTCATCCAATTTGCGAGGCACTGTTTTGCAATGGTGTCCTGGAAGTAGGCAAAAATATTTGCATACATCAGTACATGTACCTGTCAAATAACTGCGCCAGAGTTGTAACCAATCAGACACAGATATCATATGTGCATTGTTATATGGAATTTTCCATCCCATTGGTAGAAAGCGTTTATGTCCGACCTACCTGCCCTTATACTACGATATTTCTGTAGTGGACGATGGCATTGGGTCATTCATAGTTACACCTCCTGCCTTAAAAATGCATCTTTTTAAGTAGTAAGCCTGTTAAGTAGTATTTCTGAGGCCAGGATCCGGTTGAAAAGGACGTTTGCGAATTAATTAAAAATATTCATTTTATAAGGCGGGAGGTGTAACATTGACCTCATGTCATCTGCTTCTATAGAAAAATCAAAGTATAAACTTTTCTGAGATATCTAATGTTTGTAGCACATGCCTGAAACGTTCTCAGACGGGAACCTGCACTGAGCTTATTTCACTTGTAGAACTATGCACCATACAGCATGTTGGCACGAGTTGCTCTAGTCCTCACATCCTAAGGGCGTGGCCGAGCGCGCGCGGCCCAACACATCCAGGTGCATTCTGCCCCTTAAGAAGTCCACGTTAAACGGAGAGGTGGCTCAGTGTACCAGCTGATGTCACTACAATGCCTCTGATCTAGGTTCGACTCCCGACAACGGCAAGATTTTCGACACTAGCTTGTTAGCTAGGACGAATTCAGTCGCTGTCTGGAGGAGAATTCTGCCGTCCGGCTGATCTGATCGGTCGTTTTCAACGCCAGGCGAATGCCGGAGCAGTACTCTTACAAACGGGCCACGGACGGCGCGCGATCTTTCCTTCCTCTTCCTTGTCCTATCCTCACTCCTTATACGCACTTACACTAACATGCACTACACCACCACATATTCCGGGAGACCGGTCGGGAGCTTAGAGCTTGTCCCGGCTGGGGCGGTGCCCCGCTGGTGGGAGAGTCCTGGTTAGGGGGAAACCCCACTAGCCGACGGTAGGTCGGCGCCGGATCTCGCCATCCAGCGGGGGAAGATCACTGCCATCTCCCGAGAAAAAGCATGCACTGCACTAACGGGACCAATGACGTCAGTAGTTGACATGCCCGGAATCACTAACACTCATCCAACGAAGACTTTGTTAACTGTCCTGGCATCGCAGGGCAGATGCAACGTGTGCACGATGTACTGACACCGCTGAGTTTAGTGCAGAACCTGATTTGCCGCTGTCTTTGCAGCGACTCGCATCGGGAGGTCCAAGAGTTCGAGTCCCGACGATAGCAGCATTTTCGACACTACCTAGACAGCCGGGTCAAATTCAGCTGCTACCTGGACGGGAATTCAGCGCCCAGTTGCTACGATCCGTGGTTTTGCATGTTTTCTATCATTCCGCGGCCGGAGCAGTAGGATCTCGCGCGATTTTTCTGTCCTCTTCATTGTTTCCTCGCCCCTTACTCGTACATTTACGCGTCCCAGCTGGGTGGGCCCAAGCACTACACTACCGCATATATCGCGAGAGCAGATGGGAACCTTAGAGCTTGTCGCAGCAGGGGCGATACCCCGCTGGGAGTGAGACTTGAAGTGGGGAATACCCCCAAGGCGAAGTGTAGGTCGGTGCCGGATCTTACTATCTAGCGGGAAAGAAACACCACCCCCTCCCAATACAGCATTCACCACACAAATGAGCGTAATGACCATATCAGTGGACGTACCTGGAAGCACCAATCAATCAACCATGTGCAACTCAATAGCAGTGATTTCGGAGAAAATTTTGAATTCGTGCCAAACATAATTCGTAGCACAACAAAGTACATCAGAAACCTGAATAATCCTCTAGAATTGTGCAATAACGATTTGGAAAATGCGGAAGTTTAATTGATCGCTTTTTGTACTGAAAATGTTTGGTGTGTGCTACACTCTGCCGGCACCGGTGGGAATGACACGATGCATCTCCGATCACCTAACGAAGCACTTGTTCCATGCTCCGTGGCGCAGTACAAAACACGGACCTTCCTACATCACAACTCGTTTTAAGAAATTACCTATGTCTTCGTGTTTCCATTATTCGTGTCGACAAAGAATTGGGCAGTTGATTCTTCTCCCCCAAGTCGATGGGCGGCTGTCTCGTAATTCAATCCGGGGCGAGAAGAAGGCGGAAACCAGGAGTGGCCGCTGTTTGGCGCCTCGCTCTCCAGAGCGCCCTCGGTGGGGAGGGGGAAGGAGGTTGCGCAACGCGCGGGCACTTGGCACATTATCGCCGCTGGCTGCCGCGCGACAACCGCCGCCGCCGCCGCCGCCGGCGACCTCTTTCGGTGTGGCGCGGGGGAGGTGGGAGAGGATTGTGACGGGGAGCAGCGAGCGGCAGAGCACGGCCGAGGCTCAGGCAGTGAAGGAGAGTGGCGGGCAGGGCGGGGGGCGGGGGTGGGCCATAGTGAGCAGGGCGGAGCAGGACGGGGCAGGGTGAAGCATATCGAGGCAGGGTGGGGAGGGGAAGGCCGGGGAGGGGCAGAGCGAGGAAGGGCGGAGCAAAGCGAAGCAGGGAGGGAGGGACGGAGCGGGCCGGGGTAGGGCGAACCAGGGAGGGTGGGGGAGGGGGGGGGGGATAGGCAGGGTTGGGGGGCGTGGCCCGGCGGTGTCGTGTTGCAGCCGCTTCGAAGCCAGCGCGCGCACAGCCTGCCGCCGGCGAAGGCGAAGGCGAAGGCGAAAGCCCTGCTGGCGGTGCACAAGAGCAATCGGGTCGGCTCACGTCCACAGCTTTTCAATGTGCTCCCTACCGCACAACAGGCGCAAGGCGCCCTACATGACTATCATCGCAAGTTAGAAAATGACACTCAGGGCGTGAATTTTTCATTTGCCTTGTGTACCTCTGGTGGCAGTTTCACTTTTCTCACGCCTGAGTATTCCGTCAATATTTCAGTGCAACCATTTGGAAGATATATATTTGTGGAGAACAGATCCTGTCTGGAGTATGAATGTTCCATGCAATCTTTAAACCTGTTTTCTACACAACGCTGTTATAAAACACAATATCTTGTTCTCGAAACCGAATACTGTTGATTGAAAAATAGTCAGATGACAGAATAAAAGAGTACAAATCAGTGGTGTGTTCCGTTATGAAGGAAGTTGTGTCTAAGGAAGTGACTATGGATGCCAGAATAAAGATCATTGGGAGAATATTCCGGTGACGTAAAGATAGAAAGAGATGGATTCTACGGAACCTCGATATCTTGACTTCAGGAGGGGTTTGTCACAGTAGTGCAGGATAGAAGGGGAAGAAAAATAAAAAAAAATGTTCTCATAGGGAAGAGTTCGAGATATCGAGGTTCTGAATATCGCGGTTGTTATTTGTAAGGAAGGTTTTAATCTTAGAAGAAGAAAAAACTTTTGAAGAATGAAGATGCGGAGGCGGGGAACGAAGGAGGAAAGTACGGGGTAGAAGGCACAGGTGAACATCTGGCGTCGTTCAGTTTCATGGGTCGATGTATTTATTCAGACATACTGACTCTTCATCTTCATCGCTATGTAAAAGCAAACTGGCGTAAATCCATTTGAAGCTGTTAGAGGATACATTTAATGCTCATATCATTCTTTAATTTACGGAGAACGCATAGTGGTAATGAACGCCCCTACCGAAACATAAACTAAATTCATGTTGTTATCATGGATGGCAGTGAACAAAGCTTGTAAAGTTTTATATTTTTTGTCTCGTGTCGGCAAACGTTTATGCATCATGTTTTTCACTCCTTTCTTACATTTGTATTAAATTTTGTCGCCCCCTTGTAATGTAAGTATATTTAGAAATATTGATACGCATTGTTGATTGATGGTTTCCAAGGAAGTTGAGTGTTTAGCGATGTGAGTCAGAATTATTTTGATAGGCGCAAGAACCTTCATTTCGTGTTGCTGGGTATGCTTTGTGGGATTGGAACGAACTATGAGAGATCGCCCTGCTTTCGAAACGGGCTATTTTCAAGCTGATGGAAACGAATGTTGATGTCGAACAGCACAACCCAGAGGACCGCGTCCAACATAAATCTGGAGGAAGCCTCGCTACAAAGAGATGTTATGCCGTCGGAGGGCACGAGGAGGATGTGCGTCGAATTGAAGAACAGAACCTTGGTGAAGTCCTTTCGGAATCATATGACCTCACGAAATGGAATTTCTGGCGGTTTTTTAGACAGGCATAATGCCAAAATGCACTCGTCGCAGTGAAGTCTTAACAATAAATTGTGAGTTTACGGTAATGAAAGTCTAAATAACAAAATGATGTTTTCCTTTTGATAAAGATAATTAAATTTCATAAGAAATAAATACTCTCCGCAGATGGAGAAATTGGGATTACAATTAGAAATTACAATTCAGAAGACATAATACTTTATATTCGCTTTAAAGACGATAAAATTGTATGATTTCGAAAAGAGATAGTGACCGTCGATTCTAGTGATTTTTCAACAATGTTGATAGAACTTGTAGTGTTTCATTTTTGATAGGCTGGTAGTTCTTTGACAGTTTTGTGATCACATTAAGAATGCTGATATCGTTGCCTAAAATATTTTAAATTCCCTTTCATGAACATTCCCTGACATTCAGAATGTCAGCTGGTAGAAACCAACGTAAGCGGAACTTCTATAAACGCGTTCTTTATTTTCTGAACAAATTTGCAAACTGGAGTGTGTTTGCATGAAGAAGGAGATCGCGAACTGTGCAAATGGCCCCTCGCTACAGGGTTCTTCGTGTGGACGGAAAAAGGGATGTTCACTGAAGGCCAAGCTCCCTTTCTGGTTTGGCTACATGGTCGTACTTCCTTGCATTGATTCTAAAGTCATTCAAATGTTATTTTAATTGGATAGAAAATGACTTAATATTTAAGCAGTTGGGTTTTATTGTTTGAGCAGCGTTCATGTAAAACGTGCGTTCTCACGGGCAAGGGTTGCAGACCTGTCTGCAAACGGAGTCATTTCCCTAATTCCCACTAGATTTTCATGCGCGCATATTTTGTAAGTTTCATCGGCGTCTCGAGAGGGGCTTCGGGATGTGCCATTAACCCTTGCTAACCTCGCTCCAGTCACTGCGGGGAGTAGAGTATGCGAGTATAACAGTTGAATTGAACAAGTGAAAATGAGTGTGAATAATTCATTTGTTCGTTCGATTTGTAGTTTATGTTTCAAATATTCCTATTTATTAAAAACGGACATTTTAATGTTTCCTTCATTTGTGTACTGATTCAGTCCATATTACGTTATTTAGTGTAATATTTGAGTAGTGCTTTGATTCTCACTGTCATAGTTGCACTCACCTACGAATTGTATAATAATAATAATGCAGTATGTCTAATATTGTTTCATTTATTCATGTTAAAGTTCAATGTGTGGTTTGCTGGTTGCTTTAATATTGGTTTGGGATTCTATTTCAGTGACGCGGCGATTCTGTTGTTCATATGAGTAACCACCTACAAATGTTATCATTACGAAGCGATCTTCCTAACACTGTTCCGTTTCTTAACGTGAAGGGGGCTGGTTTCGAGTTCACTAGCCCTCAATTCACTCTCAAAACGGCAGTACGAGGCGTGTTGCGTGGCGGGGCGTGTGCATGGCGCGAGGTGTTGCCTGGCGGGGCGTGTTGCGTGGCGTCGCGGGTCGTGGCGTGTTGCGTGGCGTGGCGGGTCGTAGCGTGTTGCATGGCGTGGCGGGTCGTGGCGTGTTGCGTGGCGTGGCGGGTCGTAGCGTGTTGCGTGGCGTGGCGGGACGTAGCGTGTTGCGTGGCGTGGCGGGTCGTAGCGCGTTGCGTGGCGTGGCGGGTCGTAGCGTGTTGCGTGGCGTGGCGGGTCGTAGCGTGTTGCGTGGCGTGGCGTGGCGGGTCGTAGCGGTTGCGTGGCGGGCGGGGTCGGTTCGGGGGGGGCGGGCGGAATTAGCCGTCCTTGCCCCCAAACGCGGCGCGGCGCGGGGGCGGGGCTCGCTGGGCGTGGCTCGGGCCTCGTTGCTGTCGCGCTGCTCTAGCGTAGATCGCCTCGCTTCTCGCCGGGCTATCGACCCGGCCACCGACGCACAAAAGCCTACTCCCCGCTGATACATCACTTGACTCTTTTCTCATTGTCATTGAACTCTTCTCTAAATACACTAATTAATGATTTCTAAAGTGAATTACTGATGGAATGAACGAGAGGGCGTTTCTAACTTGCTTGTTTCCAGAGGCCATCCTTCATGAAATGTTTTTTATTTACGTATTGCGTTTCGGAACATCAACTTTTTTTATACTATTCGCAGGTAAAGAACCGTTGCACTGTATAAACTGGGTGTCCCACCAACTGTGGGCCACCCCCATAACTTCTAAACGGTTCACGATATCGAAATGCTCTTTTCGTTCAACAATGCAGAATCATGGGGCAAGTAATATACTGCAGCGAGAGGGGAGAGAAAGAGAGAGGGCAGTGTGGGTAGCGGCGCAATTACAGCAATCCGTGATCTTGATTAAAAGGTCACGGAAACAAACATGAATATTAAGGATCAGAATGAAATGATTTTCTATTGATTCATCAGAATTGAACTTTTCTTCCATTGATGGAAATTCCAAAGTATCCGTCTTTGAAATGAACCTAATAAAGAAATTGGCAGAATAAGAAAGATACTAATAGGAGAAGTCGTATGCGGCCTGAGTCGTGCAAGTGATCTTGGCTGTGCGAGCGACGCCGCGTCGAAGGCTGCGGTGTGCATTAAATCGCCATGAGCTTTAAATCTCGTCTCATTCTATAAAATGACAGGAAATCATAACTTGTTTTCCTTCTGTACATTGTACACTTTTAAATGAATCTATAAGATTATTTAATGCAATGAAGAAGTTCAGATTTATTCTCAGACTCAGGCCATGAGGCCTGCTCTTCCGTTATTCCGCGTCAATTAAACAGTTATAGACGTCACGAAATTAAACAGTTGTCGAAATTTTCGATTTCACGAGAATTGAAGTGCCGAACGAAGTGTGCAGAAGGAAGGTGACGTGGAAATAAAGTTCTGTTTCGTTTTCCCTGTCTTGTATTCCATCATCTCATTTAAGATTCTACAAGAGACATGTGTTTATTTTTTAACACATTTCCCTTATGTAAGTGTAAAGCTGACAAATGACAAGCTTCATTTCAGTTTGTTTTGTGGTTTTACATATCAATATATATTTACCACGCTTCTTCAACATCCTGTTAAATATTGTGTTAGAAATAGCATTTAACGGTATCGGAAAACCGTTGAATCCTGCCATGAGCAATCAGGCTGAATGCAAACAATTTCTCTTCCTGCGAAATTGTTTGTCATGGAAATACGCCACTACTGCAAAAACTCTTCAATTTCTCTTCTGTTCATATTATAATAATCCAAACGATTCACATTGTGTGGCATGACTGAGCCGCGCAAAGCATCTCTCAATCCCCTGCCTCCACGTGCCAATTTCAATGCGTCATCAGTAGTGACCCGAAAACTATGTTTATTTATTTATTTATTTATTTATTTATTTTACGTCAAAAAACAGTTAAAAACTGCGTATGACGTGCTATGGGGAAAAGTGAATTGTGTGCACATTTTCAAAATTCTGTGATCCCTACACTGTCATATACTACTTAAATTTTGAAAGGGAGAAAAAAACAAAAACAAAAACGCCCATGTAGTAAAATCTATTTTCAAGGATAAATAAGCAATAAATTTTGAATTTTGAAAGGGAGAAAAAAAACAAAAAAAAAAAAAACTCCCATGTAATAAAATCTATTTTCAAGATGTTTGGTGTCAGATGTCAGATGTTTGGTGGGTACGTGATGTGTAGCAATGCTTGGTGTTTTGGGGTGAGAGTAATTGTTTTCGATTTTCACATTGAAAACACCATTAAAGTATGTTTCAAAATTTAGTGATCCGAAAGGAACATTAAAAGTAATCCATAGACCGCTTAGTGAAAATTGTAGCCACGAAAAGTCGATTACACTATTCAGTAAAGTTTTTTTTTAAATAAATAATTTTGACTAATTCTTATTTATATTCATCTTCTGATTCGAAAAGTAAAATAAGAAACGTTCCCTCACCCACCATTTTTTTTGTAATAATCGAGTTGTGTTTTTTAACTTTTTAAGGTCGCTTTTCAACTACTAAGGTCATATAGCGACCACTGTAAGTAACATTGCGGGTAACGGTATACGGACACACAAACATTCATGCCCCGGGCGGGATTCGAACCCGTGACCCTTCTGTTACGAGTCTCTACGGCTCTTCAGTCTTAGCGATCTCGGCTACTCAGGCCCGCAAAGATTGTTTAGAGGTTTTTAAAATGCAGCATGTCTTTGGAAGTACGTATGTTGTACTCCAAACTTAATTTTTAATTTGAAAACCTCGGCGCTATCAGCGACGAACATTGAGTGTGTTTACACTGAGACATCGTTGAAATGGAAATTAGAGAAAATGATCTCCAAATATGTTGGAAACTCAGGAGAGATGCTCATGCGATGTATAGCCGAAAATCTAATTCGCATACATTTACAGTAGTAATTAATCATTCCAGCTAAGATATAACACATAATTGCCAGAAACGTTTATAATGTAATAACACACACGCACACGCGCGCACACACACACACACACACACACTAATATATATATATATATATATATATATATATATATATATATATATATATATATGGGCGATAGAAAAGTACGTGAAGAAGTTTGAAATCGGAATAATAAAATCAGTAATAATCACCCTTTGTTTCTCTTTTTCATTATAAAAACTTAAATTTTGTTGACCAGCGTTATCGGAAGAAAAACAAACAAACGTGAGTAAATAAAATTAATGTAAATAAGACAGCTCGACAGACTTTAATGCATTTTCCAAAGATATTCTTCTCCAAACTACGACACACTTGTACATCAGTTTGCGAAATAGTGATACTTCCAATCATTACAACAGTATACATCTACAAAACGGAAGGTCTGATGGGCAGGGAGTCAAGATTTTTAAACAGATAAATCAAGGCTCTGACATAGTGGTGCGTTAAAAACCTCACAAGCCAGTGAAACGGTGAACATTTGTTGAACCTGATCCAAGATTTGGAATGTAGAATGAACGTTTGAATGATGTTTAAATGAATGTGTGAATAAGTATACTAAATATTGTAAAGTAATCATAATTATTTAAAAATAGTGTTTGGATTAATATAATTGCTGACGTTTAGCTAGCATTTTATCAACTTAAAAGCGAGCGAACAATTGCAATTGAAACTTCTCACGTCTTTTCAAAATCTTGTTTGAGCTATAAATACAGAACCTTCCTCTCATTGTATGAAGATGTAGGTCATATTCACAGGTTCACAAAATAAAGCCGAATGGTACATTTTGGCAAATAATCATATTTACTCTTTATATGTAGGATTGTTCTCAAAGTTATGTCTGCCTCGGACGGACGGACGGACGGACGGACGGACAAAAGGCGGACGCGTAGGCAGGATGTGGAACGGTGGGATAAACAAGCGACGGAGAGACAGGCGATTATGAAAAGCACCTTTTTTGATATCAAGGCCTGCGTATAGTTGACATTGTTGGAGTATTGTCAGTGACTTAGAAGCGCGTTTGGCGGGCGTGGGGCCTGCAGAGCGGCGCTGGGCCGCGACGCGTGTCGTGGGCGCGCGCGTGGCGGGGCGGCGGCGCCTAAAAATACGTCCCGTTGCGTGCGTGAATGGGCGACGGCGCACAGTGGCCGCACCCACCTTCTTCAAGAAGAACTCAAATTTACTGCAAAACGGTTTTATCTCACAATACACTGTCAATTCTAATAATTAGGGGACGGATTTTGATGACCTAAAACATCGCCAAAAATGATCAAAAAAATGCCCTTAAAATGCTTTAAAAAATGCCCTAAAACCAAAGGAAAATGACGTAAAACATCTTATCTAAATCAGCCGGGACGAACAACTCAAGACGTTGGATACGTTACTGATGTAATAGAGGCTTCTTCATTCGTTCCAGCGAGGTCAGCTTGCGAACTTTTGGTGTGGACTTCTTTATACCAGTAAATCTGTCTTTAGTTACCCCGAAATCGGCCGAACCGGTAATGGCGCTGATGTACGTTACAAGCATTAAATACTCGCAACGGCCGTCAAAACAATTTCTGAGCGAACAAATCGAATATGCAACTGAGTAATTCTGTGAAGAACATTTGTTGCATCTCGTAAATATTATTTGAAGCAAGTAACAATAAAATGAAATTAAAATTGATGAAATCAGCAAAACATGCATTAAAATGACGGAAAAAGGTAAACAAATGACTTATTAGTCGAAATCGACAAAAAATGCAAAATAATGATCTATAAAAAAGGTGTTAATTCCTTTTGTCATAATATAAAATGAATTCGTATACCGAACGGCATTGTTCTAAAATGAAAAGAAGAAAATGCCATTTCATTAAAATCCGCCCCTACTTATAGTAATGCACGCCTCATACACCATACCTATTGATTCGGAAAGCAGGATTGCTTATTACGTCTTAACGTGATTTCTCTAATGTGGATCAATCCTTAAGAGTTGGGAATATCAAGTGTTTGCTAAACCAGGAACGTACTTTTTTGCGTCGTATGAAAAAGCATAATAAATTTTATACTTAATATTACTATTGACGTAATTATTGTTATTACTGTTTCATACTAAAAGTTCCTTAGTTCTTGTAATCCATAAAGGTGTGTCTGAATTCCATTTCTTTCTCAGATATCTCCGTAAAACTCGTGGATTTAGTTCATTAAGCATAAGTGTCACTTAAGTTTTTTTGGCAAACTAATAACTGTATATAAGTAAAAATTTACGTCCATTGTTAAAAACTTCGTACATTATTGAATTAAATAGTGAAGTTATATAACATTCGAACTAAAGGTTTTCTCAACATAAGTTCCTTTTTATACTTCAAAAATTCTTAGAAGGATGAAATTTGAATTTTTTCTTTTGAAATTTGTTACCAAAACTGTTAATTTCCGTAACGTGATAGAGGGACATCTGATCTTGGTTTCCCGTTGCCCTTCTATGATGGTTCCCTGTCGGTGGAGTGTTGATCAAACTCAGACGAAGGGGCCACACGAGCTACGTGACGTGGCCGAACAAGCAGGAAAACGATCCTGGGTGCAGTCGGACATCTGAGCCCGACGCGGCCAGCGCAGCTGCGGCTGGCGACAATGTTGCCCCCCCAGCTGAGGCTCCGAGCTGCGCGCGCAGCTGGCGCGGCCCTCGGCGCGAGCGGCCGCTGGTTACGTTTTCGGAATGAGTAGTACATCAAAACGCGCCGTAAAGGAGCGTCAATTTCCGTGTAACGTTGGGAATGCGAAGTTCATTTCCAGTATATCATTCAAGGGCGAATGAAGTTTGAGCAACATCCAACTTCACCGAAGAAACTCAATCAACGCGATCCTTGTTTCATCGCGTGTGATACCCCTAAGTTCTGTGTATTGTCTCGAGAAATCCTAAGCCTTCAGTATCATTCAATACAAACAACAACAACAACAACAAATAATAATAATAATAATAATAATAATAATAATAATAATAATAGCAAAATCTTAATTGGTTCAGTGGTAGCAATAGTATGATTACAATTAAGTGTGATGGAAATTATTTTAGTTTTGCCTCAGGAGTGAAACGAGGTACGATCACAAGCGTTGTTTGTGCTTTGTCAGCACGGAACGCACAATGAATTGGACTGCAATAACAGTGATACGGTGTTTTGTATAAGCAAAATCAATCGGGTAACCTAAATTCTTCGACTTTCTGTGTCATCAAGGACGTAAGCCACAATTCTTTATTCCCTGTAATGTGTTTTTTTGTACTTAATTGAGATGTATAATGTTTGAAATGTTCATTCCGTATCTTTTCTAGGAGAGTATCAATATTTGGAGAACATCGTGCGAGGTACTGTTTCTTTATTATGGTAGTGCGTAAATCGTATGATCGCGATTGGAAATGGATGAGCAATTCTCATGAAGTAGAAACTTTGAAGGTGTGATAAGAGTGGTTATTGTCGAATGAATTGCTGGGGAAAGAGGAGAATTTCGAGATAGAGCCTCAGTGTTCATCGCTCGGGATTTGAACTCTGGTCCCAGCGGCGGCTGGCGAAGGGTCTGAACGTTAATCACGTTAAGTGGAGCAAGGCTATCCACACGCGCTCACTTCCCAACAAACAACTATTAATTACTTTTATTAATGGTCCAGACAGCGTTGAAAACATTTTTTGTTTAAATTAATGCGTTGTCAGTTGAACAAAACAAATCCGTGAGTACGTGAATCCAACAAATAACGCAACGACAGAAGAGCCCTGGGGAGCTCAGCTCATCTCAGCTCTTTCTGGAGCTGCCCGTGGCCAGGGCTCCCGGTCGCGCGGGGAGCAGTTTCGCGTTGTCAGCGCGTGGTGGCGCCGCGGCAGCTGTCAACCGCGACGCCCCTCCGCCCCACGCCCCGCCACGCCCCCGCGCTCTGCCCCGAGCCCCGCCCCGCCCCTCCAGTCCCCGCCCGGCGCCCTGCCCCCAGGCGCGCCCCGCCCCACGCCCCGCTCCTCCCGGCATGCCCCGCACCCCGCCCCTCCACCGCACCCCGCCCCGCCCCTCACCTCCCACCCCATCCCGCCCGTCCGTCCGTCCCGTCCGTCCCGTCCGCCCCGTCCGTCCCGCCCGTCCCGTCCGTCCCGTCCGTCCCGTCCGTCCCGCCCGTCCCGCCCGCCCGCCCGTCCGTCCCGCCCTCCCGTCCGTCCCGCCGTCCCGCCGTCCCGTCCCCGTCCCGTCCCGTCCCGCCCGTCCCGTCCCGCCCGTCCCGCCCGTCCCGCCCGTCCCGCCCGTCCCGCCCGTCCCGCCCGTCCCGCCCGTCCCGCCCAGCCCCGCCTCTCCCCTCCCATCCGCCTGCTTTGACCGCGCCCCGCCCCCGCACCCCGCCCCCCGCGCGCGTTCGTCACGCGCGTATTTTTACCTCGGCGCACAATGGGCGCGCTGTGGCCGCTTCCGGTGCCGCGGGCGGGGGTCGATCGGCGCTCCGCCGCCCGCCCGTGCGCCCGGCTGCTCGGCCGCTCGTCGGGGTCTGGCCGGCAGAGAGTGGCAGCAGACGAATGGACTGCGAGGAACGATAGAAGGCGCCCGCGCCTCACACAAACACGCGCACCCAGGCGGGCCACTGCGTAGGCCACTCCCAGTAGAACGTCTTGGAGGAAAAACCACTGGATAATTACAACTTCTATAATGTATTAATACGATCGTAATATTTGATTATATATATTGAAACATGCCGAACGTTGAATGGTGTCAATTTGAAACATAATTATTTTTGATAAATGTAATTTGGGCGCCAGGAAAAGGTGACACTTCAAACCTAATGATTCCTACGTAATTTAAATATCTCTCCTTCCAAAATTATGTTCTCCTAGCTCAGTTAATTGGGGTTCGAAGTTCTTAATTGTTGCTATTTAATCTTCAACCCATACGGAGTGGCGAGGAATCTGAAAATCTTATTAAAATGCTGGATTGCACGTAACGAACAATGATAATCAGCTTTCTTTCAACTTAACAAATTGGAATTTATTATATTGATAATTAAAATAAATTCATTTTTGGTCATGACCAGTTTTCTCTATATTACAATAGTTATAAAACCTTTTTATTCATTCGTGAGTCTTCGCGCGCTCTTCACTTCTTCGTTCGATGGCGCCCCGTTGAACCTTCTCCGTCGACGCAACAGATCTTGCTTCTGGATAAAGTCCTCGCCTAATGTCCGTGTCTGGTTCCAAATTCTCCCGGCGATACTATTATAATCCGTGACTTCCCTCACTAACGTCTCGGGTGACGCCTAGATACGTATTTTTCTTCTTACAAGAACGCTCTATCCTAATATAAGAAACGATAGTTAACTTTATACAACTGTCCATTACAGTCTTCCCTCGATCTAGTAAAATATATCGAGCAGACCCACTCATCACCGCGTTGCTCTGGGGAATGAATGTTCTAAAAACTAGGAAGCATCCGAATTTTATATCTTTTTCTTTTGTCTCTCAAAACAATGCTTATTCCGCCTCTGCTATGTCATTTTAACCTAACGAAAATGATCCTTAACGTCGGTTGTTTATTTGTCACATAGGGACCCCCTCGCGAACGTCTACTGACATCCCTATATTCTATGTCAAATAAAACGACATTTCCACAATAAAAATGGTTCGTCATTTTGGTGTATGACTCTCTCTCTCTCTCTCTCTCTCTCTATATATATTCCATAATTAACTTATAATATTTTCCTTATAATATTTATATATTCCATAATATTTTCTCAGGTCATACTCTTCTCAAAGTCAACATTCTATCACTATTTAATGCTTGCAAAAAAATCATATGCATCGTCGCTTATTCAGTCAGTAATGTTGCAGCACACGCTACCCTTTCATGACAATTGCATACAAGCAGCAAGAAACTCAGGATCAAATTTTGTTGCTTCAATTCGCGTTTCAATAGAGTAATTGTCATGGCGGGGCGAGGCGGAGGCGGAGGCGGAGGCGGAGGCGAGACAGCCGTCGCCCGAACGCCACGCGGTCGCCGGCAGAGCGCGCGCGAGGGCGGGCGGCGGACGCCCACCGCCGCCCTTTGTTTATTTCGAGGCGGTGATGCTGCGGTCGTGGAGTCACGTGGCCCGCGCCCCGCCCACTCCCTCTGTCGCCCGGGGCCACGCTCGCGTGCCTCGAATAGTTGCCCCTTCTCCATTGGAGTTCCGGAAAACTGGCAGGCCTCAAGCACTGGAAAGAGTCGCAATGAGTACCAGAAAGCTCAATATAATCATTTGTTGTTTCTCCTGAAAGCATTATCTGGCTGGTATGAATAAGTTTATTGCCATGAAGTTTGCTAATTTTTTTTACATTTAAGTACAGTAAGAATGTCCTTATATAGTAATAGAGTAGTCTACGTTCGTCTATCCGTCACATACTGAACTTGTTTTGCTCAGACGTCCAGAAAATTCTAAGAAATTTCTGTTAAAACATGTACATTTTGGTTTTCTTTACTAACAAAAACTCGTCTTTGATGACTTACGGCAGCCTATATTGCTTATTGCAACCTATATTGATCTATTGCTCATTCTATTCGTCTTGACAAGACAAATTAATTGACACAATTCTTAGCCAGTTCCCTCTACAGTGTTCTGGAGAAACAAAAAACAACAACATGTTTTTGTCGTTTTAATGCAGTTACGAGAACATTGGCGGAACGTTGTCAATTATTGTATTCTCTTATCGACACTTACATGAACCGTTGCGTCCTGAATCATCAGACTGACGATAGTTAAATTAATTTTATTATGGAACAAAAATTTAAACAAGTAGTTGAATCAATAATTTTTCATGTAACACTCTAATACCGGAAATGAAGAGCCAGGTAAATGTAATGTGTTGAAAATGTATGTTGCTATGAATTTTTGAAACACAAATTTAAGTATTTATCACGAAAATACGTCTCGCAGACGCCACGCTAAACCAGTTTCATCATGACTAGATGCCAATTATATGCGGATATTTGTAATATGGTTTTCACGTGTAAAATTAAATCATGACGTGAGAAATGACGTAGCTGTTATCTCAATACCCTCAAACACCTTTAAATTTATGCGAAAGGAACTTTCGCTTAAAACGGTTGTCGAATATTTATCGTTTGTGTTCAGTCATCGTATACTCATTGTTTCGTTTATTCATTAGTATGAACACTGTGATAATTTTCGATAAGCAGACATGCATATGAGTAAGGAGATTCACATTTTGTTTGGCAGCGTTAATGATCGGGCGTTGTACTAGTTCGTATTCATGTTCATTAGCTGCAGAGCCTGCGCGATAAGTGATAAGCGCGCACGGGCGCAATGAGTACCCGGACGTCACATGGCCGCCGCGTCCTACCTGTGCCGCGGTGAGGGGTCTGAGCTAGTTGTGTTACTGCCCATCGCGGCGCTGAGCCTCCTCGCAAACGAGGCACGAGGCAGGCCTCGCACCGCCTCCGCGGCGCGAGGCGCGCCGCCTTCCCAAGGTGCACGTTCACTTCGACATTTAATCGCAGATTTATCTTAATAACACTACTTGCTTATTCGACCGCCCTTTGGAGTTTCAAGGGTAAATATCTTATAATAGTAATTATTTAATTAATATAATAATGCCAATAACAGAATAATCCGCGATGTAGAGCAGACATAAATAAATTTACACATACCGGGTTTATAACGAGGCACGAGGCGGAGGCCCTCGCACCGCCTCTCTCGCGAGGGCGTCGAGGCCGCGCGCCGCCTCCAAAAGGTGCAATGTTCACTTCCGGTACATTTAATCGCAATGATTTTTTTATCTTAATAAAACACTCAGTATTTTTTATAACAATTTATTTCTTTTTGACATTTCGACCTTATTTGGAGTCTTTTTTCAAAAATGTAAATAATATTTTATTATTATTATTATTATTATTATTATTATTATTATTATTATATTAATACTAAAAGTTATTATCGAATGGTGAATAATTATTTTAATAAAATAGTAAAACGTATCTAATATAGCGATGCATGAGGAGGCACTGAACCATAATAATAAAAAAATTTTAACATACATATTGACCAGGTTTGTTGATATCCCATCGTAAACAATTTTGTTAAAAAAAATTGTCAATGGTAAAAAAACGGGTGAAGTCGTAAACATCATCTGGTCAACTAGTATGACAAATGTCGCTTTTTTAATAATTGGTTACAGGTTCTGAGAGTTTACATATGTAAAAGGAAATTTTTTTGGAAAATTTTTAAAATGTTCTAGGGCCTACTTGTAAAGTACATTCCAAAATTCAAATATCGGTTTCAAATTCAAGGGACCGCAACACCAGCCAAATCGATTGGAGAATATAAATTTTGGACAAAATAGGTTAAGCGGTGTAGCCACTAGCGTTGTGCACAGACGGGCAGAAAGGTGACGGATGGACAGGCAGACAGACAGGCAGGCGGACGGACAGTCAGACGTTTCGGTGTCAATTGACTTTTCCATACCAAGGACCTAGAAAATACGGATTCTGGCTACACTACGTGTTAGAGAATTTCCCCCCTACATTTAGCAACTGGATTTATACATTTTTATTGTTACCCTCTCCTAAAAGTTTTTTCTTCGCAAAATTCGCCGTTTTTGCGCGCAGCACGACGTAACTTTTTCTGTGCTCCGCCGAGTAGTTGCGGAGGTGCGCAACGAGAAAGTGAAATTGTCACTTTGAAGACGTGAGTTTGGCGCCCGCCGTCCCACTGTGCTGGGGGCTGCGCGCCGCCCTGGCAGCTAAGCAAGCGGCGGTGTTTGCGCGGGGTCGTGCCTCTGCCGGAAGGAGCAAACACTGGGGCAGTGTTACCGCCAGGCCGCGCGGGGCTTTTATTGCCTCTTGGGCGGCGCCACTGAGACACCTTGAGACCGCACGGGCGCGTCGCACCGCTTCTCACGCCAGCGGGGGCGGGGCGAGGAGGCGGCGGCGGTGGTGGCGGTGGTGGCGGTGACGATGGCGACAGCGGTGGTGGCGGCGGCGGCGGCGGTGGCGGCGGCGGTGGCGGCGGCGGTGACGACGGCGGTGGCGACGATGGCGACGATGGCGACGATGGCGACGGCGGTGGTGGCGACGGCGGTGGTGGTGGTGGTGGTGGTGGCGGCGGCGGTGGCGGTGGCGACGGCGGTGGCGACGATGGCGACGGCGACGGCGGCGGAGGCGGAGGCGGCGGGCGGCGGCGGCGGCGGCGGCGGTGGCGGTGGCGGTGGCGGTGGCGGTGGCGGCGGTGGCGGTGGCGGCGGTGGCGGCGGTGGCGGTGGCGGTGGCGGTGGCGGTGGCGGTGGCGGTGGCGGCAGGCGCGCACCTCTAACGCAGGAAATTGCTCTTTATTCGTCGCTTATGCTGTTTGCTTTTGTGGAAATCCTACTTCCTGTTTCTCAAGCGGCTGTTTACTAGTTTCTTTTATACGGGTTGTGCGGTCCTTCAACAGCTCAGGTCAATGAGGCCCACCGGTGATGATCTAATACGTTTTAAGCGAGTTCGCGCTACTGAGGGTGATGTGAATGATGATGAAAAAATGGGTGGAATGAGAGAAGGGTAACGGAAACCTCATGAAAGTCTGTTGCGATCTCGCTTTGTGCGTCACAAATTAGATTAGATTTATTGTTAACTCTGCGATAAAGTGTGAGAACTTGGTAGCAGAATACTTTTACCTTACATTCATTGTCTACATTGATCAGCAATAAAATAGTTTACAAAATGAAGCACAATTTCTCCTTGCAAGCATGCACATCACTTCAATAATAATAATAAAAATATAATAATAATAATAATAATAATAATAATAATTTTTATTTGGCGTTATTGTTTCGGTAGTTGGACTTCGCCGGCCAGCAACCGGAGTCCCCCATGCCTGGGCCTAGTTAAACTCCCATGCTTGGGGGTAAGAGCGACATGAAGCGAACATGATGTCATTTAATTCTTTTCAATATTGTCAAAAATTTGTTTAACTGTTGTAAAAATAAATATATTTTAATGTTTCTTTTTTCGAGGGGGCGCCAATTATCTTTCATCGGAGGCGCCAAAATCCTGAATCGCGGTTCTGAGACTTCATTTGCTGCGCTGCATCCCGAATGAGATATTGGCGACCAAGTACAGATCACTAATGCTTTTTTACTGGAAAATGATGAAGTGATGAATGAAAATGTACGGCATAGTTCGCGATCGTCTTGTGCCGCCTTTCACGCGTCCATCACAAGGTGAAATCGTCCCCGTCCATTGCCATGTAAGGATTCGCTCTCCTTGGCGCCGTACATAGTTACCTGTGCTGGTCAGCTCGACACGCGCTGCAACATGATGTAAGGAGATTATGCCTGATGGGATGTCGTCGTGCAGTAATAATGATTCTTTTTAAATAGTGACTTGGGTACCAAATGCACGAATTACCTCGCGCACGCGTTGCGAATACTATATTTGACATGTCAGCGAAACCGATGCTGTATAACTATTTTTCAACATACCGGGAACGAAACCGATGTCGTTTAGCACACGAACGCGATTTTCGCTCATGCTGCGTACTGTCTCGCAAACTGGGCCTCACAAAATGGGATAAAAAAGAGCTATTTTGCAGACGGAAAACAAGCTCGAGATATACTTGGCGCATGGCGTGTGTTTTTCTTCTTTATACAATTGACTCAAGTAATATGCGTCTTTGAATATAGAGTGTATGAGTGTAGTTTCTTAGTGAACGTTGGAAAAACCTTGTTCATCAGTAAAATGCTAGAGGCTTCATATTTTTTAATTTTACGTATATTAGCGTTTTCAGTATTTCCTTTCTTATTTGTGATTTTTGAAGTATTTGTGAAATATTAACGTGTGGTTATTGTTTAGCATTCTTGAATACACTGCATTCTCTGAAACATATAATAGTAAGTTACTGTGTTTGGTGTTTGGTTTTGGACGGCCTTTCCAGGTACCTCCTAAACCGCAAGCATTCCGGTGATGCAGGTCCACTATATTACACGGTGGCTCTAAAATTTAATTATAGCAGCTACTGCGAGGTTCAAAGGACCTCGTAATTTTGACAACGTCATTAGAGGCCGCATTGGCGCTGCGTCGGCGGCCGCGTTTATTAATTTCCATCAACTGGTCCTCGATAGCCTTGTGCGTCAAACATTAACATAATAAACATCACGCACGTTTTGGCCCCAAACTAAATCTGGCTTGTGATTGAGTTTTTTTAGAACTTCGTTGAAGAATTAAAATTGGATATTTTTACCAGCAAAATTAATTTTTGCTTTGGGGAAGTAACAAACAGAACGAATGTTGGTTGTTTTTGGGATAGTTGAATTTTGATACAGAATTTCACTGAATGGACATGGGACTTTGTTGATTCCGTTTATCCAATGTCAAACACAAACCAAATTTATTAGTTTGAAATGTTTGACATTGAAAAGCTTAATATTTATTTCAAACCTCACCAAATATGGTAAAGTGTGTTGGATGAAATCTGTGAAAAACTAGTATTTTGAAGTGTTAATCTTAATTAGTATGCTGTCGGAGAAATTTTTTTGGGATAAAATCCTGTTGTTTATAACTAATTTGCATTTTTGCCACGAAATTCTGTACTTGGATATCTCTTTCTTCTCTTACAAGTATCCGCTTTTGGATGAGCATTTATATTGCATTCATTACTTTACTGACATATTACATGAATTGGTGTTAGCGTTTATGGATATTATTTTATGGTGCTTATTTCATGGCACTGACTCGTTTCTTTCTCCTCGCAATGTCAGCATTTTATTACTACTTTCGATTTTGCGATCTTCCTTTCGTCACTGATTATTGTTTAATATAACAGATAATTTATTTAAATATCTTGCAATATTTGCAACAGTTTCGTTTGCGTAAGTTTAAAATGTAAATAATGATGCATTCAACGTTTCAGCTTTCACTGAAGTATGTTATTTGATAATGAAATAATTATTGTGGAATTCCATGTACAGCCTTTTGGTATTCGCTTGCGGTTGGGACAAGCGCAGAAAAACACCGCGCACGGCAAACAGTGAACCGCATCGTGACGCTCAGTGAATCCGTATCCCAACTTCACATTCGCGAGCGGTTCATCCCTTACAGCGCTCAACGGCAGCCACCGAGTGGCAGTACACTCGATAACGAACACATCGTGCACATTGGGAATGTAATGTTCGTTTCCAGCGGCCCGCCTGCTTTGTATAGAACGGTTTTCCTATGGATGAGCCAAAGTGACAGTTCGCGTAGCAAGTGAACATCACATGTAATTCAGAGAAGTATCCCTCCGCCGCGACAGCTGTTCAGCCACGCCCCTTCGTAAAGTGCTAATGGCTCCTGCGAAAACATCCCTGTGCAGAAGTCTAAGACTGAGGTATATGCACGTACGCGAGTCCGGGAAATAATTAAATTTAATTACGTATGTGCAAAGTCTCCTAACTTGCTCTCTCAATCAGTAAAAGATAACGGCCACGAATGTAAATAGAAAGAAAAATTATTTAAGCCGAAAACACCTGCACCGGTTCGCATCTCGCATTCAAGTCTCGGTTTTAAAAAACATAATATTTATCACACAAAAAGTAAATTTAATGTAATGTTTATACAAGAAAGGAATTTTTACAAAAGAGCACATAACACTGCACTTTCTAATTTCAATTATTTCTCGTGGCGCACTATATTTTTGTCGGACGAGGGCATCACAAAAGGAAGCGTTGAAGCCATTTACAAGTTAGCCAACTGCAAACGAACAAATGCAGGGAGGGAGTCTAATGGGCTCGATGGCACAAAGACCACAGCACCTTCAGTTATGTTGCCAGCACTCGCTGTCACTTTGGCTCATCCTTAGGAAAATCGTTTCACCGCTGGAAACAAACATTACATTCAGAATGTGCACCCTGCGTTTGTTATCGAGTGCTGTTCCACTCGATGGGTGCCGTTGAGCGCTGTGAGAGATGAATCGCTCGCGAATGTGAAGTTGGGCGAGGCGTCGCGCTGCGTTTCGTTGTTTGCGCTGCGCTTGTCCGCGCCTGACGCCGCCGTGTGTTCTCTGTTGCAGTACATCGGCACGCTGGACGTGCCGCGCCCCACCACCCGCGTGGAGATCGTGGCGGCCATGCGGCGCATCCGGGTGAGTGCTCCCTTTGTGCGGCCCCGCCCCCTTCCCCCCCGTGTGCGTGTGCGTGTGTGCGTGCGTGTGAAGTGTCTCTGAGGGCGGCAAGCGGTGGAGGGAGGCGTGCGAGTCGGGGCGTGTTTGAGATGGATGGGATTGTTGGTGGGGGAATGTGCGGTTGGTATTTCAGTGATTTTTGCACTGAATTGTGATTTGTGATTCAGTGCCGTGCACTGGGTCTAAGCGTGCTACGAATCTGAGCGTCTTAAAGGGCACGCTGTAATAAATTGGTTACCGACGCAAACTAACGGACAGAATGAGCCTTAAATGAGCTGTCCTAAATCGTATGGATGAATCAGATTGTCAGACCGAAAGACTTCGCACATGTTTTTGTTTGTCAACGCGCTGCACCGGGAGCGGTAGCTCAGTGCATCAATTGACGTCACTGCAGCGCCTCTGAGCGGGAGTTCCTAGGTTACACTCCCCACGACGCCAGGATTTTCGACACTCAGCTTTCCAGCTGAGTCGAATTCAGTCGCTGTCAGGAGGAGAATTCTGCCGGCTGCTCTGATCGGTAGTTTTCCGAGATTTCTCCGATCAACACCAGACGAATGCTGGAGCAGAATCCTAACAAACGGACCACGGACCGCGCGCGATCTGTCCTTCCTCTTCCTTGTGCTATTCTCTTCCTTTACACACACACTTACACTAACATGTACTACACTGCCATATATTCCGGGAGACCGGTCAGAAGCTCAGAGCTTGTCCCGGCTGGGGCGGTGCCCCGCTGGTGGGAGAGTCCTGATGAGGGGGAAACCCCGCTAGCCGACGGTAGGTCGGGGCCTGATCTCGCCATCCTGCGGGGGAAGATCACCGCCATCTCCCGATTAAAAATCATACACTACACTTGCGGGACTAATGACCTAAGCTGTTGACGCGCCCGGAATCACTAACAACCAACCAACCAGCCAATCCACGCACTGCATCCGAATCTGGCCCCAGAATTGCGCCAAAATCCTCCAGTTTATTACTCATGAATCCCCCCCCCCATGAAATTGTATTTTTTTCGGGGGCTGTTGTCAGATCCAAAGGCATGTTTCACATGTTTCTCTATGCAACTCAATGCGCAGATTCCGAATCCAGAGCCAGAATTGCGTCAACACCCTCCAGCTTTTTTAAATCGTGAAAACGACATGCGAATACTACATTTTGATGTCTTTTAGCATTATACTCTACAGTGAAATACCCCCTATACTGATGGATATTAATACTATTAAATCTTGGGAATATTTCCAAACAATTTTTTAACTATAATGGAACGATTAATTTATCTGATTTAATCAATGTTATTATTTATTTTGTTTACCCTGCTATGCTCGTAAATTCTCTCAATATTAAAACGTTATTATCTTGATTCTACTTTTACATTTGATTTAGAGTTTCGATATGCAACATATTGCCCTTTACTTGTATGTGGACGTGCAAATCTGTACAGAACTACGATTCCTAAAGATCTTTTGATTAACGCCAATTATTGAATTGATGGCAATCAGCGTAAAGACATGCAAGAGGAACATGTGTCAAATCTCTTGGTCTGACCAATTTTTTTTATTTTGTGCGCCTGTGTTTTGTTTCTCGTCCAAAGCAACGAAACTTGTACTAAGGGCGATGTGTTGAGATACGTTTCAACCAATCTGACATGAAAGATGTAATGATTGTCCAGGTACTGTGGCAGGCTACCGAGATATGTCATCCCGTTGGAGTAGGTAATGTATATTTCTGACACAAGAAATCTCACTAAGTGCACGTCAAAGAGACAATCCCATTAGCGAAGCGTGACACTTTTGCGTAGTCATTGTAAAGCGTATCGTATATCTCGGCCTGAAGCAACTGGTTGTTGGGATATTCGACCGGGAGCGGTAGCTCAGTGCATCAACTGATGTCACTGCAGCGCCTCTGACCGGGAGGTCCTAGGTTCGAATCCCGATGGTGGCCGGATTTTCGACACTAGCTTGTCAGCTAGGTCGAATTCAGTCGCTGCCTGGAGGAGATATCTAGCGGCCGCCTGCTCTGATCGGTAGTTTTCCGTGGTTTCTCCGATGAACACCAGGCGAATGCCGGAGCAGCACCCTACCAAACGGGCCACGGACCGCGCGCGATCTTTCCTGCCTCTTCCTTGTCCTATGATCTCCCTTTACACACACACTTGCACTAACATGCACTACACTACCATATATTCCGGGAGACCGGTCGGGAGCTTTGAGGTAGTCTTGGCTGGGGCGGTGCCCCGCTGGTGGAGAGTCCTGTTAGGGGGAAACCCCACTAGCTGACGGTAGGTCGGCGCTGTATTTCGCCATCCAGCGGGGGAAGATCACCGCCATCTCCCGAGAAAAAAACATGCACTACACTAACGGGACTAATGACCGAAGCAGTTGACACGCCCGGAAACACGAAAAAATCAATCAATCAATTGGGATATTCGAAATATTTTTCACACAATGGCAAATTTCAAATAATTGGCGGCGGCGACGCGCGATTGCTTGCTTCAGTTTCTAGCTTGATGTTACTTGATATTGCTCGGAACGAAGCGCACTGCGACTGCCACAGTCCCTCAGCCTGGCGTTATCCGCTGGGCAGCGCGGAAAACCGATCAGTTTCATTAGCTGCTTTCACCATCCTGCTACTGAAAGAATCTCGTACGTTATTATGCGAGTAAAGGGACTTCGAAGAGGGGGACTTCCACCGGTGCAAGAGGCATTGAAGGTTGTCAAAACGTCATTATGATACTTAAAAACAATACACAATGAACAGTCACTATGGAGAGAGCGTGAACTCGCGAGAAAGATCTGGAGAAATTACTAATGAAAAATGTACGAAGCAAACAATTGAAAATGTTTTTTAAGAGCAAATAAAAAATGTATTTCGTGCTGTTAATGTGATTTGCTGTATCTCTATATTAATAAAATCAGTCGTTGAGGAGAAATTCTGTTTAATTTTGACGTCTTGCGATATAGTGTATCTCTGAAATAGTGAACCAAAAATGTTAGTCCCCAGAAGTTCACTGTAACTGGAGTCAACTATATTTAGTATGTCGGGTTTTTTATTCTTGGACTTAATTTTGAATGGATTATCTCCTCCTCCGAAATATTGAGGGTACCCTATCCTAGTTCGAATATCTTTTAACGCTTTACATCCAGTGTACGCTTTGAAAAGATTGACTAGCCCACCTCTTATTCGAATTATGTCATTGTTTTTTCCTAAAAGTTTTATCGCTGTCTTTTGCATACGGTCTAACGAGTATATCTGCGCAGCCCTATACAGATTCCAAGAAGCGGAACTGTATTCCATTACCGGACATACAAGGGAAGTATACACTAAGCGCTTTGTGTTCGCGTTTTCATTCGTTAAAATCCGCATTATAGAATGGGTGGCATCGTGGAGAAAAACACACAGACATTTACAAGTATGTACAACTTTATTTACACGTATGTACAATAACCAACTTCTGCTCCGAAACTACACACTTGTGAGTATTTTCCTATGGATACCCCACATAGCTAGGGAGGCCCCGCCTCCTCTGACGCTACTCCCGCGCCACTACCGTGACCTCGTCACCCGTGCACTAGGCACGACACGCTCCAGCCTGGGCGTAAAGTTTTGCGCATCGCGCGAGGTTTCCAGAATTAAAACCCCGTCTGAGCTCGTCGGCTCGATTTTATACCAGAGTGCAGCCGTCACGTGACCGTCCTAGGTGTAGGAGGGAGGCTCGCATCTACCACGTGACCTTCCGGTCAAGCTGGCGTCCCTTTGTCTAAATGTATCCCAACGCCGGGGCGCAAGCTATTCAACCCGCAGGTATGCGATACTTCCGCTCCTGCTCCCACCCACAGCCGCCAACGTGACGCTACAATGGAGTGATTTCCAATTTTTGTGCGCAGCGTGATTTGTTGTGGTCGGATCAGTTCAGACCGCTTCGAATGACAATACCCAAATGCATGAAGCCACTGAACTAGGGCACCGGCTGATCTGTAAGGGTTGATTTTAGTGACATTTTCCTACGTTCCCTACTGAAGGTTACCGCTTTACATTTCTTAGGATTAATTTTCATTTCATTTTCTTACACCCATTTCATACTTTTATCAAGATCATTTTGCAAGTAGAGAAAT
Organism: Teleogryllus oceanicus; assembly: GCA_964035755.1. NCBI lineage: Eukaryota > Metazoa > Arthropoda > Insecta > Orthoptera > Gryllidae > Teleogryllus > Teleogryllus oceanicus. Next base: position 64,984,527 of record CAXIVR010000006.1, on the reverse strand, counting down.
TTGATTCACTGATCTATTTGACATTATGATTGTTCGGTAGCACTGAACATACCAGGTAGTCTTTGGAAAAATCAGTATCTAACTCGGAAGCCATGCCGTTTGGTTCCGTATGTTCCATAAAATTTTAATTTTAATTAACGAATTTCAACTGAATTTGCAATTTAACAAAGTGGAAGAATTTATGAGAATGGTAGCTTGCTTCACTAATAACTAATACCATGTAAAATTTGTTTTCCTCCAGTTATCAAGAAAGCGGTCAGAAACTTCCATATTTTTAATTTTCTCATTTCTCCGTAGATTACAAAATTCTGAGTTATACTTGAGTTTTCCTAATGTGGCAGCTGAGGCTATTATCTACGAGATTGAAAATGGCACGTCTGGCGTCTTTCTCGGTCGTGCCTCTAGAGTCGCTTGATCTGCAGCACTCCTTGATGCGGTCGCGATTATACGACATCTTACGGGAGGAGCGAGAACGATGCAAACAGTCGTGCCATATTCCATTTTGAAGATAATACCGTCAGCTGCCACGATACGAAAACTCAAGTATAGCACGCGATATCACTGTTTCCATTAATAACCCAGTAAGTAAGGTGCGCGGTCGTGGTTCTTTTTCTGTGAAGTACAGATGGACTTAACAGCTTTTCTTCAATAACTGTTATCACAAAAACAATTGACTCGAAATAGCTGCTATTAATAACAGTTGAAAAATAACAGGTCCATGACCAGCAACCTGACATGACCGACTGCTAATAGTTAATCAGTTGTGGCGACTGCTAAGAGTTAAAACGCAAAACGAATACCGTTCGTATCACCGCAAAGTTTGTGCTGCTACCTTCCGGCGCTTTCTTGCACTACTTTTCCAAACATGTTTCAAAGAGAAGCAGCTGATATGAACGAGACTGGATGAATTGCCAAGGATGAATAGCAATTCATATAATGTGAAGCAAATGTGTATAGCATATTGCTAACATAAAAGTGATTCGGGTTCAGATTGCAAATATTCTTTCAAATTTGCAACTTGTGCATAGTAAAGTGATGAAAGCCAAAAATAATGACGAGAAACTTTTTGCTTATCTATAGCTAAAATGTTAGTGACAGCCGAATATCAAGTATTAAATTGCGAATTATTTGACCGTAACTTATTTTATTTTATCGGCCGGGAAATTATTTGAACGCAGCAAGGGACAGACATAAGTTAACATATTGGACGGACTTCATTTAAAGGACAAATATCTTGTTGTAGTGTATACAATAAAATATTAAACTTTTGTGGCACATGGTGTGTAATAATGACGAATTATGTATTAATGAATATAATTTGAACACTGGCAAATCATGATTGATTAGCTGCAGTGAAGCTGTTATCGTACAAAACAGTTGCCACAAAAGCGTGTAGTAGTTTGGATCGAGCCCAGTAGGTTGCAGTTCTATGCTTTTCAACCGATAACAGCAAATAACAAAATAAACAAAATAACTTTTATTTTGCGTAACAGTTAGGAAACGTTAACTGTTAAGAAATAACAGTTTAACTGTTACGGGCACATTCCTACTGTGAAGCACAGCGAGTGAGTGAGGCGCCAAACGCATTTGAAGCAGATGGGGCGACAGTGCACTACAAGCCGGGCAGCGGCGCCGTCCCTCCCAATTATTTCCTCTTCTTTCTTCCCACACGGCGGTGCCCCGCCCCCCGCCCCCGCTGGCCCGGCCGCGGCCGCCGCTCGTTACGTAATCTCTTTCTCTGCCCCCTCGTCCACTGCGCGCTTCTCTGTGAAAACGACGCGTCATTTCGCCCCAACGCGCTGACGTCGAGGGCACTCGGCGGAGATAGAATGCGCGACCACGCAGGGCGCGCTGTGGGTGCTCCGGGATCATGGAAATTATAGTGCGCCTGTCGGATCTCGAATGCACTCTGCAGCTATTCGTTGGGCAGAAGAAGAAAGAGAATTGTAATCCGAGTTTTTTGAACCATTAAACGACCCTCGTCAAATGAAAACAAGATTAAATCTATCATTTCTCCAGCGCAGTGCTCGCGACCAAAAACAGAGTACAGAATCGTTGGTTCGTTGATGGTTCCGGGTGCGTCAACAGCTTAAGTCCTTAGTCCCGTAAGCGTAGTGTATGTTTTTTCTCTCGGGAGATGGCGGTGATTTTCCCCGCTGGATGGCGAGATCCGGCGCCGACCTACCGTCGGCTAGTGGGGTTTCCCCCTAACCAGGATCTCCCACCAGCGAGGGCACCGCCCCAGCCGGGACAAGCTCTAAGCTCCCGACCGGTCTCCCGGAATATGTGGTAGTGTAGTGCATGTTAGTGTAAGTGTGTGTGTGTGTGTGTGTGTGTGTGTGTGTGTAAGGTCAAGGAAGAAGAAGGAAAGATCGCGCGCGGTCGGTGACCCGTTTGTGAGGGTACTGCTCCGACATTTGCCTGGCGTTGATCGGAGAAACCACGGAAACCACCGATCAGAGCAGCTGACCGCTAGAATTCTCCTCCAGACAGCGACTGAATTCGACCTTGCTGATAAGCTAGTGTCGAAAATCCTGCTGTCGTCGGTATTCGAACCTAGCACCTCCCTGTCACAAGCGTTCATTGCTCACACAACTTGTCTTAAAAGTTTCGAGCATTCACGCCTTCACGCATTCACGCATAACGAAAGAGTTGCAGATGAATTTTTACGCTTTAATACTGCCGACTTTTACAGAACTGATGATGTAGAAAATATTGGTTATTTTCTTTAGAAAGCGAATCAATCCATTCTTCAAATTTAATTACATTTGAGGAATATCTCTTCATTTTTATTATCCTCAATTTATAGACTTATGTCAACACAATGCATCATTTTTTAAATATATTTCAGATAACATAGTTATTTAATTATTTATTGGACGCACTTTACAAAATGCATAAGTAGGCTCAATTTGTTTGCAACATTTATAAATAAATGATATTTTCAATGTTATAGTCGAAAATACTTAGTTCTATTTACTACATTTTTTGTCAATTTCCGAATTATTATATCGCATATTAGCATTGACTATTTTACAAATGTTTAATTCGTATTCTTCTGATGAATATTTAGTTTCATGTACCATTTTCATTATTTGAGTATTCGCGATTCGAATTGTTACGTTGCAGCACGAGCAACCTCGCAAAACAAGCAAAGGTCACAAACGGTATCCGTGAGTGCAAGCCCCCCCCCACACACACGCACAAACACATTAACATACATACATACATACGTACATACACTTACATACACATGCATACATACACATATATACACATACACATATATACGCACAGGCACATACAGACACAGACACATACACACAGACACGTAGGCGTTCATTAAATTTGCCGCTGCGCTCTCGGGGGACTGGCAACGCCGCGGGCCGGCCCGACCCGGTGTCGCCTGAAGTGACCCGTTCCAGCGTCTCACTCACTGCCTGGATTCGTTCGCCTCGCGGGCCCCGCGGAGCGCACTTCTTGCTGCGCCAGAGACGCAACGCCCTGGCGACAGCCGCTGGCCTTTTCTTTCTTTCTTTCTTTCTTTCTTTCTTTCTTTCTTTCTTTCTTTCTTCATTCGTGAGACATGTGCGGCGCGAGTAGAAGTGCGACGACGTCGCTCGGGTTTTGTTCCCTTTGCCGACCACAAATGCATATTTTCGTGCTTACTTTCTTCCAGAATTTTTCTTTCAATTCTCATAGAAATGTTAAAAAGAATTTGTCATTTAAACGGTAATGTGGATACTTATTGAGTTCTTATTCAGAATATGATATAATTTTTGGGGAGTATCTATGTGAAAAACCCTTGTGACCAACTAGATAGGTCAGTGATGTTGGATCGTACTGCTGGGATTTAGTACTTCAGAGAAATTATACCATCTCCTTGGATGATAATGATTATGGTGGCTGATTATATTGTGGAGAACAGAATCATAAACGAGAGGGCGAGAACGAAATACAAAAACAGAATCATAAACGTCAGCGGCCTTTTTCGCTAAGTAATAAGTTATTTGTTTTTAATTACAAGTATCCATTTCCAGAAAGTTATGACGTAAATTCAGAATAACAAAAATAACAGACTGACAAACTGACCAAATAAAAACTAAATTGCAATTTCTTTTGCAATGCAGTGCAGTCATGTTAGAGAATCATATTTATACCTAAAAAGCAGGTATACTGAATAGGAAGCAATGAATTAAAAACCAATAACAGAATTGTGATCTTGTAATTATTAAACTCGTAATAATTCGCAAACCACAATTCAGAAACATTCAGGATGCATACGACGTGACGGCCATTTTGCTTCTCGGAGCACTTCGTGAAAATGTTCTACCGGATGTTCACTGTCACGTTCTCTTTCTACCCCGTGCATTCTTCTTCTCCTCGTGGCCTCATACTTCAACTCCAAGTCGCCCTGTGTCAAGTGCCTGATATCCTTGCTCTCCCCGGCTCCTCATCCCTTCGGCCGCCTTTCCCTCGGTGCCTCAGCGCTCTGCCCTTCTCGCTGGCCAATCGCGTTGCGCCGAACCCGACTCGCACCGCCCCCTCAGTTCAACCCGACCCGACCCGACTCGTTGGTTGGTTGGTTGGTTGTTAGTGATTCCGGGCGCGTCAACTACTGAGGTCATTAGTCCCGTAAGTGTAGTGCATGCTATTTGATCGGGAGGAGACGGTGATCTTTTCCCGATGCATGGCGAAATCCGGCGCCGACCTATTGTCGACTAGCGGGGTTTTTCTTAACCAGGTATCTCCCACTAGCGGGGCACCGCCCCAGCCGAGACAAGCTCTAAGCTGTCGACCGGTCTCTCGGCATGTGAGGTAGTGTAGTGCATGTTAGTGTAAGTGTGTGTGTAAGGTGCGAGGATAGGACAAGGAGAGGAAGGACAGATCGCGCGCGATGCGTGGCCCGTTTGGTAGGGTACTGCTCTAGCATTCGCCTGGTGTTGATCGGAGAAACCACGGAAAACTACTGATCAGAGCAGCCGGCCGCCAGAAGTCTCCCCCTGACAGCGACTGAATTCGACCTAGCTGAAGAGTTAGTGGCGAAAATCCTGCCACCGTGGTGAGTGTAACTCTAGGAGCTCCTAGAGGCAGTGTAGTGACATCAGTTGATGCACTGAGCCATCTCCCACGGTGGGAACAGACTCGTGACGGTTCAACTCAACCCATCTCGAATCAACTAATTACGTTGCAGCTCCTCCTGACTTGCTTGGTTCCGTCCCTCCCACTTTCGCCTCTCCTCAACTCGCCTGACTTCACCTTAGCTCAGCTCTCCTCACACCGCATCGCCCAACCACACTGCACCATACCTTACCTCGCGCCGCACCAGGTAACTGAACGCAGGCCAAAGCTGTTCCTTCCGGCTCTCTCCCTCGGCCGAGCCCGCCCTCCAGCATCCTCCTTCGTCAGAGCATGAAATTCCGCCGCCCCCACTCCATCCCTCCCAGCCCCATTCGGCTCCACCCCGTTCCATCCCCTCCATCCCCGCCCCGCCTCGCCCCGCCCACTCTGGGATGCAGCGCTGCGTTAGGGTGGGGCGCGGATGGGGTTGGCCGTTTCTCAGCGGAGGAGCTGAGCCCGTTGATTCCAGCCGCCCCTCCCCTTCCTCCTCCCTTGTCCCCCGCCCACACTCGCGCCCGCCCACCGGCCACACGCCCCAGCCAGGGTCGATGGCGGCGGTGGCAGCACCTTCTGTCAAGTCTTCATTTTGCCAACCCCTTTCCCTGATTAAAAAACCTCTTTCGTCTCCGACAAGTCACTAATGAAGTCGACGGCTAACATTATAAATAAAGATATGAAGTATATATATATAAATGTTTGACGCCTTTTTCAAGTTTCGTGTACGTAGTCCATTCACTACCAAACAGTGAAATGAATCAAACGTCCGTATTGGCTGAGTCACAGAACAAATGTATGTATTCAGAAAACTTTGTAACAAAATGCTTCCACCACCCTTACGTGAAGGAACATGTCATGATTCGCGGTTGTCTTCAGACCTCTTTACTCTCTCCGACAAGTGAACACATAACAGAAAACATCAATTGTCTACATTCTTCATGTGCACGAGATTAAGTTGCACCGTAAAGTGGCGTTGTTACGTTGGCCGATACATTAGCCACCACGATAGAGACGCGGACCCGGGTATCCTAGGTAACACAAACTCCGACCGCGGAAGCCCACGCAATCGCAGCCAATGGATTCTTGGCTGACTGGGAAACGTCGCGTCTTATTCGTGATTGCCAACAATTAGGTCGTCATACTCGACCTCAAGACATTTTCATTTACCTTATTTTTCTTTTCATTCGCCCTGAAGGAGGTTGTTGTATGTCGTTCTGGAGACCGGGAGCGGTGGCTCAGTGCATCAACTGATGTCACTGCAGTGCGTCTGATGGGGAAGTCCCAGGTTCATGTCCCGACGGCGACAGGATTTTCGACACTAGCTTTTCAGCTAGGTGGAATTCAGTCGCTGTCTGGAGGAGAATTCTAGCGGCCGGCTGCTCTGATCGGTAGTTTTCTGTGGTTTCTCCGATCAACACCAGGCGAATGCCGGAGCAGTACCCTATAAAACGGGCTACGGACCGCGCGCGATCTGTCCTTTCCCTTCCTTTTCCTATCCTCTCCCCTTACACACACACTTACACTAACATGCACTACACTAGCACATATTCCGGGAGACCGGTCGGCAGCTTAGAGCTTGTCCCGGCTGGGGCGGTGCCCCGCTGCTGGGAGAGTCCTGGTTAGGGGGAAACCCCACTAGCCGACAGTAGTACAGCGCCGGATCTCGCCATCCAGCGGGGGAAGATCATCGCCACCTTCCGATGAAAAAGCATGCACTACACTTACGGAATTGATGACCTCAGTAGTTTACGCCCTCGGAATCACTAACAATCAAACAATCAATCAATCAATCAATCGATCAATCAATCAATCAACGTCCTGGAGTAGGTCGCAGCCGTGGGGCGCTTCGCGAACAGCCAAGAATCCGCCTCCCCTTCCCCAGAGCGTGCATTTTGACTGCGAGCCTCACACACAGGAGGCAGACTACTCAAAGGGCTGTCAGCAAAGACCGCGAGTGCCAGGCGGCAGATTGACGGAGGCGTCAGGGATCACTTCTATTTCACGACTTCCTTCTGCATCGTTTAGCTACATCCAACAATGCCAAACTACACCTTTTAACTCTAATATTTCATGTTTCCTGTTAATACACTGTAATTACACTTATATATTTCACACTTCTAACATATCTCGCAGTGTCTCTTGAAGATTTGTCTCTTTAAGGGAGTTGTTAAATTTATAGATATTTCTCCTAATTAGATACTAACCAACGTTTCCGACAATTTATTTCCAGCATCCGAAACATCCAAAATCAAGTAATTAGCACTTATATTCTTCTTGACCAAGTCCCATGATACAGCTGCAACTACTGTTGTCTAGTATCCTTAAAGTCGTTGTCGTAAACAGGAGGTTCATGGAGAGTCATTAACCTCCTTCGATTGAATTCGTCGTACATAACCATAAATAAACAAATAAAAATACATGTCAAATTCGACGTAAATAAAATTTTATTTATAAAAAACATCAAGTCAGCTAAACACTACCCTTGCAACCCCCCCCCACACACACACACACTATCCGATACTCGTCCTGGATGAGTTGTGAGGAAATCCTCTACTCTTCACGATTGCACTGGTAATTCAATCGCAGCGAAAACGTTGGAAGGTGAACTCCTGTCCGTAGTGTACTATGTCCCCGACGTGATGGGGTATTTATTTGTTTGCCCGTTTCTGATGCTTTAAGGTGTATGTGCCGACGTCCTGCGCCGCTCTGCCACCTGAAAGGGGGAGCGGTGTAACCAGCCCCGCGAGCGCGAGCGCGTTGTGATGCAAATGGCATTCGGGGACGACCCGCCCGCCCGCGTACACTGCTCCCGCGCGCCCATGAATATCTATGATGGCGGCCGCCGTGCGGGGCGTAGGGGACGGTTCCGCCTGTGGGGCGCCCGTTCTTCTCAACCCATCGACTGCCAAAGGCACAATAAATGGATTGACTGATTATTTTGCGTGTTTCCGGGCGCGTTTACTGCGTTGGTCATTAGTCCCGTAAGTGTAGTGCATATTTTCTCGGGAGATTGCGGTGATTTTCCCCCCGCTAGATGGTGAGATCCGGCTCCGACCTACCGTTGGCTAGTGAGATTTCCCCCTAACCAGGACTCTCCCACCAGCGGGGCACCGCCCCAGCCGGGACAAGCTCTAAGCTCCCGACCGGTCTCCCGGCAGTGTAGTAAGTGTGTGTGTGTGTGTGTGTGTGTGTGTGTGTGTGTGTGTAAGGGCAGAGGATAGGAAAAGGAAAAAGAAGGAAAGATCGCGCGCGGTCCGTGGCCCGTTTGTTAAGGTACTGCTCCGGCATTCGCCTGGTGTTGGTCGGAGAAACCACGGAAAACTACCGATCAGAGCAGCCGGCCGCTAGATTTCTCCTCCAGACAGCGACTAAATTCGACCTAGCTGGAAAGCTTGTATCGAAAATCCTGCAACCGTCAGGACTCGAACCTAGGACCTCCTGGTCAGAGGCGCGTCGGGACTCGAACCTAGGACCTCCCGGTCAGAGGCGCTGCAGTGGCATCAGATGATGCACTCAGCTACCGCTCCCAGTGGCACAATGAAGGATAACATCTAGGGGTCATATGCTTGAGAAGAACATGGTCTTTGGAGCTAACAAGGTTGTTTTCAACTTTATTGGTGAAATCATTTTTAGATGTTCCTAAAAATAGTTTAGAAATTAAATTACAAGTCACGTATGTGATCCACATATGAGGGACACCGGGAACCCCAGTGGCCTCCCACATACATATTTACATGAGGGTCACCAGTGGGCCGCACTTTTTGAAAGAGTGAGTAATCATTCAATTTCAGTTATATTCAGAATATTTCTTGGGAAAAACACATTAAGTGTTTTTAGCAAGAAAATAAACTGTATTAAAGAAAAATCTACAAAACAAAATACATGGAACAAATCTTATACAATACAATAACGCTCGTAGAAGCCGCAATTCAGAACACTAAGAACATTCTATAATAAAGTATGCCTCGCTCTATTGGAGAAAGCTGGAACTAAATCAATGTGAAGCTCGCTTGGAAAGACATAGGACTTGAAATGAACACCACCGTGAGGCCATCCCGTGACCCATATGGCCCTCATTGCTGGGGCCCACCGTTGGACCTCATGGCGCTTTAGTCAAACCGCGCCAGGCCCACCCGCGGCCCTCATAGCAGTCAATGTTTTAAGAAATTCTTATTTATTTTGCGCTGTTGTGATGTCAGAAGTGGACGGCGTTTAATGCGTGTGTGGGAGGTTTCAGTAGCACATTGTCATTAACAATACTATTTGAGTATCATATTAGTAATTTCCAATTCTCAAAGAAATTGAAAGAAAACGATATAGCATCCGGACTTGTGAAGTGTCTAAGATTTCGTTAGTTGCCATAGAGTTTTGGAAAATCCAAAAACATTAAAACATTTTCGATTTTTCCTAAAAATGCAGACATTTGATTGACTTATATAGCCTATTCTCCTAGTGTGTTTAGCGACTGAATTCTCAAACTCAATGCGTCACTGTGTACGATACAGCTGACCTTTAGCAATAGCAAAGTTCTAAAGACGATAAACCCATTATTAAATGTTTTCTATTCACGTGTTGCGTCAGGGAATAACAATTTTCTTTATATCTAAAATAATCGGTTGTACGTGTAACCTATGGAATAGCAATATTCTTGAAGACTATTTATCTTAAGATATTTAATTTATTAAAGTATTATTGGATATAGTTGTATCAGTTCTTTTTCTTGAGCAGTGGCCGTACTACATTTGGAAAACCATTTTGTGTTGGTTTTTTGTGGCATTTTGTGGCATTGCTGTAGCATTTTTTGCTACAGCAAGCCAATACTTAAAAAAGAAAATTGTATTATGTTAATGAAACAATCATTGTTACGTTTGTATATTTGGTAACGTCTTTCCTATATTTCTGTAAGACTGAAATCAATATTGTAAAGCTCTCTGGACCTTAAGTGGAGTTTTTCATCTATTGAGCAATTGCTGAGGTAAGCTCTTGATTTGTTTCAGATCAGATGTAGTTCTTTTCGCTAACATTACAAACAGCTGCCTACATTGAAAAGTACAAATATTATCTTTCCAAACGATAGAAATGAATTGTAACGCAAATACTTTGACGATTTCTTTTTAAACTTTTATCACAACTACATGTTTACTGGACGTGATATTATGCCGTTTAAACGATTTTACATAATCTTAAAAATGTAAAATTTGGGATGTTTGAACAATGATTTAGAAATATTTTGGACCTTATTTTCTCTTAATAGATGGCTGCGTCTCAAATATTTGTGGCGCTACTCGAATGGAGTACGATTGCAGAAATTACTTTTGAGTCTGAAGATGGTTTCGGTTTGCACGCCAATAAACTTCATATGAATACACGCCTCGTGGGACACAAGGGAAGTAACTCACACGACTGTCACGTGTGGATATTTATGCAATGAGCCGTTCACACTATGTCTACTTTGTTTTGCAGAGCTTTCCTAGAAAGTTTAATGATACATGATTTGATTACATTCTTAGGAAATTACTGATGATTTTTTTATTCAAACTCCTATGTTTGAGATTTCTAGAGAACCACCGTCCCGAGATTTATGATCAAAGTTGTTCTTCGTAATGCATTAATTTTACAAATAAAATACAAATTTAATGAGAAATTGTGAGAATGGTTGTTGTCGTTTTTACCATTTCGTTTGCTTCGCATACCTTTAAATTTAGTCTGTTTCCACCAAGGACAAGACGTACGACTGAATTTTGGAATGCTTCGGTCCGGAATCGCATTTTATACTGAAACAGACACTCGACATCGACGCAATTGCGTTTGCATTATAGGAGACACACGAGAAGCAAACGTCTCTCTTTGCTATGTGATCGTGAAAATCAATACTCAGATCAAGACCTATCTCTACATGCATTTACGAATGAGTTCGTTGTTTGAAATCCTGTATTATTAAGATGCAGTTCTATTCATTGTGTTCCGGTATTATCTCGCTGCTATAAATGCATATTAAAATTCCAGATTAGGAATAAAAATTGGAATAACATACCACCAATTAGTTTTCTACCTAATGGTTGTGTAAATTTTCACTCACTACCCCGTCAAATTGTCCCTTTGTAAGCTAACGGTCTATTTTCCGCGTGGCCGCGTGGAGCGACACGAAACACCCTGCATTCCTTCCGTTGCGCTGTCGCTTGTTTTAAATTCAAACGCTGATGGCGTTTTAATGAAATACTCTCTGAAAGGGTATTGGGTATTTAACGCGCAGCGAAACGTTAAATGCAGGACCCGGGAGGTCGGACCACCGCAGCTGGGCCGCTCGCCCGCCCAGTCGGTGGCCTACTGCAGCTGGTCCGCTTCGCGTTTCCTGCAAGCGCACCGCACCCGCCCAAAGACCGCTCGACTGTCCTCGGCGACCACTCACATTCCTCCTATTCATTCATCGTTCCCCTCTGCTCGTCCTGTCATTGGCCAGCTTCATCTCTTGTCTTTGGATTGGCCGTTTCTGGTTCACTCGCCCTTCGCCGTTCACTCTCCCTTGGCTTTTCCCTGTCCCCCTTTTCCCCTCTCGCCTTCTCTCCCGCTTCTCTCTCTCGCCCCCTTCTCGGCCGACAACTTGCGAGCTTCCCGACGTCTGCCACCTCGCTCGACCTTACCTTCTCGCCATCCCTCTCACCGTCCCTCTTACCCAACCCTTCCCCCACACTTTTCGCCGCCTTCTCGCCTCCTCTCTCTCCTGCTCTTCTCTCTCCCATCTGTTGTCCTATCGCCAATACCTGGATAGCGCATTCGACGTCATCAGCTAGGCTGCTAGAGAAAAGCGAGACACCCGATAATGTACTCTCTCATCTCAGGAAACGTTTTTAATGAGCGGCGGCGTTACATTTTTTATCGCATTGTGACCTGCGCCTGTTTCCTCCTGTCCGTCTGCGCAAGTACGAATGACTGCTGCCGCTGCTGCGCCGGTTGTCCGTCTTCTCCTGTCGCCCTCCGCCCTTCGCCCTTCGCCCAGGGCAACGCCCGCGCGCTCCGGAAGGCGTCGGCTCCTCTAATCCCCTCCCCTCCCCTCCCCTGCGGACGCGGCGCCGTGCGGCTGACGTCACGGCAGACGAGAGCTGTTTCGGCGCACGATCGATGAGAAATTGCGTATAGATATTGCCAGGGGAAAGGGACTACTCGCCCGGTTTAAACAAAATCGTTAACGCGATTATTTTCGCAGCTATGAAGGCTTGAATCTCGGAGGGGAAGAAGTTCTCATTTGGTATTTATTTTCATTTTCTGATTTAATTGAAACCGTGGTATCATTCCACGATTTAAAGATTTCAAATAGCACTTTTACTTAGTGTCTAATTTGTGGGTGAGAAAAAAATCCCGATATTAATTCTCTTATAAATGAGATTTTTCACGTTTGCAGAAGTTAATAACATTCTGTTATATTTTCGAATTTCGTACACGAAAGTATTGGGATACTTGTTTTATCATTTCGTTTTCTTCTAACTACTTCCGTTTACCCTTTCACTTATCCAATGGTTCATTTGTGAGCCATACACTAGACAGATACATGTGACTCTTGGGCATCCTCCTTATTTGTGCTGTTCAGATGATAAGTGTGTGTGAATGACAGTGTTTATCATATCATGCCGTAGCAAGAAATTGAGCTGGCTTGATGTTTTGTAGTACAATTAGTGGTGCTAAACAGCATACACTTTCTTGCGTTATTTTTACCTGCTCCGCCACATTATACTATTACTACATAAACGTGCAAAAGTGTTTCAACAAACAAAATATATTTTCCGCATCGGCACCCAAACTCAGGACCTTAGAGTTAATTCCCCGTCAGTCGTAACTCTACGCTACAGAAGCACTGTACGCTTTGAACTCCGGACGACGCTTAAAATTGTGATTGTTTCATCCCAATGTTTCCACAAGACAACTCTTGGAATTCTCGAAAATACGGAAAGTTCGCCGAAAATGGGACTAGCATCATCTGTTTTACCGTCTGTTGTTACATACGACGAGAAAATTTAATGACAAATTCGGCGCTGTTTTCGAGAAAATATTGTTTTTTAGAAAATGTATAAATTCACACACACAATCAAAGTATGCAAAACCCACTAGCTTTTTCACAACATTGTAATGGCCTTTTTAAAGAGCTGATTTTTACTACAAACTATATCTGAGATTTTGGAAGAGACTTTGTCTAAGGCAAAACTCTCTATCTTCAATTTTGTAGTATTAAATGGTAACTTTTTGCAATTTTTGAAAAAAGGAGTGATAGTCGAAAATGGGACTAGCATATTTTTTTACCGTCCCTTGTTACATATGAAGAGAAATTTTAAACAAAACATTTGCGTGGTTTTTGAGAAACAAAATTTAAAAAAATTAACGTGCGTATATTTCGCACAATATTACATGGAAACTACGTACACGTATTTTTGAAAAATTGAACATTAACTTATTGGAAGTTCCGTCTTTAATGAACAGATTTCATTCAGAGGAAAAAATATTTTCTTCAATATTACAGATGTAGGAAGACGCACACAGAATTGCCCTTTTTCAATTTTCAAAAACGTTCGTATTCCAAGGAACATGAGACCTTACGCGTTCTTTACGTTCTCAAAGGACAAAATTTGATCCTTTTTTATTAAAGTTCGAAAATGTTTGTGAAGCTTGATGTAAAATACCCTCAAAAATAAAAATATCCGTTTGGAAATCCCAAAGCCTTGAGTTCGTTCAGATTGATTGGGGGATTATCAATTTTGAAAAAAATCGGCTGAACGGTTTAGCTGGTCGACTGACGGACGGACGTTTAGCCGTCAGTGGATTTTTCGATACCAAGGACACAAAAACCAGATTCTGGCTACACCACGGGTTAGAGGAAGTAGCTTACTATTCATAGAAACATAATTTATCCATTTTTTGTCACCAGGGCCTCTCAGTAAGAGTTTTTCTGCTGAAATTCGCTGTTTTCCGACGCACGATTACATAACTTTGTCTTCTGAGGAAGTAAGTGCGAGAAAGTAAAAAGTATAAAAGGAAAAAAATTGGTACAGTAAAACTTGCTCAATGCGGAGCGTGTATAAAGCGGAAATCTGTCTAATGTGAACATCAATCGCTGCTCAGCCAATCGTAAGTTCTGCACTATTACATTGCATAAAGCGGAATCTTCTCTAATACGGAAAAAAAATCTTGTCCCTTGAGGTTCCGCTTTGACCAAGTTTTACTGCATTTGCATTGAAACTACAGAATTTGCCATTTGAAACAATTTTAAAAGAAATATTTCGTTCGCCGCTTTCGCTTCGTAAGTTTCGGTATCTTCTAGGTAAATGAACCAATCCTAATTTTGCTTGTTCTCTAAACCTCTACATTGAAGTGTCATAAGTGCGTTGAAATAAACATCGCCTAACATAGATAATTATTGTTGAACTTGCTTTGGAAAATCTTTGAATAAAAATCATCAAATGTAGCCCTGTCCTGCGTTGTCTGCGTGCTGAACATAGAGATATTTTTGAGAAATTTAATTTATTTGTAATTTTTGTTCAATTGTATATTTTTTATTGTCAGTGTTTGACGCTTCATCTACCCATACACTACCAGCAATAATCTTGACAGAATATTTAAAAAAAATATATGGTAATTTCACAAATATGATGTTTTAAATGTATATAACAAAATTTTTTTAATTAAGGAATCTAGTATAATGATATTCTTACAGTATCTGAAGATGAAGTACATCTTCGAAACGTGTTGCTCTACAAAGAATTTTAAAGTGAAAAAGTGAAGTTAAATAAATATGCAATATGTACAATTAAAATGTGCTACAAGTTTATTTGGTTGTTAGGAGAAAAAATAAGGTTTATTAAACATGAAACTAATTTTGGTTAATATACTAGTAACAGGAAATGACTTTGATAATTCAAATCAGTACGTTATATTACGCGTAGTAATTGCGTGACCAATAATGTAGCTATCTAATGTACCTCATCAACCTTCTCTGCATAAATTCGCAATGTGCCTGTAGTCGGGAAACATTATGTGATTGTAGGATAAAGCGATTCTATGCAAACTGCGTTTCAGTCATTGACACCAGTAAATAGTATACCCATATTGGATAAATGGAGATAAAGTTGAGATTAGTTTTTAGTCGGGCTAATTGCAATTGACATCTAATAGCTTGGGGCAGAGTACAATAGACGCACGAGCAATATTAAGTTCATCGAGTGAGAATATTCTGAAACTTTATGAGCATGCTTCATCTAATTTTCTGGCTTGGATAATTGATCCTGCAAATAACATTTTCGAACATTTGCTTTTCTCATCAATTTCTGTGTTTGTTGTTGTAGCCAATGTAAGTATCATGGCTCCAGGAGATTTTTTTATCATCACTATTCGTTTTGTAAATGTATATGAAAATAATTGAGTTGACGCAGGTAAAAACATTTGCACAACTACATTTTCCTACTCACTTCAATATTTCACATCCTTTAATTCACATCCATTCCACATCTAATAATCTTCGATTTTGTAATCAGTAAGATTCATTTTTGTGTCTGTACTTGCTTTAAAGGTAGAAAGAATGCTCTTTAATTTTATCATTTAGATTAGAGAAAGGCAGTAATGTTTCGTTAGATCGTGAAAATTGAATTCGAAGAAAATGCGCAAGTTTTAATCAGTGTGGAATTCTCAACGAAGAGAAAATTATGAGCGAGGAGAGGAGCAGGGGAAAGAATAGGAATGCAATTTAATCTTCTACTTCGTTGGCAATTTTCTACCTCGAACCACCAGCGTTGTCGACGTAACAGAAGCAATTTCACGCAATTTCTTTCGTATTAATGTTATTACACCTCTGGAATTTTGAAATCCATCTCGTGACCTTAGAATCTCCCCATTTACGTGAAAGTTAGCTTATCTTGGAATACACTTGGGTTTCTTTAACTTAGCTGATGACAGCTGATCAGCTGTTACGATCACGGTTACGTCACCACAGGGACGTCACCGGGATGACGTTTTAGCTCTCGATTGGATGAAACCGTAGCAGCTGACGAGGTGTCGTCGGCATGGTTAGAAAACCCCACGTATAGTCGTGGTACGTGAACGAGAGAGCTAAAGAGAGGGCAATGTCGTGATCGCTGTGCTCGTGGCTTCCGGTGGCGAGGGGAGTGAAGGGGGCGAGCTCGCAGCTGCGGGGGCGGCGAAGCGGAGCGGGGGAGGCGGTGGAGGCGGCGGCGGCGGCGGCAGCAGCTGGCTGGCGCTCGCCCCCCTCGCGGCGCCTGCCCCACTCGTTGCACTCGCGCCCGGGGCGGAGCAGCGCGAGAGACGTCGCCACACGTTGCCACTTCGGAACGCGCAACTTCTCCGTCTGTGCGTCTGTCCGTCTGTCAAAAGTTTTGTGTGAAAAAGAGGTTCAAATTTTGCATTTGCAGTAACCGTTAAACGACATTTTCGTAAAAACTGTTTCAAATGTTCGAGCACAAATTTTCATATATGACGAGATTTTACTCTTCTGTAATATTCTCAAGGTTCTAGCATTAGGTATCCGAAAAATTAAAAAAAATTAAAAAATGTGCTTTGGGCAGCGATAGATAGCAACTGGCAATAGGATGAGACACCGTAAAACTAGTTCAGACCAAAGAATAGTACAATTACAGATGTTTCAAATTGGTTCCGAAATAACAAATTAATAGTGAACGAAAAGAAATCGGTTTTAATGCAGTTTTCCATTTCAAATAAACAATTCTGTGCCCCATTGACAATGAACAGTGTACCATTGACTGATGTTAAGGCAACAATATTTTTAGGTCTCTCAATTCAGTCAAACCTTAAATGGAACGTCCATTTAAATGAATTGAACACAAAATTAAGTTCATTGTGCTACGCGTTCAGAATTCTTGCAAATTCAGTCAGCCTTCATACTGCTCGTTGTGTATACTTCGCGAATGTTCATTCCCGCCTGAGATATGGCATAATATTCTGGGGAAATACATCTTATAGCTCCCAGACTTTTAGATTACAAAAACGAATTGTACGAATAATAACCAAATCCCACCCACGTGATTCATGTAAGCCTCTCTTCATTAATCTAGGAATTCTACCATTACCGTGTCTTTTTATTTACGAATCAATGGTTTTGTAAAAAATGACTTGCTCAAGGGCGGGAATATATTTTCAGAAAATGCCGAAGTCTATTACTATAACACTCGACGTAGAAATCATATTCATCAGGTGACAGTATTAACAGCTCATTACAAAAAATTCACATACAATACATGCACATTATTTTACAACACTTTGCCAGATGACATTAAACGATTAAATTCAATAGAAAAGTTTAAATCCCAAGTGAAATCGTTTCTGCTGCATAACTGTTTCTATACAATTAGAGACTATACTGAGCATCACAAGAAAAGTAACATAAATTTTAACAATGATACATAATGCTTTATTTACCATTTGAACTGTGTAAATGAGTATAAACAACCTGTAACAACTATTGTACTGCAGCCTCCGGGTCAATGACCCCCATCTCGATCAGGTTTTTCGTCCAGTTTCCCTGATCCATTGAGCAAATGCTGAGATGGCCCCTTGTTTTGCTTCTGGACATAAATGTAACTTCGTTTTCTGTGCACGTCTTCTAGAATTCGGTGGGAAATACAATTATTCAAATTATCGTTTCCATGTTGTCGCGGCAAGAAGTAATAAGACTAAAAATTCATTGCTTATTTCTCTTTGAAAATTGATTTTATTGCATGGGAGTTTTTTTGTTTATTTTTTCTCCCTTTCAAAATTTATTGCTTATTTATCCTTTGAAAATTGATTTTATTGCATGGGAGTTTTTTTGTTTATTTTTTCTCCCTTTCAAAATTTATTGCTTATTTATCCTTGAAAATAGATTTTATTACATGGGTTTTTTTTGTTTTTTTTCTCCCTTTCAAAATTCAAAATTTATTGCTTATTTATTTTTGAAAATAGATTTTACTGCATGGGAGTTTTTGTTTTTTTTCTCCCTTTCAAAATTCAAAATTTAAGTAGTATATGACTTAGTGTAGGGATCACAGAATTTTTGAAAATGTGCACACAAT
Organism: Teleogryllus oceanicus; assembly: GCA_964035755.1. Lineage (NCBI taxonomy): Eukaryota > Metazoa > Arthropoda > Insecta > Orthoptera > Gryllidae > Teleogryllus > Teleogryllus oceanicus. The sequence continues at coordinate 64,966,345 of CAXIVR010000006.1, read as the reverse complement.
TCACTTTTCCCCATAGCACGTCATACGCAGTTTTTAACTGTTTTTTTTTGACGTAAAATAAATAAATTAATAAATAAAGAAATTAGAAAAAGAAACAGTACCGGAAAGTCTGTGCCATTCTGTAGCACCACCACTGTTTGTACCGTTAAATGATTTCTTTAGAATATGTAGGTTTTTATTGTGAACAAGAAATGAAAAAGAAAAACAGTATTATAATTTGCAAAATGCAACAAAACAATTTTTGAAAGCACATACAGTTCATGGAGTGATTTTGTATAGGAATTGTTTAAGTGTGCACCTGGGAAAAAATGCTTTCAGTAGTTAATAGATTAAGTGTTATTAAAAATGAGTTTTGCAAATATACATTAGCTTTTTTGCAAATATGAAATTAAGGCCAGATTAGTTTCCCTAGTGTTTCGCACAACTTTCTTTAAGCGGTCATCTGTCATAACGGCCACTTTCTGAAAAAAACCTTAACCCAGGTTTCACTGTCTTTGGTATTCTTGGAATAAACACGATAATAACTAAGAGAGATATTTAGTTTCTTTTCAAATAATATGAAGAGGTCTCTTGTAAAATGGATTACACTTCTTTTAATGTTTTCAGTGATAACGAATGGCTAATGAAATAATGATTACTCGCCAATCCTTTTCATGGAAATAATCATTAAAACAGGGCACGATTTTCATTATAAACTCAATGCGGAGTGCAATAATGTTTATTGAACGACTCATTCAGACCCATTCCTCGTACTTTAAACATTTTGTTGTGTAAACGCTGGTTCGGAGAGCGCCGCAAAAGAGACCGGGCAGCTGATGTTCGCTCTCCCTCAGCGGCGTGCGTCCACCCCGGCGCGTCGCATGCGCTGCCGCTCGCCTCTACTCTTGCCGCGCGCCCCCCCCCCCCCCCCCCCCTCCACCCCTCGCCCCCACCCCCCACCCAGCCCGCCTGCGCTGCAAAAAACGTGTGCGTAGGGGCGGTGCGTGAAATCTGAGTTCGCGTCAGCTGGTCAGAAGAGACATTTCTCACAGTGTAATCTAGAGGATAAGACCTACTTGAACATTCTATTAAAGTTTTGCTGGTCCGGCGCTTCTCGATATTACCCCACCTGCTCAGAGACGTGCAGGATCTGCAACTAAATGTGAATGAGAGGGACAGAGAGAACCAGACAGAGACACAGATAAACTGAGACAAGGACAGAGAAAAACGGAGAGAGTGGGAGACGGAGGGAGTGGGAGACGGAGGGAGTGGGAGACGGAGGGAGTGGGAGACGGAGGGAGTGGGAGACGGAGGGAGTGGGAGACGGAGGGAGTGGGAGACGGAGGGAGTGGGAGACGGAGGAGTGGAGAGGAGGAGTGGGAGACGGAGGGAGTGGGAGACGGAGGGAGTGGGAGACGGAGGGAGTGGGAGACGGAGGGAGTGGGAGACGGAGGGAGTGGGAGACGGAGGGAGTGGGAGACGGAGGGAGTGGGAGACGGAGGGAGTGGGAGACGGAGGGAGTGGGAGACGGAGGAGTGGGAGACGGAGGAGTGGAGACGGAGGGAGTGGGAGACGGAGGAGTGGGAGACGGAGGAGTGGGAGTGGAAGACGGAGGGCGGGAGTGGGAGACGGAGGGAGTGGGAGACGGAGGGAGTGGGAGACGGAGGGAGTGGGAGACGGAGGGAGTGGGAGACGGAGGGAGCAGGAGACGGAGGGAGCGGGTGACGGAGGGAGCGGGAGACGGAGGGAGACACACACACACACACACACACACACATGGAGAGGGAGACACACACACACACACATGGGGAGGGAGACACGCACACACACACATGGAGAGGGAGACATACGGAGCGGGAGACGGAGTGGGAAGGACAACATGGGAGGGGAAGGGCAGAAGAACGTTTACCGTGTTCCGCTAGTACAGAATAAAACAGGCTCCCGTAAACAGCACTATCAAAAAGGTGATGCTCGTATGTAAAGTATTTATCAAAGCGTGTAATGTGGACGTCGCGTGCACAGAGCGAGGCGCCTCCTGGGCGTCCTGCGGCGCGAGCCCTTACAAGCGCCGCGCGCCGCCCAGGGCCCTCTTAATCTGGGTGCGGCGAGCGCAGCTCAGCCGCGAAACAGCCCCGGCCCCTCTTCTGATGAAGCGCTTTGCGGGGATTCGCCTCCGCCGCGCGAGGGCGCCTCGCCTGTTTGTGTCCTGGCCCGCCATGTGGGCTGCATGAGGATAACGAAATGCACACGAGCTACAACAGCACGCGCTTTCTTGCACGCACGTGCTCGCAAAGAAAACTACCCGAATTTACGAAAAATTGTGTATGATCTTATGTCAAAATCTATATTTAAGAAACAGATTTCAGACGCCGAAAAAATGTTGACCTTTTGCAATGTTCGAAAAATCAGGTTTTTCAACGAACATGAGATGTCCACCATTCTCTTAAACGTCCTTCACACTATCTAACAACAAAATTTAATCAAAAACGACGGAGCAATTTTTTGAAAATTTGGAAAATGTCTAGTGGCTTCATGTAAAGAACTGCACAAAATTAAAATATCGGTTTCAAATTCAAGAGTAAGGGCCAGACCAATTCGAGAATATCAATTTCGGAGAAACCGGCTGAACGATTCAGCCGCTAGCGTTGTTCATAGACAGACGGACACACTTTTTGCTGTCATTCGATTTTTGGGTATCAAGGACCCACAAAACGTGGATTGTAGCTTCACCACGTGATAAAGGATATTTGTTTCTAAATTTCGCGACGGGATTTATCCACTTCTTCGTTTCCAGCGCCCTGTAATAAGTTTTACTGCCGAAAATTACCCCTACTCCGTAGCGGGAAAATAAAAATGGTGTCTCTATTGCTTCCTTGCGTGCAAAGCGTCGTCACCGGTGCGAAAGTCTCCCGAAGCGAACGGCTCTCAGACACCGAAGCCTCCGAACTGGCGGACACGAAGGGCGGAGCCTTCCAGCGGCGCTCCGGGAGAGGTGGCTCAGGGCATCAGCTGATGTCACTGCAGTGCCTCTGGCCGGGAGGTCCTAGGTTCACTAGCTACCGCTTAGACACTAGCTTGTCAGCTAGGTCGAATTCAGTCGCTGTCTGGAGGAGAATTCTCGTGGCCGGCTGCTCTGATCGGTAGTTTTCCGTGGTTTCTCCGATCAACACCACGCGAATGCCAGAGCAGTACCCTAACAAACGGGCCACAGACCATGTCCTTCCTCTTCTTTGCCCTATCCTCTCCTCTTGCACACACACACACTAACATGCACTACACTACTACATATTCCGGGAGACCGGTCGGGAGCTTAGAGCTTGTCCCGGCTAGGGCGGAGCCCCGCTGGTAGGAGAGTCCTGGTTCGGGAAAGCCCCGCTAGCCGCCGGTAGAACGGCGTCGGATCTCGCCATCCAGCGAGGGAAGATCACCGCCATCTCCCGAGAGAACAACATGCAATACTCTTACGGGACTAATGATCTAAGCTGTTGACGCGCCCGGAATCACTAACAACCAACCAACTAACGGTGGTTAACTGCTGGATAAGCAACTCCTCCGATGAAAATTTGAATTGCTTCCGCCAAGTCCATATGCTACCGCACCTGGAGGCCAATGAACGAAACTATTGGAGCGGAGGCTAGTATACCAGATGCGTTTGTGAATTTGCATCAGTCACGTGATTGTAAGCCCATATACCCAGTAGGCAAACTTCTCGACAGTCATTGGCCTTGCAGCAGAACAGAATATCGGGAAGGGACGTGACTCTCTTATGCGAAACCACGGTGTTACAAAACGAGGTACTGCAGCCGATGCAGTGATCGGAAGCGCGCAAAGAAAGGTCAAAATTATTTTTGAATAGAGAAAATGAACAACATGTATTGTTAAGGTTAAAAAAGCATAAAACCAAGCGAATAACGAAATAATTCGACGAATCACTCGCATCCAGTGACGCTACGCCACTGGTGTCAAGTTATCTATTATTCTCATAGATTCCTGTGGACAAAGAAGCGTGACGATGGGCTGTGTCCATACTGAGTCGATGGATTCTTTCCAACCCGAGTACAGAATGGTATTTGTGTTAATTGTAGCGTGGACTGATTTCTGTGAATCTAGGACTGTGCTTCTCTACATCAATGGCTGCAAATGCCTCAGTTATCTCGTACTATTCAACTTGATGATAGATGCAAATTAAACCACATCTGCACCCAGAGAGATTTCCATGCCGAAGAGATCATGAAGGTTGAAGTTTGGTGAGGGAAAGATGGAGAGAGGCTAAATGAGGCCATTATCTTCTACCACTCATTTTCTTTGTTAACTGATTAATTTACTGGACTTTCAGAGAATAATCCAGGCGAATAGTTCGCTTCATCTCGAGCTGTACGATTGCGCGCAATTCGGGTATTCCAATCTGACCGCAAGTCACTTGCGGTCGAACGCCGCTACAGTGGGATTGAATCAGCTTCGCTCAATTCTGCAAATAAAAACTTGACCTCGCGAGTATCAAGCGAATGACTCTTGCGTATTTGTTACATGTTCGGGAACGTTATTTACATTTCTGATTCCGGTTTCATGTAATTATCTTTGGCGTAATACAATCTATGAAATTACACATGTCGTGTGTGCTTCAATTATCGTTGGCAGTATGCATGCAGATAACCCATATCATCTGACAATTTTCGAGTTCCATTCTGGTTCAGTTACTCGTAGTTTGCTTTTATTCTATACACGAGGAACATGTACTACAATTTCTTTAGGTATATTCCGTTTAATTGTACAAATAGAAAAAAAATGGTGTAGTCGATTAGTTGTATACAAGATCATTTTTCGTGATAAGGTGCATGCATATTACGAATTTTAAAACAATAGATTACATTTTAACAATACGGCTCGTTTTTACTTTTCACTTACCGCTCTTTATGACGACGAAGGTCCTACCTACACCTTTCGTAATGTCTGGACGATCCCCCCCCCCTCACCATGCATTCAGCTCGCCCCAGGAGGCGCCCGCGCATTAGAGGAGGGTTATTCCCTGGCCTCAACCGCTCCTGTACTTGGGTTTTCGTAACGTGGCAGCTGAGGGTATTATCTCCAAGATGGAATATGGCACGACTTCATGCGTCTTTCTCGGTCCTGCCGTGAGATGTCGCATGATCGCGACCGTATAAAAGCAGTGCTGCAGATCAAGCGACACGACCGAGAAAGTCGCGAAAATCCATACGCCATAGATCTTGAAGATGGGGTCCCTCAGCTGCCCCGCTACGAGGACCCAAGTGCAGCGCTTGGCGCTCGTCAGGTCTCGTTACGCAATGTGCGCAATGGGTCGCTGCATTGTTGGCGGAAGTAATTTGACGGCTACGCGGGGGCGGGGGGGCAAGGGGGGGGGGGCGGGGGCGGGGCGGGCGGGGGGGGGCAAGGCGGAGCAAGGCGGGCGCGTGCAGGGCGAGGTAAGGTGGGGGAGGGGTGAGCGATTAGGCGGGGCGGGCGGGGGCGCGGCGGGAGTCGCCTCCGCATTACGATGGCTTCGCGTCGCGTGGGGTATTTGGTGCCGCCCCAGGAGCCACCTCCTCCTTCCCGGGACGCAGCCCGCGCCGCCTGGCGATGGCCGCCGCAGATAAACGGAGGCAATTTCCTCTCGGGGGCCTCATTGTTGCCCAAATTGACGGGCGAAAGCGAACGCAATCATCTGCCGTCGTTTGGAGGAGGATCGTGTTCTCCTTTCTGATTGGTCCAATCGCCTCTTTAGAGTAGTCAGTCATTTCGATATTAGAGCGGTAAAGATCCTGGCGAGAGCCGGTCATCGAGAGTCGTTTGCAATGATCAAATTCTTAATTCAGCCGCTTTTAATTTATTTCTATTTCTGGCATTCGAGAGGACTGCAAATAAACTTAAACTTTCAAAAAGTTGTTTTCATTTTTGTTGGCTTGTTTCCATTTTTAAGGCTTCATTTTTGCTCAAATTTGGATCAACTGAGATTAGATCAGCAGCGATCTCGACTACGAGGGCCTAGGATTCGAGTCAAGACGATGGAGGATGTCGGCAATAGCTTCACAGCTGGGCCGAAATCAGCAGCTGTCTGCAGAGGAATTCTCGCGGCCGGCTGCTCTGATCGGTAGATTACCTAGTTTACCCCGATCAGAACAAGGCGAATGCAGAAGCAGTACCATAACAAATGGATCACGGACCGCGTGCGATGTTTCCTTTCGCTTCTTTGTCCTATCCTCTCCCCCTTACACTTACACAAACATATACGACAGGTATATGCTCTACCTCAGGGCACATGTCACGGAGCTTGCATATTATCTCAACTGGAGCGGTGCACCGTTGGTGGAGAAATCTGGAGAGGGAAATCCCCCATTAGCCGACGAGTAGATCGGCACCGTAACTCACTTCTCAGTGGGGAAGAACCACCGCCACCTCACGAGAAACAACATCCACTACATGTACGGTATTAATGACAGCTGCCATTGAGGTGCCAAAAAGCATCAATAAATCTGTTTCCAATTTATTTAAATTTTTCTCCTATATTATTGTAAATGACATTTTGCAATACTTTTTTAATAAATAAATGCCAAAACAACAGCATTCCGTTGAGTATGTTTCATTTGTTGCTTAAATTTCCCGTTCATAAGCGAACACAATCCACGGTCGTTTGGGAGAAAATCAATCTTTTTTCTATATTTACAGAACATTTTTTTGCGTTGGATCATTGGGAATACATTTTTGTCAGAGAATTTTTAGAAACTCCTAATCAAATTGTAAAAATATTTTTTGCGATGTGCACAACCCTCACTGAATGCAAGGCACATGGCGAACCAGGATTGTCAGAGTAGCAATTGACATATGAACTGGACATCTTCGTTGCTTGGCCTCTGTTGTCGGTTGTGTGGAGCTCCAGAGTGATCGTTGGCCGTCAACTGGACACGGCGTTCCTCCGCCTGCACCGTCAATCATTCATAACGTAATTAGCGTCAGAGCGAAACGCTCAGTCGTTTTGATTCAGTATGTTAGGCTGTAGGAATATGTTAATGAGCCTCTCATAGAGTCGTAACACAGAAGGCTGGGAAAAGGAAACGCGATACGGACATAATGTTTCCTCAGTAGCACAACTGCGTTGCTAATGTGTCATAATGTTCTCAAAGCTTACGATTGTACTGTGGATTCGGCTGATATTATTTGACTTTTTCTTTGTCCTGATCGTTACTTTGTGCAACTGCTTTGATTTAAGTTTTAATAGAACATTATGAAACGATGATATACTGTGCTGAATTACTGGAATGAGCATACTTCATGCGAGTGTATGAAAAGTCATTAGATCGAGCTTCATTCAGTATTTTTTCAATGGATGGCGAAAACTAATAAATATAATTTCTGCATTTTCGCGCACTTCTCTTTGTGTTAATTCAGTGCATGATTCACTCGTTGAACAATTTACGAGTAGTATTTGTTCGATCCCTGTTTACCACATTTCCCCGCAGGACGTCTCAATGGCATGCAATATGTATTAGAACGCTGACCGATGGTTCATTACGTCTAAGTACTTCCCTTAATAACATCACTGTTATTAGCCGTCAATAGTACTAAAATGAATCTGAGTTATAATGACTTTGATTGTATAATGAGCTGCAGTCTTGCAAGAGAAAGAAATATACGAGAAAAATGTATTGGATTGGAACGAAAGTTACTTAGATTTCGCTATAGTCGATTAGCATCAAGCTCCTAAGAACTATGTTACCGGAATGGAATATTAAGAACGGTTTTATAGTCAATGCTAACTAATAGGCATCACAGTTCCCTGTAAGTTCTTCCTGCCAGTTTCCTGAAACCCGCTCGTCGCAGCTCCCTAACACGTGAAGTTACACGAACTTTCGTTCCAACACACATTGCTTTTGGGCGATGCCGCAAATGTTCCTGAGAAGTCGCAAATCGCTTGATTCTTTAGCCATCATAATCGATGTATTGATCTAAATTATTTTTGATTATTCCAAATTATATTAACAAATTTCGAAAATATAAATAAATATATGATGGTTGTTCTTGAGTATTTTTATTCGTTTAGAAGTGTTAAAAGAAGTGTGGAGGACTCTGTATAGACGGCCAATTCTTCAGGTGGGTTTCGCAGTTTCTTTGATCTCCGACGGCCGAAGGAAGAGAGCCAAGTTCACAGACCACGACCCGCGCGCCGTCCAATCTGATCCCATTCTTCAGCGAGTGGCCGTGTCTTTGGCCACGCGCCCCGTCCGAAGACCCGCCCGACAGGAGGCGATTCACTGTACTCCCGCAAACACAGCGTATTCACAGCTCCCACGCTTCACGCTATCACACTCGTATGCCAGAATTCGCGGATCTCGATACTAAACTATTTAATCCTTCTGTTGTATTCGTTCAGTATTGTTTTACGTACAATAATAGTCGTGTACTTAAAGGATTGAGATTCGTTTACTACTTGACAGTCTATTTCTTACATTTGTATATAATGAAATAAGTTAAATTCTTGCTTGTCTGAGTAATATGCGCATTCTCATTTTTCGAACACAACGTGATCTCATAAAATACCACAACGAACAACCTTCATAACGAAAATCATCAGATTTCGTCAGATTATCTTCAGATTATTCATGCTCTAACAATATTTGAGATCGTTGTTTAATATCAAATAAATTGAGCTGATTCTATTGACACTAGAACGTCAGTTCAAGTAAACGCACGACAGCAAGAGAATTTCGTTCACCTGTCGATTTCAGTTGCACTAACAACTTCTTCTCGGGGCCAAAGATGGACGGGCGGCGTCTGCCGGCCGGTGCGGGCATTTCCTTGGCGGGAAGCGAGTGCTTTTGGTAAACAGCTAAAGCATGCGGAGAAATACAACTCGTGTGGAATAAGTGCATTTAAGTGAAACACTTTTAGTATTTGTTACGCAAGGAAAGTGAGTAAACAAAAGCCCTATGTGCATTTTCTTTCAACGCTTTGGACATTTCACGTTGGCTGGTTACAGGGATTTATTATGCTTGTCTCGAATCCGCCGGTCGAAGTCTCGCCGTCGATTTGGAAATGCGTGAACGAATCGTGTCACTTCGGCTGCAACAAGAGGGCGATGATAACTGAACCTAATTATTTTATTATGTGCCACTGTTGGTAAGTAAATAAGTAATTTATGGACTTTAACCTCAGTTATATACCAGAATACAATAATGAGCAATACGTAAAAAAAACCAATAAGAATACGGTAACCGTAAAAAATACAAAAACTGAATTACAAAATACTTAAAATAATATAATTTTAACATATTTACATTATATTAATATTAACTACGTTCAGAGGCAACAAATCTTTGTAAAAATTGCCGAATAGCGACTAAGAAATAAGAAATTCTTGAAAATAATAAAATTGATGATTCGGAGATGGGTCCAAAACAAATCTAATTAAAAACGAAGAAAGCCAAATCGCGCAACATTTTAGACTCTTTCTGTTTCTATATTTATTGCAGATCGTAAAGCAATTATTAAAGCTGTAGCTCGTATAATTTATATAGGTTTTGGGAAGTATGTCAGTTTCTTGAGATATATTGTCGTCGATGGTTTTGATCCCTAGTATATATAGGTAATGTTCATCGTGTATTTTAGGGGGCAAGTAATGTGTTGTTTTCTTAAAAATATTGTGAATTTGCTAATGAAAGTGAAACGTAGTATTTGAGTTGAATCGGCGCAGACCCAGTGGGCGCGCTGCCCCAGCGCTGGGCTCGCCGCCAACGCCCCGCCCCCTCAACGCCCGCCCCACGCCCGCCCGACGCCCGCCCCACCCCTGCTCGCCCAACGACGCGCGAAATTGCTCGCCTGGCGGACCCTGCCGCCTTCCTTCGCCTCACCGCCGCCGCCCCCCCCCCCCCCGCCCCCCCCCCCCCCCCCCCCCCTCCCTCCCGCCCAACCCAGCCCCGCACCGAAACGTACCAGCCCGCTCCGCCATCCCGACCTGACCTGCTCCGCCCCACCCCATCTCGCTGCACCCCGCTCCGTCCGGCCACTGCCCGCTACGCCCCGTTCTGCCCCCCCCCCCCCCCCCCCCCCCCCCTCGCCCCCCCCTCCCCCGCTCCCCCCCGCGACGCGAACAATATTCCCTCGCACCTGCGCTCGTCCCCGCTTTGTTCACTCGCTCAGTTGCTGCTTTCTCGCTACCGCTTGCGCGGTGCAGGGCAGGTTATGGATTGCTGCGCAGAAAAACTCTTCTTACAGGGCCCTCGTCACGACAAAGTGGATACATCCAGATGCTAAATTTAGAAACAAAAATTCTCTACTGCGTGTTGTAGCCAAAATCCATGTTTTGTGAGTCCTTGATACCGGAAATAGATTGCCGGCAAAACTTCTGTCCGTCCGTCCATCCACGCGTCCGTTTGTCTGTGAACAAGGCTAGCGGCTAAAGCTTCAGCTGATTTTCTCCTAAACTGAACTCTCCCAATCGATCTCGCTAATGTCGGGGCCCCTTGAATTTGATACCGATATTTTAGTTTTGCGAAGTACTTTACATGTAGCCTCTAAGACATTTTCAAAATTTTCAAAAAAAGTGGGGCCTCGATTTTGATTAAATATTGTTGTTGTATAGTATAATGGGCCTTTAAGGAAACAGCGAAGGTCTTATTTTCGTAAAAACTCGTACTTTCCGAAAATTGCTCAAATTCAAAATTCTTTCGGCGTTTTCCTTCAACTACAATTATGAATAGAGAGATTTTTTCTCTTAGTGAAATCTTCCTTAAAGATAGATTTTAAAATAAGGTCATGTACAATTTTTCGAAAATTTGAATATTTTTCGCGTAATTTTGCATGAAAATAGGGAAGAGAAATTTCCTGTTGTTTTAGCGCCACTAGTTGTTGTTAGAGTTTTGGGTCAAAAGTGCGATGACGCATAAAATATTCGTTTGTTTCTGCACTTTCTTCCTCTTCTACATTTCCTTTTTCTATTGCGAACGTTTCAATTTATTTCTTTATATATGTATATTAGTTTACTCTGCTGGTAGCCCGTTGCGGTTCTTAGAAACATAACTTCATCATGATTTCATGATATACAAGACATTTAATATTAACAAGTTATGGACACGTCAGGAAATATTTACTATAATGCGAACTATACAGCCAAATTATTTAAAAGTATTTGGCAACAACGCTTGTTGCTATTGTGACACACGATTCCTCTTACACACCAAATTTTACTACTTAATTTTATAATCAAGCCATTGGTTTTCGCCTGCTCTGTCTCACCCAGTATTTATTACTATTATTTCTCAATTTATCGTCGCTCCCATTAAGTTTTCAGATAGTAATCGCTCGTGGGTCTAAAAAAATGAATAACACGTCGACAGACCTGCCCATACGGTAATTCGTGTTATGAAAATATTCTCATCAATTTTGAATTATTTGAATAAAGCAGTTAAATCGTTCTGAATTATTATAAATTTGCTTTAGCAATTATACATTAATCAATTTAGCAGCTCCATTGTTCCCTCTACAAATAAACGTACGAGTAAATAACTATGACAATACAGTAAAATCCGAACTTTCCTCCTATTTGCAACACATTCACACAGTTCATCCTTCTCCCGAAGTCTATTACTTTCTCTTTCTTCGATTCTCTCTCATAAATAATTCTTACGTCTAAATTTAACCCACCCTCGTCTTATATGAATTACTTAATGTTTACACACTTTCCTTTTGATTGCCCACTGCACTCGACCGAAGAAATACGTGTTAAGCATCTTTCTGAGTCCATAAACTCCACGCCATCTTATTGCTACGGCTGAGTTTGTGACGGTCCAGACAGACACAAAACCAACAATTTCGATATATTTTTAATAAGAAAAATACGATATATTTGTAGAGACAAATGACTGTTCGTGAGCGTAGTGACATTTATTTATTACGCCGGAGTTGACGAACTAGTGAAATCTAATCAAACCGGTATAAAAAATAAATAAATAAATAAATAAATAAATAAATAAATAAATAAATAAATAAATAATATTTTTGTAATGACAAGAAACAAATCTATATTAGGTGTTACAAAATATATTCAAGAAAAATTATCTCTTATCGCGAGACAAGTGAACGTTACAAAAACCATATGTAATGAATAGGGCCCGGATTTTAATGGCCTAAAATTCAGCGAAATATGCAAGCATAAAACCGATATAAATATGACCTTAGAAAATAAATATGACGTTATATAAGTTACAGTACAATAAAACCCAAACCCATCAAACCAAATGTCTTGCTTTATTACCGCATACTTCTTATTTAATGTTTTCTAATTTCCTCTCAGTCTTCAGTTTCTAGAGAGTTGCATTGGATCACAAGTTTTCAGGTTTTCCATTTTAAAAGATCTACAGTTGCCGCTGAAGATAGTTTTGTATCTGGGAAAGCTCCTCTCCACATCACATGACGTCACGGGAGCGTATTTGAAGGCGGTGATGTCACTGTAGGGCAGCTTTGGTTCGTTGTCTTCAAATGTAGCGGCATTTCCAGAAATCATATCGCTAATTTTGCACATTGTAGAATATCCATGATTTCCCTGAAGAACACTCAGCAATTTGTTATGCACTTTTACTACCACATGACCGAAAGCTCGACCCAACTCACTTCGTTCAAATTCACTTACGTTTCAAATAATCCTTTGTGGTATAATTTTTTAGTTTATTTGTGACAATATCACGTGATACACTGTCATGCAAGACACATTTTCAAGCCTTTTATTCTTGTGTTCTTAAAAATATGATAAATATTTTATGGCATTTATGGCTGATTTTGGCAAAAATGTGACCTTTTACAAAAAACTGTGTAAATATGACTTTATATGCACAATAAAAATACGTTGTTCTAATCGACAATACCTGGATGCATGCATAAATTGTTTTATAATTCACCCGAAGGTTCAGAAAAAATATGACTTGTCAATAAAATCCGGGCCCTAGTAATGAAATATGTCTATTTTAATAAACTGACTGTAAAAAGACACCTAAACATATGTAAATTACAGGAAAAATATGTTGTTAATTTACGTATAGAGCAAAATCAAGTGCAAGAAAAAATTAGAAAGAAAATCGTAATTTTATGGAGATGTGCAAACGACAAATGAAGGAAAACGATGGCAGTTGTTTTTCGAACACTTCAGGGAAGTCAGGAAAAACTATGGGAGAATGCTTGTGGACTCGGTCGAGATGGGATGGCAGGAAGGAAGCCATATTTCAGTGTGGTACGATAATTAACGGAGATGGACGTTGCAGTATAAATGTGGAATCAACTTAAAATGATTGCAACATGAAAATGATAACAAGGAAGTGGAAATGATGAATAGATACGTGCCAGGCAGTTACGAAAGACTTTGCAAAGGGAAGTGATCATTTCAGACTTTTCTTTTTCTTCCTATACGACATTGTGAGAAGGAAAATACCTGTAATTTTTAATGGAAAAAGCGTTTTAAAATTCATAATGGCATGCTTATTAGTAAATGGAACGAATGCGCGCTAATATGAATGAGTTTTTTGCAAATATTAAACGTGAGTGATGTGTAAAGTTTTTTTTTTTTTTTTCAAGAGTATATACATATGTGTATCTGTGTTATGTTTTTTGTGTTGTGTTATGACGCCAAGTATATTCTTGTTACGAATAAATAAGATTGCATCAGCATTGGGAGTGACAATAATTATTTGAAAATATTTTTTGTGTTTTATTAAATTGAGAATGAGAAAATGGCAAATTACGTATAAAATCCTAAACAATCGATGATAAATACCCGTTTCCTGTTCAAGAGGGGCTTTACGCTCTCACAACCCAAATAAATTTCTTAAACGGTCTATAGTTCCACCTTGTGTGTCTGTTAATATACTTTGTTTATAAACAAGAGGAATTAAGGGTCCGTTTGAAGTTCCAAGTTATAACTTACATCCGACGTTCTGAAACTACCGTCTTCAAAAATCCATTGCCTAAAGTAATTGTCCGCGAACTTAGATAAGCATTCCGATCCTCTTTTCATTAATTCAGCCACAACGACAACGAATTATTCCGCAATAAAACTGCGCTGCCGTCTCCACGGCCGAAGCCTTGTGTGGCCGAGCACGGTCTCTTCCGCGAATCATATTGCCCGCCTTTCAACAGTCTTCTGCAAGACATATCCTCAATTACGTGTCTCTTTGCTAATTACTACGCATTATCTTCAATTGTCAAGCACACCCTCTTCTTCCCATTGGGTGTCCCTTCGAACGCTTGGTATATGGTTTATTCTTTGATACTCTGCCTTTTTCCATTTATTCTTATGCATTCCTAAGCAGGCGAATTACTCACGTGGCGCATCCCCGAACTTGTGCACTTCATTTTCCTCTGGTTCTCATGGCGGCCACTTCTTACTCTCACCCCTTTTCTTTGTATTTTATTTCTCGCGTCCATCGTGTCTTCTTTTGATCTTTTTCACATAATCCTTTTTTTTTCCTTTTGTGGTGATCAAAACATGAGCCAGAATAAACAATCACACTATCTTTATTCTGAATGCAATTATATTAGTAATAGCATGGGGGGGGGGGTATTCCAGACTCAAGAACATATGTGCGTATAATATATAATAGTGTCTCATCTTTCTTCTTAAACGTCATTTCTTCTTTTCTCTGTTGTCGAAAGCGTCTTTAATCACTTTTGTGATTGGTTGATCGGCATTTGTTTGCTTGAAGTGATTATTTTCATTTTCAATTTAAAAAATATTTTTAAAACAAAAGTTTTTCTTGTAAACAAACAGTTTTTAATCTAAACACGGCGTAATTTATTTATATGGCGGCGGGTGTTTACTCATTGTACCATATTTGCTTATCAACGACACTTCTATATTTTTATGAGGTATGAATTACCTCAGTGTAATCCGACAGAGATGGAAGGCTCTAAGTTACCACTTTTCATGAGTTTTCAGATAGTGTCAACTTGCAGTTCGTTGTAAAGTGTACTCTACTTGTTTGTTTACTTACTATTTATTATGTGACGAAGACGAAAATTAAATTTGTGATTACCCATGAAGTTACGACCGTAAATATTGGTCGTGGTGTGCTTTTTCCACCAAAAACGATTCATCCTGTGTGTTTTAAATTTTATTTTCTCACAAACCTCATTTGTTTCCGAATTTATCTCGTGTCTTTCTAGTAATTTCCTCCAATCATTAACAAATTAAAGAAACCCTTTCGACTTCCAATCAAGTAGGCATCCCCTTCCTCTATTCATTGTATAAAATTACTCGGGAGTCTCGCGGATACACGTTGTACTTTCCTTCACTGTGCACAGTGAAAAAGGCCCTAGTTAGGGGACGGATTTTAATGATTTCTTTTTATTTTCACTTAAGAGCAATGTCGGTTAGTATGGAAATTAATTAATATAAATTAATGGAGTAGGAAATTACCCATTTTTATGTATAATTTTTGTATAAAAAGTAATTGTTTACCCCTTTTCATAATTTTTAATGCATTTTTCGCTCTTTTCATCTATTTTAATATCATTTTAATGGTATTTGCGTGAAATAATATTTACGTAATGCAACAGATGTTCTCCACAGAATTCCTGAGTAGCTTATTCGATTTCTTCGCTCAGAAAATGTAATTTCAGACGTTGTGATTCTAAGGTTCTTGTGACGGTGTTCTATCAGCGACATTGTCGGTTTGGCGATTTTGGGATAAGTAAAGACAGGGATTTCCTGGTAAAAAACAGTGTTAACCGAAAGCCTGCAATCTGAGTTCACTTGAACGAATGGAAAAATCCTCGGTTACATCAGTAATATATCCAACAGCTTGAGTCGTTGATGCCAATTGGTTTGGATCACAATTTTAACGACAATTTTCTTTTGTAGCATTTTAAAACTTTTTTAGAGCATCTTATTGATCATTTTTGGCGATGTTTCAGGTCGAAAAAATCAACCTTCTAGTCCTATCTCTGCCGATGACTTTCATGTTATAAAGTCGCTGCCATGTTTTTTCCTAGTTACTTAAAGAGCTTATTATTGAATGAAGGTACTCGTCAATTCTGAAGTCGCGCATGAGCGACTTTGGGCAGAATCTACTGGACTTCATCATATTTCCTCTGCTAGCAGAGCTGTGTTAAGCAATATGTAGCCCTGGCTCTTGAATTTAATGAACATTTTAAGCGTTTGAAATTTAACTCTAGGAGGTTTAATATATGTATAATTTACGAACAAAAATGCACAAATAAAAGCAATATTATTATACTTATATATTATAAATATAACAATATTATTATACTTAGTGGAGGCTGAGATTTTGTCCTCGCGCTGCACGTGCGAATTAACAGCTAAATAGACTGTCTCAGAATAAATGTTACACATTTTGAATATACGTAGGGGGGTTAAATACAATAAGTTTTTGTCGCTGAGAATGTGATAGGGAGATGCTCCTGTGGAATTTGCCCCTGGTTGGTAGGGGCAAATTCCATGAACTGGGGTTTGGCGGATCGACGAAGCGGAGAATGCGACCTGCAAATCGCCAACGCGCTGTGGGGTGTCCTCGATCAGGGACAACAAACAGCGTGATAGGTTGTTGGAGGTGATGTTGCTCGTCCTTAGACGAAGCGAGCTGCACCTTGACTTGGCCGTGAGCAGCGGCGGAGGGGGCGGCGCCCGGCGAGGCTGCGGCTGCGAGCGCCGGCGTCCCGCGTTCGTTACAGGGGATCGATACGGCGCGGCGCTCGCCCCCCCCCCCCCCCCCCCCCCCCCCCCCCGCGGACCGAAGCGGGGCTGCCCCGCACCCGCCCCAGCGCCGCCTACCTACCGCCCTCTCATGGCCTCCCTCGCCTCCCCACCCCTCCCCTCTCGCCCCCTTCACACTCCACCCCTCTCGACCCTCCCCTCTCCCCTCCCCCCTCCCCTCCCCTCGTCACCCCCTCTCGTCCTCCCCCTCGTCACCCCCCCCTCCCGCTCCCCCCTGTCTCCCTCCTTGCGTCTTCGTGCCCTTCTCGTGGCCTCCCTCGCTGGGCCGCTTCCGGCGCCGCCGAAGGCCTTCGCCCCGTCTCCTTCGGCGATGGCGACGTCGGCGTCGCGTTTGCCTGTGCACGCCCCCGCGCCGAACCTCGCGCCCCACCCCCCACCCCCACCTTCCTTCAAACACACGGCAGGTGAACCCTAACGAACTCTGCTGACGGTGTCCGAAAACACCTGCCTCTGAACTAAGATTTTTTCAATAGCAGCAGATGTTTGTTTTCGGATATTTCCATTCCCCGGAAATATCAGCTGGAGAGTCAGGACAATCTGTAATACATGTAGACGGTCTCGAGCTTGTTTCTCGCAAATGATTCAAAGATCAACTGCGGAATTATGGGAATATTTACACGAGTTGGGAAGCAAGTTTTGGACGTTTTTGGGTGTAACAAGTGGGAGCATTTCGCTTGCAGTCGTCCGGTAACAAACGCAGATATTTCGGGTGCGCTGGACCGCGCCAGGTCCCTGCCCGCCCCCCGCGGCCACCGTTCCATTGCGGGCCGCTCCTTCCCTCGCTCTGTGCTGTGCGCGCTTACCTACTCCTCGCACCGGCCAATTCAAAATTCTGGCTCCCATCCTTTTCCCTTCGCTGTTCCATCGGTCCCTCCCTTCTCGTTTCTCTCCGCCATCTTACCTCCATTTTTCTCTATTCTTTCACACTTACTCTCTTTTCTCCACCACCTTAACCGCCCTCTTTCCCTTACCACCTTCGTCCGAGGTTCCTTTGCCTCATTACCTCTCCTCTGTTTGCGTATCCTCCTCTGTGGATGGTTGATTGGTTGGTTAGAGATTCCGGGCGCGTCAACAGCTTAGGTCATTAGTTCCGTAAGTGCAGTGCACATTTTGTCCCTCGGGAGATGGCGGTGGTCCCCTAACCAGGACTCTCCCACCAGCGGGGCACCGCCCCAGCCGGGACAAGCTCTAAGCTCCCGACCGGTCTCCCGGAATATGTGATAATGTAGTGCGTGCGTGCGTGCGTGTGCGTGTGTGTGTGTGTGTGTGTGTGTGTGTGTGTGTGTGTGTGTAAGGGGAGATGATAGGAGAAGCAAGAGAAAGAACAGATCGCGCACGGTCCGTGGCCCGTTTGTTAGGGTACTGCTCCGGCATTCGCCTGGTGTTGATCGGAGAAACCACGGAAAACTACCGATCAGAGCAGCCGGCCGCTAGAATTCTCCTCCAGACAGCAACTGAATTCGACCTAGCTGACAAGCTAGTGTGGAAACACCTGCCGCCGTGGGGAGTGGGAACGTGGGCCAGGGCGCTGCAGTGCCGGTGGGCGTCTCCGGGTTTGGCCCCCCCCCGGGGGGCCCCCGGAGGGTCACGGGTCGCCGCGTGCGCCGCCCCGCCCCGCCCGGCGCACGGCGAGGGCTGAAGCGCGCGCGGAGGCTGCGTGGGCGGCGGCTGATCAATACCCGCACCCGCCCCGGAAACAAACAGCGTTTTATTGCTCGCACCCGCAGGCGGCGGAGACGACAAGGCGGGACGGCGGGAGCGGCCGAGAAAGCGACTCGTGGAGGGGGGCGGGGACGGTGAGCTGGAGGATGGGTCTGTGGCGGCGCGGGCCCACGCAGCTGCCCAATTATCTCTGCTGCGAGCGCGGCAGCGGCCGCTGCGCGTGCGGCGTTAAGGGCTTCGACTGAGCAGCCGAGCTTGATGGACGCCCCCATCAAACTGCTCAGAATGTAGAGCGGGTTCGCAAGAAACGAAGACTACGTCAAGGTGCAATTGTGGGTGAAACTGCAATAGGTTAGTCCAACGAGATCGTTGTGAAGAAACAGCTACAGGCAAAAATTCTTTCGTAATGGTGTTCCATTTGAAGATCTATAGTCAGATAAATGTTACAATCTATAGGTCGTATCTTGTAAATATTTCCAAAATGTTTTTTACAAAAGGTAAATAAGGACCAAAAGTGTGACCAACAAAGGAGAATTTCTGGAGAATTTTTTTCAATACTAAAAGTTTATCAAATTATTTCCTGAACTTGTTCATTTCAAAAGTTCTGAAAGTTTTCTCCCAATCTGCCTCTGGCCAATCAAGATAGAGTTAGAGGTGAATGGGGGCAGTGGTAGATTGCAAAACAGGAAAAGAGCGATCTGTATCACCGCAGTTTGCTTGGGTTGTAATTAAACAACTGCAAAGGTGGTCCATAAAGTGGATGTATGAACACCAGTGGAAAAGGGAAATAATACGTCCTTCAGAGCGTCAATATTAATCCATGAAAGGGAATTCTAACTACTCGAAAAGCCAAGGCAAACGCACAACGCGATGCTGGTAAACTCGCGAGCTTATGACTATTGGAATGTCGCGAAGCAAACGGTCATAAGTGATTCCGTGAGTGGGGATTCCGTGAGTGGGGATTCCGTGAGTGGGGATTCCGTGAGTGGGGATTCCGTGAGTGGGGATTCCGTGAGTGGGGATTCCGTGAGTGGGGATTCCGTGAGTGGGGATTCCGTGAGTGGGGATTCCGTGAGTGGGGATTCCGTGAGTGGGGATTCCGTGAGTGGAGAATCCGTGAGGGTACTGTGAGCATGGGAGAGTGATTGTGTAAGCACCGCGGAGTTGGAGGAAGCAGAGCGAGAGTGTGTTTACAATGACATCGTTCCCATATGGATCCCAAACACACTGCGACACACCGCGTTCTGCCTTCGGCCACGACCTGCAATGCGGGCTCTATGCCACCATCACCGCCCACCGCCGCGACTGTTTAATGTCACAGCTGCCCCCGCATCGTGCGTGGCTGCCTTGCCTTTCATCGCCACTGCCCCTTGAAGCAAAACTCTCAACGTCCCGCCGCTTTTACTCCCATTTGCCAACGTCACTTTTATCTTCACAAAGGTAGCCATGCCACCTACGTTTTGCGGGCACTTTACCACCAATGCCTCGAGCACAGCTCCTCTTCCGACATCTGCTGGTACTTTTGCCATCGCCGCGATTACAGCGCAGGCTGCGTAGGCATCGCCACCCCATCAGCTCGAGTCCCACACAGCGCCTCGCCTTGCCTCGCCTACCGCACTACACTTGGTTGTTTGGTTGGTTGGTTGTTAAAGATTCCGGGCGCGTCAACAGCTTTGGTCATTACTCCCGTTAGTGTAGTTCATGTTTTTTCCTCGAGAGATGGCTGTGATCTTCCCCCGCTGGGTGGCGAGATCCGGCGCCGACCTACCATCGGCTAGTGGGGTTTCCCATTAACCAGGACTCTTCCACCAGCGGGGCACCGCCCCAGCCCGGACAAGCTCTAAGCTCCCGACCGGTCTCCCGGAATATTTATTTGGTAGGGTAGTGCATGTTACTGTGTATGTGTAGGGGATGAGGATAGGACAAGTAAGAGGAAGGAAAGATCGCGCTTGGTCCGTGGCCCGTTTGGTAGGTTACTGCTCCGGCATTCGCGTGGTGTTGATCGGAGAAACCACAGAAAACTACCGATCAGAGCAGCCGGCCGCTAGAATTCTCCTCCAGACTGCGACTAAATTCGAGTGCACTGCACCGTTGCCGTCGCTGTGACTCTCAAATTCACACGCGCGTAAACGAAACGCGTGGTGATCCGCAGCGAAGTTGACTGGGCATGTCCAGCAAAGATCAAGGGTTTTCTATGTTTTAAGAAAACAATTCCCAAACAGATAAACAACTCGTCGACAAAAGTTGCAAAAATGCTGCTAGAAAGCTCCAACAATGCTCGTGGCACGCTCGAACCGACAACAAGCGCGCAAAGTGCAGCAAAACTAGTATGGGTTTTAATTTGGTATTTGAATGCTGTCCTCACATTGTCTGCGGCTGCATTCCCTTTCATCGTAACTGTTTCACCTCAGACCTCACTCATGTTTGTGCATCTCGGCCCCTAGCCAACGTATCTTATTCCCAAGGGCGGGCTCATTTGCCTCTCTCACACGTCCATTTGCGGGCACATGAACACCAATTTCTCCAGCGCTGCCTGCTTGCCTCGTGTGGTGGCGGAGCGCTTGTGCGGACTCACCATCGCCGCCTGCGTCGTCTGTTTCTCAGCCGTCTCGCCTCCCTCTCTTCACGGCTGCCGCCGCCTGCTCGCAAAATGTCCACGTGCCCACGCACGGAGCCACTCATGCGCACGCACGTACACGCGGACGCCTGCGGGGGGGGGATCGTTGCCTCTTCCACGCTCTCTCTCCCTGACGCCGGCACGCCCACCCCTCTCGCTCCCTTGCCATTGCCGCCGACTTCCCCTCTGACCTTTCCGCACCGTCTGCCGCCTTTCTCTCGTGTCGTTCCCGTTCCCGTTGATGTTTGAGATGCAACTAAAGTATGTGGATAAAAGGAACACTGTAGTGTGCGTCAAAGTAGTTTACTCATAGTAGTAGTAATGTGAAGGAAGGGGGTCTAGATATGTCGAACCTGTATTTTGGTGTACAATGTTTTGTAAATTCTGCGCTGACGCCCAAGGACGTTTTACGGTAATCGCGACTGCGTGAAGATGTGAGCATCGCCGTGCACTTGGAAATTCGCGAGTCGAGGCCCTAACAAATTGACTATTGTTTTCCTAACTACATCAATACCGCCCTTTAAATGGCGAACGCCACTCGTGTCCATTCCATGCATTTGCTTGAGCCGCCCCGCCGCCCACTGGCTGCTGGCGTCCGTCAACCACTGCCCCTCACCCACTCTGTAGGGTGCCCCCGCCACAACTCCCACTGCATACCGGGAGCGGTAGCTTAGTGCATCAACTTATGTGACTGCAGCGCCTCTGACCGGGAGGTCCTAGGTTCCCACTCCCCACGGCGGCAGGATTTTCGACACGTGCTTTTCAGCTAGGTCGAATTCAGTCGCTGCCTGGAGGGGAATTCTAGCGGCCGCCTTCTCTGATCGGCAGTTTTACGTGGTTTCTCCTATCAACACCAACCGAATGCCGGAGCAGTACCCTAACAAACGGGCCACGGACCGCGCGCGCTCTTTCCTTCATCTTCCTTGTCCTATCCTCTCCCCTTACACACACACACACTAACATGCACTACACTACCACATATGCCGGTCGGGAGCTTAGAGCTTGTCCCGGCTGGGGCGGTGCCCCGCTGGTGGTAGAGTGCTGGTTAGGGGAAACCCCACTAGCCGACGGTAGATCGGCGCCGAATCTCGCCATCCAGCGGGTGAAGATCACCGCCATCTCCCGAGAAAAAACATGCACTGCACTAACGGGACTAATGATCAAAGCAGTTGACGTGCCCGAAAAAAAACACGAAAAAATCTAACAATCAATCAAGACCCAATTCGCTCTCATCATCCATCCATTGCCTCCGCCAACTCACATATATACATACATACCATACATACATACATACATACATACATACATAGTACATACATACACAGGCGCTAACATACGAAGGGCATTGAATAATTGACAAGAGACAAATTGGTCTGGAGAAACAAAGGTTTATTTTTGCGGCTAGCTTCACCTGTTCAAAAGCAAATCTGAGTAGTATTGGCTGTTTATTGTACGCTGTTTTTCGAGATAATCACCGAAAACGCACCTACAGCGTCCCAAAGCACAGTCAACAGGACTTTTCCTGCTGATGCGGCCAGAACGATATTCGTCAGTCACTGAGTCTCCACCACATTTGAATTGTTCTACTCGTAAAAATTCTCGCTGTTCATACAAATTTCATCATACACTTGAGGTATTGTAGAGTCATATTAATTGCATTTTCACCTGCAGCAACGTAAAAAAGAATTTCAGAACGTTGTTCAACCAATGTGGAATTTTCAAGTGGACTCGCCATCGTTCAACCTAATTTTGAGGTAATGAACACACCAATGATGATCCTCTCATGTCAGTGATGCCAACTTGAAGTCCTAATGTTATCAAACTTGTCCTACCGAGTGTTTTTTCTCCAGTCTCTTTATTTATTGAATGCCCAACGTACATACATACACACAGCTCTGCTACTCGTCGCTTCCTCGTCCAACTTGAGGGCTGTCCACGTCGCCGCCCCCTCACGGCACCTCCTCCTCGTCCCGCCTGACCTCGCTCGCCCCTCTCCAACGCGCCCGCCAGCGCTGCCTCGCCGCCCGCGCCGCGCCGCGGCGTCGCCGCGAAGCACGCGAGGGACAGGGCCGTGGAGGCAGCGGGGGAGTGGGCGCGAGGGCCGCTTGCGTGCTGCGTACGCGACGCGGCTGTCGCCACCGGGCTTTGTCCAACTCGGGTGACAATCCGGGCACGCGCCGCCCTGCCCTGCCCTGCTGCGCTCGAGCATTTCCCCGACACGCGCTCGCGAATTTCATTACGCACGACGCGACTTAAATTGCGACAAACTGTTCGCGCCCTAATTCGTGATACGCTGAAATTATACTTACGCGTGAAAAACTTATGTTAGTAACAAATAGGATACAAAAATAGAATGTATCGTATTCGACATGAACATTTGCGGAGTAGTTACGTGAATAAAATAAACGACTACTAGCCGGCTCGGTGGCTGATATCGCTAATGCAGCAGCGTCATACTGATCTCGGACCGAAGGGTAGGGGGTTCGAGTCCCGCATCGGACATGGCTGTATTTGTGTTCTTCCTTTCACCCCTCATCATCGCAATTTTCGTTTCACTTTCATAGTTACGATACTGTTCACTCCAATGGTCACTAAGGACCTGGATGTTGATGCGACGTTAAATAACTGAAAAAAAACTAATATTGGAAGAGTTGGATCAGTTCTAAACGCTTCCAAGAAAAATAAACGATTCCAGCTTCAATTATTGTCACATTCTATTAGAGGGAACTACTACATTACAATATGTTTGCAATAAAATTAAAATCTCTTCAGAATCTAAATCAGGATAACTAAACGAAACTCGTGCTTTGTTTAATTTAATTACAAGACACTACGAGTATTTATATCTGCCCTCGTGCTCTTTTTTATTATTACAACCAAATTGGTGTTGTGTAATAATGTTCTATTATCGATGATGTGCACTTCGTAATATTTGAAAAGTATCTCATGATCTTAACGTATACATGTGTGTAGAAACATTTCTTTTTTAAACTTACAAATTGCAGAAATCGAAAAAGATATCCGCCATAATCCTCAATTTAACTAACATTTTTGGTTCACTACATCCGAGGTTTACTATATCCGATGATGTCAAAATGAAATAGAATCTCTTCATAATTATTTATTTTATTAATATAGAGATATAGTAAAATACATTAACAGCAGGAACTGAAAGTTTCAATATCTTTATTTGTACTTAAAAAATAAAATATTTTCAATTGTTTGCTTTGTACTTTTTCATTAGTAATTTCTCTACGTCTTCGTCGACAGTCCTCAGAGGAGACGTTTTCAATTATGATCTTTGGCCAACGATATTTTTTTCAATCTTTCTAGTGTTTGAATTTGTGACACTGAGGCGATGTATTATTTTCCAGGAAGGAATTAATTTCCAGGACGTTCAATGTCCTACTTCACTACAGACGAGATTCAGTTTCTGTTATGTTCAGAATAATTGCACGCTTTACATACACAAACATTTATTGTAATCAACTGCCGAAAGTACAAAGGTTACAATTCCAAAGTCCAAAGAGCGTACCGAGTCACAAACCAAAATCAAGAAACC
This sequence comes from Teleogryllus oceanicus, assembly GCA_964035755.1. NCBI lineage: Eukaryota > Metazoa > Arthropoda > Insecta > Orthoptera > Gryllidae > Teleogryllus > Teleogryllus oceanicus. The sequence goes on along the minus strand of CAXIVR010000006.1, from coordinate 64,941,796 downwards.
AAAAGTCCGGGAGATGTACCAATAACAAGCAATGTCGTAATCAAAAATCACACTACAATCTCCTCGTCGAATTCAACAGGGCGCACGGTCACTAACGCTCTCCACTCAACTCAATAGCCAATTACTCCGTGCTTCTCGGCTGGCGGCGCTCGCTCTTAAAGCGGGCGGCGCTGGAGACTCGCTGCTGCGAAGCTGGCTCTCCGACCAGCTCGCTTTTCGGGATTGGGCGGCGTCTTGTCGCTCCGCCGCCTCCGCTGCCTTCCCTGACCGCCGCTGAGCGCTGCTTTTTAGGCGCGCTCTTTAAACGTGTTTCACAGCCGCGACAGTTTCACTACAACCTAATGTTCTTATGATTAATTGCAATGTAACTGAAACGGGACTAGTGACTTGAGTTCACTAAAACCGAGGGCTCACTATTTCCGAGTTCACTCTAACCGGAGTCGACTTATTCAGGTGAATACAAATTTATATAAAGACTGTCAGATCTTCTCTGACGTTCGAATCTAGGTCAGTGGAGTGAACACTGTAGTGCTCTTTCGAGAAAATGCATTCACTTATTGGCTAGTGTTTACATCTACTTTTAACTCGTTTATTGCAATATTAATGATGGCGTCCCCGAGTATCTAATGAACTTACTTTGCAGTAGTTTTCATTATGATTCATTACTTATAACCATTCCAGTATTATTTTTAATGTAGAAACGCCACGAAAAAAATTGTCGATGCAAATTCATCTAAATACAATATATTACTTATATTACAATACATAAGTACATATGTAAAAAATGCAAGATATAATTGTCAAGGGTATACCCTCTCCTGACGTGAGCCGTGAATTAATCGTACCTCTTCCATTGCTGCACCAAATTTGTGGAGGCTTCCTCCACAAGGCATGTAAATGGCTCTGTTTTCTCAAATTCTAGTACTTAATATAGAAAATTTTAAACTCATGAAATTTTATGTCCTTATTACACAATGGCATATTAATAAGTGAAAAATGTGATTTAACCTTATAGATCTAAAGATGAGCGAACTCACACGCTCGAGACGTTGAGAATAAAGAAAATCTAAAACTCAGCACACATGTATTAACGGTAATCTTTATAAACATTGGCCATCATAAAATAGATTATCGGACAAAATTATTCGATATTAATTTTTTCTTCTTTAATGTGCGTGGTACAGTTTACAATACCCCCAGGAAACAAAATAAAAGATTTTGTGATAAAATATCGTGTTTTGACAGAAAAAAACTTCTTATTGCGCTTTATTACTGAACTCTCGAATGTGGTATTTATGTTTTCAGCGTTTCTAAAGCTGGAAATTTTTGTACATAATTCTTAAAACTAAACTGTTTGACAAAATCATTTTTGTATGTATGTATGTGTATACTAATGTACCTGTTAGCTCTTGACCTGTTATGTGCTTCGCTCCCCGCAGGCCCAGACGGGCTCACCCGCAAGCCTTCCCGTGTGACAAATTGCCTTTCCATCAGGGGCGTTTATTCCATGGAAGCATTGCTTCCCCCATCATTTCCAAGGAAATCTTACATTTTAATACCACTTGACTAGTTATTTTGAATCATTTACTTGTAATCCTAGTCAAAAAAGTTTAAATTGAGCGCGTCCAATCTTATCTTCACAAAATGAGCATGTAGTTATTATTTTTACCAATAGATAGGGTAGATGTTGCCTGTAAAGCTCTTTGGAAGCACTGGGCTGGCTGCATCCAGCGTCTCAGAGGGAATGCCGTGGTCAGCAGATATGCTGGCGCGTGCGGTGGGTGGCGCAGGGTCATTCAGTGGAGCTCGCCTTTGGAAGCGATCGGCCAGTTGCAGACAGCGTGACTCACTTACCGCGTGTGGCGGGTTCCGCATGTGCTTATCGGTTCAGTGTTTAAATTATCCATTCGTCGTCGTATCCATGTGAATAATTAAAATCTCCCACCTGAAATGTAATAGATTCCCTAGAAAAAAATTCCCCACACGCCACTGCTTCCATCGCCTGATGTATTGTATTCCTCTCTACCGCTTTAACTACTTCGGCCATGCGGGCGGGCTCCTCTCTTAAGTCCGGTATACACGATACAGTTTTCGTGCAGATTGGACGTACAGAAAACGTGCAGTCCAGACAGCACGTTTCCTATATGAACATGTTCATAATTTTTCATGCAGAAAGCCTACAGTTTAACTCAAGCGCCCCTAGCGGTAGAATGATGCACTAACGGTGATCGGCCATTGCGATTTTGTGGTGAGGTGGTGACAAAGTGCGATTGTGTGAAGTAATATATTGTTATAAACTTCCTTTCCCCAATTCCTGCATTCATATTTTCATTTTCTGTGCTCCTCATGATTAATTAATACCAAATAAAGATCATAACCAGAACGCACACACAAAAATACCACTGAAAGTACTCGGACGGCGCAATTCAGCTGTTTCTCTTTAGACCCCCTAGCGGCGGCCTGTGGCGATTCGTGCAGAAAATGTATAGACCGTGTATGCGCCACTTTTAGCTTTTGTGCTTCTAGTTCAGGATCTTGAATTTTCTGTATAGAGTATGAGAATGTGTATAGAGTATGAACTGTATGAGAATGTGCACGAAAACTGTACCGTGAATAGCGGGCTTTAGAACATTTGTGCTGTAGCATAATTTGGTGCGTTTGAGTGTGGCCCCGCGCTCTGACCGCCCGCGCTCGCTCGTGTGTTGCAGTACGAGTTCAAGGCGAAGGGCATCAAGAAGAAAAAGGTGACGGTGGACGTGTCCGTGGACGGCGTCCGCATCTCGCTCCGCAAGAAGAAGAAGGTACGTGCGGCTGCCCGAGCGGTGGCTCAGGGCATCAGCTGACGGCACTGCAGCGCCTCTGACCAGGAGCTCCTAGGTTCCTACTCCCCACGGCGGCAGGATTGTAGACACTAGCTTTCCAGCTAGGTCGAATTCAGTCGCTGTCTGGAGGAGAATTCTAGCGGCCGGCTGCTCTGATCGGTATCCTATCCTCTCCCCTTACTCACACACTTACACTACCATGCACTACACTACCACATATTCCGGGGGACCGGTCGGGAGCTTAAAGCGTGTCCCGGCTGGGGCGGTACCCCGCTAGTGGGAAATACTTGGTAAGGGAAAACACCGCTAACCGGTTGTAGGTCGGCGCCGAATCTCGCCATCCAGTGGGGGAAAATCGCCGCCATCTCCCAACAAAAACATGCACTCCACTTACGGGACGAATGACCTAATTAGTTGACGCGCCCGGAATCACTAACAGTCAATCATTTAATCAACCGAGCGCGTCAGCTGCTGATAGACAGGGATGTGTGATGAGCTCAAAGCTAAAACTTTTTGAGATTTTTGCCAGTGTTATGAGGAACAGGGAAACGCGATTATGGCGGTCTGTAGGTGTTGGCGTTGCACTGCACAATTTTTTGAGTGTGTCGAAAAACACTATGCCATTGGGGAATGACTACACAGCTAATTATTGTCATTTATTCCTTAGATAGACAAAGTATGAAGGAGTTGAATGACATACCGACCGATGTGGCGTCTCAAACTTTACACCATATTCAATTCAAAGTGTCGTTTTTAATGCCTTCTTGTATTACGAGCTCATAGCTTATTTTTTAGTGTAATGGTAGAAAATTATTTTTCATTGCCGAATATGACCACGCCATACCGTTTCGGCGTTTCTAACTAGACCTTATACCGATTCAAAAATGTCCACATCGGTATGTCATACAACTCCTTCGTTCTTGAGCTAGTGCTCGCCCAATCCCGAACCGCTGATGAGTTCGGCGAATGTTCGCTCCCTTTGACGTGTCCAACAGACCGACACGCGGTGGATAGCACGGGCACTGACTGTTCGTCACTCGGAAAATAGCAAGCAACTCATCCACACTACTCGGGATTCGGCGAGCGGTTGCTCGGTGTTCGCCGAATAACGAATGTGTGGAGCCGCCTTTAAGACAGCTCTACACATTCGGCATTCGCCGAGCAGCGAGCTAGTGCTCGCCCAATCCCGAGCAGCTGACGCGTTCGGCGAATGTTCGCTCCCTTTGATGTGTCCAAAAGACCGACACGCGGTGGGTAGGGTGAACACCGAATGTTCGTCACTCGCCAAGTGGCAAGCAACTCATCCACACTACTCGGGATTCGGCGAGCGGTTGCTCGGTGTTCGCCGAATAACGAATGTGTGGAGCCACCTTACCACACGAATAGAGAGCTCTTCAAGCCTTCTGTGTAGTATATCCTTCGTGGCCAGCTCAGCGAAGGCCGCTTGGAATTATTATGCCCAGATATTTACAACTACGTAAAAATATTTATTTACAAGTAATTATCCGATTACCCTGGATTTTTTTATTGTATTTTTAGCCTACTACATTTATTATTAATAAGCTACTTTATTGACAGTCACTGAATACGCATTGATTGTATAATTTTATTTCATTTTTTGCAGAAGAAACAATGGCTAGATGAAAACAGTTTACTACTGATGCATCATCCTATCTACCGGTTAGTATTCAGTTTAATTATTGCCTTCACATCCCTTGGAATAACGTAAACGTTACCACACGTCCCTCAATAATTTTTAATTTTCATTTGCAGTATCTTTTATGTGTCTCACGACTCGCAAGACCTCAAAATCTTCTCTTACATCGCTCGAGATTCATCATCTGACCTCTTTAAATGCAACGTCTTCAAATCGAACAAAAAGGTAAGTTCTAGTTTGTTTTTTTGGAAGAGAATATCTTTGGATATTACTGTAAACTTCTGACACTATAATTTTATTGAAATGCTTCCTTTAATATTGTTGGTATTCGAGTAACATTACTAGGACGTTGATATCATACTCGTGCCTGTGATTAACGCGGGAACGCTTTCTCATTTCAATCATATATTTTATCGGTTGCGTCTAACGGGTTAGTAAACTGATTGAATGTTCGATAGTGCCTTAGCCAGATATGCGGATCCGTTGTATTTGTGATTTGTGCAAGAGTGCCAGTGCTTCACCCATTCGCCCCGGCGCCTACTTCCGATAATAGACTGAAAATGGGAAGCGCTGCATCCGATTGTGAGGAGCCTTCTGCGAAGTGCTCGCTGCGGGGTCTTCGACCGCATCATGCGGACCGGGCAAAACGCCCAGTCCAACCCGACCCGCCATCACCCGCGCCGGGTTCAGCGGTTGCGCACCACGCGGCGTGGCGGTGCGTGGCGTGGCGCGGCGCGGCGCGGCGAGGCGTGGCGTGGCGTGGCGTGGCGTGGCGTGGCGGTGCGTGGCGTGGCGTGGGGCGGCGAGGCGTGGCGTGGCGGGGCGGTGCGTGGCGGTGCGTGGCGTGGCAGTGCGGGGCGGGCGGGCGGGGCGGGGCGGGCGGGGCGTGGCGTGGCGGGGCGTGGCGTGGCGTGGCGCGGCGCGGTGAGGCGTGGTGTGGCAGGGCGGGGCGGGGCGGGGCGTGGCGGGGCGGGCGGGGCGGGGCGGCGGGGGGGGGGGGGGGCCGGGCGGGGCGGGGGAGGGCAGGACAGGAAATGGCGGGGGCGGGGGGGGGGGGGGGGGGGAGGAGCAACGCAGCCCACCTCGCGGCAACGGCGGCGCCTGTCCGCGCGCGCCTCCAGGCAGTGCGCCGCGCGCCCGCGCGATGGCAGCAGCGGCGCGCCTCTTAGCGACGCCAGCGGCGCTCTCCAGCAACTCCCTGAATCGGCGCTGGATGGGCGCGTGCGTGTTTTGTGTTGGGACGTGACGCCGGCGTGGAGACGCCATCGTCATGGCATGTGGGGGAGGGACGGGGTGCCGAAACGATTTTCGCGATCGCGCGGGTCCTTGGGTGAAGCATTTCGCTGGCGGCCGCCCCCCGCTGGGCCCCTGCCAGCCCGCTGGCCTCCGGGCGCCGTATTTTTACCCGCGCGCAAGGCCGCCCCTCGCACATTGTGCGCGCGACAACAACGGCGGCGTCGCCCAGGCGCAGCCCGGGCGCTGGCTGACGCACGCGGCTTCTTGGAAGCGCCGCGCCGCGCGCCAAGTGCCAGCGACCCGTCGCGCCGGCCCCGCCCCGCCCCGCCCCCGCCCGCCCGTGCGTACTACGAGCGCAAGAGCCGCAGCGCAGCGCCTCCAGGGCGGCGCGCGGGGCACGTGCGCTGCGAAGGCACTGGCCCATGAGGCTCCGTTTGCTGAGTTTCCAGTTAGGAAGTTTGGCGTTCTGCTATTTGGGTGGATATGAAAAATATTAGTGTTTCGATACGGTTCGTAATTTTAATCCTGAGTGGATTGGGTGAAGGCCCCTGCGAGGCGGAAGGGTGTGTACACCGCCGACCGTGCGCCCGCTGCCGCCGCTCCGCCTCGCACGCCCACGCGATTGGCCCTTCCTACGAACGCAAGGGCCAGGACGGGGATACATCCCAGAAAATTTACTCTACCGAAAATTCGTAGTTGAGTAATGTATTTCAATGATTCGTGTGCATCGAACCGTTGTTTGAGTTGCTGTTCGGTTGCTTGTTGTGTGGCTGAGGTTCCATTTGTATAGTTTGGCGTTTTATCATTTCGCAGTTCTCTCTATAAAAAACAAGGTTCCGATTCTATAACGATCAATAGGACTCGATTCATCGAGTTGTCGATACAATATCTGTGAGACGAAAATCTTCCTGTGCGGTTTAATGGCGTATGCTGTGCATGCTACGACGGCGGTACGTTGTGTAGCAGTCAGATCGCACGCATTTGAGGGCAAAGCGAGTTCGCGGCAGGTGTTCTCTGGGTTCTCCCGTTTTCCTGCCTCTTATTCCACCGTTTCTCCATAAACATGCATGGGGAGATCGCAACAGGTGTTGTCTGGTTCTCCCGTTTCTCCTGCACTTTATTCCACCGTTTCTCCATCATGATTCATAGAGGGATCGTGGCAGGTGTTGTCTGCGTTCTCCCGTTTCTCCTGTCTCTCCTGTCTCATATTCTACCGTTTCTCCAACATTCATGAACGGATCGCGACAGGTGTCTCTGAGTTCTCCCATTTTTCCTCCCTGCAGGACAAGTCTCACTCTTCTGTAATACTCCCTGCGATTTCTCTCTTTTATTGAGTTGTTCGCGATGGACTCATTCTTCAATGACCTGATGTTTGTAAGTTTTACCTGGCTAAAGATCTTGGATCACAGTGTGTATATTAACTTCAATGATCTTTGCTGTCATTTTCTCTCTCTTTAGGTTGATTTTGCACACTTGTCAAGACCAAACTTCATGCAGCTATCATGGAATCGCTAAAATTATTGGTGACAGACAGCATTTGGAAGATAATCGCTTCATTCTTGGCACACTCTTTAAGATCATCCATGTAAAACAAATGTAATACTGATCTATCATCACTCTCAAACCTCTAAACAAAGTCAGCGTGCGACGTCTAGATCCTGGGATCAAACTAATGCAAAACAGAAGAGGGGATACTAAATCTCCATGGAATTCTGGTAATCCATAGTAATGTGAATACTTCTTGTTTCTACTACTGCTTCCTTTCCGCTGTATATTAGTTAGCTGGTGCTCAGCGACTTCAAGCCGACGACTACCGTTGCAAAACTCAATATGTCTAGGGTGAAATCGATAGATCTCCAGAGTCTTCAAAATCCAAACGTATGGTGCACTGACAAAGACCTTTGGTAGTCAATCCAAGCCAATTCTTGAATTACATTACACACAGCAAATAAGTGATGCCATTCTGGTAGTTCCTTTGGGTTTCCTAAAATTTTATTAACAGCCTTAGCTAGATGAGAATATAATGCTATTAATTTCCTAATACCATAAATCTGGATCTTATTTCCGGGGGATTTACAGTTTCTCATGTTCTTAATTGCTTGGAAGAGGTCCTATTCCGAGAATTCGTGAACATAATCCACTGTTTCCACGAGTCCATTGGGAGCCGAGATGCGTCTTTGTTGTAGAATCTGCTTTCTTCCCAGATTCCTGCTCAAAATGTTTAGACGTCATCTTTTGAAGGAGAGATATTGCCATTCGATTATTGAGTCAGACTACCTTAGAATCTTTTCGCATCTGTCTCAAATAACCGATTCTGTACACAGAAATCTTGTCTACGTTTGAAACGTATAATTCCTTGAGCCCATGCTTGGATTTTCTCTTTTAGCTTCTCAGCTATCATTAGCTTTCTTGTGTCATTTTGAATTTGGTGTTTGTGTTCAACATGGATTATTTTTTGTTGACCTTTAGAGGTGTGAGTTGATTTAGAGGATGCCTCAGCTAAGAGTGATATTTCCCGCCGAGTGTCGGCTCCGTTTCGTAATTCTTTTCGCACAAGGGGGTTCGGAGCTGTTCCTCTGGCTGGCTGGCTGGCTGGTTGCCGGCGGTTGGAGTTCTTGGCTGTCCCCAAAATTGTGTGATAACTGATATTGAGTTGCATACACGATATGATTTATTTCAATAATATCGAGATAATCGAGAGATCAATCACTACCAGGGGTCTGTACAACAATATTTAAGACAGTGTGTGCTGCCTCTATCACTCTCGTAGCTTTCGTATTTTCGTTTATTCTCCTCAACGGTGCACGCGATTCGAATGGAACTTGGACGAATCTTTCTATCTCGCCGAAGGAGGTTCAGCATCGTGTCCTTATCGTGTGATTGTTAGCCACCACTGAAGGACATTTCACTGGGAAGAGATCAGCCCTCGAGAGGACCATCGTTTTCTGGAATATTAGATGTTTCTAAATGTTCGCCATGTGGATAGTTCGATTGAACAACATACTCCCCGTTTCTCTGAAAGTCTGCAAGTTGTTCTGCTGTGAAATTTCCACTGCTGAGTATGTATCCGTCGTTGACTGGCATGCTTCTTTGATTCTAGGGTATATCTCATATCTGGGTTCAGCACTCTCCATACCTTGAAAACTTGTGTTTATGGGCCCCCGCTTTTGCGTAGGAAACGCCTGCAGTGGCTGGCGACCTGTCTGCTCGACGCTCCACGGGTGGCCCATTTAAAGGAGATGGATTGATTGTTGAGCCTGAACTTGTGTTCAGTTCATGTTAAGTGCAATACTCATCATTACTGTGCTTTGATATGGAGATAACTTTACGTGTCACGAATCTTTAGACTAAAACAATCAGTTCTCCAATTCTTTTCTTTTCCTTTGCGATTAATAATTGGAAATATGTTTTATTTGTTGTTTTTTTTGTTTGTTTTTTTTGAGTTGCAATAATCATGTAATTATGAAGAAAAAAGTTCATTAAAGGTAAATACTGTCCACATTTTGCATGTTTAATTATTTAAGAGTTTTCAAATTTCGGGGATGATCTCTCAGCGCAAATCAACTTTATTTCGGTTATTTCTGGTACATTACTTTAAGTATAATAGTATGGTGTTTATTTTTGTCGCTATATTTTGTAAGCGAAAGGATTCATAGAATTCCCTTTGAATACGTTAATAAAGTCTTGGTCTTAGGAAAACACATTGATTATCACCGAATAAACTGCGGTCAAAGTTTCGGAGAAAATTAATTCGAAGTATAGCTTTCATTTATATTGTCATGCAATAATCCAATTTCCAACAGTTTCTTGATCTGTCGTTCTCATAGAAACAATGATGAATCGATATCATTTTTAGTTGGAAGATTCGATGTTCATATCGAGGTTCTGAAAAACATCGACTAAAACGTTTATCTTTCAGCTGAGTCATAACGAAACGACATATTACTTTTATGAAATAATTTGCTTGAATGAAAACCAAGTATTGACTCGATTGGTGGTGCAACCTTAAATACTTTACCTTGCTACTGTCCGCCATCTAATAATTTTAATTAATTTCATAGTGTTGTCTATATCGCTCTCAGGTTTAGTATTGATCGATTCTTCAAAATCGGATGATTGGTTCTAAGTTCTGTAGTCGGAATTAAGTCACCCATTGTCCAATATAAAGGAAACAATCATTCCTCCGCAGAGTTGGTTAAAATGTTAATTGTCCCCCTTTAGCTTCTGACTAACACGAAATGTCCCCAGAATAAGCGTCGCCGCTCGCGAAGGGGCTGAAATATCAAGGAGGCCTTGTCCAGAGTCACGCGTGCCAGGAAAGTTTTGAAACGCTGCGTTAGTTGTCTTCTGCAATTAGCTGTCCGAAATCTAGCGCTTTTCAACAGTAGCTCGGAAAACGGGTTATAAGAATACAGTTATGCAATACTGATCCAGAATACGATCATTATTTCGCTTCCTTTACGCCTTTTGATATCTACATGAGGGCTGCTAATCGTGTACGTGTTGATCTCCGTTTAAATAGAGGCCCCCATGCGGTAAAGTATGCTCAGAATTAAATTCTGGACTTACGTAATTACCTTTAGATTGTGTGTGTGTTTTTAGCTCTGATACCTCCTTTGTAGATCTCATCTTTGTCGGAACACGTAATGTAGTGGAGCATTCAGGCTTGACTCCGGGAAAGCTCGCTTGTAACTTTATTTGAGGAATCTTGCCTCGGGAAGATGTCTGAGAAGAATATGATAGATGGAAGGGTCAATGAATATTCTTGCATGTTACCACTAGTGTCTTCCATAATCCTTTAAGAGCTATTAAGATTTTCTGCATCATTTCTCGAGTGTCTTGGTTCATTTGAATTTGTAATAACATCGCTTAAGTGAGATGTAATAATTACTCACTGTATTTTCAATTATGCATTTTTCACGTTGATATGAAGTTTGACGATTGCATTACTGAATAATTACACTAGGAAATAATATTTTTACCTCCAGAAAGGTGGAGCGCGCAACATACTCAATTTTATACATCGATTACGAATATCTCAATAAAAACGACATATAACGTCACAGTTTTTAAATATATAGTATCTTGATGCCGCTATTAATGCAAATGCATTTAAACTGCATCTGTGAGATATGTAAAATCAATACGCATACATTCTACTTAAAAATAAAATAATTGTTGAATTCATCTATGCTACTTTCATAAGATATCAACAAAATTAGGCTTTCGTGGGTGTTTTTTTTTATCTTCTGTATTCAAAGATTGCCGGCTTTGTTCTTGCGTCTGGTAGTCGCGCTCAATTACGAGTAGGTTGTAGTGGTCTTTGTAAATCTTAGTGAGTGTTTTTAAAACAAGTCACGTGCACCTTCGTATTTCCTATTGACCATCAGTCACCGAAGGGAATTATTTTAGGCCTTTACCTTATCGCAAGTATGCAACTGTTGGGGTGGCAGATTCTGAGTCAGTCCATGTCTTGCGGATCTGTACCCGTAGTGCGCGTGAATTTCGTGTCTCGTTTTCGTGTGCCTCAAATACATTAATTGTTGTACATTTCAGTTCTTTGGGTTTTACAAAGTAAAATTCACTTCAAGATAGTTCAAAATATTATATCTACTGCGTACTTTCTTGCATGCACTTTCACAAATATCATTTCATTAAATTCTCCATTCTGTTGTCATATGCAATCCCGTCATTTTGTGGACTCAATGCGAATGCATTGATTCTACTGTTCCAGTATAGTTTAACATCGAATTCAGTGTTTCCAATCGGAGCCATTGTGTGTGCAGCGATTCTGGGGTCCTTCGGTGGCTGATCTTTGACACTTAGCGCACTCGATTTCAGTTGGCATCTGGGATGGGGTTCTTGCTGCGGATTGCTCTGATTGGACGTTTACCGTTGTATCTCTACACAATACCAAGCAAATGGAGCAACAGCAACGCGCGCGATCTTTCGTTCCTCTTCCTTGTCTTATCCTCTCCCCTTACACACACACACACACACACACACACACACACACACGTGCGCATCCGTGCATCACTCTTTCACACGGAAGACCAAGTGGGACGTAGAACCTGTGCTGGGTGGGGCGGGGCCCGCTGGGGGAGATACTTGGAAGGGAAACCACACCCGCCCACATGCAGGTCGCCACCAGATGTCACCATCCACCGTCACCTCCTTAGAACATTCAGTGCGCTGTCGGAACGTTTTTCCACTGCAGTTGACGTACCCGGAAATAACAACAGTGAATCGCCTGCAACGATTTCTTGGTAGTTCCATCTCTTTGGAAGTGAAAACCGGGAGTGTGAAGAGGGGAAGAGGTCAGGGTGAGCAAGAGAGAATAGCGTGTGGTCCTTGGCCTCTTGGTTTGCGTGCTGCTGTGGCATCCGCCAAATTTATCGGAGGAAACGAAAGAAAAGACCACATGGAGCAGCGGCTATCTAGAACTCTTTCACAAAGGCATTTTTCGATCCCCCCACCGCCTGCGCGAAACCTTTCCCATCGCGATCTGAATTTAAGCTCTCGCAGGGCGCAATTCAGCCAACACTTGAATGAGCTACTTTTTATGCGATATGCGACTGCCTCAAATCAGTGCTCGCTTGAAGAGGTTCTTATTTCACAGACGTTGGGATGTATGATGAGTGATTTTTTATTGTTCTGATTCCTGGCAACCAGAATTTTGCCCCGGCTGTTACGTAGTTGAATGACGATGGAGTGTTCAAACTCAATACGAAGTATAGTTTTAGTACGAATAACGTCCAAATTTGCTTGTGTGATTACAAGATAGTTCGTAATTGTACAATGTAGTATTGTTTCTTATCTACCTTTTGACAGGCATATCGTAGAATTCAAAATTATGTTGCGAAATCATTGTTATCGGTTTTCAAAGTAAAAGCGAATGGCATGTAAGAACAGAACCTAACCGGGAGAACGGAAGGTGAATGAGAAACACTGAAAGGAGGTGGCGTACGCGCTTAAACGAATGCGTGGTAACTTATTTGGCAAAAGGAAGTCGTTTGCGCACAAGAATCTTCGGCGGATTCGGTGGTAGAGTGGCCAGCGTACCGGACTGTTGTACCCGAGTTTGCCCTTCCTTCGGAGGGGAAGTGAAACCGGCTGTCCCATGTAGTAGATTTACTGCATGTAAAGGATTCTCAAGCCTAAAAGAAGCCTCTGAGTACAATTGAGATTCGCCTGTTTCGTCGCCCAAGTGATACCTCCTTTCTCCGCTAGGTGGTGAAAGGAGCATAGTGAAATGTGCGTTGTCGGACAGAAGGTCGGGCCTGGTGGACCGAGTCTCGCCCTGTAGAATAAGGCATTCACTGAGTAAGAATCTTCTCCTTGCGGAACACCCGTGTTAAGTGCCCGCTGAGAGGTCGGCGCGGAAGGGTCTGCGAAAGACGGCGATAGAGTCCCTGGATACAGAGAGTGGCGCCACCTGAACGCCCGCCGCCATTTAATATCCTTCCACTCGAAAGCTCCGCCAGGCAGCATCCACAAGTTAAGTAGGAATGAGAGCAATCGGACGCATGATGAAGAATTTCCAGTATGTTATCACCAGTTATCGGTAGACTGGTGGCTCGTACCCCACCCACAATTCCGCTTAGTTCCGCTAGATCCAAAATGGCGGCACCGGTGGCGCCGCCAAGGAATGCGCTCCTCCTTGGATGCAGGGCGTAGGCGGCGCTGGCTTCCGCCGCCGGGCGCTTGTTCCGCACAACAGACGCAGGGGCGGCGCCGCGGCTGGGCGCGCGCGCGCGGGCGGGCGGCGTTTCGTCAGCCTGCACCACTTAGCACTTCAAAGCGCGCCGCCGCCGCCGCCGCCGCCGCCGGCTATTTGCGTTCGCGGGCGGGCGGCGCGCAGAACAACGCGCGCGCGCGCCGCCCCGTGCTACTACGGCGGCGCGCGCGTATTTTATTATCCGGCGGCGGTCGGCCGCGCTCACCTTGCCCTATAAATATTGCGGCGCGGAGCGCAGAAATAGCCCGCGGGCTGCGTCCGCGCCCGAGGGCCCGGCGGGCGCGCGGCGGCGAGGCCTGGCCGGGTCGCCGCCCCCTGGTCGCTGACCAGGGCGGGGCCGGGGCGCGAAGACGGAGGGCGGCCGGACGGTGCTGCCGCCTGGCGCCGCGCCCGCGCTCTGACGTCACGGCGCGGAAGTGGAGCGCGGCGTGACGTGGGTGGGGGCGGGGGCGCGGAGGCGCGCGCGCAGTGCAGCCGGAGCGTCGGCGCCGAGCGGAGGCGCGCGCGAGGGCATGGGCGCACGCGGCGGAGCGCTCCTCGCCAGCCGCGTGATGCTGCGCCACGGCGCCGCCCCGCGCCCGCCGGCGACCAGCCCCGCCCCGCAGCCGCCCCGCAGCAGCGCCGCGCAAGCTGTCGTTCCGCGAGCCGGAGGTGATGGGGCGGCCGTCGCCCGCGCCGCCCCCGCCGCCGCCGCCGCTGCCGCCCCCCGGCGCCCGCCGCCACGCCGCCGCCGCCGCCGCCACGCCCCTCGCCGCGGCGCCGCCCCCGCTCGCGCCCGCCGCCGACCCGCTGCGCCTGCTCGGACACAGCGTGGAGGACCTGGATCTCGAGGTAGCGCTCGCCGCCGCGATGACAGCAGCCCGCGCCCACGTGGCTGCCCCAACCGCTCTATGTGCGTGGTGTCGCAATTACTCCATTTGCGGAGTGTTCGCTGCTGGAGATTTGTCAATCGGTGTAATCTGCTTTTTGTGCTAATTAACACACAACGTTCACGGTTATCGATGACCGAATTCAGTTGTCTGCTGTTACACCCGGTCATTATTGTCCTTATATTTTAAGTTACGTTGTGCAACAAAACCTTCAGAACTCATCCGCGACTATTGACATGTTTTACGGACATCTGAAATTAATTTGAAAAAATTAATTTAAAATATTTTCAAAACAAGTCAGCTTGATATTTGTTATAACATTTACGACAAAATGTGTTCCATTCTGAATGAACAAAGTATTAGTAAATATTTCATATTGCTATTTGGTTCATTAAAATAAATGTTGAAACGAAATAACTGAAAATTTTAATTCGTTTTTACTTCAGTGTTTTATTCAAATTCGCATTCTTTGAGAATTGCAATGCAGGGAATCGTTATATTCTCAAAAATGTAGGTGTAATTTGAAACAAAATTAGTGTCAATAATTTTATTTTTGACTTAAGGCAAAGAGCAAATTTTGTTGCCTTCAATGAACTTATTTTATTGTTATCAAAATGTACTATGAGTAACGCTACTCAACTAAGCATTTCTAGTGCTTCCCTTTGTACCAATATTGTTTCAAAAAGAAGAAATTATTTATTCACGTCTTTTCGTTTAGTAAATGCGGTACCTTTCACAATTCTACGCAATTCCGCGGTTCAGTACAGAAACTTTCTTCCGTCCGTCCGCTATTAAGTAACAATGCAGTCGCTTTTCTCACTTCTTAGTTCTAATGGCGCGCTCTTGTTTGTGTACGCGCACGTCGCTCACAGCGCGGATGATTGCATTTTGAACGCGTCTTTGCACGGCCCCAGTGGCACATTTCTAAAGGAACGGCCAGTCGGTCGATTTACGATGACCTGCAATAAAATTCAATCGCCACAACCGACGTCTGCTACGTCACAGACAGATCGCCTCGCGAAGGAGACACAGCCTTCGACTGAGCGACGTCGCCCAGAAACGACTTCAAGTGCCCCGTGCTTGCACAGCAGCATCCAGCCAGGGATTTGAATTAATAAACTTATATTTACATTCATTTGGACTTTAAAATACAGTACAACTTTCTCAATGCAGAATCTCAAGCGTCCAGTATATTATCCGCATTAAACAATGTAACATTACATTTGTACATTATAAATATGCAATTTACGTTTGCCGCGACCGCGAATTATGTTCACCCAGGACAGATATCCTTAACACGTTACGATTTGGGCATGTTTCACTGTAGATTAATGATAATTAATGATCATGCACTTCATTGAGTTTTGAGATTGTTTTCAAATATGTTAACTTTGATTTTTGCACTTGACTTCTTCGATGTATTTTCAAGTTATTCAAGGTCGTACAGAATGGAATATGCCCAAATGTACCATATATTGCACTTTTCTAAAGCAAGTATGATCGGTTTTCGAGTTTACTCCGATGGAATATTTACTATGAGTTGCCCCGCTGCCACCGGACAACAGGTGCCGGATTGCATGAATAGGTCACAAACCAAGGCTCGACGTTTTCTAAGTAACGGATCGAACAAGGGATTTTTCTGAGCTGAATCGAATCATGCTGAGATTATCTCCTCAAAACTCGAACGACACGGTATCTTAGCGTTCTTCGTATTTACTTTCAGGCAGTTAAAAAAAGAATCCAATGATGAATTTCAGAAATACCCACAAAAAAGCAACTTTCAAGTACGGAATATTCTAAGGAAAAATTTACTTCGTAGGTAGCATTCACGGTTTATCAAAGACAGCAACAATATCGGTTACTCAGAAATCGATGACGCTTCAGGAATGTAATCGACAAATTGTCAACCTCAAATTATAATTATATACATACCGAATCTATATTAATCTAACTGGTTACCAATAATTTCACGCACCTGAATTGTAAACAAAAGTCATACTTTATTGACGGTATAAAGCTAATCTAATTAGATATTTATTGCAGTGCGGCGATAAGAATCGAAGTTTGAATGGCTCTTGGCCTTCTCGGATTACCCAACTGTCAATAAACAAACGTTTGATAGAACCGGACACCAATCAATCCCTCTCCCTTTCGGAGAACTTCCAAAAACTATTGAAATGATCGAGACTGCCAAAAGACATGACGTAAAAGTGTAAAATCAACTTGATTTACCATGACACAGGTTAAATAGTGTACATCGCGGGATTATTGTTAAATTTTTAATTCTAATATTCTTTGGTGGAGCAAAAATGTGTAGTTCTTATGTCTTTCGAAGTTCAGGTATAAGTTCGTTACGGAGAATAACGAGATTGCTTCACATTTATACATTTACTAACAAAACATCCAACTTGCCCGGGTTTTATTCACGTCCAATCCTTGTGAAAGAGGAAAAAGATCGATTTTATATAAATCACGATGTTCAAGATTTTAATTTTAATGTAATTGGTTTAATTTCTAATAAAATACTAAAATTTGCTTTCGTTGTATTTTAAAGTACATTGCTATTAGATAATGATTTGATTCGTTTATGAAATTTTTAACGTTGTGTTAAAATATTGTTCTTTTTTTTAAATAAGTAAAAGTACCATCTTTACCATTCATTTAAAAACATCAATAAATTTTAAACCACCACTATTCGAAGTGATCGAAAATATATTAACTTAATGATAATGTAGTTAAAATAAACCTTATTAATGTGTTAACTCCAATGCCAAACACAGCTCGGTCAGAGCTCGGAATCGAAACTGTTTTTGATCAGAATGACATGTATTGAACAAATACATCAATGATACATGCACTGCTCTTCGACAGTGATGTCTGCACGCACTCCACCTATGGCGTATTACAAAAACGACTACCGTGTGCGCGTGTTTAAGTTATTTTGTTTGTTAATAAGTTGAAAGTAACAGTCAACGATTGTTTACAAAATGTTCATTTCATGGTTTAAATTTTAGAAATACGATCAGTACGTTAGATTTTGAATCAAGGATTACAAATGTTTTTCCGGAATTAAATGGGTTTCGTCAATGCACGTTATATTAGTTTCGTTCGAACATACAAAATGTTGTATGATGTTTGTGTGTTTTTTTAATTTCATCGGAATTCCAGTTCAGAAAATAAAATAAACATAAACATATATTTACATTCATTTGGACTTTAAAATACAGTAAAACTTTCTCAATGTAGAATCTCAAGCGTCCAGTATATTCTCCGCATTAAACAATGTAACACTACATTTGTACATTATAAATATGGAATTTATTTAAATTAAGTTAATAGTAAGTATAAAGTACTATTTAAATTAATAGACATTGTGAAAGAAATGTGGAAGAAAACTTTGAAGCAAAATTTGGATATGTAGTATAAGAAACGAAATTTTTTGATCCACTATGTTGGCAGTTAAATGGGTATAGGCATTTTTTGGGTTGTTGCCTTGTAATGTTTGAATAAGAAATTAATTATTATTTTTTAAAAAAAAATGTTCGGATTTTGTTATGACAAATTAAAATTTGTAGGTTTGACGAAAGATAATGATGGAAAATTTTGAGGATTTAAAGCAAGGAGATTATCATTAATTATTGCAGAAGGTTTATTTTTATTCAAGGTAAGAACTTTATTTGATTGTAATATATTTTTAGGTTAGAGCAATGGAGAAACTTTCTGAAAAAAAATTATTTGGCAAATCTTCACTTACACTGCACAATTATTACGTGGCCCATCTACCAACATATTATTTAAATTATTAATTTTCCGCATATGTGATGTATTAATCTTTACTAAACTTTGCAAGAACACTGCTACAATTCTGAAGAATAGCTCTTAAAAATTTCGTATATATTCATACACCACTTTTGTGGTATCGATGTCATTTACTTGTCGTTGAATTTACTTTTATTACTTTATATAAGATATCCGATGTTCTACAATTCGAAAGTAGCTTTTTTGTGCAAGACTAAGATGAAAAAGTAATTGTTGCTAATTATCCATTTTAATACGTAGGAATTGCTGAGCACTTCGAATGCACGTGTGGCAGCCTCGTAACCTTGCGATAGCCCCCGGTTTTCCCCGCGTATGCAACCTGCTCGACATATCAGTTCGTAGGATTGCCTACTGCCGAATTTCCCTTTCTACATTTTACTTCTACAGGCATTTGTTACCAGAGCGTATATTTTCAGTATAATGTATTATTGTTCATATTAGATACTTACATTCTTTGGTAATTCTCTGCATTCTTCTACATTTAAAAATTGTTTTGGGGCCTTCAGTAAAATGTGGGAAAGATATTCAGGAACTAGTGGTGCTACAACGGCACATATTTTCTCTCACATTTCTAAATTTGCAGTTTTCGTAACTTCCGTGAGTTCAGCAAAAATGAGACTCACGCCATTTTTTTATATTTCTTTTTTTCTATTCGTGTAAAAAAATTGGTGAAAAAAAGTTCGAGCTGTTTTTGAGAATACGATTGTTTTTATTCATTGCATTAAATTCAAGCATAAATTAGGCAAAAACTACTCGTTTTTTTTAAATTGTGCATGACCTGTTTTAATGAGCTGTTTTGTTTGAACAGATTTTGTTTAAGGCCAAAATCTGTATAATCAGTTCTGTAATTTTTTTTAATGTTAAAATTGAAAAATTTTCGAAAATACTTTGCCGGAAAGAAGTCCAATTGCACAGTTATTTGCTTTCCAAGTAATTTGATACGTACGACGAGAAAATGGAACAAAAATTTGGGGCCTTTTTGAAAAAACAAATTAAAAACTTTAACTAGTGCTACTAAACCAGCACATACTTTCCATTATTTTTAAAATTGCAATTTTCCAAAATTCAGAGTTCAACAAAATGAGACCGGTGCCATTATTTTATGCGTCCCTTCTTCTACCTGCGGAAACAAAGAAAAAAATGTTGATCTGTTTTTGAGATTTTTTAGATATTGCATAACTGTCAACCATAAATCACGCAAAAACTCTTCGTTTTAAAAAATTAATATAACCTTTTTAAAGTGCTGATTTTTTACAATTGGCGTTCTAAGGGAAAAATCTCTATGGTCAATTTTCTAGTTTTGAAATGTTTACTTTTTCCAGTTTCGAAAAAATCGAAGAGTTTTGTAAAAATTGAACTAGAACCATACTTGTTCTCGTTTCTTAATAATAGAAGAAATTTTAAGGAAAAAATGTTTAGTGTTTTTGAGAAAAAAATGTTTAGTGTTTTTGAGAAAAAAATGTTTAGTGTTTTTGAGAAAAAAATGTTTAAGAAGCTTTAATTGCCTGTATCTCCCGCCAAATTAGAAGAAAACTACTCATATTTTCGAAAAAATTATCAGAAACTTATTTCAAGATCTCACTTTAAAGAACAGAATCCATTAAGTGAAAAGTCTCCATCTTCAATATTATAGTTGTAGAAAGTCATCCCAAAAAATACACTTTTGCAATTTTCGTATTTCAACGAACATTAGACCCAAACCAGTCTCTTAAGCCTCCATCATGTTATCAGAGGATAAGCGTCAATCAAAACATTTGGTGCTATTTTTGAGAAAGTTATTAAAATGTTTTTGAAGCTTAATGTAAAGTACCTTCAAAAATCAAAATATTGGTTTGAAACTCCCAAAGCGCTTAGTTCGTTCAAATCGTTCAAAGAATATCGATTTTGGAAAAAAGTGGTGGAACGGTTTAGGCGCTAGTTGATCACAGACGGACGGACAGACGGACAGAAGACTTGACTATTTTGCCATCAATCGATTTTTCAGTATCAAGAACCCACAAAACGGATTCTGGCTACACCATGTGTTAGAGCAAGTAATTTTCTCTAGTAGTTCCTCCTCTCCTGGATACCTTGTGAGGGAAACACGTGAATACTGTGCCGGAGTAGGGTCCGATTTAATTCTCACTTGCTTGTTTTTTGCGTTAGAGGTAGTAGTTTATTTGTAAGTTTTACCTGGCTTAAGATCTTGAATCACAGTGTGCATATCAACTTAAGTGTTCTCTGACGTCATTTTACTCCTCTTAAAATTGATTTTTGCACATTTGTCAAGACCAAACTTCATGCAGATGTCATTGCGTAAATCATTGACGACAGGCAGCCGTTGGAAGAGGATCACGGCCATCACTTCAAATCTTCCATCGAAAGCAAATGTGATGCTGGTCTTTCTTCACCATGGAGCTTGGAACCATGGAGCTGACTAGATATTGGGATCAAACTAATGAAACAGCAGAGAGAATAGCGAATTTCCCCTGCAAAAGTCCCCAGTTAATCTGCATACTTCTTGTCTACTACTTCCTTTCCGCTGTGTATTAGTTACGTGGTACTTCACGACTTCTTCTTACTAGCCTTGCAAAACTCAATACGTGTAGAATGAAATCGATAGATCTCCAGACTCTCCAATATCCAATTGTGTGGTATAGTGTCAAAGGTCTTCTGGTAGTCAATCCAAGTCATGCTCAAATTACGTTTTCGTTTGCTTACATCTTTCAAGAAGACTTTATTTCGTAGCAAGATATCCTTACAGCCATAGGAACCTTTACGACATCCTTTCTGTTCAACTGGCAGCAGGTGATTCTTCTCTCAGTGTCTGTACATTTTGTTAGCTGTAGCTGCAGTTATAACTTTGTACAATACTGGCAGACAAATAATTGGTTTGTAGTTCTTCGCCAAGGAACTGTCCCCGGCTTTGCGTAGCAAACACGTGATGCCGCGTCCGAGTCATTCCGGTGTTCCTTTGTGTTTTCTAAATTTTTTTTATTATTATTATTATTATTATTTTATTATTTTATTATTTTTCTCGCGAATAGGCCACTTGGACCACGCAGATTACGGCTCAGTATCATTTTATCACGTTGCAAGTCTTGCATGTAACTAATTAGGGGATCAGCATTAGACTGAATCCGATTTTATACCCCAGGGTTGTTAGTCCTGGGGGGATGGAAGATGATGATGATGATAATGAAGGATGAATGGACGGCACACACAAACAGACATACACAAACACACCCATGCCCGAGGCGGGACTCGAACCCGCGATCCTTCCGTCCGAGATCACCACGGCACTACTGCCTTAGCGGTCTCGGCTTTATCCGGACCGGCCTTATCCGGACCGGCTTTATTAAATTATTATTATTATTATTATTATTATTATTATTATTATCATCATCATCATCATCATCATCATCATCTATATTTACGAGTAAAGATGTTAGGTGTAGCTTAACACACAGACTGCCGTAGGAACCACATGCGTACCACGGTAATATTTTGTCTTAAGGCCGCCATATGCCACCATGTGATTCTCAGGTCGCTGGTGTCATTGGAGGTCGCTGGCAATGAAGCCCCTTCGTCTCGACACCCACTTGCGCACGCTATGCTTTTTTGTTAGTTATGTTATCGAGGTCGTTTCACAGATTACTCTGCGATAGTTGGTATTATTTCGAAAGTGACGTTGAGAACATTGATGGAAATGATGTTCATTACGAGACAATTATTCTGTAAAAGGCCGAGACCTCGCCCATTTAAGGGAAATGCGGTCCATTCACGTGATCAAGGTTCAACGCAGTGGCGATCTTTGCGTTAAACGCAAAATGTATCCCAAGTTGTCATGACTCGGCCATCAGATCTGTTGAGTTAGTCTGTTCTGACTGGTACGTCGCACCTTGCAGCACTATTTGATACTCATCTGCGTTAGTCTTACCACGGAAAATCCTTGGACCTTGATGCAAGGACCTTGGAAGATCTTTGTTCCTTGGAGATCCCTAAGCAGGATGTCAGCGCTGTCAAGAAATACGTTCTTTTGCAGTTGGTATTCTACACGCGTTTGAAGATCGGGTGTTTTGGCAGGTCTGTGGGTATAGCATCTGGAGAACCGCCATTATTGTCCGTATCCGGAAGAGATGGGAATTTTGGAGATCGCGAGCTTCCGTTCGTTTTCGACTTCTTGCTGACCAATTTGAGAACCTTCTGGGATGGCTACATCCTGTATTCATATCTCTTTCTCCTCTACGACAGCTGTATCTGAAAGGTTATGACACAACCAGTGATCTAACTAGATTTCGAAATCCCAGAGTATTTTAGTAGGCATTTTTAACCACCCTGGCGGGCTTCAGTATCAACCATTAAGTTACCTACAATCCATACTATTGTGATGCATTGGAAAATAATATTCACAAACTCGGATTAACTGTACAATATTTACATTCATTATCCATAAGAAAGCAACATCGTACTTTGTGTTACCCTAAGGTTACCCTTCTCGATTCGCTCAGCCGCAATCGAGTTCTATTTTCCCCCATCGAGGCAAGCGGCATCCAGTGAAAACA
Source organism: Teleogryllus oceanicus (assembly GCA_964035755.1). Classification (NCBI taxonomy): domain Eukaryota; kingdom Metazoa; phylum Arthropoda; class Insecta; order Orthoptera; family Gryllidae; genus Teleogryllus; species Teleogryllus oceanicus. The sequence goes on along the minus strand of CAXIVR010000006.1, from coordinate 64,919,111 downwards.
AAAGCCTTGCGCCGTCCCGCTCCTTGCCAGTGGAAGATGACCCCGTTCCATTGTCTGCGTCATATCGCTTCTGCGCTTCAGCGAAGCCTATCTCGAGAGTCATCGGCTGCTCTTTGCGCGGACTCGCGGCCGCGAGGGGGAGGTGCGCGGGCGGTGGGGGTCTCCGAAGAGAGCCGCGGAGGCTGCATTTGGCTCCGCTTTGTAGCCGCTCGTGGCGTCCCTACTTTTGCATCCTAGATATATATATGTAAAATAGGCCCTCCTTTTTTTTTAAATTTGTTCACCGTTGAGGCATTTGGGTATTCGAGAATTTCTGACATTTTACGAAAGTAAAATTATTGACTTACCACTCTTGTAAATAAGAAACATGGGGTGTCTATATCATGTTAGTTTTAGTATCCAAAATATTGACAACGAAAATACATTCACAATTTATGTTTCATTAGTTATGTGTAGCACACTTCCACTAATATGATCGTTGCTAATACGATCGTTGCAATTTCGTAAGTAACGTGAAATAGCAGTTATCATTATCTCCGCCCGAACGCCTCAATGGTAATTATGTAAATGTAAATATTTAAGTGGTTAGGCGAAAGAGCAGGCCTTACGGACTGAGCCTCGCCAGTAATAAAGACATTATTATTATTATTATTATTATTATTATTATTATTGTTGTTGTTGTTGTTGTTGTTGTTGTTTTTATTTTTTCATCCTATTGGCACTTTTGAATGAATTGCACAGATATACAGAATCAAAGCACAATAGATCTATTTTTTTAAAGGAATTTATAATACATTGTTTCCCATGAATTTCCGTACTATCCTTGTTGTTGAAATAACAACTGCCTTCTGCATGGGTTTGTACAGGTCTTCATTCAAACTCAGTTGCTTAAGGCCCCACATCAGACTCCTAGGGATGACTCCGGTGCTTGAAACAATTATCGGGATAATTATTATTATTATTATTATCATTATTATTATCATTGTTATTAGCATTGTTATTATCATTATTATTATTATTCTCATTATTGTTATTATTATCATTATTATTATTATTATCATTGTTATTATTATCATTGTTGTTGTTGTTGTGATTGTTAATGTTGCTGTGTGTTGCAGAGCCAGGCGATGCGCATCGTGCGCACGGTGGGGCAGGCGTTCGAGGTGTGCCACAAGCTGAGCGCGGGCGCGCCCGGCGCCGCGGGCTCCCCGGGCGAGCGCGACGGCGACGGCGACGAGGACAGCTCGAGCCGCGGGCCCCTCGACGGCGGCGACGCCGACGACCCCACGACGCCGCCGCCAGCGAGCGCGGCTCCCAGCGCGCCCGCAAAGGTAGGCACACGCACGAGCATCAACATCGGCTAGGGCGAACGGAGGATGGATGTTATTAGGCGATTAAAAGGGTTTTCAGAGAATAGGATGGAATGCCAACAGTGCAAGGGGTAAGGCTGCATGACGATACTCGAGAGTTAGAGGACAATGCAGAATCAAGTAGGGAGGGCTCATGAACTCTCGAGAAGGGTCCAATGAGAAATGTACGAAGCAAACAATCGAAAATAATTGTTGTTGTTTTTTTACGTAAAAATAAAGATATTGAAATTTTCAGTTCGTGCTGTTAATGAATTTTGAGATGTGTTAATAAAATCAATCTCTGTTGTGAAATTCCATTTAATTTTGACATCATCGGATATAATGAACCAAACATGTTAGTTCCCAGAAGTTCACTGTAACCGCAGCCGACTGAATACTTTTTGAAGGGATTTGAAACCAATTTTATTATCCATGTTTGCTCATATTTTCAGATAGAGTACATGTTTTAATGTGATTAACAACAGCTCACATATTTGCATGTTTCACCATTGTACTCCCCCTCTCCAGGTGTACTATTTTATAATTAAACTTATTTCCCGACTCCATTGCTACTTCTAATGTAGCTCAGGGGGAGTTTTCTGTGGTTTCTCTGATTAATACTAGGTGAATGCCGCAGCAGCAGCGTACCAAGAGGGCCAAGGACCGCCCACGATCTTTCCTTCTTCATCTTTGTCATCTTTCTCCTTACATCACACACGTGTAAATGCTGCACTACCAGTACCCTAGTCCCGATTGCGGCGGTGCCCCCATGACACATGGAGGATAAAGCACTGCAGCCGACGGAACGGGTGTGTTGGTCTCGGATGTCCCGTGTGAGCAGGGGAGGTAACCGGGGGTAATAACACCGCCACCTCCATGGATATAATATGCACTATACTTATGGGACTACTGACCTAAGTAATTGACGGCCCCCGCTCCATGTTGTAATCCCGAGGTGGGGAATACATCCGCGTTTTAAGCGCAATTAAGATCCCTCGATCTTTGGTCGCGCAGAAATGTTGCCCTTTCTCCAACTGCCCCTCTTTGCTGGCACTCGTGAGTCTTTCACTTCATGTCTTCGTCTACCAACGTCACTTCCAGCTACGCTTTTCCCACTCCCTGCACTACGCCTGCTGGTGCTGGACGACCAACGCCCCCACATTCACGGTCTAGTTGCTTGTTCCTGTGCCCCTTGTAACTATTAGAGGGCACATTTTTTCACCAAATGCCCGGCAATTTCATTGGTCGAAAATCGCCTAACTTATGTCATACAGTTGATCATATCTTGGATAAACACCAAGTTGCTCTATCTATTTACATATATTTGTAGCTACCACTTCCTTGAGTCATTATGGAATGTCTATAGCAGTTCGTGTAGGTTCTCTCTCTTGTGTGTGTGTGTGTGTGTGTGTGTGTGTGTGTGTGTGTGTGTGTGTGTGTGTGTGCGTGTGTGCGTGTGTGCGTGTGCGTGTGTGCGTGTGTGCGTGTGTGTTATATTGTGAATTCCTTCGATGTACATTTAACATAATCAATTTCTATTACATTTCAACAGCGTAGATTTAAGCAATAGCACTTTTATTTAAAATATACTGTTTTTTCTTTACGAATTTACTGACAGTATGAAAATTAATTAACCATTAAAAACTATGGTAACTAATGTTTTTTATAAGAAACTATACGTAATATGTTTTTTGAAAAATATTCTATGATCAGGGCACTTATCAGTTATATACTGATTTGAAATCTCGTACGCTTGGGAAGCTCAGTAAAGTGTTGTTTTTTTTCGAGGGGGCTACATTATATTTATTGCTGATATGTAAAGTTGTTTTGAGATTAAATTCATGCTATATATATATATATATATATATATATATATATATATATATATATATATATATATATATATATATATATATAAGTATCGTTATATGTAATTGATATTACCCGATATGGTGAGCAAAAAAGCCAGTTAATGATAAGTAGCTTTGCAAATTAGCCTGCAACAATTAAGGTTAGATATTACTACCTACGCAATGTTCTCCATAATTTTAGTATGACTTGTATTACTAATTGAGTTAATTGATTTTTGAAGAGTTTTCTTTCAAAATCAGTCCATTCCATTACTTCCAAAATTGAATTTATTTGAATGCTTGTCTTGTCTAAAGGGTACTTCCTAACTTCCCAAAGGTGTTTAGTTAAAATGCAGCTTATTCCCATGTAAAACATGTCGCAAATATAGCCTGTTCCTATCATATCGTGTGTGGACGCGAGAATTTTTTCTAGTAAAATCTTCACAGAAGGAATGAGTTGTTTTGATAATAAACGACTTTCAATAGTTTTCCATAATGCAGTATAAAACTTTCAAACTCCTAAACTAGCCATTCCAGTCCCAAGGTAATCATTCAATTATTACATAGGAAGTCTCAGAATAAAGTTCTAGGGCGTGGAGAGGTGATGGTCATTTCTTGCCAAGAAACATATATTGGGAAATTACATTTAACGGAGTTAGACAGCCTTTGTATGTTAAGCACTTGTGCGTGAGCGGTTGCCTACAGCCGATGGCAAATGTCACAAGCGCAACTCCGGGTGTTGAAATTTCCCGTTACTGGTTCATCGACAATACGCCAACATGTTCAACCCCTATGCATTCCCAAAAAGTTTATAACATTTATTCTCAGACATCCTGTGTATTCAAATGTCTTTATGAGAAAAGTTGCATGAAGATGTAACAAGTAAATCGGAATTTTGCAGCTTTAGCAAACTAGGACGAAACTTCAGACATTGTGATTCGTAAAATGGCAGTTTATTTCTTTCAAAATTAAAACGCTATTACGCTAGCTTTTAATACCCTTACGCTTATCTTATTAAACGACTGGCTAAAGGAAGCAGTGCTACTTACGGTTTCCTTTGAATGACTTAAAATACGGTTTGCGTAAATCATTTAATACCAGTAAACATCGCTGAGCTTTTGTTTATATTGGCAGATAGGCATCTTCAAGCTGCAGTAAACATTTAGTTTTCCATTAGACTTGTTGAGTGTCGTACTATTCTATTGGTGCCGTTCCTATGCACTGCTTTTGTGAGCGAATAAGTCGAAGGCTGTTGATCATATCTACGGAATGAATGTGTTTGCCACAAATGAACAGTTGCTCTTTAGACTGAATGACAAAGGATTGATAATAGGTGATTGACAAATTGTATCCGATTATTTAATTAATGAATGTATCTGAAAATAAACTGTTACTTAAGGATTGTTTCGTTGCTAGAATATTTTATATCACTTTATTATCATTGTCTTTACGCAATCCAATTCTATTTTATTCTTCGATTGTTACTTTCTCAGATTAGAGATGCATATACTATTCTTTCAATTAATAATTTGTTTAGTTTCAGTTGTATTAGGACAAATTCATCGTGTAATATGTGAATAAGTAAGAAATATTTAGATTTCATATCTAAATTTTATTTTACTTTCATTGAGGTAAAATACCTTGTAGTCTTAATGACACGACATGAATCGTCAAATTACGTGAAAGTTGAACCAAAGCAATTCCTTTCAAATTTTGTTTCATTTTTATTATTTCAATTATTCTATTCTCAATGCCGGCTGAAGTAATAGAATATCAATGGTGCATATATTTTTGTATTGATTTACCTCACTCGTGTCCGGGCTTTCTTGATGCATGAAATGTTAATACAGAGGTATTCCAGACATTAACATAAGTTAGTCTCAAAACTGACCATGCAAATACATGTCTATCATGATCTACACGAAAAACTGGCTTGCCACTTATTCTTGAACTCATAGTATCTTCCTTCCTTTAAAAAGGTTTCGTTCTCCATTTCAGCAATCAAGGCTGACCTTTCACTGTGTCCGTATCATGCAGATTTTATTGGCGACTGTTTTAGTAAAAGGTCAGTGGAATGCAATCGAGGCAAGACGTTCAGAAGCTCCCGTAGAAATGCTGATCGCCTGTTAGGTATTCCCTTCCACAGAGTTAAATAAAAACATAATATTGGCATAGACTACATATAATTCTTCATTCGAAATATGGAATATAATTGTTAATACACTAACACAATTATTTATGAAGTTGTCTGTTATTGCCTGAAGTTGTGCTAATCTATATACACAGGAAACAAGGAAGTTCGAACTCGCCTTCTGCGTACGAGTCTGCCCCCATCTCGATCAGGTTTTTCGTCCAGTTTCCGTGATCCATTGAGCAAATGCTGAGATGGCCCCTTGTTTTGCTTCTGGACATAAATGTAACTTCATTTTCTGTGCACGTCTTCTAGAATTCAGTGGGAAATACAATTATTCAAATTATCGTTTCCATGTTGTCGCGGCAGGAAGTAATAAGAGCCAAAATGTATTGCTTATTTATCCTTGAAAATAGATTTTATTACATGGGAGTTTTTTTGTTGTTTTTTTTCTCCCTTTCAAAATTTAAAATTTATTGCTTATTTATCCTTCAAAATAGATTTTACTACATGGGAGTTTTTTTTTCTCCCTTTCAAAATTTAAGTAGTATATGACTTAGTGTAGGGATCACAGAATTTTGAAAATGTGCACACAATTCACTTTTCCCCATAGCACGTCATACGCAGATTTTAACTGTTTTTTGACATTTTAAAATAAATAAATAAATAAATAAATAAATAAATAAATAAACTAAGTTTGCTTCTGTTAGCGGTCAAGAAAAAATCGCTTTTGCGAAGGCTCTAGAAGATGGATTGCGTCTGGAATACATACTAACAAACTCTTCCCTCGCAACTGTTTTAATTCAGATTGATCGGTATCACACTTTGACTGAGAATTGGCCTCACTTTCACCTCTTATGATCTTCGTTGCATGCATAACATAAGAGAGCTATCCATGCCCTCGAAAACCATGAATTTCAGGAAATAGAATGTCCTTATTGTCGTTTATAATGATCCCAACGTTCATCTTGTTCTGTGAAATTGAAAGTTAGTGTCTTAGCACTGCTTGTTCGCCATTTGCAACCCGTCCCATGTTGTATGTGTGTCGCTACATAGTGACACGTCTTTTAGAAGAAAATGTAAGATTACCTCTTTCCAGAGATAAAGTGGACCGAAGTAAGAGAGTATTACGGATTGTATAGCATTTGTTTGAAACCATTTGTTTTTTATCCAAAATCTTGCAATTCTCAGAATATAAACTAAAAAATTGAATTAATCTACAAATATATGTATATGTATGTTTTGTGTATGTATGAAATGAAAATTGTCAACATTGGTTTGAGTAGAAACTGGGAGGACACTTGTTTCGACACAATGTCGAATTATCTAGATTTCTGTGCTTTAGTTTTAAATGAAATAGGTTGTGTGTTTTATGCTGATTGGGAGGTCACGCGTTCGATGAAAGCGAGTGCCACTTTATTGTAGGGTTTATTAAAATCGGCGAGTTTGCGGCGCATGCCGGAATCGAATTCGTAAGCAGACTGCTGTGACCAATGGTTTTCCTGATCCCTTTCAGACGAATGCTGGAGTAGCTCTCTAAGACACGGGTCAAGGCGCGCATGCGCTCCTTTCCTCTCCATCCAATCCAATCCAATCCATCCCTATCCTTCGGGCTGAGCGAGCCCCTATCCTCTTTGAGCCCAACGCATGGATTCAGATAACCTCTGCCGACACACTAAATGTGACCCGTGGTGAGGAAAACGATAAGTGAATGCTGTGCACGCTATAAAAAGTCTGGCTGCTCAGGGCAATAGTCGTTGCTACTGCAGCGCCTCTGACCGGGAGGTCTTAGGGTTTCATTCATTTCGACGCTCGCTACATATCGAGGTAAATTCAGCCGCAGTCTGGAGGAGAAACCTGTCTGCTCTGATCGGTATTTTTCCGTGGTTTCTCCGACAACACCAGACGAATGCCGGAGCCTCTAACAACTGGGCCGAAGACCGGGCGCAATCTTCCTTCCTCTTTCCTCTTCTCTCTCTCTCTCTCTCTCTCTCTCTCTCTCTCTCTCTCTCTCTCTCTCTCTCTCTCTCTCTCACACACACACACACACACACACACACACACACACACACGCGCGCGCGCGTGTACCTACACTACACTACAACACTGCCGGGAGGCGGTCGTAGCTTAGAGTTTGCCCCAGCTGGAACAGTGCTTCGCTGGTGGGAGATACCTGGTTGGGAAACGCCGACAGGCTGAAGTGAAGGTCGGCACTGGCTCGAACGTTCTAGTGGGGGACGAATACACCCAATTCCCGCGATACAACATTCTCTACACGTACAGGACCAGAGCCTAACAAATCCATAGTGCCCTAACAAATAGGCCACGGACCGCGCGCGATCTTCCCTTCTTCTTCCTTGTCCTCTCCCCTTACACATTGACACTAACATGCACTATACTACCACTCATGCCGGGAGACCGGTCGGGAGCTTACAGCTTGTCCCGGCTGGGGCAGTGCACCGCTGGTGGGTGATACCGGATTGGGGAAAATCCTGCTAGCCGATGGTAGGTCAGCACTGTATCTCGCCATACAGCAGGGGAAGTCCAGCGCCATCTCCCGAGCAAAACCACGCCCTACACGTACGGGACTAAGGACCACAGCAGTTGACACGTCCGGAATCACTAACAAAGAAACAACCAATCAAACTTTTGGAGCTGGACAATAATTCCGCGCGTGTCGCGCCCGCCGGGTGAAGTAACGCTGATGCGAGAGCGGCGTAAGTGACGGTGTCGGCCTAAGCGACGAAGGTGGTCTGGGCGAGCCGGAAGTGCGTGGCTGTTGGCAAGGGGCCAGGCGAGGACGGCCAAGAGGCAAGTGAGTTCGTGTAAGTGGCGGTGTCGGCGCCCGGCGCGTCCGGGGCCGGCTCCGCGGCGAGGCATGCAAATAGCGGGCCGGGGCCGTATTGACCAGGGTTATGGCGCCATAAAGCGACTGACCCGTGGCTCGGGACGCACGCTCCGCCGTCGCCCTCTCCCGCCCATCTAATTGCCGCGCCTCCTCGTGCCGACACGCACGCCCATCTCTCCTTCGGCCAGCACGTGCCGATCCGCCCGCCCCGCCAGCCGTAAATCCACCCCATTGCGGAGCCGAGAGGAGACCGCGAAAGACCCGCGCTGCGCTGGGACACACCTGCGTGGGGGCGTGGTTCATGTTGCTGCGTTCTTTGGAGCGCACGCCGCCCCTCCCTCCTTCGAGATGTTTGTATTCAAAGGGTTAGTCAGGAAAAAGAATGTTTGCAACCTTTAATGATGATAAAGTGCGAAGCGCGAAAATTGTGTAGCTGCAGGCACAAGGGTACCTTTAATCTCAGATTAATCGCATTCTGTTATCATGCTTTGTTTGGATGCCATTTCCATTAACGTAGATTGGTGAGTTCATCACATCATCCAAATAAATGTAAAGAGATTGTATGCTTATTTTTGTATGTTTTGTATGTTGTATGTATTTTTGTATGTATGTTTTTACACAGACTTCTTAAATTGCGAGTTCCATTATACCAATTTATACTGTCTTATTGTAACTTTGATATCATTCAATGAAACTTATTGCGAGTGATTTATGTTTGTTATATTGATTAGGAAGTAAGCAAATATTTTTATTCTGGGGTTCCTGACCGAAAAACTGAGAGAATATGTTTTACGCCCGACACACGTAAATTTCAGGCGCTTACAAAGTTAGCGAAACGGCACCGAACATCGTTGAGAATAATTTGCAACTCGAGCCCACATTTAATGTATTTCATGTGAACAATTAGAATAAAACGAATAGGGCATTTCACAATCACATTTAGTTTCAGATTTATTCCAAATATTATTAAATTGAGATGCGCTAATACGTGCTACATGTGCCAATATGTGCATATGCTATCGGTCATCTAATGCTCCATTTCAGGAGAAATGTTTTACAATGCAACTTATCCACATCCACGAATTGCTGTCCTGAAATAAGCTGGATGTTCATTTCAGACATTTATTTATACGTTTATTGCTTTCTTTTGTATGTATTATTGTGTAAATCAATAGGCTTTTCTTCCCCAAAAATTTGTAATTATTTTTGTCACATTAAATAATTGATTTTCCTAATCTAAATACACCTATTGCAAGTAGCTACCACAAATGTTAGCACTTGAAGAACATTCATTTTTGTACTTTTCTCTGATGATTGTATTCTTTCTGGATTCATGCCTTCCTTTCAAATGTAGCAAATTTATTATTTATTTATTTAGAAATTTCCATTTCTTTCTACTTAATTTCCTTCTTTTCCTCAATTGCGTTGATTGAACAAGCCAAATTTGCTTGATGAGAGAACAACTTATTCCTCTGAAATTCATTCTCCTATCTGAAGTCAACGTAATTTAGAAAGTCAACCTAAACTATATTTTGATGAGGGATGTTTACGTTATTCACAAGCCGACTGAGACACGTTGTAAAATTTTGTGCATGTGATACACTGGAACAAAATTAAGAGAAAAAAAACGTTGGTAAAAAAAGAACTGGCATATGCTGAACAACGTCATCTGCATCAACAGGTTCAGAATCTCATTCTCTCGATTGGGTTCCTCTCCCAAGAAACCACTGCTTTAAATTAAAATGGGTGCATGGAAACTGAAATGTCTAATTAATGGTTGGTGTGAGAGTATGTGATATGACTTTTTGAATAAGACTATAAAATAGTTCGTTGATATTGAGCGAGAGCCTTCATTTATTGGTATTCACAAGTAAAAAACTCTTTCGTCACGTAAAAGAACACAGGGCAATTCTGGAATTCACCTTGATCTTTAAATAATTCAATGTTACAGATTCTAGCTTTTTTTCACCTGTACGCTAATGAAGCTGATGATCCGTTTTATTGCGATCTCTGGTGTCATGTCTTCGTGATGATATTCAGGGACGAAAATCTATCTCCGTGCATGCAAAGTGCTGCATATTCCTACTCGCCATTTCAGTATAAAATGATAATGACTGACCACAACTAGTGCAGGAATGAAATGTCATTAAATAAACATTATTTACGTTTTCATAATTTACTATGTGAATTTGCGTGCGTTTCAGTTAACGTAATAATAATGGTGTATTTTTTTCACTGTTCAAACGACCATTGTCATTTGCTTCAAAAATGAGCTCGCTCCGTGCCTTTCGCAGAGTCCTCCTCCTTGGCTCTTCTCCGTACTCTTACGAAACTCTTGCATTTTATTTTTATAGCCAACGTTAAATTTGGCAGATAGTGGCCTCGCTCAGCCTACGCATTATTAGTATAAAATGTAACTTGCGAAACAAATGGCCCGGCGTCGCATTGTCTGCCAAAAAATGTATGGATTCGAGAAATGTCGAATTTCTAGGTGAATGTAAATTACTTTTCACGTAAACCATGCTGTAGGTTTCAGACATTTTATTTAAAAAACGTTATGTCTATGTCTCTGAGTGACTTCGTTTTTATTTGCTAGGTTGCCATGTAAAAAACATTGGTTGCGAGACCTGTTAATTTGCTTTAATTACGTGCGAAGGAAGTATGAGATATTATTTCAGAAGCTCATAACGCGAATCAATTTACAAACTATGCCTTCTATAGTAAGTAGGTATGAAAAGGAAAGAGAAATGTGGAACTTTCCTGGAGAAGGCTTTGCAATTTCGTCGGCCACAATAGGTATGACCAATCCTTAAACTATACAAATTTAAGACCCGAAGCGTATCACACATTAATTAGTTAATAATTAATATAAATTGTGATATGTACATTATATAATTGAATAATGTTATAATTATTTATGTTATAAAAGTAATTATTAACTCCAGCAAGCGTGCTATCACAAAAAAAAAACTATAAGAAAATTATTATCAATTAAATCAATTTAATGTGTTTAAAGTTTTATGAGTTTATATATTAATAATTTTATTGGATACAATTATGTAATTTTGGGTTTACGAACATCAAAGTCGCCAAAAGTTTACTCTTTAATTCCGGAGGTATCGAAATGCCGTTTCGCGACGTTTCATCAAGTTTCACTATCGTTTCGCAAAAGTACATTTCGTTTGGAGTTCAAAATCTCAAATTTGTTTTCTGTCGTGAAATTTTTTCTTCTCGCGATAGTAGTCTACATGCATGCCAGATAATGCGCATATCTACTTTCTTCGCTGTTGTAGAGTTAATATAATTTTCTAATGTATTTCGGAGACATTCAAAAGCCAGGTACTGTTGATTAACACATTTTACTTTTTTTAATAACCTAGTTTGTTTTACTTCCACGCTGAGGACCCTCACGTATTTTATCTCGTTGATGCAATGACTGTTTTCAAAAACTTCCAACATCATCCCCTTTTATCGTCCGCAGCCCGTCGCGCGTTGCCCGCTTGGAAGGACATCTCCCACAATTCCCTGGGGCGCCCCTCCGCTCCCCTCCCCCCCCTCCCCACGCTCCCGCTCCAACCTTCCTGTACTTCTTCCCTCTCTTCTCTTCCTTCCCCCCCTTTTTTTTTTCCTTTCCCCTCTCTCTCTTTCTTTTTTCCTCCCCTTCCTCCCTTTCTTCTTCCCCTCTTTTTCCCTCCTTGTGTTCTTTTCGCTCTTTCTCTCTTCCTCCGATTCCCCTCCTTCCCCTTCTCAGTGCCCAGCCGACTGTGACCGGGAGCGGTGGCTCAGGGCATCAACTGATGGCACTGCACTGCAGTGACTGGGAGGTCTTAGGCAGAATTTTCGACATTAGCTTATCGGCTAGGTGGAATTCAGTCAGTGTGGAGGAGAATTCTAGAGGCCGGCTGCTCTGATCGGTAGTTTTCCGTGTTTTTTTCGATCAACACCGGGCGAATGCCGGAGCAGCACCCTACCAAACGGGCCACGGACCGCGCGCGATCTTTCCTTCCTCTTCCTTGTCCTGTCCTATCCTCTCCTCTTACACACACACAACATGCACTACACTACCACGTATTCCGGGAGACCGGTCGGGAGCTTAGAGCTTGTGCTGGTTGGGGCGGTGCCCCGCTGGCGGGAGATACCTGGTTGAGGGAAACCCCGATAGCCGACGGTAGGTCGGTGCCGGATCTCGCCATCAATCGCGAGAAGATCACCGCCACCTCCCGAGGAAAATCACTCCACTTACGGAACTAATGGCCTCAGTAGTTGACGCGCCCGGAATCACTAACAACTAACCAAGCATCTTGGCTTGTCCTCCCGGTGCTGCTCCACTCTCCGTCACCACAATGCCGCTTTCACCCGCTCGCCGCGCGCCGGGGCCACGGGGTTGCCTCGAGGACTTGCCTCGGCCCCAAGCATTGGCATGCTCACCCCCGCTCTCGCCGTTAGCACAGGGGAAATGTGGAGGTCAGTGGAAATATCTCGCCACAAATCTTCAAACGTCAGTCTCCGCAGTCTTAAATTGTCGCGATGCCTCTTCCGTTGAATATCAGAATAAATGTTGCAAACTTCTAGCGCATGTACAGGGTCGAAAATGATCACTTTTTGCCAGTAAGTTGTGTTGCAAAATGACACGATCCAATGGCGCAACTTTTTGTCAATAATTTTTTAACAAAAATATTATTGGCATAACGAAAAATGAATTGTTGAGATAATCTACTGAATATACACAAATTATTTCATTTTATTTTTCTAACAAAATTGAAAATAATAATATGGTTGTTGCAAAATAATAAGACCCATTCATTTCAGTGTCAAATAACTGACCTATTTCTCTTAACAACATTCAAAAGCCTAGATTGAAGCATTGATTGACTTACTCACTTCCCAGCTTCAAAAAGTTATTAATTACACTAGATGGTCTTCCGAGCTTTCTTGTAATTTCTCGGGAAGATAATACCTCTTTCTTAGGTCATTAATAAGCCCTTTCTCGAACCCTGTCGAGGCACTTCTGACCCAATTCTCATCAACTTGTCACTGTCACATCAACAGCGTAACTGATAACACAATATTTACTATATTTGCAAGGATAACGCAAGATTTGCGTAAATACTCCAAAGTCGTAAAATATGGTTTTAAAAACAAAATCGTGTCATTTTGTAACTCTCATTTCTTAATAATGGCGATCTTCTTGTTTTAAATATTATTTACTGGCGTAAATTAATTTTTAAAGATATTATTTGGCCGTCAATTCAATGGTATGGGTAGTTACAGAGCAAGAAATGCTATTTTGAAAGTGGACGCTAAAAACACAGAGGTCTTATCATTTTGCAACACGCATTAGTGGGAAATTTCATTTCACTGAGTTACACATACGATACTCGTATATCCCCTAAAAGTCAGGCGTAGGTGTTGGGAAGGGATCGTAGACAGTGATATGTAGGTGCGGAGCACGTGTGTATACGCGTCTGCCTAATATTCACTGGCAAATGCCATATGTGTAACTCTGTTGTATGAAATTTGCCACCGCAGGCAAAATGATTAGCATTCGATCCCTCTGCATATAACACTTAATCTGAAATACCGTACTGTATTTGATCCTCTGAAAACCTAGACGAAGATTTGGGCATTTTCTTCCTTCGTCATTATTTATTCATTTTTAAGCCTAACTTTTCTCCTTCCTCTCCTCCTTCCCCCTCTTGCTACGTGTTGCCCCTTCAACCATACCTTCTCCCCGTTTCATGTCGCTCGTTTCCTCCCCAAAGAGGTGATTTGCCAGAGGTTAGGGCCCTCTTGCTGCGCCTCCGCCAGAGCAGAGGGTGAATAAAGTTGCGGAGCCGAATGTCAATTGTTACCGCTTCCTCCCTGTTGACAGATTCCCGACGTTGTGTAATCGCCCTATTCAGGCAACGTAATAGCGGTGTAGATGTGGTTTCGGAAGTATTCGAAGGGAGTTTCATACACTTCCTGAGATTCATAGTTGGAAACATCTTCCGCTTGGAACGCAGATGCAACAAGTCCCAAAAGTTTCACTTGGAGATTCTAAAGCACAATTTAATGTTTTGAGTCCATCCGTTTGATTTAGATGCTTTGATAAATCGACAGAAATTGAATGTGCTCAAATAAATTGACTCTTTCGCAAAATTACTTTCTATTCACGAGATCTGTCGGCAGTTGTCCTACGGTTCTTGCGTATTGAAGGTTTTGCATTGTTTCCTTATTGATCTGCCTGAAATGATTCTGAAGCCGGCAATAGTTTAAAGTAACGTAATTCCCATCACATTTCAGCAAATAAATTTCCTCCTCTACACAGATGATCTCCTTGACCAAGCCCATATCAAATTCATTGATTTCGGGGGAACAGCAACGTCAAATATGAACGCATTTCTTACCGACCGAAATACTTCGATGAACGTATGTATTAGTATATGCAGCTGTGATTCGGAAATTCAAAAGTATCATCGATCTCAGTCATTATTCGTCTCACTTCAACAAAGAAATTAAATGAGCGATTTGTTCACAATGACATTTGCCAAATTGACATTTTAATTCAGAATGTTGATTTACAAGAGGACGCTTTCACGATTTTGCAAAAACACTGAAAGAATTGTCTGACAGCAAAAAATTAAAGATGAGAGAAGTTGAACTTTGCAGATATACAAACATACTAAATGAGTTTACAGTATAGTAGCTGTAGTTCAGTTGTAACAGTTATAAAGTAGCAAATGAAAAACTTGAGGTTTTATATTACAAAATATATTCAATATATTATATTCAAAGCAGGTATCTTTCTTATTACAGCAGACGTCTTTTAAGTGCTTTCATATTCGTCTTCGTCACTTGTGTCGTTCGAATTGAGGCACATCATTGGCTTGATCACAATTCAATTTACTTGATTATTAAATCCTAAAACAACTTGTTATTTAAGTAAGTTAAGAATACCTATTCTACACAAAGGGCGACTGTTTTCCGCTTTTGATCGATTAATAATTTTTATGTAGTAATTATATACGATACATTATTTTGTAGGTCTCTGACGTTTTTTTTTTTATTTGTTGCGTCGTTGTTGACGCAACGCGTCTCTTAACACTTGTTGAGCGTTGAGCGTTTTTGTTGGAGTAATCCTTCGTTACCAAGTAATTGCTATCATTACTGTTAGAGTAATTACTGTATTTGTCGAGTCTCGTCACGTCGCAGTCAGTTTTTGGCCAGGGGCTCGACGCCGTTAGATCCCGGGGTTCCTAGCCGGTCACCCAACCAAGAACCTGCGAGTCTCGAATTCGCTTAACCTTCGTGACTTCACGGAGCGTAGTAAACGAATTCGGCTAGCACCGCCGGCCTTTACCTTTGGGTTCAGCCTTTGCGCGAAAAAAGAAAGAAAATGGTTCCTATTGATGCCTTCTGTCTATCGACCATAATGCATTTCCTCAGCATCAGGAAAGGCGCTTAAATAGATTGACATATTGTGCGCAATGAAGGCGACGACCAACTACCAAACTTCGTCGTGTGCTGTTAATAGCATCTCAACGTTTGTGCTCCGTTCCTATTAACGCAAAGAATTTTCAAACTTTCATTTCGCTAACGAAAGGTCTTTTATTTTAAGAGCTTTGGTTCAATTTGAGAACTCTAGATGAAATTATATTTAAACATTCAAAGAATTCAGTTTTAAAAGTTTTGTCCCAGTGAAATCTCTTCGTGGACCCTTTTGCCACTTTACAACCTGTGGCAATGCTTCGATGTAATTATCTACTTTCCTTGTTGTTATGACGATCGTTTTGTATTTAATATTGGCTTGAAGAAACGAAGGCACTTCAAAACCTTTAGAATACAACAATAATACACACGCCCTCGTGGTATATGTAACAGTTATGTAGTATTATAATACTGCAACTTGTATCCTGCTAATTAACAGTTCAGCGGCCTCTTGAACCTCTTCACAAAACGAACCGCGGGAGATTCGGAAACCCTACATATCTTCAGTTTAGGAAACTTTAAAAAGACAGTGGACCCTATGCCATACAATTCAGTATACATACAGTGTCTTCATCCATACATACTGGGTTTTATTCTTTACCTTTACACAAAAAAAGGTTAAAACAAACATGTAGAGTGGGTTTTGAGAAACGTTTTATTTATTTGTGACAAATTGTCTCGATTTCACTCAAAATTATTGGAAAAATTGATATAAATTGAAAAGTATACATGAAATGACATAAAGATATTGAAATCTTATTATTAAAAAAACATTGAATTCAAAAAAATTATATTTTTAATAATGTAGGAGTGTTGAAAAAAGTTTAACATTTTCAACTTTGGAACTTTTAGAGGTGAAATCTCACCAATGTCATATTTTTAAGTTAATTTTTTTCTGTATAAGCAAAAAGAGAAAAAGAAAGAAAAAATGCATGCCGTATTTGAGAAAATTTTGAAAATGTCATAAGGACTTTGTCTGAAATCCCCCCAAAAGTAAATGATCATGATCAGCTTCAAATTCGATGGGTCGTGAGTTCAGTCAGATCGATTTGGAAATATCAGTTTTGGTTAAAATCTTTTCCACGGAGCATTAGACGTTTTGAAAAAAAAAGTTTTTATTATCAGTGACGTCCAAAACGTATTTTCATCAAATTCTTAACATAATTGTTTTTGCAGAATTACAATCGTTCCTCTTCTATTCTACCTATTCCAGAAAATAAAATCTATTGTAGAATAGAGAATGAATGGATTTGAGTTGAATGTTTTACCTTATCAGGTGCTTATTATACTTTTGATCCGCTGTGTACAAGACGTGATAAAGAGAAGCCGTCGATGCCTTTTCAGATCTTCACAATATTGCATTATTGGGCGTAGGTCTCTTTCAGAAGACTCTGCCTTTGTTCTCTTTCCTCAGTAAAGTTTGCAATTTCATATATAGCCAGACTGTTCCACTAGTGAAATTAACACTAATGATCTTGAACAATACTTCTGGAATCCACCAATCAAGAAGCGTATCACCTCTTTCCCCAAAAAATGATTGAATGAATGAATAAAAAAAAGAAATCGTTTCTCTTATCATCTCCTCCCTGCTGGCCTGGCTACTTTGAAAGAACAAAATGCTCAGACACGTTCACGAAACTGCTGTTTACTTAAACACACTAATTAATGCACGTATATAGTAATGATCATTAACCAGGTCGGGCCCCGTGACGAATGGTATCTAGTGGAAATAACTGAAGGAATCGTTGCGTTGACTAATTGAGTAATATTTACTAAACACATTGCGGTGAAAATAATTAAACGAATAGTTGCTTTTCGTAAGTTACTAAATGCTGCTGAGTAATCCTTATGAAATAGAAACGTAATTCTTTCTTTCAATCCCTTCAGGCAGGTAGCGATGGGGGTTCCGGAGCGGTCACCCATCCAATGGCCCCGTGGGCTCGTGCTTCCTTAACCTCGGTCACGTGACACTCCCTAACCAAGCAGAACAGTTGCGGACGCTGCTGAAAACGTTGGGCTAACGACGTCATTTGTACCGTTCGTTTAGAATGTAACACTCAAATATTTAAAACGAATAAGAACTTAACACGCCAATTGTATAGCGTTTAATACTATAAACAGCGTTGATTTCTTACAATTCACAGGGGCTCTATAACCATTCGAAATGGTCAGATTGCCGAGAACGCGCTCATACTAAGCAGTGTTTGGTGATGATGACATGGAACGTAATCTCTCCGAATGATTTTATCTACGAAACAAGTATTTATTTATTTATTTATTTATTTATTTGCGTCAAAAACAGTTAAAAACTGCGTATGACGTGCTATGGGAAAAGTGAATTGTGTGCACATTTTCAAAATTCTGCGATCTCTACACCAAGTCATATACTACTTAAATTTTGAATTTTTGAAAGGAGAAAAAAACAAAAACTCCCATGTAATAAAACCTATTTTCAAGGAAAATAAGCAATAAATTTTGGCTCTTATTACTTCCTGCCGCGACAACATGGAAACGATAATTTGAATAAATGTATTTACCACTGAATTCTAGAAGACGTGCACAGAAATGAAATTACATTTATGTCCAGAAGCAAAACAATGTTAAAATTAATATTACTTTTTGTGATGCTCAGTATAGTCTCTAATTGTGGAAACTGGACGAAAAACCTGATCGAGATGGGGGTCATTGACCCGGAAGCTGTAGTACAATAGTTGTTACAGGTTGTTTATACTCATTTATACAGTCCAAATGGTAAATAATGCATTATGTATCATTGTTAAAATTAATGTTACTTTTCTTGTGATGCTCAGTATAGTCTCTAATTGTATAGAAACAGTTATGCAGCAGAAACGATTTCACTTGGGATTTAAACTTTTCTATTGAATTTAATCGTTTAATGTCATCTGGCAAAGTGTTGTAAAATAATGTACATGTATTGTATGTGAATTTTTTGTAATGAGCTGTTGATACTGTCACCTGATGAATATGATTTCTACGTCGAGTGTTATAGTAATAGACTTCGGCATTTTCTGAAAATATATTCCCGCCCTTGAGCAAGTCATTTTTACAAAACCACTGATTCGTAAATAAAAGACACGGTAATGGTAAAATTCCTAGATTAATGAAGAGAGGCTTACATGAATCACGTGGGTGGGATTTGGTTATTATTCGTACAATTCGTTTTTGTAATCTAAAAGTCTCGGAGCTATAAGATGTATTTCCCCAGAATATTATGCCATATCTCAGGCGGGAATGAACATTCGCGAAGTATACACAACGAGCAGTATGAAGGCTGACTGAATTTGCAAGAATTCTGAACGCGTAGCATAATGAACTTAATTTTGTGTTCAATTCATTTAAATGGACGTTCCATTTAAGGTTTGACTGAATTGAGAGACCTAAAAATTTTGTTACCTTAACATCAGTCAATGGTACATTGTTCATTTTCAATGGAGCACAGAATTGTTTATTTGAAATAGAAAACTGCATTAAAACCGTTTTCTTTTCGTTTACTATTAATTTGTTATTTCGGAACCAATTTGAAACATCTGATATTGTACTATTTACGGTTTCTTTATTGCAAAGGATGTTCGTATCATCCGCAAAGAGAACCGTTCTTCCGTTTCGAATCGTCGAGGGCATATCGTTTACGTAAAGTAGGAACAGAGTAGGGCCTAAAATCGATCCTTGAGGAACTCCACATGCAACGGACAAAGAGTCGGAAAGGTGCGTACGTAATGTTCCATCATTCCAGTAAGGTATTTCAACTCTCTGAGATCGTTGTTTAAGGTACGAACATAACCAATCTAGAGCAATACCACGAATTCCATATGAAGGTAATTTGGAAAGTAAAATGTCATGATCAATGACGTCAAAAGCTTTTGAGAGATCTAAAAATAATCCAATAGGTGCCTCGTTTTGATCCAATGATGAGGCGACATCTTTAAGAAAAGAAAATATAGCTGTTTCCGTTGATTTTGATTTTCTAAATCCATGTTGGCAATCTGAAAGCGCGTCGTGTTTAGTGAGAAAGGTTTCCATTCGTACGTAAAAAGTCTCTCTAATATTTTTGAAAAAACTGATAGAAGAGAAATGGGCCGATAATTTTGAATTTCATTTGTGTTGCCTTTTTGAAAAGCGGCTTAATTTTAGCTGTTTTGAAAATATCTGGAAACGTTCCAGTGCATAAAGATGCATTAAATATGTGAGTTAACGGGTGTATAATGGCATACGCACAAGTCTTTAACAAAGAATCCGGGAATTCATCTAAACCGGACGAATATTTATTTTTAGTTTACCGATTATTTTGAGAATTTCATAGGAAGAAGTTTCGGAAACGAACATTGTGTCTAAAATTTTGGGTGAACTGTCTGTTTTGAGTTTTGTGCCTGAAGACCCTTAGTGAGATCGGCAGCAATTCTCGAAAAGTATTGGTTAAAGAGATTAGCCACTGTTGCCGGATCGTTCACATTTATATCGTTATATTTTAAAACAACATTCTCTACGGGTTTTCTAGTTGATTTGGTAGTATTTTTATTATATTCCACATTGCTTTTGTTTTATTATTTGAGTTCAAAATATCCTGATCGTTTTTCATGATTTTAGCCTGCCTTATGACTTTTCGTAACAATGTTTTGTATTTTTTAAAATAGATAAGAAAATCTTGAGATACGTCATGACGTTTAGAAATAAAGTGAGAGTACGTTTATTTTTACACGATGTTCTAATTCCTTTTGTGATCCAAGTATTACTTTTTCGTGAAATGTTTAATTTTCTCTTTTAATAGGAAAGCATGCGTTAAGAGAAATGAAAGCTTTGAGAAAAATAAATTATATTTTTATTTGTGTCAATAGCGTTATAAACTGCCTCCCATGATTCTTTCAGCAAGTAGTCCGTAAATAACTTTATGTTAACTGAAGTAAATGCTCGGACATGCGTGTTTTATTTATTGTGTCAGTATTCATGTTATTAGTAATTGTAAGAATTTGTGCATCGTGGTCACTGTAACCTAGATTATTCGTTATTATTTCATATCTAGTTGTGGTTTTGTTAATTATAATTTGATCTATTGCTGTTTGTGATTTAAGAGTATTCCGTGTAGGTACGTTCACTGTAATATCTAAATTAAAAGAATGAATTAAATTCAGAAACTGCTCTTTTTCGTGGATTCGCTCAGAAAATCAATATTGAAATCTCCACATACAACAATGGATAGATAGTAGATAGTAGTAGTGCTCCTAAACTACTAATATGTTGACGAAGATGATCGCTTTTATTTCTTCTCATAAGAACGTCAACAACACCACATCAGAATTCCCACAAGATAGTACTCCTCTGATGATCTCTGTTCATTCAATTTTGTCTGATTTAGTAAACGAAACTCAATCATGTTTAGTGAATCTTAACACACGAATAATTGTCATTATGACAATGTTTAGTGAATCTTAACACACGAATAATTGTCATTATGATACATGATCGTTGCTAAACATATTTTGTACATTGTACGAGAACATTTCTTTCAGTGCTCAATCTCCTGGCGATACTTCCATCATAGGAAGCGCTGTCATGTGGACTTGGAGTCCGAACACAAAATAATTAATATTTGGCGCGTTCTGAAACTTTTTTTCTGGGTAATATCACTCGTGGAACGATCTTATTTAATCCCGCGTGCATTGGAAATATGTAGATAAACTTTTCGGAAATTTCCGGTGAGTTCGTGGTATTCACTCTGATAGGTCTTTATGTGCTCCACCATTCCATCTTCTTCTGCGCTACCAACTCTTTTTTGGTCTGCAATAGAGTACATAGGAATCTTCTAGGAGTGCTTTCTTTGTAGGTTCATCCAGTCTACATGTGTTTTCGTATATAGTTCATCTCTTTATTAAATCTTGATCTCCATACATGAATTCTCTAGACTTGCAATTCAACCTCAGAATATTAGTATTTAGGGGGATAATGTAGCCATAGAAGTTGATTTCCTGAATCTGAAGTGAATGTATATATGTATAGATGGAGATGACGTCATGAAATTCAAAAACGTATCAGGCTTGCAAATAAAACATTCTCCCATCATCATTTTGTGAATCTTGAGTTGTTCATACCCACGTGCCATGAAAAATCGAAAGCTGTGCCAGATGGTCTACGCCCCCCATCGCGCCTGACCGCCGCAATTTCCGTGCCGGCCTTGATTCGCCGGCATCGTGCAGCTCGCCTGTCATCGCCTGCCGCCCGGCTGTGGCGCTTCCGCGGCCTTGGCGCGCCGGCGAGAGCGTGATTGGAGCGGGCGCCCACGCCCACTTAACCCGCCCCGCCCCGCCCCGCCCCGCCCCTACCCGCCCCGCCCCGCCCCGCCCCGCCCGCGCCGCCCCGCGCCGCCCGCGCCGCCCCGCCCCCGCCCCGCCCCGCCCCGCGCCGCCCCGCCCCGCCCCGCCCCCGCTCGCATGCAGGCGCGCGGCGGCTCGCGGCGGTGCTCCTCCAACGGGCCCGCAACGTCCACCTCCAGCGCAGCCTTTGCCGCCCCAGCCCCTGCAGCCGGCGGCATCCCTCCCACGCGGTCTCCGCCCTCGGCCCCACCGATCAGCACAGCGCTGTCTTCTCCTCGCCCACCGCTCGCCCCCGCCCCGCCCCGCCGCGGAGTAAATTTAGGCAGCGCCGCCAACGCGGCTGAGCACGGCAGTCGAGCGGCGGCGGCGGCGGCGTGACCCTGGCGTGGTGTGTGTGTGTTGCAGACACCCTGTCCGACCCCATCAGCTGCGACACGCTGCCGGCGGAGGACGCGGCGTCGCTGGCGGACGCGACGGCCGGCGGCGGGGGCGGCGGCGACGCGGGGGCGGGGGCGCCGGGCGCCGGCCTCGGCCTGGGCCCCGGCCGCCCCGCGCAGCGCCCGCTGCGCCTCGACATCCTGCCGCCGCCGCCCGCCGCCAACTCCAGCCGCCGCTCGCCCCTGGTGAGTCGCCATAGCAAGCCTCTAACGGCGCTGCCTAATAAGCTGATAACGCAAAAAAAATATGCTTTAAACGAACGCCATAAATATAGGATGAATGGTATTCAAACAAAACCTACACAGAAATAATTTTGAGAGCGTACGCTTCCGCGGCCGGAGTCATGATTACCTTGGCTATCCGGGAGACGCCGCGTTGGCACCTGTGCCCTGGACGCGGCGTCTCCCGGATAGCCAAGTTAATCTGAAATAATTTTGTAGTAATATAACCTTCGTTTGAATACCATTAATCTCTGATTTCATTCATTTACACGTTGTTTTTTGCTCTCCTGTAAAATGAAGTGTTAATAATGCCTTATCTGCTTATTTACCGGGGTCAAAGATATGTCCTTTTTTCTTTATTTTTTTACAAGAACCTCTTATCCTCCGTCACTTGTTCTACGTGTCTCCTTGTAATGGGTAATAATGCAATACACCCTTGTCAATACAAATTATTCTTAGTTAACGTTCTTACCGAGTAGAGTGGTGCGCCTGTGTAATTCAGTCGCGTAGAATATTAAGTAATTAGTTTAATTTAACATACAGTTTCAGATTCTACAGGCTCTCAACTGGTGGGTAGAATTGAGAAGCGTCGAACCAGCAAAAATGTAACAGAATGTTGAAGATCACATCATATACATTACGATGCGCGAAACGTTTCTATCTCATCATATAGATTACGATTCTCTGAGGCCTTTGGCCTCAAAATTTTAGTTTGTAAGGGCCTAAAATATTTTGTTTAGGAGTTATTTAACGATATAGATTCAGAGTGTTGCTGGTTGCATTTAACATGAATATTTAGATGCATTTTTCTTAAACAAATCTATCATATTTTGCAGTCAAAGTGTACTTCGTCTCGTCTCCGTAAAATTCTCTTTATTTAGACATCTCATTTATAAACATTGGTTGCGCGTGAGACCCGCAAAAGGTATGTATAAGTACGGAAATAATACAGGAGACGATTGGGATCGACCAAAATAATCAATTACAAGGCACGAAAAGAAACAGTCAAAAATAGTTTATTAGGATAGACATAAAAAACCTGTCAAGAAATAGTTAAGATTACATAGTCTTGTCTAGGTAACGAAATTTAGTGTGATAAAAAATGCAAAATATTTACATATTTATTTGCATTAAAATGCAAAATATGTACACTACTCATTTTTTCCAAAACGTGAAAAAATAGAAAATATATAAAATAAAAATTCATTGTGTTCAAAATTGTTCTCTACAACCATTTTCCGAGCATAGAACGTCGCCGATCAAGGATTCGGAGTGACTAAAAGTAAGTTCTACCTCTACAGAAGTAATTGTATACTAGATTTCGCCATAGATAAGAATTTTATTCGAAAATTAAAATACATTCATAGTATGTATTACAATATTTACGCGTTCAAGTGAATACTAGTACCGTGTAGCCATTGATGAATCCCGGAGTAGGGAGTTAAAGGGAATATGCCTCCCCCCCCCCATCGAACAACGCTGTTAGACAATTTTTCGTAAACTATAGTTGTTAGTTTGACAAATCAAGGCGAAGGTATGGATCATAGAAGCGCAGCAGCATTTCATTTGATTTGTAAGAAAGTTGATTCCGTAACATGTATTGCAAACGCGCATTTTAAATGTTCCGATTCGACGTACAAACAAATTAAAAGGTAACGAAATAGTTATAGATAAAATATGTAAAAGTATGTAATTATGCCAAAACATGTTAAAATATATAAAATAAAAATAGTTCTAATTCATTCAGAATGTCTCGTGAACTCTAAAATATATTATTGGATGCAGGTATCTAGTTCCTGTAGAAACATGTAATTACAAAGAAATCCGTTCCCTAGTCTTCACACATACTTATAATCTAGACAAGAATTTGTCAAGATTAGAATGCACGGAAAGGGCAACATATATAATCAATTAGGATGCATGAAAATAACGTCACGAAATACTTAGTCGGTTAGGGGGCACGTATAGATTGAAATATGTAACTGTCAAAGTGGTACACCCCACACGCCTTAATAAATTGAACAGCTAATCCAATTTTTGGAAAATCATTTAAAATATTTCGGACTTTTAACATTCTATTGTATAATATTTTAATTTGAGGATAAATTCAGTAAAACTTGCTCAATGCAAAACGTGTATAATGCGGAAATCTAATGTGAACGTAAATCGCGGTCCCGGCAAACGTGTAGTCCATAGTATTACATTGGATAATGCGTAATCTTATCTAACATGGAAAAATATTAGTCCCTTGAGATTCCGCATTAAGCAAGTTTTACTGTATTTTGGTTTGTTATAACAAATTTGTATTAAATTACTTCATTAAATTTTTATTAACTTATAACCTCAGGGCTGAAACATGTTTTTTTCGATCGCAATTGAAGTATGGTATACCATACTTTAATTGCGATCGAAAAAAACATGTTGCAGCTCTGAAGTTGCGAATTGAAATTTTAGAATTTTAAACGAATACCTTACTTGTTATATAATGTGCATTAAAGTCTCTGAATTATAATTTCCTGGTTCATAATCCTCCTAACGGAAAAATAATTGGTATCTACCCGGTATTTCAAGTCTAACTCAATCATTCGATTCAAACTGCCGTTTTTGATGTATGACTATCCGGGAGTCAGGTATGCAAGGTATGTTCGGAAAGTATGCAATTTCTTGGGTATTTAAGTGACTGCAGAGTGGTCCCATCGGTTGGGTTATGTGGGGGGGGGGGACTCTCGGCTTCAAAGCGATACCTTTGCCAGTCTTCTCCGAGCACTTGGGGCGTCAGGATCACTGTCTCTAGGTGTCACTGTTTAGTGTCTGTCTCACGAAAAACGCGATTCAATCTTCACTCGAGCAACGTTTCGTCGTAAACTGTCTTTCGAAATTGAACAAATCTCTTGCGGAGACCCACTAATTGATTGTTGAAGCTTATGGGGTCAATGCTCTATCACATTCTCAAGTGTCGGGTGGTTGAAAGCGTTTAAGGAAGGCTGTGGTCGACAAACCCTGCGCTGGACGACCTTCAACCAGGGCAACCCACAACGATTTGCCTCGTGCGCGCGATCTGTTAAATTGTGACCGTCGTTTGAGTGTCCGGATGGTGGTAGAAACTCTCGAACTTTACCTACTACGTCGATGTGCTGGAAGGACTGCAGGAAAGCGTTGTCCAAGTGACAAAGGAAATCGCTGCTACCTGCAAGTTTCACCACGACAATGCTCCCAGCCACACTGGAATGCGCGTTCGTATCAGGTGAAGCACAACTTGACAACGCTCAGTTCGGACATGGCTCCGGCCGACTTCTTTCTCTTCCCGAGGATCAAGACACACGTAAAGGAATCCGTTTGGGTCGATTGATGCCATGACAAGGTCCCCATAGACACCTTCCAATGACGCATACCGTGCGTGGCGGAGTCGCTGGAAAAAATGCCCAAGGAACCACTTCGAAGAGTATTAAACGTTTGTAACATCATCTTCAATCAATGTATTAGTTTTAAAAAAATTGCATTACTTTCCGGAAACACCTTGTAACTTCGCCCACTTTATTATAAAATTTAATTTTTAATTCCTCCTGGTTTGTGTATTGAGTCTGAACGGACGTTGGTTCGGCATGCCGGCCAGCGCTCCGTTCGACTTCTGAGGCAAGCGGGTTGCAGCACTCTGCGCAGATAAGGGGCAGCGGCGCGATCGAAATAAATAACTTCCAAATGCCCGGCATTTTTAGACAGCAGAACGAACTTTCGTTCTAGGCAAATTAATATTTTTTACACAACGTGATACAAAGTGCCATGTACGCTAGTAAGAAGTATTTGCACCTGCTAGAAATTCAACCGTACGTTATGGAATTAGTTTTGCTCGGCGCGAAGCACCAGTATTTACTACTAGTCCACTTTTGAGTCTCTGCACATACGCCAACTGCAACAGTAGTACGTAAAAAGTGAGATCAGAAAACACATCTCCGCCAGAACCAGTCATTTATTAATGATAAGAGAAATTGTTCCGCAGAGTGGCGTCAGGGTGTGCTGTAAACTGTAGGTATATTTAAATTCTTTGTTTATTAAAATTATACCCTTATATATAAGGGTAGTCCGATTTATCCACAAGCAAAATAGGCAGTTTCTTAAGAACCCCGATCAGTGGAAGGAGTGCCCTGTAATAATACAAAATAGTCGAAAAACGTCATAATAGTAGTTTACGCGATTTGTTTATAATGTTAAGCACGAGTACATGTTTTGAAAACGAGCGACGTAAGGAGCGAGTTTGCAACTTTTCACGAATGCAATAAAGCAACATTATAAAGGAGTTTTTGTATAACAGCATTATAAATTTATAAGAGAATTAAACTTTGCGAAAACACTTTCATGTGACGTTTCCGTTATTTGATATTTGTGCCAGAAAACAATAGTCGGCTGTTCCTTTTATCGCTACCTCCCTACGATTCTAGCGCTGCGATTGGCTCAATGTGTGATGACGCAATTTTTCGTGACATAAAATACCATCTTTTACGTCATCATGTGTGCCATAAAATGGCCTTTAATGAACGATTTCTTGCGGCAGAAAAAGTCGTTTATAATGCTGGTATATAACAAATATACATTTGCATTTGTAACCTAGTTATTAATCAATTAGTCTAGTGTATTATACGCGCACGTTTTCTTGGGCCCGGAATACCTAGTCCCACTCCTTTGCCAACTTTAATTGAATTAAGAATAAATGATAGCAACATGTGACACAACAAATGATAGAAACTATTTTGCATCGAAAAACGAACTACAAATTTGATATAAAATTCCTTGTCAAAATAACCCAAGTCCCCCCTCCTCGCTCCTAGGTTCGAGTCCTGACGGCGGCAGGATTTTCGACACTAGCTTTCCAGCTAGGTCGAATTCAGTCGCTGTCTGGAGGAGATTTCTAGCGGCCGGCTGCTCTGATCGGTAGTTTTCCGTGGTTTCTCCGATCAACACCAGGCGAATGCCGGAGCAGTACCCTACCAAACGGGCCACGGACCGCGCGCGATCTTTCCTTCCCCTATCCTCTCCCCTTAAACACACATTCACACTAACATGCACTACACTACCACATATTCCGGGAGACCGGTTGGGAGCTTAGAGCTTGTCCCGGGTGGGGCGATGCCCCGCTGGTGGGAGAGACCTGGTGAGGGAAACCCCCGCTAGCCGTCAGTAGGTCGGCGCCGGATCTCGCCATCCAGCGGGGGAAGATCTCCCGAGAAAAAGCATGCACTACACTAACGGGACTCGTAGCCACCGCCGTTGACGCGCCCGGAAACACGAGAAACGAATGAATGAAGTGTGCTGGCGCGAGGCGAGGGCAGTGGCAGCGTGAACGCGTGCGCAGGGGTGCGGCGGCGGCGGCGGCGGCGGGGGCGGGGAGACGTACGCGTCGCCCCTGGGCGAGCCGCTGCGCGCGGCGCCCGGCGAGGCGCTGCCGTCGGCCGGCACGCCGCTGGGCGCGCACCACGAGCTGCAGCTGCTGCGCGAGCAGCTGGAGCAGCAGGCGCAGCAGACGCAGGCGGCCGTGGCGCAGGTGCACCTGCTGCGCGACCAGCTCTCGGCGGAGACGACGGCGCGCCTCGAGGCGCAGGTACGTTCAAGTTGGCTCTGCTCATTACCTATTTATTTATTTATTTATTTATTTAGTCAGAAACTGTATGTGACGGATGGGGGAGAAAATCATCTGCGCACGCTTTCTTGAATTTCAGCATCCCTTCCCAACAATTTAATAGTTGAAAGATGAAAGAAAATAATAATAAATAATAAATAATAATAATAATAACAATAATAATAATAATAATAATAATAATAATAATAATAATAATGATAATAATGATAATAATAAATTTTAAAAAGCGAGAGATTAACATTTCAAAACCAGATATTTTCATTTCCGAATTATAGAAAACTTATTTGTAACAGCAAAATGAACTACATATTTGATTTTTCTATTTAAGAACTGTACTTGTGTGAATGGCTTTATACTGGATTCCACACTCAAATCGCCTCTATAGGCTCAACAATTGAACGATTTTTTTAAATTTATTTATTTATTTATTTTTTCTTTCAATCCTTGCAAAAACCACTAATATTTTTGTTTTTTCAAAATTCAACTAGTATATGGCTTAGTGTAGGGATCATTTTTGAAAACGTGCACATAAGTCACTTCGCCATAGCACATCACACAATTTTTAACTGTTTTTGACATAAAATAAATAAATAAATACTTTTACATAGATTTTAAGGTTTTTCTCAATTTTGATTGTCTGTGCATGCTATGGAGTGAGCATCACCCAGAAGAGCTTAATATCAAAAAATTCAAAAGGCTAATTTGTAGAAAACTGTTTAAAGAAACATAACTCACGCCCTATTAGCCCTCTGCAGATTCACCGCAAGTTTCTCGCATGTTCTCTGCTCATGCCTAGCATGTTCTCCACAAATTCCACACATTGCCATGGGTTCTCTCAGAATGCTTCCCTCATATTTCCTGTTTGTTCTCCTCCACTTGTTTCCTGAATTTACCCCCAAATGGTATTCCACATGTTCCCTCACATCTTCTCTGCAAGCTCCCCGCATGTTAATCTGGAAATTAAACTGCAAATCCAAAAATTTAATTGGAGTGTTCTTTTGTTACAAAATACTATTATTCACTTTACAATAGTGCATAGTGCAGTGATTTCCCTGGTGGATGAGATGGGAAGTGTGAGTAGCTAGAGTACCCAGAAGAGTGAAAACTCCAAAAAATTTAATACTCGTAGGAGGACCCCTAAGACATTTAGCAAAAAAAAAAAATCAATCTGCAAAACAAGCAGTTTTTAAATCAGTGTTTTGAGGGTGAAAATAGTTTCACCCTGGAACCCAACTTTTAGTGTTTCAGGCAATCTGTGTTAGAGTGAGAAAACCCTCCAGAAACATAGTAGCGTCAAAAATGGACTAATTTTCTAAACATAAATTATGCCCATTACAGGGTCAAAAATCCTATTTTTAAGACCATAGAATGCCTTATTTCTGAGTTATGCTCCATAATTTTTGTGTGTCTTCGATCTGTTTGATGTATGACTGGAGGATAATTCCCTATCCAGCAGTTATATGCTGTGGGATTCTGTGCCAATTGTTTCTTATAAACTCTTAAAAACCATCATCTTTCCATAGTGTTATATGCAGAAAGATTTAAATTTACTAGTAAAATTGAACATTCAAATTAGAAATGGAGTTAGCATTTTGACCTTTCTGAAAAAATTTTCTTCTAATTATGGTTACCTCATGGTTATCTCTAATAAATTATGAAACATAATTGATGAGAATTTTTTTTTATTTTTCAGGCACGCACACATCAGTTGCTTGTCCACAATAAAGAGCTGTTAGATCATATTACAGTGCTTGTAGCACACTTACAAGAGCAAGAAAGACATCTTGCAGCTGCACAAGCTACAAATCAACATCAACAACAGCATCAGCAACAGAGGCTCATTCAGCAATCTCTAACTCATCAAACTCCTCATGTAGTGACAAGCGTTCCACAAGTAAGCCGACTGTTACTCCTTGTTACTTTGTAACTTGCCTTTACCCAACTGGTATCAAACTGGCTGGTATTACAGTATTATTATTATTATTATTTATAACTTAATACAAGAACTAACTTATTTTATTACTTTTAAATTAATTGTTAAATTAATTGTTACATACTTTAATAGATAAATTGAAGGAAAAAATGTAATAAGCTTAATGATTTCTGTGGTAAAAGAATGTATATTTTGAATAGATGTTAAAAAAAAAGCATAGAATATGTTGCTTGATTTTTCTTTTTGGCATTACCTTTTGGAAAAAATCTTTGTGATTCTGAGATTTGCCAGCCAGTATTGAAAATAAAAATTGTATTCTTCCTCCTATTGCATCTGGCTTGCTTCTTCTGATCTTCCATAACACTATTATGTTACCATCTCTGAAATAACAAATTGTTGTTAAAAAATCAAGAGCATCGTTGTTCAAACATAAGGACTTCGGGAATTTCTGCTCTGAGAATTTTATTAATATTTCAGAAAGTAACCTCTGTGGCCTAAGTATTCAACAATGTTTTGAAATATTCCATCAACAATGTTCAGAAATAATATTTGGTAGTAGTTTGTCACTGTTAAAGATTTTGCACAAACTTGTACTATAGTACCTTACTTTTACATTATTCCATTCTGTGATATCATTTAATATTTCAAATATTACAAAAGAATTTTAGAATTTTTTCTAGTAGAATACTGAAGTAAGCAGGACAGATTATTTCAGTACCTTAGATTACCTCAGTACCCAGTGTGTTTTAGTGATACCTTGCATGCATGCTGTCATTAATGAATACTTTTCTGTTAAGCTATATTTCAAAGCAATTTGTGCTTATTCCTTTACCTTTCTTTTGACTGCTGTAATACCTTATCATATGCATGGCTAAAGAGCGCAAGAGAAATGCTTGCATGATATAATGAAATGTATTTGAAAAATCCTTATTTAAGCTCTGTTTTTGTAGTATCAAGTCTTTCTGTTTCTTTTTTATGTGTGAAGCTTTATAGTTGCATTATGTACTGTGCTTTTTAATATTATTGACCTGATACAGAATATTTTTTATTTTAATTGATCATACTTTTTCGTTGTGACACTACCTTTTACTTTCAACAAAAAAGTTTCATTCATTTGCCCGTCATCCGTTCTTCCATTTGAGACCATTATTTCATGTTCTATTCCACGTTTGTTTACACAATTGCATTACATAAAGTCCTCAGAAAAGGATCAACAATATTTTCATATTTGTATGAAAATAGACTGGTTTGACATTTTATTTTGCATTGCTGAATGAGAAACTACAGTGTATTGTTTTATGCACTTTGTGCTTCATGCGTTATAGAGTATAGTGTTTTTAAAAGCACAATAATGCTACACTTTGCTGACAGATAGACTATTGGTCAACTCCGTATACAAGAGGAAGTGGAAACAAAAAATGTACTGAATTTAGTTCAGTGTTAGATGGCTAAGAAAAGAACATCTAACAAGTTTGTCATACTTTATACATTATCAGAGAGCATTTGTGAAACAATTTGCAACCATAACATTAATTGTAACATACCAGAGTTTATAATAAGATATTGTAGATGTGAACTTCTGCAGTAATAGTGTTCATATATACACTATAAATTGCAAGTGACGTAACTACTGCCTGTCACACAGTGGCATTGTGCAAGTGTTTTATTGAATGCATTGTACTGAACTAATATGTTATTCTCCTTGAATGAGTTGATGTTTTGTTTTATCCTTTACCCTTATTAAAGTTTCCCTAAAATGTTTGTTTCTCCTGTTTTTATTTGAATGATAAGTGAATTTACTAGAATTGTAAGAGACAGCACAACAAGAGGCTTCAGAACATTTAACTTAACAGTAACAGTGGGTTTTTTTCTTGTTATTTTAACTGAAACATTAACTGTTGTAATATCTAAATTGTGCATTTTGGGATCACAGGTAAACCTCACAGGGTGCTGTCCTTTACAGCATGCAGTAGCCAACGCTACCTAGCCCAGGCGAGTAGTCAGGTGTACCCTTGTTTGTGGTCAATTGTCCCAAAATTTGTGCCTTGTAGTTCATGTTTTTACATGCATGTGGCCTGTATGAATGTCACCACAATCTATTTAGTACGATAATTGTATAAACCATTTTAAATTTCAATGTAATAAAAACTGTAATTTTTGTTGTGCTTTGGAAAGAAAAATTTCATGAGATTATGTCATTGATGAAACTATAAAACATTTGTGTGTTCAGACTACTTACAAGGGTACTGCTGCAGCTGCCACCTGGGCTTTGGTTGCTGTTACAGGTCTTTCCTAAAGGCAACTTGCTGGATCTTATATCCACGAGTAACTCTTGATTTCCTGAGGAAAGTAACTAACTCCTGTTGTGACCTATGTATAAAACAGACCAGTGAAACATATGGACTTCAATTCGCTGCCCCTTCACAGGGTAAATTAAGCTTTTTGTTTGTGCCTCAGTGAGGGGTTTTTGTAATTTTGAAATTTCTCCATCACCTTCCATGCAAGGGCTAATAAATCAAGCTCCTGAGAATGAAGGATGAAAGGGAAATAAGATTGCTGAAGGTTTGCTCTGCTCTTGGTATTGCTTTAGGAATTCATTTAATGCACCTGAATGTGTTTTTTATTAACCTAGGAAGCATTTGACTTAGCAATTTAACTGTTTCAAAATTTTGTTTTTATTTCTGCTTGAACCTGGGACTTTGTAAATTTGAAACATGAAGAACAAACTTGTGGTTAATACTTTACCTGAGATAGAGTTGCTTAAGTACTTCAATTGATTCCTATGTTTCACATGTCTGTCAAAGAACACCTTATGAACTATTACACTATTTGAAAATAGCAGAGTTAAGTACTTTACTTCTGTACTTTCTAATAGTGCTGATATTTTGGTGTTCAAATATTGAATTAGTTCTGAGTGGTGTTTCTCTTTGATTTTTATAGAAAGTCTGAGGCATGCAGATAAAATTTGTAGTGAGACATCACAGATATGTATCAGATTGTCTTTGTTTTTGTCACATTATCTATTTTCAAAAACAATAATAATTTAGGAATATGTTCCTGTACATTTCACATTGTTTGGAAAATGTGATAAGAATAACTTATATTTACCAATATTTTCACTGTAAAATAAAAAAAAAATTATTTTGTGCCATGTACTCTTACGTAAGAATTTTGCATACTCAGCTTTAAGCCTAAAATGAAAGAGTGATAATGGAATGTGTGGTTCCCAATGTACTGAAGAGCATTCAATATTTTTATAAACGTTTTTGGTTCAAAAAACATATCTACAGGCAAGTGTATTAATTAATATACAATGCTACTTCCTTCACAAACCTTTCCTTAAAATACATTATTTCTTTCAAATGGAAAGATGGATCATATGGCAGACAAGATAAAACTTATTATATAATGTTATGTATTAAATTACATTTTTGGTCATAGTTGTACTTGCATGGAAAAAAGATTTTAAAAAGTGATGATAATAATTTTTGCCCACAATACTGTTAATATGAGGAATAGGCGTTATATTAGTTGGAAATAAAGCATAAATTTACAAGTACAATAAATCTTAAGTTTTTTTCTGAATTTTTATGACAAAAATTAGAAATTTTGTTTTACTTCATTGACACAGGCATTGTCATAAAGGTTTTCAAAACTTGTAAATATGTAATAATAAATTGAAACAATTCAAGAGGTGTATTGTGCCATGTCAAATCTTAAAGTGATAGGAAAAAGTTCTTTATTCAATGTCTTGACATTGACATTCACATTGCTAAAGGTAATAATTTAAGTTGAAAATGTAGAAGACCACAATTAACAAACAGAACTCTTTCGTGCCTTGAATTAATTTTCCGCATTTGTTGAATTGTTCAACACACAAATATTTACAAACATTCACAGTCTAGTGAAATATTATAGGGCAGATCAAATCTGAGAAAACTGTTTTATCAAATTAGAATGATAAGTAGAATGGGGTTCTGTCAGTATTTTGCATCCTGGAAAAATTTGTTATCAAGGTTCTTATTTCATGATACTCAACTCATAGCAGTAAAGGAACATTTCTACGAAGATGGAAAGTAAACAGAAATGAAACAAAAAAGAAATCAAGAAATTGAGAATTATTGTTTTTAAAGAAACCTTGAGAAATAAGAGTAATAAATTAAAATGAATATTTAATTTAAAAAACTCTTTGATAAGGACGATGAGAAAAATCTGAAAAAAAATAATTCCAAGGCAAACTTAAAAGTTGATCCAAATGTTGTCACATTCTTTTGCAAAACTTACCATGTGAGGATGAGACAAGGTGCGACAAGAAATGGGTGTTTAAAAAAAAGGGGGGGAAATAAATTCTTTAATAAAAATACATGTTATAATAAATAATTTGTAGGATTAAAATTACAATTGAGCTTTTTATATTATTTTCTTCAATTTTTAACGTAAGTTAAAAAGCCAAGTTACAAAAATATTCAATTGTAGAAATGTTTATTTTATTAAATAAATACACATGTTTGTTAAACCTAAATCAAAATTATGTGCACTTTTAAATTGAGTTTTGTTTGCAAAAATGGTTTGAAGATCTACCCCACATTGAATTAGGTCAGATGATAAAGAACTGAAAAATTGTGATTGTGGAGAAGGATTTGTCTCTTGATGGTTCTTCAAAGTCTCTTCTGTAGACTTAAGACTACAAAGTTTTGCTTTAATTATATTTAAAATACAGCAATAAAAGAGAAAACTATTCAAAAAAGTGAAACATTGAAAAGAGACATCAATTACACGTCATGATGTGCGTAATAGTAATAATACAGCAGGAAATGGATAAATATACAATTTTGACTTTTTATATTCCTATCATAAATACATAACATGTTTACTTTTACACATAAATATAAACCTATTTCATTAATGTAATAAACTTTTATAAAAACAAACCTATTATATGTGTTTGTGTATAAGAACATTTAGATCTAAACAATTACACCCCTTCATTGAGCTACAAATGCCTATGTAAACACGCCTGCTTTTGGTCCATCTGAAAGGTTCGCCATGTCCTTGTCCCTCGCAAGGGTGCTCAGAAAAGGAGGGGGGATTTGGGGCACGCCCCAACTTCATTGATTTCCGATATTTTTGAATTAATTCGAAAGAAAATAATTATTTGGGTTGCATGTAGATATGAATGGCTAGGAGGAGCAGGTACTGCTCGCGCAAGTTTTCTAGATACACGAGCTCCCTAGTCATCACCCAGCACTGAATAGCAGTTTTTATTTAGGTTCGACTCGGAACGGCACGTATCAATTTACAATGCTGGCATCAACCGCCTTATACTTTCAAAACAATTGTCGCGTTTGTCGTGTCGGACGCTTAAGTTCATGCCCACGCCCTTTTAAGCCGTGACGTAGCCAGAGCCCTCTGAAGAAAACTTGCGCGTGCAGTAGTAGTGTTGACGGGAGCGCGCCTAGGCCTACGTTGGGAACCACGCTGGTCGCTTGGCCGGCGCTGAGCGTGTGTCCGCGGCGCAGATGCCGACGGCCATCCTGTGCGAGGCGCAGACGCCGACGGCGGCGCCTGTCTACCTGCCGGCGGAGCTGGGCGGGCCCGACCTCGACCTGCTGACGCGCGCCGGCCTCATCGAGAACCGCTCCGTGTCGGCGGCGGCGGCCGCGGCGGCCGCGGCGGCGGCGGCGACGCGCCCCGCCTCGCTCTACGACCAGCTGTTCCAGCAGCAGCTGCTGCAGGCGCTGGGCGCGTACCGCCCGGCCGCGCCGGCCCCGCCCTCAGCCCAGTGTGCGCGCCGCGCGCCCCGCCCCCGCGCCCGCCGCCGCCACCGCCCGCCGCAAGAACACCGCCAACACGCTCAAGGTGGGCGGCGACGGCGCGCCCGCCGGCCGCCTGCTCAACGGGCCGCCGCTCATCTCGCGCTCCACCAGCGAGAAGGTGCCGCACCGCTCCGAGCTCATGTCGCAGGTGCAGAGGACAGCCTGGGCGCGACACACCACCAAGTAGTTGCAGGGGGGCGTCCTCACGGACTTCTTGCTGGGAGGGGAAAACCGAGTTGGAGGACCTCCGTCGTTCGTGAACCCGGTTGCAGCTCTTATGGATCCCTAAGAGAACCGTGTAACCAGTGCTGTACGTTGTGTTTGGGAACGTTTAAGACTGTCTTGTGCCAAGAGGATTTCTGTGCCATCCAACGGAGATGCTATATCCTTGGTTCGTGAATATGGGTATGCTCTCTTGCCAAAGTCTGGAGACAGTAATGTCATCCGTTGCTGCCGTTTTTAAAGACTCAGATGATTGTACCTTGTGAAATTGTATCGAGTTCTTCATCGTTTAACTTATTGCCAAATTGTTTTGTACATACCTTATTTTTAGCTTTTAGTATCCTAAATGTTATTTCCCCTAGTTCAGTGTGGAAAACGATGGAGATGACCAATAGTCTTAAGTAGGATACCTTGGACATTTTTGTATGCTATAGAACCCGTCTTTTGCTGATAATAATACTTTGTAGAAAAATAACGTTTTTACCGTATTCTTTTCTCATTATATTATCTAATTTGATTCAAAACTTGATTCAAATAAGATATTCATAACACGATCAGCAACATTTTGAAATGTCTTACAATGATATTGTTTGTCTATAATATGCAATTTCTCATTCATTGATGAACCATTTGAATTTTTATGAACTTGGACTGTCTTTGCAAAATTACTTTTCTGACATTAGAGGGAAATTTCTTATGATTTATTACGCAATTGTAAAATTTGGTGAACTTTTTGGAAATGCTTTTATTTTGTCACTTATATATTTAATTTTAAATTCTTGCTGCCTCCAATAATGTTGCAAATTGTCACAAAGTGCGAACTAGAGATCTCTCTGAGGGATGTTCCTATTTAACTTTTACAACATTTCAAATGTTCCTGTGCCTCCTTTATCCTATTTGCTGTCTGAATCTAGTTCAGTACGTAGTGTCAACACTGTGACAAAAACTGTAGTGACAGGATCCTTAATTTTCGATTAAAAGAGTATTTGTTGTGGACATTTGAAAAATTCATATTACTCCTTCAAATTTCAAGTCTTGTGAACAAATTCAAATCTTATACACCGTGCAGAATTCAAATCATTTTACTCTTACACAGAATGAGAATATTTTTATCAAAAAAACAACAAAAAAACAAATAAAAAAAACCTCGCCAATCTGGATACCAGTGTTGATGCTTAGACTGTCTTTATTATCAGGTAGGATGTCATTGTATAGTATCCATTAGTGCAACCGGCAAACAATAAAGGTATTTTTGTAACAGCAACATACATGTGATCTTCTTGACCTTCTCCTCTGTCTGCTTAATTTTGTTTTAATTTTCGATTTTTAGTTATTTTTCAATGTTAATGATAAATCTTTTTAATTTCATCACTTTGGATTATAGAGGTATTGTTTTCAAAGATTGTAAAAATGTCAGTAAACTTGAATGATTGAGTTCTTTGCTCTACAAAGCAATAAGTCTGAAAATTTATTAATAGTGATAGATACAACTGTTATTGCAGATTCAAAAATTCATACAATTGCTTTGATGGTAAAACCTAGTTCTTCAAAAGCCTCATTTTCAAGAAATTAGTGAAACTAATTTTGTATCAGTCTACCTTGTTCCATTTTCCCTTACTGAAGGTCTAGCACTTCAGATATAGGCATACAGATTTGTGAAGACATCACAGCACAGCTGTTTCAGTTGTGGGCACAAACAACTCAAAATAATGTATTTTTGAGCGTATCTTAAAAATGTTATGGAATTTGATTACTTCTGCACCTCCAGAAGTTAGCCATCACTTTGTCCTTGTTCATTATCAGATAAACATTACATTCATTATCTTTCATTACCATTAATCCAACTCTGGAAGTAGAAATGTTTTGTACAAATGTTAGGGGTTTAAACAATATGTTTTTAGTCTCCCCTTTTTTATGTATTATGTAATTTAGTTTTAATTCAGTTCTGACTCAGCAACTTAATGACATTTATTATATTCTCATTTCTGACTAATTTGCCTTCTGTGTGCTTATTTAGATCTTTGATCTGTTTCTTTTAGAGATATGCATGTACAGGTGGTTTGAATATTGGAAATGTTCCTATCCTTCTTTATTCCAGATTTACGTTAATTATGAAATAACATCAGAAACATCTTGCTTCTTTCTTTGTGTTCATTACAATGTAGATGGAAAAGACTGGAAAATATTGACTGCCTGTTTCAGCTCACCGTGTCAGATAAGGTGAGCCGTTGGTTTGAACTGCAGCCTTCATTGTCTCGGCCAGAAAGTGGATTTGTTGATGAACAACCTGAACATCATCGTGTCGACTGGGACGCTGCTGAAGCTTTACTCCTCAAACGACTTAGATCTGGACGTAGACGCCACAGAATTCCAGGTTTACGACTAGGTCGAGTGACAACCTTCTGACGATTATGATAATTATACAGCACAAATGGCCATAATTTCATAATTATATTGCTGTATAATTTTCTGCTCCTTTCTTACCCAACACAAGGATGACTGAATGTAGATCTTTTAAATTCAGACACAACTAACCAATGGTAAATGCATTTAAGTGATCTGAATTGCTACACTTTTTGTCAGTTTTGTTCTAATATTACTCTTGATTGAAGGCTGAAAAGTAAAGTCTTCTTAGCCAGGCCTGATTCCTTCAAGACAACCATTTCAATTGCATTTCTTTCTTTCATTTTTTACTTCAGTATGTATATTATGCTTATTTTAACATTCATGTAAGACTGTTCTTTTTTAAATGTACGGTTGTACATCGGATACATTTTTGTCTTTGTGTCACATTTTTGTTCTTTATTAATCTTTATTCCTTTTTTTTTTTTTAAAACTTTCCAGTGCCAAAGAAATGAATTTTCAAGGTGCATTTTTCAATGA
The DNA here is from genome assembly GCA_964035755.1 of Teleogryllus oceanicus. Taxonomy (NCBI): domain Eukaryota; kingdom Metazoa; phylum Arthropoda; class Insecta; order Orthoptera; family Gryllidae; genus Teleogryllus; species Teleogryllus oceanicus. Next base: position 64,879,992 of record CAXIVR010000006.1, on the reverse strand, counting down.
TCCAGTCATGTTCATTTTATGTTATATGAGCAGTATTACACAAGTAATTGTAGAATTCTTCTGTACATTTTTATGTCCATCTGTCCTGTTTAAATACCCAGAATGCAGAAATCATATTAACATAGAAGACAATCAGTGTGTTGTGACACACATCTTTACATGTAGTTGCATGACAGTAGGTCTTGCTATATTTTTATATAATTAGAATAAGAAAATTTTATCAATAGTATGCAATTTGGAGACTGAAACAAGGAAGTCACAATATGCTGAATGTGACATTTTAGTTCTCAAATTGTTCTTTAAAGTAAGTGTAAGCTCTTACGGGTCTGCTTTCTTGAGAAAATAGGCTAGGTGAGAGTAATATTTTTAAAACAAACAAGGAATGCATTTTAAGCTTACTTAAAACCCAAAACTATTTAAATTTTAAAAAAATTCCCTTTTTTTTTCAGAGAAAACAATTGCAGAATTTTTAGAAAATATCAATTTACTTTTAAATTTCTGTTAAGTTAAAATATTTTTTATTTATTCTGTTAAGACCCATGATTTACCATTTTAATGGAACTTAAGTGTCTCAAATGTAACTTTAAGTTTGTAAAAAAATAAAAATTACTTGTGATTTTTGTAAATGTGTGTTAAATCGAAAAGTCATAGAAACACTGGGATAAGGAAATGAAAACATTTTATTCTATGAAAAGTAATGTTTTTATTTCTCTTTGCTAGCTGGTTCAGTGCTAGTAGATTCTTTACTCTTCTTTTTGCGAATACTGAAGCTCAGACTATCTTTGTCAAATTCTAACGGCATCACACCCAAATCTCCACTGTAACGATTCTTGGCCACCTATAACAGTACAAGTTCATGCAAAGACTTTACAGAACGCAATAATTTGATGCTTAAACATTAACAACATGCATCTCAAAACTTGCAACTTTTCAAGAGATAAAACATTGCAAACTTTCCAAGTTGATAAAAATACGACTAATTTCCATATTTTAACAAATTTCATTTATTTCTGTGAAGTGTCATTAGAATTTGGTAGAAAATGATCTTAACTTTTGAATACATCTGAAACTGGTCAAATTTCATGCTACATGTTAAAATTTAGGCATACATATTACATGATAGACCCTGAACAAAACATTCCAAAGACCTCAATAATAACACATCAAATACAAATTCTTATAGTGTTTTTTTAGTTCAGTAGAAAACCATTTGATTTTTTGGATTATGTTAAGGACTGTTTTCTCCAGATCAATCTTAAGTATAATCTGCAAGCTTTTGTCAGAATTTGAAACATTGTAATATTCAAGACAATTCTTGAACATATTATTAACATGAAATTACTACCTACTTTGGCTTCATGATTGACAATCGGTTTTCTTTATAATATCCTTCACTAAATTACTTAATTTTTTGGCACTTCCATTTTTTTCCTGTCACATTCAGAGTCTAATCATTCAACAACTTCTGACCCCATCACCTTGCATCAAGGTATTAATTTATGGTAAATTAATTACATTTAGTCAATCAATATTCAAACAAACAATCAGAACTGTTAGAACAAAACTCTGTGAACATGCAAATAAGAAAATACCTGGAACTACATCAACTAAAGTTGTGCAATTCCACTTTGCTTTGTATATCATGAAATTGGAGTCAAATCAAAATGATTAATTTATTAATTTTAAATTATGAGAATAAATAAAATATTCAAATAAATTTAAACAATACTGCATTTAAAATCATCCCCCCCCTGAATAAAAATTGTAAGATTTTGAACAACCCCTAAATTTAAACACAATCCCTTTTGTGAAAATTTTCTTAGGAATCCACAAAGTCATAAGTTGGTAGTGAACATAATCCCCACATATGAAATTTTGACAAAACTTTTAAGCGTATTTCTAATCACTCATGCAGAAACTGATAATAAACAAAAAACTTAAAAAAATATTTCTTAAACAAAACCAAATGCTAACTTTTGCAAAAGAAGAATCATAAAATTATTACATTTTCTTAGTCATCTCTGATGAGAACAACTACACCCCCACTCCCTCCAATGGAGAAAATCCATTTGCAGCTTTTACATGGAGTTGCAGTTTTTACGTAAAGCACAGAACCAAGAGAACATTGCAACATAGCACCATACAATTTCCCATTACTTTTCTCGGTTTCACAGGAAATAAAACTCAAAACCATACATAGAAAACTTGCTCCAACTACACAGAATTAACAATGAAGTGCTTTTAAACACTGTTAATACTACTATTTCCTGCTAATAAGAACAACTATAACAACAACTTGGCACTCGTGGCAGAGAGCTAAGTCACTCACCAAAGAGCCAGGTTCAATTCCTGGACAATCTCATGAGAAATTTATTCCAACAAAACGAATGTCTGCTTCACAGGTGGTAGTCCAACCTCTGTCCTAATTCCTTTCCCATTCTGCTGCTGGGTAGTGACGCAGGAGCATGTGAAATGTAAGAGGACCATATGTGGAGACACTACCTGACAGTTCTCTTGAAAATTGACTGAGACTGACCCCTGTGACTTATTGTGATTAAATCTAGGATTACTCCCTAAAACTCAATGCTTGACAAGGGGCTTAAGAGAGACGTGTCGTGTCAATAACAGTACAACAAAATCAAAAAACAATTCAACAACTACGAGGAAGAGGAGGAGGAGGAGAAGAAGAAGAAAAACACCACCACCAATGAAGTTGATATGCATGCTGTGATACAAGATCTTCTTCACCCACTCTTCTTTACCCACCAGGTAAAACTTACAAATATCTGGGCATTGAAGAATGTGAGAACATCTTGAACAACACAATGAAAGAGAGAATTCATGGGGAATATTAAAGTAGAAGAGTGTGACTTGTCCTGCGGTCCACTCTGAACTTCAGGAATAAAATCTGCAATAGTTTGGCAGTGCCTGTAGTCAAGTACAATTTTGCACTAATGAACTTCGAATCATGGTTCAAAAAAAAAAAAACAAAAAACAACAACTTCAAGCCAACTTGCTCACCCTCAAGCTGATGTTCACAGACTTTATGTGTCACGTAAGGAAGGAGGAAGTGGCCTCAAACAAATTGATCCTCCTGACACAATGCAACAGTCGGGATGGGAAAGTATGTGGTCAGTAATCAAGATCACTAACAAGGAAGATCATTACATCTGACCGAAGAATGAGAAACAGTCATTGTAAGTGTAGTAAGAAGCATTGCAAAGAAAACTAGAGACACAGAATAATGGTCATTCAACTTCTGATGCTACTTAAAGGGAGGTAGTACATGTCACAGGACCAAAATTTTCGATTTTCATTTTTTGTGTTATTTTGAAACTTTAATATTCACTTAACATACTGCAATATACATTTTCAAGATATTATGTTCCTACGGACTGTTAAAAGACATTTAAATGTTTAGTCATGCCAAGTGTCACACCTATTTTTACATCACCAGTCACTTTACTTTTTTTGTTTTCAAAGTCCTTTTATTAGGGAAATTTCTGTGGTGTGGCAAAGCTGCCTCACGATAGTAATTTGTTTCCTGACATTTTGACGGCATTGTTTATGTTAATATCATGTATTGAAGTTTGTATATTGTGAATGGTTTTGTAATGTCATAAGTCGCTACAAAACACTGCCATACTTCACTACTAGTCACAGGGTAAAAAATGCAGAAGAGGCAATAGAAAAAGTTGAAAATGATTAAGATTCTAGGAACAAAGAGGAAAATTTCAGAGAATGAGGAGGAAGATGTTGATGAGCCACAATGTGAACCAGGATTGTGTTAGATGTGTGTTGTTACAAAACCTGCATTTCCCGAAAACTATAATTTTTTGTTTTTACCTTTTTACTCAGAAACAATTGCAAAAAAACTATAAAATTTTCACCACTTGAGTGTCATGGGTTTGCCATGATTTGCTGTTTTTTATATAAGAATTCAATTATTCAAAACTCAGATATTGAGTATATTTACAAAAAAAGTTTAAAAAATTGTATGTTGGGCAAAAAATGATTAAACAATGTCAATAACATTGAATCATTACAGGAAAAAAAAAAACCTGCACGTGAAGAACATTGCTATAAAATAATGTTTAAATTTCAAAGAGCTTAATAAAGTAGTTTTAGTGATAAAGGTACATAAACATAACACAAATAACATTCAGAGATAAGCTGTACAACCTCCACTTAACATGAAATATGACCCAAACCAGAGCCCAACTATAAGAGATTTTCTGGCGAAAATTCAACGTTTTCCAGCACACAATTACATAAATTTCTCTTCTTACAAATAACTCGTTAGGTGAGAAAGTAAAAATGTTAAAGAAATTGTGGAGAGACAAACCACTCTATGGACAATAATTAAAAAGAATAGACAAAAGGCAGATCAATAAAGTCATTTATGCGGCTTAAAGGGAAGAATGAGCCCAGAATCGGAAGTAGTTGTATTAGCTGCCAAAGATCAGGCATTGAGAACACAACATAATGATAAAGCAGTTCTCAAAATTTCCCAAGATTATAAATGCTGCATTTGCGAGGAACATGTAGAAACCACTGATCATTTTGTCTCAGTTTGTCCAATTCTAGCGAAGACTGAATACTTGAAAAGACACAACAGGGTGTGTGGTAACCTCCACTGACAGATCTGTATCACCCACAAAGTTCCAAACACACGCTCTAATGAACGGACACTCACCAAAACTAGTGACACCTGTTGGACTCTGTCCCATACTGAACCACCAACAAATTCAAACTGATTACACAACAGTTGTGCAAACAACAAAGTGTTATCCGTGATTTGGAAAAAGAAACTTGTCTACATGTAGATGTGGCTGTGCAATGCAATCAAAACATTGAAACTAAGGAACGCAGAGAAACATTTTAAATATAAGAGTTTGGAAATCAAGATCAGCTGAATTTGAAGCAAAAAAGCTCAGGTCATTCCAATGGTTATTGAACTTCTGAGATTTGTTCTGCAAAATTTGAGTAAGAACTTGGCTAAACTCCCAGGTCATTCCCAAGACTAGGAAGTGCAAGACATTGCTTTATTGGGAACACCTCACATTTTGTGCAAAGTATTGTAGAGGTATCAACGGTCCCTAGATCTGCTCCTTAACAACAACAACAACAACGACGACGACAACAACAACAAATTTGTTCCTGCAAATAAGTAAATACTCGGTGAGTTAGGAAACGAAAGAAAAGAAGGGAAAAAACCCAAGATACATATAAATATTTAAAAGACACACACACATTAACATAAATATATTAAAAAAGGTAAGATGATACACTGGTGGTGGAATTTCAAGGTATAAACATGTGCACAGTACAAAAGTATTTCCAGACATCTTCACCCTACTAGCACAAAATTCACAAGAATATTTTGCTAAATATAAATATCTGATGTGTAAATAGGAACAATCTTAAAATACATTGTGGGTTGATTACAGTAATGATATTTATTTAACTGTCACCACTCTGTCACCTTTTTCAGATGCAATTACGCTCAGAAATTTGTTCCGCAACAGAAAAAAGTCCATGTTGCTGACCATGTTACCGAGTAATAAATGTATTTTAATAATTAAATTTGTTCAAAGAATTGTCTCCTTGACCAGGATTCAAACCCGGTTCAATTTAACTTATAAAATTAACCAGAATTTGTTTTAATTTTTAAAATACATTTGTAACTCAGTAATATTGTCACAACTTGGATTTCTTTACTGTTGAGGAACTCATTTACAAGCATAACTGCATCCAAAAAAGATGAGTAGGTAGTGACAATGGGCAATATATGAGGCCTAAGAAACAGTTCAAAATATCGGTCATCTTGTTGGCTTAGTGGTTAGAGCAACCGAGTGTAAATCATGAGACCCAGGTTCGAACCCCAGTCAGGGTGACAATTCTTTAAACAAATTCAATTAGTAATAATACTGACAATAAAGACCATTATGAATTCTAACATTGTTTCAATGTAGATTGTAATTGGGTTAGCATTAAAAAAACAGAGGTATAATATATTCACGTAATATTCAGAAACACATTAAAATCTGAATCTATTTGAAAATATTTGATGCACAATAAGAATACATACTTGCAAATACTTCTTTCCCCTGATTGAAGAAAGCCTCCGGTCTTGAATAATTAGAACATTATCAGCTTCTTGAGAGGCCTTAGCACTTCCAAATATTGAATGTACAGTTAGCAATTCCAAGGATTGCTCTTTGCGGGGATGCATGACCAATGTAACATGGCAATTTGCACGTGTTGCAAAGCCTCGAAATGCTGTGATGATAGCATCCTGTTTCCAGAAACGATCTGCATACTTTGGAGGTTCTTCTGATATACCCATCATAAACTAGAAAGATTGGGGAAAAGAATATTTTTTTTTATTTCAACTCTTAAAAACGCAAAATTAATCTTAAAAAAGCAAGATTTCTTCAAAGCAACAGTAGTTTAAAAACTATGTCCTTGGTTACCCTCTAAACTTAATATTAGAAGTTTCAATAGATTAGATTTATCTCATATATATACATCAAGAAAAAAATCCCAATATAAAAGATGCACAAGATCAAGATCAATTGCAATAATACACTTATGTGTAATACAGTTTAATCAAAACAGCTGTGGTTAATGAAAATAAATGAGCAAATCACAACTTTTGGGGAATTTTTAAAACAAATTGTACACCATAAAAACAAAAATGTAGGTAGAATGGAAGAAGAACGAAAACAAAAATTTTTAAAAGAAGGAAAGGAAGGATTAATTAAAAGTCACAAGAACAAATAGTTCAACCTGGTAGCAAAAAGACACAACATAATAAATGCATATTAAAACAAATGTATCATACCTGCACATTATCTATTATAACATGGGCAATATCATGCACGTAAGCTGCATGTTCCACTGCCTCCATCACAACACGAACAGGTTGTTGACCGTGAAAAGTCATGAAATACACAGGCAACTTCTCAAATTCATCAGCCCACTGCTCAAAGCGATCCAGACTGCTGTTAAAAGATATTCCAGCGAGCTGATGAAGCATTGTGCGAGCTAATCTTATATTACGAATTTCAAAGCTTCCCCACAATGTAGTGACTCCTATAAATAATTATTATAGATCATATTAACAAAAGTTTGAAATGTTTCTTTTCAAATGTGCATTAATTATGATCATTCATTCACAACAAAGATGAATGAATAATTAATTGGAATTATTTCTATCACACACAAATTCATAAATATTCTGGATTTATTATTAAATTAATAAAAAAAATACAGAAAGACCAATCAGAAGTAACCAATTGTAAAGCAAAGAAACGATTGATCCTTCTTCCGTAGATTTACAATGCACATTAATATACATAAAAGTGAAAATAGCACTACCTTGAGAAGCCAAATCAAGAGAGTATTCACTCATAAATGTAGTTTTGCCGGATCCAGTGGGACCTGTTAATACAGTGAATTCTCCACGACGATGTCCCTTTAAAATTTTATTAAGCATTGGGAAGCGTTTCCATTTCACTCCTTCAACCTACAAATAACACCATTTTAATCAAAGAAACCAAAATTAGCTAACTTCATTGATTTATCACACCTGGTCAAGTGTAGTCAAGACTTAACCACAAGAGTGGTCAAGTCTCCAACATAACCACTCTTATTTAAGATCTGTTCGAAACTTTCGATTGGGTTTATTACTTCTTCAATATTATGTACCAATAGAAAAGAATTCTCAACTTAATGAGGCATGCCTAAGTAAGAAAACTGGTCTTCATGTTACCCACTCTTTTATAGACTACTCAGAATTCCCAACAATGAGACGAGTGCTTTACGTTTTGAAGTCTCGCTCTTCTCAGTCAGCGAGTAAAACCAAATGACAGCCTATCTTCTATGGCTAATAAAATTTAGATTCAGGGCTTACTTTTTCCACATTTTGCAATTCGGCCAGAACATCATGTCGAAGAGATGAGAAAGTTGTTATTGCTCTATGCCATATAGGTTTAGCTTGTGCTACCATTGTTTTCAAGTCCGCTCCAACGCCAAGAGCCTCATGAGGAGCTGGTTGGTCTTCAGTGGGCCTCACAAAATAGCATCGCCCTTCACCTAATTTTCTAGCCAAATGACGAGCAGCATCCCAACATTGGACAGAGTTTCCAAACCAGAGGACAAGCTTTTTAAAGCGCTCTAGAGCAGGTAGAACATGTTGAGGAAGAGTCCCTTCTCCTGACACACACAAAATTCATCATTTTACTCTTAAAATTCAGACATTTCACTAACGTCTTTATTTGTTCTATTTCTTACATTGTAGTCCTCCAACACGCACAAAAAGGTATTTATCTCAACATAAACATTTTTCTCCAGGAGTGTGCTAAGCACTCCTGCCCAAAACAAAATTTAATTTTTAACTTGAAAAAAACATTTTAAAAAAAAAAGAAATAAAATGTAAAATAATTTTTGTAAAGGGTTTTTAACACCTTGGTACTTAAATATGCAATCAGAACAAATAACACAATATTAATTTTATTTTAAGTATAATGTAACTGATTACCTAATTTTTTAAACATAATTACAAATTGGAGGCCACATAATTATTTTTAGTTTTCCAACATGCCATTCCATTGTGAACAAACTTCTGAAAAATATTCTTATATATTTTCAAATAAAAACATTAGAATTTTTTAATAAATTGACTACCATCTTAAAAATTACTTCATCTTTGAAATTGAAATTAAACAATTTGACATTAGATACATCAACAAATTAAATGTTTAAAGGTAAAACAGGCCAGATGTCCGTAGCATGAAATTAGTAATAATTTTTGACTCCTCAGGAAAGAACTTTTTACAAGCCTTTGAATTCCTGTGGGATATCCCAATAGCCTATATGTCCTTAGTATTTGAATACACTGCATTCCAAAACCCAAGCAGGAAAGGTTTCCAAAATTATATTTATCTATTTTAGTAAGTAATGGAAATTAAAAAGAGAAGATGAATTTGAAAAGCTAACTAAGACACCTATTCAAAACCCAAAAAACTATTTTAACAAATCAATATTAATATAAAACATTTCATAACCTAAACAGAGATTATAAATATCTCTAAAATATATAAATTTAAAGAACATACAGGTAATGGGAAAAAAAAAGTTTCGTCCTGAAAGTTAAAGGTAGACATTTGAATAAGGGGTTAAATCATTGTTTAAGTGGCATTTTATTCAAATAATTTTAAGTTTTTTAATTTTAGCATTTTACTAGAGTACTCAGAATTCTAATAGTATTGGCACAATTTTCATAACTATCCTTTAAATTGAATTACACAATCTTATTCAAATATAAACAAATAGGCACTTACACTCATGACTCAATGTAATGATGAAAACAAATAAATTTAAGTTTAAGTTCATTTCACGAAACAGTGATTAAAACTAAGAAAAAATATTTAAGATTAACAAGCCCCTACATAATAGTAGGTCTAGATTATATTCTACAAACGCAAAAACATTGCTCACCATGTGGAAGGCAGATAGTGCTACAAGTCAGCTTCTGACTAGCTAAGGCCAAGGCATCTTTTAGTGAAGATACAATAACTGCAGTATCCAATTTACTGCATCTTTGTGGATGGATAACTAGTAATCCCCCACTGTTCACAGATGGTACAGTTTCTTCCAAACCCTTCGTTTTATATATTTTATATCCAGCAACATGGCCTCCAGCATTAATAAGGGGAAAATATAAAAGGGATTGTGATTTATCAACACGAACTTGAACTTGCTTCAAAACGGATGATGGTACATTCTGAAAACAAATTACACAAAAATATACTACAGTAAACTTTCAGAAAAATCAAGGAAGTTAAATTTATAATAAATGATGTATGTGACATACTGGAAGACTGAATTTAATGAGTATTTCCATACGATCAACATCTGAAAACGAGTCAAGCTGTGTACTTTCTTCACAAACACTATTCCATTTATCCATGTAACTTCTGTTTGGAAAACATAAGCCTTTCAGAGCTTCGATGTCTTCAGGTAATTTGGTTTTACTTTTTTTTGATAACAGTAATACTTTTTCTAGTGAATCCCAATGACTTGTATAACCACAATTAAAACAAACTGCAAACCCTACATAAATACAACAAAAGAGAAAATGAATTTCAAATAACATTTTCTTACTTCAACACACAACAGTACAACTTCCTACCTGTCTTTTTGTTGACATATACTTTACTGTCACTCTTTTGTGTGGAAATATGAATGCACACAGGGCACTCCACATGCAAGCAAGTATAACCATCACTGAAGGCAATGTTATTATTTTTTAAAACCTTTTTGACTTGTGACACTGATAACGTCTGGGTTGGTTCTACAGAAAAGGTACTGAAATCTCTGACACACGCACTGATGCATTTCAGAGGACGAAGTAATTGTTTGTTTAAGTATGGTGACATTAGTCTTGAAGAAGTTCTAAAATAAATTTTTGTGCGGTGTTCTGGCACTTTTAATTGCGTCTTCCCCACTCGATAAACATTTTCTCGGCAATGGCACATTTTTGAAAAACAAATATTACTCGAGCAACTTATCATAGATCTTCCAGAATTTATTGTGCTTATTATTCGCACTGTTAAGGGTTCGCGTGCAAAGAGGCATTTCCAGAAATACATTACACTCGTTACTTGCACAATCACAAAGTTTATAAGAAAAACGTAACATAATAAAAATATTTTTACTTGGCCCGTTTCATTGTTAATCTACCCCCTCGCACCCATGTTGTATGCTGATTGCATCATTCCATGCATGTTCTCATTCTCGACAGCAAAAACTTCCGCGGTACGATCGTCAAATTCTCATTTTGCCAACCATTGAAAATATATTTTTAATCTTATTCTTTTGCGTTTGTATCTACGAGTAAAATATGCCTACCGCTTTTCGAAAATGGTTTCTATTTATTTTTCCTTATTTTCAGGAACGTTTAATCAAGTTTTGCCATGTTTAGAGCTACAAAAATGAAGAAAGTCAATTCGTAAATACCTTCCACAGACACATTTCATTTGGCGGGCATTCGGATGAAGTGAAACGTTTCCTATTTTTACTGTCAGGCATTGACTAATTAATAAATTGACAATGAAATGAGTAAGAATTATTATTTTGTAAATGTACTATTTTTAGTTTTAACTTTGGACGTCGTCATTATTTCAAATTTAGGCGCTCTTTACTACATCAATATGAAATAAATTTATTTTTTTACTGCTTCCTAAATGCAATTTATATATCTCTCTTCCATAATATATTCCATTTTTTGTCGACTATAAAATAATAAATTCCCAAATATATTGTCACAATAAAATTCTATTCCGAAAATGCTAAGTATGGTCGTCATTTTTGTTGATTCATCTTTTGTAATGATGTGTTGACTATCATTAGTATACTCTCTGTTGACTATCTTTAATGTAATGATTTCCAACCATTTTCTTGCGACTCGCACAAATGTTTCTAAGAATGAAATTCAAAAAACGAAGCATTAATTTGGACGCTGTTGACTACAGAGTATTCTGTGCTCCGTTTCCGATTTCCCGCTTAGTTTTTCCCGCTAAATTTTATCATACTTCGGGTGTATGACTGCCGCATTTGTTTAGGAGGCAAAGGTGGTAGTGTTGGCAACGAGTGATTCATCCAATCAACGATTCTTTCCCGCCTTTTCAACGATTGCAATCGTTGGGAATCGCTGGTCCAACGACTACCTCGCCTGTAGTTCGCCCTTCTCCCGTACATGAATATACAGCGCTAATGTGTCAATGTTTTCGTGTTACTCGTAATAATAAAGCATATATTTTATACTTTACCACCTTTAAGGTGGTACTGACAGCAGGAACTTGTGAGGAACGCTGTTTCTACGGTGAAATTTGTCATCGCTTGTCATCATCTTTTGTCGCTCTTAAATTTTATCTTTGTAATCAAAACTTAGACACCAATACTTGGTTTTCGAAGAACAACGGTGTGTTGAAGTGGAGAAATTTTGTCGACCAACCCAGCTTCACTGCAGTAATGAAACTTTCAGAAGGATCTCTCAGCGTAAGTTTACATATATACAGTTTTAAAATTACAGATTTAAGATTACAGCATTTTACGTAGTGACTTGCAGCAGATGTTTAGTGGGAACAATTGTGTCGTTCTTTTGAAGTTGTCATTGTTTTTGTTATGTATTGTAATCTGGACCTGAATTGTGTAAATATTTTTACAAAAATATTATTAAATAAGTTTTATTATGTGTATTGAAACCATTGTTTCTTTATTGTGTACTGTACATTGTTTTGACAAGACTCGTACTTGAATTGCACATGTTCAAGTAACTAACCAATGAACAACAATTGAATTATCTTAATATAACATAATCAGAAGTGTAAGAAACTTTTGCAGCTAATTTGAATAATTGTTCAACCCTTCTTTTTTGATTGTTTGGTTAGCAGTAATTATTAGATCTTTTAATGCACATAGGAGTTTTATTTTCCCACGTAGTTGTAAGTAAAACAACCTTGTCATCTAGAAAGTAATCTGTCTGAATCTTTAAAATCAATTAAAAGTTATCTGTCCATAAATGAATTGAAATTAAATGTTGATAAAACTGTATTAATCAATCTCAAGTTTCATCACAGTTACCAACACCAAAACATAAAAGTGGAAGTAGACAAGGAATCAGTGAATCGAACTGATTGCCATAAGTTTCTAGGAATATTAATAGATCAGAACCTAACTTACAACAAACAAGTTGACACACTTTGTAATAAAATAAACTCAAATATATTCCTCTTGAGATACTTTTCCAGATACCTGGAAACAGACTCACTTCTGTCAATATACTACGGCATAATCTTCTCACAACTTCAATATGGTATTGAAATATGGGGAGGTACAACACAAAAGAATATGGATAGATTGATGGTCCTACAAAAGAAATGTATCAGAATCATTTTCAAGCTGAATCCAAGACAGTCCTGTAAATATTATTTTATTAAATATGAATTACTGACTGTTGTAGCACTCTACTCTTACAAAGTAATACTCCTATTGAGAAATAATCAGAATCAATATCTTGTGAGTAATAAAGAAATACATAACTATCATACTAGAGGACATAGGGACTATCACAGGATATACACTAACAAGTCTTCAACTAACAAAGATCACTTCTGCATTGCAGCTAAGCTTTTTAATAATCTCCCAGTCACCGTAAAATCAGCTGATGATAAATACTTTAAAACATTGCTTAAATGTCATCTCATCAGTGTGGGTCCATATAAGATAACAACTGCTTTAACTTTTCTGTATTTTAAAACTATGTACCGCTACAAGTGTGACCACTTCTTGTACCAGTTACTCAGTTTCGATAAGACAATGTACTACTTAGTAATATAGTAAATAATGTAATTATGTCATGATACTGTAAGCACTTACAATTATTATTAACTAATGTATTCAAGTTATTGTAAGTTAATTAAATTATTACTGTAAGATAATGTGAATTACCAACACTAATTGTAAGTTTTTTCCACTGTATAATAATCTGCTAGTTTATAATAATACAGTGCTTTGTTAATGCTACTCTTAGTGTAATAATGTGATTTTGTATTATTAAAATGTAAATTATATTATTTTAATATAGCTTAATTTAATTGTTTATATTAATAATTATATATATTTTTAACATTTAAATTATTAAGATAATGTAGATTTGTAAATTATTACTGTAAGTGCATGTAGTAAAAATATGTAATTAACTTCCTGTAATTTAAATTAATTACTAGACAGACTTTGCTTGATACTTTGTGTAAGTCTATAAGCAATAAAATATTATTATTATTATTATTGTCATTCAGAAGACATTCTCTTCCAAAAAGGAGCCCAAACAGTCGTCAACAGGAGTGCTCAGTAATAACAATAATGCTGGTGCATTTGCAACTTTGGAAACCCCGAATATAAAAATTCATAATGTACCCAATTCTCTTCTGTACTTGGATGTATTTAGAGCTGCCTCTGCTGTAAATCAGCTGTTACAGTGTTATCTAATCGGAAAGTTGAATGTCACCACAGTGATATGTAAGCTCCCGATTGGATGACTTTCACTTGCAGTCTTCGTCCAACCACACCTCACACCTAGGCGAACTCTGTTCACCTATTTGATGACATGCACGTGGATTATGATACAACCTTCTCACAAAATGCAAGATGTCTTAGACATACCAGTTTCATAGATGTTTGCATAAGATAACAGGTGCCCCTGAACCTTCCTGTAAAGAAATTAAAACCTCACTAATATATTGTCAATGTAGGTTAATAGAAAGACCAAACTTAACTACCAACAAATTAAAATAAGCAACAATTTGAAACTAACCATGAAGTTTTTAAATGATAATCGGGATATTGTTGTTATACCCTGTGTTAAAGATGGTGTAGTCACTGCTATCAACTTTTCTGAATACAAAGGAAAACTAGTGTGTAACTTTGTTAACAATTCTGATTACTAGACTTGGATGGTTAGGCACTGAAAAGTAGTCTTTTAGGTGCCTAAAAAGACACTGAAAATGTCGAGAATGAGGAGAAAAAAAGGCACAGTCATTGGGGACATACACAATAAAATGAAAAATGTTTGTCACTTCTGTCTATATTGTTTTGTAAACAAATGCTCAAAACAAATACATTTTAATGTAAAACTCGATTTACATATTTACAACTCCTCTCTATTTTATTCCTAATAGTTTACTTTAACCAGTAACATTAGCGTTTGTTTTGTTGTAAATTACCTGTCATTTTTGAAGGATCACAATTTTAAGTTTGTGGCAATTGGGAGACAAAATAAGTTTGAATATGGAAAAGGATTTTTCAACATCTAATGATGTTGAGGTGTATTTTATTAGTCCAACACCAGCAACAGTAAAACCTACTGGGAATTTACATTTATTTCCTCATAAAATTTGGGTGCCTTCGTTGTATTGTCAATCGACCATGTTCTCAGAACATGGCTGGTATTTATGAATAGGGAAATGAAGAAAATTAGTTGGTATACTTTTAGGAATTCTCTCATATTTTAAAATACCAAGATGTGAATTGAAGATTTTGTAATGAATGGTCATGTTGGACCATGGCCGAATTTATAATATCTTAAGTCCTAAGAAAGCTATTTATGCTACAAAAAAAAGCAAAAATAAGCATTATAATACTTTCATTATCTTAATGATAATGAAACGATTAGACCAAACCAACACCAATATAGTTCAGAATACGGTAGTTTTTCAAATGAAATAATATTTTATAGATTCCAACTCTATCACCATTTAGAGACTAAAAAAGTTGGAAAAGTCGCAATGTTTGAAAGAAAACACTTAAAAATCGAATTTAAAACTGAAGAAACAAGTGACGTAGGTATCATTTTAGTATCAACTGATGTATGTATCATTTTACCACTGCCACTGTTTTAATGGTAAACAAAAAAGACTTTTCTCAGTATTTTAGAAAAACAGAATAGCATGTATTTAATTTTGTGTGCTGATTGTCAATGAAAATATGGTGGACAAACAAAAAGGAAACTTCATGAAAGGATCAATGAACACAAACCGAATATTAATCAACCCATAATGAGACAAAATTCAATAACACACTATAGATTAAACAAAACACATTTGTTAAATTTAATGATCCCAAGATACGTATATTGAAAACGACTACTATGAAAGGTTAACTAGGAATCCCTGAATATAAAAATTGATACCGTACTAAATTCTCTTTTAGTGCAATAAATTCACAAACAGCTATGAAATTATCCTTTCCCAGTTTAAAGAATGAGAGTGGTTTTAAAAAGACCCCTCCGCCAATGCAATTCGCAACTAGCACAACCCCCACTCTCTCTGCTTGCCCAACATGACTTTCACTTGCAGCCCTCATCTGACCATGCTCACACCAAGGCGAGCTCTGATCACCAATTCGATGACGTCTACATGATTTATATATTTCTCACAAAATGCAGATCTTAGACATCCCAGTTTCAATGTAATTCATCTCAAATCACTGGTTTTGGACGTTGTGAGTTTCACTTGTATACTGGTGAAATGTTAATGTATATGTATTAATATAATGTTAATTCTTGTGATTCCTGCAATCTTTTGTTCTCCTCCTCTTGATGTAGTGTTCCAATTTCTTGTTAATCTCATGTTATAATGTTATTTATTTTGTAGGCAATTATGCGCGGAGAAAATATTGAAGATCCAATTTTGCAAATTTTGGTGAGTGTTTTTAGTTGTGATGGTTCTGATACATTTTAAGAGGAATAGATCATAAAAATAATAAATAAAGTAATATATATATATTAAATTTTTCTGTTTGATAATACTGTTTACGTTTGAATAATTTTGATATGTTTTGTTAATTTCAGGGTAATAAAAAAATTGTTAGTGCAGGAGCCAATGAAAGATATAGGCTGTTGGTATCAGATGGGTGTCATCTGAATAGTTTTGCAATGTTAGCCACCCAGCTAAATTCAAGACTTGCTACAGGGGAACTTTCAGATTATTCTGTTGTGAAGATTGATAGATTTATAACAAGTTTGGTTAATTCTGAGAAAGGAAACAAGTAAGAAAATGCCAAAATGTGTTATCTCCTTGACTTAACTTAAACAGAAACAAGTAGTTTAAAACCAAGAAACTAACTTTCTATTACGAAATTACTAAGTCCCAGGACAGGTAAAATAAAGGAATGTCATTGCTCTGGAAAAGTCTGACTTGAATTGTTAGAAGTCGGAGAAAATTTTGAGACTTGTATAATTAGACATGATTACTTAAAAAAAATTAGTCCAGCAAAAAATAGTTACTCAATTTTTATTTGTTCAGTTATTTTTTTAAAATTTGTACTGATTTATAATGGAATTGAAGATACAACAAATTAGTATGGGGCTTCCTTAACTTTTTATTATTGTTAATGTGAAAATCTCTACATATCATCTGTGGAAAACAAAAATATTCTATGGAAAACGGGGAAGAGTTCGGAAAACATGTACCAGGAAATCAGTGGCCACCCTGTTTTCATTCTAGAAAGATCTAAACTGTACAGAAAGAAGACTTGTACAGACACAAGGTGGTAATACTCGTGGGATTATATTCATTGAGGGAAAATGTTTCAAAGTTAAGCACACAGTGCTAAGTTCTTGATATTTTTGAAATGAATAATTTAATATGATGTGTAATTATTTTTTATTAAAGAATAAATATTTGTTTCTTCCATGATTTTCTTGAGATACATGCTTAGGAGACTTGCCATTAAATGCTCTGTAACAATCTGCTAAATTTTTCTGAGCTTAAGTTGATTTTATTGCATGAATGAGAGAAGTGTTACATTAAATTATGTAGTTGTAATAATTACTTTTGCTGAATTGTTAGGAGAGTGATGATTATTCTGGAGCTGACAGTGCTGGCTCCTGGATCTGAAATTGGAGTAAAATTAGGCAGTCCTGTTCCTCTTGTGGAGGGTGCTAATGACCAGTCAAAACATGAACCACCACGGTCAACTTCCTCTACCAATGACAGTAAGTTGTTGTTGTTGTTTTTTATTATTATTGAAAAATTCTGTCATTCGCCCTTCTCATAATGATAAATTATGAAAAATTTTAATTTTTGAAATAAGTGATTGTCTAATGAACTTTAATTAATTCAGGATTCCTTGGATTAACTTTGACTGGTAAAGGACAGTTTAGTGGTTGCAAACTTTCTATGCACTCACTGCTAAAGGCCAGTTTAGAGGTGACAAATTTTCCGCACCGTCTCTTTAAGGCCAGTTCAGCGACGGCAAACTTTCTCTTCTCTCATTGCTAAATGTGAGTGGCCACAAACGTCCCTTGCCACCTCTGTTACTAGCCTTCTTGGTTGCTCTAGCACGAAATAGTACGTGGTGGATGGTGGTTTGTCACTAGTTCTGTTAGGTACTGTTTGTTCGTTCTGTGGTGCACGAATCAGCATGGAGGGGATGTGGAGGGTACGATAGTATATTATATTCATCACTTGATCATGTGAAAGGCATAATTATTGGAGGAATATCCTCATACTACTGCTTTTTTCAGGGAAAATCATGGGTATTAGCTGAAGCAATTCACATCTCATTGGCTCTAAAATTTGAGGTGTTTGGTTGGGGGCATATGTGTGTGTGTGTGTGTGTGTGAGTGTTTTCTTTTGCTTTTTTCCTCTTTTTTTTCTCGTCCTTCAATTTAGTAACATCTATTCTTTGATACATTGTTAGGCATATTACATTTTATGTTAATGTTAATTATAATTAAGCTAATTAATTTACTCGTTTCGGGAAAGAAATATCAATATTACAAGTGTCAGAAAGTGAGCAATCCTGCATAAAACAGAATCCGTACTAAACCAGAAGGTTTTTCTTTTATCCTGATCAATTCCGGCTTACACAGATTTTACTGTAGTAAATCTTAGAATCATTTCATCGATTTTTCTTCAAAATATTAGTACTTGTCATGATATTAGAGAGAAGTTTTTAAAACGTGAAAAGAAATAGATCATCATTGCCTACAAAGACAAGGAGAATAAAGTGTATTACATGTTAAAAAGAGCAGTTTTCTCATTACAATATTATGTTCAATAATAAATATTATGTTTTTATGCTTTTGCTTTTGGTTGCCAGCACCCTTAGGATTGCTGTTTCTGCGAAATGAACATGGCTAACTAATGCTGCATCGTCTCTTGCTCTTCCAAAATCGCACTGGTAACAAAAGGCACTTATTGGATTGGGTACATGAATACAGTGAATTCTCTTGACAGAAAATGTGCTATTTGGGTTTAAACTTCTGGATGAATGGAAGGAAACCAAAAATAAGCAGAGACGTGAAAGAGACTTTGAAAATCACTTCGAAACCCAAGCTAAACTTTGTTTTCCTAAGCTACTCAGAAAGCAACAATTTAGATTGATTTTGGAAAAGAGTCCTTTTGGATTCTAAAGGATCTTTGGTAAAACTTGTCAGGATGATGCTTATTTGTTATGGTGAGTCTGATGTTGATGTTTGATCAACAAGGAGAGCATTATTGAAAACCTGGTGAAGAAATCTTTAGTCTCTCAAAGACAAGTTTGCGTTGGAGTTATAAAAGCAGGAGAAGTTACGTAAGTTACAATAACTAAAAGTATGATTCATTATGTCAGAAATGCTCCAATTTTCATTGAGAACTTTAAATGAAGACGGAGAAAGGACAAGACAAGAAAAAGGAAAGCTCTGTGGACTGGATGGGGGGAAAAGAGCTGGTACTGCTCAAATTGCAAATATTAGTGAAAAGATTTGTTCACTGGTTTTGTACACGATTTGTAGTAGGTGGAGCAAGTACTGCTGTTTTATTGATTAAATTGTTTGTAACAAGTAATTAATTATTGTTTAATAATTTAATTATGACTTAATTTATAAACATAACTAGGAAAAAGAAGTTTGCCTGAGAAACCTGGAAAAGTCAGATAATTTGATTTAGAAAACTTCAGAATCCTTTGGTATAGATAGTGATTGAGAAATGAACAAGGTATATTGCAGAACAGATGGTAGGGTTGCACGGTTCATTGACATATTAATAATGAACTACGAAATAGATATGTTGAATATATTGAATCTCTATTGTTCTAGAGCACAATATTTATTAAATAGAATACCATACACTGTTATTCTATTTAAAAAAGTTTTCATCCAAATAATTTGAATGTACAGCAATGGACTAACTGTACTTTCTAACATTGATTTTATACAAGAGACAGAAGGAGAGCCTATTGTCTTCTTATATTTTTGGGCTACTTAGCGTTGTTCAACAAAATATTACAATAATTTTAAGTATGGATATAACAGTTTACCGGTGGTATGATTCAATGTTGAAATATGGAACTCAAATCAAGAAACACCTATTATTAGTGGGGACTATAAAATTCACTCAATAACTATTTTACTCATTTCATCATTAACCTTAATCCAAGGAGTCTTGAATTAATTTATGGAAAAATTTGATAGGATTGTATTTTGAAGGGAATGCTTTTATTTTGTAGCTGTATCTAGTGCC
Organism: Teleogryllus oceanicus; assembly: GCA_964035755.1. Taxonomy (NCBI): domain Eukaryota; kingdom Metazoa; phylum Arthropoda; class Insecta; order Orthoptera; family Gryllidae; genus Teleogryllus; species Teleogryllus oceanicus. Next base: position 64,859,917 of record CAXIVR010000006.1, on the reverse strand, counting down.
TCAAGTGTGACCAGGCCAGCACCAGTTAGAAATGTAGCTGCTGCATCACCAATTGATACAATGCATACATACCCTATTAGCAGCTTAAATCCATATCAGAATCGGTAAGTGGAATTTTGTTGTAGTATAAGCTTTGTGTGGTAACTATTTAGATATAACTACAGTGGAATCTTATTAGCATGTTACACATTATCACGTTTCCCCTCTTAGTAAGTTCTTATTTTCAAGTCCTGGTCCCAGTTCCATCAAATTATTGGTTTACACTTGTAACAATCCTGCATGTTGAACAGCATGTTCAAAGTTTGTGTAGGTAACTTGCTTCATGGGAGACTTACATTTTTATGAGACGAAGGGACAAAACAGACAAAAAAGACAGAATCAGTTTCATCCATTTTGAAAGGAAATTGTGATACTGCTTAAACAGAAACAATTTAGATCAATTTATTTTTCTATTTTTCACTTTACTAAATAACAATTTAAATAAATTTTTTTTAATACTTTAAAATATTTGATGTGTAATGATTTAAATAAATTAAGCAACATGGCTACCGCTACTTTCCAGCTCCATTTATTATGTGGTAACTTGACCATAAATACACAATTTTACAATCTTAAAAGGAATCCCTTCTGTTCAACTCTATCAGAAACCTGAATGATAACCATGATCCGTATGTACAGTCGACCCATATTAAATGGGTACCTGTGTGAATGTGGATGGGTTTGACCTACTAGAATACCCACATATGCGGGTCCTGGGTATGTGCATGATCAAATGCTCTTAAAACTCCAAGAGCTCTGATTGCAGATGGATAAGCATTTTTCTTTAGCACGTTTTCTCACTTATGATGTTCAAAATTTTGGTCCGTTGAAAAGCATCTTATTTTGTCTGTATTTTGTTGAATGTTCTTTTGACTATCAGTTGGTGGTGGCTCATGACATTTTTTCCTGGTGGGACCCGGTACAAAAGCATGAATCAATAACTTATCTAATTAAAGCATTGACATTTAATTAATTAATTAAGCATTTAAATACATAAGTCTTCCAAAAGAACAGAATTAGGATTTTTTTAAGATGTTTAACCAAATATTGGTATGTCAATGGAAACCAAAGAATTTTGTAAAAATGATGCTAATGTCATTACTTATATTTCGGAATGCTAAGTGTTCAAAAGGGGGCGCCTACTATTGGAGATGTAGGTACTCAAAATGTAAGTGCATTACTTGTCCATAAATGGTGCATGCCTGTTCTTTTGCCTTGCAAAGGTTCAATGCCTTGACTGTCGAAGCCATTTCCTCCTTACGAGTCAGACAAACAGCCGACAAATGAAGTCTATTTTCAACCATTGTATTTTGAAGAATCATCTTGATCCTGTGCTGAAGCTCCATTCGGATTCAACTGTAGCAATCGGAGTTACTACTATTTGCAATTTTTGCAAGTCTCGGAAAAAGAATTCTTGAAAGAATGTTGCTTAAAGAAAATTAAGAAATAAGACACTGAAGAAAGGTTTGCCAAAGTATCTCTCAGGCTCCGCTCCTGCTCCGCTCCTGCTCCGCTCCTGCTCCGCTCCTGCTCGCTGCTCCGCTCGGCTCCGCTCGGCTGCCTGCTCTGCTCGGCTCCCTGCTCTGCTCTGCTCTGCTCTGCTCTCTGCTCCTGCTCCTGCTCCTGCTCCTGCTCCTGCTCCTGCTCCTGCTCCTGCTCCTGCTCCTGCTCCTGCTCCTGCTCCTGCTCCTGCTCCCGCCCTCCCGCTCCTGCTCCGCTCCCGCTCCCGCCCTCCCGCTCCCGCTCCGCTCCGCCCGCTCCGCTCCGCTCCGCTCCGCTCCGCTCCGCTCCGCTCTGCTCCGCTCTGCTCCGCTCTGCTCTGCTCTGCTCACAGAAGTGGACTCCTTTTTCAAATAGAATTAATGCTACGAAGCGGTTTTTCAAAAAAGATTTCCATAAATATTTTTAAAAATAATTCCTCATTCCGGGAAGAAATTTGTGGGCTGATAGTGTGATGACGATGTGCTTCTTGAATCCAATGCCGTGTCAGTCATGCAAATCGGATGAATAGGAGCGGCGTAAAGTGAAATTTCATAAAAACACGGCACCCTCTCCTTCCTGCTCCACGCAGTTGCGTCACCCGACCTTTGTGGGCGCTCCCTCGACGCGGCTGAATGGCCAAACCCAGCAGCCTGCGGCACGGAAGGAGGCCGTGCTCTCAGGCAGGCAAGCCGGGCAGTCAGTTTATGCTTTCGTCCCTTTCAATCTCAATATTAGACTACAATTGTCACACAAAGATTACAGTAAAGATAAATAAACATTTTTGTGCATTTATTAAATATTGGTGGGGCCCAACCCCTGTGGTCTATTAGGAATAGCTGCCCCTGCTATCAATTACAGAGTATTTGAAGATTATTTAATTTGAAGACCCATGTTCATCTATATATCAGAATTGAAACTTCAGATTCTAGAAGAGTTTCCAGACACTTTGTTAAAGGTCTGTACCTCTGTCTGACAACTGTTGAGTCACACTTTCAACATTTCATTGAACACAGAAATTTTCCCAGATATTTTCAAAACCATAGGTTTCATCCCTTCTAGTAAATGGGGACAATAGAAATCAAGATCTCACATATCTCATTTGTTGCATCTGAAAGTGAATGTGCTGTTGTGCTCATACATTTACAAACCAGCAGTTTTTGTAAAAATTGATTTTCTTTTGATTAATATTCTTTAGTAACACAATGTCCATAAATGCAGTACATAACAGAGTTAATCTGCTATCAGTAGCTGGTGGATTTTGATGACCTAAAATATCGTCAAAAGTGATCAATAAAATGCTCTTAAAATGTTTTTAAAATACCCTAAAACGAAAGAAAAATTATGTAAAAAATGTGATCAAAACCTGTTTAGATAAACAACTCGAACTGTATGATATGTTACTGAGGTATAATAGCGGATAATGGCAGATTCGGTGGTATAACTGTCAGTGTACCGGACTGTTGTACCCAAGTTTACGTGTTCAAACCCGATCAAAGCCGTGGATTTTTAAGGGTGAAAAAATCCTTTGTATGCCTTCCTTCGGAAGGGAAGTAAAGCCGGCTGTCCCATGTAGTAGATTTACTGCATGTAAAAGATCCTCAAGTCGCAAAGAAGCCTCTGAGCAAAATTGAAATCCGCCTGTTTCGTTGCCGAAGATAATACCTCCTTTCTCTGCTAGGCGATGAAAGGAGCGTAGCGAAATTTGCATGGTTAGACGGAAGAGCAGGCCTGATGGCCCGAGTCTTGCCACATAAAATAAGGCATTAACTAACTAACTTAACTAACAGGTATGTGATCGAGACTTGTACCATTCGTTCAAGTGAAGTCAAGTTACAAGATTTTGTTTTGGACTGTTCTTTACCAGGAAATCTCGTCTTTGGTTATCCCGAAATCCTCCGAACTGACCATGGCACTGAAAGGCATCACAGGAACCTTAGTTTACATGCAACAGGTGTCATTACAATTTTTGTACAAAGAAATTGAGTAGGCTACTCAGGAATTCTGTGCAGAATAATTGTTACATCTCATAAATATTATTGGAAGCAAGTACCATTAAAATGATAATAAAATCAATGAAGACAGTAAAAAATACATTGAAAATAATGAGAAAATGTAAAAAATGACTTGTTAGTTGAAATAGAGAAGAAAAGAAAAAAATTACTAATAAAAATTTGATTGTGACATTTCCTTCATCATAACATAAAATTAATTTCTGTACTAATTGGCATTGTTCTAAAGAGAAAATAAAAAAATGATACTCCATTAAAATCTGCCCCCTAGTTATCAGTACCAACAGCATATAATCAAAATTCCACATTAAACTGATTATACATGATTGCAATATATTAACAGTTCACATAAAAATGCAAATGCTTTACATTCTGTGAAAAACAAGTAAAATATTTTCTATTGCATAACTTTTTATACCACTGAGACTATGCTCACTCAGAAAAACAACAATGTGTAAAACATTTTCAAAAAGAAACTACATAACAACCTTGAAATGCAAAGTCCTTTGCTACACAAGCCAATTAATTTTACTGTAATTCTATTCATATCTGTAACTAGTAATTGCCTTATGGGATAATGGCAAGTACAGGATATTATCAGTTATATTATGTTGTCTGTACCTCATATTAACAATAAATACTTCAGAATATATGCTTGAAAAATGAACATACAATGTGAATATAATTGAGACTGCAATTAAAAGAAAATAGGAGAAATCATCAATTCTTTGTTTATTTATATTTTCAGATGGGTGATACGAGCAAGAGTCACAAATAAAAGTGCTATTCGAACGTGGTCAAATGCTCGAGGTGAAGGTAAACTTTTCTCAATGGATCTTGTGGATGAGAGTGGAGAAATAAGAGCTACAGCTTTCCGTGAACAAGTTGACAAGTACTATGATCTTATTGAAGTAAGTGTTTAGATTTTTAGGAAATATTTCTTTTCCAGCCCAAGTTCTAAATGAGTTATTATACTTAGTTGAAAATATTTTATTCACATTATGATATTTTTACATACCATATAGTGTTGCAGATTTGCAACAAATAAATGAACATTAACTTGTTTGTGTATTTTGATGTGTTCAGTTAGCTGAATCTTCCTGCACTTTCATGATTTTTTTATTTTTATTGGCGTGTGTGTGTCTGTAGATAGATATATAGACACATAATTATATATATATATATATATATATATATATATATATATATATATATATATATATATATATATATATATATATATATATATATATATATATATATATATATATATATATATAATTATTTTGATATTTGGAATTATTTTGAATATTGATTTGAAAACCAGGATTTTTTGTTACTTTAAGATTTTCCCCAACATTTTGCACAAATGCACGTACTGCATTGTATTCAATAATGAGCAGAATTCAATTCGGTACATGATAATGGAGTGTTAAAATCGAAGTATGTATGAGAAATGTCACATGTTTGCTTGAGGATTGTGGAGTTCTTGACTCACGCATACCAAAACTTCAAACATATTCACTTGTGTAGGTGCAACATGGGTTGAGTACCGAGCACTCCATAGCTCCTATATTATTGCCTGTGGGTTGCACGTGGATGGACGAGATATTGCATAACAAACGTCTCACTGTGAACTCACTGGTTGAGTTTAGATTAGTGTTGCACCTCTTTGATGCCATGAGCGGTACCATATTGGTTTATTTTATCGACCCAAACTGACCATGTTATCACGTCCATGATGTTTAAAGGGAATTGTAACTTCTTTTATAGAAGAGCACGATGGAAGCTATCTTTGCTTATAGCTTTCATGGAGGTTAAGAGTGACAGGGAACACGAAGAAAATGAGTATGCAGTGATCTTGACGGGGTTGCCAGGAAATACAAGTAGACCCTGTTTCCATCGCTGCATTGTTCAAGGCAGTGCAGGTAGTAATATGAAATTAAAGTTAAAATGTTGGTATATATTTATGGTACTCAATTTTGTTCAATTTTTCTTTTATGCAAAGTTTTAGAAATAATGCTAATATAATCCAAACCCAAACCAGTTTAAACGAAGCACCTGTGGTGCATGTCAGCATTTATTTTGATAGCCAGGAACAGTAGCCATTTCAAGCTTTTACACATGAAACCTACCATAATCAGCAATCAAAATTTCTTGAAGGAAGTAATTTGTTAGTTCGCGGTTAATTTTGTAACCTACCATCAATGTGTTTTCTTTTATAAGAATAGCAGTAGCTTCAAAAAATCTCTCAAATTACATTTACGAAGTGCAGGAAATTTGAAACTCACAACTGTTTGATGCCAAATTATAACTAAAAAACACACACACCTCATGTATTCAAAAAATTCATTATGATCTTATTTGAAGATGTTTTTGATGAATATATTTCAATTAGAAAAAAACTGGATCTTCACAATTGAAGTTATAAGAAGACTCAGAAATATTTTTCATTTCTTTGATTTTCGAAAAATTGAGCATATTAACCTACAATACACCTGCACCATTCTTTTAAGCGCCCTTTACACTATTTAAGGTCAAAATTTAATTAAATTTTTAGGCCGTTTAGCCAGTTCTGATCTGCTATGACGCTTTTGGTTCTTTATCGAGCACTTGTTAGGCCAATTCTTGAGCATGCATTGCCAGTTTTGAATCTACAAACAAAATAGCGTATATCAGCCATTGAAAGAGTTCAACGTAAGTTCCTATGGGTTTTTGCCCATAGAATTGGCCTGACAATCATGACTAGACATCAGATGTTTAGGCACTAAAAAATTGTCTTTTAGGTGCCTAAAAAGGCACTGAAAATGTCGAGAAAAACGGAGAAAAAAAGGCACCGTTATACGTTACAAACTCAATCAAATGAAAAATTGTAATTTTTGTCTATATTATTTCGTGAACATAAATGTACAAGTTCATACATTTTAATGTAAAACTAGATATACATATTTACAACTCTTCTACGTATAATTCTCAATAGTTTGTATTAACCAGTAATATTTGCATATTACCAGTAACTTTTTGAGGATCACAATTTCAAAATTCCGACGACTGGGTGACAAAATCAGTTTGAATGTGGAGAAGCATATCTGAACAATTTGACTGGTATATATTTTAGAAGACCAACCCTAGCAACACTGAAACCTGTGAAATTATATTTATTTCTACTTTAAATTTCAGTGCCCTTGGTGTATTGTCAATTGATTGTGTTCTCAGATCATGCGGGAATTTATGAAAGAGGGAAATGGCGAAAATTCAGTTGGTATACTTTCAGGAATTGCCTGGTAATTTAAAATTCCAAGACGGAATTGAAGATTTAGTAACGAATTGTCACATTGGAACATTGCTGGTTTTCTGATGTCTTAGTATTGTGTATAAAAATAGTAAATAAAAAGGCAAAAAAGTCCTAAAAAAAGATATTTATGAAAAAAAAAAGGCATTTATGCTCAAATATGCAAAAATAAGCATGATAAAACTTTGTTATGTGTCATCATTTGTCTTGATTCGTACATATATATTTTCAGCCTTTAAATAAGTGTGCTAGGATAAAGTAGGCATTTCACTAAATATCCGATGTCTAATCACGACTATGATGTCATTCTATTAAGATCTAAATTAAATAATCTCCATTACAGAAGAAAGTGTGCTGATATTTTGTTGGATAAAATAGACTGCACAGACATTCTTTATTGCATACCGTTTAGAATACCAAAGCGAATCTTTAGGAGAATGATTTCCTTTTCAGTTGACAAGTCTGCGAGTAACTAACTAACACTGCTATTATTTTCAGAAATTACAGAGACTGAATGATTTTTATATTGGTCAATTTTTATGTTGCATGTTCTTACAACTATCTGAAGTAATCCACATTGTTCATAAATTTATTTATCCCAATGACAGAAAAGGGAATGGAATCCTCTGTAGTGACTGCCTGCTCCAAAATGCCGAAACTCACCCTGATCATCCCACCTGCCACGCTCCACCTTGCCCCTCACCTGCTCTTACCCTTCACCGTACTCTACTATGTTCACTACAGTTACCATTGCTACCACCGTCGTTGCAATATGAATTTTTCTTTGTAATGTTTCAGGTAAACAACGTTTATTACATTAGCCGATGCACACTTAAAACTGCAAATAAAAAGTTTACTTCCATTAAACATGATTATGAAATAACATTTAATAGCGACACCCAAGTAATTCCTTGTCATGATGACTCAAGTGACATTCCAGCTCTTCAATTTGACTTCACTCCCTTGGAAAAAATTGGAAATATGGAAGCAAATACTAATGTCGGTGGGTTATTTTAATTGTTCCTATTTATTTATTTATTTAAAAAGGCAATCACCTAATGTGCACAAAACAGTTGTATTTTATTACAGCTCTACATTTTTAAATGAGAAACAAAGATTATAAGAATAAAATCAGTAATAACAAGAAAATATGAACGCAAAACTTAATATTTAAATTTAAATTTTGGGAAATTCAGTTTTATTAACAGACTTGTATACCAACTATCCACTGAGGAAGAAACTTCTCATGTGCGGGCTTGTTGAATCGCATACGTATTAATTTCTTTTGAACTAGTACAAAAGTTATGCTAATAATAATAATATTTATTTATTTATTTTACGTCAGAAAAACAGTTAAAAACTGCGTATGACGTGCTATGGGGAAAAGTGAATTGTGTGCACATTTTCAAAATTCTGTGATCCCTACATATACTCATATACTACTTAAATTTTGAATTTTTGAAAGGGAAAAAAAAAACAAAAACTCCCATGCAATAAAATCTATGTTCAAGGATAAACAAGCAATAAATTTTGAATTTTGAAATTTTAAAAGGGGAGAAAAAACAAAAACTCCATGTAATAAAATCTATTTTCAAGGATAAATAAGCAATAAATTTTGAATTTTGAAAGGGAGAAAAAAAAAACTCCCATGTAATAAAATCTATTGTCGAAGATAAATAAGCAATAAATTTTGGCTCTTATTACTTCCTGCCGCGACAACATGGAAAAGATAATTTGAATAATTGTATTTCCACTGAATTCTAGAAGACGTGACAGAAAATGAAGTTACATTTATGTCCAGAAGAAACAAGGGCCATCTCAGCATTTGCTCAATGGATCAGGGAAACTGGACGAAAACCTGATCGAGATGGGGGTCATTGACCCGAGCTGTAGTACAATAGTTGTTACAGGTTGTTTATACTCATTTATACAGTCCAAATGGTAAATAATGCATTATGTATCATTGTTAAAATTAATGTTACTTTTCTTGTTATGCTCTAGTATAGTCTAATTGTATAGAAACAGTTATGCAGCAGAAACGATTTCACTTGGGATTTAAACTTTCTATTGAATTTAATCGCTAATGTCATCTGCCAAAGTGTTGTAAAATAATGTACATGTATTGTATGTGAATTTTTGTAATGAGCTGTTGATACTGTCCCCTGATGAATATGATTTCTACGCGAGTGTTATAGTAATAGACTTCTGTATTTTCTGAAAAATATTCCCGCTCTTGAGCAAGTCATTTTTACAAAACCACTGATTCGTAAATAAAAGACACGGTAATGGTAGAATTCTAGATTAATGAAGAGAGGCTTACTATGAATCACGTGGGTGGATTTGGTTATTATTCGATAATTCGCTTTTGTAATCTAAAAGTCTGGGAGCTATAAGATGTATTTCCCAGAATATTATGCCATATCTCAGGCGGAATGAACATTCGCAAGTATACACAACGAGCAGTATGAAGGCTGACTGAATTTGCAAGAATTCTGAACGCTGAGATAAAGAACTTAATTGTGTGTTCAATTCATTTAAATGGACGCTCCATTTAAGGTTTGACTGAATTGAGAGACCTAAAAATTTTGTTGCCTTAACATCAGTCAATGGTACACTGTTCATTTTCAATGGGGCACAGAATTGTTAATTTGAAATGGAAAACTGCATTAAAACCGCTTTTCGCTTACTATTAATTTGTTATTTCGAACCAATTTGAAACATCTGATATTGTACTATTTACGGTTTCTTTATTGCAAAGGATGTTCGATTATCTGCAAAGAGAACTGCTTCTTCCGCTTTGAATCGCCGAGGGCATATCGCTTACGTAAAGTAGGAACAGAATAGGGCCTAAAATCGATCCTTGAGGAACTCCACATGCAACGGCAAAGAGTCGAAAGGTGCGACGTAATGTTCCATCATTCCAGTAAGGTATTTCAACTCTGAGATCGTTGTTTAAGGTACAACATAACCAATCTAGAGCAATACCACGAATTCCATATGAAGGTAATTTGGAAAGTAAATGTCATGATCAATGACGCCAAAAGCTTTTGAGAGATCTAAAATAATCCAATAGGTGCTCGCTTTGATCTAATGATGAGGCGACATCTTTAAGAAAAGAAAATATAGCTGTTTCCGTGATTTTGATTTTCTAAATCCATGTTGGCAATCTGAAAGCGCTCGTGTTTAGTGAGAAAGGTTTCCATTCAGACGAAAAAGTCTCTAATATTTTTGAAAAACTGATAGAAGAGAAATGGGCCGATAATTTTGAATTTCATTTTGTTGCCTTTTGAAAAGCGGCTTAATTTTAGCTGTTTTGAAAATATCTGAAACGCTCCAGTGCATAAAGATGCATTAAATATGTGAGTTAACGGATGTATAATGGCATACGCACAAGTCTTGAACAAAGAATCCGGGAATTCATCTAAACCGGACGAATATTTATTTTTTAGTTTACCGATTATTTTAAGAATTTCATAGGAAGAAGTTTCGGAAACGAACATTGTGTCTAAAATTTTGAGTGAACTGTCTGTTTTGAATTTTGTGCCTGAAGACCCTTAGTGAGATCGCAGCAATTCTAAAAGTATTGGTTAAAGAGATTAGCCACTGTTGCCGGATCGTTCACATTTATATCGTTATATTTTAAAATAACATGGGTTTTTTTTTGGTAGTATTATTTATTATATTCCACATTGCTTTAGTTTTATTACTTGAGTTCAAAATATCCTGATCGTTTTTAATATTATTATTATTATTAATAATGTTGAAATAAGCCTTTCTTTACCAGCAAAATTCGTAATTTTACGAATTATTAACTAAGTTAGATTCATGACTCGTTTTGTTTGAATGACACTCGTAATTATTTTCCAAATAATTTAGTTCTTGATTTGAGCACCAGGAAATAATTAAGACTGTAATCCGGATGTTTCCTACCTAATTTTAATATTTCTCATCCAAAATTGTGGCATGCTAGCTCAGTTAATTGTGTTCAAAGTTCATAATAGCTACTTACTCTGCAACCAATTACTTCATCTACCATCCATACGGAGTGGCAAAGAATCTGAAAATCTTATCAAAATATCTACTACTGGATTGCACGTAACAAATAATGCTAATCGGCTTTCTTTCCAAGTAACAAATTGGAATGTATTATAATGTGAAATATTATGATTCTGATAAAAGTTAAACATTAATTGTTACATTGTTAATTCAAAATAAAATTATCTTTGGTCATGACCAGCTCTCTCTCTCTATCTTATAATAATTATAAATCAACCTTGTTATATTTGCGGATCTTCGCATGCTCTTCTCTTCTCCATTTGATGGCATCCCGGAAAATCTTCTGTCGTCACAGCAGAATCTTCCTTCTTTATGAAGTCCTTCGCCTAAAGTTCGCAGTCAAGTTCAAATTCTCCCAGCGATACTATTATTACGCATTACTTCCCTTACTCGCATCACAGATCGACGCCAGTGGTGGCTCGTGACCCTTGGTGTAGGGTGTGCTGCATATAACAAACATCCTCGGCGATGCCAGACTTGTCACTGAGAGCAAGAATCAAGAACCGCGCCCATCCCTCTTCTCTCCATCCTTTACAAACGCCATTTTTATTACATATATCACCCACAAAGATATTTATAAGTTACAAGTTCTAATGGTTTGAAATATGGTAGGTACGACCATGTAGGAGCAGAGGCCTAACTCTTCCTAGTTGTTTCTGATATTTGATTAACACAGTTTGTAAGAACTCTTGTGAATGGGCAGCTGCACGTTTTACTTCCGTTTTCGTAAAGTGGCCGCTGAGGGTGTTGTCTTCAAGATGGAATATGGCACAAGTTTTTGCGTCTTTCTGTCCTGTAAAATTAAATCTTGTGCTCACGAATTTTATTTTAGAGATAGGTACACCAGTTTTAAAACATCACAACAATGTTTAAAAACATCGATGGTGTTTGACCGATGTTTTATTAATATAGATGTTACAATTTTGAAAATCAATGTTTTGTTACCGATGTTGATCACTCACTGACACCGCTCATAAAATTTCATAGCGACCACCGCCACTATATAGGATCAATTTGACTGGTGTAGTGGAGTAAATTTAAAAATACCCCTCTGTCTTCAGATCTTCCTTTTTGTTGTGGCCTCTTATTGCCAATTCATTGCTCCCACAGAATTTAAAACAATCTATTATCTTTGACAGGGCATCTCTGTTTGTTGTAACACCAACATTGTGGCGATCAGTTGTTTGTGAAAATGCAGAGTTTATTTTCTCACGCACATCAACTGTACCTAACACAGCTAAATTCAGGACCTTATTTAAGTGTGCCACAGAATATTCATGTTTACTAATCTTCGAACTGAGCTTCTGCAAGTCGTTAACACCATTCTTTGTCCAACTCGCATCGCCCCCAAACATAACGCAGGGAAAGCAAAATAATGCATTTTTTACCATGCAGCCACACATCCTATTATGTTTTTCATAAATACGTTTGTGAAATGTTCCTGTATATTGTTTTTGCTGACTTGAGGCACACAGTTCAATATCTAGCACAGGAGTGGGCCTTCCTCACTGTTTTAATTCGCATTTTTCAGCTAATGTTAAATAGCCAAAATTAATTGATTGCAAATACTGCACAGTATTATTCATTTCGACCCAACAGATCACTAGCAAATTTCTCCAAAAGCGACTTATCACTCGCAATGAATAGCACAAACCGATGCAGTAAACGGTATCGACGATATTCTCCTGTGATACTCTGTAAATGCTTACTTACAAAGTCACGTTGGGTGAATAAACTGCATCTCGTACAGCACCGCGTGGTCCCTAACGCCGGCATAGAAGCAGTGAGGGAAATGAAATTGGCAATCGCGGAGCCGCGCTGCGCCGCCTCCCTGTGAACCCAGTGGAGCTGAGGAACTGGAATCAAGCGGCCAGGGGCGACAATCGCACACCCTGTCAAGGATCCTTTCTGCAGCTACAGGCAGGCATTTTGATGTAGCAATGGATGAAAAACTAGGAATGCGTTCACAAATCAAAACAATAATATTAAAATTATTTATCTTGTAAATGTGTAGGGCGGGCTGCAGCACCCACCATGAACCACTGGTGGGTGCCTATACAGCTACTATTACTTTGTAGAATTAATTTGTCTTTTCCCACAAGAACGTTTTATCCTAATATAAGAAACGATAGGCATACTAAGTCTGCATCGGATTTGGTAGTCCATCAACAGTCTTTCCTTGACTTGGAGCCGACCCGCTCATTACCACGCTGCTAGAGAGAGTGTCACTGGTCTGGTGGTGGCGGTAGGAGTGGCAGTAGCAGTAGCAGCAGCAGCAGCAGCAGGAGCAGCAGCAGCAGCAGCAGCAGGAGCAGCAGCAGCAGCAGCAGCAGAGCAGGAGCAGGAGCAGCAGCAGGAGCAGCAGCAGGAGCAGCAGCAGGAGCAGCAGCAGTAGTAGGAGGAGTAGTAGGAGTAGTAGTAGTAGTAATCTTTCAACTATTAATAGTTAAATTGTTGGGAAGGGATTTTGAAACTCAAGAAATCGTGCGCAGATGATTATCTCCCCATACGTCACATACAGTTTTTGACTAAATAAATAAACTCTCCTCCCCCATGTCATGTGCACTTGCCCCTGGGAGAATATGACGGGGGCCTCGGTGCGTACAAGTTCGTGAGGCCCTGGGATGGCTAATTGATGACCCAAAAAAACAACAAACTCTAACTATTGAGAAAGTGAAATTTCAATAGTCTCCAGTTTTAGAAAATTATTTGAGTTACTAGATACAAAATAGCACACAGATATATGGAAACAAAAGACCTACTTAAGAGATACCAGAATTTATTTCATGTCAGTATCAATTTTGATTTATGAAACCTGGGATAAATCTATTGTGTACATATTCATCAGTTTGTGCCTGCTGACCAAAATTAGATTAAGCAGGTTAAACAAAAAATATAGATTTATTATTCCGCTGTAAATTCATGTGGAAGACTAAAATTCTTGGCAATCTATATGATTACATAAGTTTGTATAAAATCATTAAATCTACTATGAGAATGTGGTGAGCTGATGTTGATTAAGCTAGCAACATGTAAATAATTGAGAGATTCCAGGTGAGGGTAAATGGAGTTTCTAGAGTTAAAAATTAATTTGTGTGTAGCAGATTCAAGTTTTTGCAAATAAATTTCAAAAAGGGGTGACCAAACTGGAGAGAGGTACAATGTATCTCACTAGGGACATGTACAGTAAAACTTCACTTATTCTTTTCTCAGGGGACTCAAGGCAATAAATGTATAGTGAGGAAAACACACAACTGAATTTAATCGGTGTGCTCCACTTTTAGGCTTGCTCACAGGAAATGCTACTAACATTCTTTTGATTTATTTCATCAAAGAACAATAAATCTGTACGTGAAGTATGGGGGAGAAGTGCCATCTGCACACGTTTTCTTGAACTCTGGAATCTCCTCCCAATGTTCTAACAATAAATAGTTGAATGATGAATAAAAGTTTCAAAAACAAGTTAGCAACTTTTGAAAATAGAACAATTTTTCTCCTGAGTTAGAGAAAACTTATTTGGATTGGTAAACAAACTGCAGCTTTTTTGGATTGCTAATAAAATTGTACCCACATCTGGCTCTACTACTACTGCTGCTACTCCCACTACTTCTACCACCACCTCTACTACTGCTACTGCTGCTGCTGCTACTGCGGACCTGAAATGTGTTGAAACACCGTGCATATCGATGAAATTGTACAACCTGAATGCATGCTTGATCAAAGTAAACAAACTGAATTCAACACAAAAATTCCGTGGACTCCTGTTTCATTATCATTTGGATGTACTTTTTTTAAGGAATTTTTATTATTAGCATGAGTGAGAAACGTAAAACTCATATCTGAAATAATTTAGCTTGGGAAGAATAGGAATTTATCTGGGACTTACAAAGAACAACATAAAACGTGAATATCTTATTAAAAGAGTTTAACTAAATAAGGTTTTAAGGACTAATAGGTCTTTAAAATCATGACCTTTCTTCTGAGGAAAAAGGAACATGTTTACTTCGCCTTAACGATAATGTGTTGTATATGATCAACAGTAATTTATTTATTCAAATTTTACAGTTGAATCAAATACAATTCTAAATTGTTGTATTTAGGCACCTTTTTAATTTTAATTATCGATGGAATTAAAAATTTAAGTAAGTAAGTTTGACCAACAAAGTAATGTAATTTATTGTGATCATTCAGAGAATATATTTCATTAAAGCGTTTAAAGACCTTCACATAAGAACCTACAATCAGGAAATGTAAATCTCAAGTCATTTACCAAAACTGAGAATAACAATGGGACTAGGTGTGAACCTTGTGGAACTCCCAAAGTTACACCAATATCTCTAAAAAGAAAATTTTTGAATGTGACATTTTGAATTCTGTTAGTCAGTAAATTTTTTATAAAGTATTAGTATTATTAGAAAAATAGTTTTATGTGT
Source organism: Teleogryllus oceanicus (assembly GCA_964035755.1). Taxonomy (NCBI): domain Eukaryota; kingdom Metazoa; phylum Arthropoda; class Insecta; order Orthoptera; family Gryllidae; genus Teleogryllus; species Teleogryllus oceanicus. The sequence goes on along the minus strand of CAXIVR010000006.1, from coordinate 64,844,606 downwards.
ATGTAGCAAACTGTTGTTTTTGCTGACTGTTCTATCTTTAAAAAACATTCCTCTTTATTTGCAGATGTTATTGGGGTTTGTAAAAGTGCAAATGATTTGCAGACATTGGTAGCTAGAACAACAAACAAGGAACTCAAGAAACGTGAAGTTCTGATTGTCGACAATACTAATATTGGAGTAAGTAGAGTAATTTTGTTGATTTTTAGCTTTGAGTTCTTACTTTCACTAGCATACAGAGTATAGAGAAAGTTATGTAATGCTGCAGAAAATAGATCTCGGCATTTTCCATCAAAACTATATGGGGATCCCCCTACACTAGGGGTGTCTGACTTGCAAGGCCTCAAGGGCCACAACTGAAACCTTTAATATGGTTGTGGACTATATTTCGTTCTCAGACAATCCACACCAGACTTCCCCGTAGTTGATTTTGGCAGTTTGCCTGGGTGCCCTGAAATGGTGGGATGGAATGGAATTGTGCACGAAATCAGGCTATCATACAAAACGCAGGGAAACACTGGGAGATTTTGAATTTCTGAATTTATTGCAAAAAATATTCTTATATCTAAATTTGACCTATTTTTACATGAAGGGGAATTGACCCCGGCAGGGCGCATCTGCTTCTAGCAGATCTCTACAATGTTCTCTTCCAACATGGATGCAAGGGACTTACGTTTTTGACTAATAACTTTTCGTGGGCCACTATATTTGGCACCGCGGACCACCAGGTGGACAACTTTGCCCTGTTCCCAAAAAAGAGGGTTTGTTCTTTCTTTTTGCTCCAAAACGTGCGTTTGTGAAAAACATTAGTTTAAACTATTTGTTGGATTTTTTCCAAAATAAATATTGTGAATTTTTAGAAAGCACAAAAGTTTATTTATTTCAGCGTCTGCCTACAACTCTAATATTGATGATAGCAGGTTTTTTGCAAAGAAATAAGTGCTTCTCAATTAATTTTTTAATTAACATCATGTACAGTTTTTGAAAATTTTATTAGTTTGCAAGCAAGTTCAAGTGAAATATATAAAGGTATTATGAACAAGATTTTCTCCAAAGTCGCTCCAATTTTTCTTTGTTTTATGGATAATGCTAAATGCACTGTACAAGACATTGTAAAAAAGTAATATTTTTTATATCTTTCACATCATTAACTATGTTACTGGTGATTTGTATACATTATTGCATTTGTGAATACAAGTGCCTCAAATGCTGTAAAAACTTCCTTGATGTTTTTACTTTGTGAATCACATAAGCTAAAAACAATTTTCACAAATTCTTTTGTTGTTTTTGTTTGTTTTGTTGTTGTTTTTCCTTCCTTTTTTCTTTCTTCTCTTTTTCTTTCTTTCAATAAAGAAGCACATAATTATTTTTAAAATGCTTTCACAGTATTAATATTTAGATTACCATGTATTTGTATACATTATTGAATTTCTGAGTAGAAGTGATTCTTTTTTTCAAGTTTTTCAAAAAATGAAAGTTTTGGACAAAATACAGCTTGCAATTTCAGAAATATTTTCGTAAAAACAGCTCCAAATTTTCTAATGAAAATGTGCTTCTAAGACCAGGTTTTTATCTTTAATATTCTGCAAGTCATATTTCAATTCTCCTGTTAGATGTCTGAATTGAGGAAATGTGAAAAAAGATGAAAGATGGAGAAAGGAACACATGAGAGCCTTCTCTGCATCCAATGCTCCTTTTCACATCAGGACGTGGACAGACCCACCTCGACGGGTCACGCAGGACTGAATAGAACTGGATGGATTGATAGCTGATTAGGAATTACAAATTACTATTTTCCCCACCTTGCAGAGGCCATGACTCCTCAGGGAAGACCACTGGAGACACCTGACAGCAGAAGTGCACTACGAGGGGGGGGGGAGTATCTCCCTTTTGTCTCAGAAAGGTAGGGCACCGGTCTGAATTGGCCACATGGTCTCCTTCACAATTTACACAGCGGTGGTAGTGCACAAGGATCTGGATCATGTGTGGATTTGCTGCACTTTGCGCAAACTGGGCTTTCAGCCATGCACTGTTTTTGCTCAGACTCTGTGATTATCCCAAATTACTAGTCCTCATGCTTAGATGATGCAGTTTCAGGAAGTGAGGGAAACCTATCCAAATCATATATTCTTGTACACAGACTATTCATTGCAGTGAGTAGTTCTCTGATTCTCTGAGCTCTCTACAGTTCTTCCTCTGACTACCTGACAAAATCCATTCAAAATCTGGTTCATCGTCTTCTGTCTCCCCACTCCACTGGTACTGAGTTGGGTCCCAGGCCATGTGGGAATCACAGGAAAAGAGCTGGCTGACCAGGCGATGAAATTGGCGACACAGAAGACTCCTTGACATTCCTTCCGTACCATCGTCCGATGTTCAGGCTTTTTTCAAATGATCCATCTTTAGATCATGGCAAACAGAATGGCACAACACGACTTTTAAATTGAGTGTGATAAAGGATTCTGTTAATACCTAGCATTCCTCATCCCGACTGTTTAGGCCTGAGGAAGTTGTTTAAACCCATCTTCGTATTGGACCCTGCCACTTTTCTCATGGTTTCCTCCTTCAAGGTGAATCTCTTCCTATCTGCGAATCGTGCAGAACTGTTCTTTCTGTGGAACATTTTCTCCTGCATTGTACGAAATTTATTGGCAGTTGACAAAGACATGGCCTGGGCAACTCCTTGCAGGAGGTGCTCAGTGATGGGTGTTGACAATTCCGCATGCTCAGAGCTCTTTTTGGAGAGAGTCAGACATTTTTTTTTTTTTTTTTTTCTCTTTTTCTCTCTCGCTTGCAAATTGGCCTTCTTTCACCATGCATACATGCACTTGCACAGGCTCAGTGTCATTTATCACATCACAAGTCTTGCATGAAATCAATCAGGGGATGAACATTAGGTTGAATCTGATTTTTACACCCCAGGGTTGTCAGTCCTGAGGGGATAGAAGATGGAATGATGATGATGATGATTATGGATGAATGGGTAGCACACACAAACAGACATACACACACAAACACACCCTTGCCCGAGGCGGGACTCTAACCCACGAATCGGGACTTGCTAATAATAATATCATCATCGACGCAATGCATCTCTTTGCTCTTTGTCAAGCACAGAGTCATCCTCCATTAATATCTCATATACAAGTCTCATCTTGTCTCTCGGTTGTCAAGAGGACCGCCAGGTAGACACAAACCGGAAAAAAAAACACGAAAGAAAAAATAACAAAAGTTTGGTTTAACTCTCATTGGGCTACTAGGTGATTTCTGTAAATCATAGATGTCTCTACTGCACACGTGCAGTGTATTCCTTTCTGTTCCTTGTGTCTCGCATGTTATCAGTCATCGGATGCATAGATCTATGTGAACTCCACCTTTTAGATATTGTGGTAATATCAGTATTCACAAACAATCATGCCTCTCCATTCCTTTGTCTATTTCTGAGATTGTTCTAGCCATAAATTCTTATTTCCAGATAAATGTTACCCTTTGGGGTTCAGAAGCCGAAAATTTTGATGTATCAAAAAATCCAGTCATTGCTGTGAAAGGTGGACGAATAAATGAATTTGGTGGTTCAAAGAGTGTGTCAATTGCAATGTCAAGTGTGGTGCAAATGAACCCAGATATTCCAGAAGCTCACCGTTTACGTGGCTGGTATGATGCAGGTGGCTCTGAGGAAAATGTGAAAAATATTTCTGCTACTGCTGGTGGAGCTATTAGAGGTGATTTTTGTATCAATTATTTTTATAATGAAAAGCTGCATGAAGGTGAAGAGTCATTGATGTTATTATCAGTATATAATTCAAGGGAGCCAATTAATATAGAGCACTCCATTGTTGAAAATATCAAGATGAATTTTGTTTTTACTACTTAAAAAGAACATGCCAATGTAGGATGTAATGTATCAATGGTAGTCATCCAATGTGCCACTTTTGTAACAGGTAGACCACCTTTCATATAATTGGTATTACACAAATTGTATTCACCAGTGTTAATGAACTATGATGCTGCTAGAATACTTTTTGTAAGTGAAACAAATTGGGCAAATCCTTGAAGATTAAAATTTGATCATGTTGTGAAAAATGCTTTTAAAAATTTCAATTAACAGACTCGTGTCACTGTTACAAAATAATTTATGAGCAATCGATCATTGCTACAAAGCCTAGTTTAGTTCTTAACATATTTAAGTTCATTGAAAGTTGAGTACCTTGTGTATTACCCATTTACGATATAAAGATTCAGGCTCACAATCATTGCCTGTGTGCATAATACAATTCAGTGTTGAATGAAGCAGGTAGATTCTATATGAGGCATTAGATTCGAGAGTAATGACTTCTAGTGAATTTAGACAAAACATGTTGAACTCAACTTTCTGTTATGTGCGTTATCTAATGTTCTTGACAATTTGCTGCTTAGGTGGTCAGTGGATGACATTGCAAGAAGCAAGAGCTAAACAGCTAGGAACAGGAGACAAAGCAGAATATTTCACTTGCAAGGCAACTATAATGCTTATTAAATCTGAAAATTCTATCTACAAGGCTTGCCCAACAGCTTCCTGCAACAAAAAGGTAAGTGAACTTTCCAAATTTTTATCCGGATCAATATGGGGAGGGGAGACACGCACCCTCACCAGGCCTCTTGCCCACCCCTTGGGGACCATTAATCCCAGATTGGGAACCACTGAATGTGCATCGTTAAACTATAATTTTTTCTTAATTTTATCTTTGCCTTAAATGTTGATGCTACCGTAGTTTAACTCTTTGCTTGTATGTTCATTCTCCCTACTTTGGTATAAAATGTCTCTTCCTTTTTTTTTTTTTTCTTCAGGTTACTGATTTGCAGAATGGGTCTTATCGTTGTGAAAAATGTTGCCAAGAATTCCAAGAGTACAAGTACAGATTGTTGGTACAGGTAAGTAAATTAATTCAGGTAATGAAGTTGTTTGCGATTACCAACATCAATTTGAATAAAATGGGGAGTACAGTTCTTTGTTCCTTTTCTCAAAAGAACCGTTTTGATGACGCAACTGGGTGGGGGGATGGGGTCCAGTGAACCCAGAGGTATTTGTAATGCAATCATACTTGTTGGAATGCTTTCTGATTGTAAAATTTTTTAAAATCTTGACTACAATTTTTATTTGTTTCTCCCTTCCTTTCTCCTTCTTCTGCTTCTTCCTTTTCTTCTTCATCTCCCTTTTCTCCCTATTCCTTTTCTTCCTCTTCCTCTTCTTCCTCTTCTTCTTCTTCCTTTTCTTCCTCTTCTTCTTCCTCTTCTTCTTCTTCTTTTCTTCCTCTTTTTTCTTCTTATTGCAGATATCTCACAGTGTTTGCTTGACTATGTTCATTACAAACTTATTTTGAACAGGCTCTACATTTCTTTGCTTTCTCCACCAATAACTGGTTTTGAGTGGCAGATGATCCTGTATGGCTTTGTCTTATTATTTGTGGGCAATCCAAAGCTTGAGTAACTGTAATAAACAATTGGGTGATCACAGGTTTCTCAAATCTCATGCGTTTACACACGTGCATTTACTTTATGAATGTGAATTAAATTTGAATTCTGCACATTCCTGCAGAATGCTTTGTGGCTGAGGGTTGATTAATGGGAGTACATCTCTTGTGACAATATACGAAGTGTGTCCGGAAAGTAATCTCTCTTCTCTCTCTCCTCTCTCTCTCTCTCTCTCCTCTCTCTCTCTCCTCTCTCTCTCTCCTCTCTCTCTCTCTCTCCTCTCTCTTTTTTGTGCGGGTATTTAAAAAAGCCCACTGAGTATTCCCATCGGTTGGAGTAGGTGGGGGGACTTTTGGCTTCAAAGCGATGCCTTTACCGATCTGCTCTGAGCATTTGAGGTGTCAGGATCACTGTCACCACATATCCGTGTTTAGTGCCTGTCACGAAAAACAAAAATTGAAATATCACTCGGGCAACGTTTTGCCATAAATTTTTGTTCGAAATTGAACAAATCTCTTGTGAAGACCCATCAATTGGTTGTTTAAGCTTCTGGGATTAATCTTCTATCATATTCGCAAGTTTTGAGGTAATTGAAAATATTTAAGGGAGGCAGGGAAGAAGTGGTCAACAAACCCTGCGCTGGATGATCTTCACGACGGACATATGGATCCATTCGTCTGGATGTACCAGCACAACAGACGTCAATTTTGCCCATGTGTGCAATTGTTAAATTCTGACCATCAGTTGAGTGTGCAGATGGTTGCAAAAACACTCATCATTCCTAAAACAATTGTAAACACTGGTGACCGATAAATTGGACATGATTAAGGAGTGTGCCAAGCTTGTTCTCAAGCTGCTGACGGATGATGAAAAAAATTACCCTCACATTCATGAGTATCTGGTGAAGCACAACTTAACTACATTGCCTCAACCTCCCTACAGTTCGGACATGGCTCCAGCCAACTTCTTTCTCTTCCCGAGGATCAAGACATACTTAAAGGAATCCATTTGGATTGATTAATGCCTTCAGAGATGTCATGACAAGGTCCCCATAGAAACCTTCCATCACTTACCGTTCATGGCAGAGTCGCTAGAAAAAGTGTATGGATATCCAAGGGAACCACTTTGAAGAGTATTAAACATTTGTAACATCATCTCCAATCAATATATTGGTTTTAAAAAATTGCATTGTTTTCCAGACACATATTGTATGCAACACTTAGTAACATTTCAAGTAGAACTCAAGTCGATAGCAAAAAACTTTTCTTGCGATTTCTCAGGGGTATAGCTAGACTGGTGCAACCAAAGTCAGGGGCTCTGAAAAAGGATCACTGCCAATGGTGCAGTTCCTCTTCAGCAATACGAAGAAGGTATTTCATGGTAAAGAAAATCTGTAAAAAATTACTAGACAAGATAATATTTCATTTTTATTCCTTATTATTTCTGCAATTGAATGCAGGAAAATTATTTTAAGAAACAACAGCAACAATAACAAAGAATATATACTGGAAGGCCAGTGGTTGAGTGAGTGTTGTGGGTATTCACAGTACATCTGCCATTTCATTTGTATATTTACGCCCATCCTGTCACTTGTACTACCTCACCTCAACACTCAGCATACAGTATAACAAAATCTCTGCAGTAATTTTTATTCGTTTCAATATGTTTTATTGCTATGATGCCACTCATTTGAGTGTCTCATTACCAGCCCATTCCAAAATAATGGTTCTTGATTGCCTGACAAATTCTGAGTGGATATCAAGAATAAGTCTAAATATAATTAGATATTTACTGGTATGTGCAATATTTATCACTAACGCCTGCAAGTTCAGGCATCTATTTTACCTGAAATAGGCAAGCACAAGCAAATAGCATTTATTTTTACTAAAATAGGGATTCAAAAAAACAGGCATTTATTTTAGCTAAAAGTAAGGGTGGAAAATGAATAATAGGGGTATAAGGGTGAAAAATAAAGAATGAAAACTCATATGTAAAAGCAATTGTAAACAAATAATAATTAAAATTATTTCAACTCTGAAATTTTTATTTTCACTTCATGTGTAAGAAAACGATCTTTTCTTTGTATTCTAGATTCCACGTGACCATGTGGTATGATGGATACAAATTTCTTTTTTTCATGATGCTGCTCTTCAAAAGGCTATTTTGAACTCCCTTTTGAAGCTTGGAATGCCATCAGTGAAAACGGAATTATATTTTTCGTTCTGCACACTTGAGTTATCACCAACTCTGAGAATCGTATATAGAGAACTGTCTGCAAAAGGATCAGTGGTCATAAGTAGAATGGGATTGGTTGTCAACAAACAAAACCTGAAGGCTTCAATGAAAAAATCTAAAATCATGTTTGGTATCATCTCCCTTTTTCATTCAGATTTTTATCACGATGTCTGCTTTCACAGAAAGGCCAAACACTACTGTACCTTCAAGTTGGTCAGGCTTGCAGGTATAAATCCAACACGGCAAACACTGATAGCGATCAGTGCCAGAGAGGTTTTCATTTATTTATTTATTTATAAGCTTTAATGTATTTAGAAGGGTATACGAAAGAATGTATAATTTATGAAAGTTGATTAGGACCAAAGTTATAAACAATGAAAGGTGTATTTTCACTGTTAAGTGGCTAGAATTTTCCTCAGCCGAAACACCTGACTTTGCAGGTGTCGTGTGTCTGCGAGCATTGATAAAAATTATTATTTCTCCTGGTTTCTAGTAATTCGAAGTATCTCGAAATAATGTTTATGAATAAATAATTGTTTCTGGAAAATAAAAATTTGGTATCTATGCATGCTTTTTACCTTGTTCAGACTACCTTGGCCTGTCCATAAAATACGAAACCCACATTTGGAGAATTTGAATAGCCCCTCTCCCCCCTTAATGCACATTTGAACGCCCCTAAATAACTACGTAACGCTTGTGACAAGACCACCCACCCAAAGTAACAGCCAGTTCTACTTTTATAGTAAATATTGCATGTTCGTTTCATCGTCTTGACCTTAAGTTGTCTACTTGTATATTTTATGCTGAATTCTAGCCGTTTTTTAAGGTTGTGTACACGCTTTTAATCAACGAGTAAGTTGCATGTGCAACATACCTTTTATTAAATCTATTTACATTTTTTAAAAAATGCTTTGCATCATTCTCTGACTGTGGCCTCCCTTGAAAGTTTTGCATGTTGAATTTTCATTCCTTCTTCATCTGAAGCCATCTACAAACAGTCCCTTCGGTGTCATCAGATTTTCTTCCTCTTATGCTTTTTTTCGTGGCCTCACTTTCTTTAACAGAATGTACTTGAAATTTGCATCGTTTAACGTCCACATGATCTATTTTGAACTGTATTCATGCATCTCTGTTTACGAGTAACAAGAGAGGTAGATCGAGTGAAATGCACAATCTTCCAAGATTTGGGAGTTTTCCTAACAAGTTCCACAACAATTTTTATTCATTTTCACGTTGTTTCACTTCCTGCTATGCCATTCTTTTGAGATTCTTTCATTACCAGCCCATTTAAAAAATGTTTGAATTGCCCGGAACATTCATAGTGGAGGCCATCAATACGTACATGGATATAATTAAGAATTACAGATTTGTGTGATATTTGCAACATATTGTTATGTCAGCATTTGTGTTTCTTCTGGACTTGTAAATGTAGTGTAAAAATCTATTTCCTAATGGACTGGGATCAACTGCAAATATAAGATAACCCTGAGCCTTCTCAAAAGAGAAAGCATAGGTTATCTTTTAAGGAGAGACACTTCTTATATTCAGGTAAATCGGTTGTAATCAGCCTTGGAAGTCTGTAATCTTGATGACTGACCATATACTTTCCCATTCTGACAATTGTAATTAAGCCAGGAAGCTTCCAGTTTTTGCAATTGCATGCCACATTAATCTACCCACATCAGTGTGCAGGTGGGCAACATGATGCTTTGAAGGGGGCTTTTCTGTTGTAGTTGTTGTTGTTGTTGTGTTTTTTCCAAATATATATATATATATAATATATATTTATTTATTTATTCTTATTGGACAGTTTTGTATGTTTTTATGTTCCATCAATTTTTATGAATTTATTGCAGCTTTATCTAATGATGTATGAAATGTACGTGCGAAAACAATGTTATTATGTTTTTACACATCAGTTAATATTTGTTTAGTTACTATTTTTCTTCATTGCTTAGTCATCTTAAAAACCATTGAATACTATCTTCACTGAACATAATTAGTAGTAATAGTAATATTATTATTGTATGATCCTAGGCAACTCTTGCCGATTGGTCTGGCAAACAGTGGGTATCAGCATTTCAAGAATCAGCTGAAGTAATGTTGGGAACTACAGCAGATGCATTAGGAGCTCTTACGGAGCATCCAGAGGGGTTTGTTGAGCCCTTTGCTCGGGCTGCCTTCAAATCTTTCATTTTCAGGCTCAGGGTCAAAATGGAAATGTACAACGTAAGTAATTCAATTATCTTATGTATTTCAATTTCTTTGAATTTTCATATTTTGTATGTTACCAATTGAAAACTTCCTTGGATTATTTAAGAGAGGCTTGGATGTTTGTTTATGTTGTGGCATTGTGAAGTGAAGCTCTCCCAACAACCCTCATTCCCTTCCTGTTCAGCCTGAGTGCCACAGGGGCTTGAGACATTCTGCACTACATCCATGCTAAGGCAAAAATGCAGTGTGTTATGGCATGGTGAGGCTCCCCTACCTGGATATCACCTTTCAAATCCCATTCCCCCCCGGAACTGGCTAAATACAGCCACAAGCCACCTCTGAAAGTCTGAGGGGGAGAGTCCTATCCTAAGACAAAGAAATTAAGAAAGCAAAAGAGCGTATGTTCCAGGATCCCACGAAGATGTTTGTGGAAGCCAAAATGGGTGTGTCCTCTAGGCAATCAGGAAATTAAACCTCTCAAACAAAAAGAAAAAGGAAAAAAAAAAACCTCCAAAGAAGTATAGTGATCTTATCGACATTCTGTCAGGGATCTGCCTTGTAGCCACATTCTGCAAAAGAGTTTGACCTCTACTTTCGTATCGATATCTTATTAGATTTCTACTTGTTTGTTTCAGGATGAATCTCGCATGAAAACTGTAATCGTGAATGTATCACCTGTCAACTATAAGGAATATACTTCTTATTTAATTAACAAAATAAAGAAACAAGCTGGCATGTCAACTGCTCAAGAATAAGGTCCTAAAACAAGTGGAATTATCTTGAAAACTTTGCAACGATTCTTATACAATTTCTCCTCCTTTTTTAGCATTTTTTGTTAGGTCAGTTATTATGAGTTAAGGTATATTAGGGAGAAGACTAGAATATTTTTTTTGTCATGTATTTATTTCTTGTCTTTGTATTCCCCTCCACATTTTGAATCAATAAATATTACGCATGTAACAAGTACTCGTTTCTGATGGAGCAGGATTGTTAATCCTTCAATACAGTGCCAAATTTGGGTGCAGTAGAAGATAGCCCAATGATGTCCGGGTTTGTGTGATAGGTAGGTAGGAATCTGGACACAAATGTGTGGAGCACTGAACTTTAATTTTATATTTTCAAGTTTAAGGATACCTGGATTTCCATGGGCGATATTTAATGTACCTCCACATACAAATCCTTCGTTTTCTCCTATTGCCTGAGTATTCTACAAAGATATAGATAAGCTAACCTAGAATAACCAACATTCAATTTCCATATCTTTAATGATTCTTCTCAAGAATTGAAAAAATGATTGCCTACAAAGCATTCAGGGCAGTACACTATTTATTCTGACAGCTTCTGTAACAAATGAGGGTCACCAAAGTCTGCATCGCTCTGCGAAAAATATTGTTCCGTCGGTCAGCTGGCTGGATTTTGTAATTGAATGTAATACGTAATTTCATCATCACCCATCCATAAATTACGTAAGACAAATTTTGAGTATTTTGAATATCCCCTCTCCCACCTGTAACACACCCGTTACATGCACTTGAACACCCTCCCCTAAATAATTGTGTAATGCTTGTGACACCCTCCTAACCCTTGTGAATGCAAGAAATGGGGGGGGGATTATAGCACAGTAAAAACAATTTGTTCACAACAATTCATTTTATTTGTGTTGTATATTAAAATTTATGAAAACTAGGTTGTAGATTTTGATGACCTAAAACATAAAAATGATCAATAAAATTCCCTTAAAATGTTTTTAAAATGGCCAAAAAACTAAGATAAATGACGCAAAAAATGTGATCAAAACCAATTCAAATAGACATATCAAGCTGTCGGATTTGATACTGATGTAATGGACGCTTCTTCCTTTCATTCAAGTGAACTGAGCTCGCAAACTTGGTAAGGACTGTTCTTTACCAGGAAATCTGTCTCTAGTTAACCCGAAATCACTCCAAACCAACAATGGCGATAATTGATGGGTGTCACGGGTACTGTGGATTACGTAATCACAACAGCTGACATTACACTTTCTGAGTAAAGAAATCAAAAATACTACTCAGGAATTCTGTGGAGAACATTTCTTGCATCTCAAAAATATTATTTCAAGGAAGTACCGTTAAAATCGATGAAATCAGAGAAAAATGCAGTAGAAATTAAAGGAGTAAAATATGACTTATTAGTAAAAAACGAAAAATGGAAGAAAAAAGAACCTATAAAAATGGCTCATTTCCTTTTGTCATAACATAAAATTAATTTCTATACTAAACAGTTCATTGAGAATGAAACAAATTGATATAAATAATTTTGAAATGCTGTTGATAATGTGTGACTGAATTAAGCGATCAGACAGGAGAATGATGACAAATCTACCGCTAAACCCCCACGTAGGCTTTGTCAAAACTATCGGAATTTTCTTGGCACTTTTTGATCTTTTATGTTAAGAACTTTCAAATTAACTTTGTGCTTAAATATTTTGCAATTTTGACAATTTTTTTTTATCATTGATATATAGATTTGGTTAGTTAATTGTGGTAATAATTCTATAATACATTTGTTCAACGATTAATAACAGATAAAATAATGCTTAATCGAAATGTTAGATGTGTATAATTAATAGAGCTTGGACATATAGGCACTTTAAAACTTAAAAATAGGGAAATGGGCATTATAGTTGACAATAGGTAGGCATGTAGGAAGTAAAATCTTAAAATAGGCAGGGAATTGGGCATTATGATTGAATAATATTCAAATGTATATGTAATAGTACTACATAAAGGATGAAAACAATTCTCTAAAAACAAATCGAATATCTTAGATTGTTAAAACATATTGCAGAGTTAGATAATATTTCTTAAGGGTAGACTAGACTAAAATTTTATGTTTTGTTGGTTAAATGTTCGGTTTTCAAGTTTTGAAGAAGGTTTCAACAGTTTTTCTCACAATTTTTGGATGAATTGCAGTTTTTATGTTGTAAGAAAGATTTTTTTGCACAGTTTACACCACTTTTCCACAACACTGGCAAAAAAATACATTTCCAGTCCACCGTGAATCTTCTTCATAAATCCACTCCTTTAGCAATGCACTTCTTGAGACTTTCTCTTTTGGCATTGTAGCAAGCTTTCTTAACAGGAACAGCAAATTTACTGATCTGGTCTGCACCAACCTTGGAAACCAACCCAAAATTATCGAAGAAAACTCCACCTATCTTGTGTAATTCTACCTTCTAAAAGCAAAGATTCCGGGAGCGAGACCTACCGGCACCACAATGGCATTAGATGTCCTGAGCCACCTCTCCCGGTCAGTCATTAGGGATAAGTCGGTTCCATGGGTATTGTATTTAAATTTCATGTTGATAAATGGCTGTTTACTTCAATCAGTTCATACAGATCAATACAGATGCACAGAAGCAGCAATTGATTTGACGTGGCACGTTTTACAAACCGAATAACAGTTGGGGAAAGCACGTGCAGTTTATTTATGTGTTGACTGTATTTGTGAGTAGAGGTGCTTCAAATGATTTTCAATAAACTTTTTTGAATTCTCAATAGTTTTCAGCAACAACATATTCATCAAATTAAAATCCCTGCCTGGGATTCGAACCCGCTTCCTTTCAACCGGAAGCGTTCGATCTGTATACACCTTAACCAGCTCGGCCTTCCGGATCGGTTAGAGGCTGTGTTCTATATTAGTCAAGAGGTAGTTGTTTTTTTTTTTTTTATTTGTTGCGTCGACGCAAGTTGTATCAGTTCTAGCATTAGGGAGCCGATAAATTGAGAAAATGTGTTGGGCGACAAAAGAAGGCAGCCGTCAAGAGAATAAGACCTGCGCGAAAAGTTAGTCCAGACTAAAAGACATTAGAAAACTAACTAGTGCGAGAAAGTCTGTGCCATTCTATAGCACTAGTTTATTTCCCATTCGCAGAGAAACTAATGACAATAGTTGTGCGGCTTTTGAGAAAATATTTTTAGAAATTGCAAACATTTCAGCCACTAATTAAGCGAAATCAGCTCGTATCTCAAAAAATTGTATAAGAGCTGATTTTTTTACAGCACTATTTAAAGCAAAAACCACTATCTCCAATTTTGTAATATTGGAATGTTCAATTTTCTGGCATTTTCGAAAATACGCAGCTAAAGTCGAAAATGGGACTAACACCATATTTTTTACCGCCCCTTGTGTCATATGAGAAGACAATGTAAAGAAAAGTTTGGAACAGTTTTTAGAAAACAAATGCCTATATTTCGCGCAAAATTACTCGGAAACTACTCATATTTTCGAAAAATTGAACATGAACTTATTTGAAGATCCGCAGAATAGCCCTTGAAAACATGTCTTTAAAATTTTAACAAAGCTAATAGCAAAAATATTAACTGCAAAGATCATTTATTAGCAAAAGAGCAATTTGGATTTAGGCCTAACAGGTTTACATACATGGCAGTGGGAAACTAATTCATAGAAGAAATGAACAACACAAGAAATTATACGTAGTATTTGTTGATTTTTGCAAAGCCTTCGATCATGTAAATATACAAATCATTGGGAACAAGTTATTAACGTCAGAGGGCGAGATTGGCTATCGAGAATAACGATCAATATCCTAACAGAAATTACATCCAAATTGAAATATAACAATATCAGAGAAAATTGAACCATATGTAGGAATACTGCAAGGAGATCCGCTAAGTGCGCTATTATTTAATGTACTCGTGTATGATCTAGCGCTAGCCGTATTTATTTTTTTATTTTACGTCAAAAAAAACAGTTAAAACTCCGTATGATGTGCTATAGGGAAAAGTGAATTGTGTGCACATTTGCAAAATTCTGTCATTCCTACACTACTTAAATTGTGGGGGGGGGAAACGCTCCCATGTAATAAAATCTATTTTCGAGGATAAAAAGGCAATAAATTTTGGCTCTTATCCATGTTGTCCTTCGGAATAATACTTCCTGCAGCGACAACATGGAAACGATAATTTGAATAATTGTACTTCCCACTGAATTCTAGAAGACGTGCACAGAAAATGAAGTTACATTTATGTCCAGAAGCAAAACAAGGGGCCATCTCAGCATTTGCATAAAAAAAAAAGTGGAAATACTAATCTATGCTGACGTAGCAGTAGTTTCAACACAGTGCGAAGAATTACAAAAGGGAATTGACGCTCTACGTAAATGGGCACTGCAAATATGGTACAAATAAAACAGAAATGACAATATTTCGGTGAGGCATAAGAGCAAAAAGAAACGACAATAATACACAATGGTGCTCAAGTAAGAGCAACAGGCTCACCCAAATACCTAGGAATTACTCTGCAAACTACAGGAACAACATTCACGGTACATCCAAAGGAGATCTTAATTGCAGCAACAAGTATAAACGACTTTCCATCTCAGTTGTCTATAGAAACAGCTATGAAATAGTTTACCCACAAAGTATTCCCTGTAGCGACATAAGGTTTAGAAATAATATGGAACTGCCTTACAGTCAAGCAGTTAGAAACGTTATTTTTTTACGTTTTTTTAAGAAACGTTAGAAAATATAACAGCAACTTTCATACAGAAAAAAAGCTATAGGAATTTCCAATTATGTGTGGTCAAGACTGACGTAGGTAATATAAAAGAAACTTTTCTACTGGAAGATGTGAGACTAATTGCAACTGCCCAACACAAATGCTCTAAGACTTGTAGAGTTGAACCAACCAAAAAAGACAGAAAGAAATGTAGTCAGATTTCTACTGTACTAATGCGATGATAAAAAGACAATGAACAGAGGCAGGGTGCACGCAAAGGCATTGATTACGGGCCTGGCAGAGCACGGGTTGCCACATACTTCGTACCCCCGTTGAGGTGATTTGGACCACTTCCTGACGGGGGTACAGAAAAGGCTCTCAAGTGTTCCTTTCTTGATTTTTTCATCTTCTTGCTTCTCATTTCATGTCACTCTATCTGTTTTATTGGCCTTCTCTGTATGCTGAACGCCCACCCTTGTGTTTGCCGTGCTTGGCGACCGTGTGGGAGGGAATGGCTGGTCTGAGATTGAGGGATCTGTGTATGTGTTCCCGACTGTCGCCTTGGCGCTGGTTTCTTGTGGGTAGACTCTAGCCACCTTCGCTGCGCGAACACCGGTGAGCCCTGGTGACTGAGGGGAGATCTCTGCACCTTGTAGGTCCTAATACACTTCTGGCCTCGGACTCTTGTAGACGGGCGGTCGGGAGCTAACCCACTCCCGATCAACCGGCTCGGACTAGGTCTTGTACTGAACTCCAGAGTGAGCGGGGGATCCATGGCGGTGCAGCGCTGTGACATCCCCCCACTATATCTCCGTGTCAATCCTGGCACCCCAGTGTGGTGTTCCCTTGTTGAACTCCGTGGTGGATGGGGGGAACGGAGACGAATCAGCTTCAACCCTACGGAGCATAAGACTATCCCCTCGCCCTCTTGCGGAAGGTGGAGGCGATGCCGTGAGCGTACAGTGCATTGAAGTAGCTTCTTCCTTACGGAAGACGATAGACCGAAGAAGCCACGTGTTCTTATGATGACGAGTACGGAAGATGAAAGAACTTTCAACAGCGCAATATATAATCAGAGTACGATCTAAATATTGTTTCTAGCCCATTATCACATGGCTGTTGGGCGATGAATGCGTGGTTTTTATACAAACAAAACGACCAAACAAGAGATTGGAATTTTTTTAATGTGCTGCGTCGTGGACGCAACGCGTCTCTTTACCCCTTGTTGGGCTTTGAGCGTTTTCTCTGGAATAATCCTCCGTTACTGAGTAATTACTATACTGAATAATTACTATATTTGTCAAGTCTCGTCACGTCAGTCAGTCGGCGCCTTTTATCCCTTTGGCCAGGGGCTCAACGCCGTTAGATCCCGGGGTTCCTAGCTTGTCACCCAACTAGGAACACACGAGTCTCGAATTCGCTTGTCCCGTGCAATAGACGACGATGAGCAGGTGAAGAAGGTTGATTTTAATTTGAAGAACCATGTGTGGAAAATGCAATGTAATCGTAAATGCAATGCATCGTAAATGCAATGCAATGTAAATGCAATGCATCGTAATTTTACGAATTATTAATTAAGTTAGATTCATGACTCGTTTCGTTTGAATGACACTCATAATTATTTTCTGAATAATTTAGTTATTGATTTGAGCGCCAGGAAATAATTACGACTGTAACCCGGATGTTTCCTACGTAATTTTAATATTTCTCATCCAAAATTATGTCGTGCTAGCACAGTTAGTTGGGTTCGGAGTTCATGATTGTTGTTACTTACTCTGCAACCAATTACTCAATCTGCCATCCAGACGGAGTGGCGAGGAATCTGAAAATCTTATCAAAATATCTACTACTGGATTGCACGTAACAAATAATGATAATCAGCTTTCTTTCAAAGTAACAAATTGGAATTTATTATAATGTGAAATATGATTCTAATAAAAGTTAAACATGAATTGTTACACTCGTTAATCCAAAATGAAATTACGTTCATGACCAGCTCTCTCTATCTTGAAATAATTATAAATCAACCTTGTTATATTCGCGAATCTCCGCGCGCTCCTCACTTCTCCATTCGATGGCGCCCCGTAGAATCTTCTCCGTCGTCGCAGCAGAATCTTTCTTCGTAAAGTCCTCCGCCTAATGTTGGCGATCAAGTTCAAATTCTCCTAGCGATACTATTATTACCCGTTACTTCCCTTTCTCGCATCACGGGTGGACGCCTATACACCTACTGACTATTACTTACTTCGTCTTTTCCCACAAGAACGTTTTATCCTAATATAAGAAACGATAGGCTTAATTATACTAAGTTATTGCATCGGATTCGGTTGTCCATCAACAGTCTTTCCTCGACTTCGAGCCGACCCACTCATTACCGCGTTGCTAGAGAGAGTGTCACTGTTCTTCCTAACACCCAAAGCATCAGAACTCTGTATCATCCTCTTTTGTCTAAAAAAAGCAATACTCTTCCACATCCTCTTCACCTAGCGAAAATGACCTTTAACGCCGCTTGTTTACTTGTCACATAGCAACCTCTCCGCGATCGTCTATTGACATCCCTATATTCTACTTCATATAAATGACATTTTATGAACAAAATGGTTCGTCATTTTGGTATATCACACTATTTATGTAATGGATTTCTATGATTGTTATGTTCGTTTTGTACTCCCCTTTAATTTATTGCAAGAGTTTTCAAATGAAACCTTTTTTTTCACTTAAAGCCTCCGTAAGCGCCCAGTGATACCAAATGGTACAGCAAACATTTCAAAAATAAAAAACGTTCATTTAAAAAAAAAAACCTTCCGATTTGAATGTTTTAGGGACAATTACCCCTCAATAAACGTGAAATCAAATATGAACTAAAAATATATAATAATTTGGGCGTTAATGGGTTAAGGATTGTCGAAAGGCCTTGTCTTCCTCATCCCACGCTGTTAGGCGTGAGGAAATAATTTTAATGCGTCTCCGCATTCGCACGGTTTCCTACTTATTTATTTATTTATTTATTTTACGTCAAAAAAACAGTTAAAAACTGCGTATGACGTGCTATGGGGAAAAGTGAATTGTGTGCACATTTTCAAAATTCTGTGATCCCTACACTAAGTCATATACTACTTAAATTTTGAATTTTGAAAGGGAGAAAAGAAAACAAAAACTCCCATGTAGTAAAATCTATTTTCAAGGATAAATAAGCAATAAATTTTGAATTTTGAAAAGGAAAAAAACAAACAAAAAAACTCCCATGTAATAAAATCTATATATCTATTCCTCCTGCAAAGTGATCCTGCCCCATCTGCGACACGAGCAAACGAGGGGCCTATCCCTGGAACATATTCTTCTGCAGTGTATAAAATTTAGTGGCAGTCGACGCAGACGCTCTCTGGGCCACCTCTCAGAGAGAAGTGCTCAGCGATGACGAGTCTGCACTCTCAAACCTATTTTCATTTCAACGGAAAAATAGTTTTTACCATTTGGTGGGAGAGAAAAGGTCATCCTGATTTGACTTATTTATTTTTTACGATCTATGCAATTCAGGAGAATAGAATTTTTAATGCGGCGTTTTTTACTTTATTTTAAATTAATTATGTTTTTTATTCAACAGGATAGTTGCATCTGCAAAGGGTTTTGTTTGTTTCCATTTCGTTTTATATAATCTATGCTACGATTTTAAATTATGACGTGAGGGCCAATGACCCTTAACTTTTGAAGCGCCCTTTGAACAATCAACGTGGTTTAAGGAAATGAAGTCTAGTGGGGTTCCTGCTTCTGGACTAACGATACAAGAAAAAGCAAGACAATTTGCAACACTCATGGGTGTTAAGGATGCTCAGGCAAGTGTTGGTGGGCTGTTTGGTTTCTGGATGGCATAACTTGGAAGACGCTTGTTGGGAAAGGTAGTACAGTAAAATCTCTCCAAATCGGGATCTGTATAAGCCGTAAACCTGCCTAAACCTTAAAATTTCTCCGGTCCGTGAAGTTAAATGGCATTTTACATAGCATAAAACGGAACCTCTCCAACGCGGAAACGTTTGGTTTTTCGTGTCCTGCAGGAAAAAATCTTTATTAAACCGAATTCCTGTAAATTTAATGCAATTGGCAGAGAGACGCGAATTGTTCTTAATGAAATGAATGCATCTGCAAGCTTGTTTAACATTCTCTATCCCTCTGACATGCGATTTAGTCGTTGCCGCTGGACATTGAAGGAGCTTCTTCAGCTGTCAGCGTAGAATTCGACCTTGGGGTCGCTTGTCTCTCAAGGTGTAGGTCTTAGGGGAATTCCCTCTCTCCAAACTCTCTGGAAAGGTGTAGCGCATGACTTCTATTCACGCATCTCCCTGCTCCACGTTGAAAAGCATAACTCCTCGACCAGATACGGAGTGCTCAAGCCAATGCGAGTGTATCAGAAAGTCACAGTACTGGGTTGTGAGTTGTGACGCATTGTGCGTTGCAAGTCTGCAACTTATCCGAATACAGCCAGGAAGGTGTGTATTTTTCAACTAAAATAAGAAGCTGTCAATGTAGAGTGTTTACTATTCATTTATTGATGATTCCTGCGATAAATACGTTATATGATCATGTATTTTGAGATATAAAATGGAGTCATGTAATTTACTGTTTTTAGGGCAGAAACGTCAATATAGATCACAAAATGGACAACCTTGCATAAAACGGAAACCTTGCTAAACCGGAATTTCTCGGGTCCCGATCGATTCCGGCGTAGGCACATTTTACTGTAGTCTCTGTTTTTAGTAAAGATGCTGACATGAACGCTGCCCGAGAGTGAAAAGAACATCTGAAAAATTTAATTGAAAAGAATGAACCAAAGATATTTTCAATGCATATGAAACATTGTTTCATATGTTGCCAAATAAAACAAGGGAGAGAAATGTGTAGGTGGAAAACTGCCGAAAATATTAACAGCATTATTTTATTTTAATGCCACAGGATTTCCAAGACAAGTGTTGTGCCAGAGGTTGAGGCTTGTGAAGATCATTGTGAGGTGTGACAACAAATTGCAGAGTTCGAACTTCCATCATTTGTAACATTTGATGATTTGTCAATATTGATGCTGGGATTGAACAAAGTCATTGGCTCACAGAGAATGACATTGTTGAATGTTTGACTCCATCACAAGAAAATAAATAAAGAGGAAGAAGTAGAAAATATTGAAACAGTGTCTTCAACAGAGGCAATGAAGTGTCTTGAGAAGTAAGTTAAAAGATAAAAAAAAGTTCCAGAGACAGTTCTCCTTCATTATTTCTTCAGTTTCTGGAAAGAAACATGCTCAAAACTACAAAACAAACTTCCATCAGAAAATATTTTAAATTCTTTTCAGCATAAAGTATAAATAAAAGTGATTTTATGATGTACTTAACACTGAGATTTCACTATAATGTCTTTTGGTTTGTAAATTATTGTGGTCCAAGTACTGTTTGAATTACTGGATCTTCCAGAACAATGCATAATCATCTTATAATACTGCGATTTGATCAGGAGTAAACCCATTGATCATTGAACAGCTAATAAAGTTTCTCAACTATGCTCAATCCAAGAGAAATGTCAGTTCATGCCATTTTCTGTAATTAAAGTTTTGCATGAGCCATGTAACTGAAGATGAAGGACAATTGTGTATACAAAAAAGGTGTGTTTACACTAGATGATTGTAGTAAGGGACAAGAACATAACTGAAATAGCGATCAAAGCTCTTAAAATTTTTAATTAAGTAACAATTAAACTGATTTTTAATGTTAAAAAGTGTAACTGCTCAATACAATCCAAAACAATGTAAAAATGCAGGGAACTAAGACCCACTCACTTACTTAATTTAGCAGAGTTCTCCACGAGCATTGCTGTCTTTTGTATGCTGGTTATAGTTCCAGTTCTAAGGGCAACTGTCATTTACACAACAATCTTCTGAACAACATATCCTATTCAGCTTCTTTGCCATATTCCCAATAAAATAACTGAACAATTACAATAATTACAGAATTAATAAATGTCTCAGTACGTTTCAAAACAGCAAATCCCCAATGTTGCCCTGCTACAATGCTTTGGGCATGAGGCTACACAACCGTGAGTCTTCTCTTAAAAGCCCTGAGCAAACATATTTGCAATGCTGTAGACTTTATCTTAATCAAAAACCCAAAAAAAGAGGCCAATGATGGTGCATTTACTTTAACTTTGAGACAAAAATGGGGCACTTTTGGACTGGTCACTATTTACTGTTTTAATTTAACAAATGAAAGATTTTCTAATTTTTCATAAATCACATTTATTCAGGAGCAGGAGTTTGCAGATGCTCTGTGAACAAAATTAAAAGGAAATTAATATTACATATTGATTTCAACCTTTTATAACTACCCTCAAATTACTAAAATCTGTTTAAGAGCAAGAATGCATAAAACATTTGCTCTAAAAACTGAGATGTGTTTGAAGTAGAACTCTTTGCTCATTTTTTTTATTTTCTTATTTTTTTAACATGCTTACACACGCATAGCCATGCACACAATGAAAAACCTATCTCGCTTGAACCCACATTTTAGTTTCAATGGTATGGCAACTGAACGTCTGATCAAAAGAAACAAAGAATATTTTCTCTCAATTTTATCTAATTCTGAGTTTTAATAAAATCTTTTCCTTTAAAGAACTGACATGCAATGAAAAACTGCATCATTCTGAAAACAAAATTAGTAAATTATTTATATCAATGGAACTAATAACACCTGTTCCCTTTTTCATCGTGAGTAATAGAATGTGAATATCCCCCAGGATGTCAGAGGTTAATCTAAGAAGTTCAAGTTTTTCTTAGTTCAGCATCAGGTCTATTTATAAAGTAAGAAAATAAAGTTAACATGCTGTAAAGTTTCAATATGCAGCAGCATTGCACCAACAATCCTCATTAATTTTCAAAAATATTAAACTTATAATGTCTAGTTTTAGTTTGTGAATGAAGGTTAATATTTCAAAACAAGGCCAAACGATGGTAGTTATGATTTCAATCAATTTATGTTAGGCTCAGAAAACAATTCTAGGTCGCAAAAAATTAATAACGAATATTATACAACTTCACAACGTTATTTACGATAAATAAGTAATTCAACAACAAAATTACACAATTCATTCATTACTAATTTGCAATGACTTACACCATTATAAAACCCAAGTTTACAACTTAGCACCTGAAAATAATTTAGTATTAATAACATAACACATAATTATACAATCTTTTTGAAATAATACACAGGAAATTTGTGAAATGGATACTTACTCTGGGGCTTGCCGTCCTTCCATGGAGTGAATCGAATACTGGTCTCATTTCGTTTTGCTGCCTCAACCCGAAGTTCCGGTTTCAGAGCTCGGCGCAATAATTTTGCAGCAATGTTGGAATATTGGACATAGCTAAATGGGGCAGAGTCAAACATCAGCAAATACTAATATATTTGTCGTTTAAAGGGAAAATGAAGCAAGTGCATGCGAATTATTTCAGACATCCGATTCCTTGTAGAATCGTAGGTTACTTGCAAGAAAGCAAAACACAGATATGATAAATGCAGAATACTTCTCAAACTTTTTTAACTCACTTCAGTCCCGCTGCTCTCCAAGCCGACATAATTCTTTCTTTTCGTGAAGTTTTAACCAAACGTTCTTCTGCACCTTCGCCGAAGAAGGACGGGGAGGAAAGTTCACGAGGTGGGGGAAGGACGCAAGGAACGCGAGACACATAGCGGATGAAGTCAAAACATACTTGCATGTGTTATAATCGTTGTGTCATTACAAGTGCACGGGGTGATCAATCAAGAACTTACACACGAAACTAATTATAATTTTAATGAAGTTCATAAAACTTAATGAAACGGAGGAAGATTGGAAATATTGATACAGAGGTAATAGCGCGAATTTTGAAATTGCATTCTAAGAGTTCAAACATCGGTATTATAAGATATGAAATGCATTATTTTATTTAAAACATATGTTTCTTTTCTAGATAACAAAGAAGACAAACGTGTTTTTATTAATTTTTAATATTAGCATATTGAAAAAATTGGGAATTTGTTAAAACTGAATTTGTATAATTTATAGCATTTTGTCTTCTTCCTCAAGCATTAGACTGGTTGGTCTATTAAAATTCATTTATCAGTCTATCTTCTTTTGGGTCATCCTACATTTCTTTTTTACTGGGTCTATGAAATAGAACTGGCTTTGGAATGTATTCATCATTCATTCTTATTACAGATCTTTCATTTCTTTCCAAATTCCTTGCAACTACCAATTCCTTGTCATTGTTGAGTAGTTCCACTTAACATTAATGGAACTACTCAATCATTCTTTTCATTGTTCCTTAAAGACCTTCACCTTCCAGCTTTACATATTATTTCTTATTATGCTTCAATTCTCTGAAGAATTTTGATATATTGTAACTCCCTTAATATTTAAATTTTGTATTTATATTGCACTCTCTAGCTCCATTTTGAAGAATGTTCTCATTATTTGAAGTATCTGAAAATTTTCCGTGCCTTTTAGAAATAAAATTTTCCTCCACAAAAAACTACAATTGCCTCTACTTTATGGGTAGTTTATATTCCCTCCAATATTCACTTTTTTATCATTTCTGTTTTACAACCTGCATGTTTTACTTCTTTCACACGCACCATTTTGTTCTTTTTATATTACTTGTTAAAAACCATTCTTCTTTATTTACTATTCAGCTTTTAAATCTTAAATTCTAGCAAATGTTAGCAAAATATTTGGTCTGTTTTTGTTTTTTTCATTGGTCCTCTAGGCTACAGTGAGAGTCAAGTCATTATTAACAAAATATAAGGTATAAACCATGTGTTATTTTAGTACATCCGTTAAAATTTAATTGAAAATTCAAATGCTGTCTTTGCTAGTGCTATTTTGAAGTAAACTTATCATAAAAAGGGAAATATTATATTGTATACATAAAAGATTAAGTTAAATCTATCTACTCACACTTATCCCTGAGTGATGCATTATGATTCAATATGTTCCCACCAAACAATTGAAAGTTCAACTAACTGCCATTTGGATGTGAAATAGATTTGATAATATTCAATAACTATATTTAATAGTTAATAAATGAATGGTGATTTATAGATGGTGAAATATTTGTTGGATGAATTCTTCTAATTCTATTGTACATTATTTCAAAAGGACCTTTCATATTATTGACTGTCCCAAAAATCTTAAGAATGATATTCCTTTTAAAATATTTTATCTTGCTTTCTACTTTAAATCACACATTTTAGGATTTTTAAGCATTAATTTCTACCTGTCTACCACAGGTTTTGTCCGGAGTTTCAGTATACAAGTGTTGTTTTGCGAGATACTTTTCTCACTGAATAGATCTACTTGATAATGCAACGTGCATGCTTAATCTCAACCAGCACCTTGCATTACATTCATTCTTTTCCTAAACAGTTTTGCAAGAAAATTCAGAGGTCACTAGTTTTCACCAAAATTACATTTCGGGCAAACTCTCATTATTTTATTTGACTGATCAATTAATATGCCAATTTCATGACTTCCTCTTCAAGTCCTTCAGATCATACAATATTAAATGACCATTTCAATCTTACCTAAATTCCTTGCATCTGCTTTCACTAGATAGCACAGAAAGAATAAAAACAGCTTTTCATTGCAAATAGGTATTTGTTTCCTTCCAGCTTCTACCTCTGTGTTCAATTTTGCCTTGCACCATAATTTTAGGAAACATACATAGGCTAAGTAATTCTAATGAAGTTATTCATTTCTGTGAAAAGATCCTTACTTTTATATTTCATAACAATTAATTTTATCTTCATAAATAAAAATGGATGGATGTGTTTATGTTCCATAAAAACTATTAAACCACTGAAGTGATTGCTCCCAAACACTCGTGAACAGCCAAGAAAAACACATTTCTAATCCAATCCCAAAATTGCCTTCACCACAAAATTTGCATTATTGGAAACAATTCAATCTGCAATGTATCTATGTAACAACACTGAATAGAAACGAATGAGTCAAGGAGAGCAAGTGTTTATTACACAATTGTGATAAATTCCAGGATGCCACAAAATAAATAAATAATGAATGAAAATGTACATCATGTTCATAAAACTTTTACTTATGTAAACAGGAGTTAATATTAATGATAGTAAATTTGTTTAAAAAAAACATTTCATCAATACAAATATTTTTAATCTATTCATTTAGGATTATTAGTAAACATTTTTGTAAATTAATTTTGGAAAAGGATATTCATTGATCATTTTCTTTAGCCTTTATTGATAAATATTACATAACTTTACAAATAAAACTAGAGATTACATAAGATCAGGGCCATGAAGGTGCTTCACCAGGTTTCAAAACCCTTCCATATAATGCACTTTTATCACGGAACATAGTCATACGTTCAGTTTCTTTATTGTCCAAATAGCATCCAATAGCAAAACCAGTAAGTGGAAGAAGGCTCATAATGGCCAGTCGTCCACTGATTCCAAAAATTGCCATCTGAAATTAAAGGAAAATATAATAGTTAAAAAAATTACAATAAAATTTAAAATAGACACAAATAATTATTTTACAGTAGCTTTGTCCTCTCCACTGACAGGGACTGAGTTGGTGCCCTGCCCTGTTCCAATTCAATATAAAAATTTGTATTATAAAATAGACGGAATATTTTTACTAAAACGGAAATAAGTTTATCTCTGAATTATTTTGTATTTTTAATAATTAAGTATTTTCAGGAAATATCAGCGATTGGCAAAATTGAAAAGTAATACAACTGATAAATAAAAGAAATATTTCAAGGAATTCCATCTTCCCTTTGAAAATAACTTGAATTGAATTAAAATTTAGAGACTGTTACATGCCCGTGGACCACCTTTTCTGTTCCCATCTCGACGTTACATAAAGATCCCAAATTTGTTCTTATAATATTCTTAAGTCTTTGTTATATATTTAAATTTAATACATATTGATTAATTACAACAAATTCTTCAGTCCTTTACACGCAGCAGTCATATTTCAGATTTGCTGACAAAGGAACTAAATTAAAGATTCTCTGAAGTAATCATAATGTAAACATTCGTCTTCCAAATTCTTTTTGCTAGTCTAGAAAACACTTGACAATTTTTCGATTCGCCAGATCTACGCCACAGTACGTTAGTTGGAATTTTTAATATAAATAACCACTGGTTAATACCCAATTCCAGTTCGCATAAATCTATCTAAAATACAGCATTAAATGGAAAACCATTTTACTAAATCCTTACCTCACAGCAATGCCTCTTTTGCAACTAATGCCTTTCGTGCTTTCCACCGCCTGGTGTGAATAATGTCAGCAAAAATTGCTGAACCTGCAAGAGTAGGGAAGATAATCACAACTCGGTATCGCTGCCAGAGTCTCCAAATTTTCGTAAGTGATGCCATACACCTTAAATGTAAACATTAATAGATCTTAACCAAAATTACTTCAGCCATAATACTTTTCTTTAGGACTGAAGTCAATATAATTGCAAAATGTGCACTTAATTTAATGTCTTTCACCACTTACAAGTAGTAGTTTATACCCAAAACTCTAAAAGTACGTACAATTCTCAGTAGCAAAGCTCAAATTGAAGCCGATTTCAATATTCCTTTGCCTGCCTTCTCTTGGCTTTCACAAATTTTCCGATACCAGTCTTAGCCGATAGCAACCTCGCCTACCATTTTCGTGAATCTTCGTGAACTGCAGGTTGCACAATCTTGTCTGAGAATATGAAATACAATATGTTGATAGAGTTCTAGTTATTTGAAGTTTGTGTTCGTAGTACTGATTATCTATTTCAGGAAGTCACTGAAAATATGATTCATTTTTATTTTTAACTGTAGTATTAGATGCGCGATTACTATTCAAAAAAATTACGTTCAAAATGCTAACAATGGTTTCTACAGTTGTTGGTCCTGCAAAATTGCTTGACACTTGGACAGTTGCACTTGGAGCAGTTGCAGCATGTGGTCTGTAGGAGTCATGATAATTTGTGAACATCTGAGATGTGGTGCGAAAATGAAGTTATGGTTTATTTAGGTGATATGTAACATTTCTATACTTCACACGCGTGATCAAAATAAAGTTAATGGTCTGCATGTTGCTTCCTGAAGATCACTTCCCTATGGCCGAGAAGGAATTACTGTTTTGTGAAGTGCAATTACAGTTTGAATTCAGGAAGTTTTAAAAAAGCAAAATGAAACCAGAAGATGGACCTTGGATTTCTCTCCCGTCCAAACATTATCCCGACGAGGTTTATTACTTTAATGTACTGACGGCCGAGTCGAGATGGGAGAAACCTCCAAGCTTTTGTGAACCTGATGACGATAGTGTAAGTAGCGAAGTAAACGATTGCGGAGAAGCTTTGAATTGACAGCGTGGTCTTGCAGTTTATCTACGTTCATTTGATTGCAATTTCACGTCGATTGTAAGGTCCCCACCCCCTGCATGCTGTTTACTTCCATACATTGCATCATCATTCAAACCGCTGCCGTTCCCTGTCTTACGAATCATTGGACTTCGCGAGGAATTTTTGTTTGGAACTTGCTGCATTACATTTCATATCTTGTAAACCTTACCTTGCTATAATTTTTGGTCTGAGCCTTGTCATGCCATATTTCAGTTACCTATAATAACTGTAATAAATTATAATTTAATTGGGGAAAGCAATTAATCAGAAGCCTAACTTACACCAAGTTCAAACTTATTTTCTAATTATATGCTGAAAGGAGATGTTATGTCCAATTAGAAGGTGATCTAAATCTCAAAGGTTTTATTTTACTATATAGAAATTCTTGTATTGAAACAACTCTTAATTTTTCGAATAAGAAATATTGATCAAGTGTCCAACAAGAGGAGATGAGAAACATCAAGATGAAAAACACCAGTGTCAATTTCCTTAGCTTGTTTAAGGTTGTTACTTAACTAAAAGGAGTTTTTCACAATTTACATGTCACTGTGGGTAACATCTGTTCCTTATATTCCAAGTGCTGTGAAACGTGGATGATTTCCAACTCCATTCACGTAAGCAATGCAGACTGTTGATTCAGGATATCTTCTTGTTATACACATTTATGGTAAACCCAAAGACTTGCATCTCGTTGCTGAATGTCTCAATTCATAATATCTTCCCTTTTGTTCTTTCAAAGTCATATCGTCTTTTAATTGAAGTCTTCTTGTGGTTCTTCTCTGTTGATTTGTGTAGTTCTGCTAAACATGATTTTGGTAACAACATAAGGCATTGTAGATCTTCTTATGCAGTGATACAAAATGTGTGCTGACAACACCAACTCTTCGAGTGAGTTAACAATTGGGTGCGGAAGTGTTACTAATATGAGCACAAGGAGATACTGGCTCTCTCATTGTTATTGTTTGGGTCTAAAAATCAATTGCATGAAAACTAAAAGAAAATAATACTCAGATTTCTATTTATTGTTTACTAAATAGAATATTTGGATCCAAAATAGAATAATATTGTCCTCGCTTCTTTTTGATACTTCTTTGTCAGGTCTGAAATCAGATCTGGGCATGGTTCTTTTTGATACAAAGTAAATTATCCATATTTTCCCTGAAAAAGGATTTTAGTATATTAAGTTTAATTACATGACACCTTGACTATCTCCAAGAATGGTCTGAAATCTTAAAATATTATTGACATGCCATTATTTGGACTGGTAATGTTCTTTGCCCAATTACAACTTTTGAATCAAAATTCATATTAAAAACTGTTTGTAGTAAGGGGAATTTCAACTGCAGAAAATTACCCTGAAGTGACCCAATTTACCCAAAACTAGCTCATTTTAGATCTCAATTTTCTGAAAAACACAGGTAGCCCAATTCCTATTTCTGTTTGAATTATTTGCTTCCCTTCTGTGAACCCATTGTAATGCAATTTTTTGTTTTATTTCTTTCTTTTATTAACGGTGTCAGCAATAAGCTATTGTACACATAGTTTACAATGGTGTAATGAGTTATACAATAATTCAGTTTGATACAGTAACAATTTAATTTTTTGAATTGCAAATTATAGGTAGAGACTATACAAGTACATAAATATGTACAAACACATGTATACACACACAAGTATACTCACAACATACTCACACATGTACACAAGTATTCTCACACACGTGCACACACACACACACTTGATCCTTCTCCAGAGTTTGTGTTCTCTTCGTACTTGATTCTGCATTGTCATCTCTCAGCATTGTAAAGCAGTCTTGACCCATTTCAATGCTTATTGGAACACCATCCAACTCTCCGAAGACCCTTTTAATTGCCTAATAACATAAGAGATCCAGTTAATTTCCAGGACTGACTTCCTATGTTCACTATAGCCGAGGTTCAGGTTCACTATAACTGAATCATCTATTGCTTATTTGTAATGCAAGTGAAACGGGACCAGTGACTTAAGTTCACTATAACTGAGGGGTAATTATATCCAAGTTCACTATAACTGGTGTTGACTGTAGTAGGAAAAAAAGGAAGAGGGAGACCTAGAACCAACCTTTTAAAGCAACTTCAAAATGAACTACACTTCAAAACTATACAGAGAAGAAGTGGGCAGCGGATGTTCGGTCATAGTGGCAGCATCTAGGCACTTTTTGCCTTTTGGATGATGATGGTGATGAATCGAGATAAATGACGTCAACTGATTTTTTCTGATCCACTTGTGTCGTTCGTACGTTTAATAACTGGATGTTCATTGTCTATGAATGAAACCATATTGTTGGTTAGGGATGATATCATTTCAAAGTGCATGATGTAAAAGCGATCAGACAATTACCCTTTCCATAACTGTGCCAGCTGTGCTTGTCAGACTTATTGGTCTGAAGTTCCTTGTTATCTTTTTGTGTCCTTTCTTGAAAACGGGTAATGACAGCTCTCTTCTACTCAGATGGCAATATTTCTGATTCTAATGATTGTTTGAATATTCTGTATCATGGAGGGGCCAATTGTATCTACAGTTTTTCAGGTACCCGCTTTGGTTACCATAAGGGCCATGCTCAAGCTTGCATTTAATCCACACATTACGTGGGCAGTTTCAATATCTGAAAAATTCTATTCTTGCAATGATTCTGTTGCATCTCTCGTCAGTAGTGGGTAACAAACCTTCTGGTTCAACAGAACATGCACTAGTTCAAAAAGCAATCTGCAATTTCATGTGGATCAATTCTCAGATCAAAATGTCCATTGAGATCAATTAATGGGTACCAATATTACAGTTAGTTTATGTTTATAGGAAAAGAATCTTTTCCCACCTTCCTGAACAATTTGATCTTAATGTTTATATTTATGCTGATTCACATTAGAGGTGAGATGATTGGAATGTTCCTGGAGATGGTGTAACTTTCATTTGTTCCATTTTTCCATCACATGTCAAATTTTTTAAAACATTTTTTTTTCTTTAAAAGGCACCAATTTTTTTTCTTTAAATTTTCTTCTCATATGTATCAAAGGACGGAAAAATATATAGTGCTAGTCGCACAGTCGGCGAATTCTCCGTTTTGTCGAAAATTGCAGAAAGTTAACATTTCAAAATTATAAAATTGAAAATGGCTTTTGCCCTAATCAAAGTCTGTTGTAAAATATCAGCGCTTTAAAACAGATCATGCACAGTTTTATGAAAAAACGCGTAGTTTTTGTGTAATTTGTTCTTGAATTTAATGCAATTTATAGAAAAAACATTTTCTCAAAAACCGCTCCCACTTTTTCAATTGTTTTCAACGGATAGGTAGGGAGAGTAGGGACGCTTAAAAGAATGGCACAGGTTTCATCTTTATTGAACTCTCGTAATTTTCGAAAATTGAAAATTTAGAAATACTGCGAGAAGGTATGTACTTTTGTAGCTCTACTTTACTATGGTTTCTGAGGCCTATTTTTGTCCAAAATTAATTAGTGTAAACTGTAAGTGCATATGCACAAGTATTGTGTAAATGCATCATACGCATTTTGACAACAAAACCAACAATTCTGCAAAAAAGTACAAAATTTACGAATATTTGTCTTTGTTACTAAAATGTTGAATCAATCCTTAACTCTTACTATTCGCTAATTCTAAACTATACACAACGTCAACTGCAGATATGCCATCATTCAAAATCCTTTCTTCATCAAATCTTTTCCATCTTTGCATTTTTTTCGTCTTCTTCGTCTTCTTCGTCTTCTTCGTCTTCTTCTTCTTCTTCTTCTTCTTCTTCTTCTTCTTCTTCTTCTTCTTCTTCTTCTTCTTCTCTTCTTCTTCTTCTTCTTCTTCTTCTTCTTCTTCTTCTTCTTCTTCTTCTTCTTCTTCTTCTTCTTCGTGGCTTCCTACTTCCTTTGCCTTTGTCAGAATAGCTATTATTTCAGAAGGAATATTTCAATGTTTTCGTATCTTAATTTTTTCTAAATTAATATAGAAATCCCTGAATCAAAAGTGTCGATTGCTGAATTGAAAATGCTTGCAAATTATTCTGCCTGCTGCTTTGCCTTGCCCGATGCCTTCGGACATATTTGTAGTTTTACTTTCTTGTATACATACGTACCTGTATATACGGGAGTAATATATGAAGTACAGAGGAAGTGTAATGCTGCGGAAAATAAATTTCGAAATTTCAACGGAAATACTCTCTAAGATCGTGCGTGGTTACACAACTAGGACGTTTTTAAAATTACTTATTTCGTAAATAGCAAGAGTAGTAAATTTCTGTGTAGCGCAATAAATTCGTATCAAACGTCTGTTAAATTATGTTTTTGGTTTTATTTGATTGTGCTCGTTAGTTTTCTCTATTATCTAATTTGAATATCACTGAACAATCGTGTTTGGACAACTATGATTTAATTTTGAACAATATTTATTTAATACGTGGCAACGTTTATAAATTAATATTTGATGTAATAGATTAGTAGAAAAAAATATGTACTAAAGATTCGTAATAGTTTGAATCGATTGTGCCCATTTTTTAAAATTTGGTTGTGCACGACAGTCACGCCAGCACAACGACGTTTATTTCAGAAACGGGATGAGTAATAAATTAAATTTTGGGGCAATGAATTAGTAATAAATGAGTACTAAATATTCCATTTAGTTTGATGTGATTGTGCGATGGCTGGACACACCTGGTTATTCTTCGAATTTCATTATGTTCTTTATCGGTTTCGGAGGCAAACAATCGCGGGTTCTTCTATTGACGTTTCCCTTTCAGTGACCATGTCGTCCGTTCCGTCACGTAAAATAGATAGTCGATCACGTTCAACATTTATCGGCGTTAATGCCGCATGACGTGTGTTTCGCAAATAACTGTCGATCAATAATGGAATATTGCATGTTTGAGGTTCTACCTCTCGCAAGGACGTCATTTCATTCGTTTCTCGTGTTGTCGCCGAGTTACAATTCCATTTTAATATATTATGAGAATTTGGAACATATTCGGTATATCCTCTCTCTTCTTCCATTCACATCTCTTAATTTCACAGTAGCTCATTGAAGTAGACTACGCCTTTCGCAAACGCGAATATCCAAAAAATATTCCTTTTTGCCACATGGGTCAAATTTACGTTTGTCCTTTTTTAAGTTGGAGAAAAAATCTTTTGATCCAAAAGCTCTTAAGGTGTGATATATTAGGTATTATGTTCGCCCAATATGTCAACGATACCATATTTTTTCTCCTGAGGTAGGGGTTATGTTAGATATATGACAGTTCCAACAGCCTTAGTCTTTGAGCAATTCTAACAGCCCAAAAATCATCGGTAAACTAGAATCTAAAAGTATGGTTCTTGCCATGGTGGAAATAACACCATGGTTATTTCCACCATGGTTCTTGCTTTGTCCATAATTATACGATTGGCACGCTCTGCGTCACCAGTACTTTGAGGGGAGTAAATTGGTCGTGAGCTCGCTCTAAATACCATTCCTTTTAAAATAATACGTCTATTTATTTAGTCAAAAACTGTATGTGACGTATGGGGGGAGAAAATCATCTGCGCACGCTTTCTCGAGTTTCAGAATCCCCTCCCAACTATTTAACTATTAATAGTTGAAAGATGAAAAAATAGTAATAATAAATTTTAAAAATCGAGAGATTAACATTTCAAAATCTCGATATTTTCGTTGCCGAATTATAGAAAATATTTGTAGCGGTAAACGAACGGATTTGATTTTTCTCTATTGCTAACTAATAGAAACTCCCAATAAGCTCTACTACCACTACAAGCAAAAGAAAAGCTCAACAAAACGTGCGCATAGTGAAGCTACATTTACGTCCAGAAGCAAATCAAGGGGCCATCTCAGCATTTGCTCTATGGATCAGGGAAACTGGACCATAACCCGATCGAGATGGGGATCCTTGACCCGGAAGCTGAAGTACATTACTTGTTACAGGCATTTAAGTCTTTTTAAAAATGATATAATGCAAAGGTAAATTAATTCAGTGTACTATATCATTGTTTTGTTAAAGTAAACATTGTTTTTCTTTTTGACGATCAGTATAGTCTCTAATTGTATAGAAACAGTTATGCAGCAGAAAAGATTTTACTTTTAACTTAAATTTGTGTACCAATTTTAATTGTTTAATTTCATCTGGCAATGCGTTGTAAAGTAACGTACATGTATTGTATGGGGATTTCTTGTAGTGAGCTGTTGTCAAGACAGAGTTCACGAATTCACTCCCATTATCTATCCGTAAATATAAAGTCTGTCCCAAAAGTCCTCGGAATTAATTTAAGAAACATTTATTCAATATCATTTTACAATGTTTTCAGAACATTTCAAAGTATTCTTCCCCTAATTCGATGCATCGTTGCCAACGCTTTACCCAACCACTGAAGGAGCCCTTGAAGTCGTTAAAGGGAATCTCCTTCAGTGTGGTCGTGAGAGCTGTTTTTTTCCACCTCCAGCGTCCGAAGCCGAGTTCCATCCACGTTTTTGTTTGCTCCTTGGGAACAAATAGAAGTCCGCTGGTGCCAGATCGGGGCTGCACGGCGGCTGGAGCAGCGTTGACACATCCATTTCCCATTAGGCCAGCAGCTCGGAGGCAATGAGTGGCGTGGGGCTTGACGCGTTGTCATGGTGCGGATGGATATTTGTGGTGAAATTCTTGTCGGGCAATTTCCATTTGAAGATCCTCAGTTAAAATGCGTTGAGCGATTGTTTAGGGTATTCTATACTCTTCTGCAATCATCCGAACACTTAATCGTCGGATCTTGTCCTCAACTGCACGCACGTCTGGCACCTAGTCGTCCGTCTGTGATGTCGACGGACGTCCGGAGAGGTCGTCGTCGTTGAGGACTCATGACCTTCCCGGAACTTCTTGTGCCTCGTGAAAGTTTGGCTTTGTTTCGTCGCCCCGTCATCGTAGACTTTCTGAAGCATTTCGAGCATCTCCGGCCCGTTTCCCCCCATTTTCACACAGAACTTGATTGCATAACGCTGCTCCAAAAACTGATCTATTTTTTCTCGGCGAGGGCGCAGTAGATACCTCTGCGATGTACGTGACCCTGCCCCAACAGCTGCCCGCAGACGACTGACACCGGTCTCGTTTCGAAGCTTAGACCCCCCACCAAGTTCTCCGCCCCGCCAGCCAGTGTTACAAACTAGAAAAAAATCCGGTATCGTTTGGGGGAGACCTTGTACTTGAACTTTTGATTCGTTCGTTGTAGGTTAATGATTTCCCCCATGACTTTTGCTAGAGCATTCGTCTTTCTTCAAAGACTACGACGTATCTGCGGCTATAATCATCCACAATAGTCGCCAAGTGATGGAGTGGAAATTGTACCACTTAGGTCAATAAATAACCTTGATAAAATGCCCTGAAGTTTTCTGGGATAAGTTCGTGAATGTTCCATAATGCGTAATTGCTGTTGTTCAATGTTTCCATTTTTCCGTAAGAAGTATTCCACTATCGCACACTGGACCAGGGAGCGCCGAAACCTAGCCAAAACGCCCCTGTCCGAATTCCCGCATTTCCAGGGAAAGATATGGACAAAGTTAAATCGATACAAAACAGGCAACCATCATGTCTGTATCAATGAAATAGTCTCATGTTTGGACTCATTGTGTCCAGTGCAGCCATCTTGCCCATCAGCCTCTTGCTTATTAAAGTTGAGCTGGGCGCCGAAACAAATTTGGTGCGCGAAGTTATTCGAAAAGCAGTATGGTCAAGTAGACTGCTGATTTACTTGCGTGACACTTCTGTAAAATGAAGTGGTGCTGACAGCGCACCTTAACCGCTCCTACGCCGTGATATGTGGGGGACTCTAAGGGTCCCCTTTCCTTGAACCAATCTCGGGCAACCTGCAATTGGTGTTCACTGAGCTGCGCGTTGACCATTAAAGATAACGCTTCAACAGCAGTAGCAGACTGAATGGAACCTCTGTTCTTTGACTATCACACGCGCTTTATTTTCGGATCCCGGGTTGGAATTCTCAAAGCTTTCTTCATCAGATGAGCTGCGTGTTTTGCCCCTTCGGGACGCGGACGCATTTGCGTGGTGTAGATCAGCGTAGGTGAAAAATGGTTTGCTTCTTACACTATTTGCTTCATATGAAGTCAAAGGGCGTCCCAGGTTCGAAGAATCTTCGGGATCTTGTGATGTAGGAATTTCAGATGGCAATATAAATCTTTCTTTCAACCATACCCAATTTTCTTTAAACAACTTATCACATTTTCTATTGCATTTGTCCCAATCGGCAAACGCTTTATGACAAACTGTATAGTTTGCCTTTTTCTTGTAAATAGCTCATTTTATATTTTCTCAGCGTCAGTAAATTGACAAAGACGACTCGTTGCGGTATTTTGACGTCGCGACGATCGGGGTTTCCAACAGCATTTTGTACAAGTTCGTCTAAAAAGTAGAAATGTTCTTTTTGTAATACAAATCGTTTTAGAATTCTTAAACATGTTATATACTCTTTTAACATACGCCAGGAAGTGACTTATGCGTGGAAGGCACAATACGCAGTACCTTGTGCAAGCTACGCATAAAAAATTCAAACGCGTGTATCTCACAAAACGGTGTAATGTGCTGAAATCTTTTAACACGATTATTTTCCTCACACTTTCTTCTTATAACAATTTGTCCCTAACCGGAAGTAAGCGAAAGTAACAACTAAAGGCCTACAAGAAAATAACATCTCTATTGTACGATACAAATGCACCGAATTATATATAAAACAATAACTTAAAAATTTATTCACAAAAATGGAAATAGTCTTTACTAGAAAATAAGAAAACTTCCCTCTACCAACTGAGATATTGAGCAGATCTATATCTTGCAAAGTCGCGGAGTACTGATTGCACCAATATGGGCATTCTGTATCACATTCGTCTCGACAGAAATCAGAAGTAAACTTAACCCTACTTTGCAGATCAGTTCCGAAGGTTTAGAACGGTGCATTCAGTTTATGTTTATGTAGGGGTAGACATTTGTCTCACGATTGGCGAAATATGAGCGCCAGGAGTGTAATTTGAGTTTCTGGACTTTTGGCGAGCTTTGAGGCATTTCTGGCCCACGGTGCATTGTTTGCATTAGTGTTTGGCGCTCTGCTACCAGTTATTCAATATTAATACAACAAGAATTAGCGTTTATTTCAACTCCTTCGTATTCTTTGTTATATCTGCCCCAATACATATTCATTTACATGGTTACGACCTTCATCTGTTTCTAAGTGCGCTGGAGGAACCCAACAATATCGGATGTCGCCGTCATCTTACGTTCTAGTTATGTCAGATTCTTCAGTAACGATTTATTATTTCAGAATGTGATTCTAGTGACAATAACCCGGGCAATCAGTATCGGAAGAGGTATTTTTGAACCTAGTTTACACAACTACCACCATTTCTCATTATTGGAGACTTCTATGCTCTTCATTCCAAGGGTTCCTCCCGAATTTGTCGACGGGGGAACCACTGTGAAAGGAATCATAGTGAACTACAAACTCCTGCTGAACACGGCTCCACACCCATGTTTCAGTTGCCGATTGAACCTTTTCATGTATAGATTAAGCCATCTGTAACCATCACTCGGCCCAAACCTGGTTTGGCATTGATTTAAGTGGGAGTGATCATTTCCAACTGCTGCGTATTAATGCTCTCATCCCAGCTCCCCCCTGGATATTTCAACGAGCGGACTGGCCGAATATTGAGCTGTTGCTCGCCGTCACTGATGTAGCTTTCGAGACTATCGGTTCAATGGCATCCCATTTCATAGATGCCGTTAATCAACGCTGCCATACGTAAATCTAATGGCGAACTGAGACGAAAACCAGAACCATGGTGGAGTGCGGTGAAGGACCGGAAGAAGGGTCTAGCACGGTTGAAACATTATCTAACTGTTAAAAATCTCATGGAATATAAGCTCCCCAGTCTTTCTTTATATCAAAAGACGACTAGAGAACTCTGTCCTTGATTTTTTGGGTGATGTGGAAGAGACCGCTTATTCTTTGACACATGTCATTTCAGGCGACTATCCTTGCACCTGAATTTTTTTTTTGACCAACACATTTCATGTTCGCCTGGGTGACAAGGCGCCCCTCATCCCACAGACCCCCTTGGAAAATGTTCATCAGGGCTCAATCTTAATTGTTGC
Source organism: Teleogryllus oceanicus (assembly GCA_964035755.1). Lineage (NCBI taxonomy): Eukaryota > Metazoa > Arthropoda > Insecta > Orthoptera > Gryllidae > Teleogryllus > Teleogryllus oceanicus. Next base: position 64,806,612 of record CAXIVR010000006.1, on the reverse strand, counting down.
CCTCCATTACATCCTATCGCATCAGTTGTATGTGAACCAGTCAAAGCATGGTTATTTGTGGAAGACTTTCCTATTTTATGTTCGTGCAGAAGTATTGTCTTCCTTAATAGTTTGTAGTATTGTTGCGAGTCTATTTTTACTTTCTCGCTACTGCTTACGTAGTAAAGTAAAAATTATGTTAAGCTGCTCGAAAAAAATCGACAGGTAAAGCTCAATATTACAGGGCCCTGGTAACGAAAAAGTGGATAAATCCAGTTGCTAAATTTAGAAAATTATCCTCTAACACGTGGTGTTACCAGAATCCATGTTATGGGGGAATAAGGATAGGGTTAGGGTTTAGGAAACTTCACAGGGGTTGGACTAGTCCTTGTGAAGCAGCCAAACTCGTTTTAGAACAAATTTCACATGAGATTCGACGGGAATCGAACCCGGATCTCCTTGGTGAAAGGCGAGCGACTTTGCTCTGCGCCACGAGATGACCACCGTATTTATATTGGGTTCTTTAATTGAGTTAAATGTGAAAACTAAAAGATGATTTCCCTGTGCATTATAAGACGTGGGAATGAAGAGTAATGCGTGTAAAAACAGTTTTTGATTAATACAACAGTATTTAATTATTATATTTTTCTATGCATTTTCATTTTGTTGCTAGCGGTATCAACAATCCTAATTGGCAAAATGTGTGTCCCATACGAATTAGCGGTCATTGTTGCTTGTTGCAACTTTGTTGTTACGCAACACGGATAGCGGCAGGCAATAACGGCCGCAGTTCGTTCAGGTTAATACTGTAACGTAAAAATTTCATTTACGGCTAAAATACGAATCTGGCATCGTTAGTACATTTCTGTAGAAAGTGAATATACTGAATTCAAAGCCAGAGAGCTGTTTTCTTTTAAATGTTTCAATTAAACAATGTATATTAATTTTTCACGCATCGTTTGTTTAAGAATGATTGAAATAATTGAATTGTAAGACAGAAATTGTATTATAATTTTACTTAGCCATCAACAATATCGCGAGTAAATACGTGCTGTTCTAGCACCTAGTTTTTTCATGACCAAAACTTGTCACGTGAGCTTTTGTAGAATTTACTATCTCCATAGCAACACGGAACATTTCATCGGGTGGGGGCAGAGCGTGTTCACAGCACTAGCATTCTGGGACTCGCCTTCGACAGATTCGTGACGTTGCGTAACATCCGTTGATTGCTGAGCAGATGCGTTTCTCCTTAAACCTCCTCCGTATTGTTAGTGTTATCTCATTGAGAGCAGACCGCTTTTGTCTTCTGCGATGGTATAGAGTGCGTTTTCGCTTTGGCAGCGTAGTTTCTGGATCAGCTGTCCCTTCATCCCTTCGTTCGCCAAATAGTATCCACAATATTGGTATCCGCATAGCCACTGGTACCTGTCGCATCAGACGCCACGAGTATGGAAAGATTTTCCTAAGAATGAGCCAAAGTGACAGCTACTACTGGCAGCATAACTGAAGGGTCTGTGGTCGTAGTGCCCTCCAGCCCAATGGACTCCCTTCCGTTCCCAATGAACTCCGTTCGTTTGCAGTTGGTTAACTTGTAAATCGTCGTCGTCGTATATAGGTGGCAGAAGCGGTCAGCTGTTATGACGCTTTATCTCTATTTATTCTTTCAGAGTTGGTGGCAACGAAGGTAGATTAGGTCTATGCTGTTATTGCGTGTCTCGAAAATCACTGTCGGTGTCAACACATGTCTCTCAAACGTCATGGAAGTTTAGAACGACGTATAACCACATATCTTCGTATACTCCTGAAGCCATAACTATCAGGGGGGACTCTTGCGCATGGTATCTGACTTCGGCCAATGAGCTTCAGACGCCAGTTTTCGTCACAATATTAGCGGGGATTTTAAATGCCGCCGGATTACAAAATTATCATCTCGTTACAAGACATTGAAACATATTTATGAAGCATTTCTTTAAAATATTGCATCTTGTTCACCTTCATCACGTTATTTTTGGTTGGTTACCGTTGAAAATTGTCATTTTGTACCACTTTCAAAATGTTTCTCAACACTACTCGCTCTCCATGCTACATGGCGGCCAACGACTGGTCTGTTTTTTCAAACAAAGTGGCCATGCTGTGGTCACGTGGTTCGTGACGCAAAGTGGTGGTGCGCAGAACGAGCAAAAATCGGTGCGCCAGAGGAAGTCACCTTTGTATTTCCACCATTATCACTACTTCAACCTCTAGATATCCGTTTTCGTAATTTCATCAATGTCTCACGACTACGATTAGTAATTTGTTGGACTTCGGGTCATGTGGAAATCACAAGCAACAGTGGTCGACAGTGGTTTTGTTAAATGGCTAACTCTAGCTGTTTCTTATGTTTAAAGCTCAAAACTTATGTTCTCAAGTGCTCGCAAGTTCATAACATAGGCATTCTCTCTTTTGTCCAACATCTAATATCTTCTTTTAATATCCTCTTTTAATCAGTGTATGTTTATTAATAGATTTCATATGCTTAAAACAAATACGGTAAATGAATTTAGTGCCAACATTGATTCCATGCAAACACTATTTCATAGTGTATTATAAAATTTTCATAAACATTTTTTTATAATGCCATATCCACACATTCAAATTAGTAGACTGTTGTCTTCTTCTTGCGAGTTGTCTACAGCTCCTGCGGCCGTCTCTCGCATCCCAATCTCCAAGCCTCTCTATCATTCCAATCGTCTTCTTCAAGGCCTCTTTTCTGCATGTCCTTCATAACTTGCTTTTGCCATTCTTCTCTGGGTCTACCTCTTTTTCTTCTGTCTAAGGGGAGCCACTCAGAGATTTTTCTGGCCATCTCTCATAACCCAGCCTTTTCACGTGACCAAACCATTTTAATCTTCGTGTTTCCATTTCCTCTAAAATCGATTTCTGTATTTGCATTCTTTTCAAAATTTCATCATTTCTTACATGGTCCATTTTAGACACTCTACAACTTCTTCTCATGAAATCCATTTGCAGGCTTTTTAATTTGTCTTTTTCTCGTTTTCTTATTTCCCACGTTTCTGATCCATACAGCACTACATTTTGTACGATGGTTTCAAACAGCCTTTTCTTAGTTGATTTGGATATTTCATTTCCCCAAAGTAGAGAGTTTAACTTTCGAGTGACTTGTCTCCCTTGCGTGATCTTTGAGATAGTGTCTTTTTTGGAGTCTCCTTCTTTACTGATGATTCCTCCTAAATATTTAAATTCCTCACATGCTTCTATCTGCTCTCCATTTATTGGTATGCTGCAACCTGCATTTTCTCCTACCACCAGATATTTTGTTTTGGAGAAATTGATCTTCAGTCCTGCTTTCTCGTACGTTTCCTTCAGTTTTCACATAATATATTCTACATCAAAATCGTCATTAGCTAAAATAACCTGATCATCAGCGAATAGTAAGTTATGCAGATAATCTTCATTGATACATATACCCATACCTCTGCATTTATTTTGCCAATCTTTCAGTATTTCATTCAGGTATATTTTGAACAGACTTGGTGATAGCAACATCCTTGTCTCAGGCCCTTTGTTTGTCCAAATGGTTGTGATATTTGGCCACTTTTATCCTTTCTTGATTCAGATACCATCATATAGTAGACTGTTGTGTAGATTTCAATTTGGTGGATACCAGTTTCAAGTCCAAGTTGGCACTTAGTTACACTAAAGCCGAATATAACCAAAAAATTGCGCGTCGGGTTCAGTTTTCGTGTAATCGCACATATACTAAAACATTATATATTTAGCAGATAGCCACGTGTCGTTTATGCTGAAACGCTAGTTGCTTGCAGGTTTATTACGATACAGTAATACAATGTTTGATATTATAGATTCCGCTCAAGACGTGAAATAGATGCCAGACCTGTCAAATGAGATGAGCAAGTTCGGGCATTGCGAAGGGAATTGCGGTGGCCCACGGAAACGACGCGCCGACTCGGCGTGTTGTGTACACGGGTCACTATATGATAGTTAGCGATCTGCGTTTGGAGCGAGAAAGGAGCTGATACATCTGCAGTGCACGACTCATCTATTCGGGGCGTTCTAGTGTCAATTTTTGGACAGATTCCTTGCAATACCACGCCAATGAGTAAACCATTCAAACAATTTCTGTAATGTGTGTGGTGAGGTAACTTTGAAGAGCCCAAGGCGGAATTTTACTTCCTTAAGAAGAAAGGCATATCAATTGTAAGTCGGGCCATCAGCAACCCGAATCATGGGCCCCTCATATGTGCTGTGCGACGTATGTAACATTACTTAGTGGTTGGCTTAACGAAAATTCGCGACTTATGCCACTTGCAATTCCCGCAGCATGGAGGAAACAAAGGACCACCCCACCGGCTGTTAGTTCATCACCAAAATTGTTGGAATCGGAAGCAAGACCAAGAAGACCATTCACTATCACAACCTCCCTTCAGCTGTCACGCCTGTTCCTCACAGAGACGACCTTCCGATCCCACTGCCACCGAACAATTGAAGTTTACATTCCGAATACTCGGGTGATGATTAAAACGTTAAGCACAGAAAAGGACGACATTGAAGACCCAGATTTCAATGCAACGTCTAAGGAATGTCATAGAAACAATGAGAACAAAATGATCTAGTGTGATGTCCCTCCTGTGCGAATGCTAGTTTCAAGCGTAATTCACACGGGAGATCCTTCACATTAATGAACTGAGTGGAGGGGAAAATGAGTACAAATATGCTCATTGTGATTCAATTTATTGCTCATTTTCTAGCAGTCACCATTCTACGTATTAAAGGGAGAGCGAAGAGTGAGAAGGAAGATGGAGGATGAAGGGAGAGTCGAGTGGCGCTCGTGATAGCGCCAGCTGCTTGCCATGGCACGAATCTCGGCTTGCAGAAGTGTAGTGGCTGGTTCATGGCAAAGTTCGTAACTGGCGACAGTGACAAGGCTCGTGGAGAACTGCGGCGAGAGACCCAGGGCTGAGATCCGAGATCTGAGCTCCTTGTTGCTTCGTGTATCCCGCATATATATGATTCGGGTGTTTTTGAAAGTGCTCTTGGGAAAGTCAAGTCTAGAACTGTCAACATGTTTTCCGCAGAGCACTCTTTCCCAATTTTTTCCGCTTCGTTGCTTCGGTTTTGGGCCATGTGGCGAGAATTTATATTTTATATTGAAGTTTGAATTTTTATTTTTTGATATGGCTCATCACTAGTTTGTGATTTAAACTTGTCCAAGAATCAGACAGAATTCTTGGCGACTCGATTAAAGGGTTCGAACCTCCTTCAGAAGGGAACTACAATCCCTGTTTTGCGGCGGGAACAAAAACTCCGTGGCTTTTCTCAGAAGAAGGCAATCTAATGTATCTAAGTAACACTGAAGTTGATGCATTACTGAGTGCTTTGAGAGACCATTACCCTAAGAAATGAAAATTGTGTATAGATTCTTCTAAACTCAGTTTAAAAGCCTTTCAGGGCTTCTTCATATCGGAAATGATAAAAAGCTGTTCTTCTTGCCTGTGCAACCCATATGAAAGATGTATAAGTATCATGAAACGAAGATACAATACGAACTTTTGGAAGATACAATACCAGAAGTATTCATGGAATGTAAACGGCGATTTGAAAGTTATCGCACCTTTGTTAGGTCTCCAACAAGGATATTCTAAATTTTGCTGTTTTCTATGCGACTTTGATAGCGGAGTTCGCAAATATAATTTGGTTAAGAAACACAGGCCTCGACGACATCCGATTCGTGAAAAAAAAGGTGTATCTTTGCAACCCTTTGAAGTGCTGCACACGCATATCTTCTTCCCTTGGACACCAAACTCGGATTGATGAAAAATTTGTGAAGGTGGTGGGTAAAAGTGTGTCAAGTTTCTCATACTTAAAGAACAAATTTCCGAGGATCAGTGAAGCGAAAATGAAGGGTGTATTTGCAGGATCACAAATGAAGGAGCTTATGAGGGATCATGACTTTGAAGAAAGTTTGAATAGTACCTAAAAGGTTGCATGATGGCGCGTCAAAAGATCGTAACGGAATGCCTTAGTAACAGAAAGGCTGAGACCTATGAAGAAATAGTGTCGGAACTCCTTCACAGTTATAAAGCTCTCGAATGTAAACTGTACCTTAATATACATTTTCTGTATTCACACAGCCTTTTTTCTGAAAATCTCGGTGCTGTGAGCGGTAAACATAGTGAATGATTCCACCAAGATCTTGTAACTATGGAAAAAATTCATAAGGGAAAATGGAATCAAAATATGCGTGCAGACTATTGTTATACGTTAAAGAAGGATATACTCGAACAAACGCAAATAGCAATCGTCCAAAATTACATTTAGATTGAGATTATTATAAGAACGTAAAGAAAGCAATAACAATTTCCTATTGCAAAACAACCTTGCCCGTTACGCATGTGCTAACGGTTTTTTCTTCTCAATAACTCGACTCCATCTTTTGATTCATCTCGCACATAAACGAGAAATTCTTGACTTGACTCACCTTGTCATTTGATCGGTTGTTGGTCAATCAGAACCAACTTTGCACACACTTTCTTCGTAGTCACTTTTCCGTTACAATTTGATACACAAAAACTTTTTCGATAAGTTTGTCTCCAACACAAACGACAATGAGAATCCAGAAGAGTTTCTACTCTAACCATATTGGCTTCCGTTCTGCTCGTGGACGGTCACGTTCGTGTTGAACGAGCTGTCTTTCTTCTCGATACAACTTGGACGCCAAGAAACACGGCATATGACATCGAAATTTTTGCAGCTATACACTACTTTATGTATATTACTTGTACGAGAAAGTAAAAACAATCAAAAACATCGGCTTATGAACCTAAATTTCTCAGATTCACCAGTATTTTTACATCACTTTCTACGATGCCCCTGTCAAATTTACGTGCACAAGACACTTGTGGGAAGCACTGCTGTTTAGCGGTGTGGAAGAACTGCGATTCAAGACAAGCAGCACACAAACTTCTTTTCTATGGTTCTAGGTTCGTTTATAACAAAACCTATAGAGAAAACGAAAATATAACGGAAAATGAATGGCTCTCTTCATGAAGACATATCTTCTTCCCTCACACGCGCATTCTTTTGGTTTCTTTTCCTGTGAACAGTTATGCTATTATTTCAAACATTACAGTTAGAAGTATTGTTGAAATTTGGCATAATTGCTGATGTCCATTTTTACTTTCTCACGGCTAAGAAGGAACTTCTTAAGAAGAGAAAGTTATGTAATGCTGCGCGAAAAAACGGCAAATTTTCGGCAGAAAATTATTACAATACCCTGGTAACGAAAAAGTGGATCAATCTAGTTACTAAATTTAGAAAAAATCCTCTAACACGTGATGTAGCCAGAATCCATGATTTATTGGTCCTTGATACCGAAAAATTTATTGACGACACGTCACTTCTCGTCGCGGTCTGTTGTCAAGAGGACCGCCAGGTAGCATCTCCGCGTACGTGCCTCCTGCTACGCGCTCCTGCGTCACTACCCAGCGGCCAGAATTGGGAAGGAATAAGGATATGGGGTAGGGTTTAGGACACTTCACAGGGGTTGGACTAGCCCTTGTGAAGCATCCAAACTCGTTTTGTTGGAACAAATTTCACATGAGATTCGACGGGAATCGAACAAGGATCTCCTTGGTGAAAGGCGAGCGACTTTGCTCTGCGCCACGAGATGGCACGAGATGACCATTGTAACTCCACACCGATAACAGAAGGCGATAAAATGTTATATACCATTTAATACCATCTTATCTATAAAAATATTTACTGCATATTGAATATAAGAAAAGGTACTTAAACTATAACTTCTTCAATGACTTGAAATACCCGTGAATGTTTTTTCCGTAAGAACCTGCACTAATTTAAAATTCTTTTATTTAGAAATTAGACCCCTTGGGGCCAAATTGTTTCTTATCCAATGGCCAGCGAACCTGGAATCCTTGAAAACCGAAAAAAACGGGAATTTGGAAAAGCCTGGAAGAATCGGGGAAAAAACGGGATTTGGATTTGAAAACAGGAAGTTTTCGTTATTTTCAGATTTTCCCCAACATTTAGCACAAATTCACATACGGCATCGTATTCTGTAAAGTACAGAATTCAACTCAGTACATGATAATGGCGAGTCTTAAAATCGAAGTATGTATGAGAAGTGTCACAAGTTTTCTTGAAGTTTGCGAAGCTCTTGACTCACGCATAACACGACTTCAAACACTGCCGCTTGTATAGGCGCCACATGGTTAGAGGATCTAGCACCTGTGTAGTTGCCTGTGGATTGCACGTGCATGGATGAGAGGATATTTGTTGGAACAAACGTCTCACCGGGAACTCAATAGATGAGTTTCGATTAGTTTCTTTTTAGTACAATATATACATTTACTACACTACGTGTAAGTTTGAGTTTCGATGAGTGTCGCGCCTCTGCTATTCCGCAGTACCACTTTGCTATTTTTTCGATCGAAAAGACCGTGTTACCAATTACCTACAGTGTTATTTTCCTGCGTTTCGTTTGAGGCGGTGTCAATAAATAAAAAGACGGTAATAAAGTAACTTAAAACTAGGATGACCGACGCCGTCATTTTGACGCTTACAACATATTCAAATAATGTTATATTTATTAAAATGAACAGTAGGTAATTGTGATTACCTGATTTTAAATGTATTTATGATGTAAAATATGTGAAAATTTCGAAAATATTCGTCCACTCGAAATTGCTATATTGATTGATATATTAAACGCCCGATAGCCGTCAGATTGACTGCTTCCCAATAGCCTGCTAAACTTTGCGCTCAGTTTGTTGGCTCTTGTTGTAAAGCAAATTTATAGAGAATTATTTTGATAATATGTAAAACTGTTTTTTATGGAAAACTCTAATAATCTAAACAGCTTTAATAATTCAGTATAGAGAAAAAAAGCTTTTATTCTAAAAGCTTCTGCAGTTCACAGGTTTTGGTATTTTTCTACCGAAGCCATTAGCACAAAATAATATTGGGAACCTTTTCTTGTAATTCTTCAATATATATGAGGTTACTGTTTTCACATTTGTAACTTTTATAAAATGTGACATATTAAATCTAGATTTCTTTGTGAATTTAATGTTTTTCTAATAAAATGAAAAACTCATGTGTTAGATAAATGTTTAGTATTGGATGGAGTATAATCTAAGATTGATTAGAATTTGTTTTTATCTTTACAATTTTCTCAGAATATTTATTTTGGAGAATAAATTTCAGTTGATTATCTTACATTTCTTTTTGTGAAAGACTTTTGTTGCAATTTTAAAATGGTTGAGTTAATATTGGGTCAGAAATAATTTGTGTTTGGAACAATTTGCTTTTGGAAGAGTATCATGCAAGATAGGTTGCATGATATGTAAAAGCCAGAAAGATAAAAAAGGCAATTATTCAAAGGGAAAGAGGAATCATATTATTTATTTCAAATCCTTAATTTTGTCAAACTGGTTGAATATGCAATGTTTGTTTTGATCTGGAGTATTGAGCTCCATTTTTATGTATGTTGGTTCAGTTTGTTCGTGTTCTTGGTGTAACTGATAAAATTTGCCTTCATGATGATCAATCTTCAGAATTACTGGGTTGTTTGCGTATCATCTTGCAATATTCTTGTCGTATATATGATGTCAAGTTCTGTGCTACATAATTTGATTTCAATCCACATTGGCAAGAGATTTGTTAAATCATGCTTATGACATAATCACTTTTTAATACTGCAGACAAACTTGCAATGTATTGCAAAGCCCACCACGCCAGAAAGAAAAGGAAATAGTTACATTGTGGAGTCGTTATCACCAAGTACCTCCCCTAGGAAGCGGCAAAATGTGAGCAAATCACCGTCGGTAAGTTAACCTTTAAGCTTACTTAAAATTAGAATAATACTGGTCAAACATGAAGTACTCTCCCCACAAAGATTCGTCACGTACTTTCACTTCATTCATCATACTGACTCCCTTGTTCTCTCACTGGACTGTCTGCGAATGCATGAGCGGACCCGGAACTTCTATTTTGGGTAAGGGGGAGACAACGCATTCACTCAAATAAACATGAGTCAAGAGAAAAGTTAGTATGACATTATTATTATTATTATTATTATTATTATTATTATTATTATTATTTTATTGTTATTATTATTATTATTATTATTATTATTATTATTATTATTATTATTATTACTGTAGATGGACCACAGTGTCATACTATGCCTACCTTCAGTAAAGGCTGGAATGTACAACATGACAATGCTGAAACGCTGCCCTTTAGACCTAGGCTTGCTGGCGACAAAAAAACAAACGGGGAACTCTTCTCGCAGAACAGTGAAAGAACATAAATGTCATTAAAACTTTGAAAAAGTTTGGTTAGTGATATTTTTTAGATGTTCATTACTTTGTAATATACATATGTCATATGAGCTTGTAAAGTAGATTCAAATCTAAAATCCTCACGGATTTAAAATGAGGTTTGTAGCTTCTGAAAATGTTAGATGGGAATGATGGGAGTTTGATATGAGTAGAAAAAAGTTAAGAAATTTATTTTGACTGTTTATTGAGTTAAGGAATGCAATTTTCTTTTTTGTTGCTTACATTTCTCTCATATACCGTCATTCTTCTGCTTCACATATTGCTTGTTTAAGAGAACATTGCAAAATATAGAGAGAATTTTATCATGTCTTATTATTGTCATTTCGACATGCACAATAGTCCAATAGAAAAATACGCAAGTCTTGGTTTTTAGACTATTGAAATTTTACTAAGAGACAGGAGTAATTGTTGGTGACAACCATGTTGTAAAAAGTCTCGTATTGTTCTGAGATCAGAACATTCATTATGCAAAAAAATGCTTCCCTATTTCCATACACAAATTGGAGGGGATACCTTAACCGCCTCTATTAGTTTCTAATACATAATTATCATCGATTGTGTTTTCAGATTTAAAATGTGACACAGAGCAGTTCATTTTCATTGATATAGAGAATGTAGCGTAGACATAAATAAGAGAACCCATATCAAGTTCTTGCTCCATATAGTGCATATATGCAAAATGTCACTGAAATCATTCAGCTCAATATGCACAGTCTGGCATTTCTAATTCAAGCTGTGAACCAAGTCACATAACTTGCACTTGCTATAGTTTTGAAAACGCATACAAGCCAAATTCAGACTGTACATGGCACTCAGATTCATTGAATTGAACAGGCATTGTTAATCCTGTTGTCAGACACAGTAACAATTTTCAGGCCACAGCTATGAACAAAATTTATTATTTTAGTTGTCAATGAATGTAAATCGTTCCCATTCGCATTCTTTACAGAATGTAAAAAAACCAACTCTTTAAAAGAACCAAATGCTGATGAAACAAGGAACCACTGAAGTGTTTGTGCTGGTGAGGAAATATTATTTTCTGCAAAACCAGTTATTTGACCTCCCTTGAAATCAAGATGAGGATTCACATACATTTCATCAATTTGTAAAACATATTCTGTGTCAGAGAAATTTTTGACCAATGCTTTCAAAAAATGTTCATTTTCTATACCTATCTTCGGGGAGATTAGAAATGAAGATGCCAACTGCTGCAGGTATTTAGGATGGTGTGAGATCCAGTTTCCCTTATGGCATTGTAACATGATGAATACTAAAGATTTCATAAATGATCAGAAGAGAACATCAACCGAATATTTCCGTTGCTTGCTAAAAATTAAGCTGAATTGTTCACACAGAAACTTTAGCTGTTTCATTTTCTGGTGAGCTGTTTTCCTCGACTAAAACTAACAAGGAAGAAAGTTGAGTCTTCACTAATTCAATGACATACTGAATTTGGTTATCAAAAGAAGTCTCTTCTGGTTCCATGTTTTTGTAACGAAGAAGCAAATTTTGGATTTGAGACCAGAGTGTGATTTTTAAACTAGAAGGTAAACTCCTAGAGATCTTAGGAGTTGGTGCGTCTGGAATCACTTCCAATCAATCTCTCAACCAAACAGCTGTCAGTCTGTCTGTGGATAACTATAGCTTCTAAGCCGTTCAGCTGATTTTCTCCAAAATTGATATTTCCTGATCGAGCCAAACGAACTGGAGGCTATGTGAGTGTCCAATGGATATATTAATTGTTGATGGTTTGTCTACATGAATCAAGCATGTAGTTTTTTATACCTCTCCCGAGATCAATCTATACGGCTCGTGTGTGGAGTAGTGATACGAGTGCTGGCAAGTTAACTCTGAGGAACTGACATTGGATCTCAGAGCGGAAAAAAAAAAGCTGGTTGAAATCACTTTTGCTCCTTTATGTAGTAGTATAATATTGCAGTGCATTTAGAACCAATGCAAGAAAGTATGTGCTTTGGCAGCACCACTAATTTGAAATTTTTAGTACTTTTCTCCAATATTGCTTGCAGTATATGCAATTTTAAAAAATAACAATTTTTTTGAAAACAGCTCCAATTTTTCCTTTAAACTTTTGGTAGTAATAGTGCTAACTTTCCTCTATTAGATGACATACACACCATTTTGCTGGGTTTTTCTCTTTTCAAATATTAAAAAATGTATTATTTTTTGTGTATCTCTCACGTCGATAATATTTACAATAGCAGTGATTTGTTCACTTAAATGCATTTACGAGTACATATGCTTTAAATAATGTCAGATAAAGTTTCCCGAAAACTCAATTGTTTTCTCTGGAAACAAGCTTAAAATTCCACATTTTCAGAAATGCTCAAATGCTATTTTCAGAAATGCAACAACGGCACCAAATTTTTTTCTTTAAAATTTTCACACGGTTAATGCTAATTGGATATTTAAGTGATATAAAATTAATTTTCTGAATTCTTCTGAAAAAAAATTTTAAAAATCTCTCATATTGTTAATAGGGTCCAATTTATATTTCAATACAATATATATTTCAGGGATTTGGGATTGCATTTGTGAGTGGAGCTTCAAATGATTTCAAATGAAGCTTTTCGAAAACTCAATAGTTTTCTGTGAAAAAGAGCTTAAAATGTTGCATTTACAGTAATGCTTAAACACAATTTTCTTGAAAACGATTCCAAATTTTTCAACGAAAATTTCCATTTAGGATGAGGCTTCATTCTTCTTTGATATTGTAAAAGTAATATTTCTCATCACACTTCATCTCTCAGTAATATTTCTCAACACTTGTTGATTCATGGCTGACTGGAAATACCTTGGCCATGTTGTGTTTTAGTGACTTAAATGATTTTGATCCTTTTTCTGAATTCTGATTGGTAGTTGTGGAGTTTTAATTCTACAGTGGGGTTTTAATTGCACCCAGTTGGTGGAGTTTCAATTGCAAGCAATTAATATAGTGATAATCAGTGATTTTTTATTATATTAATAAATTTATTTAATTCCTTAAAAGAAAAACATTTATAATTAAAGTCAGAATTAGTTGGTGATGCAGACTTAAGCTTGAGAACAGTTTTTGAATGAAGGAATGCAAGAAAATTACTGACAACAAGCCATGCACCCTCCATTTTGGAAGACTCGTAGGCCTGGAGGCTACTGTGACAATTTAACGAGATTGTAGAATATACTATAGATCAGTTTGTAATATTTTCTTTGTACCCTAACAGATACAATCAATATACCACTGATGAAAAAATATTTCTATTTATTGAAACAATTTATATATCTTAGCTTTTTAATTTAGTTTGTTAATATTTTAATGTTTTATTATAAGATAGAATAAAATGAATTATTTCAACAAAAGTTGAAAATTTTTTAAAATAAATGTCAGCATTACTATGACACCCTCCCTCTGTGTAACACAGTGTAAACCCCTCTTTAGTGTTATTTAATTTATGGGTGACCCCATACAGTTTCATAACAAAACACTGACATTACTAAATTGTTACATTCTTTAAGTGATCTTTTATAGTGTTTATGTGACAATTTATTAATGAAAATACTTGTTATCTCTCTATCCAGAAAGTTCAACAAACGGAAGGAAGAGAAAAGAGAAGTAGAATTATCCTTCAGAGAAACAGGAGTCAAACAAGTGAACCTTTGCCGAAAAAGAGTATTGATGTTAAACGAAAGCTGACAAAGGATGCCAATGTAGCAAAATCTAAACCTGACGGGGACTTGAAAAGTGATGTGTGCCATTCAGTTTCTAAGCTTTCTAAATCAAATAATGGGGAAGATAAAGCTGAAGAAAGATTGCCAAATTCAGAAAAGAAGACTTATGCTTCAAGTGTGCCTAGTCAGAAAATACCACCACCTGAACAACGCATAGAGAAAGTTGCATATGAGAGGACTTGGGAACAGCGTAAGAGTAGGGATTGTCCAAAGTCAAACATCACCTGGGAGAGAAGTGAAACAATGCCTAGGAGAGGCAAAGTGTCTGATGTCCCTGTTGTGTGTGGAGTTGCATCTTTGAGAATGGAACTACTTAAGAAGCAACTTCGTGAGGATCGCCAAAAAAAATGCCAGCGTCCTCAATCAGGTACATTGCTTTAGACAGTGTTCTGTTTTAAAATATTTAATTGTGAATGAATTGAAAACAACAGGTTTTACTTTTGCAGACTGGGCCGAAAATAGTTCAGAAAAGGAATGGCAAACTGACCTCTTAAATCGAAGGAATAGACTAGTTGAAGAAATTAGGCACCCTGAAGTTCCTTCATATTCCTCCTCTTCAAACACGAGACAAAATTATTTTTCAGGCTTGGGGAATGAACCACTTAGAGCTAGACTAGATAGTTTACCCTCTAGAAGCTATTCTCAGGTTTCATCAGGGCCCTTAACAAATCCTTATTTTTCTGAGGAATATAGAAAACCATATTTTAATCGGGATTATTATTACTCCAAAGAATATAATGACAATTTGCTTCATCGAAAGAAGTATTCAGAATATATGCCTAGAGTTATTGCTAATGATCCGGTAAAAGTGCAAACTTCACTGCATGCAGTTAAACCATATAGTAAATTTGCTTTGTCAGGAAATTACAGTCTTCCAAATTTTGATAAAAATCCTTTTTCAAATTCCTATATTGGGAGTGGTTCTTCTCCAATGTCCACATGCAATGCACTGCAAAAGTATTCCTTTCCAGATAATGAATTCAAAAGAACCTTTATAGATACAAATAAACATTACTTTGCAGAGTCAGAGAAAAAATTTTTCCCCAACATGGAAATAAGTGTTCTTCCAAGAACAAAACCTGTCAATCAGATAGTAAAATATAATGAAGTATTGCCTCGAGAGACATATGATAAAACAGGATTAGTTAAAGATAGAATCCATTCTTTAGAACATGGAAGAAACCTTCCAAGTACTAATATTTCCAAAAACCCAGCCATGGATCGATTGAGAAATTACAAACTTCTTCAAGCTAATTCTTTAAGAAATCAACATCGTGGAGACTATTCTTATTTACCTAAGTTTAATTCCGAGATAGGACCTTTTTCTTCTACGTCAGATGCACTTTTCAGTGGTTAGTTTAAATTTAACCTTGAGATATTTCATCTGAATTAAATAAAAGGCAAAATATATAAGATTATTTTCTTTCAGGGAAAAAGTACAACTCTGATTCTTCAAGGGATATAACAGACTCTCTAAATGACAGTTGTCGACAAAAGCCAACCTATGAAGTGCTTCCAGGCTTTTCTACAATTTTGAGAAATTGTGATAAAGATGCTGAGACAGATTGGAAAAGAAATGAAGTTGTTCTCAGTTCCTGGGAATGGAGCACCCGAGGATTTGTTAGAGATTATAATCACAAAAGTATTAATGTTAGTGATCAACATAGTGCTGATATGAGAGGCTCTTCTGAGAAATGCCCACCCAGGTTAAAGGTTAAAATGAAATCAGCAAGTGAAGAAAAGGTAACAAAAGAAAGAAGTAGTGTCCCTACGAGTTCAAGTTTATCCAAAAAATCTTCCCGATTAGTTTCTTCTTTGCCTTCTTTTTCCAATTTTCCGGAAAGGTCGGGAATAAATTTTGAAAGACTATCGTTACCAAAAAAGATTACAAACCTTTCCTCAATGAGGAATAGGTTTGGATTTCTTGGATCTGAGTTTGAAAAAATAGTGAAGGATGAAACTAATACTAAAATTGGTTCAGAAGTAAATTATGAAGTATCTTATGATAATATTTGTTCAGAGACACCTGAACAAAACAAGAACTCTCACATTAGAAAAACATTACTTCAAAAAATGCTCAAACAGAAATCGCACGATTCAAAAGGTGGGATTACAAAGATAAATAGGAGAGTTCAAAAGCAAGTTAGAACTGCTGCCCCAAAATTATTACACTGGTCATCTGGAAGTATTAGAAGTGCATTGGAATCATCCACCCAGCAGAAAGATCAAAGTAGCAAAACAGACTCTATTAAAGTTGCCAAGGAGGAGGAAGAGGAAGAAATGGATTGGGAACCTATTGAACCCGAGAAAGTAGTTAAGCAGGTGAGTATAGAATGTAAATTTCAAATATTATAAATAAATTCTGGAAGTTAGTATCCTAATTATATATTGTTTTGTTGTGCAGGTTGAAGCACTAAGAAAAGAAGGTGGTTTTCAAAACACTGTGAACCCTGAACTAGTGAATCTGTGCAATATGGATATTGAGGTCTCATCGCAGTGGTTTGTTGTTTTGGATACGAATGTGTTATTAAGTCATTTGACCTTCGTGTGTGGATTGCGTGACATGAAGGATGCAGAGCTGGGAATGCCTACTTTATTTATACCTTGGGTTGTCCTTCAAGAATTAGACCATTTAAAATCAACACAAAAAAAAGTGGCCTTGCAGAGTTATGCTAGAAGAGCGATTAATTTTATATATGAAAATCTGGTGAATAAACATCCTCGAGTGGGAGGTATGATGTTTGTTAGTGTGTGGCATGTCCAATTATTCTTCTTACATCATTCATTAAGAATATTTTGTTCATCCTTGTAGGGCAGCCTAAAGCTGAAGCTGATGAGTATGATGCTCTGGAACCCGATGACAGTATTCTGCAGTGCTCTATTAATTTGCAAAAACATTCAAATAAAGTTGTAAGTTGAATGATTGCTGATAATTTTGGAAACTAAATTTTGATTGATTTCTAATGTACAATAGTAGAATACAAAGTTTTCATACAGTATTTCAAATTCTTATTTCTGTGCGCAAATTAATATTATGTAAATGGGGAGAACTTGAACACGAACATAAATGAATGATCTGATGTTTCAGTGTTTATTTTTATCTAATTAAACATAACAGTGCAATAGTATTTAACTTGAGGCAACTGTGATGTGGGTATAATTGAAATAAAATTTTACTTAATATACAAATTTAACTTTCAAATCCATTCTCAATATAAAATATCTTTCTTCCACCAGTTATTATTGACCAATGACCGCAATTTATTCAACAAAGCAGTTGTGAATGGAGTAGAATGTTGTTCTGCCCCTAAGTTAACGGAAGAATTGGAAAATCGTCGCAAGTTGTCTTCACCATCTACGTCATCTTGTAGCGTTTTGGATGACACCAAACTTCCTTTTCACTCATCTGTACAAACTATTAAACAATGTGTTGGTGTAGTTCTTGAAGAGGTAAATTTTTTGGAGTTTTCGACACGTAACCTAGTGTGGAGAACACATAACATCTGTGATTAATCCTATTTTTGTTTTGTTTTGATAGTTGCTGAGAACAGAAATGGTTTTGGTGTATGATAGAAAATGGTCAGAAATAGTTTTTAGGAAACCACCATGGACCCTAAATGATATACTTTTCTGTCTATTGAAACATTGGGTTGCTGTTTTTCGTCTTGTGTTACCTTCAGCAGCTCGAGAATTGATTGAAAAAATACGAACTTTTGTGAACAATGAAGCGTATGAAACTACTTTAGAGAGTGTGGAAAGTTTGGTGAAGACTAGCATAGCCTTAATGCATTTAGTGTCTTCTCTCTCTTACAAACAATATGTTGATAATGCCTTAAAGACATTAAATGTAAGAAAATATTTTTGTTTTTATATTTTGCTTGATTTGTTTGTTGTATAGTGGAATGTTATTTTTTAATTTTTTTAATACAGGAATTGCAGTCCTCATTGAAGAAAGAACATACAAAATTGTCTATCTCTACACAAGCTGAAAGCTCTTTTGTTCACATGGACAAGGTTGACCATAACCTTAGCAATGTTTCTACATCTACTATTCAACTTGATGATTCAGATGCTGCAAGTGTTTTGTCCAAAGGTGACCAGCTCACCCAAAGTACAGGCTCTGGTATTGATAGTAGAGAGGATGGCGGCAGCAGTATTACTGATTCTAAGGTTGATACTGATGATTGTCTAAGTCTTTTTGCCTCGTCTTTCTCAGAAGACATCGGGAATAATCAGCTGTCAGATGGTTGCATTGAAAGAGGACAGGAATTAACTCACAAATATCTGAATAAAATTTGGGAAAAGATTGCCATTTATTGGTAAGTTGCCTTTGTATATGATTTTAAGAGCTGTCACTCAGTAAGAAATTTCAGTTCTCATTCAACCTGACTGGTACAAATAATAGTTATTTAAAGTATTGAACTGAAGATGTTGCCAAAATATGCTTATGAGCAAAAACAAAGTAATGTAATATTTGGTTTGTTACACATGTATTACATTTTCAACAATGTGAAAAACAGATCCACAGAAGGGAAGGGGAAGGAAGAAATTTTGCATATGATAGGGATTAATAATTTACATAAAACAGCATGAAATTACTTCCAAGAATTTAAAGATTTCATTCCATTCTGTAGAACAGGGGTGCACATCCTAACAAATCATACGATCAAAAAATTTACAGAACCTCCAATGGAAGGTCACAGTAATGACATCAGATTTCTTACATTGAAAATAAAATGCATAAGAAATAGTTTTTTATGCAAATCGTGGAATAGATTCCTGAGAACTGCACGGGCAAGGAAAGAAATGCTCCCTTCTCTGTAAAGGAGCAATGTTCAATACCTTTAATATTTTTACTAGATTCCATGTTCAATCATTGCTCTGATATGAATCCCAGTGCCAGATTACTGAACAGGCTGAATAGGCTACAGCCTGGGGCATGCCATTTTTGAGGGCAGATGAATTTTAGCTGATGCAAAATTTCATAAGGAGAACTTTTGAATGTTTTTATAGAAATATTTCTATCCATATTTGTATCAAAAGAAAATGTTAATTAATCAAATATTTATCCAGTGCCTGACTTTGACTTATATGCACCCTAGTTTGTCAAATGTTTTAGCGCCCTTTTAATTTGTTTTTTTAACATTCAAATTATTTATAATATTTAGAATAAAAAGTGGTTGTACAATATTTGTAAGCGACACAAATATTGTGAACGTATAAATAACGTATATTATAACTTATAATTTATATGTATAAATAATTCCCACCATGATGTTGATTTAATAAATATTCGATATTGCTGTAGAAACCTTCTAAAGTTCGCCTTATGAAATTATGAATCCGCAGGAATTCATTCGCCCTCAAAAATTGCACACCCCAGGCTGCTGTGTATTCAGCCTGTTCGGTAATCTGGCACTGTATTTATCCATTAATATATATTGAATGCAAACAAATATATTTATCCATTAATACATACACATAAAAAGGATGCAAAAATATTGCATATTTATTAAATAAGTATCATGATAAGAAATTAGTTCAAATATATATTGGAAATTTTATTTTCAACCAAAATAAAAGCAATTTCTTATCTTAACTTTGTTCAGAAATAAATTACAATGATAAATGACTGACTAATTTTCTGGTAATTAACCATCTGGCTTTAACATTTTTACCTTACTGTGATACTATTCGTTAATATAAATTTAACAGTTGATTAAAATATAAGATTATGCATTTAAAAAAAATCTGTCTCCAAGCACAGAAATGATGGACAATAATTTTCGAATACAAAGTATTTAATGATTATACTGAACCCTTAACCAAATTAGCAACATCTGTTGGATTCTTTAGATTTAAAGCATTATGAAATGTTGCATACGAAAATATGTAGGTCTGCAGTTTTAGAAAGAGTGGATTCAGAGCTTGTAAAACAGCATAAAAATGAAGTGGAGTATTGGAGAAATGTCCTGAAAAGAATTGTAGGAACTGAATTTTTTTATCATAAAGAGCATTGTCTTTTTCAGTAACAATGAGATTATTGGTTACAAAAGGAAAACTTCTTAGGCTGCATTGAGTTGATATCCAAATTTGATTCGATTATGGCTGGCCATCACGTTCGGTGTGGAAATTAAGGACCATGCTTGTGAAAAAAAGGTTTAGAAAAGGGTAATTTGGAGGGTATTCTTTATTAAAGAAATTGTTGATACAAGGTATATTTCCAGATGACGAGATTATTTTAAGACCCTATTTAATGATGTCTGTGAGTAATACAAATGGTGAACGATCTTTCTCTGCTTTGAAGCGTGTAAAAATTATCTTGAGATCGAGTCTTAAACAAGATACATTGAATGCATTATCTGTGTTATATACTGAAAATGACATATTGGGACGCATTGAGTTTGAAGACACTGTTAAGAAATTTGCAGAGACTAAAGCGAGAAAACACGATTCCATATCACAATGAGTATATTATATGTTCACATAAATGTTATTTTGAATTTAATATCCACATTTTTTTAAACAAACTTTTTATAATTACCTTATATTTTTAATTTATTGACCTAAACATGTTTGATGTTTTAAAAAAATGCAAATATATAATCAATTATTAATACGTATGCAATATCTGCATCAGTTACAAACATCATACATTTTTTTAATTAAAAATAATATAAATAACTTTTATGTTAAAAAGTAAATAAAAAAAGGACTCTAAAACATTTGACAGCCTAGGGCACACAGGTCAAAGTCAGACACTGATGAATACTAAGTAACTACTTTACTACAAACATGTTTAATCTTGCTCTTTACCCAAGCATCCTCCTTCAGAGCAGTCATCTGTCTGCCCAGTCAGATCACTGTTGATTTTGTACTTACCCAAGCGCCAGAAAACCCTCCTAAATTAACACTTTACTGAGCAGTCCATTCGGTAAAATCTTCTTTCACATGTCTTCGTGCAACATTCTCGAGTGTTCTCTGGAAAAAATACGTTGGTGAGCCACAGGTGGGCTGTGGGCTGGGGGTTGTGCACCTGCTTTTCAGGAATGCTGTGATTAATTTTTGTACTACTTTGAAAAAATGGTTTTGAACATTAATGTTTCCATTCATTTTTCTTTGCAGTGGTATGCTGTGTGATGTAATGGGTGTGGAACCTTGTGTGCCGTATCAACCGCCTGAACCATTCCCTGCTATAGAGACACTGCATCAGAATATGCTCTTTTTTGTCAAATGTGTGAGCACACTGCTGCGCTGCATGGAAGGGTAATATTGTGTGACTTTAATAATAGAGAGAAAGATTATGAAAGTATTTGCCAATACTAATAAAAGAAATATTCCTCAGGATATTATTCTGTCCACCAAGTGAATTGCGGGAAAATAGTCCAATTCTGCTAAATTTTTATAACACTATTAAAGAATCTCTTTCTACGTGGAGTGAACTAGGAGAAGTTTTATTGCCACAACATGTTTTAATGTATTGCTCACAAACTGATTCAAGGTATGTATGCTTTATTCTGCTGTTGCATATCATTAACAAGTTCGGGTAGCATTTTCAAGTGTGTTTCAGTATGTTATTGGAAAATCTTGAACAGAGATTGAATTGTCTGCAAATGTACATTAATTAGTAGAAAAATACACTTGTAATTAGCGGAAAAGATTGACAAGTGCTTTGATTTGTTTATACAGTAAACTCGATTATCCATGGACCCTTCCAACCTCTCGTGTTTCCCTTTTTTTTACAACATTGTTTATAATTATTACATATTGAAACTTCAGTCACAAATAAAGAAGAGGTGTTTTGAAGTGAAAAATAAACACTTACCCAATTGTTTTTTGGTTAAAAAGTAAGAAATGAAAGTGTAAGCACCCAAAATTATTGTTTATCATGTAACTGCTTGTATAGATGTTTTAAAGTACATAAAACTTGTAGCATTTTTATGTTGATTTTTGGCCTTTTTCTGCCTATTCTGGATTATCCATAGAATTCACTTATTCAAGGTTGCCGCACCCCCCCAATTCTATGAATAATTGAAAGTTTACTATATTATGCCCTTTTTGTGATTTTCATTTGCCCTACTGTTTTCCTTCTAATTTGGAAAATCCAACTTCACGAATTAATTCAATAGCCATGAAAGTTATGGTTAGGTAGGGTGACCAGATGTCCTCTTTTATCTGGACATGTTCTACCTTTTATGCTTTTGTCCAGGGTCCTGGTAAATTTTTTAAAACTCCCAAAATGTCCTTTTGTAACTTGCTCATCTGAGAGCATGATATTCTGACACCTGTGACACTTCCACTCACAAATGTAATAATGTATACAAATTAAAGGAAAAGTGCATATTAACGGCGTGAGAGATATTTAAAAAAAATTACATTCATGTAATTTTTAAAAAATCAAAAGAATACACTAAAATAAACTTTACGTCATATTAAACAGTGCAATTAGCACTATCCATGGGGAAAATTTGGGGGCATTTGTGATAAAATGGTGTTTGTTCATTTCTGAAAATGCGGAATTTTGAGCTCATTTTCACAGAAAACAGTTGAGTTTTCGAGAAACTTAATTTAACATTATTTAAAGCATATTACATAAAAAAATCATAAAAAAATTTTTTTTTTAAAAATAAGTTTGTTTGGCCCAACCATACCAAAAAATGTAAAGAGAAAATTTGCAGCCATTTTTTAAGAAATCATCTTTTTTGTAATTTTTTAAATTTGAAAATATTACACGCACTATTGCACGAAAACTACTAAAATTTCCAAAAATATCTACATGACCTTAATGAAAGATTTATTTATGGACAACAAATTTCTTTTGAAGAAAAAAGTCTGTCTTCAATTTTATAGGTGTAGGAAGACGACACCGAAAACACATTCAAACTTTCACAATTTTCGAAAATTCAGAGTTAACTGTGAAAATCAGACATGTGCCATCTTTATAAGTATATTTTACTCTATTGTTTCAAGAAATTGAAAGGAAAAATTTTGGGAGGTTTTTGAGAAAATTTTGAAAATGTCTGAGGGGTTTCATGTAAAGTACTCTCAAATTTTAAAGAATGTTTCAACTAGAGCCAGATTGGCCGGGGGTTTTCTCAATTTGGAAAATATCATTCGCATGGTTTAGACACTTGTAGTGTTCACGGATGGATGGTTTGGAAAAAAACAATTGTTTTGGTATCAGGACCTCAAAACGTGCATTTCCATTGAAATCTCGAAATTGATTTTCCGCAGCATTACATAACTTTCTCTACACTATGCATATTACTCTGTACATGTACATATTACTCTGTACATGTACAAGAAAGTAAAAATACAATGTACCTTGTGCACACTAGGTGTCCGGTATTACATTGTTATTTAAAATATTATGGACTGTCTTCCTTTTTTCACCAGTTGTTCTTTTTTTAAGCCACTGTCCTTATCATCGATGAGGATGGTCACCCTATGGTTAGGCCTAGCAGAAAATTATTAGAGGATGTTATTTGCCCCTCTTTTAGAATTCTTGTTATAACAGGTTGGAATGTTTATTTATTTATTTTTTATTTATTTATTTTATGTCAAAAAACAGTTAAAAACTGTGTATGACGTGCTATGGGGAAAAGTGAATTGTGTGCACATTTTCAAAATTCTGTGATCCCTACACTAAGTCATATACTACTTGAATTTTGAAAGGGAGGGAGGCAAAAAAAAAAAAAAAACTCCCCTGTAGTAAAAACCTATTTTCAAGGATAATTAAGCAATAAATTTTGAAAGGGAGAAAAAATAAACAAAAAAACTCCCATGTAATAAAATCTATTTTCAAGGATAAATAAGCAATAAATTTTGGCTCTCATTACTTCCTGCACGAAACATTTATTTATTTATTTGCGTAAAAACAGTTAAAAACTGCGTATGACGTCTATGGGAAAAGTGAATTGGACATGGAAACGATAATTTGAATAATTGTATTTTCCACTGAATTGTAGAAGACGTGCTCAGAAAATGAAGTTACATTTATGTCCAGAAGCAAAACAAGGGGCCATCTCAGCATTTGCTCAATGGATCAGGGAAACTGGACGAAAAACCTGATCGAGATGGGGGTTATTGACCCGGAAGCTGTAGTACAATAATTGTTACAGGTTGTTTATACTCATTTATACAGTCCAAATGGTAAATAATGCATTATGTATCATTGTTAAAATTAATGTTACTTTTCTTGTGATGCTCAGTATAGTCTCTAATTGTATAGAAACAGTTATGCAGCAGAAACGATTTCACTTGGGATTTAAACTTTTCTATTGAATTTAATCGTTTAATGTCATCTGGCAAAGTGTTGTAAAATAATGTACATGTATTGTATGTGAATTTTTTGTAATGAGCTGTTGATACTGTCACCTGATGGATATGATTTCTACGTTGAGTGTTATAGTAATAGACTTCGGCATTTTCTGAAAATGTATTCCTGCCCTTGAGCAAGTCATTTTTTACAAAAACCATTGATTCGTAAATAAAAAGACACGGTAATGGTAGAATTCTAGATTAATGAAGAGAGGCTTACATGAATCACGTGGTGGGATTTGGTTATTATTCGATACATTCGTTTTGTAATCTAAAAGTCTGGGAGCTATAAGATGTATTTCCCCAGAATATTATGCCATATCTCAGGCGGAATGAACATTCGAAGTATACACAACGCGCAGTATGAAGGCTGACTGAATTTGCAAGAATTCTGAACGCGTAGCATAATGAACTTAATTTTGTGTTCAATTCATTTAAATGGACGTTCCATTTAAGGTTTGACTGAATTGAGAGACCTAAAAGTGTTGTTGCCTTAACATCAGTCAATGGTACACTGTTCATTTTCAATGGAGCACAGAATTCTTTATTTGAAATGGAAAACTGCATTAAAACCGTTTTCTTTCGTTTACTATTAATTTGTTATTTCAGAACCAATTTGAAACATCTGATATTGCACTATTTACTGTTTCTTTATTGCAAAGGATGTTCGATTATCCAAAGAGAACCGTTCTTCCGTTTCAATCGCCGAGGCATATCGTTACGTAAAGTAGGAACAGAATAGGCCCTAAAATCGATCCTTGAGGAACTCCCATGCAACGGGCAAAGAGTCGGAAAGGTGCGCACGTAATGTTCCATCATTCCAGTAAGGTATTTCAACTCTCTGAGATCGTTGTTTAAGGTACGAACATAACCAATCTAGAGCAGTACCACGAATTCCATATGAAGGTAATTTGGAAAGTAAAATGTCATGATCAATGACGTCAAAAGCTTTTGAGAGATCTAAAAATAGTCCAGTAGGTGCCTCGTTTTGATCCAATAAAGAGGCGACTTCTTTATGAAAAGAAAATATAGCTGTTTCTGTTGATTTTGATTTTCTAAATCCATGTTGGCAATCTGAAAGCGCGTCGTGTTTAGTGAGAAAGGTTTCCATTCAGATCGTAAAAAGTCTCTCTAATTTTTTTGAAAAACTGATAGAAGAGAAATGGGCGATAATTTTGAATTTCATTTTTGTTGCCTTTTTGAAAGCGCTTAATTTTAGCTGTTTTGAAAATATCTGAAACGTTCCAGTGCATAAAGATGCATTAAATATGTGAGTTAACGGGTGTATAATGGCATACGCACAAGTCTTTAACAAAGAATCCAGGAATTCATCTAAACCGGATATAGTTTAAAATTTAATATTTGTTTTTTTAGTTTACCGATTATTTTGAAAATTTCATAGGAAGAAGTTTCGGAAACGAACATGGTGTCTAAAATGTTTCATATGTACTTTGAGATAATAAAATAATAATACATTAAAAATTAAATTTAGCTCTTGACTTGTGCTGGAAATAATATTCGGATTTGGAATATGTACTTCCAATTGTTTAAAATATTATAATTTTCTGTGTTTCACGACTTTCATTAGTATAATCATAATTCATTAATGTAATAAAATAAATGTTTGGACACACTAATATGTTGTGCTAGAGCTTTCAAAGGGACATCTTTTCTTATATCATACTTGTATTGGTACAGTCTTTTCTGTAAATCTTAACAAGTCTGTCCTATGTAGCAGGGATGCCCTATGGCAACCTCCACAAGGGACAGATTAAATAATGTTGCTATTAATTTCTTTGTTAATTACAATATTTTAATGTAGTTTATTCAGTGACAGAACATAAGCAGAAGAAACAATCTTTTCATTTGTTGAACACACTTCTCTAATGTTTTGTCTCTGAGAAACTTGTCATTGTACCTTTCTTTCATAAACCTGATTTTTCCTTTTTTTTCCTTTCTTTCTTTCTCCTAATATTTATTTATAACAGTCAGTAGTAATGGTTGATGCATTTGACAGTGTAATTCATGTTTACTTTCTAAGAATGTTTTTATGATTTCTTTCAGGCAACAACTTGAACATGGCAAAAAACAGTTTGAGCAATTTGAAGCAGTTCTGAATCAAGCTGTGACCTTTTTCATGAGACAGAACCAGTCTGTGACTTCCTTGCCTTCATTTTGAATAAGTGTAATATATGTGGAAGAATTTCCATAGTACAGAATAAGATATTTTTTACCAAAGAGAAATAAATGTGTACTAAATAGAATAAGAAAAATGTTCTTGAATATTTTTGTTAATAAAAGAATATGCCAATTATTAAAATGTTAATTCTAGGCACAAAGAAAGTATATTCAAGTGGTTTTTACTCTTCCTTTATCCATTCCTTTTCTCTAAACTGAAATAACAGATAAAACATAGGCATTCAAAACATTCTAAACATGTCTTAGTAAATTGTACTTCATGTATTCTGACACTTTTCTCATTATACCTGTTCTGATTTAAAGCTGATGAAACATTAAAGAGATATTAATATGAAATGCTCATTAAATGTAGATAAATTATATGAGCTTGAAGCAAATGTGGACAAGAGAGGCTATTTTTTTTATATTATTTTGTGATGTGTTAAATTTTTACTTTCTTTCACTTAGTTTGTAAGAAGAGAAAGTGTTGTAATGAGTGAAAAGTGAAGTTGTGCAGAACAACTCTTATTGCTAGGTCCTGGTAATGAAAAAGTGGATAAAACCTAAATGTAATAAATTACTTCCAACACAGGAGTTCCCGAACATTTTTTTCCCACTCTCCTTGCAAGTCTGTCAAGAGGGAAACTTTCCATGCTCCCTTGCACATTTTACTTTCTCGCTACCGCTTGCACAGTATGGAGAAAGTATAGTAATGCTGCGGGAAAAAACTAATTTTCTGCAGAGAATCTCTGTGCTGGACCCTGGTAATGAAAAAGGGAATAAATCTTGTCCTTGCATATCGTCGTTAATAATGGAGCACCTCCCATGTTACAGAATTGTCATGTCTTGCATTGTGGTATCAATGAGTCAGAATATGCTCGTTCTTTAGTTTGATAAGAAAATTTCCAAAGAAAACCGGAAATTTTCGTCATAAAATAGAAAATAAAAAAACTCCTGTGTGACCTTTACAATTTACTGATTATTAGGGGGCGGCTTTTAATGAATTTTTTTTTTTCTTTTCAATTTAGAACAATGTTGTTTAGTATAGAAATTCATTTTTTGTTATGACAAAAGGAAATGACCCATTTTTATAGGTCATAATTTTGCATTTTTTTTGATTTCAACTAATGAGTCATTTTTTAAATTTTTCTGTATTTTTATTGCATTTTCGCTGATTTCATTGATTTTAATGTCATTTTAATAGAACTTGCTTCAAATAATATTTACGAGATGCAACAAATTTTCTCCACAGAATTACTCAGTAGCGTATTCTATTTGTTAGCTCAAAAATTGTTTTGACAGCCGTTGTATGTAATTCTTGTGACGTATATCAGCGCCATTGCCAGTTCGGCCGATTTCGGGATAACTAAAGATAGAGATCTCCTACCAAAGAACAAGTCCAAACCAAAAGTTTGCAAACTGAGTTCACTGGAACAAATGGAAGAAGCCTCAGTTACATCAGTCCAACAGCTGGAATTGTTCTTCTGAACTGGTTTTGATAAGATTTTTTAGGTCTTTTTTCTTTGGTTTTAGGGCATTTTTAAAGCACTTTAAGAGCAGTTTATTGATAATTTTTGGCGGTTTTAGGTCATCAAAATCTGTCCCCCACTGTTGATAGAATATCTCATACAAGGTAAGAGCTACTGAGAGGTTTTGGTAAGTTGCATTCAGAAAAATATTGCAATAAATATTTAATACTATTATGTAGAAAGTGTAAATGCCTAAACTTAGCCAAATGAACATTATTAATATCAAAAAGTGGTTTTTCGTCCTGTAAATAAAAAAAAAAAGCGATTGTCTTTCATCAACGACATATTACATCTTCTGACACATGTAGTCAGAAACCATGTATTGTGGGCCCTTGGTATCAAAATATTGATTGATGACAAAACGTCTGTGACCGTCCGTTGTCAACAATAGCACGTAATCTGTTTGGCAAATGTTCTCCAAAACTGATGTTCCCCGATCAATCTGGCTGATGTTGCTTTATCAGTCAATCAAAACTATTTTTCTGATAGTATAAATTGTCATCTTATTTATCATATTTTTTGGGGGGTCAGATAAAATAGTGTTAAGTTGCTAGAAAAAAAATATAATAAAAAAAAACACGTTTTTATTTGTAGAGGGGTGTGGATGGTGGGATTAGGAGCTATGAAACCTTTGAAAAATTAATTTTATGTTAAATTAAGAAGGTTTTTCCATTTTATCCGGGGGCCCTTTGCTTGTAAATAATTTTTCTCAAGTAAATAATAACAGAGCTATGAGATTTTAAAATTTTACCAAATTTTTCTTTTTATTCTGAAGTTGCCCAAAATTACTAATGGTCTCTAATGTATTTTTTGAATTCTTAAGGTCGTTATAAATAAAAATTATTAAATTCTAATGATTTTAATCCTTACTGAGATTGCACTCAGGTTTGAAGGTACTGGTAAAAGACAGTAAACCTATATGTACTGCCCACTAACACGATTTACTTATATCAAAAGCATTCCAATAGAAAAAAAATGACATTCGTTATTTTCTCTTCTAATTATTGTTATTATTATTATTATTACCAACAAAAAAATTGAAAAACTGAATTTAGTTGTAAATATACTACTATAATGCGTTTCGTAATTATCGAAATATATTTATTATATTATTATTTACAACAGATTTTGAAATCTTAAATCTCGGCCACGCCATATCCTCTATTTCGCAACTAATAGCACTTCTACATCACTTCTGTATCGCTTGCGTCTCTCTCGACCCTTTTTGAACGGGAGGTTCGCAATAAACAATGTTTCCAATAAATAACGTTTAGGTATGTATATCGGGTAGGTGTTTTGTGAGTGAAGGAAGTTTGGACGAAGATAAAGTGGCTTGGTCAAGAAAAAGGGAGTCGTGTCAATTTAAAAAATGTTCCTGTGGGAGGCTGTGATTGTACCTTGTCATGCGAAGTAGTCCAAAATTGATTTCTGCATCAACTTGAAAGGATAGTGAGCAGTCTCAGCCAGGTATATAAACAGCTCTTATATACAATTTGAAAATCTGTTTTCTCTGTGGGAAAGATAATGCGACTGTATTGATGGAATTACAAAAAGGACTCTCCTATACATAAATTGTGTTCACAATATTACGAAGTTTTCCTTGATGTCATCAATAATCGATGCAGCTGGAAACCGTCAATATGAATGAGATCGACAACTCGCGCGCATTGCTGTCAAGGATTTGGTGATAGAAGAATCTCGTTTGCAGATTGGGGAATTACATACATTCCTCCCTCGGCAGGAAAGTATTCGACTATCTACTGCGTTCGCATCATGATCTGCGTTATCCAACAGGAATTGACAAAATACTTCATTTAGTTTAGGGTGTTTAACAGAATGTAAGACATTTCAACTAATGAAGTTTCAAAGAACGGTGAAGCGAATCCAACAGAAAATAAGATATCAATAAGGAGCTTAAATCCAAACTTCTTGAATACATTTACGCGAAGCCTGTCTAAAGGGCAGAGAGAAAAGACGTCTTACTGCCGATACGACGGCATGTCTCAACGATATACTACATTGCTTTCTTCCATGAGTCAATTGCACCGTTCTTGAGTTTTAAACGTATCTGGTACGACCGATTCAGCATTATGTAAGAAATTGTTTGCTGGTAGGTATTCTTTTATTAGAGGCACGTGTGAATGGGTCAGCTGGCATATTCAAGACTCTTAGATGTGCACCTTCGATATTATATTTCTTGTTTCGATACCAGCAGTCATTTAATATGTTGTACTCAACGTTGTGAATATTTACAGCACATGTTCTGTTTGCTGTCTGATATCAATGTCTGCTCCATACTATTGAAAGAGGCACGATTATACAGTGTAGTTATCGGGTAAAGTAATCTACCTGTATTCGCCCGTCAAATCGTCAATAAGAAAATGGTATTCATCAGAGTCGCCTTCAAGGTAAGAATATACGAACTGTGTAGTTTTATTAACATTAGTAGCTAGGCGAAATGCCTTTGCTTTCTTCATCTTGTCGGCCTGCACAATTTCTTTTGTCAGGAAAGGTGGTGTGTGCTTCATCTGTGACCAAATCATCGTTAGGAATGCGTGTTATTTTCCGACCCCATTCATATTGACGGTTTTCATGTGCTTTATTGATGGTTTCACGGAAAATTCGATAACCACGTGCACAAAATTTCTTTGTGAAAGGACAGTCTTTCTTGTGATTGTGAATAATAATAATAATGTATTATTATTACAATAAAAATAAGAAGAAGAAACGAACGACATTTACACTATTGAAATGTATTTGATTTGCGTAAATCGTGGTAGTGGACTCTACGTATAGGTCTACCGTCACTTTTACCAGTACCTTCAAACGCGAGTGTAATTTCAGTAAGGATTAAAAACGTTAGTATTTAATAGATTTTTATTAATAATCACCATACGAATTCAAAAATACTATTGCACATTAGAGAGACTATTCGTAATTTTGGGCAACTTCAGAACAAAAAAGAAAATTTGGTAACATTTTAAAATCTCGTGGCTCTGTTACTATTCACTTGAGAAAAATAATTTATCAAGCAAATTTGTAGAGAATTTTACGACCTTTAAAATTGTACATAATGTTTGTACTAAGATCAACCAACAAAAAGTTATTATGCAAAAAACAAAATATGCCTGATTTTTTTGTTTTTTGGCAATCAAAACTTTTCCCGAAATATCTCGAGGTGGAACATTTAGGATTTTCTTCTAAATATCAGAAAACAACAAAAAATAAAATCTTTTACGTCCACCTTTTGCAAGGTAAAATGACTTATCGACTGCGCTACAACAGCACATTGCAATTTTAATATTAAAACGAGTGGTGCTATAAAATGGCATAGTCTCGTACTACTTAGTTTTCTTATCTCTTTAGTCTGAACCAGCTTTTCGGTTTTGCCTTCTTTTCCCAGCTGCCATTATTGCAAATCAAAGGACATTTTCTCATTTTTTTTTCAGCTCTTTAATGGTAGACCTAATGGTAAGAAAACATGGCTTTAAGAATCTTATAGAAGAGTAAAACCATACATGCCAATTTTCGTTGAAAAATTTGAACTGATTTTGAGAAAATGTTTCTGCTTTTCTGAAAAAGCGAAATTTGAACCTTATTTTCATAGAAAACGATTGAGTTTTCGAGAAACAGTATTGGAGATAATTTGAAGCACTCACAAATGTAATCAATACAGATAAATAAACCAGAAGTGTCTGAGTGTGATTTTCGAATTTTCAGCTTTTAAATCCCTTTTCCTAAACTAATGAAAAATTCTTTAAACTAATTCTTCCCCTTCATAAAATTCGAATAAATTGGAATGCATATCGTTTATATATAAATTCAAATTTTACTTCCCCAAAAATGTAGATAATACACAAAAAATTGTTATAGAAATGGAAAGATTCGCTAAAATAGTTCTAGATGCACATAAGTATTCAAGTACAAACCGTACATTCATACTCGATCTCTGTCTATAAATATCTTAAATCTTACTAAATCCAAACATAACCTAAAACGATTCTGGCAACAAACTCGTCGCCCTGACATTAAAATAAAAATCAACAAGTTATCACGCATTATCAAAGTAAGCATATACCAATATGAATTAGACAAATTTCAAAATTACATTGCGCAAATACATCCTAATAGCAGATCACAGTCGGCAGCGCGTCGGCCAAGAGTTATCTGGCCAGTAAATAATTTTAAAGATAAGAGGCCAGCTGCGCTGCATTCCAACAACCGCGCCATACGCACCCAGCTTGGGACCGGGAAGCTAACTTTCAGGCTAAGAATGCAACGGAAATTTCTTTTTTGTGTCACATGAGCTCGCGAGCCATTGGTTCGAGTGTCGCCCCGCCAGCGCTTCCGATGAATAATGCTGAGTCTTGTCGCGCTTGAGGCCTCAAAGTCACTTCGAAATTGTTACTTCAGTTTCACTCTTCAAAATCACTACGATCTCAATACTTCAACTTGCAACTTCCAAATTGTAACTTCAACTTACTCCTTCGAGATTACATCTTAACACCTAAACTTGCAACTGCTGCGAGATTGTTACCGCAGCTTGCCATTTCAATATTGCTGTTTCGACTCCGGACTCGCAGCTCGAGTTCCGAATTGGGACTTTATGCATCCGACCTTGTCTTAAGTTAGCACTTCTGACTTGTGCCTTGAACGGGGGACCACCGAGCCAAAACGTGGGACCACTAATGCATTAAGGAGGCAGTGATGATTATGCCGCCGAGGTACGGAAAGACTCTAGTAAGTGACTCTGGGAACGTAAAAGTCGATAGTACTGCATGTTATTGCAGCGGCTCATTGTATTTGCTTGCTTGTGATAAATTCTAATTTAAATAAAAAGCCGCAGTAAAGTCTCCAAAACTTGTAAAAACCTATGTAAGAATCATTTTACATAATCATCATCACCTTAAGGTAATTAAATGTTGTAAGTTTATTTCTGTTTTTTTATTGAACATGCAAAACCCGATCCACATCGATAGACGTGTGTGTGTGTGTGTGTATATATATATATATATATATATATATATATATATATATAGAGAAGAGAGAGAGAGAGAGAGAGAGAGAGAGAGACGATCTCGAATATGCGCCCTGGTAACGGACCGGGCCATATACAAGAATTCCCAAAATGCCATCTTGGCGGTCCGCCAATTTGAACGCCGCGCGACAACCACGTCATTCTCTGACGTCGGCCGCGGCTACGTGGAGCGGAACGCACCGCGCGCGATCTGTCCTTCGTCTTCCTTGTCCTATCCTCTCCCCTTACACACACACTTACACTAACATGCACTACACTACCACATATTCCGGGAGAACGGTCGCGAGCTTAGAGCTGGTCCTGGCTAGGGCGGTTCCCCGCTGGTGGGAGATTTCCTGGTTGGGGGAAACCCCACTAGCCAACGGTGGGTCGGCGCCGGATCTCGCCATCCAGCTGAGGAAGACCACCGCCGTCTCCCGAAAAACAAACATGCACAACACTAACGGGACTAATGACCAATGCAGTTGACGCGCCCGGAAACATGGAAAAACCAAACCAAATCGCGCGCGGTCCGTTTGTTAGGGTACTACTCCGGCATTCGCCTGGTGTTGATCGGAGAAACCACGGAAAACTACCAATGAGAGCAGCCGGCCGCTAGAATTCTCCTCCAGACAGAGACTGAATTCGATCTTGCTGAAAAGCTAGTGTCGAAAATCCTGCCGCCGTGGGGAGTGGAACCTAGGACTTACCGGTCAGAGGCGCTGCAGTGTTATGAGTTGATGCACTGAGCTACCGCTCCTGGTAAAAGTTACCATAAGTTGTCGAGAAAGTACCATATGAAACTGGTGTAATGGGTATTAATACACTCGTGTTAAGTTTATTGTACTCGTTCGTACCTCGCTCGTATCATATCACCCTCTTGTATTAATACCCATCATTACATCGTCGTTCCAAAATGTACTATTATTTCACTAACAATCTATTAACACATTAATTTATGAGCACATTTTGAACGAATCTGTTTTAATTCTGTTAAGTCATTTTGTATACAATTTAAATAAAATGTCTTGATTGCTTACGTGGTATCTTTGCGCGCATTCAGGATCTTCTCGGACGAGTCCGGAACGAAGGAAATGTTCGATATTCCACAATATCTTCTCTCCTAGCGTAGATATAACCTATTTCGTCCTTCTTCTCTACGCGTTACTATCTTGGGAATGTAATTAAATAACAATAGTCTGTAATTCTACTAAATTATTTGCTAGTTCGCCTATAGTGGTCAATTAGTTTATCTGTACAAATCATACTTCTCTAATCTGTACTAACCCTTAGTGGGTGCCTCATCACGTCATTTCCTAGCATCCATAAATAAATAATTGATGTAAAATCTGACTACAATCTCGTCTATAATCTAAGTAATGTTTCATAAAACTCGTGACCCGTTTACTATTCAATTAATAAAATTGTATGACGCTAGCATATTAATCATTATTTTCTTATTCCCTGCAATAATAATAATGAGCAATACTCTTCCCTTCCTCAGTTTCACATTGGATCCTTGCTAATTCATTGTGCCAATACTGACAATGCGAACCCATCGAATACATAGTCTGCAGCCCACCCATACACGAAGTCCACAGTAGCAGTGGCATAAACGGAAGATGCTCTCCCCTCCAGCCGTGACTACTCCTCCCAGGTACATCGTTTCTTTTTTCCACAAGGGGCTTTGCTTTTCCCTCAGTGCAGTCTATTGTACGCGTTCATTCTCCGTGGCTTCTGTTTATATCTGCCACCATAACAACCCGCCCATGTTGTCTACATTCCTGTGTGCAAATAAATTCTAATAAACGTCACAGTAATATTTATATGAAGGGGGCGTCTCTTGACTTACCACACTCGTTATATCTTGCTGAAGGAAGAAAGAAGGGTGAAATGCAGTTAGTGAACAGATTCTTTCACCCGCGCGGAACCGGAAAACCAATGGACAGAACGAATCTTCTTGAGCGGTACGCACGTTTTTGTTTCTTCTTTCGGAAGGTTGCTTTGTTGGTGTCTGTGTATGAGCATACTATGCAAAATTTACATGGGATTTTTTTTCAACTTTGCGAAAAGAAACTAAATTATAATTAAGTGCTACCATTGTTTCTTTGCGCGGTTTCTTTCTTTTTTCCGGAAGGTTTCTATGCTGGTGTTCCTCAGTGCCAGATTACCGAACAGGCTGAGTAGGCTGCAGCCTGTGGTGCGCTAATTTTGGGGCGAACGAATTTCAGCGGATTCAAAATTTCATAAGGCGAACTTTTGAATGTTTTTTATAGAAATATTTATTTTCATATTTGCATCAAAAGAACGTGTTATTTAATCAAATACACACACACACACACACACACACACATTTACATATACCGATACAAATAATTCAAAAAAATCGTACATTTTTTAAAATCAGTATCATGGTGAGAATTATTTATACATATATGTATAATCAATTATTAATACGTACACAATATTTGCGTCGGTTACAAATATCGTACAATTTTTATTTAAATAAATAGCTTTAATGTTTAAAAAAGCAAATTAAAAGGGCGCTAAAACATTTGACAGCGTAGGGCGCATATAAATCAAAGTAAAACACTGGTGTTCCTGCAACATATTAAGAAAATATACTCGCCACATGATTTTTAAGGTGAGTTTAGCATAACATGTGTTGGGACAGACTGAAGGATGTTTTATGTTAACGCGAGGGCCGAAGGCCCGAGCTTGGGCACGCGTAGCGTAGCGTGCTCATAATTACAAGGGAAAGTGCGACGGACGCGCACACTGTGACCGAACCGCGAATTACATTCTCGGAACTGAATCGACAGCGTTAGTGAACGAATCGGATCACTTACTGCATTTCTACGAGAAACATGCAGGAACTTTGAGGAACTCTCTGGAACACTCTGAGGAACTGGTAGGATCTTTTAAAATCAAAAACCTTAATTTTTTTGCAAACTATTAGTACATTTTTATTTCATAAGACATAAACAAGAATAACAAATTATTGACAACACTTAGTTTTCAATGTAGTCTTTTTATCATACCCAATTGTTACCTTTTTTCAGTGTTCTTACCTTCTATACACTAACTTTATATATTGGTTGGTAAAAAGATAAGACTAGTGACATTTGGAATTTTATGAGTGACAATTGTTTTGTCTCTAGTTTTTATTTTATAGTATACAGCCTTAGTACATTTCATTATTTCTGAGAATGTCCAGTTAAGCTGATTGTTTAATCAAGTGGACTAGGTGTTTGGATTAGAAAACAAACTTTCATGTTTGATTTAGGTTATTCATAAAGATTATTGATTAGGTTGATCATATAGGACTGGAAAAGAAACATTTTCTGGTAGCTGGAGCCAGTTTTCTGGAGACCAGGTTCCTTTAGCAAAATCAGCAACATGGAACGTGTACACATGACGTGGTTGGGTTGACCGATTTGGTGCACTCTGATGCACAACTTGGCCGTGAATAACAATACATGTTCCTGATCAAAAAAGAAATCATTGTTTTAAATTAAACCAATATTGATGTTACATACTCCAGATCGAAGTGAGCAGAAATGGATTAGCACTGAAATGAGTGACAAATTAGCTTTTAATAACAATTAATTAGACAGAAAATAAATTGTAATAGTTTTCTTTATATAAATAAGTAAACAAACAAACAAATAAATAAGCAAATAAATGTCTTCATCGGCTCAGGCAATTGTGTCTGCTCTTCCGCCTGTTCCTTTCACGAGTTTAATACAATAGTACACATGCAAAGGGGATATTTCAAAGAAAATATGTAGTATATACGTAATTAGGAGAAAGGGTTTCTCACAGTGGGTGTGTCCGGAGTGAAAATGAAGGAGAAAGAAATTGGTAGAAAAGGAACATTCTCACAGCATTTGTGTAATTATATTTATTAACCCGAAGATAGCGATGGATTTAAAATTAATCAGAAATATATCTAGTGATTACATTTGAACTCTCATAAGATTTTTCTCAAATACAATGAAATTATCTTAGTGTGGTTCGACGAGTTGAGAATACGAGAAGATGGAAAATAACGCATTTATCTCTGTAGAATGATGGTAACTACTACTAAATGCTACAAAGGGGATTTTGAAGATGCTAAAGCAATGTGTAAGTATTTTTGAATTACCAATTAAAAAACTAGAAAGGGAAGGCATCTTATCAGCTTACAAGCAAAAACACACATTCAGTCAACTGTCGAAACTTTCAGAAAAATGAAATACATTGAATTTGGAATATATAAAATTGAATAATTTAAATTTAGGACATTTTTACAATTTAAAATATCCCCAAAACTTGAAAACCTGACCCAACCCATCTCACCTGTAAGCCAACAATTTATGCATTTACTACTACAGTGTCTAGTTAGAACACACAAATATATCTGAGCCCTCATTGATCATTAATTTGTGAGCGAGACCAGAATATTGTTGACCATTGGCACTACCTGAAATTTGTTGTGTCTGTATTAGTTATTTGTTTCATTGCTTTTCTTCTGTGCTTTCATACATGTTAAATTTTTGTGGCAAAGCTGCCTGTCAAAAAGCTGGGAGGTTGATATTTTGAGGAAATGTTCATTGTAGCAGTTTCCCACCTCTGTGACATCAACTGAGTGCACAGATTCTACATAAACTCTTCAAGAGCTTTTACTGTCTCGTTAACATACGTATATACGGAGTAATTTTCTTTAAATTTCTTGTAAGAATAGAGTAAAAACTTTTATGATGGTGCCATAGGTCCTATTTTCACATTTAACTCCGAATTTTCGAAAATCCCAAAGTCTGAATTTTTTCGGCGTCTTCCTACAACTATAACATTGAAGATACAGATTTTTCCTTCAAATTAAACTTGTTGTCCATAAATAGTACTTTGGATAAGGTAATATAGATTTTTTTGAAAATTTTAGTAGTTTTCGTGCAATAGTGCATGCAAGATTTCCAATTTAAAAAAATACAAAAACAAGATTTTCTGAAAAAACGATTTCAAAGTTTTTCTTCAAATTTTTGGTAGGGATAGTGCCAACTGAACCTTATACGATGATATAAATGCCATATTGCTATATTCTTTTGTTTTTTCAATAATTGCAAAATATATTTATTTGACTTGTCTCTCACGTCGGAAATATTTACACTAGAGGCGATTTCTTCAAACACACACACGCGCTCGCGCACACGCACACACGCGCGCACGCGCACACACACACACACACATATATGAGTACATGAGTATTTAAATAATGTCAAAGAAAGTTTCTCGAAAACTCAACAGTTTTCTGTAAAAATGAGCTCAAAATTCCGCATTCTCAGGAACACTTAAAGGTGAGTTTCTCAAAAAGGTTCCAAATTTTTTCTTCAAATTTCTCGAATAGATAGTGCTAATTCCGCTGTTTAATATGATGTGAAGTTCATTTCACTGTCTTCTTTTGTTTTTTCAAAAGTTACACAAATGTAATTTTTTTAAATATCTCTCACGCCTTTAATATGCACATTTCCATCGATATATATACATTACATTTGTGAGTAGAAGTGCTTGAAAGGACTTTAAATTAAGCTTTTCGAAAATTCAATAGGTTCATTGAAAAAGAGCTTCAAATTTCGCATTCACAGTCATGCTTAATCGCCATTTTTTTAAAAGCGGCTTCAACTTTTTCAATGAAATTTCCATTTAGAATGAGGTTTTACTCATCTTTAATATTCTTGTAGTAATATTTCGGTTCTACTATTAATAAACCAAAAAATTGAGAAAATAACAAATAAAATGTACTTTGGATGACGATAGAAGGCAGCTGGCAAGAGGATGGAGCAAGACTGTAAAGCCAGTCCACACCAAGGAAATTAGAAACCTTTACTACGAGAAAATCTGTGCTATTCTGTGGCAGCACTAGTTTTATTTTCAGAGGCGCACGGATAGAAGGAGTAGGAGGTAGAAGGTTCATTGGGATTCACCCCCTCCCCTGAAGCCAATTACATAATCATAGTTTTTTCTAATTTTCTAAAGAAATGAAAGTTCTTCAATACCTCAATTGAATAGGTTATAAAAACTATAAATCTGCAAATAAAAAAGTTTTTAATTCGCCGTAAATGGACAATTCTTTATAGGAAAATGACAAGTCGGATTGACCCATAGTGCCACGTCAAAAAGAAAAAAATTCTCATTGCCCCAGTGATCGTGTACATAATTCAAACTTACATTCTCATTAACCAAACTAAGAGAAACAAATGCAAGCCTAATGTAACGCTTACCTTTCGGTACCGGAACACTGTGGAAAGCTGATTTGGGGTAACTTGGAAGTGGACCAGAGAAAGTAATAAGTTCATCACTTTCTGTGTTTGTATTACGAACAAGTCTTCGATGCACACCAGTGCAGTGGGAACCTGATATGAACTGGAGACATCCGTTATCTACTGTGGCATCATCAAGAGCCAGCCAGAATCCAACTACAGTGCTTGCATTTCCATTAGGTGTATCAACATGAAGGAATGTTGCATCTTGATGGGGTGTGACTGTGAAAACACACAAAGTGTATTATTAAAGTGTTCTTGATTCAGAAAATTATTATCATTTATGTTTATTGACACATGTATCACCATTGAGTAAAAGAAATAAGATGGGTAACCTCCAAATTAAAATCTATCTACTTCGAAATGTCGATCATCAATATTAATTTATTTTCAGATATATTTTCTGATTTAATACTTACGGTACAATACTACTTTAATTATCTTATGGGTGGATTTTCTGGGAGAGGACACGAAATTAAGTTCTGCGGTTAGAATTTCAAGGGAAGCTCTAAGACAGGCATATACAGCACAGCAAGAGAGGGACATACGCCAGTAGCGGCTCATGCTTAGGTTGCACTGCTGCTCAACGCCCAGAAAATGAAAAATATCTCATATCTTAGGAATATACATTTTCCTTTTAAAACATTCATTATTAAAGATATTGCAGCAAAATCGATGCATATGTAATAATTTTGAAAGCAAAGAGCGTCCAACTGGTGCTCTCTCCGGTGTTTGATGCGTTGCCAGGAATTACACCACGCTCTTGTCTGTATTAATGGGTTTACTGTTTTACTCTTTGGCACTTCGATTTAACACGAGGAACACGCTGTCTTTCGGTTGGGCAACCAGTCAGGTGGCGCTGTCTAGCACAGGGCGGCGACGGAGGGAGTGTCAGGGGAATACCCATATTCTGTCTTCGTCTGACTCACTGAACGTAGTTTTATGATTTTCGCTTGTTATCGAACGTACACAAGTTCAGTCAATTATTGACGATATTCAATGCATTGTTATATTTGGAGAAATTATTTTCATTTCATATTAGGTTTGTTGATTCAAAACGTACATTTGATGAGTTCTTTGTGTAAAGGTGGCCGTTCTGGATGGAAGTCCCTTGGTGTCTCGCGGAAGCCAGTGTGGCTACAGCTGGCCAGCGGTTTGCGAACGTTCTTGTGAATACGAATGTGTCGAAGATCTTTCATTATTGCCAAATATACCAGGGTAGTGAAGTTTTCGAAATAGAATAATTTTATTTGTGTGAAACGTGTCGAAGTAATGGTGCTTGTTGCAATGTGCTGGAGTCGAACTTAAGTGCCCAATGGGAATCAAAGCCAGAACCACGTGCACGGGATGTGTATATGCGCGGACGCGACGCATAAACTTATGTAAGCAGTGTTTCAATATAGATTTTTATTTAACTTAGTTTTAATTGATTTGAATTGCATGGATTTTTATTATATATTCGTATTTTGAATTTTGGAAATTACATTGCCGTTATTCGATGGAGAAGCAACCTTCGTTCTGTTGGGGCACCAGCCGTCACTGCCGTAAGCAGTAGCTGGTAATTGTGGAGGTTGGGGAACATGAAAATCACCAAGGAATAGGGATGTGAACATAACCTTTTAGTTCATCATAAACTCTAAGAATTGAAAAGGAATTAAACCCTAGTAGAGAAGTTAGTGTGCTGCCCTTTGGGTTACCTGTTTTAATAAGACTAAGTGGGGGAGAACATAAGAAGGATAATTGTACTGATACTTTTTAAGAGACAAATTACCTTCACTACCAATGCCTGGATTTTTGTAGATATACATGCTTTGAACCACTGCCGGTCGTTTTAGTCCTAGTTGCCAGCAAACTTCTCTCACCTATAACACAAATAAAATATTAAAGATTTTTTAAAATAGACTCTAACATGTTTTTAGTCCAAAAGTTGTTTATGCGAATCTACCATGCTTCTTTTTCTGGAGAGTTATTTGCAAAAAAGGAGCCAAGAATCATTACGATACAAGTTGTAATATTATAATATTACGAAACTGTTACAATAATACTAGTGGTGTTACAAAAGTACATACTTTCTCGCTTCATTTATATGTTCCGCTATATTTTACTACTACTCAAACATGCAAAAATGTTTTCAACCAGCAACAATTTATCTCCGCTCGGAGACCTGAACTCCAATCCTCGTAGTTAACTTGCCGACACTCACAGCACTACGCCACATAAGCGCCGTATGGAAAGAACCTCCGTAAGAGCGAGAAGTAATAATAACAGGAACCATTATAGAGATCACGGCAAAAGAAAAAACTAAGTTGGTCCCATGGGTAGTGTTTATAATACATTTAAATTTCATATTGATAAATTCATTAGTTTACTTAAATCGGTTCATATAGACGCACAGAAAGGCGACAACTGATTTGACTAACACGCGTTTTAGACATCAATAAGAGAGTTGAAAAAATGTTTAAAAGTTGCAAATTCGAAAATTACATACAGACACGTCAGATTTATTTATCTGTATTGATTGCATTTGTGAGTAGAAGTGCATCAAATGATTTTATTTAACCAAGTCTAAAAGACGCCTCTGAGCGAAATTCAAATCACCTGCTTCGTCGCCCAAGTAATACCCCCCCCCTAGTTGGTGGAAGGAGCGCAGCGAAATTTGCGTGGTCAGACGGAAGAGCAGGCCTCATGGCCTGAGTAAACCACGTAAAATAAGGCATTGTGTCAATTCAATACGCTATTGTCTGAAATTTATGCAATTATGCGATATTTTCTTCCCATTCCTTGTTCTTTCCTATCCTTTTCTTACACACACTTTCATGTACCACACATGCCGGGAGACCGGTCAGAACTTAGAGCTTGTCCCGTCTGGGGGATACCCTTCTCATGAGAGGTACCTGGCTGAGGAAAATCCCGCCGACGGTAGGTCGCCATCCAGTTTGGGAAGATCACAGCTATCTCCCGAGCAAAACATGTACTTCACATTCGGGACTAATGACCTTAGGAGTTGGCGCGACCGGAATCACTGTCTATCAACATAACAGGTGCCAGTGCGACAAGTGTACTTCCTAAACCGTTCAACCGATTTTCTCCAAAATTGATATTCCCTGATCGAGCTGAACGGACGGGAGGCTTTGGGAGTTTCTAACGGATATTTTGATTCTTTTTACATTAATCAGGGATTTATCTTTTTATGCCTCTGTCCGAGTTCGATCCGTACGGTTCTTGTGTGGGGTAGTGGTATGAGTGCCGGCAAGTTAACTCTGATCTGAGATCGGGTCTCGGAGTGGGAAAAAAAAAAACTGCTAGTTGAAAACACTTTTGCTGGTTTACCTAGTAGTATAATATTGTGTAGTATTGAGAAAGAATGCGAGAAAATATGTGCTTTGGTAGCGCCACTAGTTTTTTTCTTTAATTACTTTGCAGCCCACTAGTAGACAACGACCCATTCTTTGGGAATTCGAGCTGTACCTGAACAAAATAATCCTCAGTCCTCTTCATCCAGGATGGCCTTTCTATTTACTCAAGCTCAAGTTACCGACAAGCAAATAAATATGTAACCACTTAGTCATGAATGGGGGTCCATACGGAATTAATTCCCAAACCCCAGAAATAATCGTACACTTTCGAAAAATTGATAAAATATGTTTGTAGGTATAAAATAATTGTTGATCTAATAGTCTACTGTACAAAAACTG
Source organism: Teleogryllus oceanicus (assembly GCA_964035755.1). Classification (NCBI taxonomy): domain Eukaryota; kingdom Metazoa; phylum Arthropoda; class Insecta; order Orthoptera; family Gryllidae; genus Teleogryllus; species Teleogryllus oceanicus. Next base: position 64,763,484 of record CAXIVR010000006.1, on the reverse strand, counting down.
TGTCTAAAAATAAAAAAATCTTTAATTTGTGTTTTTTTGGTACATTTGGAAGTGATCCAGCCGTATTTTATACTTGTGGGATCAACTTTATTTAAATCCAGCCTCGTATTTACTTAGTGCTTTTTTCTTGTTGCAATTTTAGTTAAAATTTTATATAATATAAATGTTGAATAATGTTTTCAAAACCATCTTTATTTATCAGTGATAATAATTTGGGTACTTATGTATCCTTATAGGTTGATGTTTTATTGCTTTCTTACCTTGTTGCTGAATGTAGTCTTCTGAAAAGTAGGGTTCAATTGATGCAGATTATGGCCAACTTTGTTGAGAGAATTCTCAGCCTCCACTTTTAACTTTCCTTCTGGATCTAAAGCATCCGCTTCAAAGAACACACTGACTTTGTCGGCGCTCTCTAGAAAGTAGCGGTCTTTATTCTGAAAAATAAAATGAGAAGAAATTTAAACTAGAACATTTTAAAATTTAAACGTTTTCACCATCACTTTCTACTATATTTGATATTTTACAACTTCTGAAAAAAGATCTTTCATTATGTACCGTCAAACAGGGTGACATCGGACACGTGGGATAGTTGCGGATGATATCTACTTTTTTCATCAAAACCTCTAAAAAAGCTTTATTTTCAAAAGTAGTCACATTTTTTAACCTAACGCACGGAGAACTCTACATTTATTCACAAGACAATTAAATTAATTAATTTCCAATTTAGACTTGGAGTACAAAAAATCTTCTTCTCAATACGTACTGCAGAAATAAAATGTGCCGACATTAAAAATTGTCAATTAGGTCTGCATTTTGTAACCCTTGCATAACCACGAAGATTTGGACCTGAGCTTCTCAGAAGGGGAAGCCACTGCGATAACTGGACAAATGAGGTACGCGCATTGGCGGCTCTAGGCATGCGCAGATCGGGCGATCGCCCCCCCCCCCCAAGTCATGGGGCCTATGATGGCACTCATGGGAAAAAGGAGAATTTCATGTATTTAACAACCAGTGGTTTTATTAAACACAACAAAATTTTTAGTCTCAAGATCACTAAATACTTTTACTTAAAACTTATTTAAAATATAATTCAAAATCTCTTTCTAGCTTAAATGTTGTAATTTATGTTATTAGTTGATATAAAATAGCTCATATTGTTTTTTGACACAACTTTAACTTTTTTACTTTTTCTTGGGGGGGGGGAGTACATTGCCTTCAGCATTGCCCCAGGTCCAAAATAGTCTCGCTCCGGCACTGGGAACGCGGAATGAATCTTGGCATCAACATTGTGAATGGATGTCATTTCGGTGCAGTGATTTGTCTCGTGATTAAATTGAAAGCGGACGCTGCTCGTTGGTTGGTTAGTGATTCCGAGCGCGTCAAAAGCTTAGGTCATTGTTCCCGTAAGTGTAGTGCATGTTTTTTCCTCGGGAGATGGCGGTGATCTTCCCCCACTGGATGACGAGATCCGGCGCCGACCTACCGTCGGTTAGTATGGTTTCCCCAACCAGGACTCTCCCACCAGCGGCGGGCCCCAGCACCGCCCCGGCCGGGACAAGCTCTAGCTCCTGACCGGTCTCCCGGAATATGTGGTAGTGTAGTGCATGTTAGTGTGTGTGTGTGTGCGTGTGCGTGTGCGGTGCGCGTGTGTGCTGTGTGGTGTGTGTGTGTGTGTGTGCGTGTGTCGTGTGTGTGTGTGTGTGTGTGTGTGTGTGTGTAAGGGGAGAGGAAGGTGCGTGACTGGTGGTGTGGCTGACCTGCTGCACGGAGGTGGTGCTGAAGACGGCGCGCTCGCCCTGCGGCGGCAGCTGCTCGGTGAAGGCCACGCCCTCCGCCCGCAGCGCCGCCAGCTCCTGCGGCGACAGGAAGCCCTCCAGCACCACGAACCCGTCGCGCGCGAACTGCGCAACAAACACACACACACACACACACACCTTCAGCCACTGGAGCGATCGGGGCACACAAATTCCGGTGTAGGGAGGTTTCCGTTTTATGCAAGGTTGTCCATTTTATGACCTGATATTAACGTTTCGGCACTGAAAGTAGTAAATTATATGACTTTATTAAAATTATCAAAGTGCATTCACATATAACGTATATTATGTAAGGAATCCTCAATAAGTACACCTTCAGCCACTGGACGCTGACTGTTCATGCAAAAACGGTTTTGAATACAGTAAAATCTGCCTAAGCCGGAATCCATTGGGGCACACAAATTCCGGTGTAGGGAGGTTTCCGTTTTATAATAGACCACGTAAATGCATTTGATTACAATAAAATAAATATTAAAAAAAAAAATTAAACAGAAATTCTGTGGCACAATAGCTCGAACTTGAAAAAATAAAGTAAAAAAGAAACTATAATAAAACTCCCTACCCATGCTGTTATACGGAAGTGAGTGTAGGACATTAACAAAGATCAAATTAGAAAATTATAATCAGCAGAAATGAAGTTTCTTCGAACCATAGCAGGCTATACATTTCTTGATCATAAGAAAAGTGAAGAAATTAGAAACAATCTAAAAAGTTTAAATGTGAATGATATTATCAAAGAATATAGAGAAAAATGGAAAAATCATGTATTAAGAACTACATGCCAAAGAGAAGACCATTGAGAAGATGGAGTGAGCAGTTTTCAGGAGCCGGAACAGATTGAACAAGTCTAATCCTTGCAGTGGATGATGGTAATTAAAATTACCAAAGTACATTAACATATAACGTATATTATGAAAGGAAATATGAATCTAAAAGCTTCATCACTAGGGAGAGAATTTTTATACCCTAAAATACCATGAAATAAGCTTTTAAACATTTTCATTTATGACCTAAAAATTATTAAATGTGCACTATAATATGCAATTAAAATTAACAATATTTCATTTCTTGTATAAACATTGATAACGTATAGGAGAAGGTACTTGGAATGAAAATATATATACGTATTTGTGCAAACATATATAAACTTCGCAGAAGAAACAACTGAAGTAAATTTTCACCTAGCATGTCTTCTTGCATTTGTTCTGCCTGGATAAAAATATATATCAAGAAACTACATTTGTACAAGTATTTTATCATATATAGAAAAGAAGAATAAAAGCAATCTGTAACAAGCTCCTTCGAATTAATGAATGCTCACAAATAAAAAGATTCCGTGAAAGGATGACGCGTTTTAGAGATAAGTCTTTCTTTCAACGGAATATGCAAAATATACGCTTTTTATTAAACTAATATGAAGCAATAGGAAAAGTCCGTAAAATATGCAGGAATATGCACGAACATATACCTAGCATACAATTCTAATCAAATGTAAAGAAATGTCATTTACCTATGCCCTGAAGCAACCGACAAAAATATGCAAAATCACAGAAATTCTCTCGTCAGTATTGTCTCTTCGTACTCGCCAGAAAGCGGCAGGAGCCTGCAATATGTTGAGTTGTCTCAACGACAGCTTTACATTCGTGGCATTTGTCATCAGAGTGCTTCTCTCGTGTCTCGATTGGTGCACGGGAAGTGGTCGCCCTGTGAGTGACGGAACCGCACACGGGCAGTTACTCACTAGGTACGATTTTTTTTCGTAATTTTGTGTGAAACGTCGGTTATTTTTAATATTTAAACAATTTTCTTCTTAATAAAGTCTCAAATTTTTTTGTTTAAATTTTCTCCTCGTATCTATCAAAAGACGGTAAAAAATTGTGTTAGTCTCAATTCTGGCCATCTCACTGAATTTTTGAAAATTGTAAAAATTTCAGATTTGAAAACTAAATTGAAGAAGAGATTTAAGCAAAATCAGTTCTAAAAATGATACCTGTAAAAAGGGTCATGTACAATCTCCTTATTAACTTCTTATAACCACACAAAAACAGTTTGCAGCTACCATTATTTTGCATTTTTAATACAGCAGACCAATTAGATACTAATGCATTTATATATATATATATATATATATATATATATATATATATATATATATAAATGCATTATTATATCACTGTGGCCAACAGATTGTGGTACGCGTACGACAAAGTCTACTTTGCCATACCTCCCGCAAAGAAACACATTCCTATCAATAAACAGTGAATGCAAGTACATTGTCGGAAATTTCTGCATTACTTTTAAAGCAAAAGTACATGAAAGTAATTTTCATGTATGTAAATTAATTAAATGTACACGTACAGGAACTTTAATGTACGTGTAAGTTAAGTCAAGTCGTACATGAAATCAACATTGATTTTAATTTAAACATTAAATTTAATATACATGTACATTACTCTCCATTTAATGTACAAGGTACATTAAAATTAATGTACAGTCTCCAATTAATTTTAATGTAATTTCTGACCTAGTGTAGGCCTAATGACTTCCTTGCACTAACGCTGAGAAATGTTTTGCGAAGATGCGCGTACAGGGGCACCGGCGTGGGCACTTCCGATGAGCGCCGACGCGAGCCCAATGGAACGCCATCACCTGCGCTCCTAAATCCGTCCGAGTGACCGCGGGGCCGCCGTGGGTCGGTCGCTGTGACGGCGGCTGACGCGGCCGCGCGCGCGCTCTATTCATAGCGACCGCCCACGGACCGCGACGCGACGCGAAGCGGAGGAAACTCGGAATTGCGACGCCATTAGTCGGCGAGGCTCCAGCGGAGACTTTCCTCTCGCGACCGCGTCTTGGCAGGCGCGGCTCGCATCAACACTTCCCCACGAAGTGCTAACGGGCCGTGATGAAGAGTCCATTCACAGGCTTAAATCTGCACGCGCAGTCAATACGTGGTTAGGACAAATTTTCCTTCTTTTTAGGACACGGCTTTTAGCTCCGATGACAGCAATTCCATCGGGTGTACAGGCAAGACGTACGTTTAACCAAATTTTATTGATTTATTACAACATGCACATTTTACTCAACTGGGCAAACTTTACAAGTAGCTGATTGATTTGTTAGTGATTCTGGGCGCGTCAACTTCTAGTCATGAGTCCCGTAGTCGTGTAGTGCCAGATTTTTATGGCTCATAGCGGTGATCTTTCTACGTCCCTGGGGCTGCCGGTAACCGGCGTCCACTTAACCATCGGCTGGCTGGAATTTTCTCCAACCGGAACAAGGTCTGAGCTCCCGTTATGTGTGGTACTGTAGCGCTTGAACGTACAAGGAACATCTAGGAAAGATCGCGCGCGGTTCATGATCCGTTTGTTACGGCAATACAACGAATATTAGGATAATAATACGACATTCGCTTGGTGTTTTTTTTGTTCGGAGAAAACCATCCGATCAGAGCAACCAGTCTTGAATTCTCCTCCTGACAGTGGCTGGATTCGACTTAGCTGTATAGCTAATCGAAAATTCTGCCACCGTCGGGATTCGAACCTTAGGTCCTCCAGGTTAGAGACATCTCAGTTGATACCATGAGTCACCTTTGCAGGGTTTGGAAGTCGCGTCATGAAAAGGCAGGGAAATATGCTTGTACCACTTATTCACTCTGTCTACCGAAATAGCGCAAAATGTTGAGGCTTTTTATTAGGTGTGAGTACCAATTCATGGAAACCATGGATGTTTTTACGATCTTGTATACGTACGTATAACGTAGTAATTTACTTAGTATAGAGGAAGTTATGTAATGTTGCGGAAAACCGATTTCGAGATTTCAACGGAAATACACGTTTTGGGTTCCCCTGATACCGAAAAAATGTTTTTTTCAAAACATACTTCCGACCACCCGTCTGTCTGTCTGTCTGTCTGTCTGTCTGTCTGTCTGTCTGTCGTCTGTCTGTCGTCTGTCTGTCTGTCTGTCTGTCTGTCTGTCAGCACCAATAGTGTCTGTCTGTCGTGTCGTCGTTCTGTCTGTGTCTGTCTGTCGTGTCGTGTCTGTCTGTCTGTCGTGTCTGTCTGTCTGTCGTGTGTCTGTCTGTCTGTCGTGTGTCTGTCTGTCTGTCGTGTGTCTGTCGTGTCTGTCTGTCTGTCTGTCTGTCGTGTCTGTCTGTCTGTATGTCTGTCTGTCCGACTGTCTGTCTGTCTGTCTGTCCGTCCGTCCGTCGTCCGTCCGTCCGTCCGTCTTTCCGTCCGTCCGTCTGTCAGCACCAATAGTGCCTAAACCATTTTTAGGATTTTTTCCCAAAATGAATATTGCCCGGTCGATATGACTAGACTCGAAGCCTTGAGATTTTGAAAAATATTCTTAAAAATGTGGGAGTAGTTTACATTAACTTTTCTTTTTTTCTTTTCAAACTTTTCTCAATTTTTTTTATCTGGTAAGAATACAGTGAAATGCACCTATAAAGATGGCATAGGTTCGATTTTCACTGATAAGTCTGAATTTTCGAAAATTTGAACAGTTTAAAGCTGTTTCGGCTTATTTCTACTATTACAAAATTGAAGAAAGAAATTTTTCTTTTAGGTAAATTTTATTTCTTCTGTTAGTTCTTTCATTAAGGTCATGCACTTTTTTGAAAATTTAGTTTTCGCGCAATATTGCATGCAATATGTGTAATATTAAAAATAACGAAAAAACGATTTTCTCGCAAATGGCTCCAATGTTTTACTCTCTTGCTAGCGCTACCGCGGTAGAGAAAATGTTCTGTAATGTGGGAAAAATTGGCGAATTTCCAACTGAAAACTCTTATTACAGGCAACGAAAAAGTGGATAAATTCAGATGCTAAATTTAGAAAAAAATATCTTCTAATATATGATGTAACCTGAAGCAAAGTTTTGTGTGTCCTTGATCTCGAAAAATTATTTGACGTCGTAACGCCTGTTCGTCCGTCTGTCTGTGAACAATGCTAGTGGCTAAAGCGTTGAGCCAATTTTGTCGAAAATTCATATTCCCCAATAGATTTGGCTGATGTCGCGGCCCCTTGAATTGGAAATCGAATTTTTTTAATTTTGGGGAGTTCCTTTCATAAAGCCCTGGGATACGTTCAAAATATATAAAAAATATTCCCCACGCATATATTAAAAATATAAAATATTACACATACTTTTTATTACACTTTGTTATTGAATAGTGTGAAAGATGCTTGCGAGAATGGCGCAGGTCTCATGTTCGTTAAAAACCCTAATTTTTCGAAAACTGAAAAACAAAAATCAAAATTTTGTCGGCGTCTTACTACAACTACAATATGAAGATATTTTTTCTTAGTCAAATGAGTTCATCGACAACATCTCAAAATAATGTTCTATTTTTCAAATCACGAATAATTTTTGCACAACTTTGGGTCAAACACAGCAATTTTATTGTTTTAAATCTTTTTTCTTTAAAATGGCATCGAATTTTTTAATTAAATTTGTACCTTAGATAGCGTAAAGGACGCTTAAGAGAATGGTGCAGGAGTCAGGTTCGTTGAAATGCTGATTTTTCGGAAATTTAAAAACATTAAAAATGTTTCAGCGTCTTCCTACAAATATAATTATGAAGATATTTTTTTTTCTTAATGAAATGTGTTCATCAAAAACAGATCTTCAGAGAAGATCATGTTGAATGTTTTGAAAATATGTTTTTTGTAATTTTGCGACATATTGTCACCCGCTCCCAATTTGCTGCGCTTCCTCAACATAAAATGAAGAGTGGTGCTACGCCAATGGATGCTACGTAAGGTAGAATTTGTATATTATTTCATATTTCTTTGTTTGTTTCGTATTTTCGAGCTTTTGTTATACGTTTTAAAATTAATCTTTTAGAAATTATTTAAAACCGATTTTAAATTGCATCCTGTAATTATTAAATGCGAAAACGAATCGATGATTTCGCTATCCTTAATAAGATGTGGAAATGATGAGTAATGCATGTAAAAACCGAGTAATTTTAAATTTATTAGCTATATATAATTATTAGATTTTTCTATCCATTTTCATTTTCTTGCTAGCGGAATCAATAATGCTAATTGGCAAAATGTATATTCCATACGAATTAACTGTCATTGTTGCTTATTGAAACCCATTGTTGTAGCGATACACTGATAACAGAAGGCGATAAAGACGGCTGTCTTTCGTTCGAGTTCATATAAACTACAGTACCAGGTGTGTCAAGCTGGTACAGTCATGTCACACAGCGGAATGAAACGTCAAATGATTTATTACTATTTCATTGCCATTTTTTGGAATTGATTGCGATTGTCAGGACGTTTTCGCCACAAAAGCAATGAATTAGCAATAAATCAGTTGAACGTTTCAGTTGATCTGCATTCCAAATTTAACTTACGTGCGTGTTGACCCCCACGTCACACCCGTTCTCGCCCCGAAAATAATAAATAGGCAATTAATTCCAAATTGTGGCAATTAATTAGCAATAAATCATTTGACATTTTTCATTCCGGTGTGCTGTCATGGCTGTTTCAGCATGATGCACCTTACAGTACCGGCAGCGTACAAGCGAATTTGACAGTTCGATGCGCTATTGCCACACATCATTGCGCTCATGACACCACCTACAATAATTTCGCATAAATTAATTCTCAAAACATTAACATTAACTGACAGGCGACAACATGTCATGATATCATGTCCATAACCATCGCCCCTCCGTCGAACTTTATCGCCTCCGCGAGTCACATGAGCGGCAATGCGGAAGGTTGGTTGTGAGAAAGTAACCAAATTCTTGCTTCAGAGCAGGTCACACGACGTTCGAGCAAGAGAACTGTCAGTGTCGCTTATACGCTTCACAAATTCCAAAGCACACGTAAAGGAGGTTGAATACTCCCGTATCTTCCCTTGGATCCATCGACGCGACTTAATGTCGCTTTTAGCAGAGTTGCTTGAAGTGTCCCACACTAGTCTTAAGGTGCATTTCCGATTCCGTGCCCGGGCAGCATTCCTGACGTTTCGACCGTCTCACTGCACACGTTTTTGACAAATGGCAATGGCGACGACAGGACGATAGCTCGTCACGACACATCAATACCGCCCGCACACGACTTCGAGGATACGATGTTATGGTGGATCTTATGATCGATCGATCACAGTCAGTTAGTTTAATGCCTTATTTGGTGTGACGAGACTCGGGCCATCAGGCCCGCTCTTCCTTTGGCCACGCAAATTTCGCTACGCTCCTTTCACCATCTAGCGGAGAAAGGAGGTATTATCTTGGACGACGAACAGGCGATTTGAATTTAGTTCAGAAGTTTCCTTTGGGCTTCCTCTTTTACATGTAGTAAATCTACTACATGGGGCAGCCGACTTTACTCCCCCAAAGGAAGGCGTAAGAAGGATTTTTTACGCCTTCAAAAATCCCCGGTTTGGATCGGGTTTGAACCCGCAAACTTGAGTATACTAACTTTTAAGCCACCGAATCCGCACTGTGAAGTGTGGCCAAGAAATACTTCAAATGAAAGGAAAATCTCTAATCTTCAAGATGGTAAGAAAATATGTGGCCCTTACCGGCCTCATTATTAGTAAAATAGGTTTAACTTAATAGAGGTTCTTTTAGCAAAATGTTCGCGGGAAAAGTTTCGTTCTCAGGACACACAAAACAAGTTTTTCTGTCAAAAAATCGCAGTTTTTTTTCTGCGGTATTACAATACTTTCTCTGTACTACGTAAGTAGTATCCGAGAATATAAAATGTAAGAATTTTTATTTTGTACATCTTTGGACTGATGACGGCTAAACAATCGAAAGCCGGTTCTCAAAATAAATTCCAGTTGGTAAAGATGAGGTGCCTTATTTCATCCACGAATAATGTCAACAACACATCAGCATTCTAAAAATACTGACTAGGCATCTGCAGGAGCACAAATCAAAACTCATACGACGTTCGGTTTCTGTAAGTATTTTCGAAGACTGATTCAGGCTGACATAACCATCGTAACTCCAACTATCTTTGCAATCCTGTCATTACGGTACGACTTTTATTTATTTCAAGATGCAAAAGACATTCCTTTGTCTTCTGTGGCAAGTCTAAGAGGGGGCTCCTCCTAAATTTGTCATTTATATTGTTTCTATTCTTCAAACAATCACTGCCTCACATTGATCGCATCACTTTCGAAAGCAGTATCCCTATTCGCTATTAAACCTGAGGGGAAGGCAGTTAAGAAGAAATTCAACAAATCAAAAAAATGTTATTTTTCTGGAACGATTTTTTAAGGGTAAGAAGATGTCCGAACTTAAATTGCCCCCTCCACATGCCCCTCATCGTTTAGAGTGATGTATTGTGGCGTCCATGTACTCGATATGGGTTGTGTTCTGTAGGGGGCGTCTGAATTCACCCTCTTACTTAATCTAAATGTGCGTGCCTGCGGATGCTGCTGTTTTCTGATACAAAAGAGACACGAGCTCGTTTTTACATTTGAGCTTGCTTCAGTGTACAAGTTTGACTTGGACTTACTGTATATTGATGTTCACGGATATTTTAAACTTGCTACTGAACAATTATCGGAACGTTGATCTCTTCTGCTGTGCTTTCTTTGGCAAGTTACATCTTTTGGTGACCAGTGAGCTGCTCACAGCCAGCGAGCTGCTTATTTAACGAGGTTACTAACCCTCTTCGTTTGCCAAACTTTGCCCAAAGACTGGACCCTTTACTAAAAAAAACAATATTTTTCTTTTATACGAAATCTCCAGCTTATTCCCATAACCCAGTTCATATTACAGTAAAATCTATACCAGCATCGATCACGACAAAAAAATCCGGTTTCGGGAGGTTTCCGTTGTATGCAGGTTTGTCTATTTTACGACCCTTGTGGTATTGACAATTCCTTTCTGGTACTAGTAAATTAATGTAAAAACGTAAAGAAGTAATTAAAGTAAAGTAAAAATTACATGATTGTGTTATGATTATTAAAATAGATATACATATAACTTATTTATGGGTTAAATCACCAATAAAAAATATTAAAATTTTTCATTGACAGCTTTTGAGTTTCTCTTGTTTCCATAAGTTTGACTTTCATCTAATGTTAGTTTTATGATTTTCGCATTGTTAAACTGGTTGTGAAACTCATAAAAAAATCTCACTGCCTAAAACAGCCTAGCCGAGCTACTTGCCCGCCTGGGGAGCCCGGCACTCCTACGGGCACGGGCAACTTCCCCTAAACCCCGCACTCATTTCCCCTCCAAATCCACAAAGGGGTGTACATGCGCAATCCGAAACGGCGCGAGGTGGTGAATAGTGACATTGCACGAAAATAATTTTGACTGATTTTTATCAAATAACCGAGAATTGTATTATGTTTATATTCTTCACTACTTAATACTATTTTATGTTTATTTTGTTACTAAATTCTCCCCTACACAAACACCTTTGCTAAGTAATAGGAATATGTTTGAATGGCGAATTCTTTCTTTGTTTTCTTTTTGTGTTATGTTATTAAATCAACAAGTCTCTATAAGTTAACAATTCTCGCTTGCGGGTGGACAGTGCAAGGACCAGACAAGAGTATTGAAACCTTCTAATCTGAACGTAGACAGTTTATTATTTTATAGCAATCTTTAGTAAACAGGATTACAAAATCAAGATATTTTGACTCAACTTTTTAAAATTTTACTCTCAATTGAGAATTTAAAATCGGACTGGTGTATTATTTCATTTTAATGGATAATTTCTTTGCCGTAAATAGAAAATGGAAATTAATATAACTCAATTTGTGACAATAACTGTCAAGTAATTTCTCCCAAAGACTGTCAAGGGGAAGATATCCATTGACGTACTGCCACTACGTAGCATTTGTACAAACGTTAGTTTTAAATCTCGCGCCAATTTCCATGGAAGCAGTGCCGATGACCTTGCCCGGGACCTTGACATACCTGGCCTAGTGACTGCAATCGCACTGCTTGCTGACTCTCAACGCACAATGCGTCACAGCCCAGAGTACTATGATTTTCTGATGCCCTCGAGCAATGCGTTTCAGGCCGACGGGTTACGATCTTCACGGTGGCTCGGGCAGAGGCGCGAATACAAACCATGCCCATACACGCTCACAGTTGGGGTAACGGGAGTGAATTCCGCTTCGGCCCACGCCTTGAGAAACAAGTAACAGTTGCGGTTGCCATGACTAAATCGTGCGGTATAGAGAATTTAAAACAGACTTGCAGATACATTCATTACATTCAGAATATCTCGCGCCGATTGCATTAAATTCACAGGAATTCCGTTTTACAAAGATTTTCCCCCTATAAGATATGAACTGTTCCGTATCTGCGTTGTACAGGTTCCGTTTTATGCAGTGTAAATACTATTATATAACTTCACGGGCCAGAGAAATTTTCCGGCTTCTATAGGTTCCTGTTCTATTTTACTGTATAATATTTTATGTGTTATTTTCGATTGCATTTCCAGAAACAAATATCCGGAAATCCATTGCGTGTCAATAAGTTTCCACCACGATTTTGCCATTACATTTTAAGTGACGAGTCGGAAGCTGCGGCACGGGTACCTTATTGCAAGCAGAATTAACATAACGTTCTCTTGTGAAATTTATATCAGGCATTAAATGTTGTTGATCTTCCTCATGACGAGCGGGGATTTTGATGACCTAAAACATCGCCCAAATGATCAATAAAATGCTCTTAAAAGTCATAAAAACAAAGAAAAAAGACAAAACCAGTTCCGCTGAACTACTCAAACTGTTGTATATGTTACTGACAAATGGAAGCTTCTTCCTTTCATTCAAGTGAAGTCAGCTCGCAAACTTTTGCTTTGGACTGCTGCGAAGAAATCGAATTGCTACTGAGTATTTCTGCTCAGTAACTTATTCGATTTCTTGCTAGAAATAATATTTACGAGATGCTTATTCGATTTCCTGCTTCTTTGTGATTGCAAGTTTCCATTTGTTGCATCTCGTAAATATTATTTAGAGCAAGTATCATTAAAATGATACTAAAATCGACGAAATCAGCAAAAAATGCTTTAAAAATGACGGGAAAAGATGAACAAATGTTGCCATTCGACGAAAGCGACGAAAGCCATCATTTGCTTTTGTCGTAGCATAAACTTAATGTCTATACCAAATGGCATTGTTCTAAAGTGAAAAGAAGAGAAAACAAGACATTTCATTAAAATCCGCCCCCTACTTAGCACACAGCGCTTCTGCAGATCGCGGGGAGCGAGATTTGCATGAACACCAATAGTATTTGTGCTGAATTCATCAACTGTAGAGAGTAAAATTACACCTTCGTCTATGGGACGTATTTCACGACAGCGCAAGACACGACGTACAATGAAATATCTTAAATTGCTAGTCTTTCATGCAGAAGTCGACTACATCTTCCTGTACGTGACGGCATATTGGAATAACTTGTACCATGGAAACGAAATATATGCATCTTAATATAATTATGTAAATGTCTTTTGCTAGATGCATTATTTTTTCACGTAATTTTTTCCAATTTCTTAAAAAAATCAGCAAATTTACGATAATTTTTTCGATAATCGGCGTTACAAAACATCGAGTGCTTAATTTTTAATTATATTTTTTAACTTTAATTACAAGAGAGTAGATATTCAAAATTATTAATAAACGCCAAAGAACGCTTGTTAATAATTTGTTAAAGTATTAATTAATGTTTATTATAGTGATATTACGACAAAATGCGTTATATATTTGGAGCTGGTTTTCCGTAAGAAGGCATTGGTAGAAAATCATATATAAAGCATTCCCGGTGCAATGTCGAACAACTGTGACGGTCCGATCAGACGCGTCACATTGTTTATAATTTATTAGAAAGTAACATGGGATTTTCATAATAACAGTGAAAATAAACAGATGAATTAAGTTACACCATAGCATATTTCGGCAAATTTTAATAATATTCGGAAGCGGAAGATCCAAAACGGACTTTGAAATATTTGTGGACAATTTGAGGTGTATTTTCGTGACCGCTGGGGTGTCACAAAATAGAAATTCGAAATCTTAATAAATATAAAAACTTGTAGAAATATTGACGAAGAAGGACAGGAATCTGTTTAAAATGGCGTATCATTGAAAAAATCAGTTAAAAACGTATTGAATAAAAAAAAAACAATGTTAAAGGAACAAAGTAAGAACAGTGAAATTAATTGTGAAACGGGAAGATGACAACAAAAGCCACTATGCATTGTAGAAAGACAATTACAAGGAATTAGCAAATTTTAAATTAGCAAAAATAATAAAAGAAAAGTGTTTGTTTGTTTTAGTGAAATGCAGTGTAGTATAACTTTGTTTTTGGAATATGTTGACTACGCGAATTTAATTAATTAATGGTAGATGAACAAAAACTTTGGTGAAAGGAGAAAATGGAATTGTGCAGAGCAAGATCGCTGAGTCATCGAAAGGGAAGTACTTATAAACATTATAATTATTCTACATTGGAGTAAATGGGAAGGCCAAGATATGTGTTTTAGTTTAATTCTTTTAAGAGTGGCCACGCAAAATATTTTGTTGAGTAAAAAAATATTAACAAAATATTATGGAAATCATTCACGCAAATATTTTCTTTAAGTAAAGAAATGTAACAGATATTGTATTATAAATTTTATTCACGCAAACGGTTTTTGAGCAAATGAAACATTAATGCAATAAAATATTATAAATTTGATTCACGCGAGGAAGTAATAAATAGTAAGTTAGTGGAGATAAAATGTTACGATTTTGTTTAATAATGAGTATGTCAGAATAAATTTTGTTTATTGAATTTCGTTATTGTTAAGTAAATAATTAAGTAATGAAATTAGGATGAAAATGGAGGTAATGTATGATGCAACGAGATAGAAATCAAGCTCGTTCATAATTCAAGCTCGTTGGTATGATGCGTGACTGTAGATATGATTGCAATAGTACGTAAGGAATATTGTTACATTGTTGTCTTGTGTTGCATTGTGTTCTGTTTTATTAGCAAGGATATCACTGAGGAAAGCGGCAATAAACGAGAGAACGCTGATATTTACATGAAAACAGGGTTATTGATGATTTCCTTTCCTTTTTCATATAATAATAATAATTATTGTTTTGATTTCCTGTAGAGGATCAGCCCGCGCCCTCACGACCTAATTATAAAATTTTCTACGATGGTACTCCTTAACGCACATATCAGGGCTAGCATTTAAGATAACATTTATTTAATGAACAGAGTAAAGAAAGAATAGGTTAGAGAGAGCAGGAGAAAATAGCAGGAGGAACCAGCACACAACTGAATCAAAACAATAGATTTTCCCTCTCTTTAATCCTTAGAAACATGGGAGATTACAATGTTTTAACATTTTATTGTGGATTTTGGGAGAATTTCGAGTTTATCACTTTATCCAACTTTGCTTTAAAAAGTTCTTTATTGCGAAAATTCCAGGACAAATTGAGTTCAGGGTCGCAGAAAATCAGTTCTCCAAGGAAGCAAGAAATCGCGTTAATCGAGGGTATTTCCGCTTTATCGTTATACGAACGAATGAGAGTGAGGAACCTGGCTTCTTATTTATTTTTTTAAAATTTATTTTATCCTTGTTCGATTATAGACAAAATCATTCAAGGTATTGAATACATTAATATAACTAATTCAAATAATAACCAATTGATATATACATTAACCAAAGGATACAATTTAACTTGTGTACAAAAATACTGAGGGATACCCTTACAGGGACCTCTAACATCTTGTTTTAATTGATTAGATACATTTTTTATTTTTGTAAAACAAAACAATGGTATAATATATTGGCAATACTGTAGTATTAATTATATATAGTGGTCAAATTAGGGAGGTTGTAGTAAGTCTTTTGAAAATTTAAATTTAATTCTTGAATTTATTGAAGATGTTTTTCCTAGTTTAAAACGTCCATAAGCTGCGCTAGCGTGTAAGGATGAGTAGAAATTTTTAATATCCATTTTTTTATGTCTTGAATTGAGAGTTCTTGGTTTAACTGTTTATTTCTTATGAACCATGGTGCATGAACTGACCAGCATAGAAATTTATTTTGTATCATTTGCAATTTCTGGACGTGTATTGGAGCAGCATTTCCCCAAAGGCGACTACCTGCCTTCTCATGAGAAGAACGGAACACATTTTCGTCGTTTAACTCGCAGCGTCAGTGCAGAGCGAACTCTATGACTCGTCTCTTGGCGCGTGTTGCCAACTGTTTCCGAGGCCAAGGTCAGAAATGTGTTTCAACATGGCCTCAGCTGCTCTTAATGCGCTTGGAATGTGATGGACTGGATCTTCTTTGAAGTCAGAGCATTTCATTTTTTGCACTCCCTTGAAACTTTTTTTCTGTTCCGCAGACAGAGTATTTATTTTCTACGAAAGTGCCACGATAGATACTTATCGGAAGAAAGTCGTAATGATGCATGCAGAATTCATAAGAACAGACGGCAGGGCAAATAGGGGGAAAATGAAGGACAAACTAATCGTATGTACAATAGTGAGACTACTTTTAAATCACGAATTTTATCACCTGCGGAATCAGGCGTTATAAAAGCAGAAATGAGCGTATATAATCTTTGGACTCAATATCGTGGTGTTTATTGTTTTTTTATAACTCTAGACTTCCTGGATTAATATTTATAAGTTTACATTCATTCGTTGGATGTGACTTCTCCCCCCCCCCATATTTGAGAAAAAAAAGGTTGTCTAGGTGTCAATATGGATACCTACATAACGATTTATTCTCAATTTATAAGGGAATCAACTTCACCAGCAATATATTAATTCCTGATATTTCACCATCGTATGCATTACTCCCTATTTTACCGTTACATTTTATATTAGGTTAAAGGTGTGGGTATGGTATGAGCGTATGGAATGCTAGCTCTTCCTATTGATAAATTCCCTAGCAGCTTTTTCGGTTGGTATTTTCTGAAAAACTACAAATAAAATGTTTCCCACCCATTTCAGGAAGATAGGTTGATTAATAAACAATAACTCAATTGTCATGAAGTTAATCTGTTATTGCAATACATACCAGGAGCGGATCCAGCCGATCATTTAGGGGGGGATCATAGATTTTTGTTAAATAATAAACATATGTTATTATATTGTGAATTATTTTTTGCAGTGTATATACTGTACTAAACATTATTTAAAATAATTACATAATTCCAACATAAATATTTAAATCAATTTTGCCAAATAAATGGAGATAACAAACGAAAACTCTAGGCCTTTTGGGGGGGGAGATGGCCCCCATGGTTCCCCTTTAGGTCCGCCACTGATATACACCTTGAAAATTGAAACTGTACGAGATCGCTAACAATGAGGTCACTAAAATAAAACTCCTGTTCATCTATCAGTTCCCTTTGGCCGTTTACCTACTGCAATGCAGCCTCCTTAGTGTACATAAACGTGTATATTTCATATTTTCACTCTACAACACCTAAGGAAACATTGAAATTGAGATTTACATCTGAGAACCAGGTACGTGGAGGTAGCTGTGATTACTGAAGACCGGAGAAATATGTAGTATGAAACGTCAAAATTAGTCGCTGACTTGCACCTCCCACTAGAGATGGGCTTAACAGCTTTTCCTCAGTAACTGTTTTCGCAATAACAGGCGACTCGTAATAACTGTTATTAATAACAGTTGAAAAATAACAGGTCCATGATCAGCAACCTAACATGGCTGACTGTTAAGTGTTAAAGCAGTTTTGTCGACTGCTAAGAGTTAAACCACGCAAAACAAATAGCGTTGGTAGCACCGTAAAACTTGTGCAGCTACCTTACGGCGCTGGCGCTTGCTTGCACTACTTCGCCAAACATGTTTGGACAGAGAAGCAACTGATATGAACGAGACTGGATGAACTGCCAAGGATGAATAGTCATTTATATAATGTATATAGAATATTACTAAAATGATTTGGGTTGAGACAGTAAATATTCTTGTGTATTCTGAAGTGACAAGTGCTAAAAATAATAAGAAGGAGAAACTGTGTTTTTGCTTACCTACAGCTAAAGTGGTAATGACTGTTGAATATCAAATATTATAATGCTAGTTATTTAACTAGCATTATAATATTTAACACATTTCATTTTATCGGACTTAGAGGAATATTAGTGGATCACATATAAGCAGCAATGGGATAGAAGTAAATTAACAAATATATTGGCCGGAATTTCAAGGACAAACTTCTATTGTAGTGAATACAATAAAATATAAATATATTATGACACATCGTGTGTAATAATGACGAATTGTTTATTAATGAACCTAAAATTTGAACACTTGCTATCACGATTGATTAGCTGCAGTGAAAATGGTCGCCACAAAAGCTTGTAGTAGTTTGGATTTGGCTCTGTAGAATGCAGTTCTAAGAATTTCAAATAATAGCAGCCAATAACAGGATAAATGAAATAACTGTTATTTCACGTAACAGTTAGGAAATGTTAACTGTTAAGAAATAACAGTTTACCTGTTAAGAGCACATCCTACCTCCCACCGCTGAGATATTGTGTTGGTTCAGCGACGATTTGCCAATATTACAAGTTTGAGATCGGTCAGTAAAAGACGCAAAATATGCAATTACATAAAAATCCGACCTCTAGTGGTTACATTGACAGTGGGCGAAGGCGGGTCTGCGAACCCGGCCTGCCCCTCCCCTTCAAGTATGCTTGAATTCTCTCCCACTGACATCAATCGGATTACCTCCTCTAAGTACGATGAAACTACGGGCCACCTAATAATACAATATTGACATACAATTGAAGCTATTTAATCAAAATGAATACGAAAATAAAAGTATATCCTAAACGATTTTTTAAAAAATTAAACGAATAAATAATTTATACATATAAAAATAATTTCTATTAAAAAGTTTTGTCTTTATTTTTTTCAGCAATTTTTTACGAATGAAATATATTTTCGTAACTTTAACAAGCTGCATCACAAATAAAATAGTTCAAATTATTTTCACATACTTTTATTTATTTTATTTATTTATTTAACGTCAAAAACAGTGCGTGACGTGTTATGGGGAGAAGTGAATTCATGAACTATTTTCTTGACACCCTTCTAGGAGGCCCTTCCACTGCGAGGGGCCCTCGGCATGTGCTTGATCTGCTTATCATGGATGCATGGTCTCCTCCCTGAAATATCCCCCGCGTATGGTTCTGAGAGGAAATAATTATCGTTTACAGACAAGAGTGACTTGAAGTTTTCTGCAACTCCTTCAACCCATGAAATACGTTCACTGTACGACCGTGCTACCCATGTATTAGTTCACCCCTAACGACTCCTATACTCGACTGAGCTGAAATCACCAGCTGTGGCACTCCTCGCCCGCGAAGATAAGCCTGGCTTTGGTAGGAGTTTACATTTGCTGCACAGAAATAGATTTGAGGCGCTGTTTTGTCGTAGGTATGTGTTGTTGTTGTTGTTATTGTTGTTGTTATTATTTTATTGTTATTATTATTATTATTATTATGACAATATCCTGTAATAGTTTAAAAAATGTAATTTAATATATTGTTATGATTTTTTGTAGCACTGAAGGTGACCGCAATGCGACCCGAAAGAAGCTTTCTGCCAAAAGAAATACCTACGAAAAAACCCGCCTCGAATCCATTTGTAAGGGTGGCTTTGTCAGTGCCTGGAACTACTTGATCTGCCGCGGAGGTCACTTGCCCGCTCGCAGTGCTCCGCTGCCACAGCGCTAGATGGAAGGAAGCAGGACAAGTGATATGGAGAGCAAACACCTTATCTACGACCCGGCTTCAAGCGATCCACAAAGATCTACAAGACTGTCAACACAATCCGAACCGGTACCGGTTCCTTCCCAGATGAGTAGGGAACGGATTTCCATGTATTTACATGTTTTTACAGGAACTAGATACCTGCATTCAATAATTTTTTTTTTTTGAGTTTCCAAGACATTTTGAATGATTTGGAACTATTTTTATTTTACATTTTGTTATATTTTAATATATTTATACGCCGAAACGGAACATTTCAGATGCGCGTTTGCATTGTATGTTACGGAATAATCTTTCTTCAAAATCAAATGTAATGCTGCTGGGCTTCTATGACCACCTTATCTTCGCCATAATAGTACCCCCCCCCCGCTTATTGCGTACTCGGAGTCAAGAATGAGCGGATGTCTGTGAAAAGTAATTGCAATCACGATTATGTTCTTTCAAACAGCACATTCGTTACTGGATCGAAAACTAACAAATATTTTTACAGAGGTTTGTCTTGTAAGACGCGTTGTTGGATTGGGGTGGGGAACTCACTACCCGCGATCCATCACTGGCTACACGGTACTACTATTCATTGGAACTCTGGCTTTTCGTAAACATTGTAATATATAGTATGAATGTATTTTGTATTTCTAATAAAATTCTTGAGTGGTGAAATATAGAGTAGAATTACTTCTGTAGAGGTAGAACCTACTTTCAGCCACTCTAAATCCTTAAGAACTGATCGGCGACGTTCTATGGTCGAAAAATGATTGCAGAGAACAATTTTAAACAAAATAATGAATTTTTATTTTACATATTTTCTATTTTTCTAGCATGTTTTAGAAAATGCATGTACATATGTATATACATATTTTGCACTTTTATTGAAATAAATTCCGTTTCCTACTGACGAGTCTTCCCTACAGTAGTACGAGTGGAAGGAACTGGATTCGTTTCCTTTGGTGATGAGCTGATTGAAATTGCGCGCAGCTCCGCTGGTGTGCGGAGTTCCACCCACTCGCTTCTGAGCAAGGGGCGTTGCTGCAGAAGATACACGCCATGTCGCTCGAGACACCTGCGTGCTAGTAGTTACGCTCAAGTCTTACGTTTGGAAAAATACAATTAAGGTTTCCAGAAATGGGGAAATGGATTTTCTGACTTTTTATTCATAAAATAATTTAAGAGATGGAAATTTCAGAATTTACTCATATTTTATTCTAAAAAATACGGTGCTAACTGGTCTCCAATTACGTAAGTGGAGAAAATTTAAAGTAAAAATTTGCAGCGGGTTTTGAGAAAAAATAGAAAAATTAATTTTGGAGAATATCGGCTGAACGGTTTAGCCGCTGGCGTTGTTCAGAGACGGACAGACACGTTTTGCCGTCATTCGATTTTTCGGTATCAAGGACGCACGTTCTAGCTACACCATGTGTTAGAGGACACTTTTTCGTTACCAGAGCTTGGCAATAAGAGTACTTTTTCGTTACCAGAGCTTGGCAATAAGAGTTTTTCTATCGAAAATTCGCCGTTTCCGGTGCACGATTACAATACTTTCCCTTCTTACGTTAGTTACAGCGAGAAAGTAAAAATCTGTTATTGCTTGAAAATAAAAGTTATTTTGAAATGTTGTCCACTTAAAAAAAAGGTCGTAGTATATGATCATTTTTTTGAACTGATATTTCAACGATCAGAAGCATCCGAGTTAAAGTGTCGTCAAAAGTTGCAGCTCTGGAAATTGCTGCTGCAGTTAAGTTAAGATTCCAAGAAGTCATCTATTTTGGTTAAAGCGTTGCGTGGGAGTTTCAGAGGCCACGTGCATCTAAATGTCAACCGATTTAAATGTGTAAAGCACACGCGATTACATGCATTACAAGAGACAACGAAAATTTGTAGTATGAAAGGTGAAAATGTGTACATAAATATGCAATGTTGTAAACATGTAATAAATATGTAAAATCTGTTATGTAAAATCTGTGATAAAAAATGTAAATTATGTGAGACGGTTTATTAAGACGCGTGCAATGCTTATTTTTTTTTATTATAAAAAGGCGCTTGATTTGCAATATGGAGGCATGGACAAACAAAGGAAGGTGCATTGGTGAAATGTAATAAATCGCAATCATCCACATTATCGGAAACGAAGATTAAAATGGGATATGGATGGTGGAGATCGATAGGTCGCAGAACTACAGCAAAGGAAAGTGTAACAAACATTTATTATTCTATTTTTCCAAATTATAAAAGGAAAAATGTCATTTTATTTTAAGGTATGGAGAGAACACGGTTATGCATAAATTTATTAAGGATTAAATTAATTGTTGTTTCAATAAATTGACAAAGTGCACTTTCTTAATGATGAAAATTTCGATTGGTGATAGCAAAGAAAATTAATTGTAATATTATTGTTAGGATATCGTGAAAAGGGTTTTACATGTATTTTGCCTGTTGTTATTTGTTAAATTGGTAGAAGTTGCGAGACGATTCTCGCCAACATTTCAGAAAAAAAAGGAACGAATATTCAGAATGAAGTTATTGATTTTAATTAGAAAACGTATAGTTATTATTTCCGACGGTATTATCCCAGCAAAATAGAATAAATTTGAATTCATATCCCTTCCCAAAGCAGAATATTTTTTCGATTTCCTGTATAGGGTCGATTCGCGTACCCACGACTTCAAAGACATTTGTTAGAATGGTGCTTCGCAAACCATGGGTAAATAATTACGTACGGGTTTATTTATTTGTGTAATTTTAGGAAGGCATATTTAGAAGGGGTTGCGGGGATATCTATTTATTATAGATATATAGAAACCATGACATATGTAATGTTAAAATAAACTAATTATAAAACAGATTTACCTATTACAAAATTAATTTATCAAAAACGTCCTTAAAACAATTAAAAAATAATACAAACGTTTTAAAAGTCATTTGGAGAGCACAAGTTGATGAATATTTTGCACTACACAACTTTCCCGTCAATAATAAAAGCTTCATCTATTGCCATCCAGGACTTAAGCAGCTAGTCTAGACGCAGTAGAAAAGCATCTTACTAACTGGGGGTGTCTAAGACCAGCAAACAGTCACTGCAGCGTGCAGCATTCTCATCGCAGTCACACGTCGCCGATCGCCAAAGTTTCTCGGAAAATAAAGTTAAAGATCACGAAATTGGCGTCAGTGACACTTTTCTTCCCTAAAGCTTGAAAATGAACTGTCACTGACGCGCTTCCCGTCATTGAGACAACTGAAGGCGCACCGGCGTCTGTAAGAACATCCGATCGCGTCTTAACGAAGTGCATCTCGATTCTACAGCACTCAGGAAAATGGAGAAAAAAAATTCAGAATTTTAGAAAATACTTCTGTTCATAAAAAAATGTGTATAACATGGAAGAAAATAGATAAAATGAAAAATATTTTGTGAAAAAGCAAAGGATGCGGTTTAAAACATTGATGCAAAGGTTGACGCAAAGGAGCGGTTTAAAACAAGTATTTAAGAACTACTAGTATACTTCAGCGTCAGAATTATTGAGTATTGAAGAAGTTGTCACTATTACCTTGTCTGGGCGAAAAGAAAATCGTTTTCTCTCGTAATTCGTGCGTAAGAACGCTTGCGTTTGCGCTGGGGTCGCATTACCAACCCTACACAATTGAATCGACTGTTAGTAGGATAGACACGTGCGCATTAACAGCTTTTCACTCGAGCGAGGCGAGTCGCCGCGAAACTGTTTCGGCGACTTGCTTTTCAAACAATGCGATCCCATCGCGTCTTTATTTGGAAAGGCGTTGATTCTCGGCATGTCGACAATCTGCGATATTGTCATTCTGGTCGCTCTTCGCGGCTGGTCCGTGGCGCGCTCTCACGGCCATCCTTGGAAGCAGCGGTTCAAAACTTCGAAGCAGTTCAGCCTTCCAAAGAGAGTCATACGAAAAAATGTATTGCCTTACTCTCTGGAAGCCCGCCTGCAATTTTTAGAGAAATAATTACCAATAAGTCCAAGGCGGGTTGTTTGAAATGTATACCCTTTGCTGTTAATTAATGCCAAAGAATTGCTATAAATTATTGAATCCCAAGTTCGGCGCCAAATTTGAATTACTTTTGGCCGCCTGTGTGCCAACATATGTACTGTAGTACCAAATATGTAAAAATACGTAACGAAGTATATGGATATTATGTTAGGACAGCGACGATTTGTCAAAATTACAATTTTGAGAACGGTAAATAGAAAGACTAAAAATATGTAATTACGTAGAAATCCGGTCTCTATACACGGTCAGATAATTGTTCTGGACTGTCATTAAATGCACAGTTGAAATCCTTTAGCGGGTTTATATTGTTTTAGTGAAAATAATTTCACCTTTCAACATTCTTGCTAATCAGATTAATGATATTTCATAATACTTATTATAGGAAATATCTTGTTGGAGGATTTAACAAGTATATGCGCAACATTTAATAAGAATTTACACACAAATATCACCAAAATACCAACATGTATTCACGAGTATAAATAGAATTTATTCATTAATATAGATTATAACTCAGCCAAGAAATGCCAATTCATTATGTGCCTCAACTCTTCTGTCTGGTCAACTTCATGAGGCTTATACATCTTATCGTCAACGAGTATCTGCGAATTACGAAGTCATTTGCATAATGACCTAGACTGCAAAGCCTTGAAACCAGATAAGTTGCAATTGTTTAATCATCGTTCGTTTAATCACCTTCCGTTGATAAGAGCCAGAAATTGTGTTGTATATACATATTCTAGTTTCCATTGTATTTGCATGATTTTGGAGTCTTAATGCGTCAGTAAGTAGTAAGCGTTATCTGCATGCACTATGGTGTAGAAGTTTCCAGCACTGTCAGATGGTTTCAAACGCTTCAGTTTGAAACTTCGACAACAGACACATTAAAAGCTTGGAGAAGTAATTGTTAATAGCCAATCATAAATAAAAACACTAACAAGCATAATTATAAACATAGGAATAAACCAATCCAGTGGTGACTACGCTTGATTTATAAAACTGTAGGTCCGGAACGCACCCCAAATTACCTATTAATTTGAATAGAAATAATTCTATTTTTATTGTATAATTTAATAATTCCGGAAGGACCCGAACGCCGGTCCGTCGCGTTCCGCCCTGGTTATATCTGCAAGGAGCATTTCACAATACGTCGAAGAAAATCGCACCAATTATGAGACGAGCGAATCGAAGACAACCACACAACCGGTGGAATGTTGTTTTTATCGACTCCAATAAACGGCTGAAACATCTCTACATTGTTGCCAGGCAGACTTAACACAAGATATTTAAAAAAATAATGTGTGATTATTCTCGAACATCAGCCGCTTTGTTCGGTAGAAACATTGAATTCAGGGTAGCAATATAGTCATACATTCTTATGGGCAATAAATTCTGACTGCAAAACTACTTCAATGCCCAACACAAGTAGAAGTGATCATCTTCACAACTTTCGGGAGCCCAACAAAAATGAATGCATCACTCTGGAAGGGGACACGTCAGAAAATTCTGCATTACTTTTATTAAAAAAATAATTTTAAATTAAATTAATTCACGCCAATTTAATGTACGTGTACATTCAAATTAATACATATGTACAATTAAATTTAATGTACACAAGAAAGTAAACAGTCGTACATTAAATCTTCATTGATTTTAATTTCAGCATTACATTTAATTTACAGGTACACGAATCCCCGTTTAATGTACAACGTACATTAAAATTCATGTAGAGTCGTACATTAAATTCAATGTAATTTCTGACAGTGTAGTATAGGTCGGCAAGCAGTGACCTTCCCCTGAAAACCGAGTGCAATGCAACATGCGCTGTCCGGTGGCCCCGCGTACCTTTGTGCGCAGATCGTCCATGGCAGCGCCTGCACCTGCAGCGTCGCGCTGTGCGCAGCGGTTCTGCTCGGCCTCCGCCCGCGCAGCCTACAACACTATGCGACCAGCGCGCCGTCGCGTGGGTCGCTTCCCGCCGCTTGCCTCCCGCGCCGCCGCCGCCGCCGCGTGGCCCGGCCGGCCGCGCCCTGGGTGGGGGTTGTCATGGGCCGCGTGACGCGCTTCCGGCAGTGACGTAGCCGCCTCCGAAGACACTGGGGCGCGCGCGTGTCTCGCGGCAGGAAGCGCGCCGCTGCGCTGGCGGCGACTCACTCGCGGGAGGAATGCGCACGCGCCCATTGTGCGTCAGCTTCTAATTCTTAAATGTTGCCTCCGTAGATCTCTCTCTCGTAACGGTTACTGCTAGTGCCAATAACGACCGTACTTATGTTGTACATTTCAATATTCTGCACGACATACTATTCTGGAACAAAAATAAATAAATAATAAATAAAATTTTAAAAACAACTTCAATAGAAGATATTGCATTGGTTGGGCCCGTGGCAGCTCATGAAAGGTTCTCTTAATATTCAAAACTCAACAAAACATTTCTTTTTATGTTCATGTAGAGAGAAAGGTTTTGCTG
This sequence comes from Teleogryllus oceanicus, assembly GCA_964035755.1. Taxonomy (NCBI): domain Eukaryota; kingdom Metazoa; phylum Arthropoda; class Insecta; order Orthoptera; family Gryllidae; genus Teleogryllus; species Teleogryllus oceanicus. The sequence continues at coordinate 64,737,445 of CAXIVR010000006.1, read as the reverse complement.
TTAGGAAATAATAATGAGGCCAAGAAATAGGGCAATACCGTTTATTGAATCTCCAGAATTAAAGAGACTTTTCCAATCTACCCTCCTTTCCTCACTAACCTCTCTCTCATGCACTTTATCTTCCCCTTTCTCTCACTGTGCCTCTGTTCTTGTTTTTCCATTGTTTGCCATACTTCCCATTCTTCTGTTGATTCCCTGTTCAACTACTTCCTTTAAAAATGTACAAGTTGATGCAATATTCCAAAACGATTCCACGCACTGAACAACAAATTAACGTGTTTGAACATGGCTAAAAGTGAATTCGCATGATGCATGTGGAAACTTTCAAGTTATTTTACTGCCTGACTGTCGGATATTTTGAGAGCGTGAAGTGGCAACAGCAAGAGAAATGCTTTCCACCGGGCGATGAGTTTATTCTTTTTTTAGGAGAGCTCATCAGCGTGAGAAATGGGGCGCGTCGTGGATCTGCAGTGACACTTGTTATAATGTACGTTGCCACATCACCGATTTGGAATCTGGATAACATAGTGCATTACTCGTAGGCGTACACAGGATTTTCATCGGGGTGGAGTGGCAAAATATATTATTATTATTATTATTATTATTATTATTATTATCACCATCATCATCATCATTATTGGAATAGTTGTATTTCTTCATGTTGATTCTAGTTTAATGTTACAGATAGATGGCTCCTTTCAAGTAGTTTTGGATCATATTGGATCAATCTTACGTAGATGCTAGAAATTAAGACATTTGTGAAAGGCACATGTTATGTTGAAAAATTATGTACAATTGAACAGGAAGTAAATATACACGAAAATCAGTCGAAAGCACGGCTGGTAAATTATTACCTCGCACAGCTTCTAACAGTACATGGTTGCTTCAGAGCCTACCTTCACAGGTTCAAACTAGGTGATACCCCTCATTGTCCTGTGTGTGAAGTTGATGTCGAGGACGCCGAACATATGTTTTTGCAGTGCCCACAGTTTCGCACCTCAACGATGAGCCACTGCCAAAATACTTGGTATAGGCCAGTTGCCTCCAGAAAATGTAGTTGTATGTGTGCTTGTTTCTGACAGCAATTGGAGGGCGGGATGCAATTTTGCACAAGATGTATTGTTGAAATTGAGACGCCTAGAGAAAGGAAGGAGCGATATCTCATGATTCATCACCTGACTAATTTCATGTGACGAGGTCAATATTCCACTCTCCGCGAAGTAATGCCTACAGGCGGTTCCGCGGAGAGGATGGAGGAGAAGGGAGGTTCGGTTTTAGTGAGTAAAAATGTCACCCGCTGGGTAGAACGGGCTGCCCAGTGTCTTTTGAAGATTTCTACCTATCCTCCTTAAAAACAGACACCACACACACACACAGACACACACGTAGAGGCTGGTGAGGATGCTCCGAGTCTCTTCAGTTTCCGAATGTTGTTTCTTCGGAGTCCGTTGCTTCGTTCCTCCCCTCGCCGCAAGGGTTCTGTGAGTGGCCTCCCCTCCCATCTTGGGGTTGAGGCTGGTTCGAGTGCCCCACCACCTGCTCTCCATCCCCAAGATTTTCTGCTTCAACTCATTCTTAATTAATCCAAAACCTCTATGGATTTGGCTCACAAACCGACGAATATCGTGGTGCACATTCTGGCGCGCACGTAGTACGAAAGCTGGACTCTAGATAGCATCTTGCAGAATTTTACCTCTGAGACCATTCCGAGGATTTGCTTTCTGTATCTCCATCACGTTTGAATCGCCCACCTGCATGGGGGCGTCATTAGCTACCTCATTTGTTGTAGCATCAGCAATGGTGAAGACTGAGAATCTTCAAGGAAAACATTCCTTGTTTCATCGATTTTATGCTTCCGCAGCTCTCGCGCGAGTCACTAAAGCTGTTTTCTGTGTCTCTGATAGGCTGCGCTATCGCCTACTTGTTTCTGTCATTATGGGGTGCTGTCGACGTGCTGGGGTCCTTTAGTGCCGAGCACCGACTTCTGAAAGGGGGCGAAGGCCATTGTGGGCGGTGAAGGTTACTGGGGGCGATGTCTGGTGCAAAGGGGCCCCGGGGGTAGAGATGGGCTTTTCTTCAATAACTGTTATCGCAGTAACAGTCGACTCGTAATAACCGTTATTAATAGTAGTGGGACCGGTAGCGGTAGCTCAGTGCATCAACTGATGTCACTGCAGCGCCTCTGACCGGGAGGTCCTAGGTTCACACTCCCCACGGCGGCAGGATTTTCGACACTAGCTTTTCAGCTAGGTCGAATTCAGGCGCTGCATGGAGGAGAATTCTAGCGGCCGGCAGCTCTGATCGGTAGTTTTCCGTGGTTTCTCCGATCAACACCAGGCGAATGCCGGAGCAGTACCCTACCAAACGGGCCACGGACCGCGCGCGATCTGTCCTTCCTCTTCCTTGTCCTATCCTCTCCTCTTACACACACACTTACACTAACATGCACTACACTATCACATATTCCGGGAGACCGGTCGGGAGCTTAGAGCTTGTCCCGGCTGGGGCGGTGCCCCGCTGGTGGGAGAGTCCTGGTTAGGGGGAAACCCCCCACGCCGACGGTAGGTCGGCGCCGGATCTCGCCATCCAGGGGGAAGATCCCGCCATCTCCCGAGAAAAATGCACTACACTAACGGGACTAATGACCGAAGCAGTTGACGCGCGGAAACACGAAAAACTAAGGGTTAAATGAGTTGTGGCGACTGCCAAGAGTTAAACCACGCAAAACGATTGACGTTGGTAGCTTCGTAAAGCTTGTGCAGCTACCTTACGGCGTTTGTTTGCACTACTTTCCCAAACATGTTTGGACAGAGAAGTAGCTGATGTGAACGAGACTGGATGAACTGCCAAGGATGAATAGTAGTTTCTATAATGTGTAAAGAATATTACTGAAATATAACTGATTCGTGATTCGGATTCACATTCCAAATATTCTTTCGAATATTTCGTGCATCGTGAACTGACGAGTGCCAAAAATAATGAGGAGAAACTGTGTTTTTACTTACCTAGAGCTTAAGTGGTGATAACCAGTGTCGTGTGGTGACATTTTTTTCTGGAGAAGCAATTGCATTTCAGATAGAAGATTTTTATTTTCTTGTATACATACGTATATACGGAGTAATCTACTTATAGTATAGAGAAAGTTATGTTATGCTGCGAAAAAATCGATTTCGAGATTTCAACAGAAATATACGTTTTGGTGTCCCCTGATACCGAAAAAATGTTTTTTAAACGTCTGTCCGTCTCTCTCTCTCTCTCTCTCTCTCTCTCTCTCTCTCTGTCCGTCCGTCCGTCCGTCCGTCCGTCCGTGAACACTACTAGCGCCTAAACCCCACATACGATCTTTTTCACATTGTAGAAACGTCTGTTCATCTGGCTCTAGTTGAAGCTTTGAGATTTTGAATCACATTCTTTAAACTTTGGCGATACTTTACATGAAGCCCCAGGAACATTTTCAAAGTTTTCTCAAAAACGACTCCAAATTTTTCTTTGCAGGGCGTTGGCCAAACGTCACACATTAAAATTTCGAATTGAGTTACTCGACACTGAATCAGACAGAGAGACTGGCTGTCTTGCTGTTACAGTAAGTGTTGTTTTTCCTTTGAGTTATAGCTAGTACTGTTTCTTTTTGTGTTAAAATAGATCGCTTTTTAACTACGAATAAGGAATTAACTGGTGCGAGTTCACGTGAACATAGGGTCGACTTTAGTGTTAAGACGGAACGCAAAGTTGTAATAACGATGGTGGAAATTATCGTTAGTATCATGAAAGCTACTCATCTGTTTCACATCATCTGGTGGTGAACAGCGCAAACCTCAATGACTAATTGTGGTAAACAGTTATCCAATGAAACCTAGTAAGTTAGAAAAGACATCTACTCACAAATCATTTATTAGCGGCTGAAAAACCTGTTATTTTAAAAGGCTATTGTCAAATCAGTCTACCCAGGTCTCAACATATACAAAAGTCTCCACCGTGTCGGATAAATCGCAGGAAGCCGTTCTGGCTGAACTAATTGCTGAAAAAATGAAACCCGATACTTCCGCTGAGTTAACCATTTTACCAGCTTGCTGAGAAACTATTAAAATTATGATTGGTGAAAAATGTGAAAAAGAGGTTAGGAAAATTCCGTTATCTTTACAATTAGTACGGGTATTGAAGATGTGTCTAAGGATGTTGAATTCCAATTGAATGAGCGGCACATTTTTTGCTCAAGTGGATGAGTTTACAGATATAACTGTAAAAATCCAGATTCTTATATTTGTTAGAGTTATTTGCGAAAACGAAGTGATTGAACAATTCCTATTTTGCAAAGATCGTGCTGAAAATACAACTGGACAAGACACTTTTCAGTTAGCAAACAGTTATTTTACTACTGCTGGTTTATCTTGGAAGTATTGAGTGTTTATATTGAAACAAACCCACCACAAAATTCGTAATTTTACGAATTATTAATTAGATTCATGATTTTCGTTTAATGACATCTAATTATTTTCCGAATAATTGATTTGAGGCCAGGAAATAATTACGACTGTAACCCGGATGTTTCCTTCGTAATTTTAATATTTCTCATCAAATTATGTCGTGCTGCTCAGTTATTGGGTTCGAAGTTCATAATTGTTGTTACTTACTCTGCAACCAATTCTCAATCTGCCATCCAGACGGAGTGGCGAGGAATCTGAAAATCTTATCAAAATATCTACTACTGGATTGCACGTAACGAATAATGATAATCAGCTTTCTTTAAAGTAACAAATTGGAATTTATTATAATGTGAAATATGATTCTAATAAAAGTTAAACATGAATTGTTACATCGTTAATCCAAAATGAAATTACGTTCATGACCAGCTCTCTCTATCTTGGAATAATTATAAATCAACCTTGTTATATTCGCGGATCTCCGCGCGCTCTTCACTTCTCCATTCGATGGCGCCCCGTAGAATCTTCACCGTCGTCGCAGCAGAATCTTTCTTCATAAAGTCCTCCGCCTAATGTTGGCGATCAAGTTCAAATTCTCCCAGCGATACTATTATTACCCGTTACTTCCCTTGCTCGCATCACGGGTGGACGCCTATACACCTACTGACTATTACTTACTTCGTCTTTTCCCACAAGAACGTTTTATCCTAATATAAGAAACGATAGGCTTAATTATACTAAGTTATTGCATCGGATTTGGTTGTCCATCAACAGTCTTTCCTCGACTTGGAGCCGACTCGCTCATTACCGCCTTGCTAGAGAGAGTGTCACTGTTTTTCCTAACACCCAAAGCATCAGAACTCTGTATCATCCTCTTTTGTCTAAAAAAACAATACTATTCACATCCTCTTCACCTAGGGAAAATGACCTTTAACCCGGTTGTTTACTTGTCACATACACCCTCCGCGATCGTCTATTGACATCCCTATATTCTACTTCATATAAATGACATTTTATAAACAAAATAGTTCGTCATTTTGGTATATCACAATATAGACGGTTGCCCTGCAATGATATGCCATTTGACAGGATCTCTATCTTTAAAAGAAGAAAGAAAATCCAGATATTATTTTCACTTATTGCACAGAGAAGCTGTGGCTGCTATTCCCATGGTAGCCGAGTTCAATGATGTTTTACAATGTGTTGTAAAAATGGTAAATTTCGTTAAATATAGGCCTTTCAAAGCGAGATAATTTAACATTTTGTGTTCTATGTGTTCTAAGTATACGCTGTTATTGTTGCTCACAGAAGTAAGATATTTATTTCGCGGACGTGTTCTTCAAAGATTATACGAACTTAGAGAGGAGTTATTGATATTATTTACCTGTGAAGGGTCCGAGTATGCTAATTTTCTTAGTGATGACTCCTGCTGTACCAAAGTTGCAGACATATGTATGAAAATGTATTTTTTGAACGAAGGTATGCAAGGAAAATATGTGAATATCCTCGCATCTACAGACAAAATAAGTATTATATTTGTATATTTTACGGACAAATTGTCATAACATTGACGACTCGAATAATATGCTGTACTACATCACATGGCGAAGTGACTTTCCATAACACGAAAGCATTGCTACACTCGTCTTGGAACTCTCCGTCTAGTGATGGAAACATCCACTTTCTTGCCTTGAATTGTAAATTGCTATCATACACAAACATAACTCTCAATACTGCAAAATGAGGACCTACATATAATACTGAATATTAATGTATTGTAATCATAAACATTTTTTACAAAATTATTTCAACAAAACATTATATTATGCTGTTAAAAGATACCTCTCTCGTTAGTCGATATACAAAGGAAGAACTGTCAGTTAACAGTATTTAATAATGAAAAGAGTTATACACTTCGTTTCAGTTATGTGATAACGTCAATATCTGATAACTTAGGTATTTGAGGTTTAGCAGTGGTTCCTTTAAAGTGGTTTCCGAGGTTTAGGTTTCTTTGGGGTTAAAATAATTGAGTTAGTATTGCGGGAATATAAGGAGTTTTATACATATATATAAGGAGTTAGAGGAACTATGTTAAACATAGAGTTTCTGTTTTGACAAAGTTTTGTTTTTTATTTAAAACAATAATTTTTAAGCTCAATTGTCTTAATTTGACCAAATTGTTCCAGATTGGTTTGCAAAAAATGCATTTCTTCTTCATCATGTCTTATCACCATCACTTGAATGACTCGCAAATTGCATATGAAGATTTATACCCAGTGTATTAGAGAAGTCTCTGCAAAAAAGCAAACATTATATATTAGTAACACATATTGGAAATTAATATATAATGACAGTGTAATAAAGGAATCTTAATTCTTTTGAACATTTTTCTCTATATAAAAATGAATAATGTTCATTTCATGACACATAGTCTCTATTTCTTCGCTTTTCATTTCAAAAGAAACTAAGAAAAACACTTTGGCTTAAGCGTACGTAGGAAAGAATCTGCCTCAGTCAATGAAGATATCTGAACTTATGTTCATATGTACATATATGTTTCAATTTTCTTCAATACCATTTTCTACTTACATACCTACAAGTCAGTTGGTAAAATAGTGATTTTTGTAAGACATTTTAATTATTATTTTATTATTTCTTTAGTTTGAGTGCACAGAATCATGTCTACCTTACACCCCATTGATAGCCGGCGTTTAGAATACAATACATTGTCAAGCACTACGTACAAGAGGTAGCTAGCACGTTCTAGACATTTCACACACGAGCATTTTTGTTTAAAGGGAAGATATTTTTTTCACACAAACCAGTGCCTGGATTATGACAGAGTAGGCAACTAAAGCTGTTTAGCTGACCCAAAATAGTATGATCGAATATTACTTTCAAATACTATTAATAATTTACTTTATCCTTCACTTATTATTTTATCCTTTTAGAGACACACCAGGAACAACATCATTGTAGAAGTTTGTGGGTCATGAACGGGAGAGAATACTCAATAGGACATGTACAAGCCCTATGAAACCGTATATCTGAGCTCTCCAACATATGTTGAAATTTCTAAGCAGGAAAATGGACGGAAGAAGGAATGTTGAGTCAATTCTCAATTATATTCCTGAAGCAAATTTCTCACTGAATGGGATATGTGTGGGCGATCGCGACTATGAAAGCAAATAAAGAAATTTGACAACATCCAAGGGTGTTAAAGCACCATCGATTTCTGCACCCAGAGTGTGCACTCATACTAGAACATGACACAAATATCCTGAAAAAAAAAGGGATTTTTAGTTGTCCCGCAAATCACTGACATGTACTGACCTATACGTTATTTTACCTTTCACAAATTGTTATTCTTCAGAAAATATCAATTACCATGTCAAACTCTCAGCATTTGTGTATTTTCTTTGAACATTTCGAACTTTTCTTGCCGATCGTTTTCGTTTAGTCTGTTTGTTTTATCGTGAGTATTCTGAACAATGAACGAAAATTGAGAATCTGCGCGCAATATTATCAAAAGTTTTACAATTTGGTCTAGAGGTCTTCAAAAAATCAATCTTATGTTGTAAAATATAGAAAATAAAAAAACAAATTCATACTAAAGCAGTTAGAACTCTTATTTTTGCTTTAAGACACAATTTCTTGTGTTTATTTTGAAAGAATAATGAAATTCAAAGTTATAAACAACATGAAACATAGAATTGGCATTTCTTGTACTTTTTCTTACTTTTAAAAGTAGCGACAAAATAAACAAATTCCTGCTATTATGAGTTTCCCTTAGCATTTACCCACGCATTACCGCAATCTTGGAACGTCAGACAGCATTTTGCTTGGGATACGAGGTCGGACGGTTGATATCAGTTCTTTTCTCGGCAATAATAGTTTGAATTTTAATTTTTGCTATAGACATTAGTTATAGTTTATCACATATTTAATAAACTGATGTCACTGCAGCGCCTCTGACCGGGAGGTCCTAGGTTAGAGTCCTGATGGCGGCAGGATGTTCAACACTAGCTTTTCACCTAGGTCGAATTCAGTCGCTGTCTGGAGGAGAATTCTAGCGACCGGCTGCTCTGATTGGTAGTTTTCCGTGGTTTCTCCGATCAACACCAGGCGAATGCCGGAGCAGTACCCTAACAAACGGGCCACGGACCGCGCGCGATCTTTCCTTTCTCTTCCTTGTCCTATCCTCTCCTCTTACACACACCCTTACACTAACATGCACTACACTACCACATATTCCGGGAGACCGGTCGGGAGCTAGAGCTTGTCCTGGCTGGGCAGTGCCCCATTGGTGGGAGAGTACTGGTTAGGGGGAAACCCCACTAGCCGACGGTAGGTCGGTGCCGGATTTCACCATCCAGCGGGGGAAGATCACCGCCATCTCCCGAGAAAAAGCATGCACTACACTAACGGGACTAATGACCAAAGCAGTTGACGCGCCCGGAAACACGAAAAATCAAGCAATCAATCAATCAATCATCACATATTTATGAACTATTATTATTGACGTCGTCGTTATCGTTGTATAAAAGAACATTTAAATCCATTATGTTCAATATAAATAAGAAAAGATCAGGTTAGTATCGTTGACTGTCAGTTTAACTTATATTATCAGGAGAATGGTATAAATAAAGATGTTCAATCTCGCGATCAAATTCGCTTCCAGGGCGCAGCCAATCTACCCGCGCGGCCACGCGCCTTCAGAGCAGGCTCTCGCCACCTCCCACAGAACCCGCTCGCAGGGCATTGCAACACGTTGCCGCGTATTGAAAGCACAAAATACGAATGGGCAATAAAATAATTTACGCGGAGTGTCTTTCTCACGACTCCGTCACCTCTGTCTTTGATTCATTGATTGATTTTTCGTGTTTCCGGGCGTGTCAACTGCTTTAGTCAAGTAAGGGATGTTTTTCTCGAGAGATGGCGGTGATATTCCACCGCTGGATGGCGACATTCAGCGCCGACCTACCGTCGGCTAGTGGGTTTCCCGCAACCAGGACTCTCCCACCAGCGGGCACCGCCCCAGCCCGGGAGAGGTCCACCTTCGGGCCTCTCCCCGGGCGCGAAGACGCACCCCTCAAATAGGAAGCCGACCGCGGAACATCGCGTTTCACCGCCTCACCATAGGTGCAAAGTCGAAGTCACATGACTCTCCTCTCCACGGACCCCAAATAATAAATCCTGCAACTTTGCTGCCACGATGGGCCAGAACTTCTCACAGAACGAACAGACGAGCGGACGCAAAATGCTACTTATTTCGAACTTAGGGCCAGACTGACAGAAGAGACTAACTCGCACGGAACTGACAGTACTTCTCATTATTTTACTATTCACCAGGCAACGACAACTGTCACGTCTAGGACTTAAGTTCGCTGCTACTGTTCAGAACTTCTCACAGAACGAACAGACGAGCGGACGCAAAATGCTACTTATTTCGAACTTAGGCATCAGCCTACAATTGTGCTTCACTGAGACGTAAACGTCTATTGTTGACTCATCTGGCAACAACAAGGAACGAGTGTATGAATACTCGCCCCACTAGGCTGACAGCTCGCGAACAATCGCCTGTTCCTGCTTCAAGGCTTTTTCGCTTTTCTTTTTTTCGCTGCTTCAAGGCTTCCTATCAAGGCTTTTTCAAACAACCAGCGAGGACAACTGAATTCGGGCTGGTCGTGTGCACCAGCCAAACTTAAGGCAAACCCCGCAGCCAACTCCAGTCAACTGAGTCCGCGCCCACGCCAGTTCGCACCGCCAAATTGCCTGGAGCCAACCTCAGCTCTGACGGCATCCACACACTCAGCTGATTTGGGTTCATGCTTGCAGTATAACAAATTGTAATTAAAGTGAACTTGAAGAAAGAAGAGCATTAACGTTATAAACTTTCATTGGTTCTCCGGCTTACTAATCACTAAAACAAGCAATTTGTATATATGCAAGTATGAAACCAACTCATTATTATGGCATATGGAATTTCATTTACACTAAAGCAAATAATCCCCTGAAACCCGTTCTGATCCCGTATGTAGTCTCACTCGCAGCACGGCGCCTCCTACGTGTTGCATCTGTTATAAATAAATACTGAACTATTCTCCTGATACAAAAGAGACAAAGAAAAAAATATGAGCCAAATTGCGAATTGAAAGGTAGTTCCTATATCCGCAGTTTCGAGCTGTCTTTAGCCCTCTTGATTTATCGATTGATTTTTTCGTGTTTCCGGACGCGTCAACTGCTTGAATCATTAGTCCCGTTAGTGTAGTGCATGTTTTTCGCGGAAGCTGGCGGTGATCTTCCCCCGTTGGATGGCGAGATCCGGCGTCGACGTACCGTCGGCTAGTGGGGTTTCCCCCTAAGCAGGACTCTGCCACCAGCGGGGCACCGCCCCAGCCGGGACAAGCTCTAAGCTCCCGACCGGTCTCCCGAAATATGTGGTAGTGTAGAGCATGCTAGTGTGTGTGTGTGTGTGTGTGTAAGGGGAGAGGATAGGACAAGAAAGAGGAAGGAAAGATCGCATGCGGTCTGTGGCCCGTTTGTTAGGGTACTGCTCCGGCATTCGCCTGGTGTTGATCGGAGAAACCACGGAAAACTACCGATGAGAGCAGCCGGCCGCTAGAATTCTCCTCCAGACAGCGACTGAATTCGACCTAGCTGAAAAGCTAGTGTCGAAAATCGTGCCGCCGTGGGAGTGGAACCTAGGACCTCCCGGTCAGTTTCCTGAATTGCTGCAATTTATATGACTAAATCATGTTTCGGAGTACGCTCATCTGCCGTGTTAATACCAAATACATATCAGGTATGCTCCTATCAAATGACAAGTTCCATGATTAAAGGACGCCATAGAAATCTAGAGTCAGAACCCAAACTTCCATGCCACCCCCTCTCGCCTTTCCTTCGTATCCACCGATGCGATTAACAATGTTTTGAGGATATCACAAGAAGAAGCTCATTTGCGTTCTCATTAATTAACGCTTTAGAATGGACGCTTTTGTATCATTTTTCAGAAACTATTGGAACATTAATTTGATGTGAAATACTTCCTAGATTCTTTCCAAGTTCATGCTGTCTTATTTAAACAAATCCTCCGCAAAATATGTATTTAAAAACATAAACATCGTACAGTTTAGGATCAGATAGTTTAATAAACAACATAGGAGACCACTTTTCAGACATTAGTCTTAGTAGAAATGTTGCTCAAAATCTGTAGGTTTAATTTTCGTACGATTATTGCTCTGTTACTATTCCAACGTAAGTACTACTCGCGCAACTTTTCTTGAACGATGACCTTGCTTCCCCCTCCCTTGAGCAATAAACAGTTGAAGGCAAAAGCTCTCAACGAGCACTGATGACAACATTCCAAGCCCTAAAATTTCGTTGGCGCGAAACAGAAGTTGGTTGCTTTCATAATCGAGAACTTCTGTTCAGCTTTATTACCATTATATAAAGAAATGGCTGAGGTAGGTCCAGGTCCTTCCAAAGAGGCACCTAAAACTCCTGTCTAGTGTCTGGACTCCCTACAGTTGCCTAGCGAGAGCGATAACCTGGTCGCTCACGTAACAGGTTTGACTTTGATTTTCCAGAGGTTAGCATTATTGTAAATGCTCGTGTGGCCGACTTGATAACTAATACCCCAACTCCGCCCGCATTTCTTCAATCCATCGTTCAAGAAAAGTTGGGCGAGTAGTACTCGTATGAGACGAAATATTAAGATTAAATAAAAGTTAGCTATGACTCTTTTCAACTGCGAAAGGTACGATTCTTACCAGTTTTCGAGTCTTGCCCAGAAGACTCAGGGTGCTCGAAGGCGTCTTCAGTACAATCAGGGGGATCTCGTACCACCCCCTCGACAGCAATAGAAAGCGATGAGCTATCAGATGATAAATTAGATGGCTCAGTATGTATTTGAGCTTCCACTAGGTACACTTCAGCGTCGCTGTGTGCGAACAACAGGAAGGGCTCCATGTTGCGGTAGTCTTTCTGGGGGACTTCTTTCTTGCAACAATTAGTTTTACTTTCGGCGAAATACTCTTTGTATTTGTAGATTTTATCCCATTCTTTTTGAGAATTTTCCCATTTTGGGCATTTTGGACCACTGCAATTCTTCATGATTCCTGAAATAAATAGTTCTGTGTGAACTTCGCACAAAGAGCTAGAAATATATGAATGTAATTACATTTTCCCAATTCACCTCTGGGTTTACGAATAAATTATTACCTATTGATCACACATCCTTACGTCTAGTATGAAATATCTGAGAAGGTGCTTGATATAAATACGATCATGAAAAACGCGTACGAATTGGCTGTCATGTACTCCTAATTATTTTTAGACACGTTCCTATTAAGGTGCATTTAATTCAGAATTACAATAATCAAGGGTGCAGGGCAGCACGCCTCATTATCTTGTAGGAGAAGTTTAAGTTCCAGATTTAATTTTTCCCACCATGAAATTAGTATATAATCCTGATTTATTTTTAATTTTTGATTCGCAATAAGAAAACTAAAAACTTCAAATCGATATGATTACTTACCACATAAATTATATATTTTCTTCATGACATATTGCATTGTTTTACCGCCCACATTTAGCTATTTGCTGACGTCCGAATCTCTTTCATGTGATAGTAACTATTGTTTAACAAAACGCAATATAAATTAATTAAAAGATCTACGTCGGTACAAATAAACGATTGCCCAAAAGATTGTGTTGTTTTTGAATACAAAACTTGTATTACCGTGGCTCGGTGAATTTTATTTTAAAGTTTTCATTTTCAGCGCTTCTTACCTGCAAAAATCCTTCTCTGGCGAGTTGACCGCCTTCATTCGTCGCTCAGCTACTAAATACTGCCAATGCACTGTGAACTGCCTCAGGTTTCTTCGCTTCTCCCGAATATTCTCTTTTCTTTATCTTCTGTGTGTGACTAATATAATGACACGACGTGACGTGCTCGTAAAAACACGTAAAACAATTCAGCGCCTTTGTTTTGATGCACTTCAAGATGGCTTTCCAAACATTTTGAACTTTATTTAGGAACCATCAATGAGCGTTGGCATATCATGTTGCAAATATTTCATTGTGACATGCTATTGTATCTGGGCCTGAGTCATGCGAAAATATATACTTCATGGAATGTTTTCATTTTCCGAGGTCTAGTTGTGGAAACTGGATGACGCATGAGGTGCCTGCAACTGCAGGAACTTCTACATCACATCACAATGAACGTGACACTTCAATCAACTATTTTGATATACAATACAACATTCAAAGGATTCGAAACGTTGCGAATTGAGAATATAATTGTTTACAAATTTTGAAAATTGCGTGTACTTCAGACATAATTACGCGAAAATATTCATATTTTTAAAAATTCAAAATTTTTCTTTGGACAACTGATTCTGTTTAAGAAAAGATCTGTATCTTCAATATTGTAGTTGTAGGAAACAATTTGAACTTTCCTTTACACTAACCGAGAAGAAAGTTGAATAAAAAAATTATGTCCACTTTTGAAAAAAAATTCGAAATGTTTTAGAAGCTTCATATAAAGTAGCCCTGAAAATCAAAATATCCGTTTCAAACTCATAAGTCCTGGAGATCATTTCAACCCATTGAGGAATGATTAATACAAATAATGAAAATAAAGCAAAAAAAAATTAACCATCTTAGATTTATTCAAACAAATAAAATACAAAAAAAAAAAACTTAATGAGCAAGAAGATAATACAAACAACACAATGAATAATCATATTGGAATGAACTAAGTAAAATATTAAAAAAATAAAAAAATACATTTGAAAATGAAAAAGTTTACATTCGAACGTTAGGAACAAAAAAATGCTTGGGTACGAGCAAAAATTATTCAGCAAAAGGAAACAAAAATGTACCAGTCACGTTTGACCCAAAAATAGTGAGCTAAGGAAAAAATTCCGGAGTTTTGAAACTTGACATGTTGCTTTGTTAGTACCTACCGCTCATTATAGGTATTAAAAATTGTGAAGTCTGAGAAGTGAGCTGGGGATAGAGGGACTGTTTATAGGACATTTACAAAGAAAATAAATTTACACAATTTGCAATTAGATTAATAAAGTATTTATTAAACCAATCTGTAACAAACAATATCTCTCGTAAATTGGGATTAAAAAATCAAGAAACACGGCGTCAATGATACTTTCTATACCTAAAGATATTTTCAGTGCTCACGCGCGTTTTCAACACTTTAATTCAAAGTGTAAGAAAAAATGCAATTTTTTAAAATAAAAACTATTTTCGAAAATTTATTTATGCTTTTTGAAAAATAATTTTCAATAAAATTGGTATAATAATAAAAAGTTTTGCAAAATATGTAAAATATGTAATACTGTACAAAAGTGTTGGATATTGCGTTAGGATTGTCTTGATACGCCAACATGTGGATTTTGAGAACTGAACTTAGAAAGACAAAAATTATGTATTTACATAAAAATCCGGACTAATAATCACGTTTACCACGTAAGCTTCATTGTTCCCATTTTTACGGATGTTTTGGGCATAAAACCTGTAGAAGGAAAAATGTATTCCGAAATTTTTGCATTTCGACCAAAAGCAGTTCAGACTGAACATTCCTCAGAAGATGCTGAATTAAGCCATAATACGAGATTTCAAACGGACTATAACTAGCGAAGAAATATTGGTGAATGAATATGACGTGGAAACGAAGGATCAATCATGGAAATGGAATCTTTGTGAAGAACCAAGACCAAACAAGCACTGGCAAAACAGATCAGGGAACGTGTGTAAGACACGGAAACCACAACAAAAAGATATGAAAAAAATTTGTTCGCGCCCAGCAACCAGTACATTCGCCAAAAATCTGAACGGAATTGATGCCGCGCCGTCGAGACGCCTTCGTTGCTTCCACATGTCGGACCCACCTGCTGAACGCAACAGCCACATGCTCACCGAGCAGCTCATCCCAGCAGAAGCCAACAAGGAAACAAACCTACGATGGGTTATCAGGGGAGAGGACACACACACACACACACACACACACACACACACACACACACACACACTTGTGGCTGCGATACGTGGCTGCGATCCAGATGGCCGATCATGAAACAAAGGCTGTCTTGGTGACCGGCAGAAAATTGAAAGAGGGTAGTATTCTCAATGTAGGGGGTAGTAAAATAGCCTCCCAGCAGTCTCTAAGATCTTAGGACACCAGATTGACGCGAGACTGCACTTCGCGAGCACTTGCGTACGATCTACGAGGAAATGTCTCGCTTGGCCTCCACCTTAGAACGACTTACGCTTAACGTTGGGGTCCAAGGCAAAGTAGCCGGAGGGTACTCTAATGCTGTGAAATCTACGCTTCTCTACACAGCCCCCTTTGTGGCGGACGCCTTTGGGATCCAGTCGCGCGCCAGCGGGGCGACGTCAGGGTGTAGAAGCCTTGAGGATGGTCCCGGCTGCGGCAGTGCCCCGCTGGTGGAAGATACCTGGTAGGGGAAACCCCGCTTTTCGACGGTAGGTCGGCGCCGGATCTCGCCATCCAGTGGGGGAAGATCACCGCCACCTCCCGATGAAAAAACGTGCACTACACTTACGGGACTAATGAGCTCCGTAGTTGACGCGCTCGGTTGATCACAATCAATCAATCAATCAATCAATCAATCAATCAATCAATTAAACCGAGCTTGAGCTCTGTCCTCCTCCTGGGCCTCCTGCGTTCTCGCCACCAGTGGGCCTACTGTAGCTTTCATTATGTTGTGCCTTTGATGAATGTTTATCTACCATCTACTTAGAGTCATTTGTCTAATATATAACACTTTCATTGCTTATTTTTCCAAGTTTTTTGCTTGCCACTTTGCCTACTTCGTCTATTGAAAGTTTAAGTTTTGTGGCGTGAAACATGCAACAATTAAATTAAGTTATATATTCAATGTTCCAAAAGTAATAGTATTTTTTGTTAAAAAGAGCTAAAAGACTAATGAAATCTAATTAAAGATTGATTTTAAATATATTTCTGAGAAATAATTAATCGCAACATTTATTTATTACTCCAAACTCTCCTGGAAGAAGTGAGCCATCCCATGCCGTGGCTAGTGATCATCCACCACGAGGCCTGTGCCTCACTAGCAGGGTTTCGTTGGAACATCATGATGGCTTTTAAAGGCTAAAATGTTCGTCAAACAAAATTTAAAAAAATAGCGTAAAAACGTTCTTTCCGTTCACACAATTAAACTTGTCAAAACTAAAATGGAGTTACGTAAAAAATTGGTGCCAACCGGCCCTTCTGTACCATATAGTTCTTATGCTCTTCCAAAGAAACTTCACCTTGCAACTTGAAAACTAGTTTATAATATTTTCTCTCAAAATAATGCGAACCACATCCAGTAAAAAAGAAAACAATACATCACGTAGTTATAACTAGGGGGCGGATTTTAATTAAATGTAATTTTTTTCATTTCACTTTAGAACAATGCCGTTTAGTATAGAAATTAATTTTGTTATGACAAAAGGATATCACACATTTTCATGTAATGTTTTTGTATTTTTCATCGATTTCGACTAATAAGTCGTTTTTACTTTTCTCCTTTATTTTAATACATATTTCGCTGATTTAATCGATTTCAATGTCAGTTAAATCGTACTTTCTTCAAATAAATATTTTCGAATGTTCTCCATAGAAGTCCTGAGTATCCTATTGGATTTCTTTTCTCGCATATCGCAATGTCAACCGATGCGAGTACTATGTACTTCAAGGGTCGTGTGACGCCTATTGTCAGTTCCGCCGATTTTGTGATAGACTGATTTTCTTGTAAAGAACAGCTCAAACCTAAACTTCGAAAGCTGAGTTACGTGAACAAAAGGAAGAAGCCTCGATTACATCAGTAAAATATCAAATAGCTTGAGTTGTTCATCGGAAGTGACTTTGATTAATTTTTTACGTCATATTTCTTTGTTTTTAGGGCATTTTAAAAACATTTTAAGAGCATTTATTGTAATTTTTGGCAGTGTTTTAGGTCATAAAAATCCGCCCATAGTTATAACAATATTTTCAGCGAGTCATATGTGTTCATTTCATTGGATTGATTGTTACTTGATTCTCAGCGCGTCAACTGCTAAAGTCCCGTAAGAGTACTGCAGGTTTCCTCCCACTGAAGATGGCTGTGATCTCCCGCTGAGTGGCGAGATCTGCCGCCGACCAACCGTTCGTTAGCGGGTTTCCTCCTAACCAGGACTCTCCCACCAGCGGGGCACCGCCCCAGCCGGACAACCTCTAAGCCCCCACTGCTCTCGGAATATGTGGTAGTGTAGTGCATGTTAGTGTGTGTGTAAGGAGAGGATAGGACAAGGAAGAGGTAGGAAAGGTCGTGCGCGGTCCGTGGCCCGTTTGTTAGGGTACTGCTCCGGCATTCGCCTGATGTTGATCTGAGAAACCACGGAAAACTACCGATCAGAGCAGCCGGCCGCTAGAATTGTTCTCCAGGCAGGGACTGAATTCGACCTAGCTGACAAACTAGCGTAGAAAATCTTGCCACCGTCGGGACTGGAACCTAGGACCTCCTGGTTACAGTCACTGCAGTGACATCAGTTGATGCCCTGAGCCATCGCTTCCGGTTTTTCTTTGGAATCTGCACGGCCTTTTGTAATGTGAAGAAACAGTGTATATGAACTGGAAGAATTAACATACGAATCTTGACAAAAGGTTTTTGAACACCGCTCAGTAGCGTTGTGTTGGATCATTTATTGTGTAATAAGTGATGATTTACACTCAAGATGTGACACACACTTAGTCTATGTTTACCTCAATTTAATTTCTTTGTAATCTGTCATTTTCTGTCCTCCTATGTTTGGAGTCCTGCAACCACCAAAAAAGCATGCACCTATATGCTAATCCGTAAATTGTTAATTGCAGTACATTTTATATCTTTGTTATACAAGTAATGCTACTATTAATTTACACCAAATAGCATTAGACAATAGGAGTGTAGTAACAAAAAGTACAGTAGTGAACCTGGGCTTGAATGGATTAAGGGCCATTGGCAATATGTTGTCGCATCCACCATTGAAATGTCTCAACATACTTCACAATATTAATTGGATTTTTTTAATTAACTTTTTAATAATTTAGAAAATTTTCTTATTTATTTGTCGCCTTCAGTTTTCGCGTAGATACGATAATATTCCCACTGACAGGGGATAATGCTATGTATTGAATGAAAACGGGCCGGATTGTTTAATTAGAGACCTGATAGACCTGCTTTCAGTGTTTTATTCTGAATATCAATATACAAATTGCGTTACATTTTACAAAAGAAGTATATATTTGCGCGCGTGAGCGGTGAGGGCCAGGGCGGCGGCGGCGGCGTGCAGCTGCAGGGCGCACGAGCCAGACTGCAGCTGGCAGCGCCCCGGGCACGCCCCCGTCCCCGGCTCCATCGCAACGCCTCTCACGGCGTCAGCGGCCTTCGATTGTGTGGTATTCTCCACGGCGCTTCTCTGCAAGATTATTGTGTTTGTTGGTGAGAAATCGATGTCTTCGTATTTGATTTCTTGGTCTTCGATGAATTTGTTCCATATGCTGCTAGTGGTTGCTTTATTTGGATCCTTCTTGAGCAAGACTTTGTCTTCTTTTGCCTTCGATGCGTGTGTCTCTATCGGGATTTTCTTCTCAGTCACTTGCTCTATCTCTCTTGGTAGCACTTTAACCGTCTCCTTTGCTTCTGGGGTAGGCGACATTTCTTCGGCTTTCTTTTCAGTAACCACCCCCTTCGCTTCTGATTTATGTCCTTGATCACTCTCTGTAATTCTTAAAATTTCCTCCTGCAACAAGATGTCATTATTTTACGTTTAAACATTTGGAATTACTGTAAAACTTATTAAGATCACAAGTACTTCCACCCAAAATTGGCAGTTACTACCGATAAGAGTAAAACTCTTGCGCACAGTTAAGTCAGGTACGCGTAACTTTTTACACCATTTCTATTACTCTTCAACTTCAAAACACTGGAAGCATTTCCCCACTTCGATTCACGCCACAGAGACTCACGGGAAATGAAATAACAAAATTCACAGGTCTAAACAAGTGAGGTTGTTGCATTTGAATATGCTTTGAATGCACATATGTGCCTTTCTATCATACGACAAATCGACACGATATCCGTTTTAAAATGTTCATTAGATAAAAAAGAACAACTTGTTTTGCTTAACGATCATAACGACTTTTGATCAATATAATTTAAGGAACAACATAATAAATTTTCACACAATTTGACAGAAACTCATTTCCTCAAGATACGTGCGTTTAAAAAAAACTCACTTGTAATGTCGCTCATCTTCAAAACTTATTCTCATGAAATCAATTTATTCTCATAGAACGTTTTAGAAAATGGATACCCACAAAAACACAGAAACGTGTCACTTTGTTTTCCTGCGCATTAATATCGTGGAAATGTGAATATAAATGGCAGGACCAAAAAAACCCAGAAGAGTTATACTTTTAACTGTTACTTCTTACCAAGTCTTTCTCAGGAAAAGCGGAGCCTTCCCGCCGCACGCGAAGTTCCTCCAAAAGATTCTCGAAGAAATTGGCGCGGCGCCTCCGCTCCACTGTCTCTGAGCGGGCGCAGCTGCAGACAAAGGATTTGACCAAACATTTTTGTACGATCGTAGACAAAATGTTTATACGTCGGGCGTGGAGTTATTGTCATTTGCTGGATCTCGACCTGTCGGTCTCAGGTAAATCTCAATCTGCATCGTGCAAAAAAATAACTTCCGCACTTAATATAAAAAGAACTATTTGCTCAATTTTCGCAAATGCAATAATGTATGAAAATTAAAAAATAAAATGAAATTAATATAATTAAAAAATATTATCTAAGATAAAATGACTAAAAGTCACTTACAAGAGCGCCCTTTTGAACGTTGATTCTCAGCCGATGGGTGGCGGTGTAGGTGGAAGATTTGTTTGCTGTAAAAGTATGTTTTGGGCGTGTTAGTAAACGTGCTGCAGGTTCCCCATTCGCATAGAACGATTTCCCTTAGGATGAGCCAAAGTGACCGTTCGCGAAAACAAGTGAACATCACATGTAATCCCTCCGCCGCGACAGCTGTTCAGCCACGCCTCTTCGTAAAGTGTTAGGTTATGGCTCCTTTGAAAACATCCCTAGGCAGAAGTCTAAGAGTTTCGCCGAGGTACATGCACGTACGCGAGTTCGGGAAATATTTAAATTTAATTACGTATGTGGAAAATATCTTAACATACTCTCACAATCGCTAAAAGAAAACTGCCACGAATGTAAATAGAAAGCTCTCAATCACAGCTCGCCACACAACTGCACAATAGCCGGAAACACGTGCACCAGTACGCATCTCGGTTTTGAAATAAACATAATATTTATCACACAAAAAGTAAATGCAATGTAAAGTTAATAAAAACAAAAACTTTTACAAAGAGCACATAACACTGCACTTCCTAATTTCAATTATTTCTCGCGGCGCACTATATCACAAAAGGAAGCGTCGAAGCCATTTCCAAGTTAGCCAACTGCAAACGAACGAATGCAGGAAGGTGGCACAACGACCCCAGCACCTTCAGTTCTGTTGCCAGCACTGTGGCCCATCCTTAGGAAAATCGCTCTATACCAGAGTAAGCAAGTGGGTGCTCACGGGTGGCGGCGCGCGCGCCTGACGGGCGGGAGGCACGTGCGGTTGGCGCAGGACACGTTCACGTGCGCGCCCTCGCGCTGCCCTGCGGCCGGCCCTTCCTCCGCCGCCGCCTCCTCCTCCTCCGCCGGGGGCCCTGTGGCACAGCGCTGCTTACACGCGGCCCCACGCGCTCCAACGCCGAGCACCTGCTCGCCCTACCCACCGCGCGTCGCTCTTCAACACTCATCAAAGGGAGCCAACAGTCGCCGAACCGATTGGACGAGCAGTAGCTCGCTTAAGAAAATTTTCTTAAAATTAAGTTTTTGAGAAAATATTCTTTGTATTGCATGAACTTGAAGCAGAAATTACCCCCAAACTAGCTTTTTCCCCAAAGAATTGTAAATGTCATTTTATTTGCTTATCTTACTACGTAAGAAATTGCGAAAATGCTACATAAAAAAACGGATGCGCCCAGTCGTAGTTTCCGAGAACAAATAACTATTACTCCGTACGTATTAGAGAGCAACTCGGGGTGTTTCAGATGGACTCAAACTTAATACTAGTGAGTTTTCTAATCTCTTTAGTCTAAAGTAGCTTTTCGCTTTGCCGAACCGTCTTCCCAACTACCATCTATTAGCGTTTAAAAGACTGTTTCCCGTTATCACGATATTTGATCCATTAAGAACTGAACTAAAATATGACTAAGAACATAGCAGAAGAGCAAAACCACGTAAAAATGAATTTTTCATTGACCAAATTAGATCCAGTTTTGAATGTTTCAGAGAACGCGCAAATTTGAGTTCATTTTCACAGGAATGTTTGAATTTTCGAGAAAAGTCAGCAAAAAAATTTTGAAACGGTTGTATTTTTAAGACCAAAAATGTTTTAAAATGTCGTAAAATAAATATTAACGATTGAAGAGATGTAAAGAATTTGGAAATTTTTTAAAAAATTTACATTATTTTTTATACGCACAAAAAGTTTAAAAAAATTAAGACTTTTTTAAGAACATATTTTAAATATTTTTTAAAAATTACGCAAAACTAATAATATTTACTAAGAACTCAGATGACATTAATTAAAGAACAAGTAGTGAAAAAACTAACTTCAATAAAAATCTCAATCATTAATAATTTATTTGTAAGAGAAGATGCAAAAAATTCAAAATACATCAAAACTACAGTATATAATTTTTTTTCAAAATCGCAAGCCTTGGATTCGGGACATGTCTGTGAATATTAATGTTGGCAAAAATTCTACGAATAATTTAGGTGCTCGAGTTATTCACAGAGGTACGGACAGGGACGGACCTTTTGGAAGAAAGGAGGGTCTAAATACATTAGGCATTTTTGCCAGGATTCTTTCGCCAGTCTCTGAGCTCAGGGAGCATTCTCAGCCTTTCGAAAATAAAATAAAAAAAGCTGAAATGTTATTCTAAAGAAAAGCATTAGAGACGTAGTGGAAGCGAGCACCTGTGCTGTGGGCGGTGGGCGGGGCGGAGAGAAGCCCCCTCAGCAGGGCGCCCAGGGCAGGCAGCCCGCCCCCGCCGCCGCCGTCGCTGGCTCCTCCTGCGCATGCGCTCCGCTTCAGCAACACTCGCTCCACCAATCAACAGGTTAACAGAGAAACACGCACACCCCTCGTGGATGATGTCAACCCAAGTCAAGGAAGAAGGGTAAGCAAGTCGTCTAGAGCAAGTATGTGTGACAGTACTACTATCGCAGTAAAATACAATGGATTTGGTTCCGGAAAGAGGATTATAAATAAAGGAATAAGGTAGGGAGACAGTCTTTCTCCAAAATTCTGTAATATATAATTAAAAAGCGGAAGAACGTGGTACCTTCAGGAATTTACCTGGACAAAAATACATTTGTAAACACCCTTTTATATGCTGACGACCACGTAATCCTGCAGGAAAACGAAGATCATTTTCCAAAGACCTATTTAACAACTGGAGCAAATTTTTATGGAGTACAATCTGATAGTATCAGTTAATAAAACTAAAGTAATGGCTTTTGAAGGAAAACAATCTGTAAGGACAAAGATTGTGCTTAAAAATGTGGTTTTAGAACAAGTGACGCATTTTAGCTACCTAGGGTGTGAAATTACATGTGGAAGAGAGAGGTAGGTCACCAGCAAGATTCATGAATTTCAAACTGTCTGTGTAACAATATAAGAAGAACGTTAAAAAAAGCCCGAAAAGAAACCCAATTAAAATCTTATGGTATTATGGCCCTCCCAGTTTTACTGTATGGATGTGAAAATTAGGTTCAAACAAAAAGTAAAAAATAAGAGAAGGATTAGGGTGGAAAGAAACCTTACATGAAAAAAGTAGAAGTACAGACAGCAATGGGTGACTCATATTGGAAATATGCCGCAAGACAGACTTCCAGTGCAAGCCCTGAATTACAAGCCGAGAGGAAAGAGAAACATTGGAAGCCCAAGAATGAGATGGAAAGAGGCTGGAACAGGCAATATGCCTAATCCATAAAGGGAGATGATGACCAATAAAAAAAGCAGATTTCCATGGTTTAGTCATAGACATGAAATTTTATGTTTGGAGCAAAGTTGAACCACACCAAAATATATGTACACAATAATTGTTATAAAAACTTTTCCTTTTCACCATTAAAGTGTACAGTAAACTTAAAAAAGAAACGAATACAATACAATTTTCTGGGGTTAGAAATATACGCTTCGTTTCTCTTCTAAACGTTTCAAGATAAATTACTTCTAATTACCGGTACCTGACATCCAGAAAGGGACACAAGAGATGCAAAGCATTGATTTAACTTCACTGCGAAGAAACACTAAGGAGAGAGGGGGAAAACGAACTGCCCGAGGGTAAAAAGACCATAAGCAAAAATTTAAAAGTGTGTCGATCATCAGTCAATGATATAAAAAGTTAGCTCTTTGCAGCTGCTATAATTGCAAATGTCGCAATGAAACTGCATGACTTACACTAATAGAGAATAGTGCACGTCAGAAAAATTAGGAAACATTGTTGACACGTTATTGCAGGCCGTGGTCTAACGGAGACTTGTCCAAACGCTTCGCTTGCAACTGTGGCAGGCAACTTCAGTGGCGTTGCTGGCGGGGGCGAAGTGTTCTACCTGGCAGCAACGCCACTGAGGATGCCTGCCACAGTTGCAGGCGAAACGTTTGGATAAGTCTCCGTTAGACCACGGCATACAAACCCGGAGACGTCAAATAACGAAGAAACCGGCCGTGAAAGCCTACATTGCATGCTCACCGTGGATGAAGACTTGCAGCGAGCGGTTGTGGAGCGGGGAGCACCCGTCCACCACAGCCACGAGGCGAGTGCGGTTCTCCTCAGAGGGCGGCTCGGCGTCGCGCTCCAGCCGAAGGCCCAGACCCGCAAGCAGCGCCGACAGACTCTCCCCGCTCAACGGAGCCACGCTGCGCACCTGCGCACACCGCACTTCACAGCAAATGACGCTGCGGCCCAGTCCTCTCTCAGCAATGACAACGGAACCTGTACTCACAGAACTAATGACGCACTCGCAATCTCTCTTTGCTCTGTGGGGCTTAATGAATTAAAATAGGTCTCAATTAAATTGTTATTTATTATGTGTCCAGTAAGTTATTTATTACTTGCAGAAGGAATGAACGGTTGGAAGTCGATTAAAAACGTAACTGACGTCGCTCCGACGATTGAGACGTTCTCTGTTGCAGATAGAACGCTTGGCGCACATGGAAATCGGCGCTCCCTGCTTACTTGGAGTATTCTTTCGTCGTCTCTTTGCCCTTCATCAGCTCTTATTATCGACAGAAGCAAAGAATAAATGTCGCAAAGCACTCACGATGAAGAGGCTCCCGTTGTCGTGGCCTGCTTGCTCCACGCGCCGCAGCGCCTGCTTCGCCGCCGCCACCAGCGCCGACTGCCCCGGCGGCGGCTCCGGCTCCCCCAGCAGCTGCCCTGCGCCAACCCCACGCCTCTTTCCAGTGACTTTTTTCGTGTTTCCGGGCGCGATTTGGTCATTAGTCCCGAAAGTGTAGTGTGTGTTTTCCTCGGGAAATGGCGGTGATCTTTCCCCGCTGGATGGCGCGATCCGGTGCCGACCTTCCGTCGCCTAGCGGGGTTTCCCAACCAGGACTCTCCCACCAGCGGGTACCTCCCAGCCGGGACAAGCTCTGAGCTCCCGACCGGTCTCGCGGAATATGTGGTAGTGTAGTGCATGTTAGTGTGAGTGAGTGTGTGTAAGGGAGAGGATAGTACAAGGAAGGGGAAGGACAGATCGCGCGTGGTCCGTGGCCCGTTTGTTAGGGTACTGCTTCGGCATTCTCCTCAGCACCTAAATTCGACCTAGCTGAAAAGCTAGTCCTGCCGCCGTCAGGACTCGAACGTAGGACCTCCGGGTCAGAGCATGTTGCGGCAGAGCTGCAGTGACATCAGTTGATGCACTGAGCTACCGCTGCCGGTCCCTCTTTCGACTTGGGCGTCGGCACAGACACGGTGCGGACCAGACTAAGTGCTCTGCGTGGGGGCGTTTTGCCAGCGTTCGGGCCTGTTGAGGTCGGTGTCTAGAGTTCTGTTTCAAATATCATTAAACAAATGTATTTTTGCTTATGCCTAAACGCATACATTTATCAATATTTTGGAAAAAAAATAAATTAATTTTTTTTAAAAATGGTCTTGTCAACAGACCTCAACCAAAACAATATTTATGAAGAACCTCATATTTCGAGAATATTCGTACATATTTTGTTGAAAATTAATGAAATTGAAAATCGCGTCGTCGGGCCTGAGAATCTAAAGGCCTGGGTGTATCCAAGGACCTCAACAGAACTCAACGCATAAAATGGCAAAAAATCGTTAAAATTGCAATAGTTGAAGATACTTTTTTGGGGGGGGGTATTGTTAAAATAAGCTAGAAAGTACAATTGGTAAGCACTCACGGAGCTGCAGCATCCACGAGCCGAGGAGCGCGGCGGGCGAGGCGGCGGGCGAGCCCTGGCTGCCGTTGCTGGCGCCGCACCGCGCGCAGCCCCTGACGCACTGCGCATGCGCGCACGCCCAACTCCAAATCCGCGCCACGCCCCTACATTTCTACTATTTATTTTACGCAGTTAAAACTGTCTATGACGTGCTATGGGGAGAAGTGAATTCTGTGCACATTTTCAAAATTCTGTGATCCCTACACTATGTCATATACTACTTGAATTTTGAATACAGAAGAAAAAAAACACGCTCCGATGTAATAAAATCTATTTCCAAGATTGATTTACTTCAGCAATAAATGTTCGCCTCTTATCCATCATGTCCTTCGTCAAGTAATAATACTTCCTGCCGCGACAACATGGAAACGATAATTTGAATTACTATATTTCCCACTGAATTCTAGAAGACGTGCACAGATAATGAAGTTACATTTATGTCCAGAAGAAAAACAAGGGACCATCTCAGCATTTGCTCAATGGATCAGGGAAACTGGACGAAAAACCTGATCGAGATGCGGTTCATTGACCCAGAAACTGCGATACAATACTTATTACATATTGTTTAGAATTATACAGTCCAAATGGTAAATAAATACATTAAGTATCCCTGTTAAAATTAATGTTACTTTCCTTGTGATGCTCAGTATAGTCTCTAGCAGCAGAAACGGTTTCACTTTGGAATCCTACATTGCGCTTCACTCCCACATGATTTTGAAAAGGCGTTAAGTCATAAAACACCGCTTTAAGAAAATGTCAAAGACGCGCGAAGTTTATAAAAAGAACTAATGATGCTATAACAGCACGTACTTTCTGGTGCCAAGTGTTTTGTGAGGGTTATATCTGTCTGTAAATGGTCCGTTGCTCTTTTCTTCCGTAGCTTCATTATTACATCATAAACAATCTCAGAATCTTTCGATCCAACAACGCAATATATGTCAACGCGAGAAAATTGTTAAAAAATCTGGAAAAGCGTTGTTGAGAGAGGTGCCATAGTCGGAAGTACGGACGCAGACCGCGACGAAATGCCTGGTGGGCACCCCACTCCATAAATTGTTTTGTGCAGATTATCATCTGATTTTCTGTGAGATTTAACAGTCTGGGGTTCTGTTCACAATAGGCCTGTTAATAAACGTTTTGCCCAAATAGTGATTCCTAAGCATTTTGTTTACTTCCTCCGCGGCTCATGTTGTTACACCTGGCAGCTTTCACTTGACATTGATTATCATTCCGACGCATTCAGAATCAGTTAGCAACCGAACATGAGAGGGGCCACAGCATTTAACCCGCATCCCTTTCTTTCTTCCTAGCTTTCAGTTGCCTTTTCATGCTGTGGGTTTCCACACCCATTTTACCATATTCCCACATATACAGATAAAGTCTTATCGACTACGTATTTGAGATGTTGGAAGTCGTGAAAGAGAACCATTCGCTCATGAACCTCAAAGCGAACATGGTCGTCTGCTTAAGGTTGTGACACGTTTAATGTGAATGCCTTTGCGCTGTGATTCCCCTTGCTCTGGGCTTCGTCCTGGGCCTTCTCCTCCGCCCCGATTCGCCCTTCGGCCGCAGCAGAGGGCGCCTCGTCCTCGCTGGAGACTTGGCCCTTCGCCACCTCCGACTGCCCCAGCAGCCTCCTGCCACAAAACGCAAGTTAACAAGTACAATCAACTTTGACCTCTTTAACTGTATTTTTTTTGATTCATTGTTTAAAAAAGTTATAATTATAGGATTTAAATTTGGACAAAATATTTCTGTTTTATGTACGAAAATATTCTCCAAAAAGTAATGACCGCTTTTTTCTGTATCGAAATAAACACACTCATATATAGATGAATTACAGCAAATATGAGTTAAAAGAAAGCTGTACCTTCCCCGGTTCCCCAAAAGCCTCGTTGAGGAGATTTTCAAAATCCCAGGGGGTCTGGGGAGGCATGCTCAAGACGTGGGCGGGCCGCGAGTCGCGTGGGTGCAGGGCAGAGAGCACTGCGGTGGGCATGCCGCGCGCCTCCCGGCCCAAAGGAGGCGTCGCAGCCAGCGCCCAGCTGCCACCAAGGGTACACGCGGCGGCTGCACGCGGCCACGCGGCGGCGCACAGGGAAGGCGGACGCATTGCGCAGGCGCAGCTGCTGCTCCGCATCCAGCGGCGCCACCAGCAGCACCACGCTTCGCCCGCCAGGCCCCGCCTCCGCCACAGGCCCCTCCGAGGGCGCTGGGGAGCCACACAAGACCATTGACTGCCCAGCAGGACACGCCCGCCCGCCCGGCCCGCCTCTCGGCACACGCCCTCCGAGGGCGCTGGGGAGCCACACAAGACCATTGACTGCCAGCAGGACACGCCCGCCGCCCGGCCCGCCTCCGGCACACGCCTCCGAGGGCGCTGGGGAGCGACACAAGGTCATCGACTGCCAGCAGGACACGCTGCGCCCGCCAGGCCCGCCTCCGGCACAGGCCTCCGAGGGCGCTGGGGAGCGACACAAGGTCATCGACTGCCTAGCAAAGACACGCTCCGCCCGCCAGGCCCCGCCTCCGGCACAGGCCCCTCCGAGGGCGCTGGGGAGCGACACAAGGTCATCGACTGCCTAGCAAGGACACGCTGCGCCCGCCAGGCCCCGCCTCCGGCACAGGCCCTCCGAGGGCGCTGGGGAGCGACACAAGGTCATTGACTGCCTAGCAAGGACACGCTGCGCCCGCCAGGCCCCGCCTCCGGCACAGGCCTCCGAGGGCGCTGGGGAGCGACACAAGGTCATTGACTGCCTAGCAAGGACACGCTGCGCCCGCCAGGCCCTCCGAGGGCGCTGGGAGACGACACAAGGTCATTGACTGCCTAGCAAGGACACGCTGCGCCCGCCAGGCCCGCCTCCGGCACAGGCCCTCCGAGGGCGCTGGGGAGCGACACAAGGTCATCGCCTAGCAAGGACACGCTGCGCCGCCAGGCCCCGCCTCCGGCACAGGCCCTCCGAGGGCGCTGGGAGCGACACAAGGTCATTGACTGCCTAGCAAGGACACGCTGCGCCCGCCAGACCCCGCCTCTGGCACAGGCCTCTCT
Organism: Teleogryllus oceanicus; assembly: GCA_964035755.1. NCBI lineage: Eukaryota > Metazoa > Arthropoda > Insecta > Orthoptera > Gryllidae > Teleogryllus > Teleogryllus oceanicus. The sequence goes on along the minus strand of CAXIVR010000006.1, from coordinate 64,708,378 downwards.
GGGGAGCACCATCAAACTCATCTGACTGCGATAGCAGGAACACGCTACTCCTGCCCGTCACAGACACGAACACAGGCAACCTCAGGGATCTAGAGAAAGACGCGAAAGTCATAACTGCGTTAGCAAGAACACGCTGTGAGCGCCGGCACAGACACTAAACCGGCACGTCGAAGGATTCTGGAGAATGGCTCAAATGAAATCTCATTTCTCGAGCAAGAGCACGCTACGCCCTCCCAACACGGACGCGAGCACTGCCAGAACTTCATCTTCTGATTGTGAACCATGTGCTTGCATCAATGTGAGCTTTACTTCAATTTCATGTTTCGGGGACATGTCTGGTAATGCTTCAAGGCTCCACCAAGTAGCGGTGAACCTTTGGGCGAAATTTTTGTTTTTTTTAAAAGCCGGGGTTAAATCATTAATTTTCTTCAGGTAATAATCGTACACCAATGTGATGCCATCGGTATTTTTAATGATGGTTTTACGGAGTGGTGTAAAATGCTCATTCGAAAGGAAACTTAAGTAATCAGAAGTATTCAAGCAATTGGGGATATCGCGGCGCACGCACCACCAGTGTTGCCCATGTAGCGGAAACAGCTTGTAGCCGTTAACGCACATGAGCGTTTGGATCTGCCCTATCACCGGTAACTCGCTTTTCACCGTCAGGATGCAATCTAATTGTAGAGGATCACAGAGTTTGCGCGCCCAATTGCCGCCAATTCTGCTCGGTCAGCACACCGTGGACGCTTTAGAATTGAGTTCCAATATGATTTTTTTAATTTGTTGCGTCTACAACTTGACGCAACACGTCTCCATGCCCCTTAAGGGCGTTGAGCGCTTTGTGCTGGGAGTAATCCTACATTAATGTGCGCTGTTGGGAGTAATCCTTCATTACTAATATATCATATCAAGTCACGTCGCAGTCAGTTGTCAAGAGGACCGCCAGGTTGCCTCCCACCACGTGCTCCTGCGTCACTACCCAGCGGCCAGAATTGGGAAGGAATAAGGATAGGGGTGGGTTTTGGACACTTCACAGGGGTTGGATTAGCCCTTGTGAAGCAGCCACACTCCTTTTTTTGGAACAAATTTTACATGAGATTCGACGGGAATCGAACCGGACCTCGGTGGTGAAATGCTAGCGACTTCGCTATGTGCCACGAGCGAGCCTTTTAATTTCATTTTGAATTTATCTGGACTGAGAGTTGGAGTCCAATGGCGTCACTAGGGAAGGGAAAATGGGGCCGACTCGCTCTCCAGGACTTGCATGACTTCAACCGACTTTCCTGTGTCCTTTATTGCCACACTTTTCACATTTGTAATGTTTTGGAGGCAGTGCAGTGCAATATGCCAATTTATCCCCGCTGTGATTACAAGTCTTCGTTCACCAGCTCTCTGAATTGTTAAAGCATTGACCTGATCGCACATGTTGAATAGTAATTGACGCAGCGCTTATAGGCTAGAGCGCACGCAGGCTGCGGCCCACCATTTCTAACTAGTTATTTAAGGTCGCATCAACATCTTAGGTCAATAGCGACCACTATTGTTGTTAAGGGTATGGTAACTATGAGGATGAAACGATATGGTGATGATAAGGGTGAAAGGACGAACACAAATACAACCATGCCCGAGGCGGGACTCGAACCCGCGACCTGCGGTCCGAGATCACTACGACACTACTGCCTTAGCGATCTCGGCCACCGGGCCGACATTTCTAACTGCGGACCGACTTTAACGGCTTTATCAAATGAATTTATAGATTCGTTTATCAGCTGACGCTTCAGTTGTTGATTGTGCACACTTGCAAGGAATTTGTCGCGCAATGCAGTCGGTAAATTCGAATAGTAGTCACAAGTTGATGACATTTTTTTTAAATCGGTGACCGTCCGCCAAAGATTCTTCTTCGGCCTTAGAATTTTTGACGTTTTATAACTTCAAGTGTAGGAGGCTCGAAGAGCGCAGACAATGTTTGAAACATCTCATCTAATGTCTTAGAATTGGAATCTTCAGTACCAGCAAATTGGTTAGTAATGGGAATTGTACGTCGCCGAATATAGTAATGAAGAAATTCGCATGCAGTTCCTCAGGTATTTGAACAAAATTTAGAAAGATCTTGAATCATGTCTTGTATACAGAAATCGGCATACAGCAGAATAGAACGGAGTCACATTACCTATAATGCCAGCAAAGTGGAATATTTGTAATTTGGAAGATTTTGTCTTAGCAGTTTCCGTTTTAGGCATGGTCGTTCGACTGCCCAAAAGCGTCAAGTATTTCGAAAGAGCGTATTCGCTATTGAATTTTTTCACTGTCAAACTCAGCCAAGGATATTCATTCATAAAATGTTAAAATCAGTAAAATCTATAAACGCAATTATAAATAAACAAAACAGGAGCAACTGTCCCTCGCATGCTACACCACACAGTCACAAAAATAATGTGGTTCTGTAGAGAACGTCACAAGACATTCCGCCTGCACCACCACCCTCTCCCTGCACCTACCCCCACACACAGACACACCATGACCTCGTACACTTTTAGGGAACGCCACAAGCCGCATTTCATTCGGTCAGGAATACCTCCCGCCCGATACAATCGCCAGCACGTCTACGTGGTCTGGCGAGCACACCCCCAACCCCCCCCCTTCACACCCCCCTCTCCCCCCCCTCACTAGGCCAGCACCGCAACCATTCTCCCGCCCCACCAACACACACGCCAGGATCTTCGAGGTCTTTAGGGATTACCAGACGCCACATTTCACAAGGACAGGTCATCACCTCTACCCATTGACCCAAGCAGTCACCGGTGTTTACGAGGGCATTAGGGACTCACCGGCAGTCTCTCACTTCGCCAGCGCAGGTGCTACAATCAACCTCTCACTACGCCATAGATGCTAAAGCGGCATATACTTTCTCGTATTACTGCGAACGGTTACATAAAATTATAATATAGAAATATCCACCCTCACATCAGTTATCATTTGAAGAAGTTTAATAAAGATAACATTATTTGGATATGTTTATACGGATATTATATGAATGTAGTCGCTTTGTTCTATTGACCCCAGTCTACTAAATCTTCTTTGGCTTCGACTCTCCAGGATTCGATACCGTTCCCGTTGGATTCTCCTCCTTTAAAGAACTTACTTTTTGATTCGGTAATATGTATCTAGGGCACAACATGTACATGGAATACTGATTCATACAAATTTTCCATCATATGTATTCTACAATAAATGCGACTCAATGCTAACAAAAGAGCTGTAAAGCCGTCTTTAATTCTAGGAACGTGAAAACGCATAAACAAGCTTCATTCAAACATGAGCTACTGAACTTGAAATACCTATTTCACTTTCTACCAGTTTCTAAATGAATTTTGTCTCGCATATTTGTCGCCAAGAATCTTACAAGTATCTTTTATAGTTGTTTATTACGTTTTGAAGTTAAAACATAATTGGGATAAATTCACGTGCCAGAGGACTGAGAATTTTCTTCTGAAACTTTCAGAACTGCAATACACTTCATGTTTCAAACTTCAACATGTTGTATTCTAACGGACTTAGTAATAAATTATACGTAGTATTCAGCATCTTATCCATTCCCTCACTTCATTCTGTTAACAATAACTTCAGTGTATGTCAATCATTGTATACAATCTCGCCAATAGAGACATTATCTGTATGTTAAAAGTGAGCGACTGACAATATGCCAATACAGATATAAGTGGCTTGTTTCCTATTCCAAATAAAATAGTTGCCTTTTTTTAACTATTCTTCGTTGAATAACATAAATCGTCGAATACAAAGTTTTCACCTATCTGCATCGTGGTATTTATTTCAGCTCTGTACCTCTCGTCTAGGTTCTGTTGTTTGTAATTCCGGAACAATTGAGATTTATTCATAGCTCGGCTCTGACACGGGCTAAAATTGCTCGAAATTTTTTATTTTGCAACCAACCTCGAGACTCTCCCGAGATGTCCATAAATTGTACAGCTCTATTTTCTGCCAGTGAACGAATCAACAACAGTTCAACAAGGATAATATTTCACCCATTACTGAGACGTTCTCGGTGATGCAAATACGGGATATTATTAGGACGAGATTTATTATCGGAGGATTGAATTTTGCCGGGAATACAACCAGAATTCTTTTAGGTGCTCGTAAGCGCATTGTGGGTTTTCTGCGCCTGGTTTTCACGCACCTCAGCCGTGTTCGAATCTGCGGTCTGGATCTCCACTCCACAACAAAGGGCGTTCTCAGAAATCTAAGTTTCCCACGATGTAAAATTCCTGCTTTTTCCTTACTCAAATAGCACATCTCGGCTTTTTCAGTGAAATGTTTTTTTTCATTTCACTGAAGCTTTTAGTGACTCTAGGGTGCGAATACATATAAAAGTGTGTGTGGTGTATTGTTTGAGTACAACTCACCTGCAGTGACTGTCAGTGACAGGCTGAGCAGCAGCACGGTATAAAGTAACATCTTCGAGGAATGCTCTCGTAGAGACTGGGTCTGCGATACAAACACATAGGTGAACTTTATATCGCATTTTGATTGGAAGTACATTATTGCTAGGTCTACAAGGTAAAACGTGGTTCTGTACTGCCATTCACCTATATAGTAACCATGTTTTTTTTTAAAATACACAATAATTTTTCAAAAAGATAAATTAGATACTTTAAACACATTTTTTACTAAAAGCAAGGCAAAGACGAATTAACAATTTTTGTTATAAATATGCCTTTGGCACTGCAGAATGGCAGGGTAATAGAAAATGTTCTAAATAATTCAGTAAAGTCGTGTTAAATTAGTGCATTCAAACATTGATTCCCAAATTTTTTGAACTTCCGTCTTCTTTAAGAAAAAGTCCTGCGTAATGTAAAATCGTGGATAGATGAACAGCATGGGCCCTTCTTCTAGGAGAGTGACTAACTGCTCACAAAAAAATCTTAGAAGTCATTTTTAGTTAAAGTGTGAGTTAGATGACAAACATGATTTATTAATATGCTGAATAATGTTTGACATCTAATTTTTTAATAAAATTTTCAGTATAAATACAAAAAACGAATTTGTACCTTGATAGTTACCTTCTGATTATTCATCAGAATATATTTCGTAAAATTATATCTTGCTCTCGTGAAATCATAAATGACGGATACATCGTTTTATGCAAAACTACTTAACATTCCGAATGGATTATCCATCTCATTTGTCGACGCCGAATTAATATTACGCCTTCTTCGCGATTCTCTGCATGGAATTGAGGCGTCAACAATTTTCGTTGCTAAGAACTCGATACAAAAACCATTATCATTGAAAACAAAGACCCCTCGCAAACTCTTTAAAATGTCAATGGAATGTAAACATGCGTTCATTTCTCTAAGTAGTAAGCTAATTAATGTTGTTGTATTTGATTAATCAATTTGCCTTTGATAGGTGTGTATGAATAATTAGAAATTAACCTTTCAAGCTACGTAAGTGACAAAATGTATGTTTAGTATCTTAGTATTTTCAGTTTTCAGTCAGAGACTAAACTAGAAGAAAAAGCAATTAGAAATTCAGAAATAAAATGTGTATATGGTATATATATATAATATATATATATATATATATATATATATATATATATATATATATATATATATATACCAAATGTTTAAAAACTAAATTTTAATATGGAACCCTTAAGATTGTTCCTAATTTTGTCATCATTTCACCTCCAAAAACGCCATCTTCGAATTACTGGAAACAAAATTATATGTTTCGGCATAAGGGGACACCAAAACGTCTACGGTAGATCCGTTGAAATCTCGAAATAAATTTTTCCATAATACTAGTAGTTTGTGGTAGATAAGGTTTATTCCTCGACGGGAAATGGTTTTGTCACCCGTCCGCCCTTAGTGTCGTGTGAGTCAAGACAAGTCCAGAGCCACAGCCCGCGTTCACACGAAGTGACATCTGCATGAAGTCATCGCTTGAATGGTGAAATGAACACCAGGCAGGCAAGAACGAAGCTTATTCTTAATTTTAGTGTTACGTTAATGCCTTCGTGTGCTCACAAACTTTATCAGTGGATTTAGAAGCGCATTTCTGTGTTCTTCAGTTTTGAAGGTTCCATTGCTCAGTATCTGTGTTGTATTAAACAACTCTCTCCAAAAGTTTCAAAAAGCTGCCTGAACCATTAACAAAGTATTAGAAGTATTTATTTGGTACATGTTCATGTATGTAAGAATTAATATGAAAGAATTTTTATTCCATATTCCCATCCATCCCCCGATCTGGACATGAATCGACCCCCCCCCCCCCTCGACGGGCAATTTTCTTCGAAAGTTCATCTCCAACATCTCTTTAAAAAAGTTATCTAAAAAAATCGCAAAATCGAAATAGACTTTGTTCAACCTTACTTTTGGAATATAAAGAATGGAATATTTTTTGTTGACCTCAAAATAATAGCCGTTAATTTGAGGTATGGTGTCGTATTTTTCTGACGTTGCAAGCTTTCGTATATATAAGCTCATAAGAACGAGTGTTACTTTTTTTACTTTGTACAACTCTGAACTTATAATATAACGACCGGTATATTTTTTCTAGAGCCAACAATTAGCCTTAAGTTTTTGGTATGATGTTTTTTCTGATTTTGTTTTAGTTTTGGTGTGTACTAACAGAAAGCGGGAGATATTTTCCTGCCTTCCCTCTTTCTCCCTACTCTCTTTTCCTTCTTTCTTTTCCCACCCTTCTCTTTCTCCCTCTCTCTCTCCCTTTTCTTTTCTCTTTTTTCCCGCTCTCTTTTTCTTTCTCTCTCTTTTCTCTCTTTCTTTCTTTTCCCTCCTCTCTCTCTTTCCCTCTTCCTTTTCTGTTTCTTTTTCCCTCTCGCTCTTTCCCTCTTTCTTTGCGCCGCCCACACCTGCCCTTCTCCGCTTCTCCCTTCGTCGCGCGGCAACGCCCAGTCACAGTGAAACTCAGTTGGTTTGGGAATTGCATTGAACTGAAGCGCCATCCAGTGGAGTTAAAGCAAAATGAACATCATAAATTCCTTCTTCATGAAAAAGCTCGTAGATGTATCAACTTTTATGGAGATGCCAAACAATGTCGGAGTTCATTGATCTTGAACATACCAACACCCAATTTTTATAGTCCTTAAGAATGCATGTTACATATTTAGCTTTACCTACTCTCAACCATCAAGTGTGTAATATAATTGCCGAAATATTTCTTTCTAGAGACTAAATTATCCTTACATTTTGGGTAGGATTTTTTTTCTGACGCTTTTAGTTTTCGTGAATGTCAGCCCATAAAAACGCATGTACCTATTTTACTTTGTTCAATCCTGAATTTTGGAATATAATCGCCGGAATAGTTTGTGTAGAGCCCAAAATTAGGCTTAAATTCTGGCGAATGGTGTCGTCGGCTCGCCGGATTTGGCTCCAGCAGGGCTCCGCCTCAGTCGGGACATGGTCTAAGGTCCCGACTCTGTCTTCCGACATGTGTGGTAGTGCAGCGCAATGAGAGTTGCAGGGACCCCTGCAACCGACTCCCCTTGTCGGCCCGCTTAGGGCTCCTCTCCCTCGTCGCGGACAGGCCGAGAGCTCGCCTCGCCTCCACGCCCATACGACAGGCCTGTCTTCCATTCGGATTTGTTTCGACTCTGTACTACTCCTCCAATATTAGAGACACGTAGTTAATATTTTCCTCAATCCAATTTATCTCTCAATTTTAGATCTTCCAATGAGACAATGTATTTGAAAAAGTAGTTGCTGGGTAAAATAACATTAAGAGAAAGAATGATTTAGATACGCTGTTCATTCGCATTACTTTCAGTGGTTGCCCATGACAATGAATAAAACACTAATGTGCTAACTAGGGAGCGGATTTTGATGACCTAAAATATCGCCAAAAATGATCAATAAAATGCTTTAAAAATGGCCTAAAACCAAAGAAAAATGAGTACAAAATATTATCAAAAACAGTTCGGATGAACAACTCAAGCTGGGTGTAACCGAGGTTTCTTCCATTCCTTCGAGTGAATTCAGCTTGCAAACTTTTGGTTTGGATTTTTTTTTTAACAAAGAAATCTCTTTCTTTGGTTATCCCGAAATTGACCGAACCGGCAATGCCGCTGATATACGTCACAAAAATTAGATTCAACGACTGTCCAAACAATTTCTGAGCTAACAAATAGAATACGCTACTGAGTAATTCTGTGAAAAACATTTGTTGCATCTCGTTAATATTATTTGAAGCAAGTACTATTAAAAATGACTTTAATATCGATGAAATCAACACAAAATGTATTAAAAATGAAGGAAAAAGGTAAAAAAATGACTTATTAGTCGAAACCGACAAAACATGCAAATAAAAATGAGTAATTTACTTTTGTTATAACATAAAATGAATTTCTAAACTAAATGGCATTGTTCTAAAGTGAAAAGAAAAAAATGACATTTCATTAAAATTCGCTCCCTAGTAATAACCAATGGGGTCAATATTATTTACTTTCCCAAGGTTTTCCACAAGTAAATTAATTTTTTTATGTATCGTAGACTACATTTTCTGCAGTATTTTTCGAAATGAAGTTAATTTATAAGGCTTCTTGTTGTGAAATAAAAATATCATCATAGGAATGGAGCGCCCTATTGTTTTTTCTTGTTTTAATCGTAACACAATTCGTCAAAGCCTGCTACGAAATTATTGAATACAGTATTGTGTGCTTTAGATTACCATATCATTTCGTTCAGCCAATTTGAAGATGTGCTGTTGTGGTTGTTTCATATGTATATTAATTCATGCAGTATGCTCCGTTTTAACAACGGTACGTAATATTTAAAAAAATATTTGATTTTTTGTTTCCTTTTCACATTTTAGTATGGATAGGGGTGAATAATAATGAGCGAGCGAAGAACAGCAAATTGTTCGAAAAAGTTAGAATTGTAATTTGGAGTGTGTGATAGGTGGTCCATTTCGCGATCTTCGCCGCTATGGTGGCCCTCATAATAATTCCTTACCGAATCAGGCCCAGTCGTTCCCGTTCCTGAATGGTTTCACATGGGCGGTGTGTCATGTATAGTAGTGCGTATAGGAAAGTGGTCAGTGATGGGGAACGCCGTCAGTTGTTTAGAGTAGCCCCCTATTAGTCATTCGTCTGGCATCAACGGAAGGAACGCACGGTAACGAAAACGGTTACCAGAGCTGTCAGCAAGAGATTTTCTGTCGATAAATCGCCTTTTTTCTCGCAGCATTACAAAATTTTCTCTAGACTCCTTAAGCAATAGAGGAGACAGTAAAACGTTCTGTTTGAAAGTATCATTTAGACGAAGCAAGTTCTAGTTTACGAATAAATTTAAGTATTCAATAGTTTAATATATTTTACTACGATAAACGTATCAGACCCTGAAAAATCATCATTCAAAGACTACCACAGTTTTCCACTGAAACTAATGGAAATGGAAGCTTTTCCTCCTCTTACTGTTCGTACTCAACAACCACAAGTTTTTACTTATTCCCTACGCAGTAAAGAGAAAGGTATGTAATGCTGCGCCAAAAACCGCGATTTTTTTGGGCAGAAAACGCTTATTACAGGTCCCTAACAACGAAAAAGACCAGATGCCAAATTTAGGGGGAAAATCCTCTAACACGTGGTGTAGCCAGAATCCAGTTTTGTGGGTCCTTGATACAGAAAAATCAAATGACAGAAAAATGTCTGTCCGTCTGTGAACAACGCTAGCAGCTAAACCATTCAGCCGATTTTCTCCAAAACTGATATTCCCCAATCGATCTGGCTGATGTCACGACCCCTTGAATTCCAATCTGCTATTGCAATTTTGGGGGATACTTTACACGACGTCCCTGATACATTTTCCAAATTTTAAAAAAAAAGTCTCCGTCGGTTTTGATTAAATGTTGTGGGATAGTGTGAAGGACGTTTAAGAGAATGATGCAGGTCTCTCGTACGTTAAAACTCCTGATTTTTCGAAAATTGGAAAATATAAAAAAAATTCTGAGTCTTCCTACAAAAAAAATATTAAAGATAAAGAGTTTTTACTTTTTCGTATACGCAAGTTTGGACGGAGTAATATACATAGTATACAAAAAGTAATGTAATGCTGCGGAAAATCGATTTCGAGATTTCAACGAAAATACACGTTTTGGTGGGCCCTGATACCAAAAAGTGTGTTTTTTTTCAAACGTCCGTCCATGTGTCCGTACGTCTGTTCCTCTGTTCATCTGTAAACACTGCTCGGGTCTAAACCATGCGTAGGATATTTTCTAAATTGAAGAAACCCTTGCCCATATGGCTGTAGTTGAACCTTTGAAATTTTGAAAAACATTCTTTAAAATTTGGGGGTACTTTACATGAAGCCCTCTGACATTTCAAAAATGTTCTTAAAAACGACACACAATTTTTTCTTTAAATTTCTTGTAAGAATAGAGAAAAATGCAACTTATAAAGTTGGCTTATGCCTGATTTCCACGGTTGACTCTGAATTTTCGAAAATTTCAAGAGTTTGAATCATTTCCGGCATCATCCTACAACTACAAAATTAAAGATGGAGATTTTTCTTTCAAATAAAATTTGTTCTTCATAATTAGTTCTTTCAATAAGGTCATGTGTATTTTTTGAACATTTGAGTAGTTTTCGAGTAATGTTGCGTGTAATAGGTGCAATTTAAAAATATAACAAAACAAGATTTTTTCAAAACTTGTTCTACAATTTTTCTTTAAATTTTGGGTAAGAATAGTGCAAACTGTATCATGTAAGATGACTTAAACACCATATTGCTCTATTCTTTTGTTTTTGTCAAAAATTATAAAATATAATTTTTTGACTTGTTTCTGACATCGTTAGTGGCGATTTGTTCACATTATTATATTGACGAGTGCATGTGATTTAAATTATGTCATAAAGTTTCTCGAAAACTCAACAGTTGAGTTAAAATTCAACATTTTTCAACATGAACCCAAAATTCTGCATTTTCAGAAACGCTCAAACGCCATTTCCTCAAAAATAGCTCCAATTTTTTCTTCAAGCTTTTCCAACGGATGCTGCTAATTGCACTGTTTAATATGAAGTAAAGTTCATTTTGGTTTTATTCATTTGTTTTTTTTTAAATTACACAAATGTATTTCTTTGGAAATATCTCTTACGTCGTTAATATTCACATTTCCAGCAATTTGTATATATTATTGCATTTGTGAGTAGAAGTGCTTCAAATGAAGATTTTCGTAAACCCAATAGATTCCTGCGAAACAATCTTCTAATTTTGTATTTACAGTAACGGTTAAACGCCATTATCCTAAAAACTGCTCTAAATGTTTCAATAAAAATTGTCATTTAGGACGAGATTTTACTGTTCATTCATATTCTTAAAGTAATATTTTGGTTCTATTATTAGAAAAGCGAAAATTTTTGAAAATTACTTTAGGCGGTGATAAACGACAGCTGGCAAGAGAATGAGGCAAGACCGTAAAGCCAGTCGACACCAAGAAAAGTAGGAAAGTTTACTACGAGAAAGTCTGTGCCATTGTGTAACACCACTAGTCCACTTGTGTCTGTAGGATGCAGAACGGGAGGTGTAGAAGGGATGCATTACAGACAGGCTAATTCAGTTTTCTATCTAGTAAGTGATTTTGAAAAGTAAATACCAGAAAAACGCGAGCGAGATCAGCTGACTAACCTACATAAATTCAGTGTTTTCTAATTTTTAAAAATGTTACAGAATGTGTTCCTTGATTTCAGATTTTGGGATTGGCAATCATCTTGCAAGTCATTGTAACAGACAAACAGTACGCGGCCCTCGACCAGGCCCTCGCTGACAATTATCTTAACGACCGGAGCCTCGCGTTGCTGACGGGTGTCATCGGGTGCGTTTTAATGTTGGCAGGAGTGATGGGGGCCTGCGCGGGCCTCCTGAAAAACATCCACGCCTTGCGAGGGGTGAGTCTCTTGAGCAGCGAAGCATTAGCTCCTCCCACTTTCCTCACCGGGTCAAGAACCGATGGCCTTGGGTTTTGTTCTGGAGCTCCAACAAACTTGGAAATGACGTAATACTTTATATTCAAAATGTTACATATACGAAAAGCACTTTTTTTTACTTTTTTTCATCATGCAACTGAATCGACATATCCTAAAATGGAAAATTAGAAAGATATGTGAGCAACTGAGAAATTCCGCTCATACTTCCTTTGTCCAGGATTTTCACGAAAAAGTTCACATCCCTTGCTGAGGTAGTTGTGTTTCCGATAGCTCGTACACTGGTTATATCGTTCGCAACCTAATTTGAGATTGCAATATTGAAAAACTAGTAGTGCTACAACAGCACATACTTTCTCGCATCGTTTCTGAATTTGTAATTTTTTGGAAAATTCAAAGAGTTCAATGAAAATGAAACATGGGCTTTCTTCTATCCGTGGAAAAAAATTGGAGTAGTTTTTGAGAACATGATTATTTTAATAAATTGTATTAATTTCAAGCCCAAATTACGCGTAAACTACTTGTTTTTTCAAAAAACTGAAAAGGACATTAAAGTGCTGAGCTTTTGGAACGGACTTTGTCTAACACAAAAAATCTCTATTTTCAATTTTGTAGTTTTGAAACTTCTTAACTTTTTTAACTTTTTGTAAAAACGGAGTGCTCACTGAAAATGAGACTAGCACCAATTACTTTTACCGACCCTTGATACATAAGTAAAGGAAATTAAAAAAAAAATTTTCGAAAATTCTTACCTGATGTTATTTCAAGACATGTCTTTAAAAATAGATTTCATTAAAGAAAAATTATAGTTGTACAAAGACGCCCGAAAAAAATTGCACTTTTGAAATTTTCGAAAAATATGGAATTTCAACGAATATGAGACCTCCATAATTCTCTTAAGCGCTCCTTACGCTATTCTAGGACAAAATAAAGTAAACAATTTGGCGTCATTTTTGAGAAAATTTTGAAAATGTTTCTGAGGTTTCAAGTAGAGTACGCTCAAAAATCTAAATATCAATTTGAAACTCACAGTCTTGAATTCCTTCAGATATGTCGGGAATATGAATTTTGACCACAGACGGACGAACAGACAGACAGACAGACAAAGACGTTTTGCCGTCAGTCGATATTTCGTTATTAATAATCCACAAAATATGGATTTTGGCTCCACCACGTGTTAAAGAAAGTAATTTACTATATATAAGAACGATATTATCTAAATTTCCGTTATCAGGGCCCGGCAATAAGAGGTTTCTGCCGAACATTCGGCGTTTTCTGGCCTCATGATTTCGAAGTGCGGGAAAGTAAAATAGAGCTTTTATGTGTTTATCTTACAACTAGCTGAAGTACCCGACGTTGCTCGGGCATTTATTACAGTAAATTATTAGACCGGAAGAAAAGTTGCATCTTTTCATTCCCTGTGGCGGGGCCTACTCCTATCTCCTCCATTGCATCCCTTCTCCGCCCTGCTCCTTCCTGCCATGCTCTGCCCGGCACGCCCCGATGGCCGTCTTCTCTTGTCCCCCTTTTCGAAACTTCCGGTCTACCTCGCTCACTTTCTCACAAAGAATTACATTTTTTTTTATTATTTGGGGTTCCATGTCCTAAACATTCTTCGCTTTACAACCAAAAACAGCAAACAAATCTAGACTACAAAATCAAATACTTGTAGACTCACGTATATTATTTTGTGGTGTTTTATTTACTATCACAATACTGTCAATAAATTATCACATTGTAAAACTTAATCTTTTATTTTATTTTTTCTTCTGTAGCATTCATAAAGAAAGATTTCAAATTCAGCTCGTGACCTTGAACGGACTTACTGTTTTAAGCGGAGTTTAACATGCAAGAGTTCTCGAACGGAGACGCTAGAAGATAGAAACAGAATATAGATGTAGATGTCAAAATGTAATTGACGAACCATATATTAATAAAAGTAAATGAAAATATCTATGCTGAAACGTAATTGGCAGTATTTATAATTATTTTGAAGATGACAAATATTTATGTTTAAACTACCTGCACAAAATGATTTGTTTCCGTAAATCAATTCATCCTATAAATTGCCGCATTGTAAAACTATTTTTTATATTTCTTCTATGGTACTTATAAAGCAAGGGTTAAAATTTAGTTCTTGCCAACTCGTGGCATTGAAGGAACTTCAGTAAGTCCCTTCAATGTCACGAAGAACTCTCGCATGTTATAGTCCGCTTAAAACAGTTTTTAAGCGGACCATAACATGCGAGAGTTCTCGCACGGTCATGCTAGTAGTAATTATTATTCCATAGTAATCGATATAGATGTCATAAGGTAATTGATGATTGATAATCATAAAAGTAAATGAAAATACTTGAATCTATGCTGAAACGTAATTCCCAGATTTTGTAATTATTTTGAAGACTATATATATATAGCGAGCCACAGTACCGTCCGGTACAAGCCGTAAGGCCAGCACCCGACCTGAGACGTCTTGGGGGGGTGGCGAACACAATTCACCAGATGGTCGACTAGCTCAGTATAGACGTCCCAGTGTGGACACAATAAATAAAAAAATAGGGGGGGCAGGGTCGTGAAGATCGTTTATGGATTGGATGCAAAATTACAAACAACTCAGGTGAGAATCACTTTTCACTAAATTCAGAATATATTCTAAAAATATTTGCTGCTATGACAAATACATACAATGGCACACAAGAAAAAAAATCAAATACAGAATACTCTTGACTGAAAAAAAACACACACTAATAACACAATACACAATTTCCTACTTTCATCTACAACCCAATTGTTTAACAAACACACTTTCAGAAATTCGAAAGAATCGTTAAAATATTACTTTACAAAAATGTGAAAGAAACACACATTGGAAATCAAAATTAATACTTTTCTTAACATTACTTTTACAACAAAAAGGAAACTCTTTCTCTCTCTAAAATCCAGAGAATGACTATTATTATAATTATACTCTTACACAAACTCTTAATCACTTATTACAATATTGATCTTCAAATCCTTTTTGAAAGAAAAGATTGATTCTGTTCTCACGTATTAGAAGTAGAAACAAATGTACTTTTACTTTTCTTATCTTTTAAGCGTGGTAAATCTGTTACCCTCCCTTTCTTTCTACGTGACAGATACAGAATAAGCTTTCTGATTAAACTGAATCACTCCTATCCCTACAAAACAGTTTATTTGGAACGACCTTACTTTGTTCTCGGCCGCGTAGAGCAGTCCGCTGGGCTTCCTTCTACCCTTTTTCACCGAGCTGCTTCGGCCTTGAAGCGTCGTGTCCTCGGGTTGAGAACGCAGTTGCTCCCCAGAAATCGCCTTCTTCTTCTCGTTCAAGTTTTATATTCTTGAATACTCTCATATGAATTTTACTTTATTTTCGATTACGGTTAATGACCAACTGGATATTCAGAGTGAAAATGAATCCAGAGATCACCCCTTTTTATACGAGCACCAACTTCAAGAGAGTATTTAAATATAAGAAAAGCATGTGAGAAAAAAACTGGAAGAGAAATGAATGCAAGCTATTAATTACTGCCATCTATTCAAAATTTCTCTCCTAATTCTTCCATTATAAATTCATAACGTTTCTTATCTTTCTTCTAAGATTATGTTTAAATCAATTTATAATAGAATAATTACCTCTTCTGAGTCTTCTAGAAGAGTTTTCCTCGAAAAAGTTGCAAATCTGAAGTCCGCTGCAATGTCACTTCCTGGCGTACCGTTTTCCATACGTCCGCCCAGTTCAGCTGCTACCTTCAGAAAGAACTTTTTCTTTCATCCGACCTCCGGTCTCGCCCTTGGTCTATGGTGGCGGTCTCTCTTGTTCTAAATTCTAATTAGCATTCCAAATATTCATCCGCGTTGGCGCGCGTTCAAAATATTCTTTTGCACATTTGATCTATCAATGATTAAAGACCAACATTTAGTATAAAACTTATTTGTTTAGGTAAATAAATTCATAAAAGCGTTGCAACATTAGAACAATATTGATCTATCAACATTACTATATGTGTACATAATAAATTGACAATGTACTGAGTGACTTAACAAAATAATGTTAGTTTCATTTTTGATCTGAAGTGCTAGATATAATGGAGCTTGAACTGTGAATAATAGAAACGAAGGACTCCCAGATTTTTTATTTGCTTTGACAAATATTTTTAGATAAATTAATTTTTGTCTATTTTTTATAGAAAAATGGATGAATTCATTCATTGGGAATAATTGATATGCAAAACAACAGCACCCATTATTCATAAAATGTAAATGATTTGTAAAATGTAAAGTCATAAAATGTAAATGAGTTGCTTAATTACATACCACCGCACTAATCTCCTGCACATATTGAAGAAAAAAATCAACTGGGTGGACCCAAAACATACAAACATTTTCCATTTTACCAATTTGAACATGACTAGCTGCGTAAATAGTCAAATTGGGAGTATTCATGAAGAGTTGCTCTACTCTTTTGAGAAGTATTCACATTTGCTTCCCACCTTGCAGTATTCATTTCAATGATGCGAGTGAATACTGCAGCAAGTTGCTCTTGCCTGTAATTAGCCGATTCAAAATTCTTATAGACTTCTCTTTGCATTCGCAGACTGACAACTGTGACACTCGTTTCGGCATTGTTTCAAGCAATTCAGAGTTCACAAATTGCTGTAAAACAAGAGGCTATTTGGAAAGTATACAATATCTATTATAACACCCCCTTCCGTGGGTGCTCTCAGAGTGACCTCAACTTACCTTCTCCCGGCGCTGCAGATGGATAAAGCTTGCCCGGCTACACCCATAAAAGACCCTGAAAGATTAAACGGGAACATGCGTGGCGTGGGCATTGGCATGCATCTTGCAATGAGAAGAATGCTCTTTCGTGAATTTAATTTAATTACCGAAAAACTCCTTCTGGTGAGGCCAGATACAGGTAACGGACGGGGTCGATGTCGGGCGGCGCCTCGGGCCATCCACCCGAAGCGGCGGCGCGGGGTGGCGCTGGAGATAGCGGCGGTTCGGTCTGGTCCCGACCGGCGCGGGGTGCTGGCGTCTGAATGGACGCCGGGCGACGTCGGGGCGGCGGTGCGAGCGGCGGCCCGGTCTGGTCACGGCCGTTGCCTTAGGTCCTCGCCCGTCCGTGGTTGAGCGGCGGATCAGTTGAGCGCTCGCGATATGCGACGCGTGGCCCAAAACTTGGCCTAACTTAGCGGCATAAAGCGGCGCGGTGAAGGCGTCTCGGTCTTTACCGTCTATAGGAGCCTTCGACTTACTACGGCCCTAGTCGGTGAGGCATATGCGCTTATCCGAGGCAATTTTCACGATGTGCTCACTTACGCTGCTCAGGACAGAAGACGTCTGTCCGCTACCACTGCTCGAAACAGAAGACCCTAACTTCTCGTCTTCGGAGCTCTCTGGCTCCACGGGGTCACATGACCGCGTCCACGCGACGTTCGCACTCATTGGCCTGCGACATCACGCCACGGAGCGGCCAATCGTGGTGGTACCGACTTGGCAGTCTGGTGTTTTGATGTAGCGTCTTCACC
The DNA here is from genome assembly GCA_964035755.1 of Teleogryllus oceanicus. NCBI lineage: Eukaryota > Metazoa > Arthropoda > Insecta > Orthoptera > Gryllidae > Teleogryllus > Teleogryllus oceanicus. Next base: position 64,690,867 of record CAXIVR010000006.1, on the reverse strand, counting down.
GGAATTTGCTTCACGTCACGACTTCGCCGAATTCGCCAACGCTCTGCGCGGAGGGTGGAAATCCCATCGACGTCATGGGCGTGCCCCTCCACAGGACTCCGAAACAAAGGAGTGCTCCGGTTGCCCGCGTCGGCGACGCTAAGTAACGGGAAAATGTACCTATTCCTGCCGCTCTGCGGCGAGCCTCCGCTACGCGCTTCAACAGGGGTTTGAAAATATAATTTCACATATATTCTCGTTCGTCGCTGCCATACATGGGTGACTGTCCCATTACACTATATGTTGTACAGTGTACATTATTATATATTCTGTACTTTACATTATTTTATCTTTTACTGTCTGTACCTACTTCAACACTTTCAAACTCATGTTTTCTTGCCACATTGAATGTAACACGGGCTAAGGAAAATTCATGTATATTGGCAGTCTTAACCACTTTAGTTACGGATTTCTTTCAAATGTTCCACCAACGTTCAGATCTAACAATTCACCGACGTTCACACAGGGACATAACATAACCTTATTCGAACCCAAATGAATATCATAATAATTCTGAACATAGATGAAATCAGTAGTAGATCTCAGATGTCATCCTCTGGTGTGACGCAGCTAAACTATTGACATTGATGCACTGTTGAATCTGTGATGTAAAGATATACCAAAAATGTCCAGAAAAGTAATTATTTTGTAAATATATTACGGATTATGGTTGTACATCTTAGCCAATAGTACGCCAGACCTTTAAAGGAAACTGGGACAAAAGTTTCATCGGAATTGGTTCAGTAGATTCAGAGATTACTGCGCTGTAAGACAACGCACGTCTATCTTTGTATATTAGTATACATATAGATATAGATGTAGAAGATATAGATATAGAAGTATAGATGTAGAAGATAAGATATAGGTATAGATATAGAAAACTTTTGAACACGATTTATATGTATGCCCTACCATGGTTGAACATCCATCGTATGCCTGTCTGACGCACTTAATCTGGGAGAGATGGCGTCTTGCCCACGAACGTAACGGGTCGCATGGTAGAAGACGGACCACAGAGCCACTTTCGCTGAATAGAGGACTTCTAAGACCATTAATTAATGATATTAGTTAATTATTTGTGTGTCACTTCATTAATTGACTACATTTTTTAGAATAATTATTAAAAACAAAAATATAACAGCTGATACGTAAAATAATATTTTTTCTTTCAAAAAAAAGTTCATTGATATTAGTACATTTTCATGTTTCTTTGAGAATGTGTGAGTAAAGTTAAATAATATTTTTTTCACAGGATCATTAATAACAAACTCAGAATGTTATTTGCTTACAACACTATTTTGTTGCATTTTTCAAGACACCTAAGAGTTCTCAGAATCGACAGACAACCCATGATCAAGTGAAGAGTAATGGAATTGCAGATAAATGGTTAGGGGAAATCATCAGTCAAAAAATCACAAGCGTATACAATATTCTGGAACAAATCTGTACATCTAAATCACCACTGAATCGCGTGTCACAGGGATAGAGAATGTTAAACAAGCTTTCAGATGCGTTCATTTCATTACGAACATCTCGCGTCTCTCTGCTAATTGCATTAAATTCACGAGAATTCCGTTTTTAAAAATTCTTTTTCCTGCGGTGCATGAAAAACCGTTCCGTTTCGGCGTCGGAAAGGATCCGTTTCATGCTCTGTAAAATGACATTTAACTTCACGGGTTGGAGAAATTTTCGACTTAAGGCAAGTTTCCGCCTTATACAGGTTCCAGTCAGGCAGATTTTACTGTAATAACAAAAGAAATTAAAACTGACAAGCATAATATAATATCAAATGCAATTTTAAGGTGCACAATCGAACGAAACATTTACTAGAACGATTCTCAATAATTAATTGTCAATACCTATTTTATAAACTTCTGTGATTGGCGAGAACCTGTATCATAATGAAATTTGTATCGTAATGAGTTTCATTACACAACTGGTTGCAGCCATCAAATGACAGCATTATTCAGTGAAAGTAGAAAAACCTTTTAATTTTCTTTCTTGAGCGTTTTTTGTAAGTACAGAACACAATACATTGAATTCAACTGCAGAAGTGGAATATTTATTTAAAGTTTTGAATTTTCAAAAAATTAAGAAAAGAGATTATTTTCTCATCTCTCACGATGAGTTTTTCAAGAGAAGTTTAAAGTGTTATTTTATAATTTTATGTACACGTTGGAGTTATGAGGAGCAACTGTGTGCTATAGTAGAACGACTATTTTTTCTGTTGCTCAGAATATTTCATTTCTTCTCAGGGTAATGTGTGGTTTTCCCTAGCGCCAAATCACCAAGGCACTGACAGCTGCCATTCTGTGAGCGTACATCTTTGTCAGAATGTTACTATAAAAAATAATATTCTGAATGACCTAACAGTCCTCCATTCTGCACAAAATGGGAAAACATGAAACTTTTAATTAAAAAATGCAAAATAATTATAATACTATTGAACAACTGCTGACACTCACTAAAATGTTTGTTTTGTTGAACCTCACTACGTAATTTCACATTTCCACAACATTTAATGTTTGCTTCTCTTCAGTTCCAGGCTTTGTTGGTGTGTGTTCTCCTCCTCCTGCTAGTTCTCGGTGGAGTGAGTATTTGGTACAAGTTCAAAAGTGGCCCAGATGCTTTAACGAAGTTTCAACAAATGGTTGACGATTATCAGCATTCCGATCAGTATGCTTATAAAATAGCAGTTATACAGGAGGCGGTAATGAAACTTAATTTAAGATCTTAATTTCAATTAGTTTTTTTCATAGTTCACGATTGTACATTTTATGAGCCAAAAATTCCAATAACGTCGGTATGCAACGCTGTTTTGGTTACACTTTACTAATAATGCTTGTAAATTCCACATTTCACTTTTTTTAATACGAGAATTGTTAACACTTTGTTAGACTGTATTTGGTCTTTCATTTGAAAGACAGAAATTTGTTTCTTGGATAGCAGAATTATAAAGTCAGAAACATATTTTCTGTCTATAGAATACAAGACCAAATACAGTCTGACAATGTTCTTAAATCTACAGACAGAAAAGAAAATAATAATTTAGTTGTTAACATTTTTTTCGTTGCAAGAACTCGTTCCTTATATGGCATTTTAATTACATCACTCAAAACAGGGAAACCCAAATTGCAGCGAGTGAATGGGGATTAAACCGAAAGCTGATCCTGCCTTTTGCACACGTTGACAACTACAGATTTTTGACATTTGTTTTCCAAAATTGAGAATTTAACAAGGGAAGGGCAGCAAGTTTTAAAAAATCAAATATTTCATTGAAATGCTAGGAAGATGTATCGTGAGGTAGAAATAGCAATAAATCAAATAGAAAAGTAAATACGGATGTTCTGATACAAATACATCTTTTTTTTCATTTGTAAAATTTCGTTCATGACTTACCTTTCCCATGTCAACGTCTCAATTAAGTAGGGTTCTTTTACACTTTTATAATGATGTTTTACAAAAAAAAGGTGTGTCAGTTGCCAAACTCAATTGTGTTCGGGGCCGGAGATTGGTGTTCAGTCCGAGTGGGTAGTCGACCCGGACCTCCCTTCATCTCCCACCGAAAACGTAAATGAAGGGGAAAATATAAAACATAATTGTTTCAAATTGTCATGCTTATCATTAAATTGTTATCCATCTATTTTATACAACCTCAGCAGTTCAATTTTCAATCAAAACCGCGCTTTGCATGTTTTGAAATAAATTCATTTAACAAATTTTGCAAATCGATTTTGTCGGTCATGTCTCTATTAACACTTAAAATCGCATTACTACTGTGGTGATATTGCAGCACAATTGATTGCATATACGTTTTGAGTCGACGCATTTTTGAAATTTGACGTTTATGGAATATTTTTCAGTTCTCTCACCCCAAATTCCGAGTGGGTATTTTATGCCGTTTATGTTCATTGCATTCGTACACATTGTACGTCTATACAAACGTTATAGGAACATAAGAAAGTAAAAAATGCCTCCGAACGTTTTGAGCCGACTTTGTGTGGCATATATTTGGGGCCGAGAAAAACTATGAATTAATAATTTTCAAATGTCCACGCCCTCTTTTGTCCCCATTTTATAAATAAATGTATTCTTACTTTTCAATTTTCTATACATAGGTATTTTTTAACATAAATAATATGTAGAAATTACTTTCTAAATGTAAAATAATATAATAAAAAAAATTTTTAGATGCTCGAAAAATTTTTTTTGCAAACTAGTTGCATTTATTTTTCATATTTTTTTGAAGGAGGAAACACCGAAAATAAAGCAAAAATCGTGATAAAACAGGTTTTTATTTTTTCATTCTTTGTTAAATTGCAGTTTTATCGCAGAAAAATATATTTTAAGTAATTTTATGAAAAATATGTTCGTGAATTTTTCAGAATAATTTGAGGAATGGAATTAACTTGAAACGTTTTTTAAACCCGCTTATTTTGGGATACCCGCTATATTTTCGTTTCAAAAAGTATTGTTTGTTCTCCTTAACATTACATTTTCACAAAGAAATGCAAGTGAATATTTTTTATAATAAATCTTTTCAACTTAACGGCTGATAAAATCAACGCGATAGAATTTACTACATACAGTGGCTGGCTCCATGGTTTCCACACTCTCGGTGGATGTTTTCAGTACTACGATCCGCCATGTTTTCGGTAATTAAAGCATTGGTTTGACGCATCGAGCTAGGGGTCCGCAGGGATCACTATGGCGTAGGTCGTCGTGATCTCTGGTGGAGTATCGTAGACGACCACCCGGACCCTGAGAGTCGCGGCGCCGCTCACTTCGTTAGCCTGAAGCTGCAGGCAATCGGGAGTTTTAGCGCCAGGCGTAAGGAGACATCCTTAAACTCTATTGATCACGTGACTAACGACTTTTTACGGTCATAATGAACAACGTTCAGAAGAGTTTTAGCAATTGCGACATTGCGTTATGCATTACAACAAAAGAAACGTTTCAAGGGTTGACCAAAGAATTTGCATAATATACCAGAATCTAGGCTAGCGATGAGACTTTTAAACCACGATACGAGACAAGAGCATAATAAATGTACATTGTGTTCGGAGTTTTAGCTTTTGTTGCCCTCTGCGATGAGTATGCACTCTGGAATTTTGAATCCACTGTTCTTGAGAACGTAGGAAATATTTTCGACGAAGTTCTTACCTATTACTTCTCCAACATTTACTGTTAATTCTTATCAGCGTTGTGGAGTTAGTAAGGTATAATTGTAACTGCCTCACATACAAGAATCGGTTTGTCAGAGATGGAAAAATCCCCGTTTCCTGTTTTTAGGCGGCCATTTTGCCGCTCGTAAGGTGACCGTAGAGACACTTATAGGCTTGCACTATTTTTGGGTACCTTAGGGCTAAGACGTTATGACTTGAATGTCCGTCACGTGACTGTTAGTCCATAACGTCACTACCTTACGCGTGATGCCAAAACTCCTCAGTGAGCAGGCGATGCTAAGCTCCTGGTGGCCGGGCAACCGGCCACCCACCAGTTGGGCATATGGCGCGTCGACCTTGGAGCAGGATTCGGCGAACGATGCTTCTCGGAGTACACCGGATCCCACTTTAAAAGTCCGGCGGGAAATCACCCATCAGGTTGCGTCGGTACTGGCGTTACCCACGTCGTGAACTGGCGGTAAGCATTGGGGAGGCAGGGTGGGGCTCGAGACGCCCGGGCCTTAGTCCAGGTGGTCCCCAGTTGGGCTCTCGAATTCGTCGTGGCAGTGGCCCGATACTCTGGGCAAGGAGGAGGGAACTTGTTCCCGGCGCATGTGAGTGGCGCATTGTCGAGACTCCGGCACTAGCCTGGATAGCTAGGAGCTCTGAGCTAGCAGGGCGGCCCTTACCCACGCATTGTATGGGGAGGTTACCGAGAAGGTAAACTGGGTTCCGGCTGGATCCGGCCCAAGAGGCATAGGTGCCCACCCCGGGGACTTGTCCCCCTGATGAAGTGTATGAGTGTGGAGGTGGTAGACCACACGGGGTTACTTACTTACTTACATCGAGCTAGAATATATTACATGGAGTGGCAGACCCTACGGTTTCAGCGCTCTTGGCGGACGCTCGACGAACTAGGGGCCACCATGTTTTTTGCAGCCAAAACATGAGACGCGCCTGATGGCGGCGTGTAGGATTGTTATATTGAATCGACGTTTTGTTTGTATCAGATCCAATTTCTATATTGTTGTCTTTTCGTTTATCTGCATTGAAATTATATTAGTGGTTAGAATAATAATATCCACAATGCCTTCAGTATGTTCGGCATCTAATTGTAAAAACTAGAGGTGCTACAGAATGGCACAGACTTTCTCGTAGCAAATTATTCTAATTTTCTTGGTGTCGTCTGGCTGTAAGGTCTTGCCCAAAGTACATTTTGTGACATTTTCTTAAGTTTTTGCTTTCCTAATAGTACAACCAAATATTACTTCAAACCAAAAAAAAATTTTTCAATGAAAAGTGCCATTATGACAAGGTTTTACTATTCTTTAATATTCTTCAATTAATATTTTGTTAGGAAACCGAAAAATTGAGAAAATGTCAAAGAAATGTACGTTGGGCGGCGATTGATGACAGCTGGGAAGGGGATGCGGCAAGACCTGAAAGCAAGTCCACACCAAGGAAATTAGAAAACGAGAAAGTATGTGCCATTCTCTAGCACTACTAGTTTCTTTAAATTTTCGGTAGTGATAGTGCCAAATGTACCCTATATGATGACATAAACCTCATAAATCACAAAAATGTAATTTTTTGGACTTGTTTCTCATGTCGGTAGTATTTAGATGAGAGGCGATTTCTTCACATTATTGTATTTATGAGTACATGCGCTTTAAATAATGTCAAGTAAAGTTTCTGGAAATCACTACAGTTTTCTGTGAAAATGAGCTCAAAATTCCACATTTTGAGAAACGTTCAAATGCCATTTTCTCAAAAATGGCTCCACGTTTTTTCTTCAAACTCTTCCTAAGGATAATGCTATTTGCACAGTTTAATATGACGTAAAGTGCATTTTGGAGTATTTCTTTTTTCAAAAATTACACAAATGTTTTTTTAATGTCTCTCACGCCGTTAATACGTTCAGCAATTTGTAAACACTATTGCTTTTGAGGGTTTAAGTGCTTACATCACTTCAAGTGAAGTTTTTCGAAAACTCAAAAAATTTCGGTGAAAAAGTTTCAAATTTCGCATTTCACGCTTAAACGCTCCAAATTTTTCAATTAAAAATTGCAATTTAGGATCAGGTTTTACTCTTTATTCTTAAAATAATATTTCTGTTCTTCTATTAGGAAACCGCAAAGTTGTGAAAATGTCAAAAAAAAAAAGTAAAAATTAATTTTTAAAATTTTTAAGAAAAAAAAGAATAGATCAATATGGCGTTAAGGTCATGGTATAGGGTTCGTTTGGCTAACCCTACCAAATTTTAAAGAAAAAAATTGGAGCCGTTTTTGAGAAAATTTTGTTTTTTGTAATTTTTTAAAATTGCAAATATTGCATGAACATGACCTTATTGAAAGAACTATTTATGTACAACTAATTTCATTTGAAGGAAGAATCTGTCTTCAATTTTGTAGTTGTAGGAAGACGCCGAAAAAAACTCAAACTTTTGCAATTTTCGAAAATTGCGAGTTAACGGTGAAAATCGGACTTATATCACCTTTATAAATGTATTTTACTCTATTCTTACAAGAAATGTAAAGAAAAAATTTGGAGCAGTTTTTGAGAAAATTTTGAAAATTCCGGGGGGCTTCATGTAAAGTACCCCAAATGTTAAAGAATGTTTTTCAAAATTTCAAAGCTTTCACTTGAGCCAGATGAACAAGGGATTCTTCAATTTGAATAATTCGTACGTGTGGTTTAGGCGCTAGTAGTGTTCACAGATGGACGGACGAACAGACAGACGGAAAGACGGACGGACGGACATTTCGCTTCCAATTGTTTTTTCGGCATCAAGGACCAAGGACCCACAAAAGAGGGATTCTGGCAACAGCACGTCTTAGAGGATTTTTTTATCTTAATTTAGCAACTGGTTTTATGCATCTTTTCGCCATCAGAGCCTGGTAATGAATTTTTTTCCGCCGAACATCCGCCGTTTTTTCGCGCAGCATTACATAACTTTCTCTATACTACGTATATTACTCCGCATATACGTACGTAAATGTGGTAGGGCAGTACCATACCAAACGTGCCACGCACCGCACGCAATCTTTTTTTCCCATTCCTTGACCTATCCTCTCCCTTATACACACACACACTTACACTAACATGCACTACCACATATTCCGGGAGACCGGTCGGGAGCTTAGAGCTTGTTCCGGCTGGGGCGGTGCCCGCTGGTGGAGAGTCCTGGTTGGGGGCAAACCCCACTAGCCGACGGAGGTCAGTGCCGGATCTCGCCATCCAGCAGGGAAGATCACCGCCATCTCCCGAGAAAAACATGCACCACCCTTACTTACTTTAGCAAATCATCATCGATCAATCAACCTCACGGCCATCAGTCAGTGAACAACTGTACGAGTAAACCATTCAGCCGATTTTCTCCAAAGTTGATATTCCCTAATGGAACTGAATGGACTGGAGGCTTTGGGAGATTCTAACGAATATTTTGATTATCGAGAGCTTTTTAATGCACCAGGCATTTACCTAGTTCTGCCTCTGCCCGAGTTCGAACCATATGGCGCTTGTGTGGCGTAGTGGTGTGAGTGACCCACGTTAACTCTTAAGGATCTGAGTTCGGGTCTCGGAGCGGAAAGAAATATGCTTGTTGAAAACACTTTTGATGGTTTATGGAGTTTGTATAATATTGCATAGCATCTAGAAACAATACGAGAAAGTATGTTCTTTGGTAGCACCACTAGTTCTTTCAATTTTCAAGCGATCACTGGCTGTAAAAGTATAGTTTTCTCTCCCATAGGGTTTATTCAAATAATTGTTTGTAATTTTTTCTGTATGTGTCCTAATGCATGGCGTTTTATTATGAAAATCTTCACACGCTACGTGGCTATAAGTGTTTTGACGATTTTGAACAATTTCGGGTCATCCACTTTAGCTAATCAAACATTGTTGATTGCTCTCCTGTATCCGCCAACTATAATATTGAAGTTCTATAACTTTTTGGGAAGATTTGTCGACTAATTATAGGATTATTCGTTAAATTGCGAAAGTGTTACAGTTTTATTTTCCCTTATACATACGTGGATACGAAGTAATATACATAGTGTAGAGTAACTTATGTAATCGTCTGGAGAATCCAACGGAAATATAAGTTTTGAGGTCACTTGATACCAAAAAGTGTTGTTTTCCAAACGTCCATCCTTCCACCCGTCTGTGCGTCTGTGAATCTGTCCATCTGTTGGTCGTCTATGAACAGTAGAGCCTATATTATTCGTACATTTTTCCAAACTCAATAAACCCTTGTCGAACTAGCATGACTCAAAGTTGAGATTTTGAATAACATGCATTTATTTTTGAGAAACTTTGCGATTTCAAAAATATTTTTAAAATTTGGGGTACTTTTCATGAAGCACTTTAGACATTTTCAAAATCTCTCTAAAATGGCTCAATGTTTTAAAATTTCTTGTAAGAAGAAAGCAAAAAAACATTTATGAAGATGACATAGGTACGATTTTCACTATTCACACTGAATTTTCAAAAACTGCAAAAGTTTGAATTTTCTGTGTCTTCCTATAACGACAAAATCGAAGGTAGAAACTTTTCTTCAAATAAAATTTGTTGTCCATAGTTAGTTCTTTCATTACGATTATGTATATTTTTAAAAAACTTAAAGTAGTTTTCATGGACAATTGTGTGCAATATTTGTAATTTAAAAAGTAACAAAAACAGATTTTCCCAAAAGGGCTCCAAATTTTCTTTCTTATTACTCATTTGATGGGGTTAGTGCTAAATGTAGTCTATTTGATGACATAAAGACCATTTTGCTGGATCGTTTTGTTTTTTTCAAAATTTCCATAATAAGTTTTTTTTACATGTCTCTCACGTCGGTAATTAGAGGCGTTTCTTGATATTATATTTTGGAGCACATGTCCTTTAAATAATGTCAAGTAAATTTTCTCGAAAATTCAACAGTTTTCTGTTAAAATGAGCTCAAAATTCCGGATTTTCAGAAACGCTCATAGCCAGTTAATAAAATTCCCCATTTTCTTCAATTTTTTCATGTAAATAATGCGTATTGCGCTGCTTAAGATGATATAAAACATTTTTTCTGTATTCTTTTTTGTTTTTTTCAAAAAATACACCAGTGTATTTTTTTAAATATCTCTCATGCCGTTAATATGCACATATCAAGCGATTTTTGTACTTCATGGTATTTGTGGGTGGAAGTGCTTCAAATAACTTTCAGTGAAATTTTTCGAAAACTCAAAATATTTCTATGAAAAGAAGGTTCAAATTTCGCATTACAGTAACGCTTAAATGTTATTTTTAAAGGGCTCCAAAGTTTTCAACGAAAATTTCCGTAAAGGATGAGGTTTTAGTCTTCAATAATATTTTTAAAGTGATATTTCCGTTCTACAACTAGGAAACCGAAAAATTGAGAACACTTTTAAAAAATGTACTTGGGGCGGCAAAAAATGAAAGACAAGACAAGAAAAATAGCCAAGACCAAAGAAATTCGAAAACAAGAGAACGGAGAAACTCTGTACCATTCTATAGCACCAAATTTTTTTGTTACTCTTGCACTCGTCTTTCTATTTTCATTTTGTCGTCATTATTTTACTCAAAGGACTTATTGTCGCAGTACATTCCACTAAATAGCAAACCAATTGCGTTTCAGCTCGGATGTTGTGGATATCGTGGACCAAAAGACTACATGGGTGACGTTCCCTGCCCGTACTCATGTTGCAAAATACCAAATATCTACTGTGACTGCTACAATAGAGAAACTACCATTAGAAAGAACTGTAAGGGAATAATCAAGGAAACGGTACACAGGCATTTTACTCATGCAGTATTAACCGCTGTCTTCTCTTTTATTGCAGCAGTAAGTCATTTGCATAAGTTAGAAATGTGTTTTTATTGCTTAATATTTTTAATAAGTAGTGCCTCTCAAAAAGCTGTGTGCTCAAAGTAATCAAATATGAATCTTAAGTTAAAAATCTTCCGTGTGTATAAAGCACTAAGGAAAGTTGGTGGTTATTACAAATTTTTAACAAATCTGCACAAGATTTAAGATGTAAAAATATTTAAGATGAAGAACATATCGCTTCTAACGGGATAGATGGAAACTCAGGTGCCATGCCAATACCATTCTGTACATTATTGTACTGTTTCACATTCTTTACTGCCCTGTTTTTACTCACTATCGACTTTTCTCAATTTTAAACACTTTCAAATTCACAAAGTTTTCATTCCCAAAACTGTACATACAAAAACATTCATCTACAACGGACAAACATGTACATTGACTTTCAGCTTTGTTTCAGACTTTCTATAAAAGTTCACAAACGGATATGTATTACAACCACCAGATCTAACATCATTACCTTCTAGAAGCGGAAGTAACCCTCACTAAGTAAAGAAACGTAATTTAAGGGAGACATTATGTATTTCATTTTTTGTTTATTTTCAATATTTTGTATTTCTCAGGAAGGATGAATACCTGATTGAATATCTGTATCTTCTGCGGCTATTAACTTCTGCATAATGTTTAATTTATTCGTTGTTCTGCGGCTATTAACTTCTGCATAATGTTTAATTTATTCGTTGTAGATTTAGCAAGTTTGAAAATATCAGTATTCTCCTCCCCAAACTTGACATTTACAGCATCGGTAAATTCAATGACCTGTTATTGCTGCCTTTTTGATGATACCAGCCTGTAAGCATTTTACGTCTTAAAATCATTTCTCTCCACCTTGGCAACTATAAAGAGCGCATGTGTCTACAATCCTATCGTTTAGAATACCTACATGTTGATTTCGTCCCTGGAAGTTATCATTTTAAATGCGAAGATGTTCTGCATTCGGATGCAAGATTAGCAAGTTTTTTATTTAACAACTTTCCACCTCGGCTGCTCCTCTTCTAGCTTGTATCTCAGTCCATCTTTTCCATCTCTAACTCCCATCGTTTAATATGAATTCATCATCTCTTTCAATTTCGACAGTAATTTCTTCAAATTCACTTGTTTCCAGCATTAAAATAAAACTTCCTTCTTGCTTTTGTCGAATTAGTAGCTTTCGGCTGTCTCTCACGCAATGACGGCTGCTCCTGAAGGGCTGTAGGGCGGCGCCCTCTCCAGAAAAACCAACCTCGGAGAAAGTCACAGAAAATAACTTTAAACTTGCGATACATCGATTCGTTTCATTTCTGCATACTGCTAGTGCAAATTGAGGGCGAACTAAGTTGAATGTGCCCGCTTAAGTGATGTTTTTGGAATGGGTCGCATCGTGGAGTATCGGGAGTCCGTCCGTGGCTGGTGCACGCGAGACAATGGAAGCCGGAGGAAAAGTGGGGGCACAGGAAGTTGCTTTTATTAGGATTTCGATCGGCACAGACCCGATCAGCCTGTTATCTAAGCTGAGAATACCGACCCTTTCATCTGATTTCATAAATTACTGTTTTCTTTGCTGGAAATATGTTTTAAAACATCTATTTTCGCGTGCGCACAACTGTATCTTCCGTTTTCAACAAGTTGTCTTAGACAAAGATTAAATTCCCCGTGCGTTCAAAACGGTTGTAAAGTACATGCTATAGTTTTCTTCGTTGAAGAAATATTTTGAAGAGGTGAAATATATGTATAGTTCGGATATTTTACAGGCCGCTCCTCCTAATTCGCAACCCACTGGCTGCCATTGCTCTCATGAAAAAAACAAAACCAACGAAAGAAGTGGATAACCAACCTAATTTACAATTCCGCATTCAATCACCAAGTTGTAGCAACTTATGTCTCATTAAAGACATTTAGTCCTCAACTACTAATTATGACAATATCTCATATTTAATGAATGTGTGGCTTGTGACTATCTGACACATCGCCTCAATTGTTGTGAACGTCACCCTTTTGTCAACAGACTAGATTATATTATCTATGTAGTCTACATGTATCAAAGACATGTAGACTACATGCACTAGATTACGCGGAGAAAACACCTCGACAGAGGTAGTCTGCGGCACAACTCTTTTTTTTTAACCGCGAGCGGTAGCTCAGTGCATAAACTGATGTTACTGCAGCGCATCTGGCAGGGAGGTCCTAGGTTCGAGTCCTGACGGGCGGCAGGATTTTCGGCACTAGCTTTTCAGCTAGGTCGAATTCAGTCGCTGTCTGGAGGAGAATTCTAGCGGCCGGCTGCTATGCTCGGTAGTTTTCCGTGGTTTCTCCGATCAAAACCAGGCGAATGCCGGAGTAGTACCCTAACAAACGGACCGCGCGTGATCTTTTCTTCCTCTTCCTTGTCCTATCCTCTCCCCTTACACACACACACACACACACACACACACACACACACACCTAATATGCACTACGCTACCATACATTCCGGGTGACCGGTCGGGAGCTTAGAGCTTGTCCCGGCTGGGGTGGTGCCCCGCTTGTGGGAGAGTCCTGGTTAGGGGGAAACCCCGCTACCCGACGGTAAGTTGGCGCCGGATCTCGCCATCCAGCGGGGGAAGATTACCGCCATCACGAGAAAAAACATGCACTACACTTACGGGACTAATGACCTAAGCTGATGACGATCCCCGAATCACTAACCAACCAACTGTTTTTGAGCTCATGTGACTATTTTTGTCAAATTTTCTATTTCAGGTTGCTGGCCTTATACTTTCTGTGTTTGTAAGGAAGTGCTTGTTCAATTTGTTCCAAGAGGCGGAATGTTTAACATGCGGTTTACAAGAAACGGAGTCAATCTCAGTAAGATGTTCCCAAAAAGTAGCCTGTGAAATATCTTGTCCTCCAGACGATCATTGTCCCGAGTAATGTTACTACTTTCAGTGGTCAGGCAATGTGTATTCTTCAGAGGCATGTAAATTCATTGTATGTCAAAATTTTTTGATGTGAAATTCGTGAGTTCTAAAATAACATGATATGATATTACAAATCGATACAAAAATTCATAATGTTATATTGGATTGCTTATTTTAATTTTTATATAATAATATATTTTTATTTTTGTCTTGAGTAATATTTTTTTATCTTTTCTAGTTTACTTTTGTTTGTATTTCTGTTTTCTCACTGTCATTACAGTTCATCTGTGAAAAAACTAGCACCTCGGTCACTAAACATATTAAAATGAGAGAGATCACAATTAAATTGTTTATTACACTACCATATATTGAAAAATCGTTATTTAAATAATTGGAATTTTTGTTTTTCGCAATACTGTGCTGTTAATATATCTGCATAAGGCAACTGAATAGAGGAATAGAAAGGTAATCTTAATTGTCGCTGCCCGTTATAGAATTTATCGGTCACATGCGTTTTTTAACCCCTGATAACATGCAACCCTTCAGGTTTGTGAAGTGGTCTTTTATGTTAATAAATTTAACATCCTTATGAACGGGCTTTTACATCTTTAGTAACGTAAATAAACAACCATCGATTCATCGCAAGTCAAATGTTTGTTAAGAAAGAAATGGCGATTTATAAAACAAATCGGACTGAAAAATTCGCCATAAAAATAACTCATATTAGTTTTTGGGATATATATTGTTAATTCTAATATTATTAATAGTGCAATTATAAAAATGTATATAACGTAAACTCGTAATATATTAACGGTTTCAAATTCCAGGGGCTGCGACATCAGCCAGATCGATTGGGGAATATCAATTTTGGAAAATCAGGTAAACGGTTAATGCGCTAGCGTTGTACACGGACGGACAGAGAGACAAGTTTTGCCGTCAATCAATTTTTCGGTATTAAGGACGCACAAAACATGGATTCTGGCTACATCCGTGTTAGAGGAATTTTTCCTATATTTAGCAACTGGATTTATCCACTTTTTCGTTACCAGGGCCCGGCAATAAGAGTTTTTGTGTCGAAAATTCGCCGTTTTGCCGGCACACGATTACAATTCTTTCTCTTCTTACGTTAGTAAGTGCGAGAAAGTAAAATGATTTCTTATATCTAATTACAAAATCAAATGCAAATCAAATATTCAAAATCAAGTAAATCAAATATTTTAATCGTAAGGTTCTCTTTTGGCATCATGCTATAAGAGGCTCAGACTAAACTCTCTCCCATTTCGTTTAAAGAAATTATAAGAACCAAAGACACGCCCGTATACAGATTTCCTATTTGTAATACCGATTAATCAGAACAATGACTCCTGCTCGTATGCACTCGAAGCAAAGTTTGTCAGAGAAACGCCGACAGGGTTGAAGCGTCATTATCTCGCTTTCCCATCAAAATAAATAGCGTATGAAGGCCATTTCATCTGCACTCCTTGATACAAGTGCACTCAAAGGTCACTGACATGGAAGTGATTGATATTTCTACGGAGATTTCAAGCTCATTTACGCTGCATAACCTGGCATTTTTAGATTTTTGTTGACATTGTCCACTTTTACGCTAACACGGTCCAAAGGTTCCAAAGTAAGAAAATCCGCAGCCATTCGGCTAAGAAGGCAGAGAGGATAATAAAGGACGCGATAGGATGCTATACGCACACTTGCGGGTGGTCTTACATCATTATGATACACAAATTCGCCGCCTTTCTCTCCTATAGTTCTGGCATAGACTAAAGACATATTTACTCAATGGTTCTGGGTTTGACTTCAAGGGCCAGAGTTCAGCCCTCGGCTCCCAGAGTCGCTGTGTGTTTCTTGCCGCCTGAATAAACCTGCCAATCAGCTGTCTGGCGCGAATTCATAAATACTCGCGCTCTCACAGCGGAAATGGTGCCCCTCTGGTCGCTGGCAAAAGCTGTCGCCCGAGTTACTTACTCGCTACAGCGACAGAAACCTTCGTTTCAGAGCGAGTACTGACCAACAGTTGCTGCAGGTCTGTATTAATAACGTAATTCTTGGCAATAGTGTAACAGTTATGTCATTTAAGAGTCTTAGTTAGGTAGTCAGTGTGAGTTGCTGGTATACGTCTGTTTATTTATTTGTTTAATGTTTACCTTCTCATATACGTAGCATAGAGAAAGTTATGTAATGCTGCGAAAAAAAAAAATTCGAGATTTTAACGGAAGTACACGTTTTGGGGTCCCCCTGATACCGAAAAAGTGTTTTTTTTAACGTTCGTCTGTCTGGTGTATGTGAACAACTCTAGCGCCTAAACTACGCGTGTGATTTTTCCCAAACTGAACAAACCCCTGTGGATCCGACCTGAGCCAAAGCACTGCTATTTTGAAACACATTAATTAGTTTTTGGGGGTACTTTACATGAAGCCCTTCCGGCATTTTCAAAATTTTCTCGAAAATGGTTCCATTTTTTTATTCTTGTAAAAATAGAGTAAAATGCACTTATATATGTGGCATAGGTCTGTTTTCCACTGTTGAATCTGAATTGTCCATAATTGCAAAATTATGATTTTTTTTTTCGGTAACCTGTTGTGCTGATTTACAAGACACAACATAAACCTTCTGCTGCTCCCTGGAGAGGAATTAGTTTGCTACTAACACATCATGCTGATGTGCTTGATCCTGCTATTTAACAGAAACAACTGATAATAATTGAAACATTCTTCTTTAGAGAAATGGGAGCATATATAATAACTTGGGGGGGGGGGCAAAGAAGCCCTTGTTTAGGATGGTACTTAAAAGGGTGTAAATAAAATTTCATGAGATAATTATGCAGAAAAACTCTGCTCCAACTTCAGAATTCCATACTTACAATCGCACAGAAAATTTGATAGGAGTGGCTTTGCTTGAGAAACTTCACAACCAACTATCTGATTGTGAGAGTTTTCTCAATAAGTAAACTACTTAAAGTCTTACTAGATCTGTAATACTTCTGCAAATGTGTTCTGACTAGTTTTTTGGTCCTGAAGAATCATTCAGTGATTAAGTTTCCAAGTTATATCACCAATTTATAAATGTAAATATTAAAGTTTTAAAACAGACCCACTCAGATCTCTGAAATGTAACAAATTGAAATTTAAGTACAATTTGTTTTATTACACTTTATTTAATTTTTAAAAAAAATTCATATCATTTAATTAGAGACAATCATTGGATAAATTAAATCAGAAACACTTCACTTAAAATCACATATATTTTTGGATTCCATTAAAATGTTTTTACTTGTACTCTATATTGCAGTAAGGTTTTTCGCTTCCTCAGGTACAATTCTGAAAATAGTAAAGCCTTTTATCTAAATTAAAATCTGCTATTGCACATGTTAAATTATATTAAAAACTATGTGCTACTTACCAGACACATAATAACCAATAGCAAAAACCTCATCCAGAATGTCAAAGATAATTTACCAAAATCAGAGGTAGAAAATATAGTTTACGGTATACATTGCCAAGACTGAAAAGTTCTATATTGGTCAAACAAAACAAAAAATCAAATTGGAAATGAGAGCACAGAAAAACAACATAAGAGAAACTAATGATAGTCTAAACACCATTTCAAAGCATAGAATAAATTTGTCACGTACTTTTGACTTTGATAACCCGTCTATATTAGATAGGAAACTACAATCATATGCCTGATTAATTTCTGAAACTCTTTTCATCAAAATCAATAACATGATAAATTCTATGGTAGAAAGTAATGTTTTCGCAATAGCATATGAACATGTATTAAAAAAGTTTTCTGATTATTCAGTGAGATATCAAATGTCAAATCATTTTCCTGTTCATTCTTTTTACTAATTATACCATTTCTACCCTTTGAAACCGCCTCCCCCCCTACAAACTGCCTCCCTGCCCTTGCCTGCCATTGTTCCTTTGCAGTCTGACCTTCACTGTGACCCTGTTCCACAACAGTCTGTAGAATTCAAACCTAGCTCTTCCAATCATAAATGTTCTTTAAACAATGTGTTTTATAAACACATCTATCCATTAAATATGGTGTGCATAATTAACTTTAAAATATTGACATGATGAGTCTCTCTCTGCACGTTACTTTGTATTTGTGTGTCATGTTTTTTAATATTTTTTAATATGTTCAATAACAGATTTTAATTTAGATAAATTGTTACTAATGAATTGTCATCGAATGTCTAATTAAAGGATACAAAAAATAAATAGAAACTTTATTGTAAAAAATATCCCAGACAATCATAAATAAAAGAAGAAATGGAACATTTGTATACTTGAGTAAAGTTTACAATATCATATAGTGTATCTGAAACATGGCGTGTTATTAGAGTGGTCACTCCAATAAATTCTTATGAATTTGGCACAACCAGTTTTATTTTGTTTTCTCTTTTGGCCACTGTACCTTGGTGATTGCCAGTTGCTCAAGATTCAATGTTATTCAACTTACTTATTGTGGGTTTTTTTAGTGTTACTGAAAAGATGACACCATTTGAATAATTATATATGGAGTTATATCAGAGTTTCAGTTGTTGATGCAATTAAGTGGTTGTTTCATTGTTATTTATATTATATGTTTCATTGTTATTTATGTTTCATTGTTATGTTATGTTTCATTGTTATTTATATTATATTTATTTATATTATTTATATTATAATATATTTATAGTATATGACTTAGTGTAGGGATCATAGAATTTTGAAAATGTGCACACAATTCACTTTTCCCCATAGCACGTCATACGCAGTTTTTAACTGCTTTTTTTTTGACGTAAAATAAATAAATAAATAAATTTGTGTTGCTATTAAATAGTGAGTGAATGGCATTCCCGATTTCTTTGTATTATATTGTATTTATTTGTATTTTATTGTAAGTTGGGGGTTATACAGCTATTCAACTGTTTCTCTTCGAAGAAAAGATACATAACATTCTATAATTAAACAAAAATGATTGATATTTAAATTGAAGACTAATATGATCCAAATGATACATAATAAAATCAGATACAATTCTAAATATATTCAAACACAGAATAAATTATAATTGATACCCAGCAAGAAAATGTAGCTGTATGGTAATATTTTAAGATACAGAACAAATGATGCAAATATAATTGAAAAGAATTATGTTATTACTAGGTCCCAGAAGTTTAGCAAAAGTGCCATGTTGTTATTGTTACTATTTTATGACTTTTAATGATAAGAATCATTTAATTATACTTCAGGAGTTGTTTTAATAGATTTTTATATTGCCTTTTTCTTTTTTTGCGTATTTTAGCTTCTAATGCCTTTTTTGTCATCTTGTCTTATTTTTGCATTTTCCTCCTGGCTCTGATTGTGATCATCATTGATAAATACTTGCAACCCGTTGTGTTAAAAATTTAAATGAAAAAGGAAAATAGTAGGTCTACCAGTTACGATTTTTGATTTCTTTCATTGATGTTAACTGACATTCTTCGCTCATGAGGAATCCCATCCTATATTGTATGGCTGCTGATCCCTTTTGAGAATAGAGCTCTCTGTATGTGATATGCCCTTCTCAGTGCTGGTGATTTCCCAAGTGCTAACAATGAACAATATAATTCCGTTTTCATCGATGCCATTTCAAGATTCAAAAGGGAGTCCTCAATAGCATTTCAAAGCATCGCAAGTAAAACAAATTCGTAGCCATAATACCAGGTTGTTAAGTGGAATCAAGATTACAAAGAAAATATTGTATCCTTTAATGTTAAGTGCTAATGCAGATTTTAGAGTTAGAATTTAAAAAAATCATTTTATTTTTATTTTTTTAAAATAATTCCTTTTAAATATGATTTTCTAATCTTTACATGCCTTTCTGCACTCCTACTTTAGCAAGAATAAATGCCCTTTTGCATACCTATTGTAGTAAAAATAAGTGCATTTTTCCCTGCTTTTATGTATGTATGTTTATGTAGTCCACATAAATCCACATCATGACTATTTTAGTATCAGGAGTCAATCAAAGTCCATGTTGAAACAGTCATATGGACGAAGATGTCTATAAAACAGAATGTTTTTTCTGATAGCCACTTACAAGCAATATTTTAAATTTCTATGGGCTGCTGTTGGAAGCTTATTATGTAGTACATTAACACCATTATAAAACATATTTCTGGGGATTATGATTATCTAAATCTGGGAGAATACAGTTTCAGTTTCTGTCTAGTGTTGAGCTCATGAATGTCAACTCTTGAATCCTGCATTTCAATTTGGCCATGAATGAAAAGAAGATAAATGTTTAGACCATAAACAGTATGTATTTTAGTTGTACCAATAGTGGTTTGCATGGTTCATTTATCTTTTTGTTGCTGTTGAGAAAAATTTAAGTTTGGGGCTGAAGTATTTGTGTGTGTGTGTGTGTGTGTAATTATAACACACAAAAATATCCCATTGAGTTAAACCTGTCTGTAAATCTGACTACAAGACATGTGAGGAGGTAACATATTTCATTGCCCTATAGATGAGGAATCCAAAATGAACTATACCTCGTATTATACAGTGCAATGAGCACTACCCGTTAGAAAAGTTTGAAGAAAAAACTTCAAGCCATTTTTGAGACAATGGTGTTTGAGCGTTCTTGAAAATGTGGAATTTTGAGCTCATTTTCACAGAAAACATTGACTTTTTGGGAAACTTTATTTGACATTACTTAAAGCACATGTACTCATAAATCTAATATGTGAAGAAATTGCCTGTAATGCAAATATTACCGATGTGAGAGACAAGTCAAAAAAATTAAATTTTTGTAATTTTTTAAAAAACAAAAGAATAAAGCAATATGGCGTTTATGCTAACCTATTGAGTACATTTGGCATGATCCCTACTAAAAATTTAAAGAAAAAATTTGGAGTCATTTTTGAGAAAATCTTGCTTTTGTTATTTTTTAAAATTACAAATATTCATCACTATTGCACAAAACTACTAAAATTTCCAAAAAAAAACAAACTACATGACCTTTATGAAAGAACTATTTAGGACAACAAATTTCATTTGAAGTAAAAATCTCAGTCTTCAATTTTATAGTTGTAGGAAGACACCAAAAAATTCAAACTTCTGCAATATCTGAAAATTCAGAGTTAACCGTGAAAAGCAGACCTGGGCCATCTTTATAAGTATTTTACTCTATTCTTTCAAGAAATTTAAGGAAAAAATTTGGAGCAGTTTTTGAGAATTTAGAAAATTCCTTCACGTAAAGTACCCCCAAATTTTAAAGAATGCTTTTATGTCTGTCTGTCTCTGTCTGTCTCTCCGTCTGTCCATCCGTCTGTGAACACGAGTGCCTAATCCACGTGTACGATCTTTTCCAAATTGAAGAAACCCCTGTCAATCTGGCTCTAGTTCTAGTTGAAGCTTTGAAATTTTGAAAAATATTCTTTAAAATTTGGGGTTACTACTCTATGCCTCGTGTGGAAGTTGCTACAAACAATAATAAATTAACAATATGTCCTTATGTAAATATCAGTTCGTAGTCATTTCGGAGAACAAATTGTTATAAAACAAATGTTGAACAATAGTTTTTTAAAGTGCAGAATAGTTGTGCCTTAATAAATCAAAACGCACATAATCACATGAACATAATTTAATTACCTTCATGAACCTGTTGAAACAAAATACACAAAGGAAAATCAAAACACAGATTAATTTTATTACTTTTATTATTTTATAAACAGTTGTATAATCGTATAAATGAGATAATATAAGCTAAATAATTGCATATAAATAGGTGTATATAATTAGAGAAAAGGTAACAATATCAACCAGAGATCTTTCTAAGGCTACTAGTATTTCCCATCATTAGAATACTTCATCACATCTTCATTGTTAAAATGTCTCAAATAATTCTCTGTGCCAAGCACTTTCTCAGTAATTTTGATTGTTTTTTTATCAAAAAGACTGACAGCAATTATGTTGGGATATTTTATCTAAATGTCTTCAATATCATTCTGAAATTTTATGATTTAAGTAAATTATATTGGATATGAACCATTTCAGATATTTCTTGAAGCAATAAGAGAAAACATATTTGTTTACAGTAATGCATTTTCTCTTTTAATCTGCCTTATGATGAAATAAATAAAACATTTAGTACAGTTAGTTGTTTTTGTATTTTGAATTCAAAAAAAATTCTTTAAAGAATAGCATAGGAATGAAATGCTTTCTTTGATCCACCTTTCTCATGAGGTAAACTGTAAGCAAGTACAGTACAGGTAGAATGCTATGACAAGTAGAATTATGTAATTTTTGTGTCACATGTACACATTAAAAATGTAATAGGAATACTTTGACGTTTCAGAGAGATGTTGTATTTTTCAACAAAGAAATGCACTATTATATTCAAACATGTTATGTATGAATGCATCTTTCGTATTATCTTAGATTCCTTTACACAATCCCTATTGTAATAGCGATTGAATGTTTCCAGACCTAATTCATTTTAAAAGACTTCTGATCTGATTAATTCAGAGAAAACCCTGATTCTAGTTCTTGTATTTGGTATAGTGTGTAAAGACACAACAACATTTCTTTAGAGCGGCTAATCAATACTAAGTTTTCTGAAGGAACCTTCCATTCCAAAGAGGTCATCATAATTCTTTGGCCGTCCAGGGCGTCGACTCTCATCTGCAACCATCTTTTCTTGTTCTTTGAACCAAGGTGTGTATGATTCCATCTTTTTCACCCAGGCATCTGTAATAAAAACAACACTTAAAAGCTGTTCATTTTGTTCAAAAGGGCAGTCAGTGCAAATCATGAAACTTCTGGTATATTGTTAGCACTTTAAGATGCCACTCCTGCAAATATTATTCTAAAATCGAATTAATACTTTTAAAATTAAACAACTCAGCATTTTAACACTGGTGACAGTTTTCTGACTTAAATTATAAAAAAGACTTGCTCAATTCAATTTGGTCAACAGTTTTTGTTTTTACCAATCTTTATGTAATAAATATTCAATCAGTACAGAATTTGTACTACTCACATGTGTGTATTTACTTTCCTTTACCGAAACTATTTTATCAAATTACTAAAGTAGGTTAATATTTAATGAACCTCGACCGGACATGTAATGACCTTGAATTAACAATGAACACTAATATCCTCCTACAGTCCTGGTGTACACATATATGTACAAATTAATTTGAAGTTCATCTCGTGGCGCAGAGCGAAGTCGCTCGCCTTTCACCAAGGAGGTTCAGGTTCGATTCCCTTGGAATCTCATGTGAAATTTGATCTAACAAAACGAGTTTGGCTGCTTCACGAGGGCTAGTCCAATCCCTGTGAAGTGTCCTAAACCCTACCCCTATCCTTATTCCTTCCCACTTCTGGCCGCTGGGTAGTGACGCAGGAGCGCGTAGCAGGAGGCACGTACGCGGAGATGCTACCTGGCGGTCCTCTTTGACAACTGACTAGACGAGACGTGACGGATACATAGAGGAACAGGGGATTACTCCAAGAGTGTAGGTATAAGATAACGGAAGATTACTCCAAAAGCGCTCAACATCCAAATAGGGATGAGGTTCTCCTTTGACGCTGTCACGCTCCTTGGAAGGGGTTCGTGTACAATGGCCCCAAAAGTTAAAAGATCTGTTTCAAATTTGATGGGCCTCAAGTGCGGGCAAATTATCGAGGAATATACATTTTAGAGAAAAACGTGAGACGCTTTTGATTTGGAAAATAAAAGTATTTAACTAAAGTGGGATGGGATTTGTGAGTTATGAGATTTACCTTTTTTGTTTAAATGTAAACAAATGGTAGGTTTTTTTTAGAAAAAACTGTGTTAAGAGTATCGCTGTGCATACGTGTTTTTGTAGTGCCTCTAACTTTTGTCGACACTTTGCTTCCTTTTATTTTATTATCTTCGTATTTATTTCTTGGACGTATGGACTTGGTGTTGACTACTATCTTGATCGCTTTTTATTTATTTATTTATTTTACGTCAAAAAAGTTAAAACTGCGTATGATGTGCTATGGGGAAAAGTGAATTGTGTGCACATTTTCAAAACTCTGTGATCCCTACACTAAGTCATATACTACTTGAATTTTTTTAAAAAGCTCCATGTAATAAAATCTATTTTCAAGGATAAATAAGCAATAAATGTTGTCCTTCGGAATAATACTTCCTGCCGCGAAAACATGGAAACGATAATTTGATTGTACGAAACAAACGAATTGTACATGGAAACGATAATTGTATTTCCCACTGAATTCTAGAAGACGTACACAGAAAATGAAGTTACATTTATGTCCAGAAGCAACACAAGGGGCCAACTCAACATTTACTCAATGGATCAGGGAAACTGGACGAAAAACCTGATCAAGATGGGGGTCATTGACCCAGAAGCTGCGATACAATACTTGTTACATATTGTTTAGAATTATACAGTCCAATGGTAAATAATACATTAAACATCACTGTTAAAATTAATGTTACTTTCCTTGCGATGCTCAGTATAGTCTCTAATTGTATAGAAACAGTTATGCAGCAGAAACGATTTCACTTGGGATTTAAACTTTTCTATCGAATTTTAATGTTTTATGTCATTGTTTTATGTCATTTTATGTATTTTAATGTTTTAAATTTAATGTCATCTGGCAAAGTGTTGGTACATGTATTGTATGTGAATTATTTGTAATGAGGTGTTGATACTGTCACCTGATGAACATGATTTCTACGTCGAGTGTTATAGTAATAGACATCGGCATTTTCTGAAAATATATTCCCGCCCTTAAGCAAGTCATTTTTGACAAAAACCACTGATTCGTAAATAAACAAAGTAATCGTAAAATTCCTAGATGAATGAAGAGAGCTTACATGAATCACGTAGGTGAGATTTGGTTATTATTCGTACAATTCGTTTTGTAATCTAAAAGTCTGGGAGCTATAAGATGTATTTCCCAGAATATTATGCCATATCTCAGGCGGGAATGAACATTCGCAAAATATACACGAGCAGTATGAAGGCTGACTGAATTTGCAAGAATTCTGAACGCGTAGCATAATTAACTTAATTTTGTGTTCAATTCATTTGAATGGACGTTCCATTTAAGGTTTGACTGAATTGAGAGACCTAAAAAGTTTGTTGCTTTAACGTCAGTCAACGGTACACCGTTCATTTTCAATGGAGCACAGAATTGTTTATTTGAAATGGAAAACTGCATTACCGTTTTCTTTTCGTTTACTATTAATTTATTTCGAAACCAATTTGAAACATCTGATATTGTACTATTTACGGTTTCTTTATCGCAAAGGATGTTCGTATCATCTGCAAAGATAACCATTGTATTCATGTGTTTCGAATCGTCCAGGGCATATCGTTTACGTAAAGTAGGAACAGAATAGGGCCTAAAATCGATCCTTGAGGAACTCCACGTGCAATGGGCAAAGAGTCGAAAAGGTGCGAACGTAATGTTCCATCATTTCTGTAAGGTATTTCCACTATCTGTAGTATTCATGTCCACTATCTTTCCTCCAACTCCAGCAAACCAAAACTGACTTTTCAAAAATTGCAAATGTTCAGCTTATTTTTTAAGGCCTTGGGATAGTTGCTATGCCAACGTAAGCGATTGGAGAAGAGGATATGATAACTCGTTGCTAAAGCTAAGAACTAATGCTCGAATCGCAGAGTGATAAATTATTTTGAAATGCTTTTCGGATTCAATAATGCGAAAAAGTACAAGCTGTTGAAGCAGTACTACGTGAACAGCTTGTACTTGTGTATGTTACGGAAGTCAGTCCTAACTTATCGACATTCTGGTCAACACATTGAACTATTGCGTATCTATTACTTCTCTATCCATAACAAAAGGGTAAACTGTAATAATATTCGTACCACTCTTTTGACCTTGGCCGTCTTAACAAATTTAGGTAGAATATTCATGCCCTTCCATTGCTTCAAAGAAGTGATTTCTTTCATTAGAGACATTCGCAGCTGAAAAGTCCCCAAATAAATTAGTGCGGTTTTACACAATATTGATTAGTTTTTTACATGACGTGTTACATTGAGAAAAGGTGAATGGTCGTAAATCTAAATCCTGTAACATTTTAATCTATGTATTCTTTTCGCAATTACACCTACTATAAAATCGTGGAATTTATACACCTAACATACAATAACCACATTCATCCACTGGATTTAAGGAAGGTTCTGTCCCCGTAACGTAGTGGCTGTGTAGGTAGCGGGGTCGGGGGTGGATGTGGATGTAGCTTTCTCTAAAGTGTGGCCTGGTTGGGGGCTTTTCTGTACCACCACGGCAGACCGAATGAAATGACCTTTCCCTCCCGTCCCTTCCGTGAATCGTCTGCCTGTGCAAAGGCAATCAGGGGGACGTGTGCGCCACCGGTCCTCAAAATTCTCAACTACTTCCAAGCGTCGCTTGTGGCCCGTGGGCCAAAGGCTTGTGTGTATGGATGCACAAAGCCGTAATGGATACATGAACCTCAGTGATGTTAAAGAGTGGTAGACTAATGTATTTGCAACTGGATGCCAAAGGGCACTGATGGAACTGAGGGCAGGGAAAATTATAATGATGATGATGATAATGATGATTGAAAGAAGGGACATAGCCCGTTCTTGGAGAAATGCTGATGAACAATTAACTAATTTAGCTTTGAGCAGACGTTGACATTCCATTTTATCATACAAAATGTTAAGAAACTTACTGTGCATTGCCTCAATCGGACCCGCAGAACCACCATATTCATTAGGAAGAATATCCTTTGGAATACTCTTGTAAAGTGCTTCTAGATTGCTACCATGGAAATTGATCTGCAAGGAATTGGTATCAATTAATTAAAATAAAAAGAATACACACAAAATACTACAACTATCTAATTAAATACTTTTCCTCAAAGAAGAAAAATATGGAAGACTAATACGTTATTCATCTTATCAAGATACTTTACCTCCTTTGTGGGTAAAAATTATAATTTATCTTAGGAAATGAAAAGAAAAGAAACATAAAACTGAAACATACCCGTTGGCGAATTTTTTCTTTCAAGAAAGGCTTGACAAAGTTGTAAATGGTATCCACGAGGGGATGGGTGTTGATCACGTGCACTTCCTTCAGCTTCACTGGGTACGCGTCCTGCAGCGAAGAATTCATTACTTTATTTAGTTTTTATTTATTTATTTTACGCCAAAAAATAGTTAAAATTGTGTATGACGTGCTATGGGGAAAAGTGAATTCTGTGCACGTTTTCAAAATTCTGTGATCCCTACACTAAGTCATAAACTACTTGAATTTTGAATTAATTTAAAAAAACGTTCTCATGTAATAAAATCTATTTTAAACGATAAATAGGCAATACATTTTGGGCTCTTATCCATGATGTCCTTCGTCAAGGAATAATATTTCCTGCCGTGACAACATGGAAAAGATAATTTAAATAACTATATTTCCCACTGAATTCTAGAAGTCTTACACAGATAATGAAGTTACATTTATGTCCAGAAGCAAAACAAGGGGCCATCTCAGCATTTGCTCAATGGATCAAGGAAACTGGACGAAAAACCTGATCGAGATGGGGGTCATTGACCCAGAAGCTACGATACAATACTTGTTACATATTGTGTAGAATTATACAGTCCAAATGTTAGAGTTACTTTAGAGTTAAACCTTGGTTAATTTGGTGCTTGATAGTAGAGGGTTGCTTCCTGTTTGACCATAAATATTACCTCTACTTGGTCTTATATTCATTAAATTCGTATGAAAAATCACAAGAACTTGTTCAATATTTTCATGATATTAACCCTCGGACACCTGATGAAATTTACACCTTACTGAAGGGGTATATTTTGGACCCATTTGTTTTGTTTTTTCTGTTCATTATTTTCACTTTCAATTGATTCAAATATTTATTTCAGTATTTATGTATTGTCATTTTCATTAGATTATTAATTAGTTAGATTACTGTTTTTTGAATGCTTACAGCACACACAATTTGTAGTACACATTTATTATTTGAAAGTAAGACTGTTGAAAATAAGAACTTGCAAAAAGAAGCCAGTAATAAGCCCCGAACAATGAACAGAAACCTTGATTATTGGAAAACAACGCAACTAAAGTGATAACATGTAAATTTAAACCGTCTCTTACGATTCGTGCAGAAAAATGGTAGAAAGATTGACTGCCACATATGACACGGACTACTTAAGGAGTTCCTTTTTTATCCAATGAGAAAAACGTATTTCCAGAAAAAAATAATTATTGAATTTTTTTTCTGCTGAGCGCATTTTCGATATATTAGGGGAAAATATTCAGCTAGAAAAAATCGTCATAATCGTAAAAAATCGTCACTGGCATCAACGACAAAAACATGTCCTGGGATACAAAATGTACCCTGTTAGGCCTCCTGGAGTTGAGATTAAGCTTTAGGTGTGCATGACACTCGCACATGCATGTATTACACACGTGCATGAATCCACGACACACACCACACGCATACATCCATGACACTCGAGGGTGCATCCACGACACATGTGCGTGCATTCACGACACACGAGAGTGCATCTATGACACACGTGCCTGCATTCATGATGCACCCGCATGCATCCATAACACATACATGTTACAGATACATATATGTCACTTGCATGATGTATACATACACACGTACTTTCATTCATTCATTTAACATGAGAGCGAGTGAGAGAGTGAAAGAGCGCCCACCTGCACGCAGACGAGGAACTTCTTGACGATGGCCGGGGTGAACTTGGCGAAGTAGGCGGGCGTGGCGACGGCGGCGTCCAGGATGTACACGTCGCCCGCGACGCCCGTCTGCTCCTCGTGCAGGCGGATGTCGCCGATCATGAGCAGCAGCTTCATGCCGTCGGCCACGTTGGGCGTCAGGTAGTCCTTCACCTTGCCGTGCAGCAGAGTCACGCGCCGCCCGTTGGGCGTCAGCCCGGGCAGCGTCGGGATGCACCTGCGCCGCGCAGTCATTGATTTCACTCTTAGCGATTCCGGACGCGTCAACTACACAGGTCATGCGTCCCGAAAGTGTAGCGTGTGTGTTTTCATCTGTAGGTGTAGTGCATGTTTTTTTCTCGGATGATGGTGGTGATCTTCCCCCGCTGGATGGCGAGATCCAGCGCCGACCTACCGTCGGCTACCGGAGTTTCCCCCCTAACCAGGACTCGCCCATCTGCGGGGCACCGCCCCAGCCGGCGCAAGCTCTAAGCTCCCGACCGGTCTCCCGGAATGTATGGTAGTGTAGTGCATATTAGTGTAAGTGTGTGGGTGAAAGGGGAGAGGATAGGACAAGGAAGAGGAAGGACAGATCGCGCGCGGTCCGTGGCCCGTTTGTTAGGATACTGCTCCGGCATTCGCCTGGTGTTGATCGAAGAAACCACGGAAAACTACCGATGAGAGCAGCCGGCCGTAGAATTCTCCTCCAGACAGCGACTGCATTCGACCTAGCTGAAAAGCTAGTGTCGAAAATCCTGCCGCCGTTGGAACTCGAACCTAGGACCTCCCGGTCAGTGGCACTGCAGTGACATCAATTGATGTACTGAGACGCCGCTCCCGGTTGCCCAATTTACGATTTGCATTTGTGGTTCTTAGAGATTGTGAAGCAATGTAAATGGTTGACAGCGAAGTACTACTAAATAAAATCATGATTCGAAATTCATTATTTTTATTTGAGGATTCAATTTTTTGTACTAGTGCTACCAATTAAAAGAGCAGAATTTAGAAGAGAAAAGCCTCTTGTTTGAAACAATGTTTAGATTCCAAAATTATTTGAAAACTTTATAATCTACGCCAAATATTTTGTTAGTTAATGGATATTTTCTAATAATAATAATAATAATAATAATAATAATAATAATAATAATAAGAGTATTATACAATTAGTAAATATTCGCTATATATGGAAATTTTCGTTGAAAAATGTGGAGCCGTTTTTGAGAAAATGTCTTTTAAGCGTTTTTACAAATGAGAAATTTGAAGCTCTCAAAGAAAACTTTTGATTTTTCGAGAAACGTCTTTGGAAATCATTTATAGCACTTCTACTTACAAATGCAATAATGTACACAAATTGCTGGTAAAGTAAATATTAACGGCGTGAGAGATATTTTTAAAATTCATTTGAGGAATGTTTGATAAAACAAAACAATACATCAAGAACCAGTTGTCATTTATCATTCCATGTCAACTCATTTAGCACTATCCATCCAAAAAAATTGAGAGAAATCTTTTTGCTCCAAATTTTTTCTTTAAGTTATCTTTTTGTATGAATCAAAGGAAGGTAAAAAATTGGTGCTAGCCTCATTTCCATGATAGAACATGAAACATAAATTTTTTCCCCGTGGATAGAACATGCAATACGTAAATGTATAGCGTAATGTCATTTTCGTGGATTCAGTGGCTTCGAAAACGGCAAATTTAGAAATAATGCGAGAAAGCATGTGCTGTCATTGCACCACTATTTTCTTTAAACGTTTGGTACGGAAGGAGTGCACTGGAAAACGTGACAAATACCATTTTCACTTACTTTAATTTTGCAAAAATTAATGAAACGAATTTTTCTTGTATACCTCTCAAGTTAATGTTTATATAAGAGATTTTTTTATACATTACAGCATTTGTTAGTACATGTGCGTCATATTATTTTTGGGGAAGGATGTTCAAAACTCAAAACTTTTCTGTGAAATTCAGATCAAAATTGTGCGTTTTCAAAAATAAACGACAATTTCTAAGAAACGACTCCAAATGGTTGAATGAAGATTTGCATATTGGGCCATGTTTTAGTCTTCTATAGTAATATTTCAGTCCTATAGGGGATTGAAAAATTAAGAAAATGAGAACAATTTCGTCTTGGCACCGAGACATAGTAGCAGGGGCAAAACCGAAAAGTTGGCCCAGGCGCAAGAAAATAGGAAACTAACTAGTACGAGAAAGTCTGTGCCATTCTGAAGCGCCATTAGTTTATTTTAAAAGAAGTATAATCAGAGGCCCCAATTAAGTCGATATCTGGGGCAAATTGCGCCATCAGCTCCCTCTTCTGGGCGCCCCCAACAATTTTTCTCAGCGAAGGAATTATGAACATTTTTTTTACTGGGGACCCACATCAAATACCTCGCACAAAGGAGTTTATTTTATATGATAGTTTTCAATAATTTATATCATATATCATAGTTCCTCTTTATGTTAATCACTCAATTTTTAGTTTTTGCTAGAGACCCACTGGGGATGGGAAAATATTGTTCCAGAAAGTTACTTTGGGCATAACATAAATATATATTATTTATTTTCATTGTTGTGGTTGATTATCCTCATATCAATAATCGATTTATTAACTTGTCAAGATCGTCAAAAACATCAATAAAATAAAAATTCAATATTGTTTTTACAAAATATAGTACCTTGGTGGTTAGTACAGTGAATATTGCCAGGAACAACGAACATCTTCCTGTGAGGGAGGATTGTAGCGGTCGGCTGCTCTGATCTGTAGTTTTCCGTGGTTTCTACGATCAACCCGAGGCGAATGCCGGAGCAGTACCCTACCAAACGGGCCACGGACCGCGCGCGATCTTTCCTTCCTCTTCCTTGTCCTATCCTCTCCCCTTACACACACACTTACACTAACATGCACCACACTAACACATATTCCGGGAGACCGGTCGGGAGCTTAGAGCTTGTCCCGGCTGGGGCGGTGCCTCGCTGGTGGGAGACTCCTGGTTAGAAACCCCAGTATCCGACGGAAGGTCGGCGCCGGATCTTACCATCCAGCGGGGGAAGATCACCGCCATCTCGCGAGAAAAAACATGCACTACACTAACGGGACTAATGACCAAAGCCGTTGACGTGCACGGAAACACAGAAAAAATTCAATCAATGAATGAATGAATCCTGTGAGCGGGGAGGGGAGGGGGTACTCACACGCGGTCGAGGATCTCCTTGAGCTCGGGGCGCGTGACGTCTCGGTTGGTGAAGAACTCGGGCACGGCGGCGCGCATGGTGAAGTACATGTCGAGCTTGCGCTTGGTCTTCTCCAGCGAGAACTTGCAGCCGCGCAGGAACGTCATCAGGCGCTGGTCATCTGCGCACACACACGCGCGCGCGCCACGCTCAGCCTCGCCTCGCTCTGTCCGCAGCGGGCGCCTACTCGTCACTACATAGAGTGACTTACAAGTCACAAACTGTCACAGGTGGACGAAACGTCAAGTTCAATTGTGTAAACACCGCAGTATATATTTGGGTTTTTCTAACGTGGCATCTGTGGGGAGAATCTCCAAGATGGAATTCGGCACGACATTTTGCTTCATTCTCAGTCCTGCCGCTAGAGTCGCTTGATCTGCAGCACTGCTAGATGCGGTCGCGATCGTGCGATATCTTGCGGTAGGACGAAGAGAGATGCGAAAAGTGCAGAATTTCATCTTGGAGATACTACCCACAGATGCCACGTTAGAAAATGTTTAAGGGCATCACTCCCCTACATGCAGTAAACATTTGTGTCATGAGAGGTGGCGGTGTGCTTCCCTTGCTGGATGGCGATGTCCGGCGCCGACCTACACGTAGGCTTGCGGGGTTTCCCCATCCACGTATCTCCCTCCAGCAGGGCACCGCCCCTGTCGGGACATGCTTTAAACTACTGACCTATGTGGTGGTGTAATGCTTGTGCGTATATGAAGGAGAGGGATACAGAGACACAGAGGGAGAGAGATAGAGACACAGAGGGAGAGAGATAGAGACACAGAGGGAGAGAGAGAGAACAGAGAGAGAGAGAGAAACACTGAGGGAGAGAGAGAGAAACCACTGAGGGAGAGAGAGAGAGAAACACGGAAGAGAGAAAAACAGAGGAGAGAGAGATAGAGCACAGAGGGAAAGAGATAGAGACAGGGAGGAGAGATAGAGCCAGAGGAGGAGAGATGACAGAGGAAAACACAGAGGGAGAGGATAGAGAACGAGGAAGAAACACAGAGGGGAGAGAGATAGAGACACAGAGAGAGAGAGAAACAGAGGGAGAGAGAGAGAAACAGAGGGAGAGAGAGAGAAACAGAGATAGAGAGAGAGAGAGAGCTTATCTAGAATGTCCAGGATTAACCGTGTCTTTGTAGTGGTGGCTGAAGTTTCTGTCGACACCCCTTCTCCCCCTTAAGACAGCGACGCTAGCCATTTGGCAGCAGTACGGTCTGCGGAAGGCCACAACGTGCTGACAGCCACCACCGTAAAGCGCATGGTTTGACCAGGACTAAGTGCGTGGGGGGGGCGCACCGTTGAAGGGCGGCAGGTGCGGCTGCAGGGCCAGCCACTCCTTGATGCGCTGCAGGTCGGAGTCGCGCGTGGCCACGTTCTCGTTGAGCTCGCAGCGGATGCGCTTCTGCATCTCGCCCGACGGCTGCACCAGGCGCGCCAGGTCCTCGCCGCCCGCCGGCCGCTCCTCCGACAGCGTCATCCTGCGCACACACACACACGCCCCTTCAGTCGTTGTCCAACTGCTATGCTCATCAGTCCCATACGTGTATTTTTGCCCGGGAGATGGCGAGATCCGGCGCCGATCTACCATCGGTTAGTGGGGTTTTCCCCTAACCACGACTCTCCCACCAGCGGGGCAGCAACCCAGCCGGAACAAGCTCTAAGCTCCCGACCTGTCTCCCGCGATATGTGGTAGTGTAGTGCACGTTGGTGTAAGAATGTGTGAGGGGAGAGGATAAGACAAGGAAGAGGAAGGAAAGATCGCGCGCGCCTTCCTTCGGAGGGAAAGTAAACCCGACTGTCTTATGTAGTAGATGTCTCTGCATGTAAGAGAACCTGAGGCTGAAATGAAATCTCTGAGCAAAATTCACGATCGCCCGAGTGATATCTCCCTTCTCCACCAGGCGGAGAAAGCGGAGCGGAATTTGCGTGGTCAGGCGGAAGAGGCTTGAGTCTCGCCACGAAAGGGGCAAGGTGTGAATTAATTAATTGAATTTGACCATGTTATTGAACATAACACTAACGTTAAGTAAATAAAACCTCTCGCATAGAGTATTGGCATTACTTCAAAATTATCTCGAATGTTCGATCATAAAACCGTTATGATGTTTTCAGCCGTAATTTTTGCACTCATCAGGGTTAAGATATATCAGTGCTGTTGCCTGGACCAGATTCAAAGGTGGACATGGAGGTCGGGCAGAGACTCAGGGTCCCCACCGAATACCAAACGTGGCAAAAAATGTGAGTTTTAACAAGTCATACGATCATTTCTAATTTTTTGTAATTTGAATTCATTTGTATTCAAGAGTTTTAAATGTATTTGTTACATTTAAGTTTTTAAGTTGTTATTTAATATATTCTTGAATTTTGTTTTAATTTTACATTTACATTATTTCATTTCAAAACCATTTTGAAAATCTATCTTATTATGATAATTACTAATCGAACTGCTGAAACATAGTTTTCAAAATTAAAAAAAAAATTAAAAACGATTGCGAACGTTATTGAGTCGACATGTCTACGATCTCCCTATTTTAAGAAGCAATAATATTATGAGAGAAATAAATTTTGAGGATGTGACGGACGATTTTCCAGCAAGGAAAGTTAGGAAAGTGCCTTTCTAACCTATTTAAATGCATGTATTAAATGGTTACCAAAATTTAATAATTATAATATACATGGATGATATGATTACAAATATAGATAGTTTCTAAGGGTTTTTGATTTTCCCCTTAGATTCTCCCACCAAAGGGGTCCCCACTCTGGCTGTTGCAAGGATGGTTACTTTCGGCACATGTGTCCAAGAGGTGCACACAATTTTGTATCCGAAAATCATTATGTAAACTTTTCTTTCAATATTTTGCTCTAGTAGAAGATACTGCATTTATAAATTTGTTGTATTTCCGATTTTCTTTAAAACCTTTGGAATGTTGAAAATTGCAAGTTCGAATATTTGTCCTTTGACATGTTTGTTCGAATGTTTGTCCTTACCTCTAATATTAAAGCTACAGATTTAATTCATAAGAAAAATTTGTATCTTCAATATTGTAATTGTAGGAATACTTCAAAGAAATTTTAAACTTTTGCTATTTCTACAATTCAGATAATTCAACGAAAATAGGACCTGCGCCATTTTTATGGTGCTTTCCTCTGTCCAATAAAAACTCTAAAGATATATGTTCTTTTTTTATTAAAATTTTGAAATGTTCTTGGAGCTTCAAGTATAGTAATACCCAAAATTAAAATATCCTATTTAGGGTTTAGTCGCTGGCGTTGTTCACAGCTATGCGAACGGTCGGACGAATCGACATCGTTGCGTCTGCACTCGCATGTATTCCGAAATAAATTTTTTTTTATTTTCGAGAGCGCAAGTATGGCTTCGTTGAAATGGTTCATATAATTGGTTATCTCGATAATATAGTGGTAATACATTTCGGTAATACGGTAACCAGGAGAGCCGGGTTCGATTCGTAGTCAGATCGGTAATTCTCTGAACAAGTGAATCATTAAAATATACTTGTTACGCAGTAACAAGGTCACATCATGGAACACGATTGCTAGGCAGAATACATTTGCGATGTAAATACCTCTGGGTGGTGACGATTGAATGTATAATGTGGTCGCGTTCTTTACTCTTTGAGAGTGGGCGACGCGAGTGAGAGCGGCCTTGGGCGGCACCTCTGCGCGCTCCTGCACGGAGAGACACGCATTTGCGTAAGCAGAAAGCACTCACGCGTGTGGGCCACTGACAAGTAAATACGATATTACGTTACACGCCAAGGAGCTTACACAGTTGCGACGCACAGCTCACTAGGGCTACATACACTGATCGGAAGAACCATGGGCCTGCCGGCCGCAATTCTCCAGTGGTCAAATCGAGAAGCGGTAGCTCAGTGCATCAACTGATGTCACTGTAGCGCTTCTAACCGGGAGGTCCTAGGTTCGTGTCCTAACGGTGGCAGGATTTTCGACACTAGCTTGTCAGCTAGGGTATTTAAAAAGAAATCCTGCATCAACATGTTGCCCCAGTACCTTATCCCCCTGTGCGCCTCTGGTGCGAAACGCTCTCATTTGAATTCGAAGAATTCGAAGTGGCTCGCTCGTTGCGCACAGCGCAAGTGGCGCTCGCCTTTCACCACTGAGGCCCGGGTTTCGATTCCAGTCGAATCTCATGTAAAATTTGTTCCAACAAAACTAGTTTGGCTGTTTCACAAGGACTAATCCAACCCCTGTGAAGTGTCCTAAACCCTGCCCTATCATTATTCCTTCCCAATTGTGGCCGCTGGGTAGTGACGCAGGAGGCGTGTACGCGGAGATGCTACCTGGCGGTCCTCTAGACAACTGACAGCGACGTGATATGACATGACATAAGAAAAAGTTAATGGTGGATTACTCCTTTGCAGTACTTTTATAAAAATTTTGTTGCGTCTACTATTTAATCAGCCTCGCAGCTCGTGAGGACGCTCGTCGCAGCCACACGTTGCCTTTGCAGCGAGCGCGTGAGGGCGGATCGCCCTCCATTCACTGCGAATATCTGCACAAAAAGACCTCGCGTCACATCCTTTCACTTTCGAAAGCTCCACTTCCTTCCTTCTCTGCACCGCCCTTCACCCGCAACTCAAGTGAAAGACGGACAATAATGACAAGTGTGAGTTTTTATAGAAATTTGTTTCCAAAATAAATTTACTCGACATTCTGTAATAATAAAAATGGAGGTAATGATCAATGACATTGTATTCAGTTGCACTGCGGAAATCGATGTTGACCATTAAAGAATCGAATTATCCAAACATTCTGATTAGAAAAGGTACATGTTTTTGGTTTGATTTTAGATCCATTAAATGATGTAGTCATTCTTTCAATAAGTAAATATTTATGGAGAAAGACAACTAAAAGAGTCTGTACAAGAATCTGTACATACATATTTAAAAAAAATACATTTGCGAATAATGTATAAAACAAATTGGAATTTCACTGCTATCAGTTGCACAATAGCATAACGTTCATTACGTAAAATTAAAGTTTTACAAAGAATTGTAAAATATCTGACTATTTACTCTTACTTTTGTATGTAATATGAACATGTACGTGTAGTATCCGTGTACAAAAACTTCGAATTTAGGGACGGTAAACTTCGAATTATCCACGATTCATTTTCATTGTTTAGACATGAAGTTGAAGGGACCGGTCCATATATTAACGGCGAATTCGAATCATAGAGGTTGGAATTCATCCAGTCCCACGTTGCGATCTTGAGCGCTACCAGGAACACGATCGCGTCGCTGTATGCCTTGGCCACCGGGAAGCCGGGGCCGCGCCTGCCCGCGCAGTCCCAGAGGCAGGGGCACGCCTTCAAGGCCGCTCAGGGGCGGGCAATGGGCTGAGGACAATGGGCCGGCTCAGATGGCTCGGCGCCAGCCGCGCTGACTGCGCGCCGGGTCCCCACGAGGCGGATTTTCCACATCAGCTAAAGAGCTAGGTCGAATTCAATCGCTGTCTGGAGGTGAATTCTAGCGGCCGGCTGCTGTGGTCGGTACTTTTCCGTGGTTTCTCAGACTCAATACCAGGCGAATGCCGGAACAAACGATCTGAGGATCGCTTGCTATCTTTTCCGTTCTCTTCCTTGACCTATCTTCACCCCTCACATACACACCCACTAATAACCACTACATTACCCCACCTGTCTGGGGAACATTTGAGAGCTTAGAGCTTATCACGTCTGTGTCCGCGGGGGGAGGGGCTTAGGGGAAGAAATTCTCCGCAAGCCGTCATGTAAGTTGGTCCCAAATCTCATCATTCAGCAGAGAAAGAACACCGATATCTCAAGGAATAAAATGATTCACTTAACTGACGACCACAGCTGTGGACGAGCCCGGACATAATAAATCCATCAGTCACAAACTACGAACATCCCTTTCAGGGCATTAGACCTCTGCCGTAATTTACCTTCGTTTTACATTTAGATTTAGATGATCATGAGAGGTGAGTGAAGATAGAGAAATGTTCATGTGCGAAACGTATGAAACCTCAGCCATCCATGAGCACACTTTTACAGTGGGCTCCACTTATGCGAAAACTCTGCGCCACCGACACTGCCACATTGAACCGCTTGCAATATAGTTCGTAGAAACGAGTGTATTTGTTAGAACTTCATTAATAACACCGTTTCTGCGTAATCTCTGATAATTTTTCAAAACACATGTAATTCAAACAGAAAACAATGAGACTAACAAATGTAAAATAATACGGATGTCAATGAAAGAGTTGCTTTAAATAGAAGGAAACTAGTGGTTCTAGAGAATGGCACAGACTTTCTCGTACTAATTAATTTCCTGTTCTATTTAGTATGGGCTAGTTTTTTGGTTTTGTCGCCATACAAGTGTAAAAACAGCTGTATGCTTGTGTCTGCGGAAGCGAGTATGGCTGCAGCTGGCGAGCGGTTTGCAAACGTACTTGTGAATACGAATGTATGTCAAAGATCTTTCATTATTGCCAAATACAGCAGGGTAGCGAAGTTTTCGAAATAAAATAATTTTATTTGTGTGAAACGTGTCAAAGCAATAGTGCTTGTTGCAATGTGCTGGAGTCGAAATTAAGTGCCCAGTGGAAATCAAAGCCAGAATCTCGTGCGCAGGAGGTGTATATGCCTTCCCGGACCAGACGCATAAAATTATTTAAGAAGTGTTTCAATATATATTTTTATTTAACTTAGTTTTAATTGATTTGATTTGCGTACATTTTTACCTATATGTTTGTATTTTGAATTTTGGTAATTGCATTTTCGTCATTCGATGGAAGTTCAACCTCCAGTCTGTTGGGCCACCAGCCGCCACCGATTCACCCACCTGGAAGACCGCATCGCCCCGTGAAATGCATTCTTCCGCCGTGAGGCTGGAGCGCGGTTGTTGTGTCGGGTCACTGCATGCAGTGAGAGGTGTGGGGTATTTTTAACGAGAGATTTACATTCTTCTCTAGTTGGCGGAATGACAAGAGGAATAGACACGGTGGCGATGGTGTTTGCGGCGGCGATGGTGCAACGGTTAGAATATCGGGCTGTTATACCCGAGCTCGCCGGTTCAAACCTGATAGAAGCCATGGATTTTTAAGGACGAAAAATTCCTACGTACGCCTTCTTTCGAAGGGGAAGTAAAGCCGGCTGTCCCATGTTAGTAGGTTTACTGCATGTAAAAGATCCTCAAGCCTAAATGAAGCCTCTGAGCTAAATTCAAAAAATTGCCTGTTTCGTCGACGTAATACCTTCTTTCTCCCCTAGTAGGTGAAAGGAGCGTGACGAAATTTGCATGGTCAGACGGAAGAGCAGGCCTGATAGCCTGAGTCTCGCCACGTAAAATAATTCATTCCAGGTAATGCAAGTAAATGACAACTTATTTGTTGGAAGCTATGTCTTTTAGTGGAATGATTATATTAATACAAAAAAAAAAAAAATAGAAAATCTACGTACGTTTTCGCGTGAAACATCTGAGAATGGTAGACAAATGTTTAAACGTGTGAATTGCGAATTAGGAAGACGAGCGGAATCTGTAACCTACTACTGACTTGAAATAATCTTATAAATTTTTTGCTTCAAAGCAGAAATGTATTTTTGTCCTCTTTGTTCTGAGGGTGCTGTAATTTTACATTCCTGATTTAGTAGGGTATCTAAAAAGGCTTATTCTGTCTTTATTGGCTCCTTTTGCCACAGTCCGCTATTGGACACAACATAGTTAATGTGAAAATACAACTTTATTTTAGAGAAAAAGAACTCACTGCGAGAAAGTGTACCTAAACAAAACAGAAACATTTTTAAATCATTACTGGCAGAAGAAAACTTCCAACGAAGAATGATCACAATGTTTTAATAGAAAATCGACATTTCGGTCGTTTTATCCATAAGCTCACGGATTCTATAGTTGGGTTTCTGTAACCTGGCTGATGAGAGCTGATCAGCTGTTTCGGATTCGTCCAATCGGGAGCTTAAACGTCACCGTGATAACGTTGTAGCTCTCGATTGGATGACACCGTAACAGTTGATGAAATGTCATCGGCTAGGTTGGAAAAAAGCAAGTATAGCAGCCTGCCGCTTGCCACCCAGAGGCGACGGTGCGGCCCTCCGAACAACTAAAAGTCACGTGTTCTGGACATCTCTCGCACGAGCTCCGGCATAAGTTAGCGAACGTTTGTGAGATGAAGGAGATCGCTTGTGTGGTGGTCTCGAGCGGTTTGGCGCCGATGAACGGTCGGAGGTGAGGACGCGAGGTGGAAGCATTCGCAACTTCATGCGCAAGCCGCGGGGGGCGCTAGGGTCGGGGCCGAACCTTCGCGCGACGCTGCGCAGCTTTCACTTGTCGGGGCAGCGAACGCGGAAACGCGCTGGCCAAGGACGCTACGCTTTGCACACCCACGGCGGATCTGCCTGGACAGCGGTGGGTGAGAACCGTTGAGCGGGTTGGGTTTTCATTTCGAGCCATTTTTCTAATCAAGTTTGTACTTTTGTGTAGGGTGATCATAACTGCAGAAAACAAATACTGCAAATCTCAAATAACTAGTGTTGATAACACAGCATGTTTTTTCTCGCCCGTATTTACACGCAAAATTATGCGAAGAGTAATCAAATTCTCGAAAAATTGTGCCTGACCATATTGCCAAATCTATTTTTAAGGAACAGATTTCATTAAGGGAAAAAATCTCCATATTTAATATTTTAGTTGTTGTACTCCGAAAAAAATTGAGCTCCCAGCGCCTATTCTCAACGATTGCCACGCTTTAGCAGAAGCTTTAGAACGAGAAAAAGACTATCAGGATTTTTACAAAATTAAGATGTTCTAGGAGAATATGAGAGAAGTTCGTATTGGAAAGTTGCCGGAGAATGGGCAGTAGAAAATCACTGGGTCGAAATATAGTCAACAGAGAGATATTCCAATCCAACGCCTTCTGGCTGAGAGGAGTGTCAAACATCTCAATCAAGATCAAAGAAATGGAAGTGTCTGATATATCAATGGATATTCTAAAAGCGATCATTTACAAGTTACAGAATTGGAAATGCCTTTGTCCAGATGGGCTACAAAATGTATTTAATAAATTTATATATATATATATATATATATATTAATTATATATATATATATATATATATATGTATAAATGTATTTTTATGAAAAAGTGAGAGATGTAGACCTGAAATTTCCAAGTGGGGGTCAAAAGTAGACAGGGCTTTGGGTGCGTGGCCGGGCAGAGCATGGCGGGAAGAAGCAGGGAGGAGAAGGGATACAATGGAAGAGGTAGGCTCCGCTGCAGGGCATGAAAAGATAGCATTCCTCTTTCTGCCTAATAATTTACTGTAATAAATGACCGAGCAACGCCGGGGTACTTCAGGTAATAATTAAAATAATAATAATAATAATAATAATATTAGTAACAAAAGTTATTTTTATCAGTAACTGAACATAGTTTCTACAAGATGTTGAAGTTTCTGCGTGGAAATGTTCTCACTCGAGCGGCGCAGTTGCGCTGCCCGTCGCCAGCAGCGCAGAAGCGCTTCCGCGCCTAGGCCA
Organism: Teleogryllus oceanicus; assembly: GCA_964035755.1. Taxonomy (NCBI): domain Eukaryota; kingdom Metazoa; phylum Arthropoda; class Insecta; order Orthoptera; family Gryllidae; genus Teleogryllus; species Teleogryllus oceanicus. The sequence continues at coordinate 64,649,392 of CAXIVR010000006.1, read as the reverse complement.
CTCGGAAGCGCCACTGAGCTGAGCCTCCCGGCCGCCGCGCCGCGCCGTGCCGGCGGGCACAGCTGCGCTGCGTGAAGCCTCCGTGTGAAGGCTCTGGCTCCTCTCGGTGGCGCCTCCGACTTCCTTTGGTTTCCCTGGATAGATTCGCAACTGTTGTCCACGCAATTATTTTTTTGGTGGATGAACTTGGGAGCGAAAAAATTTATTGTTCTATTTTCTTTACACGTGCATATCGCTGACTATTTTTCCTTTCATTTCCAGAATGAAAAGTACTTGTTAATATCATTTTCCTGTTGTTTAGTTTTTATATGCATCTGGCACATCAAAAGAACGTTAAGGGTTATCAAAAATGATCCTGCTTGTGGGATTATTGTATACCTTTGTATGTGAAGAGAGGAAGACAATTCAATAAAATAGTCTCCGTCTCCATTTTCAATCTCGTTGGGAGGATTGAATTGTCTAAAAGTTTCCAGCTCCCCTTTTTTAGTGATGTTCATAGTCATTGCTTAGACTATAATTACAATCCAATTTAGATAAGCGAGACTTGGATATGTGGGAAATTTCTGAGTCTAATTAGGAAGTCCCGACATTTTTGTATGCGGAAAACCTTTACTAGTGAGAATGTAAAAAACTGTTAAGACTAGTTTTTCATCCATATTATTCTGTGTTGTGATTACGTTTGTTTCCAGCGAGTAAAAAAATAAAGGGAAGTGTGAATTTAATTCATGCAAGACACACGAACTTGAAATGTAAAGCGCCGTAATGGACTCTTATTTTATAGAAACATGAATTTTTAATTCATGTTTACATGGAGTAATAAGAACTACTTGCGCAACTTTTCTTGAACGATGGATAGAAGAAATGCGGGCAGAATGGAGGTATTAGCTACAAAGTCGGCCACTAGAGTATTTACAATAATGCCAACCTCTGAAAAATCAAAGTCCAACCCGCAACGTGTGCGGCCAGGTCTTCGCTCTCGGTAAGCAACAGCAGGAACACTAGATAGAAGTTTGAGGTGCCTCCCTTGAAGGACCTGGACCTGCCTCACCCATTTAGATAATGGTAACAAGCCTGAACTTAAGTTCTCCACTATGAAAGCAACTAGCTTCTGTTTCGCACCAACGAAATTTTAATGCTTGGAATGTTGTCATGAGGGCTCGCTGCGAGCTGTTGCCTTCAACTGTTTATTGCTCAAGGGAGGGGAAGCAAGGCCATCGTTCAAGAAAAGTTGCGCGAGTAGTACACACAGTACGTTGTTTGTAAATAAATTTTCTCATACACGTTTTCATTTTCTTTTAAAAGTTTATCATTTTTGTTTTGCATTCATTTTTGTAACTGAAAAAAGCATGACTCGAATCTGCATAAGTGAATTCCTTTAGGTGAAAACACTTTTTGTGGTTTGAGTAAGTGAGAAACTTGTGATATGTGAGACTCGTCTTTAAGTGTGAAAGTTTCTGTACCTCCAACCAGCAACCAGTAGCCAAGTTAGACTGTGTTAATAAAATAATGTTACAATTGTACAAGTCTCAAAAGTAAATGGGTAAACTTTGACGAGGTATTTGTGCGATTTATCGACAAATGACAACCATTTGGTGGTCGAACGTTAAAAGTGAAAGCCTCGCGCAAGCGTCGGGCGCCATGATTCATTTGAGCCAAGATTCGAGTTTCCTGCGTTTTGAAACATTTCAAATGTGAAGAAATGTGCTTGTTCGTCATAGTGACTTTCGTAATTGTAATAAATTGCATTTACAATAAATGTCTCTCTTCAAGGAAAGCACTTGAAACCGACAAAATTGTTGGCTCGAGAGAGATTCGCTAACGAGATATCGTCATGAAACAGAAGTTTTCACTCAGGACCCGGAAAAGGATCCGCTCTGAACAATGTCCGCTCTTGAGGTGTCCATTCACAAATGTTTCACTGTAATTGCTTTTAACGTGTAGATCAAAAAGGATTTCAATCTGCGATATATCTGTCACGATGATTGGTAGTCAGAGGTGAATATGTAGCATTAAAACACGTGTCAAGGTTGCGGAAAAGGTTATTAGTAGGGGGCGGATTTTAATGAAATATCATTTTTTTTTCTTTTCATTTTAGAACAATGCCGTTTAGTATAGACATTCATTTTTGTTATGACAAAAGGAAATCCTTTTTTTTTACCTTTTCCGTCATTTTTAATGCCATTTTTAATGGTACTTGCTTCAAATAATATTTACGAGATGCAACAAATGTTCTTCAAAGAATTTCTCAGTATTCTTCACTTCTATTTAGTTGCTCAGAAATTCTTTTGACAGCCGTTGTGAGTATATAATTCTTGTGACGTACATCAATGCCATTGCCGGTTCGGCCGATTTCGGGATAACTGAAGACAGATATCTTGACAAAGAACATTCCAAACCAAAAGTTTGCAAGTTGTGTTCACTCGAACGAACGGAAGAAGCCTCGATTACATCAGTAATGTTTACAACAGCTTGAATTGTTCATCCGAACTGGTTTTGATGAGATTTTTTACGTCATTTTCTTTGGTTTCAGGGCATTTTTAAAGCATTATATTTATCATTTTTAGCGATGTTTTAGGTCATCAAAATCCGCCCCCTAGTTATTAGCTTACTTGAGCTCGCGGGCCGAGCGTTCACGATGCCTGTCGGTTTAAAGGTAAATGCTGTGCACATTGCTCTGGGGAGGGGTATGTTGCTGGATAACCTAGCCCCTGAGCGACTTTTGGAGAAGTCTTTTGGTAACTAGTGCCTGGAATTCAGAGATTTTAATTCTCATTCCCACTACTGAAGCAAAGAAAGAAGCCAATAAAAAAAAAGAATATTTAAATTCACCCCTTGTAGAGTGAAAATAAACATTTTGAATTGAAAGGATCTTGATTTCGTAATCGTTTTCACTTAAAAATACAATGCAAGAAAGTCCTACATAGAGAATAGGAACAAAACACTTTGACAATTCGTTAAAAATGCTTGCAGTGGCAGAACTTTTGAAGGAAATTTTCTGTCTAAAGAACTATCCGTCTGTAAGCGTGATGTGCCACTAAATATAAGAAAAGATATAATGTGTTCCACATTAGTGATACACATAAAAACAACAGAATTATTTAATAAAACAACATACAAAACGAACAGACAAAACATTGCTACTTAAATTTACTTTTGCAATTCGTTAAAAATGCTTGCAGTGGCAGAACTTTTGAAGGAAATCAGCATAAAATAACGTAATCAAGAATTTGTACTTAATTTATGCCTGGATTGATTGATTGATAGGAAACTCTAAATTCCCCCTGGTTAATTACAAATAAACAAATTCATCGAGTATTAAAAGTTACAAAATTAGAAGAAACCATAGCTAAATTAGCTAACAATTTTTACAACAATCGGCATTCCTCACCGTACCTCACCATCATTTTTAACATGGAAAAAATGTGTACACCCACGCATTAAGTCAAGATTTCTCAGACAGATTCAAACCCCCGTAAGCCACTATACACTCAGCTCCTTAACATAATCATATTCCTTCCTCTTCATAATTAACAATAAAATTTAATCAATAATTATGTCAGAGTTCAAACCTCACTTATCTTATGGATGACCAATCCAAAATTGTCATATAATAATCTCATCACAGAGATTTGTCGTCAATCGATTTTCGATATCAAGGACCCACAAAACATGAATTCTGGCTTCACCACATGTTAGGATTTTTTTTTTCATTTAACAACTGGATTTATACACTTTTTCGTTACAGGGCTTAGTAATAAGAGGTTTTCTGACGAAAATTCGTTTTCCCGCGCAGTGTTACATAACTTTCTCTCTACTCTGTAACGAGAAAGTAAAAAGAGAGACTAGGAAGTATTCGCACTGACACATTTCGACACGCCCACACTACAGCAATGTTAGTAACATGACAATCATTACAAAAATTTGTAAAGGATGCATCAAAGGTCGATTAGTTTTAGTCGAGAGGCATATTTGCTTCTCCTCGACGTTTGCGAAGCCATTTATGTGCTGAGGAATTGTTTTTACATTTCCTTGGCACTTCCGAGTGTCGTGTGAAACTATACTTCACGATGGCCGTTCTGCAGCGAAGTGTTTGCTTCGCCGTTAGCACAGGGCCACGCCCACTTTGCCTTGGCCGCGCGTCGGCCTCGCGGCGGTGGGCGAGGGGAAGAGGAAGTTCACTCGGCATCACGTTTTGCCAATAGCAACACAATACGTTTTACTTTCTCGTTACGGAGTAGAAATTTGTGTAATGCGGTGCGGAGAAACGGCTAATTTTCGGCAGACAAAATCTAATTACAGGGACCTAATAACGAAAAAGTGGAAAAATTCAGTTGCTAAAGTTAGAAAAAAAATTTATAATTTCTAAAAAATTCTTTATCACGTGATGTAGCCAGAATCCATGGTTTGTGGGTCCTTGATGCCGAAAAATCGATTGTCGGCAAAACGTCTGTCCGTGCGACTTTTTGTCTGTGAACAAAGCTAGCGGCTAAACCGTTCAGCTTATTTACATCAAAACTGATGTTCTGCAATCTACCTGGCTGATGTCGCGGCCTCTTGAATTTAAAATCAATATTTTAATTTTAATAAGTCCTTTACAAGAAACCCTTGGAACATTTTCCACATTTTCAAAAAATAGCTCCATCGTTGTTGATTAATTTTTGCTGTTGAATAGGGTAATGAACGTTTAAAAGAATGTTGTAGGTCTCGAGCTCGTTAAAAATCCTCATTGCAAAAGCTCAAAATTTTTTCGGCGTCTTCCTACAACTAAAATATTAAAGATAGAGATTTTTCTGAATGTAATCTGTTTCTTGAAGATAGGTTTGGGAATGAAGTTATGAACAATTTTTCGAAAATATGAGTACTTTTCGCGTAATTTTGCGTGAAAGTACGAGAGAGAAAGTATGTGCTGTTTTAGCACCACTAGTTATTAGCGTTTTACTAGCGGAATTGCAACACGACATTGCCGGGGCATTTATTTATTAAAATTTTTACGCCTAAATTAATTTTAAGCGCGTTGCGCTCGCCCATTGGTGTCGCGTCCGTAAACGCACAAGCAAATGTGAATGCAAAGGCAAATGCTCGGTGAGTTTCGGTGCGGACTAACCACCATTTGCTTTCCACCGGCTTTTCCCACCGGCTTAACAATAGTCAGCATATTGCAGTTAAGCACGGTTTTAGATGAAGATTCGAACCGATGCAAGACATGAATATACTCTAACCTGGACCGTACAATGCTCTAGCGATCTCGTAAAAAATTGACATCCCGCATTTAAGAATGCCAAAACTTCCTTTACGTTTCGTTTAAGGTGTCTACCTGTACTGAAGGAATAAAATCCTGAAATTATTGCAAAAGAAACAAATTGGGCTGCCAAGTATGTCTTTAAATATTTGCTATTCTCGTGTTGTGTTATGCAACGGCAAATACTTTTATATTCTTAGTCTGAACAGAACGCTTGTGTTGTATACATATACATACTAAACAATATTAACGCATTATTCGTGAAGATTGTTTTGTTAACATATTTAGTTTATTATTGTTATACAAGAGAATGCCATTTGTTGTTCTTCAGTTGTGTGTGTGTGCTACGTTTTTGGAAAATTATTTCGTTTGCTTTTATTCAGCAGCATGTTTGTTGTTGCTGTGCAGGCCATTAGTAATGTATAATTTCAAAAGAGACATGCGCACGAGAGCGCGCTTTGCGTCATGCATAAACAAAGCTCATTGCAATCTACACGTGGCCCTTTTCGTTCTGCTAAGTCACAACTTAAAATGTCGGCAGTGAAAGTTACTTCAAGTGTAATATCAGAGATGTGGAGAAATATTACACAGTTGGGTTCTCCTCGACCTTGACCAGTGTGCGGGAAGGAGATGGTAGGAAATCTCTCCTGAAACGTCACAGTATGAAAGACGAGAAGACAGGCATTACAACATGTTTCTAGCTTCTGGGTTTGTGAAAGTATCAGTGTCCAGGAGAATAAGATAATGGTGCAGGCTCATCTTTCTATTGCACTGAGAGATTCACAATCGATAGCTCTGTGGGAAAAACTGCGAGTCCCACATATTCGTACAATCCATGAAAAATTGATCTTTTGAGTTTTAACTGTAATGTTTATTATGCACAGTAACACTAGTGAAAATGGCAATCGGATAAGCTCAAAGTACATCAGATAACCTGATATACTCCCCCCCCCACACACACACATACTGTGATTCACTCTAAATCGTTTAGCAACCACAAAAGTGTGCGTCACGCTTTCTGAACTTCAGACGTTGTGAGGAAATATCTCAAGGTAGTGTCTGGCTTCCATCTGCGCAAGTATTGACCAGGATGCAAATACAGGTGGCCCAGAATAAATGTTACGAAATCTAAGGCATGTGGAGGGGTAGAAAAATGATGCCTTTTGCCAGTGAGCATAGAGTGAGAAACTTCATACGAGTTACATATGTAAGATTTGCCCTTGATCATTAGGCAACTTGTTCTCACGGACTTGTGTCCAGCAGGTCACGCTCTGACGCAGTGAACGAGGTTTCATGCGTCTGCCGAACATCTTACGGGGTTGCCTAAAAATCTGAGTCAAATGTCCCATGCCTAACTCCGTTGTATAGATTTCCCAGTATGTGCTCATTGCAAATATTGATCAATTTCAACCCCACTTCATGCGATAGAAGTTTGTAACATTGATTCTAAGTCAACTGTGAGTTACGCTTATTACGCAGTCTCATATCAATCGGCCGATCTTTCTGTTCCGTGCGTAACATTAAACGTTTGCAAGCTATATCTTCAGGCGCCAACAAACAACTCGTTTTAGCGTATTAAAAAAAACAAAGGCTCCAGATTACAAATTTCACAGGACTTGAATTCAAATTGCGACCTAAAAACATTGTTTTCGGAATAACTTACATTGAAGAAACAAGAATTAAACATCTTTGCAATCAGATTAGTGGCGGAACTATATTTCCGGGGCCCTAGTTACAGGATCATTAGAGGCCCTCCCAAACAATAAGTTGACATTTATTAAACAAAAGAATTAGAACTAAGAACATTTTTAGTTTGAGTGCGAGGCCCCTTTCAGCCGGACCCCTCCCCCCAATTGCACCGGCTGACGACTGGCAATTCGCCACTGAATCAAATATATTTGTGCGCAATGTATTAAACAAGCATCTAATGCTACAAATGCAAATCAGCATGAAAAGCACGTTTATATCAATTCAAAAAAAGTGGATAAAGTACAAGGTAAAATGAGGCTCAATGGCGAAATGTATGTTGTTCTCGGATTTAAAACACAAATACTTTGAAGAAAACATATTTAACGCAAGTTTGTATTTAATTCTACACAATCATATATTGAAAATAGTTTAATTTATTCTCGAATATTGATACAACATAAAAGTAATGTTTTTTAATGCAAACATTAACGAAGCTTTGTTGCAAAGGACAGACATAGGTAATAAGTAAAATCGCACATTATTTAAATTAGTAAGATCGCACTAATTCTCATTTAAATGGTCACACTATATTCAGCACATACATATATGTAAAAATTCTAAGAGAATTAATTTAACTAGCATTAACAAGGGCCAAAACAAAATAGTTGCAACTCTTCTGGTTAACTTAATTTTTCATGTCTAACTCCTAAACGCTTATCGCATGCGAATCAACGTTTTTATAGTATTTTTTTCAATATATCACTGCAGCTTGATGTAATTACAAAAGCAATGAATGCATCTACTTGCTGGAAACAGGTTTTTGTTGGTATTTTTATTGCAGTTCGAATCAGTGTGAATGTCAATGCCAATGCCAATGGCAAAACCAATGTGAATGTCGTAAGCAATATTTTTAAGCCCGAGCAGAGAGACTTATTTCCGTCTTTATCGGAGGTGACACCCTCATTTGCTGTGACGTGGGCACAAAGGATGAGCATGTGCGTCAGAGAGTCTGAGGCAACAGGAGGTGGTGCTGTGCCCCTACACGCGGTCCAGCCACGTGACGACTGATTTTGACATTCCCCTATTTCGGCCAAAATGGGAGAGAAACGAGTGATTCGTACTTGACTAGCTTGTGTTGGAGTTGTGTTCTCTCTATTGCTTTGTCATTCCTCCAGCTGGATAATGTTTGCTTCAAAGCAGTGAGTATGTGGGAATGGAATAAAAATAGACTTCAACCCTTCCATTTAAAGAAATATTACTTCAATTATTTTTTAAGAATTGGCGAATTGTGAAGGCAGAGTTTTTGATACTGAGCAACTGTGTCCAGTCCGTTTGCCGTCGATGTGCGTAGACATTTTTAGTGTTTTTATTGTTTCCGGGCGCGTCAACGGCTTAGGTCATTAGTCCCTTTAGTGTAGTGCATGTTTTTTTTCTCGGGAGATGACGATGATCTTCCCCCGCTGGATGGCGAGATCCGGCGCCGACCTACTGTCGGCTAGTGGGTTTCTCCTCACCAGGACTCTCCCACCAGCGGGGCACCGCCCTGCCGGGACAAGCTCGACCGGTCTCCCAGAATATGAAGTAGTGTATTGCATGTTAGTGTGTGTTTGTGTGTGTTTGTGTGTGTGTGTGTGTGTGTGTGTGTGTGTGTGTGTGTGTGTGTAAGGGGAGAGGATAGGACAAGGAAGAGGAAGAAAAAATCGCGCGCGGTCCGTGGCCCGTTTGGTAGAGTACTGCCCCGGCATTCGCCTGGTGTTGATCAGGAAACCACGGAAAACTACCGATCAGAGCAGCCGGCCGCTAGAAATCTCCTCCAGACAGCGACTCAATTCGATCTAGCTGAAAAGCTAGTGACGAAAATCCGACCACTGTCGGGACTCGAACCTAGGCCCTCCCGGTGAGAGGCGCTGCAGTGACATCAGTTGATGCACTGAGCCACCGCTCTCAGTGCGAGTGACCTCAAATGGCTGCGGTGGTGGGACGGATAGCGTATAGGACAGTTTCACTCAAATTTGCGGGTTCAAACCCGATCGAAGCTGTGGATTTTTCAGAGCGGAAGTAAAGCCGGCTCTCCCATGTTATAGATCTACAGCATGATACTTTCTCTCTCTGGCAGACGGTGGAAGGAGCGAAGCGGAATTTGCGAGGTCAGGCGGAGGAGCAGTCCTCTTTGCATGAGCCTCGCTACGTAAAAAAGGCATTAATTGAATTGTACTTAGCCCTGAGTTTGATAGAAATACCTTCGTGGTAAATGTAAACCGTTTTGTCTTTAAAATGTGTTATTTTTTATTTAATCTTCAAATGTCCAATAGTTGTAGGATTTGAAATGTTGGGACAGTTTCCATTTCATTTTATCGTGCCCAGATGACAAATGTCACATTTTGGGCATATTTCAGCACCATTTCTTTCATAATAAAAAACTGTTACATCCCAAAGACATGACTTCGTCTACTGGCGCGCATAATAAAACAATATAAATTAAGAAAAGAAAATACCTTAATACTTGACTCGTGACTTTTGTGATTTCGTAATTCTTTCCAGACAAAATAAAGGTTCCCCGTGTGTTTGTTAAAACACATATAGTGGACGCCAGTTATTGCTGTCACTCCAGGACACAGATAATATAACCTTAACCTATTAATAAGAATATAATAGCTTTTTCTGACCAAAAAAATTAAAAAAATTTTAAAATTCATTCTTTCCTTAATTCATTTCATGCCTTCCCTAAGAAAAGAAAAGTTATTTCAAATGAAAATCAGGTGACTGTCTCAGACACAGTTTCTATAACTTGAAAAGTCCTCGATTAAGATCTGCTTCTGGTTTTCTCTGGGGATTCCATTGATATCAGTCTCGTACTCACGGTGTTTCTGGAAATGAACTGCGTGGGACTGAACGCACGTCGCAATTTTCCTAATGCCTGCCTCATTTCAGCTCCTGTTGGAGGTTGAGACGTTTCCACAGCATCGTCATATTTCTGTTCTCTACGATTTCCTGATGCCACTTGTTAGTCTGTGGAAGTAATGATTTTACACGGTATGTTGTCTTCTGTTTGTCCAGCAGATGTAGTGACGTTCTCATACTCTGCATCCATTTCTTAAACTCATTTCCAATCTTATTCGGTGGGCGAATGGACAGAATTTCTTCACGTGAACATCAAACAGTATCTGCTTTTGGTCTTCCGGTGTCACAACCCAGAAGGTCACACTGCGTAAATGAAAATACTTCAAAATAATAACATAATGTTAATTCTAATCACAATAAACGAAATTTTCTTGCCGTTGTAGTATTAGTCCTGCTTGAACATCACCAGAATGATAACATTTGCGGAATAATCACATTTGCGGAATAATCCGGATTACTAGAGGCTGGATTTTTATGTAATTACACATTTTTTGTCTTTCTACTTACCAAACTGAAATTTGTAATCTTGGCGATTTGTCACCGTCCTAACACAATATTTAAATTTTTCGTTATATATTTTTACATATTTAGTACTATGTTACATATTTTCCATACTTCGCTATTTTCGCGATTTTTTTATTCTATCAATTTTATGACAAATTATTTTTTGAAAAGAAGTATTTAAAAAATCAGCATATTTCAGGCGGACAGGTTTCTCATAGTTATCTCAGCGGCGGACAGGTTTCTCATAGTTATCTCAGCGGGGAATATGCGCACCAGCGACTGAGGTTATTTTCATATTTACGTGAGAAAAGTATCACTGACGCCGTGTTTCATGACCTTTCCGAAAAACTTTGGCCATCGCCAATGTTCTCTAAAAGATTTTCAAAACGTTTGTATTATTTTTTAAAATCTGATTAGGATTTTTTTATAAATGTAATTTCTATTACAATGTGTTTTATAATTAGAGTATTTTAATATTATATATTATATTAATATGTAATTGATATTAATATATAATAAAATAATAATATATATTTCATATTATATCCTATTTTACACATTTATTACATATTCTTACTGTTTTCATTACGTATTTATGTACATATTCTGACGTTTCATATTACATATTATTTTTCCGGTCTCTGGTGGTAACAATACGCGGCGTTCAGTGTAGCCTGAAAGGCGTGGGTGCGCGGCGGAGGGGGAGGGGGCGGGGGGGGTGCAAGGCCAAGGACCTTGCAGGAGGCGGCGACCGCCAGCGCCAGACAGGCAGGCACAAAAAGCCGCTCACCTCAGCAGCGTCTCGTGAGCGACCGACGCGCGGCGGCGGTGGGGGGCAACCAACGTCAGCAACACTCGAAGAGTCATGGCGACAAGGATTGTCCCGTCATGTGAGCCATGTTGCTTTCTCGCTCTTACTTGGTAAGAAGAGAAACTAGGTACTGAAAACGGCGAATTTTCGCCAGAAAAACGTATTGCCGGGCCCTGGTAACGAAAAAGTTGATAAATCCTGCTCCCGTGCAGTAAATTACTTCCTCTAACATATTATGTAGTCAGAATCCATGTCCTTTCGACTCATTGATGCCGAAACAAGTTCGAGGCGTCATTGACTCGTAGAAATGATTCATTTTCTTTTCACGAACGTTGAATAACTTGTACTTGAGCTTCTTCTTCTGCTTCTTTTTTTTATTTTTTTTTAAATTTTGTGTCTTTCGTAGTGACGCACCGCGTCTCTTAACCCTCAGAGCGTTGAGCGCTTATTATTAGGAGTAATTCTCCATTACTTTTTATGCCGTCATTATCAATTGGAGTAATCCTCATTACTTTTTTATATAGCCCTTAAGTCGTCAAGAGGACCGCCAGGTAGCATCTCCGCATTCGTGCCTCTCTTTTGCGCGCTCCTGCCTCACCACCCAGCGGCCAGAATTGGCAAGGAATTAAAATATTATAGGATATAAGTGTAGGACTCTTCACAGGGGTTGGACTAGCCTTTGTGAGCAGCTAAACTCGTTTTGTTGAAAGAAATTTCACATGAGATTGTCCGAGAACCGAACTCGGATCTCTTTGGTAAAACGCCAGAGCTTCGCTCTTGAGTCACGAGACAGCCAGCTGTTTAACTCCCTATTTCTCTTTATCATTCCGCCCAAAGCAAACTGTTCTCATGTCAAAGTACTTTTGTAGCTAGAGTGCATGAAAAGAACACTTAAAAACTTCATTTTTAAGAAATATATTTTTACATGCACAATTCTGTGATTAAAATTTAGTCTGTTGGAAGTTTCTTTAAAACTGTGATAAAAGTAAACAAAGTGGGCTCTTTGAAATTTGGTATTTAATGTTTGTCTGTTTACATTCGTTTGATGACTTATTACACACGTATACATATTCTCATTTGCTTTCCGATAAGACTTCTATCGGATCTTACAACTATATTTTTAGTGACGATGTTGGAACAATGTAACTCTATCCTCAAACTATGCCTAATCTGTAACTCCACGCACTGACTTGAAACCGAGGAATTGACAGATGACGGTCCGCTAATTCGGCTGGCCGAAGAATACATTTTGTAGAGCGATGTGATCTTCGGCGATTTACAACTCTCAAAAAATAGTTTGTTACATGAAGTGGCCCTATAGAACCCTCTCTGAATTGGTACAAATTCTTGAAAGCTCGGAGAATCGCTAGTAAAAATCCCCTTTGCGCACTGCGAATTCTGTATTTCACAAAGAATGTGCTTAATCACCATGCTGCTGAGTGGGCCAGAAAAAATGTTACGAATTCTAAGGCATATAGAGGGGTCGAAAATTATCACTTTTTGCTAATGAAGATGTGTGTATTTGGCGTTATTGGGTCGGTAGTCCGACTTCGCCGGCCAGCTTCCGTTGTCCCCTATGCCTGGGTCTAGTTAAATTCCCATGCTTGGAGGTAAGAGCGACATGAGACGAACATGTATTCTCTTCAACGTCACTAGCAAGATCCGCCTGCTGGAGCCCTTCTTCCACACACAGCTAGAGAAACCGCAACGATTGTAAAGGAAAGCTACAACTCTATTTTTTCCTCGACCGCGAATCGAACCCGGGACCGCAGCACGGGAGCCCGGGCACGCCCATAAGCCATACCAGAGGCCCGATGAGGATGAGCTGAGAAATTTTATGTAAGAGATTTCCACACGAGACGTTTCCTCTGATTGTGAGGCAGTCGAGACGCCACAGATGTTCGGCTGATGCACCAAATCTCCTTGAGAGCGTCAGAACGTCTGGAGCCACGAAAATATGAGTAATTTTCATGTGAAATTTAGGAGATTTGTAAACATTTTTTCTCCAAACAGCTCGAATTTTTTTCTTGAAATTTTCTCATTGTGTGTATCAAAGAACAGTAAAAGAATTGGTGCTAGGCATAACTCTTTTTAGTGAACTATCTATACATTCGAAAATTGCAAAATTGTAACACTGCAAATCTACAAATTTCAAGAAAGCGATCTTTGCCATAAAGGAAATTCGTTCTAAAAAATCAGGTCTTAATAAAAGATAAGGTACAACTTTTTGAGAAAATCCACTCGTTTTTGCGTAATTTCTGCTTGGAATGGAAATTATTGGGGAATAGAAATGATTGGAAAATGGAAATATAAAAAAATGGAAATTATAAAAGAAGTCTCAAAACTTTTTCCCACAACAAGAAATGCTTAAAAAATAGCAAAGTCTCGTTTTCGATGAAACTCTCTGAATTTTTCGAAATTGCGAAAGTTAGAAACAATGTGAGAAAGCATGAACTGTTTTAGTCTCACTAGTTTATTTGCCTATTACATTATAATATAAAATCTAAGGTCCAATGAGATATGGATTGATGGACTCAATCGTTACTAATGAGAGAAATCATTCAAGATGATAATTTCCATAACAGCAACTATAGAACGATTTTCCTAAGGATGAGCCAAAGTGACACTTCCCGAAAACATGTAAACATCAGATGTATTTCAGACAAGTATCCCTCCGCCGCGACAGCTGTTCAGCCCCTTCGTAAAGTGTTTGTTTATGACTTCTGAGAAGACATCACTATCCAGAAGTCTAAGAGTTTCGCTGATGTATATGCACGTACGCGAGTCCGGGATATAATTTAATTTTATTACATATGTGGAAAATCTCTTAACATGCTCTCACAAACAGTAAATGAAACTGCCACGAAAGTAAATAGAAAGCTCTCAATCACAGCTCGCCACACAACAGCACAAAGGCCGGAACCACGTGCATCGGTACGCATCTCGTATTCAAGTCTCGGTTTTGAAATAAACATAATATTTATCACACAAAAAGTAAATTCAATGTTATATATAAAGGAAAAAATATTTTTTACAGAAGAGCACATAACACTACACTTCCTAATTTCAATTATTTCTCGCGGCGCACTATATTTTTGTCGGATTTTGTCGGAAAGGAAGCGTGGAAGCCATTTACAAGTTAGCCTACTGCAAACGAACAAATGCAGGAAGGGAGTCCATTGGACTCAAGGGTACGACGAGCACAGAACCTTCAGTTATGTTGCCAGCACTAGCTGTCACTTTGGTTCATCCTTAGGAAAATCGCTCTATAACAAAATAATGAAGGTATCGTATTTCTTAGAATACAGCCCCCTTCCCCGCTTGTAATCCCTGTCAGCTTTTTGAATAATGTTGTTCGTTGCAATAATCTTGTTTCCGCTTATTCTCGGCCATTTTGATTGCGAAGTCTTAGGGAAATAACTAGAGGGGTGCCAAAAATAAAGAAAATATCTATCCTTTTTTAAGATGACTTGAAATTATTGATAGACATATTTTTCAAAAATCAATTCGTTCAATTTCGGAATATTGCATATTAACTGCCCCCATTCTTTGTTTACATCTTCTAGAATTCAGTGGTAAATATAGTTATTCAATTAATTAGATTGTTGGTGATATAGATACCTTATTAATTCACAGTAATAAACAGAGGTTGTCTGGTATCAATCTATATTTCTTTTAAGATCTTCGATCGCGTAGCGATCATCGTCAGACTTCAGACGAAGTTCTGCAGAACTTCGTTTTCCGCCCAGCAGCTTCAAGCTCTGACGATGATCGCTACGCGATCGAAAAGATCTTAAGAAGAAATATAGATTTCATACCAGACAACCTCTGTTTATTTACTGTGAATAGTTATTCAAACTATCGCTCTCGATGTTGTCTCGGCAGGAAGTATTATTCCTTGATGAAGGACATGATGAGGGATAAGAGTCCAAATTTATTGCTGATTTACACTTGAAAATAGATTTTATTACATGGGAGCGAACAATCCTTGCAAAAGAACGCTCGTTTTCTTCTGTATTCATAATTCAAGTAATATATGGCTGAAGGTAGGGATCACAGAATTTTAAAACGTGTACAGAATTCACTTCTCACCATAGCACGTCACACACAGTTTTAACGGTTTTTGACGTAAAACGAAAAAAAAAAATTGAACAAAGAAAGGGGGGCTTACATAGAGCAATTATGCAATTTTGCAATCGAGGTATTTAGTGCAAGCAGAGGCAGTTTCATGAGTCGTGGCAAACAATGCCCGAGTATCACAATCCGTGATTGTCTGCTCCGATACGTACTGGGCCTCACTGCGGGCGCCTGCAACCGGAGCGCGAGGGCGGCGCCGCGTCAGTGGCTTCGCCGCGGCCGCGAGCGCTCTCCTGTGACGCCGCCTCGGTGTGCCCCAGGGTTTCTCTTGGCGTCCTTTTTATTGTCTTCGCCAGACCGATGATAATATTGAAGATTGGTCTGCAGCATACGCTCTTGATAACCTCGTTTTCGAAACAAAATGGTAAAGGAATACCAGCCAGTTTTCTCTCCGAGAGAAACGATCTTGCTCTGTCAGTGGAGCGGATTTTTTTTTGTGAAAATGGAGGAAGCAGTTTCGTGGAATTGAGTTTGAAACTGGGTTCACTTCCGCCTCTCAGGAAACGAACAAACATTCAACCAGAGCATTGAATATGATTAGGTGTGCAGTGGATGAGTAATAAAACATGATATCTGAACACACATCGCACTGACAACAAATATGTAGATAGCTTACAGTTTACTTTAATCTTAATATATGAAACGTTTTGCAATATCTAAAATAAGTTGAAACAAGAAGGGTGATTTTTTCGCCGACAAAGGGTGATTTGTATTTCATTAATAATAATAATAAAATAAGCTTCCTCGCAAATACAAGCGAGGAGAAACATTAAATCACAAATAAAGTGTTTGGCAGTTCAGATTGTAAACATTACAGAAACTCTTTGTTTAAGTGCGATGAAAAATATTTTTTGAAGAGGTAAACGGTGCACAATGTTCGAGTCGTAAATAAAAATGATTAAAACGGCGCGATCATTTTGTCCAGAAATAAAATTTTTATCGTTATGAATCAAAATTAAAACTTTCATAAATCAAATCAATGTATTGTACATTGGTTTTAACAGCGTAGTTTAATCGTAAAACACATGAAATGTGTGTGGAAGAAAAATAATCCTGAACAAATCGGCAATCTAATACATTCTATTTCTTCTTGGCAGTGTGATTTTGACATCATTGACTTTATCAATAATACGATTAATTAATGCAAGATTCCTTCGATTACCTATAATCAAATTACTCAAAATGTTGTTAAATTAAGTACAAATTTAAATGACGTTTTCTTTCCATATTATACTTTTTATTTTATAACGTTTTCGGTTCCATTCTTTTAATCCTTCAACAAGTACACATTTAAAATTATTATAACATATTATTGTTTATCAACATTGAGTAGTACAAAGTGATAAGAAAGGCGAGCCTTTATTTTGTTATAATTTTCAGCTACTTAGAAACCATATATTACAATTTACCCGAGGAGAGATTCAAAAAGTACAATTCGAATCGTAAAATAAAAGTATACAACAAAAGCTTAATTCAAATCGTTATTTAATACAATAACTGATTTCGTCATTTGATTGTACATAATCCTAGACTTTCTGCATTAATTTATTAGGGTTGATCGGACAATCATTCATTAAAAAATGAATAAAACTATTACTACCGTTCGCAGGGTCGTACATTCACTCCCCGTTACTGAGAGTAATTGAAATTCTCGCAACAATAGCGGAAGTGCGTCTTCGGCTTCAGTAGACTTTTCAATGAGTCGCCGCCCACTGCCTCTCGCCCACCTCGTCAGCTCTTGAAAGCGGCCTCCACCTTCGGCTCGGCTGAGACCACGCCAACGCCATGTCTTTGGCCACGCGTGCCAACCTACCGCCCACGGGCCGTATGTGGCCCACCGCGATAAATTGTGCGATCCACGGAACAATTTTGAATGACTAATATCGAAACCTTCTTTTCTCGTTTAAAGTAATACAAAATATTAAATACATGAAAATGTACATGTGCTTCCGTTGACAAAGTTGTACGAAACAAAGAATTATTTTCCCACATTTAACGTCACTACTTACGCTGTTTAGCTAGTTAACAGTTATAATAACTAATATGTGTCGGAACCGCTAGCCGAATTTGTTCTCTACGCTCCGTGAAGTCACGGAGGTGAAGCAAATTGGGGACTCGCGGTTTCCTGATTGGGTGACCGGTCAGGAACCCCGGGATCTAACGGCGTCGAGCCCCTAGCCGAAGGGATAAAAGGCATTGACTGACGGCGACGTGACGAGACTTGACTAGTAAAGTAATTATTCAGTATAGTAATTACTCAGTAACGGAGGATTATTCCAGAGAAAGCGCTCAAAGCCCAACAAGGGGTAAAGAGACACATTGCGTCAACAACGACGCAACAAATGAAGGAAAAAACAAACAAACCAAAACCTAGAGGTAGACAAATATAGTTTGGAGACACGAGTGAGACACTCGAATGTCTGCAGTATTCCAAGAAATTGATATAACATCACAATGCCACGGACTCACTAAATTCACAGTGCACTACTGCATTTGTAGTAACAAACAGTTGCGTCCGGAATTAATGATTTCGGAAAGTGCGTCACCCTAGAACATAACACATCATCAAAGTGGCTTGTGAAACCATTTCGGTTATCCAGACCAGTCTTTGGGCATGTTTCTCTCTCCTATGCCTCTCCAAACAGATCGCTTTAAAATTTCAGATGTAACGCATATACTGGATAATACCCTGAATTTTATTCAACCATTTGGGTGTTAAGATACGTTTATCGTCGATTGTTGAAATAGGGATGAAATTATTTTATAATAAAAAGTAAATTTAAACTCTTCAGTTGTTGTATGTTGTTTCATTTTATCACCATGGTCCACACGATACGAAAAAGATAATAATTTTTGCTTTCAATCGAGAGTCTCGTGTCAATATTCTGTATTATTTGAAACAATCCATTCCTGTTAGTTTAAGCACTCGCACTCATTCAAATATTGGCGGGAACATTCCTTGCATTTTCTCAACATATATGAGAAGCGAGATTTATTATTACACATTTTTCTCCAGATCGTTGCTGACAAGTGTATCTGTATCTACTCGAGATGGCCAGTTTGTAAGAGTTCGCTTTCTTATCGAACTTGCACGTTTCAGCCCAAAAAAGACAATCTCATTACATGAATAATAAAAAACAAGGGGAAGAAGTAAACTTTGAGTTGTCGACTGATGTATAGTTTGCAAATTTTTGCCAAATCATTTAGCAACTTTCTTTACAGCGAGATAAAAATCACGTTGAAAGAAAAGTAGCCAAAAAACAATTGCTGGGCTAACGAGCTTGGGCAGAATGGACAGGTCGTAACAGATGTTTTGAGTGTTTGTTCACATTCATACAAGAGGTGAAAAAGCACAAGCAGCAATATCCCAACTTGAAGCACTAACAAACAAAAAGTCTCCTTTAAAGTAGAAACCGGAGTAATAGCTATTTACGATACTAGTGGTAAAATAAAATCACTTTTTCCACGTGTGTCATCCACTGTTTTTTAGACAGCCTTACTGACATTCATTTTATTTTAAATCAAATAGACAAATCACTTAACGAATGTTAAGGTCAGTAGTAGTGGCTGCGGTCATGCGAAAGTATTTTGTTTTCTTTATTGTATTCATAGTTTTATCTGAGGGTTCAGCATCGACTTTTAGCACTAGAGCTAAAATTGACTTTATTGATTGAAAATTGAACTACGCATATCCTAAAAGAACTGCTTTTACTAGAAGCTGTCAAAAAATAGTAGTTATAAATCAATAATTAGACCGATTGTGACATACGCTCCCCCCATATGTGGAAATGATGCGAAACCTATTAGAACTACAACGCAAACCATTCAAATCAAAGCACCGTTATATGTTATAAAAGCTCTATGATTTACAGCTAATAAGCAAATCTATCACGAATTAAATGAAGATCCCGCCTCTAAATTATCTAAAAATTCTTCTCATCGCTTACTACATTTCATATCTCCTCCATATTGAACCTAACACAAATCGTATTAAATCCCCCAACTTAAAAAAAATTCAAACCGCCATAATAAATGAAATATCCCTTGATTGTCCCTGTATCTATTCTCAACCCTGAATGTTTGTTGAACAGTTAGATAATAAATAAAACGTTTGTAGTCTCGATCACATTGTATTTACTAATCATTATCGTCTCATTTAGCTGATATCTACAGCTTGATCTATACTCTCAATTGCAAAAATCTCCTGGAAATAGAGACGTCAATGTAATGATATTTCAAGTCGAGAGCAAATGGCATAAATGAGCGGCAAGTCTGTTTAATTAATTGACTAATATTAGCAAATTGAAAGTGGGTACATTGTTGAAGAAGGAAGTCTTTGCAGACGCTCTTCAGCATAATCTGCTAGATATATGAGGGGAAAAGTGGAATATTAAGTTAAATATATCAAAATGCAATGCAAAAATCTCGTTACGTAAAACAATGATCCACCTCATCTCAAGTACCAAAACGAAGCATTAAAGTGGCTTTCGACAACCGAACCAGTTACATACTTGGAAGTATTATTCCAAAGGAGACTTCATTCGTGAAATAACATCACTAACTGCATATCCTTAGCAAATAAAAGATGGAATCAACAACTTACTGTTGTTAAATAGTGTTCTTCACGAAACATTCACACTAAGTTACATTTATATAAGACAATGATTATGCCTATTACTTCTTATACCAGTCCAATTATGGATGCGCATTAAAACAAACATAAATCGAATCCTAATTTTTCAAAATATCTGCCTCTGAGCTATTCTTAAAGCCTCACGGTTTATATCTAATAAACAATTTTATTTAGAGTTAGGTATGCTCCCTATTCAATATTTTATCTGCAAATTTCGGCACAATTCAGTCGTAAAATAATATTCCATCTGCAATGCATTTTCAACTAGGCAAACACAATCCATATAGAAATTGACTCAAACGTAAATTACCGAAAGAATTCTCTGATCGTCCATAATCTTCTCTCTTCATCACATTTCGAACTACTGTCTTCTTCAACACTCGTAAATTCAGTCATGATGCGTGAACTTGTCTTATAATTAGGTACACATCTCAAATCTATAACCAATATTTCTTTGTTTCCGAAGAATACGCTGATAAGTAAAAAACAACTTTCATCTGAAGTAATTCAGGGATTAATGATATTCAAACGAAATCTATAAGTAAATAGTTTTTTTAATGTGACCTTCATTTGAATATGATAAAGCCCCGATTTACTTCAGATGGAAGTTGTTTTTTGATCTGCAGTAAAAATTTGAATATATAACCCCGATTTACTTCAGATGGAAGTTGTTTTTGATCTGCAGTAAAATAAAGTTTTGATGCCTTATCCGCGCGATCCATGATTAGTCACCGTCTGGGCCCAAGTGGCCGAGGTGAGGCGAGGCGAGGCGAGGCGAGGCGCCTTACCTGGCTGAGTGCTGGGGCGTGTGGCGAGACGGGGACGTGCTGGAGCGGCGACGCGGGAGCGACTGGGCTCGAGGCCGCGAGCGCCGCCAAGTGATGCGGTGCAGCGGGGGCGGCGCGGGGCGGGGCGGGGCGCGGAGGGGCGGGCGGTGGGGGAAGTGACCGCAGCGGAGGCGGGGCCAGGTGGGGCGCGCCGGGGCGCCCGCGCAAGCCAGCCACTCGCAGAGCCCACGATTACCGCTTACAAATAGCCATCAAGCCATTTTTGTCTTTTCTTTTCCTCTTCCTACTATACCGTAGGGAGGAAACGACTCAAGAATACGCTCTCGAATTTTCGGTTGTTAGTACGTCAACTACGGAGGTCGTTAGTCCCGTAAGTGTAGTGCATGTTTTTCATCAGAAGGTGAAAAAGGTGATCCCCCCCCGCTGGATGGCGACATCCGGGGCCGACCTACCGTCGACTATCGGGGGTTTCTCCAACCAGGTATCTCCCACCAGCGGGGCAGCGCCCCAGCCGGGACAAGATCTAAGCCCCCGACCGGTCTCCCAGCATGTGTGGTAGTGTAGTGCATGTTAGTGTAAGTGTGTGTGCAAGGGGAGAGGATAGGACAAGGAAGAGGTAGGAAAGATCGCGCGCGGTCCGTGGCCCGTTCGGTAGGTCGAATTGTCTATCGGAAGGTTCTTTTGAGCTGAAACATCGTGCATGCTTCAGGATTAGTGCTGATCCAATGGTTAAGATTAGTGCAGTTGGTGAGATAAACGCGATTTTGTACTCCAAAGTCACGGTCACTGTTTGGTTGGGTGGATACGTGTCGTGTCTAACTCTCTCAGAAGCTTTTCACATGAAGCTTTAGAAACACTGCAGCAATAAGATCTAGTTGTGCATATCTGAACATCATTAAGATATTTTAATTTTCGATGGTGCATTGCATTAGGGTCTGTTATTTCAACATTTCCTAAAAATTGCAAAAAAATCATCTTTAAACTTCTTGTTCGAATAAAACAAAGTGCATTTGTAAATATGTAATAGTTATGAATTTCATTAAAATCGTTGAAAGTTTGTAAGTTGCAAATGTTCAAAATTGTTTCAAACTTCTTTTACTCTTCCAATATTAACGGCAGAGAGTTTTCTCAATTTCGCAATGTATTTGTGATACTAACATCCACGATTACATGGACTTCAAAGTATCAAATCATACGATAGGGACGGGTGCTTCTTCATATTGCGAATTTTCTTTCAACCATGTGTAATAATTATTTCGAGGTTTCCCGTTGTAGTAGCCTGAATGACAAGATTCTTCGCTCTACAATACGCTCACGCAGGTTTTCCATACGTTCATAATTCAAAGAAAGTTCCGAGAGCTGCTGGTCGTGAAATTTCTCTCTGTGTTACGCCAGTTGTGACAAATTGCTTCAGACAGGTTTGTTTACTGGGCACAAACACATTTATTTAGGACTCGAGTCTTCAAGCGGGTCGCAAATCAAAATGAGATCATCTGATTTGCATCGGATTTTCCGTGCAGGCAGGCAGGGGTACCTGAGTGCTCTCGCGGTGGGGATTGGGGAGGGGCGGTGTTTTGGCCTAAAAGCCCAGTGACGCTGTCCGGAACACGTGCTTCCCGAGTGCCTTTAGAGCCTATTAATGTCCGAGCAACGGGAAATGATAAGCCGAGTGGCGAAAACCTGTACGTCAAAGTACGGATTTTTTTCGACATCGCAGCGATCGATACAAGGCCTATGGAATGACGAAAACAAAATAGCGTCTCTACAGACTTTGAACTGTTCGATGGTGGTTAGGAGCCGTTTCTTGAACAATGTAGGTCACTTTATATTTACTATTTGTAGTAAATAAAAATATAATAATATAAGTATAATGTAAGTATATAAGTATGTGTAGTAAATAAAAATATACTAAGTAAAAGGAGTTTCATCAGATTTCTATCGTTTGGTCTTAACTTGAAGTATTGCATATTCGTTAGCTTGACGTACAAATAAGATATATCGAAAGCTGTAGACTTTAATAAGATGAGAAACCATTATTACAGACAAAGTTTACGAACCAATTTCTGAAAATTATGATATGAGAACATATTTCAAGATTGTAACCGATTCTTAACTGCCACTTTAAAATAAGCACTTTCAGTAAAATAATATATTTCTCATTTTTGAAATTATTGATATTTTAATGTTATAATACGCTTAATACATTCTTATTTATTATCAAGCGAATATCATCTATAAAACAAAATCACACGATTAACAATATATTGGGTGTATTCTTCGATATTTCGCGATGGATATGAGAAAAGAATGTTCGCTTTAAATTTACAAACCGTACTGAGGAATAAAAAATACTAATAGGACAGGATTAAAGAAAACAATTTTCATTAGAGTTTATCGTGTTCTTTTTTACCGATCGCGAAAGGTAGTAGTTAGGACATACGTTTGTTGAACTGAGGGGCCCAGGTTCAAACCCCAGCATAGCTAAGGATTTATCCGGTCATAACCTAGTCAGGCCGGTCCACTCAGCCTCCTTATCAAATGAGTACCAATATTTACTGTCTTTAGTAACAGTAAATATTGAGAAAAAATATCCGGTTGAAGCATGACGCTTGCCAAGCCATCTTCACCTCCTCTTCGTCCTCAGGCTCGCCACTCGTGCACCCTGGTTCATCTCCTCAAGGAATTCAGTTTACCCCATAATTCACCACATTGCCCCGCTATCTAACAACTTCATCTTCAAAATTAACACAGTACCCTTAGCAACTCGCCCCAGCAACTTGTGCAGTGTAATGCAGTATAGAAGTGAAAGAGAAGTGAATTTCAAATGTTGTGAAGTGTAATTAAAAAGTCGCGCGGTTTTGTATTTAATAGTTTCAAATAACTGTGCAGGTCAGCCATAAAATGTAGTTAATGCTATTATTGTTTCCATATTATTATTATTATTATTATTATTATTATTATTATTATTATTATTATATTATATTATTATTATTATTACGTCTTTAAATAATTTAAAGTTACATTGTTAAGTAATTTAAAGTCAATATTCCTAATTGTAATATGTAAATTGTAGTGTTCTGCCATCAGGTTGTATATACCTATCTGCAGAAATAATAAATATCTAACTCATTACGATCTAGCCACCACCTG
This sequence comes from Teleogryllus oceanicus, assembly GCA_964035755.1. NCBI lineage: Eukaryota > Metazoa > Arthropoda > Insecta > Orthoptera > Gryllidae > Teleogryllus > Teleogryllus oceanicus. Next base: position 64,625,540 of record CAXIVR010000006.1, on the reverse strand, counting down.
CCAGCTCCCAACCAGAATAAAAAAATAGATATCCATTAGATTCATTCCTCGGCATATTCGCAGAGATGAATTAACCCCATAGGTGTTCTGTGAGTTTCCTATTCATGAGTAGTTAGCTGTAATTGTAATTTGAATTTAAGTTTAATTGTAAGTCTGACAACATATGATGTAGTATATACAATACTGACCTAAGTACATTTCATTCAAGAATGAATATGTTTTAAAAAACTGCACTTCGTAAATTATAAGAAGAAGTAGACCTACCTAGTACATTAACTGTGCGGAAGGGTGGAGTGGGTAGTAAAGGCTGACAGAGAAGATTCCTAACATACTTTAACCCTAAGCAGGTTCATATCAGTGCAGTACCTGTTAAAAGTACAAACGGTGATTTGTACTTTGTACAAATACTTTGTACGAATTTTTACAATGTAATTTGAGCAAAAATGTACATTTCTTTCATATATTTAAAGATTAGTGACGCATAATGTTGTACGCAACCAAGAGAACGGTTTCGTGATGTACCCTTTTTCAAATGCAAAACGCTCCATTTAGTTCTTCCCAACTAACGCCATTAACTTTCGTTACAAAATGAATCTTTGGGAATCCCTGAATGCCTCAACAAAGAAGAAGTAATTACGGAGATTCCAAATGTCAGATGCTCTACGTGAAAGAGAAGTCAAAGATTTTCCTAGTCGCTCTTTGGTTTCGTCCGCGTTGAAGGAGTTTCCTGAAGACGAAATTCTCCCTGTGTGTTTGTTGGAAGATGTTTTGCTGCAGGGATTCTTGTGCACCCCGTGACCTCCTCCACAGCGCTCTTGCGCAATGGTGTTAGGGGATCATTGCCTCAACGTCAACACATTCTACCCGTTGTTCCACTGCTTGCGCTGTTTTGGATGCCGATACATTTTCAGGAAAACCTTGACACCTCCAATACGAGACTTTATGGTTTCCCAAGACATCACTTGCAGTAACAAAATTTTCAGATGTTAGAATACAGGTTATCTTCAAATGTGTTAAAACATTTGAATATAAATTTAATTACGTAAATTAATATGTTTAATTTGTATATATTTGTTCTGTCGGAAACTGGGAAGTTCTACTTGCTTCATATCGCAACTAGTGGTGCTAAAACAGTACATACTTTCTCGCCTGTACTTTCATGCAAAATTACGCGGAAAATACTTTTCAAAAAAATGTTCGTGACTGTATATCAAAATCTATCTTTAAGAAACAGATTTCAGCAACAGAAAAATCTTTATATTCATATTGTAGTTGTAGGAAAACAGCGAAAAAAAATTTTTGCAATTTTCGAAAAAAGAGTTTTCAACGAAAATGAGACCTAACCCATTCTGTTAAACGTCCTTCACACTATTCAACGACAAAATTTAAGTAGAAACGGAACCATGATTTTGAAAAAATTGGAAAGTGTCCTAGGGGCTTCATGTAAAGTACCTCCAAAATTAAAATATCCTTTTCAAATTCAAGGGCCATGACATCAGCCAAATCGACTGGGTTTTGATTGATTTTTCGTGTTTCCGGGCGCGTCAACTGCGTTAGTCATTAGTCCCGTTAGTGTAGTGCATGTTTTTCTCGGGAGATGCCGGTGAAGTTCCCCGCTGGATGGCGAGATCCGGCGTCGACCTACCGTCGGCTAGTGGGGTTTCCCCAACCAGGACTCTCCCATCAGTGGGGCACGCCCCAGCCGGGACAAGATCTAAGCTCTCGACCGGTCTCCTGGAATATGTATTAGTGTAGTGCATGTTAGTTTAAGTGTGTGTGTAAGGACAAGGAAGAGGAAGGAGAAATCGCGCGCTGTCCGTGGCCCGTCTGTTAGGGTACTGCTCCGGCATTCGTCTGGTGTTGATCGGAGAAACCACGGAAAACTACCGATCAGAGCAGCCGGCCGCTAGAATTCTCTCTTCAGACAGCGACTGAACTCGACCTAGCTGAAAAGCTAGTGTCTACAATCCTGCCGCCGTCAGGAGTCGAACCTAGGACCTCCCGGTGAGAGGCGCTTCAGTGTCATCAGTCACTGAGCTACCCTCCCGGTCAAATCGATTGAATATCAATATCGGGGAATATCAATTTTGGAGAAAATTGGATACGACAAACTGTTCACACCACAACAATCGAATGACGGCACGTTTTGCCGTCATTCGATTTTTCGGCGTTAAAGACCCATTCAAAATGGATTCTTGCTGCACTGGGTGTTAGAGGATTTTTCTAAATTTAGCAAGTTGATTTATCCACTTTTCGTTGCCAGGGCATTGTAATAACGGTATTTATGCAGAAAATTCACCGTTTTTCGCGCAGCATTACACAACTCTCTACCGCGGTAGCGTAGCGAGAATGTAAAATTGTGCACTGCTGAGAGAAAACTTGTTGGAAGATGAGTCTTCTAAGATTGTGAAGTTAGTATTTGCCTTCACTCATGACGCGATTATTGATTACTCAGCATACCGTGATCGTGAACCCATCGAAATATGACCAATTGATTGACACAGTGCAGCAAATATTTTTTTAATAATTGATCGATCAATACGAAATATCAGACACTTTCCCGCTGATTCTTAATGGAGAGATCATTTCTACAGTTCAGGTTTCCGTGACTGCAATAATTTGTTCCATTTTATTTTCCATCGTCTCACATTAACATTTCTTCCCATTTACAGACCATAAATGTAACATGCAACGAAAAAAATGTATTTAAAAAAGTGTCTTCATGCATTGCGGAATTTGGCAATGCCTCCTAAGAACTATGTATGAACGTAACATATTTCTGATATCTACGGGAAATACTTTTAAGATCGTCTGGTTTATGGCCCTATCTCGCCCAGGGCTTTCGTTCATTTCCCCTCCATCTTACAAGGAAATGCCGCGATGGTTCTTTACTTTGCTTCCGCATCTCAAAGAAAAGTTTTCTACATCCGTCTCAAACGACACATACAGATTGTGCGTTGGTTAACGTACACGCAAATTTGTAGTTTCAAGCTTTCAAGCAAGTTTGTAGTAAATGGATAGTCCGGGGATTATGTATTTTGGCAAAACTCTTACACGAATGGTTTAGGTCTTGGCGTGGTTCGCAAACGGGCGGACGGATGGACAGACGGACGGACGTTTGAAATAAAACAACACTTTCTTAGTTTCAGTGTCCCTCAAAAGGGGTATTTTCAATGAAATTTCGAAATCGAACTTCCGCAGCATTACATAACTTTCTCTACTCTACATAAATTGCTCCTTATACATATAAGAGAAAGTAAAGCAATCTCGAATTACTCTTGATTCTGCTCTAATCGTCGGCAGCTTATTATCAAGCAACCGTAGCTGTTTTCGTTGTAATCCGTACAAAGTGTTCGAAACACTGCGTCCATTCATTCATCCATCCGCTAAACTCTCGTTTCGACAATCTCCCATCTCGAAAGGAGGCAAATGAGGTTTCGTTCGTCGTATCTCGGTCTCCTGGTGGGGAACATTTTTGGGAGATACATCCAGAAGATTCCAAGTAAAAAACGAACAAAAATGTTTTAAACAACTATTCACGTTTGATTTGATTGGTTGGTTAGTGATTCCGGGCGCGTAAACAGCTTAGGTCATTAGTCCCGTAAGTGTAGTGTATGTTTTCCTTGGGAGATGGCGGTGAACATCCCCAGCTGGATGGCGAGATGTGGCGCCGACCTACCGTCGGCTAGTGGGGTTTCCCCCTAACCAGGACTCTCCCACCAGAGGGGCACCGCCCCAGCCGGGACAAGCTCTAATTTCCTGACCTGTCTCTGGGAGTGGTAGAGTAGTGAATATTAGTGTTGTGTGTAAGGGGAGAGGATAGGACAAGGAAGAGGAAGGAAAGATCGCTCCCGGTCCGTGGCCCACTTGTTAGGGTACTGATCCGGCATGCGCCTGGTATTGATCGGAAAACTACCGATCAGAGCATCCGGTCGCTAGAATTCTCCTCCAGACTGCGACTGAATTCGACATATCTGAAAAGATAGTGTCGGAAATCCTGCCGCTGTCGGGACTCGAACCTAGGACCTCCCGGTGAGAGGTGCCGCAGTGACATCAGTTCATGCACTGAGTTACCGCTCCCGGTTTCACGTTTGATGTGATCTGTGGCCACTAGAGGTGATCAATGATCTACATGTCCCACTCCTCAATTAATTACACAGCTAACGAAATTCATTCTCATTTATATGAAAAAGAAATCTGGGCAACGAAATGGAAGATTAAAAGCAACCCCGCAAAATCTACAGCTAAAGTCTTCACTTTCAGACCATATTCCTTCCCCATGCCATTTAAAATGAACCATAACACAATCCCTTGGTCTCCTTATAACAATGCCGTTAAATACCTGGGTCTCCACATGCAATCTATACTCAACTGGAAGATACACATAGATTCCAAAGTCCAACAAGCCAAAGCCGAAATAATACAACTAAAACCACTTATAAATAACAGTAAACATTCACTAAATAACGGTATCACCTTATACAAAACCATCATTAGACCTCTTCTCCTGTACGCTTGTCCAATTTGGACAAATGCTGATAAATATAATATCAACAAAATTCAGAACAAATACGTGAGAACTATCACCTACGCCCGCTAGTTCATTTACAAAAAACAATTACACCACGAACCTAACCTAAAACCCATCGCACATCCCATAGCCTTTTTGGCCAATCACTTTTATTCCAATGAATCCCTCAGCATGATAGACATCTAAATATAGGAAAATGTAATGGAAATCCAACTAGAATAAAAAAAACAGATATTCTATCCATTCTTTTCTGAACATTTTTTCAAACCTCAATAATTTTTAGAGGTGCTCGGTGAGTCCCCTCGTCAATTGTGGTTTAGAGTTAGTATATAAGAATTAGATACAGTCAACAATACAAATGGAGAGTTTTATGTAAACTGAACTTTGTAAGTCAATCCTACACAAAATAAAATTTAAAAAAAGACATGATAAATAGGTCAGTCGTTTCTTGTCGACAAGACAAATCGCTTGGAACAGTTCTTTGTTCTATCTACGACATCCTGGAAGAATTCTAAAAAACACGTGTTTTTATGGTTTTGTTGTATGAATGTTGTGTGATTCGCATGTTCTCATAGAATTATATAAAACTTTCTTTCAGGAGAAGCAAATTAAGAGTGGTTTGATGTACGAACGAAATGAAATTTTAAAAAGAAGTGTAAAATTGTATTTTTGAACATGGAAATACCCGCCGGGGGTGCCAAACAAAGGTTGTTAAGTAGTAATTAAACAGTTTAAAATACCTGCATTACCGTTATTTGTTTCTGTCTTGAGGTATAGACCAGGGTTATATCATGGTCAAATAATGCTAGTGTTTCGGAAAAATTACGAACTTGAAAGAAAAAAAAATGGTTTTGCGGTAGTTAAATTGGACAGTCAAATCGTAGAACTATTTGCTAGGGTAAATAGGCCAAGCATGATTACGAGACAATGGTGCTCTCATCTCAGCCCAGTCCCACAATGAAGCACTACGAAGTATGGTACAACTCACACGCAGTTTTGTGTATGCGCGCGAAAGAAAAAAAAAATGCCAACATTTTGTTTGGCCCTAAACGTTGCGTGTTTGTGTCCTGCCAACATCCGTGAGTGCGCCACGCCAAAGAACAAAGAGCGTGGGCTGCGCTGCTCGGCAAGGCGAACGCGGCGGCGGGCAGGCGTGGGGTCCGACCTCTCAACAGCCCTGGCCCCGCCTCCTTCGCCCAGGGGAAGCCGTAAAACTGCCCAACGACTTGGCTCTCACGGACAACACTTGTGCCTAATTAGGGGGTTTTATTATTATTATTATTATTATTATTATTATTATTATTATTATTATTATTATTATTGTTATTGTTATTATTATTATTATTGTTATTGTTATTATTATTGTTGTTATTATTATTATTGTTATTGTTATTATTATTGTTGTTGTTTTGTAAGTCGCGTCGACATCAGAAGTTATCAGCGCCTCTAATGATTACAGAATTAATACGTAGTTAATTGGAAGGTATTTGCATTAATTAAGGAGTTGGATGGAAAAAGGGTGTAGTTCAGAAAACACACTTTTGAGATAATAAAGAAAAACTGTTTACAAACTGTATTTCTCACATAAAATTAAAAAAATACTTACATATCACATGAAAAATATTAGTATTTGATTAAGCTAATAAACTCAAATACTCAATTATATGGATTTACATTAATTTGAAAATGTTGAATTGCGCCCTTATTCCATAGAACAAGATCATTTGGTTTGGATCATAATTGTTTCCTTCTATGAAAGTCTGCGTGTATTTATTAATTTTAGAAATGCAGCCCGTAGAGTTTATTTTGGATAGGTTTCACTTTCAAGTTCATTGCTATAACGTCAAACTATAACAATCGTTGTCACCAATGCGGTCATATCTTAACATAAGCATTTCTCTATTAATCGTAGAGTGACACATCTTTTTATTTTTGTACTTATGAATTTTCCTGAACTGGTGATATGTTTTTACTGCTATTTCGGTGTCTTTTCTTGAATTCTTATTTTCTGATATTCGGAAAAGTTTTCCTCTTTCGTCCTTTATTATTATCTTTAACCCCATGTAAATTAGCATCTGAAGATGTATCACTATCATCTGAATTCTTAAACTCAGTCATCTGATAAAAAAATCAGATATATTGCACAAATTCATATCTTCTGTATTCACAGCCATTCTGTCAATGTTCTAAACACCGGAGACGAAATGATGCAAGCTCGTAGAGGTAGCGATGTTACGGAAAAAGGGCCCAATTCAGTATTTCAAAGGGCTCTCAGACGCTATTTATTGGGGTTAGCGCAATATTATTTGGAAGGGTGTTAGAAAGTCATCCAAAAACGTTTTGAAACCTTTTACGGATAAACGTCATAATTCCAGTTACGCCCTTCATTATCATACACATAAACACGAAATTTAGTAGATTCTTTAGTTAGAAGGAATTTTATTACAAAAATGTAATACAGGTAAATGATTTATTATTGGTTGCATCGGAACATACTTTTGCAAATGTCAATTAAATATGAGGTTATAGTACATTTAATATTCTCTAAAATATTTTCCATTTCCTTCTTTCTTTATTACTTTATTTCTTTCCTTTATTTTATTTTTCCCTTTTTCTTTCACTTTTTTGTTTTACTTCCTTTTCTTTTATTCTTTCTTTCTTATCCAAAGTATTAGTCGCACCCACCAGTAATAGGATTTAAGTTTCTATCTGTTACTCTAATATTTAAACTATTGACAAATGTGTCAGGATAGTGATAGTTTATACAAGTGTGTTGAACTTCTTGGAACAATTACAAACTTTATAAACTTGAAAACAATAATAACTGTAATAATAATACCCCGTGTGGTGTTTCGGGAGGGGGTTGTAGAATAGTGCCACGGGATCTCCCCTCGTAAGAGGCAAAGAACCAGAGCAGCTGTCTGCTGCCCCCACCTAAAAATTAAATGTGGCCATCTTCTATCAATGTCTCTTCGCCATCTCTTTCAATTCCAGATATACCTATCCTAAAGGAATTATTTCTATCATTGCCCACACTCGAACACACCTTTCTCCCGTTATCACCCCCGTCTCCCCAACCCTGAGCATATAAAACCTTCAGCAACGTGAGAGACGGAGAAGCCATAAATATTGGGGCTAAAAGGGACGGGACCGATTTGGATATGGAGAGATGACCTAAAACTTGCCTCGCACCAAAGCTGCTGCCTGGAGAGCGCCAGGGCTAGAGCTGTCTGAGACAGCATGCGAACCGATAGTGGTGTGATGTTGAACAGGCGATCACGCACTGGGACACCCGAATTTATTACAGCCGATTTATTACAGCAGCACCCAAGAACTGCCAGTTGCACCTACTGACAGTGTTCCCCGACATAATAATAATAATAATAATAATAATAATAATAATAATAATAATAATAATGCTTTTATTCAGATGGCGAGGGGCTCGGGCCTTCAGGCCCGCTCTTCCGCCTAACCACATGTCAGATGTGTGCAACGACCAAACATGTAATATCATACAAATGTAAAAATATATTTAAGTTATAAGGTAGTTAGTAGAAACCAAGAATTATTTAAATGCAACTTTTAAAACGATAAATAAAATATGATGCAGAAATGTGGCAAATTTTGTTTGAAGAATTATAAATTCATAGACGGAAGTTATAAACAATTTGAATTGAATAATATTGATTCAAATGTTTGTGCGCTACTCGGCAGCCTAGTATTCACTCCGAGCGACTGTAATCTTTTAATACAGAAACACACCACCTCACTCGCCGCTCGACCCTGGAGGAAATCCCGCTAGTCGGGGAAAACCCACCAGGCAGGCTGTTTCCTAATACAATAGTAAACTAAGCTAAACTGAAGTAACAGGTCAGGACATTACTCGGGACCATTCAAACAGGCCTGCCATGACGGAGAATACAATGGATCGACGAAACGAACGAAAATATCGTCCGGCTCGTATCTTCGTATTACGTGTTGTGACAATTGCCGTGTGGCATATACGCAGGAACTACATAAATCTTTTAATCACCTTTATCACTGATCTATAAATCCGAAAAATATATGAGCCAGTCTAGAAGGCAGGAAATACAAGCAGAAACTCAAACCCAACCGCAGGACTCTGTGTCATTATGGGAATCCGACCAAATCCCAGGCCCTGATTTTATAGTCCCACTCTTCAGCGAGGTCCGTTGGGATCCCCCAAAAAATAGCGAAGTCACTGAAGATGTCACTGAAGATGTCACATCACAAAGACATGACAACATCATCCAGGCGCTTTAAAAATCGTGATTGGCCACGAATGGCGTACCACTATTTTTATGACCTGAAATACGGAGATGATTTCTACAAGCACATTGGGCATCAAATGTGGCATTCTACGAGGCAACAGTTTCAGAGCTTACTGGTTTTGCCTTGCAATGAACCAACTTTCAACTCTCCTGGTCAAAAATGGATCAGTGTTCGAATTAAAAGGTTTGGAAAATAAAAAAAAGGAAAAAACAAAATCCAAAGCATAAAAAGGAGCAAACTTACAAGCAATGTTAAATATGAGACCTTAACTAAAGAGACTATAAGAGCAATAAACATAAATGACTTCTACAAATATCGTGGAATGCAACAAAATCCAACAATAGCCCACACACAAATCAAAGAAGAACCGAGTTTGAACGTCGGCAATTTTGAAATCCTTATTTAAGGAACCTCACGGTGGCTATTAATATCTTTGCAATGCCAGCGCTTACGTTCTCGATGGGTACCATCAAATGGTCCGAGACAGATATCGAGGTCATGGAAAGATCTATTCAGTTAAACGACTCGTTTCATTTCACTCGCACCAACCCAGAGGCTGCCCACAGCGGGGCGCACTGCAGAGGAAGAAAGGGTGACGGGGAATTAGTAGCCTCTCAAATCTGCACATCAAACGAACGAACTCCTTGAGAGATTATTTCAGAAACGAAGCCATGACATCGCAATCTCACGATGTAGTTCAACAGGCAGACGATAATTACACCCCTCTTAACCTTAGACATGACATGAATCTGCAACAATAATCAGGAGTCGAATAAATAAACAAACCGAAGCAGAAGTCACTCCACGGTGTGTACTCAGCAGTAATAGCCAATCAAACTGTACACTCTGAAATGCACAAATGGCTCACCGTATGGTTCTTATACCAAGAGAGTGAAAGACTTATTGTGGCAATACAGGATCAAGTAATAGCCACAACAACTATTTAAAATGCACAGTATATAGTATACGAATATATATAATATATATAAAAGATCCAGGAGTGGTAAATTATGATTACCGAATATGAGGCCATGGTCCTGAAACAATCCAGTACATATTAACAGGCTGTAGTGTTTTAGCCTCCACTGAATATAAACTGTGGTATGGCAACGTGGGGCACATTATCCACTCCAAACTTTAAAGAAGTTCGAACACGCCGTGGGATCCTTAAAGAAGAAGTTTGGAAGGAACTACCCAAAACTCCATGTCACTCATGTTGTTGTTGTTGTTGCCTGTAAAGGAAGTAAGAATCTCTTAACGATTTTCTGCATAAAGGTTCAATATTTATTTTCTGACATTAAACGAGAATGAATACAGTGGAAAATTTAATAAAAACTCCTTTCGGTTCGGTTTTCTCAATCAAGGATCCTTGATTGAGAAAAATCTAAAAATTAAGAGATTCGGAAGGCTTCAAAAGTCTTCCAAATTTTATTTCAATTCAGTCTTCAAAATTTTTATTCAAATGGTGAAAACAATAAAAAGAGAATTCAATCTAAAATTCAAAAATTATTTTTACAGTAAAGAAACTCACGAAAAAAACAACTAACAGTTAGCTTTACTAGGAACTACTAATTTTAGAAGAACAATTAGATAATGCATACCGGAGAAATACTGCAATTTACTAAGAATAAATGAAACAAAATAGACATGTGTTGAGCACAATAATTAATAGTATAGTTTCTGTGATGCTTTTGAATGAGCTTTAAGGAGCCATAATGAAACTACAGAATCCACAAATCCAGAAATTTTTTAGTGAATTAATTGATTTTAGAGCAGAACTAGTCATTGCTTTAAAAGAACATCTGGAAAATGCAACAGTAATTCACGGGACGTATACAAGGATTCAGAACTAATTGATACACATATGCTACAAGTCCGTCAAGAAAAATTGCAGAGTGAAATGAGGGAAGCACACTTTCTAGCGGTTATTGCTGACAATATAAGCGATGTGCGAGTACATTTCAAATGGCAATTATTTTTATATACATCGTTAACCATTTATCAGTTGAATATTTTGAATCTTTCTCAATCCTCTGAGTCATGACGCAGAAACGATGGTGTCCCACTCTCTTGAATGGTTAGCAGGACACAAAATAAAAAATCCCTCAAAAATCGTATAGGTCAGACGCACAATACAGTTTCTTAAATGTCTGGAATTTTAAAAGGTGTTCAGACACTTGTAAAAAATAGTTATCCTAATTCTCAATATGTCCATTGTCATGCACAAAAAATTAATTTCATATTGTTGAGAATACATCAATAAGTAGAAGTTATACAATTTTCTTTGCCAGTGCTCATGGCCTATGCACATTTTTTCAAGCGGCCCCTTAGGGGATATCAACAATATATGAAATAGTAAAGAAGCGATTTTCTAAATATGTTCCCATCAGATGGAATTTTCAGTCGAGAAGGGACAGAACAATTTTTTACCATGCGCAAGCGCTGATTCAATGCATGGAAACAATTTTACAATCAGATGACTAAAAAATGACAGTACTCTCCCCAAGCTGCCGGTCATTTAAAAATGTTGACAAGTGAAACATTCAGTTTTTGGCTTTAATTTTTTCGAACATTTGTGCCACTTATTGCTATCTTATTTGGAAAACTTCAGAAAGTAGAAACTGAGCTCACTGTCGTTGCACTGAGTCTTCTGAGCTTTGAACAAAACATGACAAAACTTAGCAATGGCAATGAAACAATCTTTAAACATCAATATCTCTCAAAATATTCATCTGCAAACAAAAGGAAGACTGAAAACAATGATTGGGCTAGAGAAGCAAAGGAAATATGTGATGTAATTATTTTTTATATGAGAGAAAGATATAGTTTCACTAGTCATATGGCTGTTTCTTCTTTATTCATGTCGGAAAAAATACAGTTTATGATTCTAAATTTCCAGAAGAAACATTAAAAATAGTTTGTGATTCGTTCTAGTTTTTGAGCTTTTAAAAAAATTCGTATGGAGCTTGAAGCAATTTATAGTGCCGAGAAATTCAGGACAGTATTAGACACTCTTAGTTAGTACCGTTTCTCAAAGATTAGTTGCTTGGTTGTTAGTGATTCCGGGCGCGTCAGCTACTTAGGTCATTAGTCCCTTATGTGTAGTGCATGGGTTTCCTTGGGAGGTGGCGCTGATCTTCCCCCGCTGGATGGCAAGATCCGGCGCCGACCTACCGTCGGCTAGTGGGGTTGACCACTAATCAGGACTCTCCCACCAGCAGGACACCGCCCCAGCCGGGACAAGCTCTAAGCTCCCGACCGGTCTCCCGGAATATGTGGTAGTTTACGGCATGTTAGTGTGTGTGTACAAGGGGTGAGGATAGGACAAGGAAGAGGAAGGAAAGATCGCGCGCGGTCCGTGTTAGGGTACTGCTCCGGCATTCGCCTGGTGTTGGTCGGAGAAACCACGGAAAACTACCGATCAGAGCAGCCGGCCGCTAGAAACCTCCTCGAGACAGCGGATGAATTCGACCTAGCTGACAAGCTAATGTCGAAAATCTTGCCACTGTCGAGACTCGAACCTAGGACCTCCCGATGAGAGGAACTGCAGTGACATCAGTTGATGCACTGAGCCACTTCTCCCGGTTTTCTCGAAGAGTCCAAGTTAGAAATAACATTCAGTGAAGCCATCACTCTATTAGAAATCCTCATTACAATTCCAATGACCACCTCTGAAACAGAGATGTTTTTCGACCGTCAAACGTATTAAGACGTTTCTAACAAACACCGTGTCACAACGCAGGTTGTCTCCTTTGGCCATGCTATCAATAGAGACGAATATAATAAAAGAAATTGCTGGTTTTAATTGGAGAGTGGTTGAAACATTCGCACATCTAAACGTAAGGCGTGTGGATCTGCTCTTCAAATAAAAATGAGGGATTAGCTTTAATAAACATGGTGTATTAATGTCTAAATGAAGTTTAAACGAACGTGAATAATATAATTAGTTTACATGTCTTTAAGAAGTTAAGTTTTGAATACGCTAATACGAATTTCGCTTTTGGAGAGAACACATTCCTGAAAAAATTCAGAATTGTGTTCGATATATATTTGGGTATTGAAATTTGCAGTATATACTAGGGTGGTGAAATATTCGAAACAAAATAATTTTATTTCGTTATCGTTACCACTAGTATCAGCAATAATAACAACTAAAATCATGAAATGAGCTACTATAAAACGAGTCGAAACAACAGTGCCTGTTGCAAAATGCTGGAGCGCGACCACCGTATATTTAGAAACTAGTACGGTTGTGTGTAATGTGAATTCTATATCCGGCAATTGTCTCAATGCAGAACTAATACAAACACGCATGTGCCCACTGGAAATAAAAAGCAAGAACAACGGGAAGAGAATATACTTGACACGGACATTACGTATAAAATTACGTTAATAATGCTTGAATATTTTATTTAATTTAATTTTAATTAATGTACATGACTGCTTACGTTTTATTACGGTATATTTGTGTTATGAATTTTGGAAGTTATATTTTCATAATTCCATGCAGTTACAACCCCAACCCCAGTTTGTTGGGGCACCAGCCGCCACTGGTAAATGGTCTTTTCAGGTTAAATTTGTATCAAAATGTAATCCAAGATATTTAATTGTTCTAAATTTGTGTGTCCAGGATATTAGGATATATTGAATTTTTAGTGGTGATAAGACTGGTATTCTTAGTGTACAGACATTGAAATTGTTTTATATGCGTTAGAGGAATATTCTCAGTTTCTGTGTTCAGGTCACAAACTTTGTAAAACCTTGTTGGAGCTTTGTTCCTCGTTCGCAGTTACTGTTGGAAATAAACAAGGCGGTGTCGTCTGCCAAGGTGACGGAGGGAAATCTGCTGTGTCAATGTTGTATAGTAGAGGGGAGAATGATGGGCCTTGCGGTACTCCGGCAGAAACATTTTCAATATTGGACGATTTGTTGTTTATCCTTACTGTACACGTTCGATCTAGAATGAAGCTTTGAATTATTTTTAGAGAAATGAAGACGTACCCAACTTTTTGGGGAAAACCCTACGCAGGCGCCGGAACTTGCCATTCAACAGGGGAAGATCACGGCCACCTCCCGCGATGAAGCATGAACTAAACTTACGGGACTAATGTCCTTAACCGTTGACGCGACCCGAATCACTAATCAATCAATTAATTCGCTTATAAACGATGCTTAAGAGTCACAAATATTATTTAGGAAATACTCGATTTCTTAGTACACAATCAGGTTTGGATGATTTAAAGTAGTAGTAATAGTAGTAGAGGAAAGAAATAAAATGTCGCCATCAGGAGATGTGATAAAGGAACCTGCAATCTTCTGGAATTCGAAATGTCCGTATTGAAGGAGAAATCCGTTTGACAAGACGACCTTCGTTCCTCGTCGACCAATTCTGCAACATCTGGCGTTGCGCATTCTTTGCGCGTAATACGTGCAAGACATCCCGCGTCGCACCGACTCGCTCCGACGTGTAAACATAATATATAAATGTTCACTGTTTACACATTTTTTTAAAAATTGGTTTATTTAAGGTCGCTTCAACATCTAAGGTCATTAGCGACCACTATTGCTGTTAATGGTATGGTAACTATGTGGATGAACGATATGGTGATTGATAATAAGGGGTGAAAGGAGGAACACAATACAACCATGCCTGAAGCGGGACTCGAACCCGCGACCCTTCGGTCCGAGATCACTACGACACAACTGCCTTAGCGATCTCGGCCACCGGGCCGGCTGTTTACACATTGTGGTGGTTTATTCTGACGTTCTTAGGGACCATCATAAGAAGTAAGGGAATTTTGGTGGAAACTGAGATATTCGGGACATTATTACGTGAAAATGACAAACGAATTTCGATATGGACGCGAATAACAAGATATAAATAAAGAGTTTTTTAATGGGACACGTCAGTAAATTCCGTGCTTAGGAATATAACAGTAATTCATCAAAATGTACATATTTAGTGCCAATCAGAATTAGTTGTAATGTGCAACAAATCATTGGGTCTTTGTGCCCTAGTTCGAACTTGAACGTTTTTTAATTCGGTCCAAAGCGAATGAAGACCATTATTATTTACTGTCTGGCATGTCATTTGCTATATTGCTGAATTTCATAGTTGTTTCAGTTTACTTACGTGTGCAGAAAACATTGTCTTCTTGAAGTTCTGTTGATGCTGACTCGGTACTGACGTAACACTCTGATGACACCCATATGCGTCTTGGACTTTTGATACGCCAAGGCCATTGCCTTGGTAAAGGTATACTATTTAATTTGAATTTCTTTCCTTTCTTAAGGAGGGGGTATGTACCAATATCAGCTCGATATAAAGTTATTAAAAATGTTTAGTTCTATTTGATTACTACTCAAATAGAAAGTTGTGAAGAAAATATGTAAAAATATTAAAGAGAAATGGTTTCTGAATAAAAATTAAATTTAAGAAAACGACATGGCTTAAGAAATAACGAAATGGGACACTATATTTGTAGTAAAATTATTTTGTAATTTTGAGGAAGATTTATTTTATTCCCAGATTGAACCGGAATAATTGATCGTTCAAACACAATTAAATGGGAAGAAAACGAACGGTTAGTAAAGTTTTACAAGAATTGTCAGAAAATGCGTCTTATTATTCTCAAATACTTGAAAAGCGGTGCAAGTGTTGTGTGATGTATGTTTTGGTTCTTCTCTTTGAAAAAGCCTGACATCTGAATCCGGCTGATATTTGTGTAGTCGTTATTTAAAAATAATAAAGAACATGAAAACGTTCCTTGGTAAGTTGAAGACCAGGCTCACTCAACTCACTCACTGAAAACTAATGAGCAATATGTAGTGCGAATAATAATCTACTTAATTCGCAAACGAACGATTACAGTTTTGAGCAATTTATTAGACTGCACCAACTCGTGACCCACTGCATGTGCTACTGAAGGATGACCATTTGTCCTCCAAGGTTTCAATGAATATATTTAGAATGTTTTCAATTATTCTATAAAGAAGCCAACCGGCGCTCATGTATCCCTCAACACAAGTAACATCGCAAAAGACATTATCATCGTCCATAACTCGTCATAATGTCATGGTAATCGTGACCCAATAAAATATTGCGGTATTCTTCTTGAGGCAAAACCTAATGCAACAAAATGAAACCACTTTGCTTAATCATAAACGTAGTATGAAGTTTATTATTAAATGCTGCCAAATATCGATGATTAGATTTGAGATTTTCACGTAAATACCTGGCTTAGAGGCTCCTGATACAGAAAAAGTGTTGGTTTTTTTACTTTCTCGCTACCGTTTATGCAATAGAAAGTTATGTAATGCTGCAGGAACATGCGTCGAGTTTTTGGAAGAAGAACTCTTATTACCGGGTCTTGGTAACGAAAAAGTGGATAAATCCGGTTAGTAAATTTAGAAAAAAATGATCTAATACGTGGTGTAGTCAGAATCTCTGTTTTGTGGGTCCTTGATACAGAAAAATCAAATGACAGAAAAATGTCTGATGTCGCGGTCTCGTGAGTTTGAAACTGATATTTTAATTTTGAGGGTATTTTTCTTGAAGCCTCTGGGACATTTTCAAATTTCAAAAATATGGATCCAAAGTTTTTGATTAAATTTTATTGGATAGTGTGAGGGACGTTAAGAAGATTGATGATATTGAGATTGAAATAGTGCAGGTTTTATGCTTGTTAAAAACCCTGATATTTTGAAAATTACAAAAGTTTAAAATTTTCTCGGCATCTTCTACAATTACTATTATGAATATAGATATTTTTTCTGTTAATTTAATCCGTTCCTTAAAAATAGATTTTGAAATAAGGTTACGTAATTGCGAAAACGTGAGCATTTTTTGCGTAATTTTACGTCAAATATAGGCAATTCTTAATTTTGTTTAAACAATTTTTTCTCAAACGGCACCAACAATTTTGATTAAATTTTGACTTTGCATCGTATAGGACGCATCAAAGAATAGTGCAGGTCTCATGTTCGTTGAAAATTTTGATTTAAAACAAATTCAAAATACCAATCTTTTGGCCTCTTTCTACAATAATAATTATGAAGATAAACATTTTTAATAGTGTTCATAAAAACAGCTCAATAAATAATGTCATGTTCAATTTTTTGAAAATATGAGTATTTTTCTGCGAAATTTTGTGTGAAACATATACAATTTTTATTATCTTTAAACCATTTTTTTTCTTAAAAGTGATAAACATTTTTTATTAAATTTGAACCTTAGATAGCATAACGAACGCTTAAGAGAATGGTACAGGTCTCATGTTCGTTGAAATGTCTGATTTACCGAAAATTTAAAAAATTCGAGTTCCTACAACCACAATTTTCGTAATGAAATGTGTTCATCAAAAACATTTTGAAATAAAGTCCTGTTGAATTTTTGAAAGTGACTGAGAAACCTTTGATGACTGAAGTGTATTAATTTGAAGAGAAATTGTGGTATAAATAGTATTACATAACCATTACTAAAGGCGCGAAAGTACGTGCTGTTTTAGCACCACTGGTTTTTGTTCTCGGTGTTTGGTGATAGTGAATAACTGTTGGCAAATACGTCGATGATATTTATTTCTGATTTATCTTTGGAAAAATATTTTATTACATCGGAGCGTTCTTTTGTTGTTGTTTTTCAAAATTCAAGTAGTATATGGCTTAGTGTAGGGATCACAGAATTTTGAAAACGTGCACAATATTCACTTCTCCCCATAGCACGTCATACACAGTTTTCAACTGTTTTTGACGTTAATAAATAAATAAATAAATAAATATTGTGAATCTAAGAAAGGAAGAAAGTAACAGCTAAGAAATGGATTCTATGTCAGATGTAGATAGAAGAGAATGGAGGAGACGTAAACCTAAGAAAGAGAGGAAAGAGGATGTGGTGAGAGGAAAGGAGGTTAAAGGAGAAGCACATTTTTTATCACAAAGGAATTTAGGCAACTGCTAACAGGGATTTGAAACAAAATGTGTCATCAGTGGCAGGTGCTAATGTGGAAAACGAAAACACCGATAATGATAACAACAGTGGCGAAGAACAATAAGTTGGTAAATAATATTACAAGTTGATTCAGTGCATTACCCTCTTGTATTATTTCTTCAAATATTGTAGTATAACTGCCCCAAATAAATAATTTTGATATGCAAATTTCTCAATTTTTTGAAAAAAAAAGTCCATACACATCCACTTTATTCAATAATTTCCACAATACAGTTCAAGCTTGAACTGCACTGAAGCGTTCATCAGTATTTGCAATAGTTTGAGAAACTGCACAACAATTTTCATGCATCAAATGTTTACCTATTTCGTCATGGAACGTTTTTTCGCCCTCCTTAAAAAAATCATTTTTTTGAAGAGACAACTAGTTTTTGCGTTATTTGTGATTGAAATAATGTAATTTCTACTAAACGAAAAACAACTCTCATTTCTTTCTTCAAAAGCAGCTCTCATTTTTTTCTGATTTTTTTTACCGCTTAAAAGAATGGCGGGTTTCTCATTTTCGATAAACTCTCTAAATTTTCAAAAACTGTAAATTGAGAAATGATGCGGGAAAGTATGTGCTGTTGTAGCACCACTAGTTGATTTTCATGCCGGTCATGCAAATATGTATTGCATTCTCAAGTTTCATAATTGGATTCGATTTCGTTTGTGTGCTATAGAATCTGCCTCGGATGTCATATCAACAGATGGCAAATGTTATGGAACGCGAACACATTCAGTGTTTAAAAATATTTCGACAATGCGCCGTGTGTTTCACACTTCTTTTTAAAACAATTGTTAAAATGTGCTATATAATTTGATATGAAAGAAAAGAAATACTATAAAGTTTCATGAAAATGATTGCTGTTAATAACGTCTTCAGAAGATAAGTTCCAGGAACTCGAAGGTTTTCTGAACTCTCTTGTAGGGATCTACATATGAAAACCCAGATCGATGAGGTTGAAAACGAGAAAGTCGGTTAGAATTAATTCCAGTAACGTATTTCCCAAGCCAAGATACGTCAATGCAGTAAACGAAATTGAAACAATGTTGGTTGTCGAAACTGCACCACGTCTCTTCGGTTGCCCAGCGGCTAATCGGCTTAAGCCTCTCGACGGGGATGCTTTCCTTGTTTTGATCGTCACACGTTGACGCAGAAGCAGTTACTGAGTGATGTCAACACGAGACGGTGGGGGAAGAGGGGGAGCTGACGTCAGCTTGCTGGTGCTGACGCTGCACTCAGAGCGTGGGCTACTCCCTCAACAGGTGCGGATGACGCCTGGCGCGCAACTTAATTGTCTTATTAAACGTTCGGACGAGGACCTTCCCGAAACGATGCCGAATGTTCTTCGAACTTCGCAGCATTGCTCCATTCTTAGATAATCTGTTTTTAAACTGATGCGCAATGAAACAAATTTGAGGAAAAATGGTATCGAAAATTATATGATGACTCTGTTTACTTTCGTTTATACTTGTTTAAAGAAAATATTTTAATTCAGCAGAACAAAGTGCCGATTTATTGACAGTGACAAAACTAGTGGTGCTACACAATGGCAAAGACTATAGCTGACGTCTTGGGGGAGCGGAATTGTATTCCAATCTGATATTTCCTGCAGGCTAGCAATTTTTTTCACATTACAATTAAATCGTATTTTTGAGAGAGAGAAACTAACTGGGCTAATTTAAAATAAGGTTTTCGGGTTGCTTGAAAGAAAAAAAATCAATACATTGAGAATGCAATTACATTTCACACAACACGGACGAAAATATGGATTATCAAATACGTTTTCAATCATTTTTAAAATATTAATTTGCAAACGTATATAAAAAGCTCGAATGTTGGCCCGGTGGCCGAGATCCCTAAGTCAGTAGTGTCGTAGTGATATCGGACCGAAGGGTCGCGGTTCGAGTCCCGCCTCGGGCATGGTTGAATTTGTGTTCGTCCTTTCGCCCCTTATCATCCCATATCGTTTCATCTTCATTGTTACCATACCGTTAACACCAATAGTGGTCGCTAATGACCTAGATGTTGATGCGACCTTAAATAACCAATTAAAAAAAGCTCGAATGTAAGAAACAAGAAATTTGAAATAATATACACATTCTAACTTACATAGCATCTAACTGCCTCGAAGCACTTCTCAATTTACGTTCACGAAGCCCAGGAAATTTGAAGCGGACTACTGTATTTGACGTAAAATTTCGCAAAAAATACTCATATTTTCGAAAAATTTGATATGACCTAATTTCAAAATATATCTTAAAGGAATATATTTAATTAAAGGAGAAAATCTTTATCTTTAATATTTTATTTTAGACTCCGAAAAAGTTTTTAACTTTTGACATTTTTGAAAAACCAGGGTTTATAACGAACGTGTTATATATGCACGATTCTATTAAACGTTCTTCACACTATCCAACAACAAAATGTAATAAAAAACGTTGTGGTAATTTTCTTGAAAATTTGGAAATGTCCTAGGAGTTTCATGTAAAGTACCCCCCTCTAATTACAATATCTTCATCAAATCCGAGGAGTCCTGACATCAGTTACATCGATTGGGGAATATCAATTTTGGAGAAAACCATCTGAACTAAACGCGATGAACTAACATTAATTTATCATTTGCCAGATACCAAAAAGTGAAATCTTCTTAAATTCTTGAGCTGGCTAGCTTGACTATAATATATAAGGTCGTCCCACAATAATATTGAATAAGCACAATATTTCAGTGTATTCGTCAGCACTGCAAGAACTCAACTGAAGTCTTATTTTCTGACCGTGCATGCAGATGTCGCACTCACAGGGGTGCAGGGGTGGCGAGCGGTCAACCTGCACCTCTGGGCACCATACCAACTAGTGAGTGTCTTGGCGTGAGAGGGCCCGACTGATCTCGAGGATGGCCGAAAGGCCTTCTTAGGCGGGCCATCGGGGGAACCAAGCAGCCCGTACGAACAGACTATCTGCGTTCTCGGGCACACGATCTGCGCATGCGTTGAAGGCTCCGGAAGGCCAGAGCCTTCGTTCTCTCTCGCGTAAGTTGGCAATTGAGCGGGAAGTACAAGATGCCAAACCTACAAAGCCAGACGAATCGTGCGATTGTTCATTCGAAAATCAACAAATACATTACAAAGTGTTTTTTAAAACGTAAAGTATTATTTGCTTTTCATAAAATACTTGGGTAGGCTCCGCCTAATAGGACGCCACGCCGCTGCCTGAGATTGAAGGACGCAGCCACCCGCGACCGAAGGAGATCAGCATCTCGAGGACAGCGCCGGCCCACTGCCTGACCCGCACCGGCCACGCAGCGCTTTACAACCTCCCTCTAGTCACATCTTTTGTTCCCTCTGCCGAAAAGGGCCTGGAAAGAAACGCATTTCAAAGATTTGGATTTGAAACGCGTCAACAGCTTAGGTCATTCGTCCCGTTAGTGTAGTGCATCTTTTTCCTCGGGAGATGGCGGTGAGCTTCCCCCGCTGAATGGCGAGATCCGACGCCGACCTACAGTCGGCTAGTGGGCTTTCCCCCTCACCAGAACTCTTCCACCAACGGGGCATCGCCTCAGTTGGGAGAAGACCTACGCTCCCGACCGGTCTTCCCGAATGTGGTAGTGTAGTGTTTGTTACTGTAAGTGTGTATGGGGGGAGAGGATAGGACTAGGAAGAGGAAGGGCAGATCGCGCGCGGTCCGTGGTCCGTTTGGTAGGGTACTGCTCCAGCATTTGCCTGGTGTTGATCGAAGAAACCACGGAAAACTATCGATCAGAGCAGCCAGCCGCTAGAATTCTCCTCCAGACAGCGACTGAATTCGACCTAGCTGAAAAGCTAGTCTCGAAAATCCTGTCGCAGTCAGGACTGGAACCCAGAACCTCCCGGTCAGAGGCGCTGCAGTGACATCAGTTGATGCACTGAGCCACCGCTCCCGGTCAAGGCTTTGAACAACATCGGTACAAGTACGACGAGGGCTCTAAAGGGCTTCTTCGTCGAGGACTTCCTGAGAGCGCACGGCGCAAGGAAATCACGCAGTCAGAATGAATCGACGCCTAAGGGTCATACATTGAAGAATTTGAAGTTGATGTTCCTATCTGGTGATGATTTGCTTTTCATAAAAAGCAACCCATTGCTTTTGGGATGTTCCTTGTATGGTTTGTGTGGGTGTGTATAGTTTTGCATGGAGGGGATTTTGAAGTCGTAGTAAAGAGAGTTTTCTCAGAAACTAAGGAGCGTGCACGATTATTTTTAGGATTTTATTTTGGAATATTTGAGTTTGTGTGTATGGGTACGAGCAACATTGTTCCAGACCGGGCCAGGCAGGCACGTGTCGAGGCAGTTTGACGCCCTTGATTTACATTTTCAGCTTATCTACAGGAATTCAAGGTAAGAAATCTTGAATGCGAATAATTTTCGATGACAAAATAGGTGTGCGTGGGAAAGAAATATTTCATGCGAGTGTTGCAGCACAACCAAATATTACGGTGGGAACGTCAAATGCTTTTGCAAACACGTTTGGTTTCAGGAAAGCTCTGGTTTTATGACCATCCACGAACATGCTCCTCAAATTAATATGAAACCCAAACCAAAGGCAAAGAGGAATTGTGACTAAGGAAGCCTCACGCTGCTAAGAAGTGAAAACGAGTACATTAACTTCAGGAGGCCTTGGGAGTGTGTGAACGTCTTTGCCCCAAGGCTCCTCCAGCAGGTAATCCTTCGTACAGAATAGTCGTTGCGAATAGAAGAATCAGCTACACCTAGGAAGCCTGCGAACTATGAGATGTTGAAGCGGAGGAGGGGTCACAAAAAAATAATCATAATCAATGTTTAATTTTACATTACACAGTTAATTATATTTTGTATGAAATTGTGGGAATTGTGATGTGGTGTAGTTGACGTTATTATACGAAGAAACAAACGAGGTCATTTCCGTCATCTTAGTATACTTCTTGAGATAGCCAGCCTTACACGGCTTTGCCGTCATCATCAGTCTACAATGTAAAGAAAAGAAAATATAAAAAATACCAATAAAATATAAAATAATATCTTATATTTTATTGGTATTTTTTTATATTTTCTTTTCTTGCAAATTAAATTTCACCATGTGAAAGGGCAGGGGATATTAAGGGGGCATTTCCTATGAAATGAACCAGATTTGTGTATTATTTTCTATGTACATTATGTTAAGTAGTTATCGCTACTTAGCAGCAATGCATATCTTCTAGTCTGACTAGACATTATAATCACTTATGAAAAAATAGTTATATTTGATTAGCTTATTTTTTTATATCTGTTTAGTAAAATCTACTTCCAAGTTTGTTTTTTATTTGTTATAACTTTTTTTAATCACTAAATTTGCTACGGCTGGCTAACAAATTAAAAAAATTCCCTAAATAGTACACAGTTGATTAATTGTTGCCATAATTTAATGCCAGATGACATGAAACGATTAAATTCGATAGAAAAGTTTAAATACAAAGTGAAATCGTTTCTGCTGCATAACTGTTTCTATACAATTAGAGAATATATCAAGCTTCACAGGGAAAGTAACATTAATTTTAACAGTGATATTTAATGTATTATTTACCATTGGACTGTATAATTCTAAACAATATGTAACAAGTATTGTATCGCAGCTTCTGTGTCAACGATCCCCATCTAGACCCGGTTTTTCGTCCAGTTTCCCTGATCCATTGAGCAAATGCTGGCATGCCCTTGTTTTGCTTCTGGACATAAATGTAACTTCATTTTCTGTGCACGTCTTTCAGAATTCAGTGGGAAATATAGGTATTAAAATTATCGTTTCCATGTTGTCGCGACAGGACAAAGGATGTGCTCAGTCCCGAGAAGTAGCCTTTCAAAACGTGTTCGTCGTGCTATCGGCGGACTAAACCAAAAGAATGTCGTTAATTTGGGGGTCCTGCATTGGGCCATTTCAGATCTAGAAGCCCTAAAATGTTGCAAAGGAGAACTGTTTTTATTTCTTCATGTTCTAAACTTAGTCGCCGCAAAACATAGACGTTTTGCATATTTTACAGTAAAAAATTAAGAATGTTTTGCCACTTGTTCATAGACACATTGTAATCGGCAGTGGAGAGTTCAGGAAATCCTGTGAAATAAATGAAAGAAAACTTTGAAAGCTCAGAGCTATCCAAAATAGATTCTCCAAATTTCCAATCATTCAAAACGTCCCAATCTTCTACACAAAAAAACAGTGTTTTAATATTATACTGTCATGGCTCCATTTCCATAAAGGAATCGCTGGAAATGAAAATATCGACTTAACTGCTAAAAACGCAACTCATTTATTAATTGACCAGCATATACATGGTTCTTTAAATGATTTCATAATAACTTTAAAAAAGTATATGATTAAAATATGGGATCACCAATGGAAAGTTTCAACATTCAAACTCAATGTTGTACGAAAATTGTACGGATACTGTAACAGATTCAGACATCCCAAACACTACATTAAGGAGAAAAGAACATTAAGAATTGGCCATTCTTCTTTCACCTACTCCAATCTAATAAAAAACGACCCAGCTTCCTGTCCAAAATATGGAGGAATGTTATCAACGCCTCTCATTATATTTGAATGTTCAAGCCTCCAAAATCTAAGAAACTCCCTTTGCATCAAAAACGACATTTATGCAATATTTAATTCAATTTTAAATTATCTTAATATTGCTGATCTTGAAAATACGATCTGTATTATGGTAAAATGTATTGTATTCAACATTTCTGTTCATTCTAATTTATACAATGTATCTATGATGTAAATCAATAGTGGTAACTAATGGTTTTAGATGTTTTTAAAGCTACTTAAAATAAATAATTAAAAAATTGAAAAAAAGAAAAATCGTTGATCATAAAAAGAACAAACTCGTGAAATTGATAACGTGGTTAGTTTTTGTATAAATGTTTCGTTGATGCCATAAAAAAATAGATAACTTTGAAGTACTTTCAAATTCTGCAACATAAAAATATCGAAGAGTGTGCAGTTCACGCTTAACTCAAAATATGGCGACGAAACTAGCATCTTGACAGAAATCTGGGGATTCATATGAAACAAGTTCCAATTTTTCATAATTCTCTACACGATTCTACAATTTCTTTTTGGTATTCGTAAATGGTGCGTTGTTTCAAGTTTTTGTCCTTCAACAAAAATGAACATAGTGTCTTGAATTAAACTTCGTACTCGTGAAAAAGTTAACTCATTAAGTTAGCAAAGCAAATTATAAAAGCAAATTATGTT
This sequence comes from Teleogryllus oceanicus, assembly GCA_964035755.1. Lineage (NCBI taxonomy): Eukaryota > Metazoa > Arthropoda > Insecta > Orthoptera > Gryllidae > Teleogryllus > Teleogryllus oceanicus. The sequence continues at coordinate 64,600,484 of CAXIVR010000006.1, read as the reverse complement.
AGTCAAAACGTAATTACTCGCAAACGTAAAACCTGCAAAGAATTAAAATTGAGACTTCACATCAAGCTTTTGGCGGAGTTTTTGTGCTGGTTTCCCACTGGTAGCGCGTGTTTTTCGGCGTTCGGGGCGTGGGAGTTCCTCTGGTGACCAGCAACGGCCGCAGAGCAACTTTGCTTGAATATATTGGACGGACGGTGCACGTTAGACAATAATAATAATAATAATAATAATAATAATAATAATAATAATAATAATAATAATAATAGACGTATGGCCCACTACGAAAGTACCGTTACGAGCATTCGTTTCCAAAAAGCGCCAGAAAAACTCTTCGGAGAACACAATTGAAGATGTAAACTCTTTATTTTAAATGCAATACGACTAATTGTGAATATAAACATAAATAATTGAGGGCAGAGAAGTGAGGAGCTCGTACGAGTTTTACAGACGATAGCTAATACTCTTATCTTTTCCAGTTTTTTCATCTTTTTGTCTTGACGTTCTATTCCGTTACTACCATGCTGTTACACGGAATTTCATTGCGTCTGGGTAAATTTCTTGGACGAATCCCCACGCAAGCGACCGCGCGACGGCCAGGCTACGCATTTGATAACGGACACGAGCCGGCCCTTCAAGGTCAAAAGACACCGCGGAGCTGCTGGGAGGCGACGCGAGACCGTTTCAACCAGACAACCCCGAAGGCAAAATATGTATATTGTCAAGTAAGAACGTTCCAGATAGAATAATTTTATTTTGGGCTTTTGATCAGAGTTTCTGTAGGTCAGGAAAAAACATAGGAAAATTCGATATCACGTGTGGAGGATTTTTTGATCTCGTTTTGAATCAAGAATCGATCATTCTTAAATCTTAATTTTGAAAAATTAGACCAAAGCATTCAATGTATGTAAACTAAAAGAAGAAGTCGATAAAAGTATTTGGAAATCAACTTAAATGTGTTCAGAGGAGTGTAACTGGTATGCAAGGATTTGTTTGAAACTTTTTTTTGTTTGTCGAATATTATCAAGAATATAGGACTTTGCTGGAAGATTGCTAGTTAGCCACAAACCTGTACATAGCAAAGGTATTTGTTGCAAGACTGTTTTTAGGGTGTTTATTCTTTTTATGTGTATGTGTTATTCGTTTATGTATTCAATGTATATGCGGGATTGGATATTATAGTATTCTGTTAAAAGTGATTCTAGTTTGAGTGATTTCGTGAACACCCGACTGGGGAGTATCCATGATCCTGATCCCTGTTTTTTTTTTAAATATATATAATCAACTGTCGTCCGACTGAGCTGGCATTTTACCAGGTGAATAACTTCACTTCCACTTGAAACGACATTTAACGTTATAGTATGTCCGCGTACGTATAAGGTTATAGTATGTCCGCGTATTCCTAGACGGCCAATTCGCGACAAAAAAATAGCACCAGGCTTCGCAGTCGGGAGATGCGGGTTCGATCCCCGGCCATCCATCCTGACCCGGGTTCACATAGGTCGATGCTGGGATGGTTAAAAGAGTCCACGATCGCCGCTCATCATCATCCTATCACCCCATAATTCATAATTCAAGGCTTAACAACCTTGTCTTACCAAGGGATACAGCCTAATACCTGACCTCCTTAATGACACACGTTAATCTCTTCCGGATAAATATGACTCGGCCTCGGAAAATAACGTGTAGCATGATCAGAAATTGCCTTTACGTTAATAATAATAATAATTAATAATAATAATAATTAATAATAAGAAAAATAAAAGGAAAAGAATTAGAAGTAAGTAATTCTCCAATTCATATTTTGGAACCATTCACAAATGCGAAAAATAACCATAATACTCTAACTTTGAATACTTTCTTTCCGGGTATCTTTAGGTTGATCAATCGTTAATTGTTTTTGAAAAACTTCAAATGATCATTTATTTTAAGATGCCTTTTCTGTTCACTTAGATTTTCAAAAAATAATTGCCCTAACTACGTTTCCTTTTTAAAAAAATATTTTTATTATTTTTGTTCGACTAAACAATGTTTTCATGTTACATATACAAAAGGGGTTTAGAACTTGCATTTCGTCATATCTGTTCAATGTTTGAAACGAAGTAGAAACTAACGAATAAGGATACCCTGGAAGATTCTTTAAGAAAAATACATAAATCTTTCGGAGTACAATATACATTTTAAATTAAGGGATGTTTGCTGAATATCTTTTACAGGATTAAGGAGGATGTAATAGTTCTTTGGAATATCTTGAATTGATTCGTGGGAAAAGATTTACTGATTTAGCAAGAATGTACACTGTAATAAGTTACTACTTTACAATGCGTTATTAAAACCAGTTTGTACTTACGGAATACATATGTGAGGAACACCTAGTTATTCGAAAATTAAAATTCTGCAATGATTTCAATCAAAAGTTCTACGGTACATAACTAATGCACCATGGTATGTATCTAACAATTCTTTACATTCTGATTTGCAGATTCCAACTATCCATCAGCTAAAAGGTTTTAGCGATACCTCGCCTTATATAGCAGGCGTACGTCAGTGAAGGTCATATAATGCATTCAAATATTATTAATGCTGAATCAATTGATAATTTAGATTTTCTATTTATGAATGGATACAATTTTATTTTTATAGTTTTTATTACTAGCTAAGTGATAGCTATCGCTAGTGATGTTTAATATGATATTTGATAAGGTTAATTTAGTATTAATTGGAAGTCCAAATTATTTAACAGGAGTGTCATTTGGAAGCAATTTAATTGCATGATTATTTTTTATTAAAAGATAAAGAGGAAGAATCCGTATTAAAGGGAATATTTTAGCTTACAATTGTTGATGATTTATTTTTATTTGCCAATCATTGAACCACGTCTGGGGGATTTACCGCGTACTATTCGGCAATTAATTTGATCATCAATACGCTAACTTTATTCTTCGATATTCTATTTAATTATTTACCATGACAATTGCCTTATTTATATACCAAGGTCGATCCGTTCTGATAAAATTTGTTTGTGGCTTTGACAAGACGGTCTATACCGATTTTCGGTTACGAACATGTACGTCAGAAATATTTACCTCTTATTTGGGATACGGGAATTTTCCTTAATAATAATAAAAATATTATTATTATTATTATTATTATTATTATTATTATTATTATTATTATTATATCTGTTTCAAGAATAAAGTAACATAATTTCTGGTTCTGCTCCACAAAACAAAAGAAAAAACATATATGATATTTTCTATAACAATTCCCATAAATAATAATAATAATAATAATAATAATAATAATCCTGTCGTTATTTAATATTTCTCCTTACTCTCCCCTTGCAAGCATGGTCATTATCTATTATGATTTTAATTGAAAATATGTTCAAATACATTCCGAAACTTGGCTTTCTTACATTACTCAGATTTTAATGTCCCATTTAATACCTTTCCTGTTAGTGGAGACTAGATTCTATTAAGAAATCCTTGGCTATCAATCTTTGGATTCTACTCGTAAATGAAATAAATACCCACGAAATTACTCACATGTCCATACGATTTCATTTCTCCACTAATTATTCTATTTTTCCGTTATTAATCACACTGCTTTTCTCGACCTTTTCATTATCAAAGTGTCAAATATATGCAAAATAGGCAATGTCTCAATGTAGGATGTAAGGCATGTTAGAAATAAAAAAAAACCCAGCTAGTACATTGTCATCACTTCTGATCTCAACATATAGCAACAGAATGTCGTAATTTTTTAAAAAATGAGTGGAAATGTAGTCTGTTAAACATAACAATTTAATAGCAGAATAATTTTGTCTAAAACCGAATTGACTATTGGGAAGAATATTATTTTGGTTTATAAATTTATGAATCCTAGTTAAAATTGCTCTTTCAAAGATTTTTGGAAAACTTGGCAGCAAACTGATTGGCTTAATATTTCCTCTAGTTTAGTTTGATCTGAACTGGGTTCAGATATAAGTATAAGGTATCAGTATAAGTGCAGTTTTCCGGAAGTTTGGAAAATAATTGAGTGTAAAGCAAGCATTATGACTGCAGCTGTTAGTGAACAGAGATTGGGGTACGGTAAATGTTTAATTACAATATTAGTAACTATATTTAAGACTGACGATTTTTTTATTTTTAAGTTTGGAAATTATATTCCACTTAATTTCAGATAATTTCGTTTCCTACTTTCTGAAATGCAACTAAAGTGAAAATTTTCCTTTTGAAAAATCAAGTCAAAAAGGGTTTAGATCAGTGTCAACCACCACGAGGAAACGTTGAGAAGTTACACAACAATTGTACGTAGCAAAACAAAGTGTAGACGTTTTCGGTCTCGCGATGACGAGGTAGAAGGGTGCTGGAGCTCAACAAATTGCGGTCGAACTTTCTCGTTCGATGCAAAAATTCGCGCGTCACGGAATGGTGATGTAAGGAGAGAGCACCCGCCTCCTTTTCCTTTGCACAGCGATTGCACCCCGTTGCTCTGCTCCACTCTTCCTCCTCTCCCCCACCGCCCGCGCGCTCTCTGCAGCTCAAACTGCAAACCCTATCGAGTGATTGATCGAATCCGACCGCATCAACTACTATAGATTTATTGTTAATTCTGCAATGAATGTCGTAACTTGTTGGCAATTATCTTAACTTGACACGCATCATATATCATAACTTTACATGCACTCATCAGTCCCGTAAGTACAGTGCACGTTATATCCCGGAGCCGGATGAGGTGGCTCAGTGCATTAACTGATGTTACTGCAGTGCCTGTGATCGGGAGGTCCTAGGTTCGAGTCCCGACGGCGGCAGTATTTTCGAAACTAGCTTTTCAGTTAGGTCGAATTCAGTCGCTGTCTGGAGGAGAATTCTAGCGGCCGGCTGCTCTGATCGATAGTTTTCTGTAGTTGTTCCGATGAACACCTGGCGAATGCCGGAGCAGTACCCTCCCAAACGGGCCACGGACCGCGCGCGATCTGTCCTTCCTCTTCCTTGTCCTATCCTCTCCCCTTACACAACACACACACTTACAATAACATGCACTACACTACCACATATCCGGGAGACCGGTCGGAGCTTAGAGCTTGTCCCGGCTGGGGCGGTGCCCGCTGGTGGGAGAGTCCTTTTTAGGGGGAAACCCCACTTGCCGACGGTAGGTCGGTGCCGGATCTCGTCATCCATCGGAGGATCACCGCTACCTCCCGATGAAAAAACATGCATTATATTTACGAGACTAATGACCCAAGCTGTTGACGCGCCCGGAATCACTAACAACCCACCAACCTTGTATCCCGGAAGGTGACGGTGTTCCCGCGCTGGAACTTGAGATGCGGATCCGACATACTTGTTCCTTCCGGTTCGCCCCCCCCCCCAGCTGCGCACCGCCCCTGCTCTAAGGTCCGCCTGGCCACCGAGATGTGTGGCAAGTGGAATAGGAGAGGAGGGGCAGGTCGTGGCCCTTTGTTAAGGAACTCCTCCGGCACTCATCTGGTATTAATAAGAGGAACCCCAAACAACTGCCGATCGGAGCCGCCGCCCAATAGAATTCTTCTCCAGACTATTGAATTTCAAACAGCTGATGTGGAGAATGAGCAGTCGAGCCGAAAGGTACAGCGACACTCCAGAGACAACTGAAATGCTGCCGCGCAGCGCGACAACCTCTAAAGCCTCCCGAACGATGCGCAGAAATCTCACGAGTTATTTAATTAAGCCGCACTGAACCGAATTTTGTCAATTCGACCTAATATCTCGAAATATCTCGAAGGAAAGTGTATTTCTCTAGATGTATTTAAAGGAAGTTTCTTAGTTTTTAAGGTTATATTCCACAACGCTTACATTCGAAGTTAGCTAAGTAATGTCTATATTTGACAAAGCAAACTTAGTAAAGATTAGAAATGTGGCTCGAATTTAAAGCAGGAAACTCAATTGAAATGTAAAATTTTTTGGAGAAAAAGACGGGACCTTCGCTTTTATTCAAACGGGTGGTATAAAACATGTCAAGTTTGAGTTTTAAATGGCGAAGGAAATAGAATGCTATAGGTGAACTTAAAGGCTTAAGGAGAAGAGAAAAGTTGAATTACTTCTCGGGAGATATTACATTTTATCGAAAATACACATTTTTTTCGTCATTCGAATTTTTTTAAATTATTCTGAACTCGCGTTGGACTTCATATTACAAACATTTCACTCTACTTCAACATTTAGTTTGTCCCTGTGTTCATATTATAGACTTGTCAGAAGATAAAAGGTTGAAGGAGAATAAATAAGCGTTATTGGGTCCAAAATAGCCTTTTTTAAATGTTCATCGTATTGCTCCAAAAAAAGAATTGGTACTTCTGTCAAATTAACAAGGATTTCTTTTTCAGTACGAAAAAACGTATCTTACCTCAAAGTAGAAATCCAAAAATGTGAGTTGCACCCTCAAAACCACTGGACCACTTTCTTTAAAAGAGCTGGGTCCCAAAAGTCAGTCTGCAAAAAATAAAAGAATGGGGTAACAAAGAGAGATATGTAAAATTTTGTAGTACAAAAATAATCTTGATTGCAATTTCAAAATACCTTAAAATGATGAAGGAATTGAAAAGTGGGACTATTATGTAGTAGTAATAATGTATAGAAAATTATAATTTTAATTATAAAACATTTTAATCTATTTAATATAATAATAATAAACATGATTTAATATATCTTCAATTTTATTTATAAACAAAATTGAAGTATGTCTGTGAGTGCTACTGATTCAGTTAATGCTGATGAGATGGTGATATGATAATCCCATAAATGTTTTTTACAATAATTGTGTTTATGTCTGGACAAACCTTGGGAAAGTCTAAACACATTTTGGTGTGATTTTTCCTAAAAAACAGAAAATTTCGGGCAAAATTCCGGCTACTTTATACTTTCGTATACGTAATGGAGTATATGGAGTACACACAAAGTTATGTAATGTCCCGGAAAATCGATTACGAGACTTTAAGGGAAATACACATTATGATGCCATCTGATACCGAAGAACTTCTTTTTCAAAACTTCTGTCTGTCAGTTTATTTGTCCGACCGTCTGCCTCATGTGAACAACACTAGCCCCTAAGACATCGTAGCAATGTTTCGAAAACGAGTAGTCCCTTATCGACCCTGTGGATTCATGGAGGCCCTGTGCATTAGAAAATATATACATTTTTTAATTTTGGACGGGTTTTTGCCCGATTTCCTCTATGAACACCGAATTTTCTAACATTACAAAATGTTGAAATTATTTGTACTTGAAGTACTGCTACATAATTGAAAGTAGAGAATTTTCCTTAAATGAAATTTGTTCTCCACAATTTGCATTTTAATTAATTTCATGTACATTTTACTTTCTCGTATACATACGTATATACTGAGTAATATACGTAGCATAGAGAAAGTTATGTGATGTAGAACTTGAATATAGGCAATTTTAAATTTTTGATACATTTTTTTCTCAAAAACAGCCCAAACTTTTTCTTTTAATTTTCTCCTCGTAGGTATTAAGGGACGACAAAAAATATGATTTTTGTTCCATTTTCGGCAAACACTCCAAAACTTCAAAATTGGAAGTAGTAATTTTCTTTAAAAAAAGTCATATACAATTTTTGGAAAAACTAGGAGATTGCGGGTAATTTATGTCTGAAGTTTTGTGTACGCAATATATAATATTTTCGCCCAACATTGTTTTATTGAAAATAAAACTATAAAATATAATCATAAAACCGCACATTTTTTTATTAAATTTTCTCCTCGGACAATGGGTAAGTTGCCTAAAACACATTCAAAGAATTAAATAGGCCAAAAGGGCATTGTCTGCACTCTAGTTATAAGGAATAAACGCATTTTTTGCTGTTGGATAATAGTTCAGATTTTTTAATGATTTAGAATTATAATTTAAAAATGAAGGAAATTCAAATTCAACAGCTGAAAGGGGATTTTATTTTTGTTTTAATGAGGTTCATTCATTAGCAAAAAAAAAAAACCTTTTTTTTTCCAAAATACATGTCCTAACAACTCAAAATGCAGTTATTTAAATACAAAATGTATTTTAAATATGTATTTCATATACATATATACAAGTATTTAAATACTTCACAATTCTGCTTGTTGCGTTATAATACTTGTTGCACACCCGGTTATATGGCAATGTGGGAGACAGAGGCAAAAATGATGTAAGTGGGTAAAGTAGCATATAATATAAGAAAATAATTACGAGAGGGAGGGGAAACGAGTAATTAAAGCAAGGTTGGTGATAAGGAGATAAGAATACTGAGAAATCTGATTGGGATGCGAAATTTGAAGCTCTTTTTCACAGGAATTTCGTGTTTGCCAAAAACCTCATTTGAAGCACATCCATTAACAAATGCAATAACCAAATTAAATGTGCTTATTAACAGCGTGAAATATATTTTTAAAAAATTGCAGTTATGTAATTTTTTAGAAAAACAGCAACAAAAGAATACACCAAAATCAACTTTACGTCATATTAAACAGTGCAATTAGCACTATCCGTTGGAAGAATTTGAAGAAAAAATTTAGAGCCATTTTCGTGAAAATGGCGTTTGAGCGTTAGAAGAACGATTTAATCGCTCTAATGTACCCTTAACGGCTGACCGGGACCGACTGTAGCTGACAACTGTACCTCCTAAACAGTTCAACCGATTTTATCCAAAATTGATATTTCCTGATCGAGCTGAACGAACTGGAGGTTGTGAGAGTTTCTACCAGATATTTTGATTGTTGATGTTTTTTTTTACATGAATGAGGTATTTATCTTTTTATGTCTCTCCCGTGTTCGACCATTCGACTCTTGTGTGGTGGAGTGGAATGAATGCTGGCAAATTACCACTGAGGAACTCGGATTGGGTCTCGGAGTGAAAAAAATATTTTGCTGGTTGAATACACTATTGCTGGATTATGTAATTGTGTAATATTGCGGAGCATTTAGAACCAATGCGAGAAAGTATATGCTTTGGCCGCACCACTAGTTTCTTATGATGTCAACAAAAATAACTGCTGATTACCAGTCCTTGTGCGATGGCCGCGTTGTACACAAATCCGACCCTGGTAGATGTTTATTTTAATTTTATTTTATTTTTATATATTTTACAGTGGCTGACTCTTCAATTGAGCGAACCATTGAGTAATTTTGTGCCAGCAAAGTGTGAAGGGGTAACTTGTTACATCCCTGACAGTAATTTTGATAGCGGAAACCTTCAACCAAGATTATTTAGAGGATAATTCTGGAAACAATCTTTGGAGGATGATGATAAAGTTTTAGAAAAGAAAATAGTAGACGAGACGGGTAAGTGTAAAGAATATTCTATTATTATCTAATGTCCAATAGAGATATTGAAGCAAATGGGAACTGGGATTGTTTCTTAAGGGGGAGAGTGGGTTGATCAGTTCCTATTTCGTAAGTAACTGTTCCTTATATGTGGTTTAAATTATTGTAGAAATTATGCATCAGTTTTGTTATGAAGAAAGTAATTGATACTATTGCAAGGTTGTTGCGGAGTGTCACTGCTGACAAACCAGAGGGCATTTCATGTTATTCGTATGTTTTTGTTTTGAAAGATTTGCAATTTATTTGAAGTGGTTGGGGCAGCTGAAATTCATACCGAACGTGTGTGAGTTATTATCGGGTGAAGAATGAGTTCATATACAGTTAAAGACGAATGCATGTCTATAGAAGAGTTGCGATTTAGCGTCGGACGTAAGATAGCTAATCGTTTGATGGTTGAGATGTGATTGTGCGAATTTAATCTCGTGTCCACGAAAACGCCGAGATAACCATCAGATAAATAGTGGAGAGCCAGGAATGCTACGAGGGTTTAGAGCCGAATTCATAGTCGAGGCTTAAACTGAATGTTCCCTTAAGTGAACTATCATATTCATAAACCGTCATTGAGTGAAGTCTTAAGTGCGCACTCATTCGTATAAAAGAGGCAGCTTGCTCCCTTAAGTGGCCCTTATGGTTATCTCGTCTCGTCAGTCGTTTCCAGTTTAGGTTATATTTTTACGTAGCGTTCACCTATTGTTGAATTCGTTGTGTTGGTTTTAAAAATTTGTTTTATTAGTAGTCAATTAAAACGATTCATTTGTAAAGCGTGTTATGGATAACGACTTCGCCGAATATTATGAGTTTTATACTCAACACATCCTGCGAAATATAAATAGATATATTGGAGATAGGATGTAATAGTCTAAAAAAATAATATTTTATCTCATTCTACATTCCCCCAAGCGTTACGCGCACTCTTTAAATGCCCTGGCTACTGCACAGTTCCATTAAATATTATTTTAGGGACTAAAACGTAGTAAAACATGTAGAAACTATATATCAATGTGTTCAGGAGAAGACAGAATAAAATGGCGCAAGTTAAGAAAAATTAATTTTTTCCCGATTTTTTTCGGGTCCTTCTCCCCTTAAGAGTCCTATAAAAGCATGAACTTTCTATGTTTAAGTTAAAAGGTTAAATAGACAAATATTATTGTGTGTTAAAAGCGCTCTCCGTCCGTAAGCGAGAATTGTTAACTTGTAGAGACTTGTTAATGTATTTCACATTATTGCTAAACACAATATGATTGATTTTATAACACATCACAAAACGAAAACTAGAAAACGATTCGACATTCAAACATATTCTGGTCACTTAGAAGAGATGTTTATATAAGGGAAAATTTAGTAAGAAGACAAGCATTTAGTAGTAATAAGTAGTGAAGAATGTAAACATAATACAATTCGCAGTTGTTTGATAGAAAAAAATCTGGCAAACTTATTTTCATACGAAGCCACTATTCACCGCCTCGCGCCGCTTCGGGTTGCGCATGTCCACCCCCTTGTGGTTTTGGAGGGGAAATGCGTGCGGACTGAGGGGCCGTGGCCCGTGCCCGTAGGAGCGCCGGGCTCCCGAGGCGGGCATGTCGCTCCTGCGAGCGCGGGTTCACGTGCTTGGTTTATACTTGGATTTTTTTAACGTGGCATCTGGGGGCATTATCTTCAAGATGGATTACGGCACGACTTTGCGCGTCTTTCTTGGTCTTGCCGCAAGATGTCGCATGCTCGCGACCTTGTCAAGCAGTGCTACTGATCAAGCGACTCTAGAAGCACGAGCGAGGAAGATGCGAAACGCCGTGGCACATTCGATCTTGAAGATAATACCTTCAGATGACACGTTAGAAAAACCCAAGTATAGTGGCTCATGCGACCCTGGCGGTTGTGAGCGGGCACGCGGGGCTTGGCCGGGGCCACGAGAGCCAACGCGCCGCCTTCCCGCCACGCCCCCAGCCGCGTCCACCTCCGGCCCCGCCCCTCTTCCACACCGGGGCTCCCACCGGTGCTGCCACGGCTCCCGGCGGACAGACGCGCAACTAAAGCAGCCTGCCAGCGATGTGTGCGATGGCTGGCAAACCCATTCATATCGCTCGCGTCAGGAGAAATTTCAAGAAGTTGTGCTCATGTTTTTTTTTCTAAAAAATATAATAACTATTTGTAAAACCAAAATAAGTCTTTGAAGCTATGTAAATCATACGCACCTTCTCGATTTGATTTGTTAACGTACCAAAATTTCCCTACTATACTTGGGTTTATCCAACGTGGTGGCTGAGGGTAGTATCTCCAAGATGGAAATTGGCACGACTTTTTGAGTCATTCTCAGTCGTGCCGCAAGATGTCGCATGATCGCGACCGCATCAAGCAGTGCTGCAGATCAAGCAACTCTAGCTGCAGGACTGAGAATGACTGAAAAAGTTGGTCCGAATTCCATCTTGGAGTTACAACCCTCAGCCGTCACGTTAGAAAAACCCAAGTATAATAATATGATTTTGGTTTACTTACTTGTATACATTAATATACAAAAGAGAAAATCTTACCTTTATTATTTACATCGGACAAAAAGTTAATTCGCTGATATAAAACACCCGTCAACATTTGTTGAACATGATATATATTTATTGGAGATCACAATAGTAAGTGAAACAATAACGTCTATTATGAGCACTGTTGCATAGTCAGAAATCAATAATTGTTGCTAAATTTAGGGCGTCCTCCTGGACGAGTTATTCAACTGCATGAATCGTCAAAAGCTACAGCTAAAACGATCGCTGCAGGCGAAGCAGTGAAGTAACCAATCAGCTTCCTGCGTCATGTGGAACAGGAATTTCCAAAACCAATCGCTCGTGTTCCTCCGGAAAGATTGCGTCACGACCAAATCAGTACCAGTGTCCAGGACTCAGGATCTGACGAAATGTTGGGTCCTCAAAAATGCTAACAACTACCGGTTTATGTCACTCTGGGAGCTGATCACTGACTCCAAAATTTAATCAGCTGCTTCGCATTTCTGACAATTGAGGGGTCAAGAATTTAAAAAGAAAATAACCCACAAAAATAACATTTTATGACGAACATAAAAATGGGTATAAATGAATCCTTTGAAGAACCCGAAGAGAAGGACTTGACGCCGTCTTCCTATGTGCAAGGATGGAATGGGTTAATGGGACACTGCATTTATCATGGAACAGTATGTTGTGCATGGGGTGCATAAAATAATTGCACTTTAACTTTTTAAATCACCTTTGAATTAAAACTTTAATAAAATTAAATTCACAAAATGGCTTCATAGAGAACGCTCCAAGTGAGCTTGATGGGGGATTGCATGGCTGAGACATTTTTTTATGCAAGAAGAACAAAATGAAATTCGTTTACAACGTAAAGTGTCTTTATAGCCTCTTACAAAATTCCGGCATTACGTGCACATAACAAAATTCTTATAATACAAATTGATTATGGATAAGCCATCCATGCATATATTATTATTATTATTATTATTATTATTATTATTATTATTATTATTAACCTATTACAATCCCAATTCAGAGCAAGAAACTCCTGGTTCCGCAGAGAGGTGCTACGTGTGCAGCTTGGTTGCTTTAGGTTTCAATAATTTTACATATATTGTTTCATACTTAGGTTAACTAAATAATTACTTAAATTACAACTACCAAAATATAAAAATATCTAAAAATTATTACCCATTTTAGTGATGACTAGATTCCCAAAATAAGACATTTCTAAAATAGCTAAATTACTAAATTTACAAAATCGTTGGTTGATATACCTATCTATCTATCTATCTATCTATCTATCTATCTATCTATATATATACACACACACACACACACACACACACACACACACACAGCACACACTACGCTTGCCCCTAAACAGAAAGTTATGTAATGTTGTGGAAAAAAGCAGCGAATTTTCGGCCGAAAAACTCTTATTACCGGGCCCTGGAAATGAAAAGTGGATAAATCCAGTTGCTAAATGTAGGAAAAAACCTTCTAACACGTGGTGTAGAATCCCTGTCTTTGGGTCCTTGATACCGAAAACTCGGCTGACGGCAAAACATCCGTCCGCCGTCTCTCCAGTGAACAACGCTAGCGGCTAAACTGCTCAACCGATTTTCTTCAAAATTCATTTTCGTCAACAGGTCTGGCGATGTCGCGGTCCCTTAAATTTGAAGCCGATATTTTAATTTTGGGAGTACTTTACATGAACCCCAGGGACATTTCAAAATTTTCAAAGAAATGGCTCAAAAGTTTTTATTAAATTTTGTTTTTGGATAGGATTTGGACCGTTTATGAGATGGTGTAAATCTCATATTCGTTGAAAACCATGATTTTTATTTCAACATTTCAATAATTCAACATTTTTCGCCGTCTTCCTAGAACTACAATTATGAAGATAGATTTTTCCGTGAAGCTAGATTGTCAAATAAGGGCATGAACAATTTTTCGAAAACGTGAGTAGTTTTTGCAAAATTTTCTGTAAATATGGCAATTTTAAATTTGTTTAAACAATTTTTTCTCAAAAGGGCATAAAGAAATTTGATTCAATTTTCCTCGGTTAGTGTACAGAACGTTCAAGAGTGCAGGACTCAGGTTCGTTGAAAATTCTAATTTTAGAAAATTGGAAAAATTCAAAATTTTTTGCTGTCTTTCTACACTTATAATTATGAAGAGTTTTATTTGTCACACTTAATAAGGAACTTCTTTAGAAAGTTTTGTAATGCTGCGCGAAAAATGGTAAATTTTCAGGAGAAAACTCTCATCATCATCATCATCATCATCATCAAACAGAGTCCTGATAACGAAAAAGTGGATAAATCCAGTTGCTAAATATAGAAAAATCCTCTAACGTGGTATAGCTAGAATTCATATTTTGTGGGGCCTTGAGACCGAAAACTCGATTGATGGCAAAACATCTGTCTGTAAATAACGTTTGCGGCTTAACCGTTCAGCCGACTTTCTCCAAAGTTGATATTCTCCAATCGATCTGGCCCCTTGAATTTGAAACCGATATTTTAATTTTGGAGGGTACTTTACATGAAGGCCCTCGGACACTTTCAAAATAAATGTAAATAGAGCCATCTATTTTGATTAAATTTTGTTATTGGATAGTCTAAAGGACGTTTAAGGGAATGGCGCAGCTCTCATGCTGGTTGAAAACCCGACTTTTTTTCGAAAATGGAAAAAATTCAAAACTTCCTACAAATACAATTATGAACATACAATTTTTTTCTTAATGAAATGTGTTCATCAAAAATAGATCTTCAAAGAAGGCCACGTTCAATTTTTCGAAAATATGAGTATTTTTGAGTAAATGGCCGTCAAACTTAATTGGCCGCTCTGAAAATCACGCGTCTCGCGATCGGAATTTTAGAAAAGTTTTGTGGTAGTTGAATGCTACGTAAGTTGGAATGTGTATATTATTTTATATTTCTTCGTTCGTTTTTTACATTGGAGCTTTTGTTATAAGTTTACAAATTAATCTTTTAGAAATTATTTAAAACCTATTCGAAATAAATATGAAATAAAAAATAGAGTTGTAACTTTCGTTTAAAATCGTCCCAGTTTCTGTAGCTGTGTGACGAAGAAAAGCTCAAGCAGGTGGATCTTGCTAGTTACGGTGAAGAGAATAGGTCATGTTCACCTCATGTCGCTCTTAGCCCTCAGGCAAGAGAATTTAACTAGGCCCAGGCAAGGGGGACACCGGTAGCTGCCCGGAGAAGTCGAACTACAGACCCAAAACCCCAAATACATTATTATTATTTCTTATATTTATATTATATTTGTGTTATTGCATTTCAAATTGTGTCCTTTGTGTAAAATATGAAAACGAATAGATGACCGGTCAATGAAACTATTTAATTTCCATTACTAATGGCGAGAGAGTACGTGCTATTGTTGCACCACTAGTTTTGAAAAAGTCCGAAAATAACGAAAATTCCGGTTTTCAAATCAAATCCCTGTTTCTTTTCCGGTTCTTCCATGCTGTTTCAAACCCCCGTTTTTTCGGTTTACAGGGATTCCAGGTTCGCTGGCCACCCTGGAATGTGATTATGCCAAAAGTCAAATATTTGGTAGTTGGGGGATTGCGAAACATGGAAATGCCGGATATTATGTAGTTGCTTGTGGGATAAGTTTGCTTTACATATTTAGCGTAAAAGCCTGTTGGTAAAGAAGTGTTGTAAGTGGAAAACACAGGATGTAGCACGTTCTCAATTTCTTTTTTTATAATTCTATTTGTTTGTAAAAGTTGTTAAAAAGTATGAAGAAAACAAAAAGTAAATCTGCCACCTAAACAACTATAAAATAACGAAGACATTGCCTTTAAACTGCCATTCTTTGTGAGAAATATCATTACGACACGAAGTCATGTAATTTACATCTTTCGTACAAAAAACATACCAATAAGTAATAATTAAATTAGTATGTACTTTCTTTTAGCATTAGTACATTCATTATTCACTATAAAATTAGTATGTTTATAACACAAACATTTCTGAAGTATGAAACATAATATACATTGTAATAGTTTTTTATCATTTTATTGGTATTGATACCACTATTAATCAGAAGAACGGTATTCTACGTTACGGAATTCATTATGTGATCAACTTGATTTTTAAAGATTTTTGCTTCAATGTCTCGTCATTGCACAGAAAATATGCTTCTTATTTGCGTTTCGCCTTAATATCTTTCATTAAAAAATCATAGCTATACGTTTGCTAACGTAATTGTCATTTGCAAAGTTATCTTTCATTCAACTCAAATCAACATATGAGTTACTCAAGATACGTTGTATGGCCCCCACACAAATCTATTTTTTGAACTTAGTTCTTTTTAGAAAATTAAAAAGACACCATCCCCTAGATCAATCATAGATTAAAACTTGCATTAATAATGTAGTAATAAAGGGTACAGCCGAATAAGGTGGTGAAAACTGCCCCCCAACCAAATCGATAATCTCGGTGCTCGTATGACGGAGAAGCAAAAATACCGTAGATTCCCAAAAAATCAACCTCCTAGGGCAATATGTTGCAGAGATACGAGGAACCGGTTTTTCATGTTTTATTTTTTATTCGATTTTATTGAATACATCAGGCTGAACAAAATTGGAAAGGTGAGTAAAAATAGTTGAGTTTTAAGGCATTTTTGGCAACTAGTTCTGACGCCAAAATCAAATAGGAAAAAAAACAACAAATTTTTGAAATGGATTTTCGACGTGATAAAGTTGGAGTACTAGCTCAGTTTGTTTTCCTAGAATGTGTCTTGTAACATTCTATGACATACTTCTTTTTCAGCTTTTTAAACAATGTGGACGATAGTGAAAGAAAATTGAAACCAATTTTATCAGTTCAAAAATTTGAAATATGCGCCAAAATGTGATTAAAAAACGCTTTTATCAATATTTAAACATAGATTCAATCACGACATATGAACTCAAAGTACTATAATGTGTTACATCAATCGGACTATCCATGGTGAAAGAGACGGGTGGGGTCTCCCGCATTCGACTTCAGACAATTGGCTTCAAGCACCAGTTTGCATCATAATATTAGCGTGTATTTTATATGCCAAAATTATCACAGTTGCAATTGATTCAAACAGAAACAGATAAGCAATTTTTTTCAAATATTGCATCTTTTATTTCAATTACACCTTCATCCTATTGTAATTGGTTTGTCACCCTTAAAAATTGTCGTTTTACGCCACTTTCAAAATGTTTCTCAACAGTTCTTGCTCTTCATGTAACATTGCAGCCCACGTCTGGTCTCGCTTTTCAACCGAAGTGCGTCACGTAAGCCACGCTTTTCAACCGTGTTGTGGTCATGCTGTTCGTGACGCAAACTGGCGCTGCGCAGAACGAGCAAAAATCGGTGCATCTGAGGAACCCACCTGTCTCTTTCCACCATAGGAATAACGGCGAAACGGTATTTTGCAAACGGAAGACGCAGTTTGGGATGCTGCTCCTAAATAGCTACGTTCATTTATTGTTTGGCACAAGCTCGTTACTTGGCGAAAATTGTTAAATCGTCAGAAATATTGAATGTAGGACTGTAGGTACGCGTGACCCCAATTACATAAGTCACCCCAGAATACATCAAGGTACGCGTGACACCAGTTATTGAAGAAGACAGTTACAATGATTAATTGCCTATGATTAATAAATCTACAACTGAATAATTTGATTTATATTTTAAAGACAATTAATATACCTAAAACTGAGTGATTGGATTTATATTAGAAACAATAAATAAATGTCAAAAACAAGAGCCATTTGATGATTTTATTTCCACAATATAAATACTTTTGTCATAAAAACAAACATTTGTCAGCACAAAGTTGTAAATCAGGCTTTTTATGTAAGACTATTCAATAATAGAAATAGAAATTGTTTAAACGTTGGTGAAAAAACTTTCCTCCCACATTTTAGCGCGAATTTCAAATTTTTGAACTGATACAATTTGTTTTAATTTTCTTTCACTATCGTCCACATTGTTTCCAAAAATGAAATAATATGTCATACAATGTTACAAGACACATTCTAGGGAAATAATCTGCGACAGTCCTCCAACGTTATCATATCGAAAATCCATTTCGAATTTTTTTTCTATTTGAATTTGGCGTCAGAATTAGTTGACGAACCTAGGACCGCTAGGTTCAACTTGACGTCATCCCCTTTGAAAGGACCTTATACGTTAAAATTCAATTATTTTTACCTGTCTCTCCAATTTAATATCTGATCCATGCAGTAGAAGCTGAAAAAAAATAAAACATGAAAAACCCGTTTCTCGTTGTATCTCTGCAGCAATGGCCCTCGGGGGCTGGTTTTGTTTGGGGGACACTACGGCATTTTTTATTCTCTTTCATATGAGCATCACGCTTATCGATTTGGTTTAGGGGCAGTTTTCACCACCTTATTCGGCTATACCCTTTGAAAGAATGCTGTCAGACTATGTTGTGTACCGGCAAAGTTGGGTCACGGCATCAACTGATGTCTCAGCACTGCCTCTGACCGGGAGGTCCTAGGTTCGAGTCTTCACGGCGGCAGGATTTTCGATACTAGCTTTTCAGCTAGGTCGAATTCAGTCGCTGTCTGAAGGAGAATTCTAGCGGCCGGCTGCTCTGATCGGTAGTATTCCGTTATTTCTCCGATGAACACCAGGTGAATGCCGGAGCAGTACCCTTTCAAACAGGCTACGGACCGCGCGCGATCTATCTTTCCTCTTCATTGTCCTATCATCACCCCTTACACACACTTACACTAACATGCACTACACTATGACACTTGTCTGGGAGCATTGAGCCTGTTCATGGTGGGGCGCTGCCCCGCTGGGGGAGATCCCTGGTTGGGAAAAAGCACCGTAAGTGTTTAATCCATGATACTTGGGTGTGCATCCAATTTATACAGGTTATACATAATTAAATTCCTGTATTTTATCTATTTCTATTTGTATAGTTAAGTCAGTTTCATTTCATATGTAAATTACATTTGATCCCATAATTTTCTCCGGTGTAGTGTCATTGAAGATGGGATAAGATCCGCAAAACATGCATTTGGTTAATTACTTATAATATTAAAAATATTTTAAAAGAATTTCGTGATTGATTTCTCCTGAATTCTTAATCACTACAGATTACTGCAATATCTCTGCTGCCATCAGGGAATTTATAATAGAATATGATAACTAGTGGTGTTACAGAATGGCACACACTTTCTTGTTAGTGTGTGTGTGTATAAGGGGAGAGGATAGGGCAAAGAAGAGGAAGGACAGATCGCGCGCGGTCCGTGGCCCGTTTGATAGGGTACTGATCCGGCATTCGCCTGGTGTTGAGCGGAGAAACCACGGAAAACTACCGATCAGAGCACCCGGCCGCAAGAATTCTCCTCCAGACTGCGACTCAATTCGACCTAGCTGAAAAGCTAGTGTCGAAAATCCTGTCGCCGTCAGGACTCGAACCTAGAACCTCCCGGTCGGAGGCATTGCAGTGACATCAGTTGCTCAACCATTCGTAGATAGTATCCTTCTAACGTTAGAATTTTGCGTGCATTCTCATGTGCGTGCGTTAGGAATGTGTAATCTCATTTTCAAAGAGTTCTAGCTGCTACAACTGGATGAGGCGGACCAGTGGGCAAAGGGGGACGGGGCTCCCTTCAGTATTTTAAATGGGGTCCCCTAGCTTTACCTAATGTAACATTTTATTTACGTAAATATGAACAATCCCTGAATTTCCTGTTTTGTAACCTGACCACTTGGAAATTGATATTCGTTTGGCGATTGACTCTCCAAGCCACTTGCCTCTAAATGGTTCAACGTAAAATCAATTGTATTTATTAATTACTCATTAAACTTTTAACTGCATTCTCCGTGTAGTATGCATTATCCATTTATTAGTAAAACATGTCATACGAAAGTAAGAGTTGAATGGAGCTTGCGCTGGCCGCCGCCGCAGCGCCAGCGCCGAAGCGGCCTCACCGGAGACTCCAACGCGCGGGACACGACGAACTGCGCTGCGCTGCGCGACGCGACGGGAGCGGAAGGGGGGGGGGAGGGGCCGTTAGGTAACGGCGTCACTTTCCCAAGCTCCCCACAGAGAAAGCGCCGCCGCGCGCCGCCTCGTGCTCACCGCCCCGGCCGCCTACTGGCCCAGGTTCACGGCCCGTCTCCTCCCGAATGAAGGAAGCTTCAGCCACCCGAGAGAGGCCTTTTCAAGCGTTGCACTGTGATTGATTGAGTAATAATTCAAGGCACGTCACTATTCCCACAAGAGAAGTCTCTGTTTTTTATCGTGGGAGGTGGCGGTGATCTTCCCCTCGCTGATTCGCGAGATCCGGTGCCGGCCTACACATCGGCTTGCGGAGTTTTCCTCTTTAAGGTATCTCTCACATTGGCGGCACTGCGCCAGGCGGGATAAGCACCAAGCTCCCGACCGATCTCCCAGCATGTGTGGTAGTGTAGTGCATGTGTGTGTGTGTGTGTGTGTGTGTGCGTGCGCGTAAGTAAGGGTGAGGAGGAGGAAGGAAGGATCGCGGCATGGTGGGTTTTAATTCTGGAAACCTCGCGCGATGTGCAAAACTTTACGCCCAGGCTGGAGCGTGTCGTGCCTAGTGCACGGGTGACGAGGTCACGGTAGTGGTGCGGGAGTAGCGTCAGAGGAGGCGGGCCTCCCTAGCTATGTGGGGTATCCACAGGGAAATACTCACAAGGGTGTATAGTTTCGGAGCAGAAGTAGGTTATTGTACATACAAATTGTGGTTTTCATACATGTAAATAAACTTATACATACTTGTAAATTTCTGTGTGTTTTTCTCCATGACGCCACACTTCCATTAACCTCCACCTCGTTCGTCGTTATTAAACATATTTAATAATGTCATTAAAATATTATTACAGTATATTTGTAATTTTAATATATTTTATGTTTATAGTATATAAATTGGTCTATAATACAGATGAACATACAAATTGTAACTTACTTTACGACTTTAATTGTAACTTAACATTACACTTTTGCAATTTTCGAAAAATCTGGAATTTCAAAGCACATGACACCTGCACTCTTAAGCGTTTAGTGCGCTATCCAGGGACAAGGTTTAAAAAAACAATTTGACTCATTTTCGAGAAAATTTTGAAAATTATTTGACGCTTTGTGTAAAACAACCTCTTAATCAAAATATCCGTTTGAAACTTCCGAGTTCATTCAGATCGATTGGGGAATACAAATTTGGAGAAAATCAGCTAAACGGTTTAGGCGCTGGCGCTGACCACAGACTGGACACGTCAACCCGCGTCCCATCCAGCTACTTGCCCGTCTGGGGAACCCGCCGCTCCTACAGGCATGCCAACATCCCCTGACACCGCACTCACTTCCCTCCAAATATAAACAGGGGTGTACATACGCAAGCTGAAGCGACGCAAGGCAGGGAATAGTGGATTCATACGAAAATACTTTGGTTGGTTGGTTAGTGATTCCGGGCGCGTCAACAGCTTTTGTCATTAGTCCCGTAAGTGTAGTGTATGTTTTTCCTTGGGTGATGGCGGTGATCTTCCCCCGCTGGATGGCGAGATCCGGCGCCGACCTAGCATCGGCTAGTCGGGTTTCCCCCTAACCAGAACTCTCCCACCAGCGGGGCGCCGCCCCAGCCGGGACAAGCTCTAAGCTCCCGACCGGTCTCCCGCAACCTCCCGGTCAGAGGCGCTGCAGTGACATCAGTTGATACACTGAGCTACCGCTCCCGATCATACGAAAATACATTTGCCAGATTTGCACTCTCAAATAACTGAGAATTATTATTGTTATATTGTTGAACTAGTTATGAATATTTCGTGGTCATCTTCATAATACATTCTCCCTTATATAAACAGCTTTCCTACTTGACAGGAATATGTTTGAATGGTGGATTCTTTCCTTCTTTTCGTTTTATGTTGTGTTAACAAATCATTCAGCTATTTATTGTATTAGCAATAATGTGAAATAAATTAACAAGTCAACAATTCTCGTGGATGAACAGACAGATCTTTTAATGGACAAGAATATTTGTGTGTTAAGCCTTCCAACTTGAACGTAGAAAGTTAATTCTTTTATATCACTCTTAATAAACAGGATATCGAAATTAAGATTGATTGATAATTTTGATTCGAAGTTTTTTAATTTCACTCTCAATTTTTAATTAGAAATTTGACTGATATTTATTTCATTTTAATGAATAATTTGTCTTTCCAAGAGGAAGTGGAAACTAATTTAGCTAAATTTGTGATAACTGCCAACTGCCACACACACCTACACTAACATGCACTGCACTACCACATATTCCGGGAGACCGGTCGGGAGCTTAGAGCTTGTCCCGACTGGGGTGGTGCCCCAATGGTGGGAGAGTTCTAGTTAGGGGGAAACCCCACTAGCCGACGGTAGGTCGGCGCCGGATCTCACCATCCAGCGGGGATGATCACCGCCATCCCCCGAGAAAAAAACATGCACTACACTAACGGGACTAATGACCACAGCAGTTGACGCGCCCGGAAACACGAAAAAATCAATCAATCAATCAGCTGTCCGTCTGCCTCTTCTTTTGCTGTCAACCGAATACCGTTTCTCGGTATGAAGGACGCACACAACATGGATTCTGCTCAACCACGTAGTACGATTCCGGTCACACCACACTGGTCTTTTTACGAAGTACTTTTGAAACACGAAGCAGTAAAAATATGGTGGTAGTCCCATTTTCGGCGAAGTCTCCGTATTTGCGAATATTCCGTGTTGGAAACATTTGTAGTTGAGAGAATTACATTTTTGAGAGTTGGCCCAAGTTCGTACGGTCCGGCTTTTATGTAGCATAATGGTATGGGTGACTGTGAGTTCGATTCTGGCTTTGTACAATTTTTTTGCAGGTTGAAAACACTTTTGCATATTAATGTAGTAGTCTAATATAGCGGTAGTTAAAAATAAAGCCAGAAAGTATGTGTTGTTGTAACACCACTAGTTTAAATATCTCTCACAAAGTTAATATTTACATTACCAATATATTTACATTATTAATATATTAAGTTAATATTACCATTACTAATTTATTTGCGAGTTCCATTACTTACAAAGAAATTAAAACTGTAACTGGTATAAGAAAGTGTGTGCCATTCTGTAACACCACTAGTTATCATATTCTATTATAAATTCCCTGGTGGCAGCAGAGATATTGCAGTAATCTATAATGATTAAGGATCCAGGAAAAATCAATCACGAAATTCTTTTAAAATATTTTTAATATTATAAGTAATTAACCAAATGCATGTTTTGCGGATCTTATCCCATCTTCAATGGCACTACACCGGAGAAAATTATGGGATCAAATGTAATTTACATAGGAAATGAAACTGACTTAAATATACAAATAGAAATAGATAAAATACAGGAATTGAATGATGTATAATCTGTATAAATTGGATACACACCCAAGTATGATGGATTAAACACACGAAATTTAACTCGACGCCATCTTGCTTAGTTCTGTCATGTACTGTGACTGAATAAGGGAAGCTGAGGAAGGAAGTAGAAAAGTGGAGAAACTAGTCAATTTTGTATGTAAATTGAGATTGTTCATTGAGATCCATTCAATACGGCCTTTTGAATAATTATAAAACTTTTCAAATGTTCTAAAATATTCATTTTATTACCATTATTTTCTAAATGGAGGATTTTGAAATTTATATTATGATCGAAAGGGTGATTTTCTTGAAGTAGGTGCAAATGTAGAATTGTTCAATTTTAGTCTCCAGGAGGTTCTAGGTAAAAATGTCCACCTCAGAATGTCCAATTACAGAAAGGCCCACCTACAAAAATGTTCAATGCATTATGTACACTACAAAAGTTCCGAGTCAGAAACGTCCGCTAACAAAAGGTCCAACGAACGAAAATGTCCAAAACTGTTTCTAAGATATTAAGATTTATTCACACTGTAAGAAAAAGAGGTAATTACATTGAACTATAGTGGAGTATTATTGACATTGCTAAGCAAAGTAGAAGTTCCAAATTTGTCAGTGGGAATGGTTCAAAAATCCTTGCTAGTTCAGTAGTTAAATGGCTCGAATTATTATTTCTCAAAGAACACATTAGTAACTCTTGGTTGATGGATGGATGTACCACTACCACTCTAAAAATAAACGGTCTCAATATGTATAGGCGGTTATAGGATCAATAGAAAATGAAGTACTGGCAAGACTAACTGAAAGAAATGACCTTAGAAGAAATGTCAATAATGAACAAAATAAATTGCAGAGGTACAATGAGTACAAAAACAATAACAACGTTAAAGTCTATCTACGTGGCATGTGATGTAATTTATAACTTAATTTACAGCCACGCTCACGCTCAGCAGAAAGAACTTGATTGATGGATATTTTTATACTGTGGACCTTTTTGTAATAAACATAACGGACATATGATAAATTGGATATTTTTAACCTTGGATATTGTTAACCTTGGACATTTATTTGAGTGGACGTTTATGTAGTTTGGACATTTTCCATTGGATAATTTTACCTCCAATCATCCAGGATCTCAGATGTTTATCACTCTAAAAGAAATTTTACTACCTGTTTGACCTACTTATACGGATTTGTAATTGTTTCATTCTGATAAATAAATATTACTCATATTCATTAAGTATATATAATACTACATTGATATATTTCGTGAAGAATTTCGTATCTTTGTAGACATGGATCCCATATAGTAGGATCCTTATGAATTTCTTTTCCAATGAAAACTTTTGAAATGACAGAATGGATGATGATAGAATTAACTGAATGAACTTAATGAAAGAATTTATTAAACAATAAGCAATAAAATCTTCCTCAAAAATTCCCTCGCATAATAACTAATAAGACCTTCGTACAAGCTGAAGGAAGGGTTGGCGCCAGATCTCGTCTTTTAGCGAGAGAAGAACAATGTCTCCTCCGATTATAAAACTAAAAGTGGTACAACTGCACATAATTTCTCGCATAATCGAAAATAGTTACGTAATATTAAAATATTTTAATTTCTGCCATACTAAAATCTCAGTTATAACATCAAAGTCTAATTCAGACGAATCCCTAAAGTTCCCTAAACCTGAAGTTCCCTGTTGTAATCAGCGATTAAAACTTTTTAAAGTATCAAAAAAAGTGTTTTTGTTGGTTCCAAGTTAAAATTTATTACCTTCCTTCAATCTATTTTCTTTCATAAAATTATTATCTACATCATACAGCGATCATGACTGAGAACAACGGGATGTATTTGAAGAATTTTGTAACCTCTGTGTTGCTATTTTTCGAACTGGCAAGGCCTGAAACGAAGTGCTCGAAATTCGAATTTATCATTCCGAACTCCTTTGGCAATTTCCATAAACGCAGAGTGCGCTGAAAATAGGATCATCACCACTATCTTTACAATTCTTTTTACATACGAGGATAAAAAGAAAGAAAAATTGAACCTTTGAGAAAATTTTTAAAAGGCATTAAAAGCGCCTTGTTTCATAAAATTACGCAAAAAATTTTCGAAATATAGAACCTGACATCAATTTAAGATCTGTTTTTGATGAATACGTTTCATTAAAAAAGTTTTCATAAAACTTGTAGTTGTAGGAAGACACCTAAACAAAAACTTAGGAATTTCAACGAAAGTGAGACCTACATTCACACTAAACAACAAAATTGAATCAACGATGGAGACATTTTTTTGAAAATTTTGAAAATTTCCCTTGGGCTGCATGTAATGTATGCCTCTCCCCCAATATCGATTTCAAATTCAAGGGGCCGCGACATCAGCCAGATCAATTGAGACCTATCGATTTTGGAGAAAATCGGCTGAACGGTTTAACCGCTAGCGTTGTTCACAGACCGACAGACAGACGTTTTGCCTTCATTCGATTTTTCGAAATCGAGGACCCACAAAACATGGATTTTGACTACACCCCGTGTAAGAGAATTTTTTTCTAAGTTTGGCATCTGGATTTCTCCACGTTTTCGTTTCTAGGGCCCGGCAATTAGAGTTTTCTGCCGAAAATTCTGTCTTTTCCCACAGCATCACATGACTTTCTTATGGGTACCTTCTCAAGGGCGAGAAAGTAAAAACATGTACTATATTTGCAGGACTAATGATCGTAGCTATTGACGGACCCGGAAACACGAAATAATCATTCAATCAATCGAATTAAACAGAAACAATATGCTAACGATTCCTTTGGATCCTAGGAATTTTTTCTACTGCAGTCCGCCCTGAATTCGAATACCAAAGTTTTCGCAGTATGTAGCCTGGCACTGCTAGAAGCCGAGTGTGGATTCAGACTGAGCACAAAATTGGAACCAAGAACCGAAAAAACATAAAACTACTGAAAGTGGATAATGTCGCCCAACCCTGAGCCGGTGTGCATAGTTTTTGCATCATGCAAAGAAGGGAGAAGATGGCCCGTGTAAACTGACTGCTTTGAGCTTCCTGGCCCAAAGCAAGAATTGGAATGAGAAACTGAGTGACTGCTCGATAAACGATCTCACAGGGGTCGGTCTGCTCGTATCTTCTGCATAGGTGGATATGATCTCTGGTGCAGAGTTGTAGACGGCCACCTAGGCCCTAGACGGAGCAACGGAGCAACTCACGTCGTTGGCTTGGCGGTGGAGGCAGTGAGAAGGCACATTCTAAACCCTGTCTTGCCGGACTTGCCCGGTAATCCACCAGTTCGGTCGACGGCGCCTACGCTTAGACTTGATTGGGCCAAGGGGCATTCGCAAGAATGTTCTAGATCCCGCGTATAGAAGCCCAGACGGGGAGCATGGACCCTCCGGTCGGGTAGCCTAGGCCCTGGTGATACGTCTGTAACCTCAAGGTATAGGCAGTGAGAAGACGGGAAAGGGGCCCCGAGCCGCCCGGACCTTATTTCGGGTGGTCCCCCATTGGGCTCTTCGCTTCGTCGAGGCAGTGGCCCGACACTGGTGAAAAGGAAGGACTTATTCCGGCGCATGTGAGTGATGCATTGATTTGACTCTGGTAGTAGCCTGGGAAGCTAGTAGCTCTGAGCTGGCAGGGCGGCCCCACCCAGGCATTGATTGGGGAGGTTGCGAAAGTACTAAAAAAGTATGCGAGAAATACTAAAAGTTTCGAGAAATTGTACATGACCTTATTTCAATGATTTCGAGAAATTGTACATGACCTTATATCTTTAAATAACATATTTTTTACTAAGGGAAAAATCTCTATCTTTAATATTTTAGTTGTAGGAATACGCAGTTTTTCTGAATTTTTGCAATTCTGCAGTTTTCAACGAACATTAGACCTGCACCATTCCTTTAAACTTCCGCTACACTATCCAATAACAAAGTTTAATCAAAAATGATGTAGACATTGTTTTGAAAAAGTTTAAAATGTCCCAGAGGCTTCATGTAAAGTACTTCCCGCCAAAGAAATTAATATCGGTTTAAAATTCAAAGGCCACGTCATCAGTCAGATCGATCGTGGAATATCAATTTTGGAGAAAGTCCGTTGTACGGTTTAGCCGCAAGTGCTGTTCACAGACTCGGACAGACGTTTTGCCGGCAATCGACTTTTCGGTATCAATGACCCACAAAACACTTATTCTGGCTACACCATGTGTTAGAGGATTTTTTCTGTATTTAGCAACTGGATTTATCCACTTTTTCGGTACCAGAGCCTTGTAATATTGAGCTTTTCCTGGCGAATATTCACCTTTTTTTTCGGGCGGCATTACATAGTTTTCTCTCTACCGCAGTAGCGGTAGCGTGAAGTAACTTTTTTAACAAACGTAATTAATAAATGAAAATAATAAATTACCCTTCCCCGTCTTTCCAAGTCTAACCCTACGCTCGAGCGTATAAAACCATCAGCCTCTTGGGAGAGAGAGAAGCCAAACATTTTGACGCTAAAAGGGCAATGACAATGACCTATTTGTCTATGGAGAGGCGACCAGAAACTTCCCTCGGAACAAAGCCACTGCCTGGGGTGCGCCAGAGCTCAGATGGAGCTAGCGCTGTCTGTGACAACAGCCCCTTAGGAGAGGGAGAAACAAACATTTTGAGGCTAAAGGGGCAATGACAATGACCTGTTGTCTATGGAGAGGCGACCAGAAACTTCCTCGGAACAAAGCCACTGCCTGGGGTGCGCCAGAGCTCAGATGGAGCTAGCGCTGTCTGTGACAACAGCCCCTTAGGAGAGGGAGAAACAAACATTTTGAGGTAAAGGGGCAATGACAATGACCTATTTGCTGGGGCCAAACTCCTCGGAACAAAGCCACTGCCGGGGTGCGCCTAGGAGAGGGAGAAACAAACATTTTGAGGTTAAAGGGGCAATGACAATGACCTATTTGACTTCGGGATGTGCCCTTAACAGCTAAACTGTTATTTCTTAACCGTTAATGTTTCGTAACTGTTACGCGAAATAGCAGTTGTTTCGTTTATCCTGTTATTGGCTGTTATCGGTTGAAATGCATAGAACTGCAACCTCTTGGCCTAATCCGAACTACTACAAGCTTTTGTGGCAACCATTTTGTACGATAACAGCTTCACTGCAGCTAATCAATCATGATTTGCTAGTGTTCAAATTATATTCATTAATACATAATTCGTCATTATTACACATCATGTGCCACACTATTTTTATATTTTATTGTATACACCACAACAAGGTGTTTGTCTTTTAAATTAAGTCCGTCCAATATGTTAACTTATTTCTATCCCATTGCTGCTTATGTGAGATCAACTAATATTTCCCTAGGTCCAATAAAATAAAATGAGTTACGGTCAAATAACTCACGTTATAATACTTGATATTCGATAGCCATTAACACTTATATATACGTAAGCAAAACACTGTCTCTCCTTATTATTTTTGGCACTTGCCACTTCACTGTGCACAAGTTGCGTATTTGAAAGAATATTTGTAATCTGAACCCGAATCACTTTCATTTTAGTAATATTCTGTACACATTCGCTACACATTATATGAATTAATATTCATCCTTGGCAGTTCATCCAGCTCGTTCATATCAGCTGCTTCTCTGTCCAAACATGTTAGGGAAAGTAGCGCAAGGAAGCGCTGTAAGGTAGCTGCACAAGTTTTATGGTGCTACCAATGTTATTCGTTTTGCGTGGTTTAACTCTGAGCAGTCGCTAAAACTGCTTTAACTCTTAGCAGTCGGCTAAGTTAGGTTGCTGGTCATGGACCTGTTATTTTTCAACTGTTATTAATAACAGCTATTACGAGTCAGCTGTTTTTGTGATAACAGCTATTGAAGAAAAGTTGTTAAGGCCATCTCTAATTTGACTACGACCAGAAACTTGCCTCGGACCAAAGCCGCTGCCTGGCGAGCGCCAGAGCACAGATGGAGCTAGGGCTGTTTGTGACAGCACGCGAACCGCTAATGGTGTGATGTTGAATGGCGGGCACACACCGGGGTCATTACAAGCGACAGAAGTCCGCTATTTTACTTTATATAGGAAGAGGATTTATCCCCTTTTTTGTCAACAGGGCCCGGAAATATGAGCTTTTCTGCCGAAAATTACCTGTTTTCCTACGCACGATTACAATACCTTCTCTTCTTACGAAGTACGTACGACAAAGTAAAAATTCTTTGTTATATCCGAGGAAAAATTTAAAGAAAACTTTTATAGTCGCAAAATTTAAAGAGCAGATTTTAGTTAGAAGAAAATCTTTCACTTCAATATTTATTGTAGTTTAATTAAAAGTTTAAATAATTGAACTTATTCAATTTTCGAAAATTGAGATATCTCTACCAAAACGAGACATGCGCATTTTTTAAGTGCCCTTAACTCTATTCGAGAACAAAATTTAATCTAAAAATGTTAAAAATGTTCATGCTTCATGTAAATTACTCCTCAAAACCAAAATATCCTTTCCCAACTCGCAGGGCGTGGAGTTCGTTAAGATTGATCAAGGAATATCTTCTGAGTGGTTTAGGCGCCAGGGGGTATTGTGGACGGACGGAAGCAGACAGACAGTTAGACAGACAGTTAGACAGACAGTTAGACAGACAGACAGTTAGACAGACAGACAGTTAGACAGACAGACAGTTAGACAGACAGACAGGTAGACAGACAGGTAGACAGACAGGTAGACAGACAGGTAGACAGTTAGACAGACAGGTAGACAGACAGTTAGACAGACAGGTAGACAGACAGGTAGACAGACAGGTAGACAGACAGGTAGACAGACAGGTAGACAGACAGTTAGACAGACAGGTAGACAGACAGTTAGACAGACCTTTGGCTGTCAATGAATTTTTCGGTTGTCAAGGATCCACAAAACGTTGATTCTGATTAGATATTGTTAGAGGAAGTAATTTAGTAATTTGTTAACTTTTTCGATACCAAAGCTCCAAAATACAATTTTTTCCATCGAAAAATCGCCGATTTATTTCACAGCATTACAATACGTTTTCTTCATTAAGTAATCAGGTAGTAAGTGAAGAAAATTACGTGATTACGCTGCAGCTCGTGTGATTATCGATAACTCGGGAACTAGTTCTGCTCTTACACTACAGTCTTTCTCGTAACGTTTGAAACATGAATATAAACTTCTACTAATATCATAATTTATATAATACGAATATTTTCATAACATCTCTTGCAAATGCCTCATAACTAAATGATTTGTAACTCACAGAAAAACATTTAATCTTCATCTACTTCATTAGAAAAATTGACATTAGTTACGACCAATAATTGCACTTGGTATAAACTTCGAATCTCTACAGCTGGATAACATTAAATAGAATTTACTGCTGTTGCAACAATCCTCCAAAGTCTATTTCCTTTTAAAAACTTTACTGTCATACAAATAAATTGTTTCGCACAAATATTTTCATGAAAATACTCAGAACTATAAATTAAATATTGTTCAACACAGATTTTAAAGAATATGTTAATGAATAAAATGAATTATTTTCATTCAAGTTTGATATTGTGTGTGCAAAACTCCTAGGAGTTTTCTCGTTTTAATAAAACTGTTGATTTTCTTTGTTGAATCGCATCAGGTTTTTGAAATATAAAGGAACTTAATATTTTTTTCATATATTATATATTTCATTTTGTTTTGTACGATGAACATACCTCAACATTATCATCTGAAATGAATGCTCATTTATATTTTCTAGACCAAAAATGGAAATCAGAGAACAAAAATATAAAAATAAAAAAATAACAAATTTTTGGAAAATGTCTGTTAGTGTCGTTGATAAAAAAAAGTGTAAATATGATGAATTGTGTCGAACCCTATCTCTTTCAAGAAAGTAGCGAAAGGGAAAACTACTACGGAGACATTGAGTTTTGGGTGAACCCGGAGGAAAGCCGGAACTCGGGTGCGTTTAATGCTCGCGATGCTCTGACTCATAGGCCATACCTCCCCTCCCCGCCCCGCTCCGCTCTTTGGGTGCCGGGCCGGCCGCGCCGTGCCGCCACCGGGAGAAAGCCGACGATCTCCGGCGCAGGAAAGTGTTGCGTAAGAACCTTTCTGTTGCGCTACCGGAGTTGCTGTAATGCCCAAACTTGCACAGTTGTGATACCTATGACTCGCACTGTCCGCGAAATCTTCCCGCACCGTCCGAGACCGCTACAGACTCACGCAATCGCCCCACAATACATTGCATCACGTGCGGCCGGATCGCGAGGAGAATACATTTAATTACAATTCATAACAATAATTAGATTTGTCTTACGAAATCGACTCCACATCGCAAGTTTTTGGATTCGTTCTATTAAGATATCGCAAAATTGGCCTCCAAATAATAGTATACATTTGTACTATGTAAAACACTAAGAGCCTCTTCATAAAAGTTTGAGATTTCTACTCAACCAAATTTCTTGAGTGCTTTTAAATGAAAGACAGTGGGCCCTAGAAGCATTATCAATTGCTTTTTATTTACCGGGCTTATAGTTTAAACATTAAATTTTTAACGAAATCTTAAAATTAATATAAATAACGCTTATTTGTCATGATTTGTCCATAAAATGGTGTAGATGTACGAGATGCGATGGATCTATCGAATGCAATCGAAGATGAATCGCGAACAAGAGTGCAAGCACATATGAATGTGAGGTTAGAGGTTGGCGAATCACAGTTTGCAAGTTTTTTAACTTGGAAAATGGAATGTTTTGAATGCAAAGATTAGTGAGTGTATATCGACGCCAATGTGAGTGTATATCAATTTCCCATATATGTCCCTCTGCAAAATATTGATTACAATATAATGTGATGTGACTTTAATCAGTGTCGAAACCTAAAGTTAATTTTTGGGTAAGCTGAGTCATAAACATATTGTAAACACACATACTACTTAATTTGTGAAATATCGACTATTTCGAACATGGAGATCAGAAACCTCAAGTATAATAATAATAATAATAATAATAATAATAATAATAATAATAATAATAATAATAATAATAATAATAATAGTTAGTTGTCAACATTATTATTTTCATTATTATTATTATTATTATTAATTCAATCATTCAACAATATTCAAATCAAGAATAAGCCTACTACAGCCAATTGAAAAAAAATTGTAAATGGAACTGTTTACTTACAATTGATGTATACTCCTTGTTTTAAGAGTTTGCGGCCATCTAAATAGTTTGAAATTTGTGTGTAAATCAACTCTAAATGTCTTTTTTTATTCAAAAAAAAAGCGCCACTCTTTCTTTAAATATAACATCTTGCGAATACAAGAAATTTTCTATTCTATTAAAATAGTAGCCAAGTTGGAGTCTGTTATTTGATTTAGAATTATGTAAAAGTGTTTTAATTGTTTTCAGAGTGCCGACTGTAAATGAATCACAGCGACATGAAGTTGCAGGTCAACCACATTTCATTTAAACCTAAACATGAATACGCTATTCAATCAACTTACGAAATTAAATTACACTGATCAGATCCTGATTGACCTTTGGACAACACAATTCTACTGGGGGGTTCACACACTTGCCGGGATACCAACCCATAAATGCTTGAAATCAACTTTTTTTAAATGATTATGTTTTATTAAAAGTTAATTTAATGCTAAATAATGTGGGAGAAAAAAGTGAACATTGTCAATATTATACCTAATGAACTAGGGTCGTAGGAATTCTAATACTGAAATTAGGAATGAATAAATGATTTACTCCTGATGTTAGCGATACTTGAAGTTGCTCAATGACCTCTGGCGGACATTTCCGGAAGTTGCACCGCAAGCTAGTGGTGAAGAGTGCGCTTGCCGACAGGAGTACCAACCTACTCAACACGCATGCGCGCTCGCTTCCCCGCGGCCCGTCCCTGGCCTACAGCTGTGGTACGGCGTTTAGCAGACGAGGCTCACCGGGCGACGGCGAAGACACATCGCAAAGAATATGCACAAGAACAGAAAAATTAACTTGGTGCGCCTACGCACGATATTAATTCGCTAACAAACGACATTATGAATTTACAATTTTCTTATTTTTAACGAAGATATATTTCACGCCTTCTTCAGCTCAGCTTACTCTGTTTACCCCAACGCTTCGCCACGGATTTTAGTAATAAATTATGTTTTTAAGTGAAACTGGATAGCAGGACATCTCGCTATGGTTCACTATAACATGCATGTCCAGATGTAAAAATAAAACATTTCAATCCCATTTTGAGAATCATTCCAAATAATGTGTAGTAAAAATTATATTGTGGTTTTAGTACTCTGCAAAACTGCAAAATAAGCGAATGTTCATTATGTAAAATTAAAGTTTTATACAGAACAGGGAAATGTCTGAATGTTTACATAATTTCTGCTTTCGTATTTTTAGTGTACACGTGCACGTATGTCTACCGCATGTCAAAACCTTGGAATGAAGGAAGGTAAACGTGGGATTATTCAGATTCTTCTACATTGATTAGATACGAGAAGTTCAAGGGGCCGACTTATCTTCGAAATAGCATCGTTTAAATTGAGGAAGTTTGAATTAAGTTCGGCTGTATTTTCCAGTTAAAAATAAATCAAACAGGTGTATCTCTGTGTACTGCCATGTGTCGAAGTACTCGTGTGTAATGGTGTGTGATGTGAGAAAGCAGGAGCTTACCTGTGCTGCAGCGGTGTGTTGGTTCCGCTCCTCGCGCCGACTGCCTCCGCCGCTCCGTCGCCCGCCGGCCCTTTCCCCTCCCTTCCCTCCCCTCCCCACCCCTTTCCTCTTCCTCGCGCGGCGCCGCTTTCTCTCCCCGCCCCCGCCCCGCCCCGCCCCGCGGAACGCGCGCGAGCGGGCGGCTGGTCCAGATGAGGAGCGGAGCGCACCGCCGGCCAGCATCAGCGGACGAGGGAAAATTATAACAACTATACGTTTGGTAGGGGTCGATGTTACTATGAAGCCGGGAGCGGGAGCTCAGTACATCAACAGATGTCTGACCAGGCCTCTGACCAGGAGGTCCTAGGTTCGAGTCCTGACGGCGGTAGGATTTTCGACACTAGTTTCTCAGCTAGGTCGAATTCAGTCGCTGTCTGGAGGAGAATTCTAGCGGGCGGCTGCTCAGATCGGTAGTTTTCTTGGTTTCTCCGATTAACACCAGGCGAATGCCGGAGCAGTACCCTGACAAACGGGCCACGGACCGCGCGCGATCTTTCCTTTCTCTTCCTTGTCCTATCCTTTCCCCTTACACACACACTTAATCTAACATGCACTTCACTACCACATTGTCCGGGAGACCGGTGGGGAGCTTATTGTTAGAGCTTGTCTCGGCGGTGCCCCGCTAGTGGGAGAGTCCTGGTTAGAGGGGAAACCCCGCTAACCGACGGTAGGTCAGCGCCGGATATCGCCGTCCAGCGGGGGAAGATCACAGCCATCTCACGAGAAAAACATGCACTACATTTGCGAGAATAATGACCAAATCTGTTGACGCACCCGGAAACACACAAAATTAATTACAATGAAATCGCAT
Organism: Teleogryllus oceanicus; assembly: GCA_964035755.1. Classification (NCBI taxonomy): domain Eukaryota; kingdom Metazoa; phylum Arthropoda; class Insecta; order Orthoptera; family Gryllidae; genus Teleogryllus; species Teleogryllus oceanicus. The sequence goes on along the minus strand of CAXIVR010000006.1, from coordinate 64,565,683 downwards.
ATAAATTGAATAATAATGTAATACCTCGAGTCACGTCTTGCAAATATGTAGGAATACAGCTAGACAGTAAATCGAGCTGGGAAAATCAACTAAATTTCGTTCTAGGAAAAGCGTGGAGATCTTTGCATTTTGTTATGCGGATTCTGAGAAAGAGTACAGTGAGAGCCAAAGAACTAGCATGTGTGTCGTTAGTGCGACCCACATTAGAATATGGCGAGAAATGTTGGGACCCGTGCAGAATTTTGCAGCAAAGAAATCCAGAAAAGGTCCAGCGTAGAACATCAACATTTACTTTCAGGGGTACCAAGAATAAAGAAGTATAGGAGTCACTCGAAAGAAGGAGAATGAAGTGGCGTCTCTATGTATAAAGCATACACAGGCTTTCGAGCGTGGAAGGAAATTCAAAGTAAAATTAGGGAAACATACATATTTTGGCAGAGCGGATCACATGCACAAAGTTCACACAAGAATTCGCGAGTCGAACTATTAGAGACTGGAACGGTTTGCCTGTGACAATCTTTGATTCCTTTCCTCAAAACCTGAGTAAATTTAAAAATAAATTGGATTCCTCGATTTGATAAGTATATTATATCTTTAATATTATTCAATAACTATCCTCCTGTGTAAAGTATGTATTATTATTATTATTATTATTATTATTACTATTATTATTATTAATTTTATTCAGTGGCGAGCAATTATGTTCAGTGGCGTGCAGTGCAATGTTGTGAAGTTGAGGGAAACGAGTGTGTAAGAAACACATTAAAACTCGGTGTGGTGAAGTAAAGTGAAGGGTGGTGAGGTGGAGTGCTATGAGTGATTGTGCGGTGAAATGTTCATGTTAACTTGTAAAGTTTGTATATTTGTTTAGTTATGTTAAGTTAGTGTATTCTGCCACTAAGTTCTCAAACTTATTTGCAGAATTAGTAATAAATCTAATCTAATCTAATACTTGGGGTTTTCTAACGTGGCGGCTGAGGGTAGTATCTCCAAGATGGAATTCGGCACGACTTTTTGAGTCAATCTCAGTCCTGCCGCTAAAGTCGCTTGATTTGTAGCACGGCTTGATGCGGTCGCGATCACGCGATGTCTTGCGACAGGACTCCAGTCAAAAAACTATTTTCTTAAATGTTATTTCTTTGTGTCCCATTTGGAAATTGGGCAGACAGAACATTAGTATAGAAATACATAAATGTTTTCTAAAATTAAGTTCGGCCATATGTGAAAAATTATTTAAAAACTAAAATATATTTTAAATATTAAAAATACGTTTACAAAGTTATATTTCCATCATACAAAAGTACATCTTTCTAGGTTTAATTTACGAGAAGTTTCATTTTCGGCAGAAAAAAAGTAGACTTGTGAAAAATGTGTAAATATTTGTACGCAGGATTTTTCGAAAAATGAACCGGTAATATTTCTGAATTTCTGTTGGATTAGAGAAAAAGTATGCACCTCGTCTATTTTCAATCCTATTCCTAATAAAAAAAAAGTTTCAATTCACTAAAGAAAAGTGATGTTATATGATGAATAGTGAAATAACTGAAATCTTGGTGAACTTACTAGTTCAGTTACTTCACCATTTAATTACTTCAACAACACCTCGCCAGCATTCCCACAATTCAATTTTTACGAGTAGCCAATTCGGCGAGGAATGACTCTTTTGTGAGTACAATTGCTTCAAATAGAGGGTCGTATGAATAAACTTCGAGTTTATTCTCTAAATTTTTCTCATGAGTATGAGAATGAAAGGGAAGTAGATACTCCATCGGTTGAGTATATTCTCGTTCTGGTAAGAATACAATGCCTCGAACTAGCAACGAGTACATACACATACATGGAGCTATGAATATAGTGTAATGATAAATGACCCTACGTACAATAGTGTTGCGAAAAAGAAGCAGTGGATATTTTTCTCAAACATGTAAGCGAGAGAAATATCGCTTTTCAAAGTTATCTAAATTAGGGTCGCGCCCGGAGCAGGCGCTGTGCTGGGTATCTTAACCTTAAGAAAGTTTATGAGAGGGCTCCCAAAACCGCTGACAACGCTTAGGGTGACACATTGTGGAAGCGGGGATGTAGAGGAATTTATGAGAAAGTGATTTAGAAAGGGCAAAAGTGCTCGGACAGTAATGTATGTTTATTGCGTCCGAGACATATACAATTCAGACGGGGGTGGCGTAATGGCCTCATAAATTTCCCTGTTTTCTATATAAGGATCCTCTAGCGTTGATAACGGACAGACAGCGCAGAGACTTTGCTGCATCAACTTCACGCTGCTCTGCAGCTCTACTTTTCATGAAACTTATTTTCATACTTCATCGGACTTAGTCTCTGCACTTGAAACCTCGCTCACCACCACGCTCCTCCTGCGAACTTAGCTCTACTGCGAACTCAATATTTTTGCAACCTGTACTGGAAGCATTTGTAATTGCCTACAATCACCGCTAGTAGCGCAAAACCTGCAGCGAAAGGCATTAGAACAGGGAGATGGCATGACGTCACAAACTTGAAGCCACCTCCACCATATTGATGAGTCCAGATAGCTTGTAGCATAGTCAAACTGCGTGTGAGTGCTCTGTGGCTTGTAGCTGAGCTCGTGTTCAGTTGTGTTGTTTAGCATCGTTTTTAATATTTAAAGGCCTTGTTCAGAATAGCTAGCTTTTTGTAACAGTTCGTTATGGCTACTTGTGTGGCTAACGGCTGTTCAAACAGTTCGGGAAAATCGGAAATTACTTTCCGCAAGTAATTAGCTACTCCATGTAAATTGGAGCATTTAGTTATTCGTTAATTTTCGTGATTTTTTCCTTAAATATTCCCTGCAGATCAAAGCGGAGAGCATTGTGGATTAGGGCTGAACGAAGAGACAATTCGCAAGCCTAGCACTTACAGCAGGTTATTGCTCACTTCCAAGAACACGAGTTTGATATCACTTCTTTATCATGTGTACTTTCGCGGCAATTCGCAGTTCCATCCAATTTTCAAGCTTTTCCACCACACCTAAGAGAAGTAAGTTGTGGAGGAATTCTTATTTATTGTTAGGCGTGCAGTAGCAGAAGGCATTGGCTTGACAGACGTGTTTTGTACCCACCAATATGGCGGATTGGCTTCACTTGCTGAACAAGGAAGTGGTTGCTAACGACATCTCCATGTATTCATAGCTCCATGTTCTCATAGAAACCCGAATTTGTAGTCGTATTTTCTAGGATTTTTTTCCATGGAGTAACCTGAGGTATGGACTTTCGGGACGGTCATGGCCTCCTTTACTAGTAGAGGAGATCATGGTTCGGCGGTTGGTCTTTTAGACACTGTCTAATTTAGTTGCATAATTGTTGGATTAATAAGAGGGGCTTGAAAAGAAATAAATGCTTTCTTACAAAAAGTTATTTTGCTTTAGTGTAAGGCGATACCTATACAAACTGTAGCCATTTTATGCAACAGAAGGGATTGATAAGTCGACGTTTTCTTTCCAAACTCACGAGAGAGAAATGTTCTCTGAAATAGTGTTTTGCCATACGTTGGAAATACTGAAGTCTTGTGAACGATGAGAGAAAACGCTTGGAAAATGTAGCCGAGAACTACGCATCAGGATACGAAGCAAGTGTTGATCGAACATCTGTAGTATTCTACAAAATGTGCTTCAAAAGTATGGTCTGTACAAGTCATTAGAGTTTTGGAACTGCGAAAGAATATTTATACTGTATATGCCTAAAACGCAGTATTGTAGAAAGTAAATACAACGAAAACCCGAACAGGAACAACTGCTATTTGAAACTTGGGGTTCACCTTTAGAACTCCGTCACATAAAACACATCAAGTTTTTGTTGAAGTAAAACAAATAAATGTAAATTATGTCAAGGAAATTTGACATATTGTGCAAAAAAATGCGGAATACTTTGCAAAGGAAATATACTTTTAAGCCACATGTGAAACTTGTATTATTTAAAACTAAATGTTTATGTATTTTTTACTATTATTGTTACAACTATATTATTAAATATGAGTGAAAGTTTCTGCGCTGGTAGGCCTTGGCATTGTATTCAAAGATATTATTCAAAGATTAAAGTTCACTTTTCCGCATGCATTTTTCCGCATGTATTTTTGTCCGGTTACTAGCGTAGTCCGTTCAAAATATTTCTTTAACTTCCATTCCGCGGAACAATAATGACAATAAATGTTTGAAATATATTTAAGTTCTGGTATAATACTTATATTTTACTCTAAATTATTATTTTAAATAATGTTATAATGACATAGATAAATATTTGAGTCGAAATGACTCTGCTGGTCGCTCTAGGGGGAATTGTTTCTATCTTAACTGTTTTTATACAATTAGAGACTATACTGAGCATCACAAGGAAAGTAACAGTGGTTTTTACCGTGATATTCAATGTAATATTTACCATTGGACTGTATAATTCTGAACAATATGTAACAAGTACCGTATTGTATTGCAACTTCTGGGTCAATGACAACAAAGGTCAGGTACTTTTTACAAGGATAAGTAGTTTAACGTAACTTTTGCAAATTTTGAAAATTGTAAATTCGAAAATCTCGCTCTCGGTTTGCTGCTTTTTCATAAGATATCAAATATCTAGGACTCACCGTAGATACAAAATTATCATGGAAAGAACACATCAACACTATTCACAAATCTGGAGAAAAATATTTAAACTCTACCCCTTATTAAGTAACAAATCATCTCTTAGCATAGAATGTGGGGAGCCGTGTACAATTCAATAATAAGGCCATCGCTATGTTACACATACTCCGTATGGGCAGAAGCAGAACACTACCATATTAACAAGTTACAAATGATCTAAAATGTCTTAGAAAAAGTGATTCATTAGTAACCATCAGTTTCACAGGGATGTAAAAATCTGACTTCTCCTTTACTACATTTTAAAACATCCAAAAACGTCTACAAAACACTACCCAACACACCTGCCACCAAAACATACCAACTAGGTTAGATATAGAATAAAAACAGGTTTTCAAAATAATTTCACGATATCCGAAGGATGTTTTAAAACCCAAAACCATACAAGCCCTTGAATCAAATTTTAATCTACGTATCTCTTCAAATTAACATCATCAAATGAATGTTGATTGCTTTAGTCATGAAGATGATTATCCCTAAAGTGAAGTACTCATATATCATCAACTTTGAAAGGCAGCAATGCCGAGCAAGTAGCAATAAATTTATATAAAAAATATATCAGATTCGGATACATTATCAACGCCGCACCGCAACACAGTTTGAAATTCTGAGAATTCCTTTTAATTGTTCGTAGATGTAGCAATATAAAGTTTGAATTGTCGAATGTATGAGGATACATTAGATTTAAAATAATTAAGAGCGTAGGCTTTCGCGGTCGGAGTGAGTAACTACTTGTCTGTTTGCCGCGTCCTAGGCACATATTGAACAGGCTCACTCGTGACTCATAGCGAAGTCGCTAGCCTTTCACCACTGAAGTCCGGGTTCGATTCCCGTCGGTCTCATTTGAAATCTGTTCCAACAAAACGAGGTCAGCTGCTTCACAAGGGCTAGTCCAACCCCTGTGAAGTGTCCTGAACCTAACCCGCATCCTAGTTCCTTCCCAATTCTGGCCGCTGGGTAGTGACGCAGGAGCGCGTGGTATGAGACGCGTACGCGGAGATGCTACCTGGCGGTCCTCTTGACAACAGACGCGACGAGACTGGACACTAGACGTAAAATAAAATATTAACGGAGGATTACTCCACAGCACGAGCGCTCAACGATCGGTAACGGTGTAGGAGACGCGTTGCGTCAATATAGACGTAACAAATTTAAAATAAAATATGCCAACATTTCATTTCGCCCTGAGGAAGGCCGCAGAATGGATTGACACCTGTGCCTAGGACGCGGCGTTGCCCAGACATCAAAAATAATTTAGTTTCCGAACGTGATGTTGTTGGGTGGTTGGGAAAACAGAAATAAGGACACAGAAGCCATTTCCAGTATCAGAGGAGCTGTATTTGCGGCAATGCGCTGTGCTGACGCGTCAGAGCGCCAGTAGCAGCAGCAGCAGCGTGGGCGCCACCAGCAGCAGCAGCGACGCACTGCGCACCTGCGCCGCGCACGACGCACCATCCGCACTCACCCCCGCACACGCCCCGCCCGCACCAGCCATCTCCACCTGCACACACCAACCGCCTCCTCGCACACGCAAGCTTCCGCGGCTCCACTCCATCACTTCTTGGCTGAGCGGCCGACGTTTCGCCAGGCTTCCTCAGGGCAGTGACGAGGCGTTGCTGCGCGTCGGGTATTATATCTTTGACCCCGGTGAATAAGCTGATAAGTCAGAAAAATTTAATTTTACAGGGGAACAAAAAACAACTTGAAACTAATGCTATAAATAAGAAAAATTTTTTTATATTACCTTCGTTTGAATATTATTAATCCCTGATTTAATTCATTTAAACCATGTTTTTTGCTCTCCTGTAAAATTAAGCGTTTATGACTTATCAGCTTATTCACCGGGATCAAAGGTATGTCTGGCCACGAGGACGGCCGGCGCGAGGCCCGGGTTGGCCCAGACCGCCAGCCAATCAGAGGGACCCCTCCGCCAATCACGGCGCACCTGTCCCACCGGGGCGCCCAGGCCGGACAATACAGAATACCCTACGCGCAGCAACGCGGCGCACAAAGTGTAAATAGTGCAGCGAAGTATTGAATGAAAGTGTTTGTAAATATAGACTAAGTATGAATGAGAGCGTGAATGTTTTAGTGAAAAAAATGAACAAAAATGAACAATATTAAGGACTTCTATAAGAACCGTAAAACACTTCTATTATTAAATCTTACGTTCGTCCGAAGTGGCACTATGTATATATATATATATATATATATATATATATATATATATATATAATTTTAAGTTAGTTTATTTTGGTTATTGCCCTCCCTTAAGCAAAAATGCTGGAGCGAATACTGTACCCCGTAGTCTGAATAAATTCCCGCTTCGCCAGGGATACTGGCGGGGGGGGGGGATTGGAAAAACAACCCGGCGTCACTGCCCTGAGGAAGCCTGGCGAAACGTCGGCCTGTCAGCCCGCTACGCGGCGTCACCCGGACAGCCAAGAAGTCAACCATCTCTACGCCTCATGCCAATGAGTTAGTGATGGCATCCGGTGATGTCACAACTGCTGGTTGGACCGGTAATATGAATGCCTCTTTGACCGAATCGTTGAAATCATGGTTGAAACTGTTCTCCAATTGTGCGCTGTGATTGCTGGATCGCAGCTATCGCGGTGGCTCTTTCAAAATCTCGAGAAAGTGAATATTCATAAATAATGTAATTAACATTTCATAAATCATAGAACTTTCAGGATAGTACATACTCGAAAGAAACGAACATGATGTCTTTATGAATAGTTTAATCCATCGATAATATTTTCGACACTTTTATGTCAAACTCCCCAATTAATCCGAAGTTCTCTCTCTGCACATGAACGTACCAATATAAAAGTACGGAAGATACGTAATTAATCATGAAATACTATTTCTAAAGTGAGTTTTATTTTTCCAGAACTGCAGTTATTATGGTTTATAAGTTTCAATGTACATTAAATCGTAGTTTACAAATGAATTCTTCAGTGTACTATAATTTAGAAAGTTGCACGAATGATTCTTCGTAGAAACCTGAGGTTCCCTCTCTCGAAATCGATTTACGACTTACACTAGCGCTACCACGGAGCAGGCGTGCCATCGAAGAACTGCATGGCAAGCAGCTTGCAGGAACCGAATCAATCGGTATAACCGTACCAATCATCATTTGCCAACACGAATAAAGTCGATGGCCACTCGAAAGAGATCTCCCAAAGACATAGTATTTTCAAACGGCAAAGAACTGACATCATCACGGTGGAAAAACATACTAATGTGTTAAAGAAGTGCTTTATTACGACGACTCACAAAAACATTGACACTCTACCACTGTAAATTCGTGTACGGATAAGGGCGAACTACAAAACAAATCGTCGCTCCAACGATTGCAAACGTGGAAAAGAACGATTGAATCATCCAATCACTCGTTGTAATCAAAATGAATTGTATCGGCACCCTCGAGGATGCCTGTTGCACTCGGGCTACACGTAATTTTAGCGCACATTTGGTGATGTGCATGCACAGCCCAGTAGGTTGCCCAACTTAGCGTACACTCTCTTCCTAGCTAGGAGGGCACGCCATGTTTTCTCGCTTCCTTAATCTGGATTTGGGCGGTGATTTAGGGGGTCTATCTTATCTCTCTTATCGAAGCAAATCGATTCCAGCGTGACGAGATTGGTAAACGAAAGCGAAGAACGAGTGACGGGAATGCAGACATTCTAGTTCAAAAGAGAATGGCGTGTTTTCATTTATTAAACTAGTGGTACTGCAGAATAGCACAGACTTTCTCATACTAGTTACTTTTCTAATTTCTTTAATCTCGTCTAGTTTTTCGGTTTTGCCACATACTCTTGCCAGCTGCCATCTATTGCCATCCAAACTTAATTTTTTTCGCAAAATTTCGGTTTTCTAATAGCAGAACCGAAATATTACTTCAAGATTATTAAAGAAGAGTAAAACCTCGACATAAATGACAATTTTCATTAACAAATTTGGAACCGTTTTTAAGAAAATGGCGTGTTAGTGTTACTTTAAATGCGAAATTTCAAGCTCTTTTTCACAGAAATGTTTTTAATTTCGAAAAGTTTCATTTGAAGTCATTTGAGGCACTTTAACTCAGAAATGCAATAGTTTTTACAAATCGCTGGAAATGCGCATATTAACGGCGTGAGAGATATATAAAAAATCATTTGTGTAAGTTATGAACTTTGTCATATTAAACTGTACAATTAGCACTAAATTAGCAGTTAGCATAGTTGGAAAAGTTTGAAGAAAAAAATGGAGTCGTTTTTGAGAAATGTCCTTTATGCGTTTTTGAAGATATGGAAATTTGCACTTATATTCACAGAAAACTTTTGAGTTTTCGAGAAACATTATCATCATTTAAAGCACAGGTCCTCATAAATGCAACAATGTGAGCAAATTGCCGCTAATGTAAATATTAAGGATGTGAGAGACAAGTCAAAAATTATTATTTAGTAATTTGTGAAATAACAACAAACGAATAGAGCAAAATGGCGTTTGTGTCATCTTATAGAATTCATATAGATCAATCCCTACCAAAGTTTAAAGAAACAAATATGAGCCGTTTTTAGAAAATCTTGTTTTTGGAATTTTTTAAATCGCAAATATTGTATGTAATACGAATATTGCGCAAAAACTACTAAAAGTTTCAAAAAATGTGCATGGCCTTAATAAAAGAACTAATTATTTGATCTTAATAAAAGAACAGCAAATTTCATGTAAAGGACAAAGCTCTATCTTAATTTTGCTGTTGTAGGAAGACGCCGGAAAAATTCAAACTTTTGCAATTTTCAAAAATTCAGAGTTAACCCAGAAAATCGGACCTGTCACCTCCGTAAGTGTATTTTATTCTATCTTACAAGAAATTTGAAGAAAAAATTAGAGCCGTTTTTGAGAAAATTTTGAAAATGTCATGTAAAGTACCTCCAACTTTTAAAGAAAGTTTTTTTCAAAATCTCAAAGCCTCCACTTGAGCCAGATGGACAGGGGTTTCTTCGATTTTAAAAAAAGCTATGCATGATTTAGCCGCTAGTGGTGTTCACAGTCGGACAGACGGACGTTTAAAGAAACACTCCTTCGATATCAGGGAACCCCAAAGCATGTATTTCCGTTGAAATCTCGAAATCGATCTTTCTGAAGCATTACGTAACTTTCCCTATACTACGTATATTACTGAGTATATACGTACATATACGAGAAAGTAAAACGTATTTTGGCATAATATGCGCATCAAATTATGAGTTGATCAGGCCCAAAGATGTTTTGTGTTAATCGCGTAGGCCAAAAGCCTCTTTATGAATTTGAATACGCACAGCGAAATGTCATTTGTGAACTTTAAATTTTTCCTCGTATGTAGCAAACAATGGTAAAAAATGTTGATCCCATTTTCGAATGTTGCAAACAAAACTTGATTGTTGAAAACTTGAACGTTGCAAAATTTTGATTTTGGTGAGATTTCTGATGACTGGCTGCTCTGATCATTCGTTTTCCGTGATCACTTCCAAGCGAATCCCGAAGTTGTGCCCTAACAAACAGACCACGGACCGCAAGCGATCTTTCCTTCCTCCTCCTTGTCATTTTCTCTCCCAATATTCACCACTTACATGCCGCATACCACCACACACATTGGGAACATTGAACTTGTTGGTTGGTAGGTTGGTTGTTAGTGATTCCGTGCGCGTGAACTACTAGGGTCATTGGTCCCATAAGTGCAGTGCATGTTTTCTCAGGGTGGAGGTGTTCTTCCCCCGTTGGATGGCAAAATCCGGCGGTGACCTACTGTCGGCTAGCGGGATTTCCCCCAACCAGGTACCTCCCACCTGTGGGACACCGCCCCTGCCGGCACAAGCGCTAAGCCCCCAACTGTCTCCCGGGATATGTGGTAGTGTAGTGCATGTTAGTGTAACTGTGTGTAAGGGAGGATAGGACAAGGAAGAGGAAAGAAAAATCGCGTTCGAAGAATCGTTGTTAGGGTACTGCTCCGGCATTCGCCTGGTGTTGACCGGAGAAACCACGCAAAAGTACCAATGAGAACAGCCGACCGCTAGAATTCTCCTCCAGACAGCGACTGACAAGCTCGTGTCGAAAATCCTGCCCCGTGGGAGTGTAGCTGTAAGGTGAGGGCAGGAGGCCTCCGCCCGCCCCTGAGAGGGCGTTCGCCGACGGGGATACGCACCGCGTTCCAGGGGCCGGCGGGGGCCGCGTCCCCCCACTCGCCGCCGCCAGAGGGCGCCGCCGCCGCCCCGCAAGCCACTGCGCAAGGGGCCCTGCCAGCTCACTCTATGGCTTACAACAGTTGTTTAAAGGGCTGCCCGTACTTCGTTTTATTATAAGTAAATCAATGAATATTCTTCCCTGGATAAAGGAAAATTAAAAATTATGTTAATGATGGTTATTGCATTAATTTAATTTAAAATTACAAGCGCATCGTCACAGCAAATCAGATCTGCTCATAATATAAACATTTTAATGTTATATTTATGTGACAAATTTTTAGATTTGGGAAATTGCAATGCCACGTATATTTAATTTCTGGGAATAGTTACCCTGAATGCACATCTAACCCGCAGAAAGTCGAACGTTGAGATTTCTGTGCAATTTTGTGGATTAGATGTTTATTCGGGGAAACTATTGTACGCAAAATTATCGTAATTCCGAAATAATGTAATTCTCTGCTAATACTGTAATTACTGCAATTAGCTCACATGTCCGAGAACTCTCGCCCGTTGAACCCCCCATCTTCCCTATTTTTCCATTTCCGTATGAAGCTTGTAATGTATATTTTCCTTCAAGACCATTTTATCCTCCTTGCTCTTTATGCCTATATGTAAGTGATAAAAAATACAATACACCCTTGCCAATACAAACTATTCTTATTTAATGTTATTACCGAGCAGAGAGGTACACCAGTGTATTCAATAGCGTGGAATATCAAGTAATTAGTTTAATTTCAGATGCAGCTGTAGATTCTACAAGCTCAGAACAGGTTGGGTCTCATTCTGTAAAGATCTCATTTTGAGGAACATTTCATTGAGGCCTTTGGCTTCAAAATTTTAGTTTTAAATACCCTAGAACGCTTCGTTTAGGAGTTATTTAACGATATTGATTAAAAAATGCTGCCGGGTGTTGCGGGTTGCATTTGAAGTGATTATTTAAATACTTTTTTTTTTTTACAGAAATCCTTCATATTTTTAAAGTCAAAGTGCAATTCGTCACGTCTGCGTGAAATTCTGTTTCTTTAGAGACCTCGTTTATACAGATTGGTTGCGTGTGAGAGCCGGAAAAGGTGTGTGAACTACTGAAATATTGCAAGCGTGGCTGCACCTGCGCTGAGCAGCGCCCACACGCAGCTGGCCGCCGCCGCCGCCCGCGCCGCCCGCATCGGCCCCTCCCGCTCCCAACAGGAGCGCGTTACAAAGCGGTTATTCGCCTCGCTAGAACAGAAGGGACAAACACGCGTTGACACGGCGGTAAAAAATGAAAACGAATGCAATTTCTCAAAACTCAAAACTGTTTGCGCCATAAATAGAGTAGTGGAGAGAGAGAAACCCCGTGTGGTCTCTCATCTCCATACTCATACACTTCATCAGGGGGACAAGTCCCCGGGGTGGGCACCTGTGCCTCTTGGGCTTTTATCCGCACCCCCCGTCGACGCGTTGACGCCGACAGGCTGATGGGCGGATCCAGGCGGAACCCAGTTTACCGCCACGGCAATTTCCCCATACAATGCCTGGGTAGGGGCCGCCCTGCTAGCTCAGAGCTCCTAGCTATCCAGGCTAGTACCGGAGTCTCGACAATGCGCCACTCACATGGGCCGGGAACAAGCTCCCTCCTCTTTGCCCAGAGTATTGGGCCACTGCCACGACGAATCCGAGAGCCCAACTGGGGCCACCTGGACTACGGCCCAGGCGGCTCGGAGCCCCCATCCCGACTCCTCAATGCATACCGGCAGCTCACGACGAGGGTAACGCCGGTACCGAAGCAACCAGACGGGTGATATCTAGTTTCCCGCCGAACTTCAAAGTGGGATCCGGAGTACTCCGAAAAGCATCCTTCGCCCAATCCTGCTCCAAGGTCGACGCACCATAGGCCCAACAGATGGGTAGCCGGGAGAACCCGACTACCAGGAGCTTAGCGTCGCCATATCGCTGCCTGTACCTTCAAGTTAGCGACTTGAGCGGCGCCGCGAGACTCAGGGTCCGGGTGGTCGTCTACGATACTCCACCAGAGACTACGACAACCTGCGCCATCGTGATTCCCCCTTGCGGGGAGGGGGCAGCGGTAGAGCAAATAATCCCCTGGGGATAAAACTTTTTTATGTTAAAAATTGTAATTGAAGTGTAAAAAACAAGTTTTTGCCGGATTTAAATCAATTTATCTGAGCACTTCGTACAAATAAAAACGCGTTTTTATATAAGTTTATTTTTTAACCACATTACACGTATGAATATTAATTTAAATTATCCTTGCGATTTTCTATTGATGATGAAGATGTTTCGAGACTTTCTCAGGCATTTATACCCGATTTTGACCCTTACAATCAACAAAGAGGAAGGGGAAAATAGGGAAAAGATCCTTTTTTTCTTCGTCTTTTAAGAATATCTCCTGTTCTGATACAGATCATAAAAAGGGCTAAATACAAATTGTAGCACTGTAAATTTTCTACAGTTTACAAGTTCAACCTTTTATCTTATAATTTCCACTCGCCAGCTCAATAATAATAAAACTGTAGTTTAATTATTTATTATTTACTTTCTTAAAATTAGGTTTTGTTTTATTAATTTTCGAAGTTTTCCGTGTTTTTCATTATTTATCTTTTCTAATAAACATCGTGTGAGAACAGGAGACATTGTTAGAAAACGAAATAAAAGTTTCTTCTATTTTCCTTCTTTTTGTTGATTTTATGGGGAAAATCGGGTATAAATGCCTGAAAAAATTCTCAAAACATCTTTATAGAAAATCGCAAAGATAATTTGAGTCAATATTCATGTACGTAATGTGGTTAAAACCATTTAAACTTATTTAAGAATCTAAAAACCGCGTTTTTTTCATTCATAGAATGTACTCAGGGTAAATTGATTTACGTTCGGCAAAAAACTTCGTTATTTTTACACTTCAATCACGATTTTGAACAAAATGTTTGTATCCTTGGGGGCAGATTTGCCGATCTTATTCTGCTCAACCCTTTGGGTTCTTTAGTGACACCAATATTTTTTTATCTACCTGTTTGTTACCTCACAGCCCCGAACATTAAGATTTCTAAAATTGAAGGTGGTAAAGTTTGCACCCCTACTTGCATAAAACTGAAAACACTTTGCGCCATACTTTTGGGTTAATTTCAGTCCCCGCCTAAAAATATTTGAGGTGTCTCTGGAGCAGTTAACACTAATACCCCACATACTCGAAATTCGACCTTTTTACTGTCGAACAAACTTATTTTGGGCTCCCTTGAGCAACTTTTCAAAATTTCAAAGCTCACCCCCTTACTACAAGAATTCTGCTCAGGCTAAAAAAGGGAGGGTTTCCGAGAAGGCAGCGATGCAGTGGACTGCTTTTGTTTGGTTTCGGGCCGTCGGCTGCTGTCCCGTTAGCAGTGAACGTTTTACTCTGGAAGACGACGTAGTTCCTCCCGATTAGTAGTGAACTCCGATGCTCGATTGATTGATTTTTTCGTGTTTCCGGGTACGTCAACTGCTTTGGTCATTAGTCCCGTTAGTGTAGTGCATGTTTTTCTCGGGAGATGGCGGTGATCTTCCCGCTGGATGGCGAGATCCGGCACCGACCTACCGTCGGCTTGTGGGGTTTCCTCTCACCAGGACTCTCCCACCAGCGGGCACCGCCCCAGCCGGGACAAACTCTAAGCTCCCGACCGGTCTTCCCGAATATGTGGTAGTGTAGTGCTTGTTACTGTGTGTCTGGGGAGAGGATACGAGGAGGAAGAGGAAGGGCAGACCGCGCGTGGTACGTGGCCCGTTTTTAGGGAACTGCTCCGGCATTCGCCTGGTGTTGATTGGAGAAACCACGGAAAACTGCCGATCAGAGCAGTCGGCCGCTAGAATTCTCCTTCAGGCAGCGAGTGAATTCGACCAAGCTGAAAAGCTAGTGTCGAATATCCTGCCGCCGTGGGGAGTGGGAACCTAGCACCTCCGGTCAGAGGCACTGCAGTGACATCAATTGATGCCCTGAGGTACCTCAGCCGCTGAACTGAACTCCGGAGCCGACCTACACGCCAGCATCCGGGGATTCCCCCTCCCTGGTGCCCAACGGGGCGCCTCCGCAGCCGGGACGAGCTCTAACCTCCCACCCAAAATGTGTAGAGTACGAGGGTCTTCCCAAAAGTAAGGTCTCCTATAGTACAGAACTCTGTTTGTGTGGCAGTTGAACACACTCTTATGAAGAGTGCTTCCCGCACTGTGTGTAAACATGCGCACTCCACCCTGAGGCGCTCAGTCCCACACCCACCCACCCATAGTCCCGACTTGGCGCCTAGTGACTATCACCTGTTCCCTAAGTCGAAAGAACATTTGGCCGGGAAGAGATTTAGCTGCGACGATGAGGTGACAGAAGAGGTTCATAACTTTCTGAACAGCATGGCGGCGAGCTGGTATGACATGGGCATATAAAAACTGTCTCAGCGTCTACAAAAATGCATCGACAGAAATGGTGATTACGTCAAAAAATAGCTAAATGTACAAGCTGTAAACTGATGTAAACCATTGTACAAATAAACAGGTCTATGTACTTATAAAAAAATGGAGACCTTGCTTTTAGGATTACCTTCGTATTTACGTAAGTGAAGAAAAGATCGCGCGCCGTCCGTGGCCCGTTTGGTAGGGTAATGCTCCGGCATTCGCTAGATGTTGATCGGAGAAACCACAGAAAACTACCGATCAGAGCCACCGACCGCCAGAATTCTCTTCCAGGCAGCAGCTGAATTTGTCCAAACTTCGCCACCGTCGGGACTCGAACCCTAGGACCTCCCAGCGCCAACGGTAGCTCTGAGCTATACTTGGGTTGTCGTACCCTCCGCTGCCTCAGCTGCCGCTGCCTCAGCTGAGCTCAGCTGCTTCCCGCTGCCACAGCAGTGTCGTAAGATATCTTCAAGATGGGATATGATACGGCTTTTCGCGCCTTTCTCGGACGAGCCGCTAGGTGTCGCTTGATCTGCAACACTGCTTGATACGGTTGCGGTCATGCGACATCTGGCGCGACGACCGAGGAAGACGCAAAACCCCGTGCCATATTCCATCGTGAAGATAATACCATCTGAAACCATATAATCTCAATGGGTTGATGTAAATGGAATACGGGATGTAAACTACGAACTCATTGACCTGCCCTCCTCGCACGTGCTACAAGTTAACTCCATAAAATTGACACAAATAATCTAATAGGCTAGTTTACTGGCACTTCACGACATGTAATTAATGACGTATTCTTTCCGATACAGTGGAGAGCCTTTGAAAATTGTAACTTTCTCATAATTTATCCTTATTAGTGAGTAGTAGGTGTTTCTAGTTGTAGAGCATGAGTGTTATCCCTGTTATTTCCGAATTATTCCGATTTCCATTCATCGGATTTCTTTCGATTCCAGCTACTCCAGATAAATTTCGTTCTATGTGGCACACAGGGGAGGTTCTCAGTGCAAGTAATTTATGAAACTCCAGTAATCCATTAAAAGTAAAAATAATAATAAAGGAAATAAATGATGAGAAACACTGTAAGTAAAAGAGACTACCTGAAACGCCGTACGCAGTTTTTAACTTTTTTGACGTAAAATAAATAAATAAAACGTTTTAATACATTTGTAATTTTCTTACACATTAATGCTTAATTTAACGTGAGCTAATGTTATCGTTAAATAACACCAATAAAGACAATGCCAATAAAATTAAATATCTGGTTGAAACTAGGTTTCGTTTTGTGAACAGACATTCCGGCTGTAATCGTCGTAAGAACGGAAATTACATGTACGCGAACTCTTTGTGATACGGAACTTCGTCTCTTACTGGAAAGTCTTTGACAAAAAGTTTTCTGCTGCCAGAAAGAAGGCGGGCCTTTTGTATTTCAATTCACTAGTTTTATTGCAAGGTGTGGGGGTTAAATGGAATCAAATCTTATTATATATGTGTATTAGAACATTTTATTATCCTTTGCACACTTTCAAAAAAGAGGTTAATAGTTTTCAAAACACTAGATAAATGTTTTTATTACATGATGCTGCGTGTTTAAAACTTAATATTAGCACTATACCGTTTTCTAGAAACTTTTCATTTACATTTTCATTTATTGTCATCTTCATTCAGCGTTAAACCTAACTTTGTGTTTAGTCATTACGCACAAGAGGACAAACATTTTCAGCTAAAATAAAATTTGTTTGAAGAAATTTGCTTTGATTTCTTTTTCGTGACCTTTATTATTTTAGCCTGATTCCTTACAATTATTGTAATAACCTTGCTTGGGTTTAAGATTACAGTTTTACAAAAAGGACGTCACGAACTGGCGTAAACAATACCAAATAAGAATATTATATTTATATTGCTTCCGATGTTAAATCTCAGTAATTGTCAAAGTTCTCTCTATTAAATTGTAAATTTTACCAATATTATTACAAATTCTGTGTGATTGATTTATACTATGTTCTGTTCTTATTTTCATCATTCCAAATGAAAAGTTTTCCCAGGCATTCTAGAAAACACACTATAATAAACTGCTGAAATAAATCACCGAAATTTACCATTAAGAAACTAATAATTGTTATAAAAGTTCAGCTGTTCATTTCTTGTGAATAAGATTGAAGTAAAAACACAAATCTTACCTTCAGTCGGACGAAATCTTCTCTTCCTTTTCAAAGTAACGTAGACAAATTATTGTAATATTTTCTCATTCCATGGGTCTGTTGCTTGTCGCATTCTCATTAACTCAAAGGTTCTGCCGATTATAAATGACCTAAGAGATAAAAAACTTCCAAAGTATTTTACGAAAGAATACTAATAGTGCCATGTCAAGAAAACATTTACAGTTCAAAATTCAACGACTAAGACTCAAAGGAATTAGAACCATTACTTGAATGAACTGCTCTCATTTGACATCATAGCATAAATTCGTTCATATTGTTTTCGAGAACAATAACCAAAAAAGTAAAAAAGTATAATACTTCAAACAATAAAGACCATTAAAAGTTTTATAAGAAATATCAAGGAATATAGATGCTTTTAAAAACAAAATCTATACTAATCTACGCAAATCATATTACAGCTTACAAATTCGCCGAGTGATTTTAACACTTTAACTGCCACGTATGTATAGAAGTATTTTTTTATAGGAGGCCATGCATGCTTTGTAAGGCAGGGTTGCCAGAACCTATCTGGGGACGTCCGCCATCTGAGGGATACAAATACACCAAAAGCCTGAGCGGTGAAAAAACCAACTCTGACACTGGGGCGGGTAATTTCATACTAGCTACACATTTACACGTTGTTCAAACATAATACTCTTGTACTTAAAGCCTTCAATCATAAGCCATCAATGCCTGTACATTTTTTATAAAATGATGGCTTGATTGCATGCACATTTAATTACAAATAAAAAAAAAACATGGGCTATAACATATTTTCATAATAGCTAGACATTTACAAATGTTCAAAACTAAAACTCCTGTGCGTGGGTAATAAGTTTCAGAAGCCATCAATATTTGCACAATTTTTGGGAAAGGTAGGTATTATTGATGATTTATTTATTTATTTATTTTACGTCAGAAAAACAGTTAAAAACTGCGTATGACGTGCTATGGGGAAAAGTGAATTGTGTGCACATTTTCAAAATTCTGTGATCCCTACACTTACTCATATACTACTTAAATTTTGAATTTTTGAAAGGGAGAAAAAAAAAAAACTCCCATGCAATAAAATCTATGTTCAAGGATAAACAAGCAATAAATTTTGAATTTTGAAATTTTGAAAGGAGAAAAAAACAAAAAACTCCCATGTAATAAAATCTATTTTCAAAGATAAATAAGCAATAAATTTTGAATTTTGAAAGGGAAGAAAAAAACAAAAAACTCCCATGTAATAAAATCTATTGTCAAAGATAAATAAGCAATAAATTTTGGCTCTTATTACTTCCTGCCGCGACAACATGGAAACGATAATTTGAATAATTGTATTTCCACTGAATTCTAGAAGACGTGCACAGAAAATGAAGTTACATTTATGTCCAGAAGCAAAACAAGGGGCCATCTCAGCATTTGCTCAATGGATCAGGAAACTGGACGAAAAACCTGATCGAGATGGGGTCATTGACCCGGAAGCTGTAGTACAATAGTTGTTACAGGTTGTTTATACTCATTTATACAGTCCAAATGGTAAATAATGCATTATGTATCATTGTTAAAATTAATGTTACTTTTCTTGTTATGCTCAGTATAGTCTCTAATTGTATAGAAACAGTTATGCAGCAGAAACGATTTCACTTGGGATTTAAACTTTCTATTGAATTTAATCGTTTAATGTCATCTGGCAAAGTGTTGTAAAATAATGTACATGTATTGTATGTGAATTTTTGTAATGAGCTGTTGATACTGCCCTGATGAATATGATTTCTACGTCGAGTGTTATAGTAATAGACTTCTGCATTTTCTGAAAAAATATTCCGCCCTTGAGCAAGTCATTTTTACAAAACCACTGATTCGTAAATAAAAGACACGGTAATGGTAGAATTCCTAGATTAATGAAGAGAGGCTTACATGAATCACGTGGGTGGGATTTGGTTATTATTCGTACAATTCGTTTTTGTAATCTAATGTAATGATGCAAGCAAAGAATATATACACCGCCTACAGGGAGAATCAAAAGCATCGTGTC
Organism: Teleogryllus oceanicus; assembly: GCA_964035755.1. NCBI lineage: Eukaryota > Metazoa > Arthropoda > Insecta > Orthoptera > Gryllidae > Teleogryllus > Teleogryllus oceanicus. The sequence goes on along the minus strand of CAXIVR010000006.1, from coordinate 64,546,168 downwards.
GAACAGAATCCTCCCTCGAAACAACCAATTCCAATTCCACTCATTGGGCGAAATCTCGCAAAACGCATATTCTTCTCACAAGTCGACGCCTTTTTTCCGCCTAATTGGTGGAATTCCGCCCAATATGACATTCCTATTGGAGGGTGTGAAACATACTTATATACACCGCCTACAGGGAGAATCAAGCTACACCGAATGCAATGCATATAGAAATTATTCACATTTGATGTGCATAGGAAGTAATATTTAATAGGAATCTATACAGAATCAAGAATTGAAAACTGTTAAAAATTTTAATTTAATACAAAATATGTAGGATAATAACTCTTAGGTAAAATTACTTTTTTTTAGATGAAATAAACGTTCACTATGGTATATGGCTATTATAATTCACAATTATAATAACCAAATACAAATAAAATAAATAAAAATAAAATAACCAAAATTAAATTCAATAGAAAAGTTTAAATCTCAAGTAAAATCGTTTCTATTTATTTATTTATTTATTTATACTGCATACTTACATACTTATTTCTGCTGCATAACTGTTTCTATACAATTAAAGACTATACTGAGCATCACAAGGAAAGTAACATTAATTTTAACAGTGATATTTATTGTATTATTTACCATTGGACTGTATAATTCTAAACAATATGTAACAAGAATTGTATCGCAGCTTCTGGGTCAAGCGACCCCTAAACTCAAGCGAAGTTGAAAGAATTTTGTCTGTATAACAAACAATCTTGCAACAAACAATCTTGCAGATATCAAAAAATAATTCATCCCAGAAAATTTGGAAAAATGTATTATGACCTCTTGCAATCGAAATGAAATTCAGTGTGTATCATTCAACATTTAAATTGAACTATTTTGTAGAGACTAAAACACGAAATTTTCTCTGCGCATATTTTTCTTTTTAAGTGAATATTTTCCTATATTTAAAGCATATTTGCAGGCATATTTTCAGGATTTTTAGTGCATAAGAATCCGCACCCTAGTCATGAGCAAATGCAGTGGTAATCACCGGCCCTTACGATATAATCTGTATAACTCGCAAATAATCACTACAACGTACGTCACCGTGCTTCCCCGTGCGGGGGCAGGCCGGGCAATCCAACCGGTTTCTCTACGTCCGGCATCAGCCCGGAGGGACTGCACTGGTCCCTCACAACAAGGACTCCCAAAGCAAAGGCAGCGCCAAACCAAACCGAGAGGGAGAAGTAGTGGAAACGGCGCTCTTATGCTGCACATTATCTCGTTTTCGTTCGCTAGAAAAACTTGGAGACTGCTCCCCACGAAAATCCCTTGCTCAAGAACGCGCTCTATACTTGCCTTTTCCTAATGTGGCAGCTGAGGATATTCTCTTCAAGATGGAATACGGCACGGATTTTCGCGTCTTTCTCGGTCGTGCCGCTAGAGTCGCTTGATCTGCAGCACTGCTTGATAGGTCGCGATCGTGCGACATTTTGCGGCAGGATCGAGAAAGACGCAATACGTCGTGTCATATTCCGTCTTAAGGATAACACCATCAGCTGCCACGTTAGGAAAAGCTAAGTATAGATAGAGGCGATTTGATAATCTGGTAACAAGCCCTTCCCGTGAGCGCTGCTGTTCGGGGTCCGACTTGCCAGATATCAGCGATCGGATTGTATTGTACTGTTTGTTGGTGAACTCGCCAATACGATCCTCTTCGTGAGAATTACATTTGAGCGCAAATCTTGGCAGTATTGAGTTCCAATTCATCGGATTTTTCGGAACAAATTTTTTCCTTCCTGCGTTCCTTCGCCTTCTCTTGGGGACCTCCGCTTCCTGTTTCCCTTCCTGGGTCAGCGAGTTGACTCATTTTCACCGGCGAGATTTGTGAGAGACAGAACGCTGCCTCGAAGACCCACGCGACGAGTGAATGGGGACTTTTGATAGCCCGCCACTGCGAAACTCGCCGCAATCACTTGCTCCTATCTAAATGCGCCCGGCTTGATTGCCGCCATAGATTTGGTGGAGAGAGGCGGCGCGGCTGTAGCTGGTTCAATCCGACGGAGTTAAATGAGTTTAAACGAAGAGGAAGCTCATTTCATGCATTTGAAATAGGTATACACGACATTAAAAACACTTTGCCTTTTTTTAAAAACAATTTGTTGCGTCGTTGTTGACGTCTTTACCCCTTGTTGGGCTTTGAGCGCTTTCTCTGGAGTAATTCTCCGTTACTGAGTAATTACTATACTACTAGTCAAGTCTCGTCACGTCGCAGTCAGTCAATGCCCTTTATCCCTTCGGCCAGGGTATCGGCGCCATTAGATCCCGGGGTTCCTAGCCGGTCACCCAACCAGGAACCCGCGAGTCTCGAATTCGCTTAACCTTCGTGACTTCACGGAGCGTAGTAAACGAATTCGGCTAGCGGCGCAGGCCTTCATGTTATATCCAACAAAGAAAGACAAGCAGCCCTAATAATTCAAAAAAATGTCCAGATAAGGGCAGAATAGACAGATAAGGACTGAATAGGAATAGAAATATCGGCACTGTTACTGTTACTGAGAAAGGGAGAGGTGCTACAACTTCACACACTTTCTCGCATTACTTGTAACGTTTCCGATTTTCGAAAATTCAGAGAGTTCAACGAAACTGACGCCTGCGCTAATTTTAGCGTCATTTGCTCTATCCGAGGAGGGGAAAAATGGAGCCGTAATAATTTGTCCGTCCGTCTGTGAACAACACTTAACTTCTCGTTGAAATTTTTTTCAAATTGAATACTCCCAGAACGTTCTGGTCCGCCCAAAAAGTTCTGCGATTTTGAAAAGAATTCTTTAAATATGGGGATCCTTTACATGAAGCCTCTGGAACGTTTTCAAAATGTGTAGCTCCAAATTTTCTTTAAATGTCTTGTAAGAAGAGAGCAAAAGATCCCCATAAAGATGACATGTCCAATTTTTACTATTAACTCAAAGTTAAGTCGAAAATGTGAAAGTTTTAAACTTTTCATCGTATTCCTACAATTACAATATTAAAGACAGCGATTTTTTCTTCAAATAAAATTTATTCTCTACTATTATTTCTCTAATTAAATTCATGTTTTTTTGTTGTTGTTTTTTGAATTTTTAGAAGTCTTCTCGTACTTTCTTGGTGAAATATGGGCAATATTAAAAAATATTTTGATAAATAGATTATTTCAAACAGCGGCACCATCTTTTTCTTTAAAATCTTTATACAGATAAATCTAAATGCAGTGTGCAACTTGGCATGAACGCCATTCTGCTACTTTTTTACTTTCTCGCTACTGCTTACACAATATAGGGAAAGTAGGGTAATCCTGCGAGAAAAAACGGAGAATGTTGGAGATTTTCTGTAATGAAATCTATTCTTTAAAGACAGATTTTGAAATAAGGTCATGTACAATTTTTCGAATCTTTGAGTAGTTTTCGAGCAATTTTGCATGAAATATAGGCAATTTTTAATTTTCTTAAACCAATTTTTCTAAAAAAGTCACCAGTTTTTTCTTTAAATTCTCTCCTTGTAAAGGACGGTAGAAAAATACGCTACTAGTCCCATTTGCGGCGAACTCCGTATTTTCGAAAATTGTATCGTTAAATTGTTAATATTTCAAAGCAACAAAATTGAATATATTTTTGTAATAGACAGATGTATTCTAAAAAGTTAGCTCTTTAAAAACTGAGATGTAAAATATTTTGTAAAAACAAGTAGTTTTTGCTTAATTTGTGCTAGAAATTTGTGTAATTTATAAAAACGTTATTTTCTTAAAAACCGCTCCCAATTTTTTCCACAGATAGAATAGAAAACACTTAAAAGAATAGCGCAGGTGTCAGGTTGTTTATCTCTCCGTATTATCGAAAATTGCAAAAATCTAACATTTATAAACTACAAAATGGGAGATGGAGATTTTTGCCTTACACAAAATCAGCTCATTTGAAAAGGTCATGTACAATTGTTTAAAAATATGAGACATTTAGTGTTGGGAGCGAAATCACACGCCTTTCATCAAGGGGGATCGATTCTCGTCGAATCTCATGTGAAATTTGTTCCAACAAAACGATCCTGCCTGCTTCACAAGGGCTAGTCCAACCGCTGTGAAGTGTCCTAAACCACACCCCTATCCTATTCCTTCCCAATTCTGGCCGATGGGTAGTGACGCAGGAGTGCGTAGCAGGAGGCGCGTACGTGAAGATGCTACCTGGCGGTCCTCTTGACAAGTGACTGCGACGAGACTGGATAGTAGGCAAATATATGAATGTTAATAGATGATCACTCCTTGTTCTGCGATTTTTACTTTGCTGCCTGTGACATTTCATCAGCTGTTACGGTGCCAATCGGGACCTTACACGTCACTACAGTGGTGTCCAGAGAGTATACTGGTGGTGTCACTATGGTGGCGTTCAATCTTCTGATTGGATGACATCGAAACAGCTGATTTTCTTCATAGGGAGCAATGTAAAAACAGCAGTATATTACGCTCTTTTTATGGTTTAGAAAACGCGTTGCGTCAATGTAGACGCAACAAATTAAAGAAAAATTTTCAGGCTTTGTCTATAACGCACTTGTTGCTATTCCTTAGTCTGAATTCAACTATTGTTAGTAAAGGAGCGGGGGCGTGGATGAATATAATCTCTGTGTTAATCCATGGTGGGGGTATTAACATATACTCCGGGAATCACGAAAACGTGTGCGTTAGCACTGCTACAGAACCGGCAGCGTATAAGCAACTCTGATAGTTCTTTTGCCACTTGTTGCGGTAAGTCATGTGACCTGCTCTGAAGCAATCAGCTTGTGAGGATTTGTTTACTTTCTCACAGCCAGCGCTCAGCGTTGCCGCTCATATGATTCCCACGAAGTCGCTGACGCGATAAGGTTTGGCTGATGCGAAAGTTATGAACATGATATCAAGACGTGTCGTCGACAGTCAGTAAGGGTAAATGTTTTGAGATTTAATTTATGTCATGTAGGAGGTGCCAAGATCGTAGTAATGTGTGGCAATACCGCCTCACTGTCAGAGTCGTTTATACGCTGCCAGTACTGTGGTTTCCTCAATTGAATTCCCTCCCAAGAGTAATATTATATAATACAATTTCTTTGACACACCGGAAATGTGCTTAGGTATAATATCCGTAATTTGATCTTTGGTGGTACGATGATTACTCGTGATTCCTATAATTTTCTGATTTTAAAGAAAATATGAATTTTCATCATGCGGATTTCGCTATTGGTTACATGACAAAGTCACTAGTTTGACCACTGTAGTGAATCGAAACCTCCATCTTTCTTCCGGCATCTGCAGCTGGTTGGGCTTAGGTCATAATTTTGCCCTTCAAGAAAGGTATATATTTTCTTAAGTTTTAAGTATTGTTGTCGAAGTAGTGTTTTGCTATTTGACAGTAATGTAGATAATATTTCTATGTCATATAATTAATGTGAGAATTAATGTTATTAACAGTTGTAATTGCAAAAGGTATCTTAACCTATTTCAGGCTAACCAGCAAAATGTTGGGGCGATTTGGACCAGTTTTGCCCCTTCTGGGGCAACATCAACAGCAGCAGGTAAGAGGAATGGCCACACTGAAGGCTATTTCTCTTCGTTTGAAGTCAGTGAAAAATATACAAAAGATTACTCAGTCAATGAAAATGGTATCTGCTGCCAAATACACAAGAGCAGAAAGAGAACTTCGTGCCGCTCGTCCTATTGGCGAAGGAGCTAAGCAATTCTATGAGAAAGCAGAAGTTGCTGCACCAGCCGAACAACCGGAGAAATTGTTGATCGCTATTACTTCTGATCGAGGCTTGTGTGGTGCTGTGCACACACAAGTATCTCGCACTATTAGGAATGAGTTGACAGAAAACGCCGCTAATGCAAAAATTCTGTGTGTAGGCGATAAGTCGAGAGCTATATTACAGAGGCAATTTGGTAAAAATATACTTGCTGTTGCTAATGAAGTTGGTCGAAAGCCACCGACATTTTTAGATGCTTCTAAGTTAGCTAACGTTGTACTCACACTCGATTATGAGTTCGCTGCTGGGAAAATTGTATATAATCAGTTTAAGAGTGTGGTTTCATATTCAACCACAGACCTCCCAGTATTCAGTCTCAAAGCTGTGACTGCTGCCCCCAAATTGCCATTGTATGATTCATTGGATGACGATGTATTGCAGAATTATTTGGAATTTTCAGTTGCTTCACTTTTATTTTATTCCATGAAAGAGGCAGCTGCAAGTGAACAGTCCTCTCGAATGACTGCCATGGATAATGCTAGTAAGAATGCTGGAGAAATGATTGACAAACTTACATTAACTTTCAACAGAACACGACAGGCTGTAATCACCCGTGAGTTGATTGAAATTATTTCTGGAGCTGCTGCTTTGGATTAAAGTACTCAGAACATGTATATTTAGCAAGCCCATTAGACAAACTGTTTGAAAAATATATTATTCGATATTTCTTCATTCATTGAAATAATGCAGGTATAATATTCGTGAAGTGATTGAACATTCTCCTTTGTAGCAACTTTCCTAATTTAAATGTAATTTATATGGTTAAAATTTCTGAATTATGTAATTTCTTTACTGTGATTCAAGAAAACAAGTTCGTATTTGGAATCATCATGATAAGCCCCTGTTGTCATCTTTAAAAGTCCACACTGTTGATTCTGTATGTGAACTTGTTGCCTTGTAAATGTGTAAAGTTTTAAAGTGTTTTTGATGGGTTAATATGATAAATAAAACTGAAAGTTTTCACAGTTAAGTGTCTTGTTTTATTTAAGAAGTGCATGTATTTCACAAATCTGAGTAAAGTGATTTCTCTTTAAACAAAAGTTTGTGTATACCACAAAACTTTTAATATAATGATTTGAGTGTAGTGCTTGAGGTCATTATATGGAACTTCTAACTAAAAGGTTTTGTCCTAATTTCTTCTTTTCGATGGTCCTACTTTTACTGTTTTAAGAGAAATAAAGAAATTAAATCAGAAGTGAAATTTAAGTTTATGCCAAGCATAGAGTTCTAGATGCTAATGGTATGACCATTACTGGAAATGGATAGTTCATGTTAAATTTTTAAATATAAACTTCAAGGCAGAAGAAATGTAGGTCATCCAAGATTGCAGTGGAATAACCAAATGGAATTCGTGGAGATTGAACAGATCTGAAGACCTAATTCATGCTGTCTATGGCGGAGAAGAAAAATAGGCTGTATGACTTGTTAAATTGGCATTATAAATTGTCATGAAAATAATTTTTCACTTATTTTATTTAGGAGTGTTTTATTCAGAATTCTATGGAAAGGAACACAGAACTGTAAGTGCTAAAGAAGCTTAAACTTTTTTCACTCAGAATAATTTTATTTGCAGAAAATGATATTCCCTCTTTCTTGAGACTTTGCATATTCTAAGGCCAGATTAATAGGCAGTACTTCAATTGCCTCTTCTCTTTCAATGCACAAGAAGCCAGAATAATTTTGAATTTTTAATCTAATAGGGTCAATCAGTGTTAATTTGATACAGCAGAAAATTGGGGCTAATGTGCTACAAAGAATTGTTACTTATTCATGTCCAAAATTAACAAGAAAATAGCAAATGATAGGAAATATATTCCATTATTAATGACCATATAGCAAGCACTCAGAATGTTACAATATTTTGGGAGAAAAAAATCAAAACAGGAATCACTTATTTTTTCAAAGTCTTTTCTTCCTTGATAGGAATGTTTTGATGTTACTTTGTTATTTTTTATGACAGGATATTTTCAAAAATAAGTAATAATACAGGAAGAATTAGTCTTTTTTCTGCGTTAAAAGAATGCAATGATATTAATCGTGTTATGGCATATAGAGCCTCAAGTTTGTGGGGGTAATATGATATGACTGAAGGGGCTAATGTGATACGGGCTTCGAAGCTATTTTGGTCTGCTAAAAATTAGCACGCAGCCATTTGGAAGGGCTTTATTGTGATGTTTAATATTACATCAAGAAGAAGTCATCAAGTTACAAAATTCGAGATTTTGTACTATGGGTACTACGTTGGCCAAGTCACAAGCATTGAAGATTGTGAACCGTTAGTGAAATTTACAATATTCAAAGACAAACGTGGGAACAATTTTTTTTTAGAAGGAGCCAGAAGACAGTTCACTTGTTGAAAGAAAAGATATGGGGAGGGAAAGAAGGGAGAGTTGATTTTTAACAAATCTTTCAGCAATTTCAATATTCAATAATTTTTGTAAGTACGTTACCTTTCTTGGTATTACACTTTGATGTGTGAACTATTTTTGTTTGGATAATTCCTTGTATTAAAAGCAAATTAAAGAATAGTTTTTAAACTTTATTTTAAGACTTCCTTTTTGAATTTTCAGACTGATTGGAAACAATGTTTTATAACTCAGACGTAGCAAGAGATAAAAAAATAAAAAAGTACTGTTCAAACATGAGACTCTAGAACGTCTCATTATAGCCCGCTCCTTGTTCCTCAATCAAAATTCATTGAGATATACTGTATCACTTTAGCCCCACCAATGTATCATAATAGTCCCATTAGTCTAATTTGATACTCAGTTTTGAATTTTTTTAGAAGTCGTGGTAAGACTTATGTTATTTTTCATTTCATACATGTCATTAGTAACAAAATCCACGTATTCAATATTTTTTTACATGTGTTTTCTACAAATGGTATAGAAGATAAAAGTGAAAAGTTTACATTTCTGTATCATAAAAGCCCTGATTGACCCTACAAATTTCAGTTTTCTTAGATACTCTAGGAATGCTTTTGAGGTTACTTGCTATTCTTTTATTATACCAAATGCTACTGGGAATTTTAGGCTCTATGAATGTGGGTTTGATTTTGCAAAGTCATGAAATGTGTTCATAATTAATTTTTAATGTAAATTTAAAATAATATGGAATTGGACATTCACCAATAACTCCAGAGTAATCAGATCAACTGCACACCATAGAAAATCCTTGTATAATTTAGGAATACTTATGCTTTGCTAGATATTCAAAACTTGTGGATGAGTTCGATTGTCAAGAAAACTAGTCTGCTGTGTTACTCTATTCAAGACTATACTACCTAATATGAATATAATATATCTTTGTTTCATAATAATTATGTTGATACAAGCTAGTAATCTCTTGTTGTGTTTTATATCCTGCTCTTCTACCTTTACTACTAGTAAGTAATGAGTGGACAGAAGCAGCAAAACTGATAGGAACAGTATGAGAAAAGGCAGAAAATAATGAAACATTTGCATTTTTGAGTCAAAATGGAATCTATTGATTGTTTTTGTATTTCCCCCTGAATTCCTAGGTATCTAATGAAACCATAGACTCCTTTCATGTGACCAAAGACTGCATAGATTTCTTTCAAATTTTGCATTTTCAAAATTATTTATTTATTTATTTTACGTCAAAAACTGTGTGTGACGTGGTATGGGGAGAAGTGAATTCTGTGCATGTTTTCATAATTCTGTGATCCCTACCCTAAGCCGTGTACTACTTGAACTTTGAATACAGAAATAAATTAGAGTTTTTTGCAAGGGTTGTTAACAAAAATATTTGCTCCAATGTAATAAAATCTATGTTTAAGGGTAAATCAGCTATAAATTTGGGCTTTTATCCCTCATTGTACCCTTCATGAATATTGAAGGAATAATACTTCCTGCTGTGACATCATGGAGAATGATAATTTGAATAACTATATTTTTCACTGAATTCTAGAAGATGTGCACAGATAATGAAGTTAAATTTATGTCCGGAAGCAAAGCAAGGGTCCATCTCAGCATTTGCTCAAAGGATCAGGGAAACTGAATGGAAAACCAGATCGAGATGAGGGTTATTGACCCAGAAGCTGTGGTACAATACTTGTTACGATTTGTTTAGAATTATACAGTCCAAATAGTAAATAATACATTAAATAGCACTGTTAAAATTAATGTTACTTTCGTTTTGATGCTCTGTATAGTCTCTAATTGTATAGAAGTGTTGATAACAATCCTCCAAAAAGTATTTTTAACACAGCTGGGGGGAAGGTAAGGATCACCTGAGTTACCTTTGATCCGTTTAGAAAATGTTGAAGTCCTCCTTTGCTAAACTTGTGGACATAAAATGCATCAGTTTCCCCTTCCTTTTCCTAAAAATCATGATCATGATAGTTTTAAAAGAAATTATTGTATTTATGCCCATTGTGAAATTGGTTAAGGACATATGCACATAGCTAAACTACATGAGTATCTCTGGTGGGAGGAAAAATGTTGTCCCAAATATTTTCAAGTGCCTCAGGTAATTTTATTATTATTATTATTATTATTATTATTATTATTATTATTATTATTATTATTATTTTTGCTTAAGACACGGTCAGTAAATCATTATAATGATTTAATTAATTTGTCGTATAACATTCAGACTATGAAACGATAACATAGTGTGCCCCTATGTTTTTTTTTAATTGCAAAAACAACATAACATTTTTATATTGCAAAAACAAACACAATATTTTTATATTGGGAAACAAATATTATAAAGATACTCCAGATCAAGCATGTGGATCTAGGGTGACCACAAGCTTACTTTAGCATTCAATGTCGGAGCTGGACAATTTTGGTCCCAGGGCAGTTGCAGCTCATGGTTTTCTAAATAGGGAAGGCTGCAAATGCATTGCATTATATTGCATTACATTGCATTGCATGCATTATATTTCTATACATAATATCTTCCGATACAGGCATAAGGGAGTAGCGCTCCTATCACAAATTGGGAAAACTAGTTGATGCTCAATGCTACTTGCTGAGCTGCAATAGTAATGCTATCTGTTGAGCACGCCCTTCTTCAGACCCTAGGCCTCATCCTTGAAGGCTGCCTGACCGCAGCCTTCGTCCGCCAGTAAGTCTGTGCAGTGAATGCATGACATCACGCCTCATCGTTTTACACAGGCCTTATGGTGGAATGAAGCGGGAGCCTAATGCTTTTGTCTTCCCTGTCAACAGCTTCAAAAGCATTACAGACGACCGTTATTGAACTCATAAACAAAAATATCGGTATGATTGTTACGTAATATAACTCAAAAAACCATTATTAATAAATAAATATATTTTTAAATTTCTTTTGGGCGGTGATTTCTACAGGAGCTACACCTTACAGCTTTTAATGATGAGCCGTGCCTGGCCCAGGGCAGTAGTGAAACGTAGACCGCCCCCGATTAAAAATGTGAAAGTTGTATCAAGAAACTATGAGTTAATTTTTAAGTTAGAAAAAGTTTTTGGAAGTATATTTTAAATAATAGTTCTAAGCGAAAGTATATAATGCTCAAATAATACCATTTTCACAGTGATCTTAAAAGGCTAAAAAAGTTCGTGTTTAATTATCACATGAAAGATATTATGGGAACTATTACGAGAAATTTTAAGCCACCAACTATAGTTACGTTTTCATATATGTACACATATTTGGAATAATATATGTAAATGCAGAGAAATTTACATTCTTCTGCAGCAAAATATGGTGTTTTTTCAACTGAGAAACTTGTATAGTGGGGTCCTGATGCTGAAAAAAGGATCTGCCAGGTTTAGTGATGGTAGAATTTAGCGCTTTAAATTTTAAACTGGTGTTGCTACAACGACACATGCTTTAAAGAGCTGATTTTTATACAAAAGATTAAGTCCCAAGTCAAATGTTTTCTGGTGCTTAGCTGTTTCCATACAATTCCAAACTAGTTTAGCATCAAAAAGAAATTAATATTCATTTTAACAATGATATATAATGTAATATTTACCATTTTGTCTGAATAATTCTAAACAATCTGTAACAAGTATTGTACCTCAGCTTCTGGGTCAATGAACCCCATCTGGAACAGGTTTTTCGTAGTTTCCCCAGTCCCTTGAGCAAATGATGAGATGATCCCTTGTTCTGCTTCTGAACATAAATGTAACTTCTTATTAAGTTATGTTAATTATCTGCGCATGTCTTCAGTGGGAAATATAATTACTCAAATTATTGTTTTCCATGTTGTAGTGGCAGAAGTATATTCCTTCACAAAGGTCATAATGAGGGATAAGAACCAAAACCTATAGCTGATTTACCTTTGAAAATAAATTTTATTACATTGGGGCAAATATTTTGTTAACAATTCTTGCCAAAAACGGATATTTCTTTCTGTATTCAGAATTCAACTTGTATGTGGTTTATGGTAGGGATCCCAGAATTAAGGAAACATGCACATAATACACTTTTTCCTGTAGTACATCACACAGTTTTTTAACTGAATTTGACGTAAAATAATTTAAAATAAACAAGGTTTTTAGAACAGATTTTGTTTAAATATCTATATCTTCAATTTTGTAGTTTTGAAATGCTGACTTGTTGCAATTTTTGAAAACACAGAGAGTTTGCGAGAAAATGGGAGTATCACCATATTTTTTTTTTACTTTCCTTTGATACATTTGAAGAAAAGCTTTGGATCAATTTTTCAGAAACAAATTTATAAAGAATATTTTCTCAAAAACTGCCCCAAATTTTTATTTTTACTGACTGATTTAATGTTTTTATTACAAGCTTTTTTTTTTTTTTTTTTTTGGGTACATTATTGCATTTCTGAGTGCAATTGTTTTAAATGATTTCGAATGAAATTTCTGGAAAACTCAAAAATTTTCTGTGAAATTAAGTTCAAAACCCTGCATTTTCTGACAAGCTTAAACATTTCTCAAAAATTCAATTTTTTTCATTGAAAAAAATTGGAGCTGTTTTTGAGAAAAAATTCTTTATAAAGATTTTTTTCTAAAAAACCACACAAAATTTTGTTTTTAAATTTTCTCCTCAAATGTTTTGAGGGATGGTAAAAAAATATGGTAATAGTGCCATTTTAGACAAACTCACATGAAAAAGTATTCTTTTTCTTTCAAAACTTGGAAAAAAGGACATGAGTTTACCAGTTTGTTTTATGTTTAAAAATTGGCCATGTTATGTTCTTCAGGTGACTTAATCCAATTCTCCCTGTATCTTTGTAAAATTTCCTGTTAAGTCCTTCATGATATATTCTAACATTATTGAGTTTTTCTGGATAATAACTCAGCTCGATCATTCCATTTATGACAGGAAAAATATTTTCACCAATCTCAAACTACGAAGCATGTCAAGTGGTTGAATGTATAAGGGTACAGCTAACGCCATGGAATAGTCAAATAAAGAGATGAGAAGTGCCCCAAAACCAAATTGATAATCATAATACTCATATGAAAGAGAACAAAAAATGCTGTAGATTCTTAAAAAAAAAATTGTTTCTCACGTTTTATTGCTTTCTCAGCTTCTAATACTTGTATCAGGCTGAAAAAAAATATTGCAGAGATGGGGAAGAAAAGTTGAATGTGAAGGTCAACCTATTTTGGCGCAAAAATCAAATATAAATTTTTTTTTTGAAATTGATTTTCAACTTTATAACATTGGAATAGTCTCAGTTTTTCTCTCTAGAATGTGACTCATAACACTCTGTAACTTACATTTTTTTTCAGAATTTTAATCAATGTGGACAATAGTGAGAAAAAATGAAAACCATTTTTATCAGTTTAATAATTTGAAATTCTTACCACTATGTGATTGGAAAAAATGTTTTCATCAATATTTAAACACAGGTTCAATCAAGATGTTTGAACTCGAAACCTTGTAGACGTTACATTAATTATGTACCAAACACAATCGGAATATCGGGAGTGATTTAATATTTTCATCACAAGAGTTTGTGCTACATTATTGCATTTCTGAGTGCTATTGTTTTAAATTATTTCGAATGAAATTTTGGGAAAACTCAAAAGTTTCTGTGAAATTGAGCTCAAAATTTCGCATTTTGGCTTCCGTGTTTAAAGCTTAAAGAACATTTTCTCAAAAATTGAAGTGTTTTCAATGAAAATATGCAAATAGAATAAAGTTTTACTCTTGTATAATATTCTTAAATGTATATTTCATTTCTACTATTATGAGACTGAAAAATTGGTACCAAATTTTGAATTGAAAATTTGAGAAAATGAGAAAAAATATCTTTTAGATATGGATAGTTGGTTGCTGAGGAGAGGATGGGACAAAACCGAAAAGCTAGCCCAGAGTGAAGATACTAGGAAACTAACTAGTAGGAGAAATTTGGTGCTTTTTTGAAGCACCACTAATTAATTTTGAGTTGCTGATGGAGACACCATATCTGAAAAATCTTTTTTGGTGTCATTACTCTAAACAATAAGTAATAATAAACAAAAACCTTCAGATATCTCTCTTGCATCAGTTGTTAAAACTTTATGATGCAATCAACAGAATAGAAGTAACCTTGTTGCTCCATGTCTGGGCAATAGATTGCCTGGGTAGTATTCGTATCGCATTCCATTTATTATTGAAATATATAGAGAATGAGATCCAAAGGAATATTTTATGAAAAACTGAAGATTCCACAAGCTAGAATATTTTGGGTCAACCATCTTCTCAAGGAGTAGTAAGTTTAATTTCATTTCATGAAATCAAACTATAAATAAAAATCTGTCATAAAATTAGCCATTTATTTCATTTTATTTCTTCATATATATTTGATTGTCAATAGAAATTAACATGTACCCTTTTGAAGGTCAGGCTTTGTGACAAGAATAGTCAGGGATATGAAAACTGTCTGAAAATAAAATATTTTTTGTGCCATTTTGCAGATAACAATATTGAAACAGTCCTTAACATTACTTGTAACACTTTTACATAATTCAAGTAGCTACAATATTTTCTTATTTCAGTTTAAATATACAATTATAATGATCACTGAATTGCAAAATAATAGCAGTACATTATAATATATCTATTTCAAAAATGTCACATAACCAAGAGAGCTATCTTTATGACCATTCAAGAAGGGCACTGATTATTATTTTACATTTTAAAATACTGAGAATATCAACAATTTATGAAAAATAACATTCATGCTCAATGAGTTTAATTTTTGAAGCAGAAAATTATGTATATTATTTGACATTTTCAGTTGTGCCATGCTCAGAAGATAGTCAATAGAAGTCACTGTCAACTTGTGTGTTAACGGAGAGTTGAGATACTAAGGATTAAAATGATTGCTTATTATTTACAAAGAGTGATACATTAGGTCTCTTTACATTTGCTACAGTTTACTCTAAATTCTGAATCACAGATACAGTTCTTAGGAATCCAATCTGGATTAGTAAGTTTTGAAGAGTCATGTCATAAAAGTGCTGATTTGTTGGTGATTTTGATTTAAAAAAAAGGGGGGGAATAAAATATTTCATGTCATTCATTTGTGGTTCAAGATTAATAAAAAATAGTAAGTTTGAAAAGACCAATTGTGCAATTGATTCCTGCTTTCATGCAAAAGTCAACTAGTGTAGTTAAGCAAAACTCATTTAAACTTTGTTTATGAATTTCCTGTTTGGTATCAAATTATTGTTTCAAAAATATGAGCTCAATAATTAGTGCAGTGTTGATGACTCATAATTATTCATTTCGGAATTGAAGACACTTGTATCACATGACATGAAGGGCTCCTGTACTACTTTTCTATAATAATTACATATGCATTAAGGAATAAAGAGAGTATCAATATCTTTTTAACTGTAGTCAGAGAAAAAATAAACTTATAGTTTTCATAAGCCTTTTGTTTTAATCATTTGGGTTTGTTATAGAAGATTACTTTCAGAAGCCAGAACCTAATAATTGGCGCATTGAAAAGTAAGTTAGGCAATCTTCATTTCATTTCATCCAATGTTAACTCTCTTCATGAGTAAAGAAATTAAGACAATATGTAATATGTCTTATATACAATGATGTAATATAAAAATGATACAAATATTTTATTGAAGTTTAATTTAAATTTCCATTGTAGAGACAAACGTTTAAATTTTTTGAAGTTATAATAGTTTGATAACGCTCATTACTGTCTACTTTATGTTCTTAATAGAAATGAAATGAACTTTTTGGTATTAACTATTCCTGTAAGGAAGTGAAATGATAAAAACATTTAGCTTTAACAGTGACAATCCACAAAATTAGCACATGATGGTATCTCTAGCTCTGATCTTGTTCTGTTGTGATTCATTTAATATTTTTATTTATATTTCACTGTACATTGTCAGCTTATCAATTCCCAAATTTTGTAGGTATCAAATGCACTTATTTTCCAAGAAATATACATGAAATTTCGAAAAGTAACCAGCACTGGAAAATAGGTTTAAAAACATTTTTAGAATTAGTAGTTGTTGAGAGCTGTTGCAATTGGGAATGAGCCTCTATGTGAGCTAAGCTATTTTTTGAAGTTCTTCCAAAATTGTTCCCTTTGTCTTGCAAGAGGCAATATGACAATGCACATTTTGAGTGCTTCTGCTTCTCTAAGAAGGAGAGGGGCTGCCCTCAGACCAAGTGGTAAAGATGATTGCTCATGCACAAAATGCTGATTCCCCCCCCCCCCCTTACTAATCATTGAAATATTTTTAATTAAATAAAGTGTACTTAAACCAAAGAAATCCCTGTGCTTCTTAAATTTCAGACAGCAGAATTATTATTGCCTGTGTAGAAGAGTGATAATATAACCATGAGAATATTCAAATAAGAAGAAATCATGTCTTTAAAGATAAGAGCTCTTTAGCTGCGGCACAATGCATATGACTATAAGTGTGTGTGAATTCTATAAACACATTTGCATGTATACAAACTCTCCATATCTACTATATTAAATTATTCTTTTTGATATATTTTTCTTTTTGAAATTGTTATTATTTCTCAAAAGGAAATAATTATTCAGACTTAACTTTAATTTGTTGTATTCATAAAATTAGCAGGATGATTAGGGAAAAGATAATTCTTTGAAAATGTAACAGTGAACAAAAGAAGAATTTTGACTGACAGTAATGAAGTAAGAACATATCTTTGTTATTTTGATAATAATGAATAGATAACTGGTCTGTTGGTTAGATGAAAACAATAACATTGAATACTAACTTAATTGATATCTGTTGCATTAATCTTCTCATGTGTCATTGTAAATAAAATTGCATTGACCTATACAATTAGCCCTGAGGATGGAATAATTCATCTGAAATGTTGATGAATTAGCAGAGTTATTTACCTGACCAAAATACCAATTAAGAACCCATTATAATTCAATTGGCTTAATAAAAATAGCTCAATTTAAATATTAAGTATAATTAAAAGTAATTACACAAAATACATGAATGATTTATTAATCGTGTAATAAATTATATTAATTTATTTAACTCATCAATGTAATAATCAGTGGCGCACCCAACGGGGGTACTAACGGGCCTTTAGCCTTCCCACCCCCTCCCTCCAATGATACCCATTCAAAAATATAACTTTTACTAATTTTCCCTACTAATGAAAGTATCAAAATATCAATTTTTTTAAAATTATAAATATTAATTCTAAGACAAATAAAAATACTGCAATTTTAAATTATTCAGTATAAGTGAAAAATTCTTTATAAGAAATCATTAAGTTAACTTCACCCCCCTCTCTCCCAGAAAAATTCAGGGTATGCCTCTGATCATTATTGATTAATTATTTAAGTAGAGCAAATAAACTGAACAAAAATGTGTTATGAATTTTATAATTAAACTCATTAAAAATACCAATGTGCTTGAGAAATGTATTAAATTAGTTCTCATGTGTATATGAAGAATAAACTACTGCCTATTTATTTATTGGTGAAATAATATTTTTGTTTTATAACTGTTTTACACATGAATATATTTTCACAAACGTTCTTCAAGATTATGTACGAGATGCAGCAAAAACATCTATTTTCTTTGTCAAAAACTTGTCCAAGAAATTAATAGAAAATTCAAAGCATGATATGATTTGTTTTAGAAAGTCATTCAGTTGTATTGTTACATAGATCACACAACTGATTCTAAAAAATCCTCTAAGATCAGTCTTGTTTTCATAAATAATTAACTTGGAATACAAAATTTGTGGGAGGAATTATATTTATAAGAGCTGTCTAATGATAGGGAAGAAGCTTGATCCACCATTAGAGTATTTATTTACAAGTACAATTTGCCAACATCAACTTGTAGAAAAAATATCTCAAGAATGGGAAGGAATTTAAAACAAGATTTTGAGTTCATTCACAAACACCTGCTTGTAAGCCGACTTACCATTATCAATAAGCGAGTTTTGAAATTTGTAAACATGGTGGATTTTTGATTTGGTAACAAATTTTTTCCTGCTTCAGAAATTGTAAACCAATGTGATTAAAAAATTGATAAAATCCCCAAAATTTCGTATCTTATAAATGTTCAATTTTATTCCCATGTTAATCTCTTTGAATAAATTTAAATTTGAAACAATACTCTTAAGTGTTAAATTGTATATTCTCTAGAAAGTAGTTCGGTTAAATGTTAACTGTCGAAAATAGTCATCTGGTTTGAAAGATTTGAATTGAATCCTGATTTGATGCGACTAGGAATAATCTTCTGAAATTTGAAATATAAATCTTTGTGCATATTTCATCCACTTCAATCACCTAGCAGTTCTTCTCCCAGGTTGTGCCATCCTTCATGTTTGTGGTCAGGGAACTTGATCATGTCCACCCAGTGCTTTAATCGTTCACCTTTGGAGTGGAAACCCAGCTCCAGTCCACCTGTAAATTCAATTTTCATAAATATTGTGGTTTACAAGAAACAAACAATGGTGGCTGGTTCTGAAAACCAACCGTGTTGGCATACTTAGCTTTTCCTGCACCCAGTGAAAAAATACCCTTTCCAAGCATATATTATAGTTTTCAAAGTAGTTTCAATATGTAATTTTAGAAATTGTTTAAAATCAAGCCCTAACATTACATATAAGTGGGTTTGAATGATTATTGCTAGTTTAAAATATATCCACGTGGAATTGATAATAACTGTTTCTAAAATATTACTGACAAAAATAATTTGTATTTCGTCTGTGAAGTAAGTAGAACAGATTAAACTATTAAGTAAATTTATTAGTAATTTGGTGTCAGTTTTATTTCATTCTTCAACTTACATGGTTAACATATGTTTTTTATGGACAATTTATTTTTCAATTCTAAAAATATAAACATTAAAATTATTTTACACATTCAAGTTTGGTTTTGCCGGCATCTCACTACTGTGATTATTGATATCATCTGTTGACAGTTACATGTTTTCTAGTATGAAATGGGCCGATAGATAGTTATAATACTGGCAAATCTGTGATGTTCTACCAAGCTCGATGCTGTGGGTCTCGCAGCCTTGAAGAGCTTAAATGGCCAGCATTTTAGCACATGCGCACAACATGAATTCTCATGCTCTATGTGATGTCAAGAGACTTTCTCATTCAATATAGCACAACTCAGACAGATGTGTAGGAACGTGCGTTAAGAAAATGAAGACAAATCTCTGCCATTGTTGTGCACTTTACCAGCATTTTTACTAGTAATTAAACACAAATCTGCTATTTTGAAATACAATTTTTTTAAAAAAATTTAATGTGAATCCCTTGAGTGTTACATCACTGTAGCACTTGTGGGCCAGCCGCCACTGTTCATAATTAGTAATATTGTGCAAGGCTTCAAGGTACTGAGATGAAACACCATACACACTTATATGAAATATCTCTTTATTTATAGCAAAATTCTAATGCAGGCATAATTAGTATATATTATTTTATAACTTTTATTTCAACACTTCCAATGAAATGCTGCACTTTTTTTCACATTTTCACCTCATTATGTGACAGGCATTATATTCCATGATGTTTAGATATTAATGTGAGTTACACCCTAAATATTCCTATGAATAGTTTATGTGATAAATGTATCATAATCAAACATTTCATTTTTCAGTTTATTAGACAGTTTAATAATCTATTGCTTTGTTAAATTAAAAGAATTCATTGGTGACTGTTTGAACAGGATTTATTTTGGATATCATCTCTCATTATCTCAAATATTGTAGTTTTCTGTTATGTGATCCAACAATTCATTTCTGATTCTACAGGGTCGGGTTGGATTGTTCTCAAATTCTTTGTACTGTTTATTGTATTTTGATTATTAACTATAAATCCCAAAGTTATTTTGGGATTTAGCAGAATTTTTATACACAAATGAACACATTTCATTTTTTTTTTTTCCCCATGTTATTTCATTCCATCTTCCATGTCTTCTTCAGGCTCTGAACGTACATTGTATTTAAAAAAGTAATATGTTATAATTATTTAAGCACATTATATATTCATTATATATGCTTATAATTATATATGCATATTATAGATTCATAATTTAACAATTACTTATAATGACAATAACATGAACAATTTCAAGAACTACAATGAGAAATTTCCAAGTGGAGATCACATACTAATTTTCCACATTGACATATATTTATGTAAAAATTTCATGAAAAATGTTTATTCTCTTTACTAGTCTTGGCTATAAACATACTTTTCAGAAGGAAAGAATTGACTTACATATTACATTTCATCACATAGTCATTTTTATAAAAGACTAAAATTAAAAACAAAAAGGTTAAACTTGTTGAATCCCAATTAGAAGTATGGCAATACTATACCCATGGTTGCCCAGGGCTGGATTTCACAGTATGCATCTGTCGTGGGCAGATTCAGCCAATCATGGGGGGAGGGGCACATCATAGATTTTTTTTGGTGTTTTTTGTTTTTTTTTAATTGCTTATTTAAGGTCGCATCAACATCTTAGGTCATTAGCAACAACTATTGCTGTTAACAGTATGGTAACTATGTGGATGAAACGATATGGTGGTGATAAGGGGTGAAAGGACGAACACAAATACAACCATGCCCGAGGCAGGACTCGAACCCGCGACCCTTCGGTCCGAGATCACTACGACACTACTGCCTTAGCGATCTCGGCCACCGGGCCGACCATAGATTTTTGTTGAATAACAAACATATTTGTTAGTATATTGTATATTATTTTTGTAGTGTATATATGATACTACACAATATTATTTTTTAAACAAATTACATAATTCCAACATAAATATTTAAATCAGTTTTGCCAAATAAAAGGAAGTAACAAACAAAACCCCTAAGAGCTCCCTCCCCCCCCTCGAGGATCAACCACTGCTGCCTGGAGGCTAAAATCCATTTGCATCTCTAAGTACATAGTTGGATAATACATTTGTTTCATACAACAAACAATAGAGTTCTTTCGTGTTTTCATCTTTTTCAAACATTAAAATACAATATCTTTCAATTAGTTTAGATTAAATTAAAATTTTAATGTTTTAATCAAATTATATAATAACATTAGTTCATCTACTTGTTTTGTTTTTTTTACTAATATCTTTCAAGATTTATTGAAAAAATAAAGTAGGTTATTAAGTTAATTAATTAATTTGCTCTTGGAGATCAGTGATAGCTATTTTACACAAATTTTTATGCTTTAATGCTAACGACCTATGTTTTGAATACTTAGAGATCTATGTTTAATTTGAATTAAGTTGTTCTACATAATGAAATGAAACTACAAAAATGTAATTAATTACTGGTTTATTTGTTGAAAAACATACAGACTACTGTAATATAAAGGTTAATATCTAAATAAAATACTGTTTGTTGGTATGTAGAAATTACATTTTATACTTTCATCCACGTTCAGATTTACATGGCAATGTAATTAAGTTGTAATTAAGTGGCTCGTTAATGTCCTCATGTGAACATGTTTTTGACTTCAGAAATACTAATTCGTAGACAGTTCTTAACTCTTCTAAGGCAGGAACTATTCTAGGTACCTTGGGAAAAACTTAAGTTCTCCCGCGCAAATTGTAGCAGGTATGCACAAACTTAACTTTAAAGCAATGTCCAAATTTGGGTAAACATACTGTAATGAATTATACCTCCAAAATTTCGAAATTTCTTCCGATTTATCAGATAATGAGATCAGATCAATGCACACAGCAGTACTTTTGAAAGTGGGTGAAATTCAAATCCAAATCATTTGTGAAGACGTGATAAAGATTGGCCTCTTTCCTCAATTCCTCTTTCATACCTGCCTTATCACACAACTGAGTTAAGAAGTAAAATTGGTCTTTCTTTTTTAATTATTTTTATTTTAAGTCGCACAAACTGCATATGTCATGAGCGACTAGTACAGTAATACAATTACAATTCTGAGAAAATATTGGTACTTTTACATAATTGTAACACTTTTTCTTGGAAACTTGGCGATAAGATTTCATTGAAATTTCCATTACCTAGACCCTTTTTTCTGTCTTCGATATGTACAGGGCATTCCAGAAGGATGTGCTCTATTAATAGAATTCTATTGCAGATGGTACACAAAGGTTGTGGAACTTTTTCAATTAAAAATTTATGAGATAATTTAGAATAGTTTGATCGAATTCTTGACAAAGCAACTTGATCATGATGCTTAATAGAGGGGTTTGTGACAAGCCCAAAGAAATTAGTTATATTTTTATGAATTTTGCTTAATTTTTCATTTAGCTATGATTTGTGCCATTGTATATTTAATTTATTTTTAATGTATTTCCAAATATTTTGAACTCTGTTGGTTTTGGATGGTGGGTATGATGCGAATTTGTTGTGGCTTTTTTAGTTTCGAGATTAGTGATATCATTACCAAATAAATCTGTGCTGGTAGCCAAGCAATAATGATATTTTTTCCTAATTTAGATTCGTTCAAATAAATTTCATGAATATTGTTTAATAATTTAGATTTCATGTTTTTGTTGATATATTTCAAGATATTTAGTGAATCAGTAAATATATTTTTTTATATTAAGGGAGTTATTAGATATTTGTTTCATGGCTATTAATATGGCATATAATTCTGCGGTTTCAATTGATGTTAAAGGATGTAGAGTTCAGTTTAAACTATTTCCACAATAATATATGGCTGCTCCAACACCGTTATTATTCTTAGCACCATCAGTGTAAATATGATGATAATCAATGTATTATAGTCTTATTCCTTCAAATTTTTCTTTCCAAGCATTATGTGCTAAACTCTTCTTTTTATGTTCACTAGCAAAGGGTTGAGTCACTGTTAATATTTGTTATAATCCATGGTGGGATACATGAGTATTTTTCTCTTTCCATCTTTGGCATAATAAAACTTAATTCTTCCATATATTTCTCCACTTTTCTGTAAATAAGTGCAGTCAGTATATTATCATTATTTGTGTTTGAAAATTTGGGGAATATATCATTTCTTATTATTACATTTCTTGAAATAGACTTTCATGGCATATTTTAGTAAAAGAGATTTTCTTCGGTGAGTGAGAGATTCTTCTTGAGCTTCGATTAAAATACTTCCTATAGGAGAAGTGCAGAAACATCAAGTTCATAAAGCTTGATTATGAATAACATCAACTTTATGAAGACTGTTTTTGCTGGCTGAAGAATGAAGTATACTTCCGTATTCAATTTTAGATCAAATAATTGTTTTATATGTTTGTAAAAGAATTGATTTATCGGCCAATTCTTATTTGCTAAAGATTTTAGAAAATCTAAATGGTTTTTGCATTCGACAGTTAATTTATTTACATGAGTTTTCCTAGTTAATTTTTGATCCAGAAACATTCCAAGAATTTTGATACAACCAACAAATTTTAATAGTGTAATTGAAAAATATGACCTCCTATTCCATGTTTTTGTAATGGCATTAGAATGTGATGAGCCTAAACCGTACGTATGCTTTCTCTATATCGAAACAAACTGCCAAAACATGTTGATTATGAGTTGGTCTTGAAACATGGCATAGACCATTTTTCTTTTCTTGAATTCACAAACAAGTAAGTCTATAATTGATAAAAAGTGCTTGTTTTAAGGTCATCCCTGCCAGGAAAGTTAACTTCTCCATTTCAGTCTTTGTTAGGTCAAACTTTTTTTTCGCTGTCTTTCACATAAGATGTAATTTTGATTGTATGCATGTCCAATTATTCAAAGTAATCAAAATGGTTTCTCTGTTCCGTGAAATATTCTTCAAGAGAACCATACATATCTCTGAACTACAAAACATCCACAGTTCTACTTTGCATGGCTTTGCGAACTTTATGGATTCTGTGGAGTACGGTGTTCCAGAAACACACTTAAAATTCAATTTTCAAAAGTTCTAATCTTTGAAGGATTCCTCGGGATTTGCATGTGCACATCTTCCCAAGAATGTCATAAAGTTTGGCAAGCATTAATTGAAAATAATCTTGTATTATGATTGGAGAATAACGCCAAAGAACAATTTTAGATGATTTTTTATATGCAATTTTGGGAATATTAGCAAAAATGCGTAAAATGTAGCTTTACTAAATTATAACTATTCGTTTCATCCATAGTGCAATTATTTTTTTACGGCGATTACAATTTTGAAATTGCAATATTACCACTTCATGTCCTGTATGGAGGTAACATGCAATGTCATTTGGTGTTGGAAATTTTTGAACGGAAGTATAACATCACCTGCTACAATTAATTGGAACGTCCGATGCAAGACACTGAAAGAACGTATTTGAACAAAGCTATTCTTTTCAGAATACGAAAATAATTAAAAAATTTATTGCGTCGGCGACGCCACATTAAGCTAGTCTATGTGTCTATAAATATTTATTTATTTACAAGTGTATTAAGAGACAAGTGCATTGAGTTACAGCGCGACAATCTCTGAACGCACTGAACTAATTTCAATGAAACTTGTGTCAGCTTTCTTGGAAGGCCAGGAGTACTATAGGCTAAAATTTACACTCTCTCACCTTAATGTATTTACAAAATATTTACAATCCTGGACTTTTTACGCCTAGCATTACATTACAGGTTAAAGAGCGCATCAATGTCAATAGTTTAGATGCGCGCCACAACAGGGTGACTACTGAGATCTACAATTGAGTTCATCAATGCACAGAATTGCGAATCTATAGGATAGGAGAGAACTGTTTGTTTATTTTACATTCAATTGTCTGATCCGATGGTGATACTTAAGAACGAGTTAGAAATCTAGCTCGTTGCTTAAGAATAATTATAAGAGTTTTTCTTCACTCTGTTTAAAAGTAAGTTGGATATTAATTTTAATTGCATCAAAGAGTGAATGTATTACTTGTTCAAGAGATATAAAATTATTAGAAAAAAGTTATTTTGCTTGTGGATGTGCTTGATATTGTCGTATAAGGTATAAATGAACACATGTGTTCTGCACAAAATAGTTATGGGTTTAGTTACAGAAAATTAAGCATTTTTATTATGAATTTTCGGATTGCACGAGTGAAAGTGAAACATAATGAATTTTTTTAAAAGTTTTTGTAGGATATTGTTTACGAAGAGTGAAAGCGTACCGCAGAGTGAAGAGAGAAGAGCAGAGAAGTTGTAAGAATGATTATTGAAATCGGTGAGAATAATTTTGGCCAGAGGAAGAATAATTGAACTAAAAGAGTAATGGGAAATGGGTAGTCGGAAGAATTGAACGTGTGTCAACGCTATTTTTCAAGCTTGTTGAAAATGGAAGCAAAGAGGTTATTTTAGATAGAAGCTAGTGGAGCTAAAAAAGCACACACTTTCTCGTCCGTACTTTCACGCGAAATTATGCGAAAAGTACTAAAATTTTCGAAAGATTGTAAATGACCCTATTTCAAAATCTATCTCCTGTAGTTGTTCTTTTGCTGCTTGCAGTACAGCAAGCTCTTCTGTGACCTCGAAATAATCATTTGTTCCACGAATAAAAATTAGAAGTTTACAGAATCACGAACATCATTGCTTTCGTGGAGTGCCAAGGAAAAATCTGAAAGTTTTTTGTGGCATTTTGCAAATGCTGATGCAAATTGTCTCCCATTTCTTCAATTCTCCGGGTAATTTAGGTCTTGAAAGACTCAATGCACTAAATAAATCGACCTTCTCTGGACACATCTCTTTGGCAACAGAAAGAAGACATTCTTTAATGAATTCCCGCTCCACGAATGGTCTGTGCATACTAGCTTAGCTTGGCCACTTCAAAATTGCTCGCAGATGAAATATTTAGCCGCTTCTCCTTCAAAGTATTTTCTGAGTTTACTGTATTTTTCAGTTTTAATATTTTATTTTTCTCACTTCTCCGACCAAACAATCATATTTATCTTTATGTTGAGTTTCGTAGTGTTGGCGCAAATTGTATTTTTTTGAACACGTACACTATATTCTAGCGTATCAGACACACAGCTCTTTCTTTGTGCTACATGAAAAAGTACTCATCAGTCCACTGTTCTTTGAATATCGTATATTCCGAGTCGACTGTACTCTTTCTTAACGTCATTGTTTCCTGGGGATTCCAAATTGACAAAAGTAATATATAGAGCCAAAGCCGAAAATATGCCCCGCCCACGCATCAAGAACCCGAGACAAGGAGTTGAAACGTAGCTTGAGGCGGTCCGCCATTGAATGTGGCGCGTTGGCGACGTCACCGCTTGACGTCGTCATCGGTCAAGGCGAGGGAAACCGATGCTGACCAATAAGAAATTCGCAAGATAAGATAAGAAGGAACTAAATATCGCCATTGGCTCCAGAGGCAAAAGCGAGGGAATCAACGGCCAATTTTAATTTTCGTTGAAAGACGGGAATCGGTTAAAATTTCCGAAAGAGAGTAGAGGGTTAGAATTAGCGCCCCCTTAGAAGAGCGGTTGAGAAATATGTTATATTTTCTGAACTGTTGAGAAGTCTGCTGAAGTGGGAATAATCGGAGTGATTTCTGAAGCGTGATTAAGTGTTCATTTCGGTGTGTCACGGCCCATTATATCCAGCCGTTTCGCAGAGGGAAGAATCTTGTGTCGAATTAGTTTCCGATGAGGTCAGAGAAGCCTCCGTGATAGAAAGGGGAAACGAGTGTGTAGGCAAGGCAGCTTTTTAGTGGTCAAATATAATTGGATTGTGACGTGAACGGACGGAGGCGACGAAACGAAGAAGCGTACGACATGAGCCCAAGTACAATGTGCTAAAGGCATTGCTGGCAGTCAGATAAAGCAAAATTCACGCCGTCAAAATCCGCCGGATCACGGCCTACAATTAGCGCATCACCCACGCTACCACAGCTGCAGATCAGTCTCCAGAACATGCACTTTCTGAGCGTCGTCTGCTAACGAGGGAATCGAAGTCGACGGAACGCAGAAGTACTGGTTACAACCGAGAAGTGGCGAGCACATCGGTGGATCTAGCCAAGGCCGCGTCCATCTACGAGGCTACCCCGGTTGCCGACGCGTCGAGGTTGCTGCAGCACGGCGCCGAGCCGCCGTATAGCCGCGAAGCGAGGTCGCAAAGTTCTTGTTGGTATGTAGAAATTACATTTTATTCTTTCATCCACGTTCAAATTTACATGGCAAACTCGTTAATGTCCTCATGTGAAAATGTTTTTGACTTCAGAAATACTAGTTCGTAGACAGTCCTTAACTCTTCTAAGGCAGGAACTATTCTAGGTACCTTGGGAAAAACTTAAGTTCTCCCGAGCAAATTGTAGCAGGTATGCACTAACTTAACTTTAAAGCAATGTCCAAATTTGGGTAAACATATTGTAATGAATTATACCTCAAAAATTTCAAAATTCCTTCCAACGATTTATCAGATGATGAGATCAGATCAATCCACACAGTAGTGCTTTTGAAAGTGGGTGAAATTCAAATCCAAATCATTTGTGAAGACGTGATAAAGATTGGCCTCTTTCCTCAATTCCTCTTTCATACCTGCCTTATCACTCAACTGAGTTAAGAAGTAAAATTGGTTTTCTTTTTTAATTATTTTTATTTTAAGTCGCACAAACTGCATATGTCATGAGCGACTAGTACAGTAATACAATTACAATTCTGAGAAAATATTGATACTTTTACATAACTGTAACACTTTCTCTTGGAAACTTGGCGATGATAAGATTTCATTGAAATTTCCATTTCCTAGACACTTTTTTTTTGTCTTCAATATGTACGGGGCATTCCAGAAAGATGTGCTCTATTGATAAATTCTATTGCAGATGGTTATACACAAAGGTTGTGGAACTTTTTCAATTAAAAATTTATGAGATAATTTAGAATGGATTGATCGAATTCTTGACAAAGCAACTTGATCATGATGCTTCATAGAGGGGTTTGTGACAAGTCCAAAGAAATTAGTTATATTTTTATGAATTTTGCTTGATTTTTCATTTAGCCATGATTTGTGCCATTTATATTTAATTTTTGAGCTTTGAGATCAGCGATATCATTACCAAATAAATCTGTGCTGGTAGCCAAGCAATAATGATATTTTTTCCTAATTTAAATTCATGAAAATTAATTTCATGAATATTGTTTAATGATTCAGATTTCATGTTTTTGTTGATGTATTTCAAAATATATAGTGAATCAGTAAATATAACATAATTTTTTATATTAAGGGAGTTATTAGATATTTGTTTCATGGCTATTAATATGACATATAATTCTGCTGTTTCATTTGATGTTAAAGGATGTAGAGTACAGTTTAAACTATTTCCACAATAATATATGGCTGCTCCAACACCGTTATTATTCTTAGCACCATCAGTGTAAATATGATGATAATCAATGTATTATAGTCTTATTTCTTCAAATTTTTCTTTCCAAGCATTATGTGATAAACTCTTCTTTTTATGTTCACTAGCAAAGGGTTGAGTCACTCTTAATATTTGATATAATCCATGATGGGATACATGAGTATTTTTCTCTTTCCATCTTTGGCATAATAAAACTTAATTCTTCTGTATATTTCTCCACTTTTTTGTAAATAAATCCAGTCGGTAAATTATCATTATTTGTTTGAAAATTTCGGGAATACATAATTTCTTATTATTGTATTTCTTGAAATAGAGGTTTTTATGGCATATTTTAGTAAAAGAGATTTTCTTTGGTGGGTGAGAGATTTTTCTTGAGCTTGGCTTTAAATACATCCCATAGGAGAAGTGCGGAAACATCCAGCAGCGATTCGTAAAGCTTGATTATGAATAACATCAACTTTATTAAGACTGTTTTTGCTGGCTGAAGAATATAGTATACTTTCATATTCAATTTTAGATCGAATAATTGTTCTATATGTTTGTAAAAAATTGATTTATCGGCTCTCCAATTCTTATTTGCTAAAAAGTTTAGAGTATTTAGAAGTTTTTTGCATTCGACGGTTAATTTATTTACATGGGTTTTTCAAGTTAATTTTTGATCCAGAAACATTCCAAGACTTTTGATATAACCAACAAATTTTAATTGTTATTCTCCAAGTTTCAATACGGGACATTGTGTAGGGTTTTTGTTTTGAAAAAAACTAAGCATTCAGTTTTCTGATCAGAAAATTTAAAACCTTACTTTAAGAATATGATTATTTAATTAAAAATTTACTTTAAGAATATTAAAGAAGAGTAAAACCTCCTCCTCTAAGGTAATTTTCGTTGCCGAATCTGGACCGAAAAAGCCCGCTCAGATATATTTCGACACGGCGTACGCGCATGCAAAACCTGTACATCGACAGGGAGAGAGATTGGTGCCTGATACGTAGGTCCCGTCACCGGGACGGCGTCTTTTCTCGCCCCTTGGAGTTTTGCTCCAATCACGTACGAGTGCTAGCGCTTGCTCAACGCGCCTCCTCCGTATTCTCCGCGGGTCGTTGAAGTTTGTTGGCGCGCTTGGGAAGATCGAATTTCAAACGAATTTTTTTCTTTGGACGAGTGGACTACATCGACTGCAAGGTCTTGATTGTCATATAATCAATGAATAAAACAATATTGGCGAAGTAAACGTTGGCTTGACACTAGCTGACTAATGGAACAACGTAAAATATTTAACATGTCTAAATGGAATGTTTTACATGTAAAATATTTGGTCTTAGTACATTAAAACGTAGAAAAAAAAAGTCATTGTATTTACCTATTCTGAAAAGAACTCGAGGAAAACCCTTGAGTCAAAAGTACTTGCTTTTTATTTTCCAACATTCATACATGTATCCTCTCTCTCATGCCTGTTTTTAATTTTCGTGGGAAGTAATGTTCTCATGACTGTGTCAGCTTCTTCTAATATTACATCCGGGATACGTTTAATATCTTTCATTTACAAACATTTCTTTAATCTCGAAGTTACTATGATTTTATCGTAAATACACAATACTAGGCTTACTAAAATATGTCTTATTCAGAAGCAATACGACGTCATCAAATGAATGCTGCGAATGGTGCAGATGTGTTCAAATTTCTCAAAATTTAAATTATTCTTCAGTAGAAATGAAAAAACTGAACGTAACTCGTGTATAAAGGGGTGTAATTGCACTCGTGACAAATTAGAAAACTGGCTCCTATCGCCGTCCTTTTCCTTGAACATACCACTCGTGCAATTATACCCTGATTTATCCACTCGTTCCGTTAACTGAAATTTCAGGCGAATTTAGAATTATTGATTCTAAGTGGAATAAGTAGAAGCTCTTTTTTTATCTCAGTTTTTAAGAATGTTCCTTATATCATGTCTTTCCATTTTGCAACATTTCAAGAATAAAGAAAAAATGACAATAAATTCATTTGGCTCGCACAGATTAATTAATGTAGATGGTAGCCACAAATTGATTTTTTCCCCTCTGCGACATGAAATGTCAGATAATATTAATTACATCCGAACGCCTCAACTGTAATTTTTGAAATTGTAAATTCATGAAAGTGGTTAGGCGGAAGAGAAGGTCTCAAGGCCTGCGCCTCGCCACAAATAAAGACAATTTATTATTATTATTATTTTATTATTAATAATATAATAATTGCTATAATGTGCAACCTTTTAAAATACAATGCACTTTCAGAGTCCGAAGAATACATTGGAATGAAACGTAAAATAAAGCAGTTAAACGTTAAATGAAGTTATGTGTACAACAATGAAATAAATGTGAAATGTGTTAATTTGTGTATAAAAATTCTGCTGTCGTAAAATAATTTTGGTGTTAAAGTTAATAAACATTTTGGATTGTCATTGACTTTGAATCTGTTTTATATAATAGTAGTTTTTAATAGTCCTTGTTCGGACAGATTGCTAGAACTTTTGTTGCGTTTTGGGGTTTGAATTTGTGTGTGCATGGATGTCATAAGTAACTAAACTTACCAAGATAATCATTGCTCTTTCCATAATCTTTATCCCAAACTGTAATCTCCAAAGACTGTTTTGGAAGTTCTGTCATTTTTGTATCAAAAACAAATTCTTCATTGAACACAGGATTTAGATTTTTCCATTTAATTGATGTTTTGTATTTACGATGATATGGATCTGGTTTCAGCCTCCTAAAAGAGTTCAGTTCTTGTATATTATATTCTGTAATTTATAATTGAATAATGTATGATTATTATTAACTGATTGAAAATAAATTAATTGAATGTAAGACTCACAGTTTGACAAATGGATCAGAGAACCCGTTGTTATCCATGGGTGTCAAATTGGCACATCGTACGATCCCAACAACCAGAGCTCTTCGGCGCGTTGAGTAGCAGAGCGTAATTAAAATTTGTCCTCTTGTCCACGCATCGTTTCCCCAGACTTCATCTTCTTGCTCGACCTGAAACCACAGGTTTTCACTTGTTGGAGACATACACACGTTCTACGAACGATTATAGTTAAGAGGCTTTAAACTTGTCTTCCATTTTTCTTACAAAAAGATCATATTTCAACTACAGAGCCTGAAATACCCCATAACATCATTCACAGGACTACAGTACCGGGGGCATTGTTGGTACAAGAAAAAGGATTGGATGATCAGAAATAAAAATAAATGTCAAACATAGAATTTAAAGTTTTATGGTATGCATAGTGTACATTGATAAAAGCGCAAACAATAATACATACTTAATTCTATGCTGTGATTTATTGAAGTTCAACAACAATTCTCAAGGGTCAGAATCGAATAGGAGTCTCAAATTCGAAGTAAAAAGCTTGGTGCTACTGCTACATCACATTCTTTCTCGCATATTCTCCCTCTTCTTATATATATATATATATATATATATATAATATAAAAACGATATATTGAAAAATCTATAGACAGGAAAATAAATAATCATTTTAAGACAAACTTTCGAAGTTTTTTTTGAAAAACGTTACAATTTTTTTTTTTAATTGTACACGAACTTTTTAAAGATACGATTTTTGAGAACAGATCATATATTAAACAAAAGTCTCAGTCTTAAATATTGTACTATTGCAATATTAATTGTTTGTAATTTTCAAAAATGCAGAGTTCTCCGAAAATGGGCCAAGAACAACTTTTTTATCGTATTTGATAAATAAAGAAATGAAAATTTAAAAAAATGTTTATATCCATTCTGCAGTTTTTGAAAATTCAGAGATTTCAACGGAAATGAGATCTGGCCATTTTTTAAGTGCCCTTTGCAATATACAATAACAAAGTTTAATCAAAACATTAGAATCAATTGTTAACAAAATTTTGAAAATGTTAAGGCTTCATGTAAAGTACTTTCCGAAATCAAAATATCCATTTCAAACTCCCAAAGCGTCGAGTTCGTTCAGATCGACCAGGAATATCAATTTTGGAGAAAATCGTCTGAACATAGGCGTAGGCGTTCGCGTTGATCGCAGATGGACCGACCGACTGACGGAAAAACGGTCTGCTGTCTATTTTTCGGTGTTAAGGAAGGACTCACAAAATGCGGATTCTTGCTACATAACGTATTAGAGGAAGTAATTTTCTACATAAAGGAACAAGATTTATCGACTTTTTATTACCAGGGTTCG
Organism: Teleogryllus oceanicus; assembly: GCA_964035755.1. NCBI lineage: Eukaryota > Metazoa > Arthropoda > Insecta > Orthoptera > Gryllidae > Teleogryllus > Teleogryllus oceanicus. The sequence continues at coordinate 64,513,454 of CAXIVR010000006.1, read as the reverse complement.
ACAAAACGAGGTTTTCTGTCGAAAAATCGCTGATCTCTGCTGCAGCGTTACAATAGTTTCTCTTTACTTCGTTAATGTAGTGAAGCGAGAAAATGAAAACGGAAGAAAAAAAATATTATGAACTTGCACAGCACAAATAGGACTTTCTAACATGAAAGTAGACACAGGAGTGCCGTGCTCAGCTAGTACACGCTTGAGACACGCACCAAGAAGTGTTTCTCCAAGGGGACGATGAGGTGTCGCACGTGTTGAGGCTGCAGGCGGGCGAGGGCTATTCGAGCTTCTCCAATGAAGTCATGACCGTATTTGTCATCGTCTGGAAAATTAACACATGAACCAGCATTAAATGAAAGTAATATCAAATCATATTCACTTGTAATTTACGAGGGCAAGTCAATAAATAAGTCGCAAACGTCAGTTTACCTCATAACATGTTTATATTATGCGTGCATATTTTTCATAGCAGCTCGTGTAGGTTTGTCATACAGGTCGCGGGCAGGATCAGTTCGTGGCAGCCAAGACTGCGTACGTACTGCAGTGTGTGTGTGCTGCGGTGTGTATAGAGCGATTTTCCTAAGGATGAGCCAAAGGGAGAGCTAGTGCTGGCAACATAACTGAAGGTTCTGTGGTCGTCGTGCCCTCGAGCCCAATGGACTCCCTTCCTGCATTTGTTCGTTTGCAGTTGGCTAATTTGTAAATGGCTTCAACGCTTCCTTTCGTGACGTCCTTGTCCGACAAAAATATAGTGCGCCGCGAGAAATAATTGAAATTAGGAAGTGTAGTGTTATGTACTCTTCTGGAAAAATTCTTTTTTCCTTTATATATTACATTGAATTTCCTTTTTGTGTGATTAATATTATGTTTATTTTAAAACCGAGATTTGAATACGAGATGCGTACCGATGCACGTGGTTCCGGCCTTTGTGCTGTTGTGTGGCGAGCTGTGATTGAGAGCTTTCTATTTACATTCGTGGCAGTTTTCTTTTACTGGTTGTAAGAGCATGTTAAGAGATTTTCTACATATATAATAAAATTTAATTATTTCCCGGACTCTCGTACATGCATATACATCAGCGAAACTCTTAGACTTCTGGATTGTGATGTCTTCTCAGAAGCCATAACCAAACACTTTACGAACGGGCTGAACAGCTGTCGCGGCGGAGGGATACTTCTCTGAAATACATGTGATATTCACTTGTTTTCGCGAACTGTCACTTTGGCTCATCCTTAGGAAAATCGTTCTAAATTGCAAGCGTGTGTACTGGGGGTTGCAAGAGTAAAATAGCGTGCGGTCGTGCGTTTTATAAGACAAAGACTTTCCCAGAAGTAGTGCGTCGCAAAATGCTCCCCGTGTTTATCATGGAGAGCAAACGACCTGGTCTCCTGAGGAAGGGAGTGCTTCTAGATGACAATGGTCACCCTTACACAGCCAGAGAAACTCAGGTGCTGTTACATACAATTCATTGGGAATGCTTGGATCATCCACTCTATAGTCCTGTCTGTGCCTGAAGTGACATTAATCTCATCTGTCCCCTAAAATGTCATTTAGGTGACCGAAGTTTTGAAATGGATTGTTGCAACTGCAAAGGGTACAAGTTTGTTGCATCTGCAACCAAACGACTTATTTGCTGCCGGCTTTGAAGGACTTGTAAAGAAATAGGATAAAGAAGGTCTGAATGTTCAGGGTGAATAGAATAGTGAAATACATTTTAAGAAGTAACATTCATTTATATTGCCTCTATACCGTTTTGCGATTTATTTATTGACTTACCAACGTATATTAATAACTTCAGTAGTTTCTTCACATTGACATTACACATGGCATCAGACCGTGCTATTCTTGAATTCTATTTTTTGTTTATTAACTTTTACAAACTTCTTTTTACTCACCCAACACCAGAATGTGTAGGATCTTTCTGCCAAGGTCACTGTCTGTGACACCATAAAAGGTTACAGTTTCATTGAATTCTGGGTTCCTTGTCTTGTGTACAGTTTTGGTGCGAAGTCTATTGGACTAAAAAAGATATTTGTAGAGGAAAGTTAATGGGTGCTTAAATAGAGAATAATTCATTAATAGCAATAGATTTTACCTTTCCTCCTGTTGGCAGAAGATTTAGACGACAAAATGGGTCTGACAGTCCATTTATATCCATAGGTTTCAGGCCCTGAGAAATGTACATTTTAATAATTATAATTGTTGTTATTATTATTATTTTCTTTTTACTGGTAATACTATTGTAATTCCCTTACCTTTGCCCTGTGCAGAGAACAGTGTAATGCATTCGCAATAGGATCGTATATCAAAGACAATTCAATGGTACCAAGTTGACCTAGAAAGAATAAAAGAATGTTAGAGGTAAATTAAACAAGTGTGGCGTGATATTATGTGGAAAAACTTTTGTTAAAATTAAGTTATAATAAAACGATGCTTTTTTGTGAGTAAGATCACTAGAAACTTGTGGTGATAAAACAGAAAATGTTCAAATTCAGAAAGTGATTCTCCTAACTCTGTGAGAATCCTAAATTTACTGACGATCGATTTCCTGTTTTAGTATGAAAATACTCTACGGGCTCTTACTAGTGTCTTCCTCTGTAAGTTTTCGTACTTTCCCTAATTCGCGGTGTGCGAAGGGGTACCCCAAAAATAACCGGAATAGCTTCGCCGTGGGCGGAGCTTGTATAGTACGTATTTCTGCCGCTATGCATGTGTAGCGCAACTCATTGCCAGTTCAGTACCGCCTATGTTGTTGGCCTATGTTGACTTGGCTTGTTGTGTTAGTTTGCAGTGATTGTTTTTGCTAGCGCTGTTTTGTTCCTATTTCGTTTTTTATGATGGCAAGTTTAAGTGAACATCGTGCAGCTGTGCAATTTTGTTTCCTACTCGAAAAAATGCTGCTGAAAACTGTTTTAATGTTGAAAACAGCGTACAACGATGACGCTGTAGGATAAACTCAAGTGTAAGAGTGGTTTGCTCGGTTTAAAAATGGCGACATGTCGATTGATAACAAATCTCGTTCTGAACGTCTATTAACTGCCCGATTCGACGAAAATGTTGAAAAAATTCGAGAGCTTGGGCTCACACACCGTCGACAAACAATTGATCAAATTATCAGAGATTAGTGAGTTATCTTGGAGCTCGACTCAGCGAATTTTAACCCCTAGATTTGGGAATAGACTGTTTCCTCTACCACGACAATGCAGTAGAACACACAGTCATATCTGTGCGCCAGTTTTTGGCTAAAAATGGTATTGTTTTGCTGCCCTATTCACCTTACTCGCCTTACCTGGCTCCGTGCGAATTTTCATACATCCAAACATGAAAAGAAACATGAAAGGGCACCGATTTGACAACATTAAAGATGTCAAAAAAACGAGGAGCAATCAGCCATTTCTAAATTTGACCACAAAGGATGTTTCGAACATTGGAAGTACCGGTGGGACAAATGTATTAGTTGTAATGGGGACTATTTGGAAGAGGATAAGGTTATTTTGTAAAATATTGAAAATATGTAGATTTTAAAAAATAATTCCGATTTTTGGGGTACCCCCTCGTATCTGAACCGTGACCCCCCACAGAAATTTAATTTCGAAAATATTCAATTAAAAACATAAGGTACGGTAACAATTAAATGAATTAAATAAATGCTCAAATTATAATAAAATGTACGGGACGCGTTGGATTTCGTTGACTTCGGAGTGATGCGATGCATCCCCTGCCTTCAGGCCTGCCATTTGGCGCTTCCATTACCGTATGGCTGCGAATGGGGGCGTGTCTTGGGAGTCTTTTGAGAACCACCCATCTGTCTACCACTAGTCAAATGTCTTTAGCGCGTGAGAGGGACATTGGCAGGCGATATTGACCTCTGTTGAAGTCGAGTCGCTACGTGGGAGGTGGGGGTGGATGTGGGAAACGTGGCTACGTGGGAGGTGTGTGAGATCGCGGGACATGTGGTTGTTGGGGAAGATGTAGGGTGCGGGGCATGGGGTGGTGCGGGCCCAAGACTATGTGTCACATGTGAGTGAGTGCGGGGCGTGTAGCTATGCTGGAGGTGTCGACAGTTTAGTTAGATATCCTAAATTAAAATGTCCAAAATTATTGATGCAGTTTTAGTTTTGAGCGAAAAATGTAAATATTTAATTGTGTTGCATCTACCGAACGCAAACTTCATGTATCGAATGAATTGTATCTACCAACTGCTCGCGACCAATCTGACGTCATTCGAGAGCAATGCTCTCAGGAAGAAGCCGCCCGCCATTTAATATTTCTATTCATGCGATGCATTATAAAACAGAAAGACTACCTGTGATTGTTTTTATAGGTTATAAGTGTTTAGGAAGCTCAAAAATCATCGATTTTGATATGTTTTGTGTCCCCTTATATGTTGCAATTTAGCTGAGGTGGTCATTTTAATTTGAATTATTACAGGGTCTTTCACTCTGGGTTAAAATGTTCAGGACTACGCCTTCGGATACTGAACTTCAGAAAACGTTGTGGAAATATATATTGTATTTTAAGTTTTAGTGTTATAGTTAGTCCATTGATAAGTTTTGAAAATACATTGTCGTTTATTTAAGAAGAAGATGTAATAGGTTCTGTCATTAAATACAAATATTGATGCGTTGTAAGTCGCAGAAGTAGAATTTTTGTTATTTGAAGAGCCTGAATTTGAAAAATAATTTTGTTTAAATGAATCAATATGTATATTATAGTTATGTTTATTACTTTACCAAAATCGTCACAAACAGTAGAAATATGAAAATTTATACTCGGTTTGGCAGTTTCCGCCCCTGATAGTTATTCTTTTCTTATAAAACTCTGCAAATTACTTTAAAAAATTAACACAACCGTTCCTCTTCTTTTATATCCAGAGTTGTCCGCTAGGATGTTTGCAAACTCAAGAAATTACAAGTGAAATTCACAACTCCATCGTCCATGAATGTGGTATCTGCTATTTGCACTGCAGATATAAATACCAATATTTGTAACATTCAAGACTAGAAAATCATTTTTTGAGAAGGGGAAGCATATCTAATTATTGAACATCGAGATATTTATTTACAATTAGCTAATTTGTAGGCAACTAATCGCGCAGGGGTATCAGGTGGGTCATGTTTGGCCGCAAAGAAAGGGATTTCGTGAACCTACAAAATATAAATGCAACATGAATATTGCGTACCAATAAGGATGAAATAACTAGGTGTAAATCCCTACGTGTAAATAATTTCCAGCCACATGTTCACTGGCAAAAATTGATAATCTTCGCTCCCCTGTATGTTCTACGAATTCGCAACATTTCTTCTGACAGCCCTGTTGCGGAAGGTCCATGAAGTGGATGTGTGGCCTGAACTGAAACTACGAGCCGGCGTCGCTTCCCAAACTGTTTAACTCCTTCCGTGAAGTCACGAACATTAAGCAATTCGACACATCGGGGGTTCCTGGACGGGTGATCATCTGAGAATCTTGGGGATCTAACGGCGCCGAGCCCCGGCGAAGGGATAAAAGGCAACGACTGACTACGACAGACGATGACTGGGTTGATGGAGGATTACTCCCCTGTACGATGGTCGCCAGTAGGTGCTTTTAACACAGAACTTTGTTACGAATTAATATAACAAAAGTTGAGAGAAAGAGAAAGGGAGAGAGAGCGACAGAGGTAGAGAGAAAGAGATAGAGAGGAGAGAAAGAGAGAGGGGGGTCTGGGGTGAAGGTGGGCGAGCGCTCACAGTGGTGCGCGGCGAGGCCGTCGGCGGCGCCGTCGTCGGCCAGGCCCAGGCCCAGGTCGGAGGCGCCGCCCAGGGAGCGCTGGCCGCTGCTGGCGACGGAGGCGCGCTCGTCCGCCCACGCCCACGCGCCCGCGCCCGCGCCCGCGCTCGCTCCCGCGCTCGCCCACGACGCCTGCGACTCCCGCCGCGGCCTGCAACACGCCCACACATGCCTTAGCTTACACAGTGGTACTCAGGCCATCAGGTCCGCTCTTCCGTCTGACCACGCACATTTCCCTACGCTCCTTTCACCGTCTAGTGGTGAAAGGAGGTATCACTTGGGCGACGAAACAGGCGAATCTCAATTTTACTCAGAGGCTTCTTTTAGGCTTGAGGATCTTTTACATGCAGTAAATCGACTACATGGGACAGCCGAGTTTACTTCCCCGCCGAAAGAAGGCGTCCGAAACTTTTTTGACCTTTTTTGGCCACGGCATGGATCGGGTTTGAACCCGCAAACTTGCCAACAACAGTTCGGTACGCTGACCGTTTTATTCCTCATTTGATTCACTTATTGAATACTGCCTGGGGCATAGTCATGATGACATATCTGGCCTAATCGATCACTCAACACGCTCACACATGCCTTAGCTTACACAGTGATAGTCAGCCCATCAGGCCCGCTCTTCCGTCTGACCACGCACATTTCGCTACGCTCCTTTCACCGTCTAGTGGTGAAAGGAGCTATCACTTGGGCGACGAAACAGGCGAATCTCAATTTTACTCAGAGGCTTCTTTTAGGCTTGAGGATCTTTTACAGTAAATGCAGTCTCATGCAGTAAATCTACTACATGAGACAGCCGGATTTACTTCCCTCCGAAAGAAAGGAACTGGGTTAAAATGCGAATCTCGATACCAGGTGAGGGGTACAGAGTTTACACAGACGTCACTACAGTAGCTCTGACTGGGGAACTGCTGGGGTTTGAATCCCGACAGGGTCGGACTTTCGACACTAATTAGAGAGCTACGTCGAGTTCAGTCGCTGCCTGAAGGAGAATTCCAGCGGCTTGCTGCTTTGATTCTTGTGTTTTCTGATTTCTCGGATCAACACCAGGCAGCCCTGCTCCGGCAATAGAATGAAAGAGCAGTACCCTGACAAATATGCTGCAAATGACCTGCTATTTTTCGTTGTTTGTCCTATCCTCGCCTTAAATTACATAAACTTACATTACCTACTGTAACTAATATGTCGGGAGCTTAAAGCCTGACTGGGCTGTGGCGGTGCTCCGCTTGTGGGAAATACCTGGATGAGGAAAATACCGCTAAATATAAATAGTTATATTAGCCCAAAAAGAAGCTTAATACACACAATGTTGAGATAAGACCTCAAAGAAACGTTTCTCACACCGTAATCTACAGGATGCGATGGAACTCTTCGGACATATTACATTTGTGATGATTCCGCGATTTTCGATACTACCCTACCTGTCCACAGATGTATACTTGGGTTTTTATAACGTGGCAGCTGAGGGTAGTATCTCAAAGATGGAATTCGGTACGACTTTTTGAGTCATTCTCAGTGCTGCCGCTAGAGTCGCTCGATCTGCAGCACTGCTTCTGCTCGCGATCATGCGACATCTTGCAGCAGGACCAAGAAACACGTAAAAAGTCGTGCCGAATTCCATCTTGGAGATATTACCCTCAGCCGCCACGTTAGAAAAACCAAAGTATACAGAATCTGCAACTGTATGTGAAATTAACCTAAATATTTAAATTTCGGGTCGATTAAATTTAACGGGTCTCTGTTATGTAATAAAGTTAAATAAGAATAGTTTGTATTCACAGGGGTGTATTCCACTGTTATGTTAAAATACGTTCAATTGCAATAACAAGGACACTTAACAAGTGACGGAGGATAGTCGAAGCAAAAGATGTATTGGAAATAGGACCTGGGGTTTGACATTGCGTGGACTCACGTGTGCGGGAAGGCGTCGGCGTCGGCGCCGCTGGCGCTGCCCTCGGAGTCGGCGCGGCGGCGGCGGCGGCGGCGAAGGCGGGCGCGGGGCTGTGGGCGGGGCCGCCGTCCGCCGAGTCGGCGTCGCTGGCCAGGGACAGCGACAGCGACAGGGACTCGGAGCGCTGCGGTAGTAGGAGGGCGCCCCGCCGGGGAGGTGGCGCCGCCGCCCAGGTCGAAGGTGACGCTGGCCTGCCGCGCCGCCGGCAGGCGCCTGCGCACACCACCCACTCGCTGCGCCCGCGCACTCGCCCGCGCCCTTGCTCTCGCCCTTGCTCTCGCCCTCGCTCTCGCCCTCGCTCTCGCCCTCGCCCTCGCTCTCGCCCTCGCTCTCGCCCTCGCTCTCGCCCTCGCTCTCGCCCTCGCTCTCGCCCTCGCTCTCGCCCTGCGCCCTCGCCCTCCGCCCTCGCCCTGCGCCCTCGCCCTGCGCCCTCGCCCTGCGCCCTCGCCCTGCCCCCGCTCTCGCCCTCGCCCTCGCCCTCGCCCTCGCCCTCGCCCTCGCCCTCGCCCTCGCTCTCGCTCTCGCCCTCGCTCTCGCCCCGCGCCCTCGCCCTGCGCCCTCGCCCTGCGCCCTCGCCCTGCGCCCTCGCCCTGCGCCCTCGCCCTATGCCATCGCCCTTCGCCCTCTCCCTATACCCCCGATGCAAGGTAGATCCTACTTCCAGATGCAGTGTTAGATTGTTAATAGCTAGTGGATTGTTGTACATATGGGAAAAGTGGAATGCCCCATTGCTATTGTTCCCTTGTTGGACTGACATCTCATTTTCTCCAATTTTGTTGGTGACGCCGTTACAATTCCGGGCAGCGCTTCATTTGCAACATTGGACCGTATTTGCCCCTTCGCTTTCTTTTGCCGAACTCTTGCGTGCGTTTTAAGGCGGCTCCACACATTCGTTATCCGGCGAACAGCGAGAAGCCGCACTAGCTCGCCGCTCGGCAAACGCTAAATGTGTGGAGCCATCTTTAGACACATGAAAGGGAGCGAACATTCGCTCCCTTCAAGACATCAGTAGCTCGGGATTTGGCGAGCACTAGGTCGCTGCTGGGCGAATGCCGAATGTGTGGAGCCGCCTTTAGCGCAGGCGCCACGGCATGTGGGGCGCTGCACGCACGGCAGCGGTCGTCCAAGGAAGCGCAGACGGGTCTTCGCGTTGCGGAGGGGAGCAGTTGCGGGGGCGGTGGTGTGTGTTGTCACGTGTCCACCTGGGGTTCCACTGGTTCGAGGGGTTGATTCCGGTGTGGATAAATCACTAACAATGATCATTAGTCACTTCCAAGATAAAAGAACAATGAAGAGTATGTATTCAAGTTTTGACCTTAAGAATGTATCAACTAGTAACTAATGAAGGAATTGTATGAGAAGGGTGTTGTGAAAGAATTATAATGTCATTATTTGAGAAATGTGTTGTAGTTCATAAGCGAAACTTGAATGGTCAGCTAATTATTTTCAGTTCTATGAATTATTTCAGTTTTTGTTGTCAACTATGAATGTACAATGTAACCGATGAGTAACAAGGAACGAATGAATGATGTGGGCTAATAATGATTGAAAATATGAGAGGTGGCAACCATGTTGATTCCTGTCTTTTCACAGCAGTGTTTTGTTACTTCGCAAGACTTAATTGTTTTATAGAGCCATGACTTTGTGGTACGCGTTGGACAAATTCTGTTTTACAGTAAGCGTACCACATTCTAAGCAACAAACAGTGAAGGTAAGTATTAGTTGGCCTGAGTGCTGAATAATACGCGGTGATGATTTGAAGGGCAGCTTCTGGGTCAATGACCCCCATCTCGATCAGGTTTTTCGTCCAGTTTCCCTGATCCATTGAGCAAATGCTGAAATGACCCCTTGCTTCTGGACATTAATGTAACTTCATTATCTGTGCACGACCTCTAGATTTCAGTGGTAAATATAGTAATTCAAATTATCGTTTCCATGTTGTCGCGGCAGGAAGTACTATTCCTTGACGAAGGACATAATGGGTAGGAGCCCAAAATTTATTGCTTATTTATCCTTGAAAATATTTTATTACATGGGAGCGTTTTTTATTATTAATTCAAAATTCAAGTAGTATGACTTAGTGTAAGGATCAAAGAATTTTGAAAACGTACACAGAATTCACTTCTCCCCATAGCACGTTATACACCGTTTTAACTGTTTTTTTTTACGTAAAATAAATAAGGGCGCGGCGGGTTGAAAACGAAAATTCGACTGCGATATCGAGTTGAGCATCTGCGTGACATAAATATCCAAGAAAATGCTCTTCCACCGTGGGGCGTGAGGGATGGCTGGAGGCGATTCGCCCATCAATAACCACTCAGACGGTAGTGTTTTTCGCCGCGGGGCGCAGATGCAAGGAGGGGGGTTGTGGGGGGTGACATGCAACACCACTCGGGTGAGGGCGCCCCCCTCGGCGCCTTGGGACCCCGACCCCCGCCGAGGGGGGGGGGCTGCGAGCACCGGGCCTCTTCAGTGATACGGACAAATGTTTCCCACGGCATTTCACTACACGCTACTTCACGTTTATATTTTGCCTACATTAAACCTTTCGCCTAACAGTCAGAAGGTTGCGAGTATAGTGAGGTCAAGCTTTGACTTACGTTTTTATATATGTGTGTGGGAGGGGGGTTGGCAAATGCTCTTAGAATATCCTCCTTTTAATGTACAATGTACTTTAAAATTCATGTACAGTCGTACATTAAATCTATATTAACTTTAATGTAATTTTTGACAGTGTAGTACTACCCCCCTCTTCCGCCGGCATTGAGCGGTGGCGATTGTGCCTTCAGTACTCTGAGGGAGGGGGTGAACGAAGTGTTTCAAAGAATGAAACATGATTATTTCCACTTTTTTCTCACACAACTGCAGATATTTTAAGTATGTGAACTAATGGAAGAGGAGGGTTTGGGATTATAGTTCTACCGTTCCGTTTCAAAGTCCATTCTATTCCTCTGCGAAGACGCGGGGGGGGGGGAGGAAACGGACTTGGCCAGGGGCGACCCTGCTTTGCGCCCATTGGCTGCCAAACTGCGACTTCAAAGGGTTCTTATTCATAAAAACACACAACAAATACGAACCTCACGAAATAATTTAAATATCCTGAAGGTAAATAAAGGGAAAATTTAATGGTGTTGTTCAGATCCACTGTCGTGAGCCAGTGATGGCACCCCTTCCCTAGAGGATGCGTTTAGTTTATATTTTGATGCACTTCCATATATCAGTAGAGTTGCAGTACACGCACATACTCTTGAGGGAGTATGCCTTCCCCAACATTCACTTACATTATAACGGACACATAAAAAGCGCATGCAACATAAATATTGGAGGTACTAAAATAGTCGAAGCTGAAATAACAGGGCGGTGAGATAAAAAAGCTACGAAGAATTTATGTCAATTTAAATAATTTATCAGAATTTTATATCGCATTAGAATCGCTAGTTTAGGATTTCTCTTACAAATACTTTCAATAAACAGTGATATAGTTTTTGCATTCTCCTACAGATAATACTGCTCAATTATTGCAATAAATTTTGTTCCCTTCGGCAATCCAGTGCACGTGACAAATCTCAGGAATCTCGATTTGTAAGATTTTTCATTACTTAAATATGAGCTGCCCGAATATAATATGACTGAAGAAATTTAATATCGTACAACTCAGAAGCCTACAGGAATGCTTGCTAGAAACTATAGAAACCTTTCAATAGTCTAATTCTATGGAGGTTTTCTTATAACTTACAAAACCTTTCCTTAAAATGTTACGTTTCAAATTAATATTTGATGAATTAAATAAAATTTCTCTTTTCTTTAGTATATTTTTTTCTCATGCTGCGATGAATTCATTCACAAGAAATTATTTTCTCAGAATATAATTATAAAAGTATTGGTAAGGAATCACATTGAAGGTGAATAGTAAAAATACATTATACATACTTATATTACGTATTTATTTTTTGTTGTTGGAATGATCTTTGAATGAACTGTTCTTAAACTTTAAGCAACAATAACAAATCAATACAATAGCAAGCAAATTAAAATAACTGTAATAAGCAAACAAAAAATAGATTACAATAGTGTTCCACTAAATGCACTACCTCCTAGGAACGAAATTGAATTAACTACTTGAATTCACGTACATTGCTATAAAATCAAGAATTAGTTTGACAAGATGTTATTTATTATAAAATCTGACAAGAGAATTGATTATTAAAAGATCTAAATAAAGGTTTAAAAAAATTCGATGATAATAAAAAATTTTGTAAATCTGTAATGATGTCACTGATGACCATAGTAGTTAAAAAGCGACATAAAATAAAATTAAATAAAAAAATAATTAAAGGATGTTCATAGGCAACACCATAAAAATTAATTTTTTAATAACATAATTGACGTGATTAAGACGATTTGAAACAACAGCATTTATCATCAAATGATTTGTTATATCTTCCTTTAATTTGAATTTGAATTATGAGGTTCAGGTCAAAGTGATAGGATTGTAGGATTCTTGTATAACAAAATGATGCACAAAGACAAAATTACTATTGTAACAAGCAGGGCAGTATTGATGCATGACACTATATTATAAACTTAAGTAACATGCTCATGCAGACATAAACATCGAAACCATTTGTAATATATTTGTCCTCTGAAAGAAATTTTGAAACAATAAGGCGAAATATTGGAAAACATGTTTGAAAAGGCAGAAGAAAACATATTTACAATACAATTATTATTTATTTCCAAAGTGATAATATAACTAAACAGAAATATTTTTTATATACAATGTAAAAGTCGATTTTAAAATTTTGTCTCAGCAAAAGCCAACACGTTTTTGATTTTTTAAATTCTATACCAATATTTACAGTTGAGTACAAGACTAACGTATTATTTCACCCACGTTTTCTGTAGTGAGATGTATCTCTTATGTGCTCATGTACGAGTAAATTGTCCCCACTACTAATTCAGTTCCCACTCGATTTTCACCCTCTTAAGAACCATTTCACGGCAGTTGACAACTCAAAACAGTAGCGTTTGGAGTTGAAACATTTTGAAAGTAGTACAATGTTTCAACCGTAACCAGCCAAAAATAACGCAATGAAGTGTACAAAATGCAATATTTAAAAGAAATGCTTCATAAATCTGTTTCAATGTCTTGTAACGTGATAAGTTTTGTGTCTGGCTGGATTTAAAATTCCCGCTAATATTGTGACGCAAACTGGTGTCTGAAGCTCATTGGCTGAAGTCGGATACGATGCGCAAGCCCCCCCTTCAGCGAAATAGTGAGCTTCGCTATCTCCACGAGATTGAGTTGGCGCGTGAAGTCTCAAACGTGGTGTGCCCCAAGGTTCTTCACGCTGTGCGAAGTCTCTAAACGTCCGTTAGAGGCAACAACGTGACCTGCATTGTTTGAAGTGTTAAAAGCGTTTCGCACAAAGTTTTATGTCTGAGACTAAGATAATGGAAGCTGTTACGATCTGTGACTGCAGAATTCGCTGGTCATGCTGAATTTCCATATGATAAATTCTTTTGATTGGCTTTTGATAGACTAGAAATGTTCATTATTATGATGTTGCATCACAGAAAGTTATATTGTACTCTATCCCTTTGGAAATAATTCCATTTATTCGTGATAACGTTGCATGCATCTCGGGGATACAAGCTACGCGAGTACATCCAGAGTAAAGGGTTGCGATAAAGTGTTCCTCAGAATAAATGTCTCGAATTCTAAGACATTTTGCCAATGAACATAGTGAGAAATTACTTACGACAGGGTTACACATGTGAGATTTACCCTTGATCGTTAGGCCACATCGTCTCATGCACATGTTCGGCAGGTCATGCTCTGAAGCATTTCGGCAAGCACGCTCTGAAGTAAGGACATTTCATGTACGTCGTGAACACCCGTGCATACGATGTAGCCTAACAAACAAGAGAATTGCAGCACGTTTAACTTCGTTGTAGTGCAATATCCCACTCTGTGTATGTGTAGGGAGTGGTAGTTTTTGACCTCTGAAGATGCCCTAGAAGTTTATAACCTTTATTCTGAGACACGTGTAATAAGACTGCGGAGCGCTTGGTGCTGTGGGAAGCGCTCTACTGCAGCATGCCAGGCAGGCGTGAGGCGTGTGGATGGCTGGCTCACCCGTTGGCGGGGCCGGTGAGGGCGGAGGGCGCGGCGGGGGCGGCGGGGCTGGGGGGCAGGTGCTGGCGGGGGCGGCGCGCCCCCTCGTCCTCGCTGCTGCTGTCCTCGTCCTCGGCGCGCGCCGGCCCTGAGCACAGCCCGCTCCGTCCTCAGCACCCCTCAACCCTCCACACCTCGCAGCATTTGCTTCCTACACTTCTGTTGCTACATAGTAAATTACTTCCTGTAAAGGCGGCTCCACACGTTCGGCATTCGCCGAGGAGCGAGCTAGTGCTCGCCCAATCCCGAACAGCTGATCGGTTCGGCGAATGTTCGCTCCCTTTGACGTGTCCAACTGACCGACACGCGGTGGATAGCACGGGGACTGAATGTTCGTCACTCGGTAAATAGCAAGTAACTCATCCGCGCTACTCGGGATTCGGCGAGCGGTTGCTCGGTGCCGAATACCGAATGTGTGGATCCGCCTTAACACGTGGTGTTGTCAGAATCCATGTTTTGTGGGTCCACGATACCACAAAAATCAGTTGGCGTCAAAAGGTCTGTCCGTTCAAAAATTTCAAAAGTTCAATTCTTTTAGAAGTATTTTAACAACTAAAATATTGATGATTTGGTGATACTAGGATATTGATTATGATATTGGTGATTTTTCGTTAATGAAATGTTCTTTAAAGTCATCCATTGTTAATGTACCTATTTGCCGACTGCTTTATTGGGGTAATATTGTAATGCGACTGGCTCAAACCGCTCTACTTTGCTCTTCCGCGTCTCCTCTCCCTGTCCTCCACCACATATCTATCCCGACCACGCCCCTTCCCTCCCAATCATCCGCCGCACTGCTCCGCTCCACCTCTCCTCTATCTTTCCTACCATACCTGTCAATCATAAACCTCCTCCTGACACCTGCTCCGCTCCTCTTTGTCTCCTCTCCCTGTCCTCCATCTGTCTATCCCCACACACAGTCTCTTCCCTGACGTTCAGCCGCACTGCTCTGCTCATCTCATCTCGCCTCATCTCCGTGTCCTCCCCTACGTGTGTATCCCGACTCGGACGCTTTTTGCTCCACCTCGCCTTCTCTCCTTGTTCTCCCTTCCTGTCTATTCCGATGTGGGTCAGTTTCACTCCGCCACTCTTCGCTGTATGGTACAAGAGGGTAATCCCAAAAGTAGGGTCTCCTATTTTTTTTAAGTACAGAACTCGGTTTGTGTGGCTTAATCACCCACCCACCCTATAGTTCCGACTTGACGCCCAGTGACTGTCACCTGTTCCCTAAGTCGAAATAACATTTGGCCGGGAAGAGATTTAGCTGCGACGACGAGGTGAAAGAAGAGGTTCATAACTTTCTGAACAGCATGGCGGCGAGCTGGTATGGCATGGGCATACAGAAACAGTCACAGCGTCTACAAAAATTCATCGATAGAAATGGTGATTATGTCGAAAAATAGCCAAATATTTAAGCTGTAAACTGATGATACCCATTGTAGAAATAAACAGATATATGTACTTATAAAAATAGGAGACCTTATTTTTGGGATTACCTTTGTATAAATTATCAAAATGCCAAAACGTTTATGAAATTTATGTGGTGTAATAGAACGATATAAGGATAGTCATTACAACTGTGAGGTCTTTCTTTTAGAGATAAATTTGTAAAATGGAACTTTCTGTAGCTTCTCGCGCTGTTCTGCGGCAATTATTGGTTGTATGATTTGATGTAGGAAAGTTTGCTTTTTTTCAATCACTTTTGTCTAACTATTGTTTTGATATCAATGGTACACGTCTGGAATTTTTCATTGGTACATTTTACTCTACTTTGCATCAGCTCCACACATTCAACTCATTTATCCGCTGGCTTAAGTGTGGGTTCATTTTTCGTTTCTCCCGCTGGAATTCATGATGAGAGGAGTGTTTAATTATGACTGAGTCCGGATTTCCCAGGAGTGTGTTTTCGCAGCATCAAAATATTTCGCGTCGAGCGCTGTCTGTGGCTGCGTTGGGAGCAAGGGCGAGGAGGAAGATGCTGCTCGAGCACTTGGAGTTGCCGCAAGAAAGCACAGCCCCACATCCCCCCAAGGAACAGTTGCGTCAACAAAAGGCATCCTCCAGGCCATCTTGTTCACTCTGAGATAAGGTCTGTTGGCTTCGTTTCGTCTTCAGAATATTGATGCCGCTTTGAACTCCTTGTTTTGGGTCAGATCGATCGCATTTAAAATATACTGCAGATTGCAACAAGTGTTCGAACCCTTTAATTGTTACTGTTGCTCTCGAGAAACATGTATTTTAATTGCGCCATTAATTGCCTCTCTTCATGCCTTACTTTGAAAATTCAGCTCATCCACACCAAATCTAGGATCATGCAGTTACTTGTGTTCATAAGCAGGTAGTATTTGTTAATTGGCTTGCAGTACTTAGCTAAAGTTTCGCATACCCACTACTAAGATGTACGTAAATCTGTTGTTTGATAGTATATTATAAATTGTTTCGGTAACTTGATTACAGTTTTAAAAATATCTTAGGAAATAGACATAGTTATCAAGAAAATTCATAAGTCAGTTGAGTTTTCAATATTTTCTTCGTATACAATTGAAGTAGCACTTGTTGCTTTTAAGCAACTTTGGGATTTGACGGCTATGCCCTTCAGTAGTTTATTCATGACTATCGCAATCTACAATGGAAAACTTGAAAAACATCGAAGAATACCATTTTAATGACTGGAAGAGAAAATTAATAATTTATAAAAGTATTCTGAATATTTCGTAGACGTTTTAATATGTGAAAAACGTGAATTCCATAGAAAATTGTCGGACTTTCAAGGATTTTGAGAACATCGTGAGTGATTTTTTGACACAATTTCATAATTGAACATGCCAATAAAAAGTAACCTAATTTTAAATTAAAATAAAATAAAAAAATATGGGTATCTATTGTAAATGGGAATTGAGGGTTTCCTCCAAGACAAAATAGATATCGCTGGCGGGGTGAGATGGAGTTTCCAGGGGAAATACGGTCTGCCACACACGGCTAGACTCACAAGAGATCTTCTGCAACAGTTCCACTGCGAGGTATTTGACTGTCTACCTAACAATCCATATCCGTCCTCAGCGATTTCTATATTTTCTTACACCTCAAGAAATCCCTGCCCTGACAGCATCACGCGAATAACAATGACACAGGGTTGCAGGTGGCTTAGGTATCCATCCCAGATAGCAGACTTCTGCTTCCATTAAATAATACCTTCAAAACAATGAAGACGTGTATGTTTTAAATTTATTGTTAAAATACGAAAGTACGATTTCTTTCGAAACTTTTCGTACTTTACTGTCATTTCTCCATGCGCAGAACGTACTCTTTTTCGTAGATATGTCTAGATTTTTCAGAGAATAATTTAGAAACATCACATTCTGCTTCTTTCAAGGTATCATTAGGAATTTGTAGATATTCATCTTCTGAGTATAAATAATGTATCGTTTGTCTGATTAAAAAATTCCTCTCTTCTTGCATGAAGAATCCAACCAGCTGAAATCGCAGCTACCTAAAGGTGACCACAAGAGGGGTAGGCGCCGTCTACTGTAATGCTTCATCCTTCGTTGCAAAGGTGTGCACGTGAGGAAATAGAAATATTGTTTAAAAATGAAATTTACAATATGACTTTGACTTATATGCATTTTGCACGGAGATTACCTGAGCTTTATTCACTCGGGAGAATTAATGTCTCCCACGCTACTGCGCTCAGAACACAACTGTTGTCTCTCGCGAGTAAAGCTCTACTTACACCTGATGTTATAAAAATAACTAATCTAGGACTTGCTCGTGGCACATAGCGAAGTCGCTAGTCTTTCACCGGTGAGGTCCGGGGTTCGATTCCCGTCGAATCTCTTGTGAAATTTGATCAAACAAAACGAGTTTGGCTGCTTCGCAAGTGCTAGTACAACCCCTGTGAAGTGTCCTAAACCCTACCCCTATCCTTATTCCTTTCCAATTATGGCCGCTGGGTAGTGACGCAGGAGCGCGTAGCAGGAGGCACGTACGCGGAGATGCTACCTGGCGGTCCACTTTGACAACTGACTAGACGAGACGAGACATAAAAATGCAGCGTCCTCTGGAATAGAGGGATAGATAATGGAAGAGACGCGTTGCGTCGATAAGTTAGATTAAGGGCGCAACAAATTAAAAAAACAACTATTGTTGTGATTATTTTTGCCTTTGTCTTATGTTTACCTTTCGGTTCGAAGTAATATCTCATTAAATGTTAATTACTTATTAGTGCGTTATATTAATATTGTGAAATACCTCGTCTCATCTCCCGAATTGGGGTAGTCATTGGAAAAATACCCTTTCTTCTCAATATTTCTGATATTACTAGCTCTTAATGTTACCTACAAATAATTATACTAATCTTATGAAGGGGATTGCTTACACTGCTATTATTAATATTCTTATTTTTACCGTTGCCCTGATATGCTCGTAAATTCTCTCAATGTTAACACTAATTTATTAATTTTACTTTCAATTTAATCGTGTATTTCGACATACATTTTACTCCTTACCTGTTACATGTGAACGTGTAATTCTTCAGAATCAAATTTCGGAGTTATTAGATTGATGGTAACTAATATAAATTATCGGTCTTTCTCAACAAAAAACATTTAATATTTAATCTTATATATTTACAAATTCTAATGAGCTTAATAATAATTACTTTTTCTATGTACAACATCAAAATACCGTTCAAGTATAGTCCGTTAGCTTACTAAATGTCTTGTTAGATGCCTTCTCGGTCGATTCAGCAGAATGTTGTCCTTGGCATGTCCTTGGTATCCCTATCCTCGCGTTCTTGCCTACCACTACAATAAATTAAAAATGTTCCGTAATGTCCTCAACGATTTGATATTTAATAGGATTTAATATTTCCCATAAAACGAATGCGCCGTCGCAACTTTCCCTGTCGTGCTACGTATGAAACACCTACACGCGAATCTTCAGCTACTTATCGAAAAATCCTCCCATCTACGTAGCTGTCCTAATACATATGCTCTCGAAACACGGAGTCTTATTTCAATTCAAAATTTCAACGACTACATTAATAACATCCACAATTCCTTTATTATACCTAAGTAACCTACGCGGTAATAGCGGGTCCTACATTTCCTTTATTATAAAAACAAGGATTCCCTTGTACCAAATTAAGGGTAAAATTGACTGGCGTAATTATTTTATTCGCCACATCATGTTGAACAATGGCTCAAATGCTTGCTTTGAATTCACTACTCGCATCAAGACCGTTCACAAACTATTTCAGTAAAACAGTAATGAAATGATATAACCAGAAAGTACCTGAACACAATCTGAAATCCAACATGTTTGCTTCTTTTATGATGTCTGATCGGTATTCGGTAGAATTCCGACAAAAACTTAACGTAAAAGCTTTGAGCTTGTAAAATCTTAAGTTTACGGACTTACGTCTGCGGTTACGTCAAGGCATTGCGAATGATCTCGCCTGAGGTATCATTCACGCACGTTTTCTTGAGCTCGCTTCGCGAGAGGAGTGGGGAGTTTGGTTACTTTCACAAAAGGAATTTTATATCAGATTTGTAGAGCGTTTGTTGATGCAAAATAGTTTCTATTACATGGAAGCGAACATTTCTGGCTATCAGATTGTCTACAACGCTCGTTGCTTAACTCAACTAATGTTGGCTCAGGAGTGAGGGTCCGTATTCCGGGGCTCAAGAAACCGTGCGCGTATAATACGTTGGGCGTGTGGGGCCTGGGCAGGCCGCGCACTCACGTGGGCCGCGCCAGTTCCTGTCGATGCCGAGGCGCGGCGTGCGTCGCGACGCCATGCGGCCGCCGCCCCCGGCGCCGCCGCCAACGCCGCCGCCCACGCCGCCCTTCTTCTCCGGCAGCACGTACTTGGGCAGCCCCTGCGCACAGCCCCGCCCTTCCGTTGATGGATTGGCTCCGGGCGCGTCAACTGCGTTGGTCATTAGTCCCGTACGTGTAGTGCATGCTTGTTCTCGGAAGATGGTGGGGATCTTCCCCCGGTGGATGGCGAGACCCGGCGCCGACCTTCCGTCCGCTAGTGGGGTTTCCCCCTAACCAGGACTCTCCCACCAGCAGGGCACCGCCCCAGCCGGGACAAGCTCTAAGATCCCGACCGGTCTGCCAGAATATGTGGTAGTGTAGTGAATGTTAAGTGTAAGTGTGTATGTGTAAGGGGAGAGGATAGGACAAGGAAGAGGAGGGAAAGATAGCGCGCGGTCCGTGGACCGTTTGGTAGGGTACTACTCCGGCGTTCGCCTGGTGTTGATCGGAGAAACCACGGAAAACTACCGATCAGAGCAGCCGGCCGCTAGATTTCCCCTCCAGACAGCCCCTGAATTGCACCTAGCTGAAAAGCTAGTGTCGAAAATCTTGCCGCCGTGGGGAGTGGGAACCTAGGACCTCCCGGTCAGAGGCGCTGCAGTGACATCAGCTGATGCACTGAACTGCCGCTCCCTGTACAACTGCTAAGGCCGTTAGTCCCGTATGTTTGACGTTAAGGGAGGTGGCGGTGATCTTCCTCTGTTTGATTTTATTTGTGAAAACGAATATCGTGAGACTAAAGTAAGTGTTGACATAATGCAACAATGTAACAATGTACTTCTGGGTTTCCAGTGTACCTGCTGCTTATTGATTTTAGTTCCAAAAGCCAGTGATAGCTGATCGAATTGTACTGCTACAGAAGTATTCATCTTGACAATAAACTGTTACTTATTGAAAATGACACTCAAGTGTTGATTTAATCATAACTAAGACTGCTGTATGGTGAGATCCAGCGCCAACATACACATCGTATTGCGGGGGTTTTCTACCAGTTTTTTTCTAGGATATAACATGGTAATATTTGTTCCCGCGAAAATACTTCATAGAAAATAATATTGTACTACTGAAGCAGAAATCGGCACCGAAAAACTCGTATTGTGGAGTGTGAGGCCAAGGTAACGAAAATACTGTTCCAATCAGTATTTTTTTTTTGTAACACGCTGTTCAGTCAGAACCCAACTTTTGTGGGCTCTTGATACCGAAATAGTGACTGACAGCAAAACGTCTTTCTTTCTGTTCTGTTGAGTGTCCATCTGCCCAACTGACCGACTAAATGACTGTCCGTCTGTACATCTGTCTGACCGTTTGTCCGCCTGACCATTTGTCTGTCTGACCGTCTATCGTCTGTCTGACGGACCGTCTGCCCAACTGTCTGACGGTCCCTCTGTCAGACTGTCTGACTGTTCGTTAGTGGTTATTACGTTAGCACGTAAATAGTTCGAATTGGAGGTTCTGTGCGTTTGAAATGGATATTTTGCATATGGGGATACTTTATAATATAACATTTTCAAAATTTTCTCTAACGTAGTTTCAATTTTTTGGATTAATCTTTACCTCGGATAGGATATACAACTCTTAAACAAAAGGGGGGGTCATTGTTGTTAAAATCTCTAAATTTTTGGAAATTGCAAAAGTTGGACATTTTTTCGCCGTCTTTCTAAAATTGCAATTTTGAAGATAAAGATTTCTTCCTAAATGAAATGTTTTAGAAAGATAATCTTGTGGCGAGATCGTTACAATTTTTCGAAATTATAAGTAGTATTTGCGTAATTATGCGTGAAAAGCAAAAGTTATTTTTGAGTCAATTCCCTGTCTAATATCACTAACACATAATAAGGGACCTAGACACTTAGGGCCTAGGACACGTCCCTGTGGCACCCCGTCTGCCCTCGAAGAGAAATGACTCCCAATCATTCGCACCCGTTGAGCACGCGAGCAGAGCAATTCTCGAAACCTACGAGCAATATATTACGAATTAATGCACAAGTAGTGCAGAATGCGAGTCTTTATCATACGAATTAAAAGTTGACATATTCAAATAAGTATGTCAAAGACACATTCGTACGGTTCTTTGCAGTTTGACACGCATTTATGGAAATTTAAAAGTGTAATTTTTTGATCATTGGCATCATACAAGGTGCCAGCCATTTTGATTCAGTGTTTAGTTTACATTGCACTACTGAATAGTTTTATTCGACCATGGCGTCTTTACAGTTCCGCCACCCAAACTATACTTTGCCGTACGCGTAGATAATTCGGTTTTGTTTACTTTCAATCAACGTGGGAGTTGGTAATGTTGACGCTCCGCTGTTGCCTGCGCCCTTGTGGCTGAAGCGCGGACGCTTAAGCTGCCTCGAGGGCCCTCGCCTTAGCGCAGCAGAGGAGCGGGCGCAGCAGGCGCGAGCCGTTCAGCGGTCGCGCTCAGAATGGGAACGCGATTGGTCTCATCCATTACAATTGTAATCCACTTAAAAACAATAGACTGGATATTATTAATAAGATTTTACGAAAAGATCGTCTTTTAGTTCAAATGTAGACGAGGAACGGTATCTAAACCAAGGCCCCCTGCTCCTATGGTGAGAGGCGAGCACTAGCGTAACAAATTGAACATTGCGCTCTCCGCCATATTGTAAGCAAATGTGGGAGCGGTCATTTAAAACTGTGTGCCTTAACGCTCTTTTCACGGATAGTACGGATTCAAAACTTCGAAATTCACATTGTTATTGTTCATATACACTATGATAAATAAATTACGAAACCTTTAAATATAACCTTATTGGAAATGGCTCGAATCGTTATCATTAAATTCAGCGAAGATAATTTCATCATTCTTGCATAGTTTTGTTGCCCTCCGTAGCTAATGAATAGTTTCTTTTTTTGAAGGAAAGATTCAAATTATTTTTTTAAGTGAAAATGATTTACGTAAAGATTGGCACACAAAAATCTTCATTCTCAAGAATGTTATGCAATGACCAGAACTCACGTAATGTCTTCTAATTTTTACTTTCCCGTATACATACGTATATACGGAGTAATATACTTAGTGTAGAGAAATATATGTAATGCTGCAGCAAAATACCGGTAATTTTTTTAACAGAAAAACTGTGGGGCCCACAGAAAAGGTGGATAATTCTGTTCTAAACTCCAGTAAATTACTCTCTTTAACAAGATATGTAGTCAGATTTTTAATAATACGAACAAGTTTTCAAATTAATAAAATACTTTGGGTATATAAAGAATATATTTTCTTACTCCGTGTGAGGTATTCTAGGACCAAATTAAAGTTTAAAAATGCTTATGTTACTAAATGAAACATGTTTTCGTTGTATCATTTGGGTTGTTGAAAGTTTCTTCAATTGTACTGCGAATGAGTGTGTCCCATTGGCGTTGTCGGAATGGCATTGGTTTGTGGCCGAGTAATGGGCTGATGTGTGTCTTGAGAGGCAAGCTACTCGCGCGGGGCGAAGTCCTGAGAGAGAAGCGGTGGGTGGGGAGGGGGAGGGGGAGAAGCCGCATGCTGACGGGAGCGCTGATGCGGAAAACTAGCGGAGCTGAATAACCCCCGCCATCAAGGCACCGGGCGGAAGGCTATCGGCAGTGCAGGGCAAGGCAGGGTGGCAGAGAGAAATCCCTGCCCCGGTGGAACAAACAAGGCGTGTGAGCCCTTATAAAAAATTCTCAGACAGGAATGGATTATTATTGTTATTATTTTAATTGTTATTATTATGTTTACACATTGCTGGTTCACCGGAAAATCTGGTTTTCAAATAACAATGGGCTTTTCGCCAAGTGTGTTGTTTGCTTTTTATTTAAAAACCTGAATTTAGAAAGTTCCGGACAATACAGCAAGTATTGACACTTCTGCAATATTATTATTATTATTATTATTATTATTATTATTATTATTATTACTATTATACATTTACCATATGGTCAGAAGTCTAAGCTTTAGCAAATATTACGCGGGAATGTTTCCCGTTTTGCAATCCAATCGTTACTCAACAGACGATTTGGCATTGAAAAGCCTATTTTATTCATAGAAAATCTCTATTTTCAATGGAGAAAAGTTGTAGAAAGAAGACAAACAAATTTTTAACTTTGTATGCTTCGAAAATTTAGAGATTTAAACGAGAATGACACCTGTCCCATTTTGGAAGTTCTTTACTGGCTAGCCTGTGACGAAGTTTAATAAAAAATTGCAACCGGTTTTTGATAAATTCTTTGAAATTTTGAGGCGTCATATAAAGTATCTCCAAAATCAAAATATCCATTCCACCTTAGAGGGTATCCTCTTCCTTCTCGTTAGTCAAGGAATATTATTTTCGGAGAAAATAGTCCAAACAGTTTAGGCGCTAGCATAGTCCGCACACAGACAGATAGAAAAACGTTTTGTCGTCATTCAATTTTTAGGCATCTAGGAGCGACAAAATGTGAATTCTGACTGCACAACGTGTAAGAAGTAATTTACTCCGTATAGGAAAAAAGTTCTGCACATTTTAGTTGCTAGGACCCATCAATACGACTTTTTAATTTGAAAACTGGCCGATTTATACAGCAGAATTATAATACTTCCTCTTCACTACGTAGATGACAAATTAAAGTGTGACATTTCACTGCGCGATCAATTTACAATAATTATTTTGTTACAAATTTTGTACATTATTTCGAACGAATTTCTACTGTTTTTTTTCCTTTTCTTTTGTTTAGAAGCTCTCTGTTCAGTTTTTCCCCATTCCTTCTCTGCCTGTTGTCATCAATTGTCGCTTAATGAACACAAGGATCTCCCGTAGTAACTTCCGAACCTCTTGGCATAATTCCCAGTGACGATCTCTCGGTCTCCCTAAATATCACATCAAAAATTATCCCTTTGACTAACTTTCGGCTCTGACCCATTACATACGCGAATATACTCTGATGACCAGTATCACTCCAGGAACTTCTCCAACCGGGTGTCTCCCACAGTCGAGCCAGCGCCCGAGCCGGAACAAGCTCTACGCTCCCGACCGGTCTCCCGGAATATGTGGTAGTGTAGTGCATGAAAGTGTGAGTGTAAATAAGAAGAGAGGATAAGACAAGGAAGTGGAAGGAAAGATCGCGCGCGGTTCTTGACCAGCTTATTTAGAGAGCCCGGCATTCGCCTGGTGCTGATCGCGGAAACCATGAAAAACTAGCGATCAGAGCAGCCATCCGCTAGAATTCTCCTCCAGACGGCATTACGGCATATTTACGGCACGGTATTACAGCATAAGAAACGTAATTCCTGTTCCTTTTGATTTGAAGATCGTTTCCAAGATGTGCGCGCTGGTAATGATTATGCTTCTTCTCAGTAATCAATGTACGTGGGCTGATGTTAATCTGGTAGGTGTGCGTGTGTGGTAATATTTATAATTTAAAACAAGTATACGATGTACTTGTATAGGTCATGCTATCGTTTTAAATCAAATTTTTGTTTCAATAATTTAAAATTACTTTAAAAACCAATCAGACGAAGAGTCGCTCAGAAACGTTTGAGATTAATGAATAATAGTGAAAACCTCCGCGATTAAAGCGGACAAGAAGTTTACGCCGAACTGCCCAAACACACAATGCTCCTTGCTACCGTGCTAGCCCTGTGCTGCCGCGCCTTACCCCAATACCACCCGCCTTACCGCCAGGTTGTGCGTGTGGTCGACATTTGGAAACTACAGACTGGACTGGCATTGCGCTCTGAGAAGAAATGGCTTAGAGATTTGTTTTTTCCACTATTTTTTGGTAGAGAATTCTACGACTTGGCTGCCATGTGTGATTGTGTAGTGAATAGTTAAGATTGAACGGGTTTTAGTGTATCTAAAATAAAAGGTGTAAATTGGTGAATTACTGTTTCGTGTTACATTATTTTGATGTCTTATGAGACCCGTAAACGGGTGCCAAGTAGCTACCGAATTTTCAATGTTACATCAAACCACTCGAGGTTAAGGTGGTTATTCTGTTGTAATGACAAGGTAGAAGGGAGTGCTGTAAGATTGTTTCATTTGCGGCCTTGGCCAGGCAATTTTTTCAACTGAAAATAAATGCGCTGTGTTTTCTCGTTGAAATTGTTGTGTGTATTCCTTGCTCCTTCCCTTTCTATGCAAAGGTTTAGAAAATTTGTTACAAAGGTCTTCCTCTTTAACAGACCCTTTGGATAAAATTTCTAATTCCGCCCTGCTTCGCGGTGTGTGTGTGGTGAGAGAAGGAAAGAGAGAAACGGAGATAGAGATAGATAGAGAGAAAGAGAGAGAGAAACGGAGAGAGAGAAAGAGAGAGAGAAACGGAGAGAGAGAAACGGAGAGAGAGAGAAACGGAGAGGAGATGAGAGAGAGAGAAACGGAGATAGATAGAGAGAGAGAAACGGAGATGGATAGAGAGAGAGAGAAACGGAGATAGATAGAGAGAAACAGGATAGAGAGAGAGAAACGGGATAGATGAGAGAGAAACGGAGATAGATAGAGAGAGAGAAGGAGATAGATAGATAGGAGAGAGAGAGAAACGGAGATGGAGAGAGAGACGGAGATGGAGAGAGAGAGAGAGACGGAGATGGAGAGAGACGGAGATGGAGAGAGAGAGACGGAGATGGAGAGAGAGAGAGAGAGTGCTGGTGTACGCACCTTGAAGAACCAAGCGCCGGATTTCTTCCACATCTCGCGCGTCTCTGAGCAGATCTTGCAGAGCGAGATGGGCTCCTTGGACGCCGACAGCGTCTCGATGCCGCACTTGTGGCACACCGCCTGCCAACCAGAGGACAAGATTTCCATTTCAGTTCTCCAACTGCGCCGTTTACCAATCTCATACTATTATTAACAAGATGTAGTGTCTTTTTCACTTTTTCTACGTTGGGGAATCTAATCTTTCTTATTCTCACTTAAAATGTGAAGAAAACAAATTGCATTTATACCAAACCGCAAATGGTCGCGATGTAGTTTTCTTCCTTTTGCAAACTTTTATCAATTACAATGAGGAGTTTCGATGAACTCTTAATTTTTCCATTGAGCACGCACTTATTTTCTTTCTTCCTGCGCTTCAATGCAAGCATCATTTACCAGATAACAAATATACCAGTAAGTTTTAGATTCATAACAACAGGAGAAGGTGTTGTACCTTGGGACAGTTTTTAACAAAACAATATTTTACAATGAAGATAAATTTTAAAATTGTACGATTCACGATCTATTAAAGATAACAATTTAAGAAATGCACTATAATTTTTACAGTTATCATATGTTATTTAAAATGAATAATATTAAATTTTTGCGCACCCGTGCAAGTATATAGAACTTCACGTTGTACCTTGGAATAACCGAAGGAGGGAATAACCTAATCCCAATGGTTCTTTGGGATTGTCGCAAAATTTAAAATAAACTCTTAATTGAAGGAGAAATAAAATATTTAATTTATAACTTTAATAATAACTAAATATTGTGGTAATATTAACTTTCCTGGCAGAGTATTATAGTTTATATCTTAAAGAAAAATTAGCTAGTTTTCTTTGCTGAAGAATTATGAAATTGTGCAAATTATATAAAAGCCGAATTTATTTCGTCAGCTATGCACAGTAAACAGTCTTAATCCATAGGCACTTCACTGAACTTCACGTGAAGTGTCCGAATATACTTTTTATACCCTGATTATCCTGCAATAGTTGATAACAGTTTGCAAATTATTTTATCATCAACTTCATACACTTCGTTTCGTAAAATAAAAGTATTACTTTCCTTTTTAAGAAGGCATTTTACTTCATAAATAATATCTTGACGTTTCGCAATTTGTCCTGCATAAGAACTTTTTTCTTGAAGAACCACTTGCAGCAAAACGTAAACCCTCTCTTTAACTGCAGTTTCTATTTCATGATCCACCTGAATTTCTTTTCCTTCCACGAAAATTTATCTTAGAAGATTGTTCATGTCGTAATCTCAATAGGACGACATCAATGTCATCGTTCGTCCTTTAGAGCTAGAACTTTTATTAATAATTATTTTCTCCTTGTAACATTATTCATTTTTGTTTTCTTTGTAATCAATTTAATCACTTTTTGGGCTGCTATCTCCTTCTTTAAGGTGTGACAATTCTACTTCTTTCTCTTTTTTTCTGACAGAAGCTTTAGTACATGACCGAATCGTTTCAAGTGTAATACTTTGTAGACATCGGATCTTTAGGGAAATGTCTATTTTATTCTATCGAACATATTTAAATGCTGATAATATATGTGCACCAATCATGACAAATGGTGACATGTGAAGAAGTTTTATAATGCTTATTTTTGCTTTTTTAGCATAAATGCTTTGTGCATAAGCACCATTTTTTTAGGGCTTTCTTGCCCTTTGTATATTATTTTTACATACAATTATCAGATATCAGAAAATCAGCCATGGTCCAAATGTGACCATTGATTACGAAATCTTCAATTCACATCTTGGTATTTTAAAATACGAGAGAATTCCTAAAAGTATACCAACTGATTTTTCTTCATTACCCTGTTTCAGAAGAAACTGCCATGTTCTGAAAACATGGTCGATTGACAATACACCAAGAGCACCAAAATGTTAAGTGGAAATAAAAGTAAATATTCAGAAAGTTTCAGTGTTGCTAGTGTGGGACTTATAATATGTCCCAGTCACATCAGTAAAAGTTGAGATCTCCTTCTCCACATTCAAACTGATTGTGTCTCCCAATTGTCCCGAGTTTGAAATTGTGATTTTCCAGAAGTTACTTGTAATGTGCAAATATTACTGGTTAATGCAAATTATTAAGAATAAAATGTAGAAGAGTTGTAAGTACGTAAATCTAGTTTTACATTAAAATGTACGAACTTGTTTTGTGCATTTAAGTTTACAAAATATAGACAAACATTTAAAAAAAATTCTTGTGAATGTAACTTATGACAGTGCCTTTTTTCTCCTTATTCTTGACATTTTCAATGCCTTTTTGGTGCATAAAATATGATTTTTAGTGCTTACACATGTTTAGTAATAATATTTACATTTAATATTTTCGTTACAATCTGAAGAAGACTGTGGACTTGATTTTCAGCGTGAAGGAACTTGCCTCAATAAAGTTCCGTGACTTTGCTCTACATTTCTTGAGATTTCCTCAGCCTGGTCTCTGTTTGGAACATTGTTTTGACCAACTATTTCACGATATTACACACAATACTAGAGAGTCATCATCTTTAAATATGTTTTCAATAAATAGTAATATAACCGTCACATGAAACCCATAAATCATCATTCTAGGAAGCCTCATTTACTTTCAGTTTTCCTTGCAATAATTCGTTTACAGCATTTCCTAACGCAATTGGGTCGATATGCTGTAGTAGCACCACTAGTTAACTTTTGTTTTATGAAGGGGGTTTCATTATTACATCTCCGACTTCTTGGACTGTCTTAACATCCAAGTTAGCAATAACGTGGTGGTATTTCACCGTATCTTATGGGGCGAAAGACAGTGTGTGCGAGTCTGTGCAAATTATAATGCAGGTTGGTTTCCCCAAAAGTGGGAATTTTTATGTTGATGGAGGACACAAATGTAATGAAGGGGATGTAATGTTAGTTTCTGGTTGACTCAACGACGAACTCTCAGGACTAGTTTCGCCAGACGGCATTGGGCGACGTATTTGTTGCTTCGTTGTTGATGCAACGTGTCTCTTAACCCTTATTGGACGTTAAGCGCTTTCTTCTGGAGTAATCCTCCGTTACTGAGTAATTACTATACTGAATAATCACTATGTTTGCCAAGTCTCGTCACGTCGCAGTCAGTCAAAGCCTTTTATCCCTTCGACCAGGGGCTCGACGCCGTTAGATCCCGGGGTTCCTGGCCGGTCACCCAACCACGAACCCGCGAGTCTCGCATTCGCTTAACCTCCGTGACTTCACGGAGCGTAGTAAACGCATTCGGCTAGTGCCGCCGGCGTATGTCAGATGGGTGTTAAAATCATGTCGTGGTCGCCTCAACAATTGTGACTCGTTTTTCTCTTAAGACTACTGCAAATGAGTGTTTCGAGTAAATTGGAATGATTGAAGGCGTTGTCATTGTCAACAATATTATTTATTTTACAAGTCCGTTTGTGGGTCCCAGACAGCAGAAAACTGATGATGATGGCTAAGCCATCGAAAGCTGCTATTTGTAAAATAAATAATATTGTTGACAATGACAACGCCTTCAATCATTCCAATTATGTAGATGTCAACTACACCTCACCACTGAATCAAGTTTCGAGTAAAGCGTATTAAATCTATGTACTGACTGACCTGTGTACAATGCACATAGTCCTCTTATATCTTACCGTCTCTGTAAATTGTTAGGTGCGCGCTGCATGTTCTAAGCGAGTTCTATATTTTAGTCCTATTTTTTGGATATTTTTCAGTTCATTACCGATGGCGTCTGGTATCTCTGAATGAAGTTAAATGTTGCTGTTTTGCGTAATAAATGCGCAGTTTTTTTTCTGTATTCAAAATTCAAGTAGTATATGGCTTAGTGTAGGAATCACAGAATTTTGAAAACGTGCACAGTATTCACTTCTCCCCATAGCATGTCATACAGTTTTAACTGTTTTTGACGTAAATAAATAAATAAAAATAAACAAAGCTCTCATCCGGAACGCGGCTCTGTTCCTTCAGCCGTTTCTGAGAAGTTGATGACAAGTGTAGATGATGTCACCGGAAAAGCTGCTGCTACTTCCTATGTCGAGGAATCCACTGGCGACAACATCATGTGCCTCCCATATGTCAAGCTCGAAGAAGTTAGGTTCATCGTCCAAAGAATCTGCTGGCGACTCGTAGAAGTAGTTGCGGTCAACACAGAATGGCTGACGATGGGGCGCGGGTACGTGGCAGCTATGCGACATCGACACAATCATCGATATTGTCTAACATCGATGTTGAAAAATAATACATCGACGAAAATCCAACGGTGTTTTTAAACATAGATATTTTAAAGCTGGTTACATGAAATTCGTACGCAAAAAAATCACAATGGCATTATATATAAATTTATAATTAAAATTTGATTGGAAACTAAATTAAAACCCTTCTTACATGCGAAATATAAGGAAAGACGAAGGAAATGCCTGGATATCAGGATTATCTCGGGCGAGGGATAATCTGCTCGATGAAATTAGTGCAACCCGTATGCGTGTCGTTCCAACAGAGTCAATTATTATTTCATGTTTTAACTTTCACTAAATTGTTATTAAGGGAATTTTTCATCCACGAACAAAACATCGAAACAGTAAAAGCATCTAGCACAAAACATTAATATTCAAAAACCATCGGTTTAAATATCTCGGTGAATAAGCTGATAAGTCATAAACCTTAATTTTACAGGAGAGCAAACAAAAAAAACGTTTTAATGATTTAAATCAGGGATTAATGATATTCAGACGTGGTGATATTCAAACAAAACTATTTTTGTGTAGATTTTGTTTGAATATCATTAAGTCCTTGTTTGTAGCATTAGTTTAAAGTTGTTCTTTGCTCCTCTGTAAAATGAAGTTTTTTTGACTTATCAGCTTATTCACGGGGATCAAAGATATCTTCATGTCTAAAACGTCAATATTTTAATAGAAACGTGGATGATTTGAAAACGCCGGTGTGGATGCCGCGTGTGTGGTGCCTAGTTGCGGTCGCCGCAGAGAGGGCGCTGATGGGGCGGCGAGCAGCAGATGGACGCTGCGCTGATACGGGCACGTAGATAACGGCTCGTCTCTCCCGGCTGCCTCGGGCGCAGGCAGGGGGGCGAGCAGGCCTCTCTGCCCTGCAGCCTATCAGAGGGCTGCGCCCCGTTGGAATCCGCCACCCCCGGGCGGAAGGGGGCGGGCGCCCATCCCCAACGAAGGTGTACCC
This sequence comes from Teleogryllus oceanicus, assembly GCA_964035755.1. Classification (NCBI taxonomy): domain Eukaryota; kingdom Metazoa; phylum Arthropoda; class Insecta; order Orthoptera; family Gryllidae; genus Teleogryllus; species Teleogryllus oceanicus. The sequence goes on along the minus strand of CAXIVR010000006.1, from coordinate 64,481,884 downwards.
CAAGGCCACGCCCTTCAGTGCTAAAATATCCTTGTCATGACCAGATCGGTGTCTCAAGGTATGAAATACTGCAAAAACATGTACGTCGAGATCTTGAAGAGTTTTGGGGTTCCTGATAACGAAATGTGCTATTTTACTTTCTCGAATAATGATTACAGAGAAAGTTGAATAATGGTACTGGTAAAGAATTGATTTTTCGACAGAAAACACGGTTTGTGATTCCACACTATCCAACGACACAATTTCATAAAAAACCATGGAGCCATTTTTTTGAAGACTTTCAAAATGTCTCAGGGGATTCTTGTAAAGTACCCCAAAATTAAAATATCGATTTCAAATTCAAGGGGCCGCGGCATAGGCTAGATCGATTCGAGAATATCAATTTTGTAAAAAATGGGCTGAATGGCTTAGCCGCTAGCGTTGTTCACAGATGAACAGACACACAGACGTTTTGCAACATTTCATAACTTTCTCTCTTCTCGCAACATTTCATAACTTTCTCTCTTCTCTGTAGCCAGAAAGTAAAAATCAGATCTTTAAAAAAGGTCACGTACAATTATTTTTAAAGAAAAAAGTTCTTGCGTAAGTTTTGTTTGAAGTTTACACAATGTATACCAAAACAATTTTTTTGAATAACGCTCCAAAGTTTTAAAAAAATGGTTTTTATCAACATTTTTAACTGAGTTGGTGCCCACGTTATACCCTAATAATTTTATGATCATCAACCATTATTTATTTGACAGTATGCGACATTAGTCCAAATGAATTTTTACATTAAAATCTTAGCAATAGACACTTTTCAAATTGCTATAACTCTGTAATTTTTTTATCCAAAACACTTAATTCTTCAGTGGATGCATGTATTACTATTGTAATCCAGTCTTCTTTATTCGCTGCAACCACTTGAGTGTTAATTGAGAAACAAAATCTCCTTCGCTTATCGTCTGCTTATATATATATATATATATATATATATATATATATATATATATATATATATATATTTTTGAATTTTTTCAAGTGATTTCTGAAGTGAGGGAAGAAATTACAATATTATATTTCGTAACAGGTTCCAATAATGCGAGAAAATATTGGCTGTTTTAGCACCTCCAGTTTAAAAATATATTTTTTGCTTAATTTTGAATCATATCCTTTGAGTTCTCAAGAAAAGGTTGAAGAATTTGAGGGTTAGAATTTACAAAATATAATCACGTATCCAAAGTATATGTGGTGTTGGGACACTTTTGTGGTTCTTTAAGATCTTATCCAGTATGAGGCCGGGTCGATGTGAGGAAGAAGTCGCGTCTATTCTCGAGCGAAATGTCGACGTGGCATTTGCGAGCACGTGGGGGCGGGGCGGGGAGGCGAGCGCGTTGGGGTGGGCGTGGACAGAGGCGGGGACAGGTGCGGGGGGGTGGGTGGGGGCGGGGACGAAGGTGGCCAATGGCGTGGATAAATTTCAGCTGGGATTTGCAGTGCCACTCAGTAGTGTCAAATCAACACTTACGTAGCAGATATTCTAAAATTTATCTAATTTTCAAATACGTCCATTTATATTTTTCATGTTACAAAAAAGAAGTAGGCTAAAAAGTTGTATTTCAAAATACGAAAATGGCGGATGTAGTGTAGGCAGAGGCAAAACCAAGTTTTTCTGGGAGGAGGGGATGGAAGGGGATTTGCCAAGAAGTATTTATATAAAGAATTTTACATACATGCAGAATATGAAATTAATTTGTATTTGTTGACCTATAGCTATTAATTATAAGTAACGTTTCTTGATGACTGCTACTGAATGCGGTCTGAATTTAGTTAGTGCAGAAAGAGTAATATATAGTGACATACCAATATGCGAGTCATTTTATTAAATGCTATTTGTCGTAAAAGGGTGAAAATGCTAGGGTAATTAAATAGGAATATGGCGCCTTAGCAACGGTGCCCAAGTCGTTGTCAAGATAAAAAATATTCATCTGGCGTTGAAAGTGACGGCGTGGCTAGTCAGATTTAAAAAACGATTTGGGGATTGGTTGGAGAGAGCAACGATAGTCTACTACTGCGTAAGTATGTCTGATTTTTTTAGAAGAAAACAGTAGAAAGGGGGAATCCGAGGTTTGGAGGGCTGAGCAGTAATAAGAAAACGGACATTGTCATATGTGGTGACGCTGTGCGGGTCGCTCGCGGATAGATAATTTGTGTAACTGGAACTTGGAATTTTTCATGAGATTGAGGAACGTTGGACTCCGAATAATTTACAGTGTGTCAGAAGTACAACTGGTTATACTTGAAGTAGTGCGGATCAGTGGCTCGGCAACGTTCGCGTGAAAGAACAGGAGAGAAGAACGTGGCACTTTGACTGTGGAATTCGTATCACCGGGGAGAAGAGAAGATGGTCCTTCGTGGCGACGTCGATCAAGAGCGCGCGAAGTATAGTGCAGTATAAAGGTTCGAACATGGTCATGACCAAAGGACAGTCTTTCTGTTGCAATAAGCAATAAATCATAAGCTTCTTTTTGAAAGAAAAAAAAATTTTCATTGGCCAATTCATGGTAATAAGTAGCTAGATAAAATATTTGTTTTCAGATTCCTCGCCACTCTGTATGGATGGCAGATCGGGTAATCGGCTATCAATAGGTAATAGCGATTATTTCAGACGCAACCCATCGACCAGCTAGCGGGACAATATTTAGTTTTTTTTGAGCAATAATAGCTAAAAATATTATCGTAACCTTTTTCCTGGTGCCCATGTTAATATAAATTCGGAAACGGGGTTACGACGAAACGCCTAATAATTGTGAGCAGTTTGTGGGCATGTTTCAATATATATATATATATATATATATATATATATATATATATATATATATAACATCATTCGCTACGGGAAGGGGAGTTATGGGACGATCCAATGGGTCCCAATCCACAAATATAGAGGTTGTATTTGTACTTAAGAAATATATTTTATGTGAGATTAAAAAAGCAAATGTATTTTTAAATACAGAACCACATATTCAATGAAAAATCTATGGAGATGTCTTTAATCAAATTTCAGTCTTTGGATAATCACGGCCCTTCGAAGTCTACGATCCTTGAAACATATATTGAATTGTCTGTAATTTCTATATAGGCATGTATAGACACATGAAGTTTGTAAGAAAGTAACGTCATGATAGCAGTTAGTCAATTTTATTAATATTAGTAAATAAATAATATAGACATCATTAAAATTATTATCTTCAATCTTTTAATTTTTGTGGTATTAAAATAAAATTAACATGTATTTAGACCAGGGGTACCTAATGGGGTTTACATTGAAACGTTTCCCATATACGTGTGGGTATAATTAATACTATCTGCTCACATTGTGCAAGCTAATTTGAAGCGTTCTTATATTCAGGTTTGACAATATTTTCAACTTAATTTAATTTTTATTCTAATTTTTATGAGTGCCCGACTTCAACGCTCTTGTATGATGGACTAATACGGGTCGACGTCCCATTCAGTGCGGATTAGGTATTCTCTGAAAACTTACTCTGTTCAAAAAATAAAGTGGTTGGTCTGCAGAGTTTAGCTATTAAATGAAGCAGAGTTTTTTTTTCAATAAACATATGTACAATCCAATAAACATAAATACGTATATACTAACTTTCTTATTTTATTTACACATTTTGACTTTATGAAATAAAGGATCATGCCATTATGAAATAATGTGACTTGCCATTAAATTTAAAAATAATTTCTTTTATATATTAAAAAGCCTTTTGAATGTTTGTCTAATATTTTCTTTGGAGAGAATTAGATCCTCTTGAACGACGTTTTCTGCGTCGCGTGCAGTTCGTGGAGGATTTGTACTCCTCGACTGAAAGCTGCTGAAGCGAAGAAGTTCCCACAATGAGTCTCGGCGTCTTCTAAGAATTTTCTGTTCTCTTCCTTGATGTTAATATGGAACAAAAGTTACTGTCCTTGAATCTAATATTAACAAACACAAGCTATTTCCACTGAATCATTTCCCGAAAATCTCGGATGAACATTTCTATTCGACACTTCTTCAAATCGTGTTGACTAAACGTTCTTGCAGTGTGGATTTCTACCAGATGTAAAAAGCTCCTAAAGTGCTCTCTACGACGACCAAATAGCTCTCTGACCGGGAGGTCCTAGGTTCGAGGCCTGGCGGTGGCAAGATTTTCGACACTAGCTTTTCAGCTAGGTCGAATTCAGTCGCTATCTCGAGGATCTTTTACAAATTGAATAAACGCCTGTCATTCTAGCTCTAGTTAAAGCTTTGAAATTTTGAAAAACGTTCTTTAAAATTTGGGGTACTTAACATTAAGCCCCCCGGCCATTTTCAATTTTTTTGAAAAATGGCTCCAATTTTTATTCTTAAATTCCTTTTAAGAATCGAGTAAAATACTTATAAAGGTGGCATATATCCGATTTTCACGGTTAACTCTGAATTTTTGAAAATTGCAATTTAATTTTTTCGGCGTCATCCTACAACTACAAATTTGAAATTTTTCCTCAAATGAAAATGCACATTTTTTGAAAATTGTACTATTTTTTGTGCAATAGTTCGTGCAATATTGGCAATTTTAAAAAAAACAAGATTTTCTCAAAAACGGCTTCATTTTTTAAAAATTTTTAGTAGGAATAGTACCAAATGCACTCTATCCGATGTTCTAAACGCCATATTGCTCTATTCTTTTGTTTGTTCAAAAATTACAAATGTGTAATTTTTTTTACTTGTATCTCACGTCCGTAATACTTACTTTAGAGTCTATTTCTTCACATTATTACATATATGAGCACACGTGCTTTAAATTATGTGAATAATAAATGTGGAAGTAAAGTTTTGTAGAGGTGTTTAGAAAGAAGTGTGGAAATAAAGTTTTCCAAAAACTCAACAGTTTTCTGTGAAAATGAGCACAAAATTCCGAATTTTCAGAAATGCTCAAACTACATTTTTTCAAAAATGGCTTCAAATTTTTTGTTCAAAATTTTCCAATAGATTGTACTAATTGCACTGTTTACTGTTACGTAAAGTTCATTTTTGGTGAATTTTTGAATTTTTTAAACAATACACAAATGTAATGTTTTTTAAATATCTCTCAAGCCGTTAATATGCATATTTTCATTGATTTGTATACATTATTGCATTTGTGACTGGAAGTGATTCAAATGATTTTAGCTTGAGCTTTTTCGAAAAGTCAATAGATTCCTATAAAAAAGAGCTTCAAATTTCGCATTAACAGTAATGCTTAATCACCATATTCTTAATAACGGCTTCAAAGTTTTCAATGGAAATTTCTATTTAGGACGAGGTTGTACTCTTCTTTAATATTCTTGAAGTAATATTTCAGTTGTACCATTAGGAAAGCAAAAAAACGAGAAAGTGTAAAAAAAATGTACTTAGTGCGACGAAAGAAGGCAGCTGGCCAGAGAATGGAGCGGGGCCTTAAAACCAGACAACACCAAGGTAATTAGTAGACATGGGATGTTTAGGCACTAAAAAATCGTCTTTTAGGCGCTTAAAAAGGCACTGAAAAATTCAAGAATAATGAGAAAAAAGGCACTGTCATAAGTTACATACACAATAAAATACAAGAATTGTTTGTAATTTTTGTCTATATTATTTTGTAAACTTAAATGCACAAAACAAGTTCATACATTTTCATGTAAAACTAGATTTACATAATTACAATATTTATTTCCACTTAAAATATCGTGGTGTCCTCCGTGTATCGACCATGTTCTCAGAACATGTCTGGTATTTATGAAATAGTGAAATTGCGACAAATCAGTTGGTATACTTTTAGGAATTCTCTTGTATTTTAAAATACCAAGACGTGAATTGAAGATTTCGTAATCAATGGTCACGTTGGACCATGACTGATTTCCCGATAAAAAACAACAACAAAAAATAAGCATAATAAAAGTTCGTCTTATGTCACGATTCTTGTACATATATCAGTCTTTCAATACGTTCACTAGAATAAAATAGACATTTCCCTGAACATGCGAGGTCTAGTAATTCGAACACTTTACTAGGGGAAAGTGTGCGTCGTTCCGTAGTTTCTTTTGGCGGGCGACGTGGGAGGCTTCCTTGGTGGATGCGCCCCGCCCCGTCGCGTGGGCCAGGCACTTCCCCGGCGGCACGCGACAGCTGGCGCAAATAGCCCTCGGCCGCTCGATGCCCTGGCGCCCGCCCTCGCACTTGTTACACCACGTCGACCATCTGAAACGACGCTTACTCCCAAAGCGATTTCGGGGATGAGAGAAATAACGTTTGATACGTTAAAAACTGCTGATGAGTAAATTTTTGAAAATAGAGGGTTTAATGCATTCTTTTACTAAATCCAGTTCAGTATTAACATTGGTTTGAAGAAGTCAGTTACGTTTTTTTAGTACCAAGCTGGAAGCCAAATTGCGACGACTCAAAAACATGATTCCATGCAATCGTTTCGCACAAGTTAGTGTTGCATTTTGAATTTAAAAAAGCACAAAAAAACACTATTTTATGTTTTTCGATGTATTAATAAAATAATTCCGCTTTATACAAAAAAAAATGTTAATCTGAAAGGAATTATTTTGGTTAAGAGGACCTCCATACATCGCAATATTTCTTATAAGCCACATCCAACAGGGAGAATTACGCATTCCTCTTATCGCACTTATTTGTAAAAGATCGTAAGTGAATTAGTGGTGCTACAAAAGAGCACACGCTTTGAGTCGGCGCAACCTGTTCACCTATCGACCCTCTTCTGCTCCGTTCAGCATGACGCACGTCTACCGGCCCGCCCTCCACATTTGCATGCGAAGCCGTTCGTTGAACGAAACCTCTGGAGACGACATTGGAGTTGCTTTCTCATAGCAGCCAGCGGGTCAACTTTTTACCATGATCAAAATTTGAAGAATTGTTTTCCGTGAAAAAACGCGGAAAGGCTCCAAATGCTCGCTTGTGGCACATAGCGAAGTCGCTTGCCTTTCATTCCTGAGGTCCGGGTTCGATTCCCGTGGAATCTCTTGTGAAATTTATTCCCACAAAACGAGTTTGGCTGCTTCACAAGGGCTAGTCCAACCCCTGTGAAGTATCCTAAACCCTACCCCTATCCTTCTTCCTGCACAATTCTGGCCGCTGGGTAGTGACGCAGGGGCGCGTGGAATAAGAGGTACGTACGCGGAGATGCTACCTGGCGGTCCTCTTTGACAGCTGACTAGACGAAACGACTCGACGAAACAACTGACTAGACGAAACGCTCGAACATGGGCGAAGAGACGCGTCGTTGGATGAAGGGCGCAACAACAAAAAAAAAAGAGGCGTTTGTTTGTTCATTTTCCCATGCATCAATTGTAGCATCTCCATCTGATATTATAATTTTTTTCTTTCTTTCCAGCGTGTGTTGAAATTAAATCAATGTTTCACAAATTCTTCAAATATGTTCTTCATAATTGATATTTTTCGATCAATCGTCCGCAACTCGCGGCTCTGCGAATTTGAAACATATTTGGATTTTAGGAGGTACTTAACATAACTCAACAATATTTTGAAAAATTTCTCAAAAATGCCTCCTTTGAAGTACATTTTTCTCGATAGGTGAAGCCTAAACTAGTGGTGCTACTGCATGGCACAAACATTCTCATAATACTTAATTTTCTATGTCCTTTTCTGGACTACGTTGCCAGTCTTGCCCCATCCTCTTCCCAGATGCCATCTATCACTGCAAAATAATTTTTTAAAAAGATTTTCGCAACTTTTCGGTTTCCTAATGCAAGAAACCGAAATATTACTTTAAAGAAATTATAGCTGTGTAAAATCTTGTTTAATAGGGAAATTTTCCTCGCCAAATTTGGAGCAGTTTTTTAGAAAATGTCTCTTAAGCGTTATTCTAAGGGCGAAATCTGACGGTCTTTTTCACAGAAAAATCTTGTTTTCGAATAACCTCATTGAAAGCCGTTTGAAGCACTTTCACTTACAAAGGCAATATAATACCCAAATAGTACAAAATGTGCGCATTAACAGCATGAGAGAGATGTCAAGAAAATACAATTGCGTAGTTTGTGAAAAAACAAAATAATACAGCAAAATGGCTTGTATGTCATCTTATACGGTGCATTTAGCATCATCCGTACAAAAGTTCGAAGAAATAAATTGGAGCCATCTTCGAGAAATGGCTTTTGAGCATTTCTGAAAATGCGCAATTTTTTTAATATATTTATTTCCTGTTCAATTTTACAAATTTTTCAGGATGATGAATTAAATGTATACATAATTTAAGATAATTATGATTTTATTTTAATAGTACTTACTAATTAAAATTTGATTTTAATAACTATTCATTAATTTTTGTAATAAATTTAGAGTTTTAAGAGAAGGTGTTATTGAGTAATAAATTAGACAAATATTTATGGGGGGTGAAAAATATCTTTGGGGAAGCGGGAACGAATTCGTTTAAAGTGATAATTTTTCCCAGATCGAAATGTTGATGAACAGGATAATCTTTTAAAGAGTTGAAGAATTTGGAAGATTGGTTAGTGATGAATGTTTTAATTTGTTCTATTTGTAATTCTTTGTGTATTTGTTTATTGGAGATGAACCATTCAGCCTTTAGAATTCTCCGTAAAAATTTATTTTGTATAGTTTGTATTTTCTTCATGTTTGACGCAGATGCATTACACCAAATTGGGCATGCATATGTAAGTGATGGTCTTATTATTGCCTTGAATATTGATATACCACAATCTATTTGTAATTTTGAAAATTTATTAGTTAACGGTATAATTTTGATATTTTTGTTTTCCAAGTTAATCGACGATCGAAGTAGAGTCCTAAATATTTAATTGGAATATGGTTTTCTATCCAGGGTATATGTATATTATTTATTTTGAGACTGGGGGGATTAGTAGGTCTGCAAAGCGTGAAAATTTTTGTTTGTGTTTTAGATGGATTAATTATTATTCTCCATTGTTGAGTCCATTTAATATATAAATTTAAAGAATTTTGAAGAGTGTTTCGGGCATTCTGTAAATTTTTGTGATACGAAAAAAGTGCAGTGTCATCGGCATACAGCGCTATGGTGGTAAAAGGAAGGTGTGGAATATCTGACATATATATATTAAAAAGTAAAGGAGAGAGAGTCGATCCTTGAGGAATCCCTGAGAAGATGCGACGAGAAGTTGAATAAGATGTGTTAATTTTGACACAAAAATTACGATTATATAAATAGCTTTTTATTATTTTGAATAAATATATGGGAATTCCTATTGAATGTAATTTATACAATAATCCTGAATGCCAAACTTTGTCAAATGCTTGGGCAATATCCAGGAAAATTCCAATTGTATGTTTCTTTTGATGAAAGTTTTGGGCTATTAATTCAGAAACACGTAGTAATTGGTGAGAAGTCGAATAATGAGAACGAAAACCAAATTGGTAATTTGGAATGGCTTGTATTAAGTTAATGTAGGATAAAAGACGAGAGTGTAATAGTTTTTCAAAAATTTTTGATAATGAAGATAAGAGACTAATAGGTCTGTAGTTTAAGGAAGATGAGGATCCTTGCCTGTTTTACATATGGGGATAACGTAGGCTAATTTCCATGATTGTGGAAAATAAGAAATACGAAGCATTGAATTGAATATATTTGTTAGCTTCGATAAAATTTGTAAATTAAGTTCTTTTATCATTTTGTTTGTAATAGAATCATAGCCTGATGTTTTGTGAATATTCAATTTTCTTGTTATTTTTTGAACTTCTACAGGAGAAATAAATTTTATTTTTGAGGACTGAATAAAGTGGAGAAGAGATGAAAGATTCAACTTCGTTATTAAATATTTGATCTATAATAGGGTTAGGGGTAAATGCGCAATTTTGAGCTAATTTTCTTAAACTTTTAAGAAATACAATAATATATACAAATCACAATGAATATAAATGTTAACGATGCGAGAGAAATGTCAAAAAATTACAATTGTGTAATTTGTGATAAAGCAAAAGAATAGAGATAATCCGCGTTAATGTTATGTTACACTATATTTAGCAGTATTGCTACAACAAGTTTAAAGAAATAATTTTGAGCTGTTTTTTAAATTTAAAAAAAATTATTGCCTACATTTCACTCAATATTGCACGAAACTACCAATATTTTCAAAGAAGTGGTGCTACAAAGGCACATAATTTCTGGTATTAATTCTAACTGCTTTGCTATGTTACATTACTACATAAACTAGCTAAAGTGTTTTTAGCCAGCAAACATTATTTTCTGCTCTCAGACCAGAACTCAGATCCTTGAATTAACTTGCCGTCACTCATATCGCTACGCCTCAGAAGCGCCGGAATGAACGAACTCGGACAGACGTATAAAAACGTAAATGCTTGCTTCATGTAAAAAAACTGTAAAAATAAAATATAGTTTGAATCTTGCGAAGCTTCAAGTTCATTCACAACGAGCGGGGAAATCAATTATGGAGAAAATCAGCTGAACAGTTTAGGCGCTACTGTTGACCACAGACGGACAGGCATGTTTTACTGTGGGTATTAATTTTTGGGTATTAAGGGCCCACGAAACATGCATTTTGGCTACACTAAGTGTTAGAGTATTTTTTTCTATATTTAGAAACCGGATTTATCCACTTTTCCTTTACCAGGGCCCAGAAATAGGTTTGTATGCCAAAACGTCTTCTTACAAAGTACCCTCATTAGGGTGAGAAAGTAACAAAAAATTTCTTTATGAAGTAACTTTGTAAAGAAGATGTAAAAATATGTTGTTAGTCCAATTTTTGGAGAACTCTCAATGCTGTTCCCTCCGCTATCTTTTTTTAATTTCAAAATCAGTGTTTCTGAGTTTATTTTAGATATTTTCACACTGTTATTACAATATTTTTACATATTTTACCTATTATTACATATTTCTTACTTATTTCATTACATTTTAATATATTTACTTGTCGAGTAAGTATATTTCAAATCGAGATTGTAAATAAATTTTTCAGGATCTTCCTATGAAATGAAGCAGAGTATTACTGCGCTTCCACGTGTGCGGACGTGAATTATGAGACACCCCCGAAAATTGTTCTCGAAAATTGTGTACTCGAAATCAAGAAAGGACTAATTTTGGCATAACAGAAGTAATGACAGCCACGTTTTCTCATGGTTCATAAAGCCCAAGAGTAACTCAATCCAAACTTCAGGAGCCTTTCTTACAAAACATAGTCTTAACACAGTTCCAACACCCCAAGGAAAAGTACACCCCTAAGTCAAGGACGAAAAATTTGACACCCATTCCCGAAACCGCACCCTCTGACCTCGTCGACTTGCTGGTTTATTTTTCAATTATTTTCCCAGAGGGAAACCGCCAGAGTCGGAACATGCCGCCCGGTCATCCATCATATATTGTTGGTTGGTTGTTAGTGATTCCGGGTGCATCAACGGCTGAGATCATTAATCCCGTAAGTGTAGTGCATGTTTTCCCCTCGGAAGAGGGTGATCTTCCCCCGCTGGATGGCAAGATCCGGCGCCGACCTACCGTCGGCTAGGGGGGTTTTGCCAACCAGGTATCTCCCATCAGCGAGACACCGCCCCAACCGGGACAAGTTCTAACCTCCGGTCCGGTCTCCCGGCATGAGTGGTAGTGTAGTGCATATTAGTATGTGTGTGTGTGTGTGTGTGTGTGTGTGTGTGTGTGTAAGGGGAAGGATAAGACAAGGAAGAAGGAAAGATCGCGCGCGGTCTGTGGCCCGTTTGGTAGGGTACTGCTCCAGCATTCGCCTGGTGTTGGTCGGAGAAACCATGGAAAACTACCGTTCAGAGCAGCCGGCCGCTAGAATTCTTCTCCAGACAGCGACTGAATTCGACCTTGCTGACAAGCTTTTTGTCGAAAATCCTGCCACCGTGGGGACTCGGATCAAGGACCTCTCGGTCAGAGGCGCTGCAGTGAACCTAGGATCTCCAGACCAGAGGCTCTGGATTGACATCAGTTATCCTCATCTCTCGGTCATTGTGTATATAAGGGGAGAGCAGGGGGCAAGAATGAGGAAGGAAAGATAGTGCGCGTCTGTTTGTTAGGCATTTGCCTGGGATTGATTGATCACGAAAAGCTACCAGACAGAGCAGCCAGCTACTACAATTCTCCTCTGGGAAGTGATTGAATTCTACCCAGCTCTACAACTAGGGGTTGAAAATCCACCACCGTCGGGTCTCGAACTCTAGGACTACCCGATCGACGATACTGCAGAGGCAACATAAACGAAGTTGGATGTAATGGTAAAATTGTCCCTTTCCCTCTCGCCCGCCCGATCCTTCACTGATAGTACACAGGGGCTAGTCTCGTGCTTGTTTAGATATTTTAAATTTAAAACTAATATTGTCTGGTAATGACTTGTTCCGTTACTTCAGTATAAGTAGATTGTTAGTTCAGCTCCTCCAAATCCATTTTAAAGTATTAACGGTCACATTTTGTGTTCGCAATTTTAAAAATGCCCGTAAGGGGTAATTTTAAACAATATTATGAATTTTTAATTTTAAATATTTTGTTTCTTACATATTTTTTTTGAAAAAATATGTAAGTAAATATATTCCGTTCATATGTATGTAAATATATTCCATTATTATTTCAATAAATTCTCTTTTCCTGATGGGGTTATGAAAAAGAATGGTTTAATAGGGCCTTTTATGCAAACGTCACTGTGTCAGAGCTTGCAAAGGCGCATTGATTGCAAATGCACGGAACCTGGACAGCGATCTCCTCCTTCTGCGCTTGGTTCAACCTGCCGGCTGTGCCCTATTCAATAATTAAATCTATTAAACCCCGTGAATAGCGGCCAAACTCACTACCCGCCGCGACCCTCATTAAATTTTTTCATTCGTTCCCAGGTTTTATATTCGGCTTTGCGGATTTTTTGCAGCATATATGGCTCGAAATGGGGAAACTAAAGGAAGCTCCGACCAAACCGCGGGTGAATATTGTTTGTGGTGGCGGGGCGGCGAGAGGAGGGGTGCGTTCGGGGACACAGCGGATGCGGGGGCGCAATATGACGAGAGATTTCCAAAGGCTCAGGGGCGGCTTTTTACTTTCTCTCTATGGAGTAGAGAGAAAGTTATGTAGTGCTATGCGTAAAAATGGCACATTTTTAGCAGAAAAATCCTTTTGCCGGGCCCTGGAAACAAAAAAGTGGATACATCCAGTTGCTAAATTTACAAAAAAATCCCCTATCACGTGTTGTAGCCAGAATCCATGTTTTATGGATCCTTGATACCGAAAGTTCGAATGACTGCCATACTTCCGTCCGTCCGTCTGTATGTCTGAACAGCGCTGAAGGCTAAACCGTTCAGCCAATGTTCTCCAAAATTGATATTCCGCATTCGATCTGGCTGATGTCGCAACCCCTTGAATTTGAAACCGATATTTTAATTTTGGGTGGGACTTAACTGGATGACACAGGGACATTTTCAAAATTTTTAAAAATTGGCTCCATTGTTTTTTATTATATTTTGTTGTTGGATAGTGTGAAAGCCGTTTAAGAAAACTGTGCAGGTCTCATGTTCGTTGAAAACTGATTTTTCAAAAATTTCAAAATTCCACATTTTTTCGAAGTTTTCCTACAACGAGAATTATAAAGATAGAGATTTTCCTTTAATGAAGTGTGTTCCTTAAAGATAGATGCACATATTGCAAATAAGGACATGCACAAGTTTTCGAATGTTTGAGTATTTTTCGCGTAATTGTGCGTGAAAATAGGGCGAGAAAGTACGAAGTGTTTTAGCAACAGTTGTTCCCTCAAGCACGACCGGCCAATTTAGCTCAGAGGCCGCATTGGCACCCTGCAGCGACTCTGACCAAGAGGCCGTAAGGTCGGGGTCTCGTGCACGACGAATTTTCGAGGAGTCAAATTCTGCCACTGTCCGGAGGAGCATTCTAGCGGCCAATTGCTCTGATCGGTAATTTGGGTTTTTCTCCAATCGATACCTGGCGAATGCCGGAGCAGTACCGGAACAAACGGACCGCGTGGGATCTTTCCTTCCTCTTTCTTGTTCTATCCTACCCCCTTTCTAACACACACACACACGCACACATAAACATGTACTACACTGCCTCACTACCTGCCGGGAGGACAGTCGGGCGCTTGGAGCTTGTCCCGGTTGGAACGGTGCCCTGATGGTGGAAGGGACCTTCATTATTTCAATCACAGCTTTGATTCCAGCGGTTATTTTTAAAATGTTCAAACATTTTACCATGCCTTCTGTTTCTTTGAGATTTGTGAGTGTGTGAGGTGCGGCTTATGTTGCTCAAGCATTGTTGACCGTCGTCACGGGCGCGGAGGCCGGCGTGGGGCTTTTGTAGCGTCGGGGCGTTGTTCTCGCGCGGGGCGTAGCTTTTGTTTGTTGAGTGCGGCTATGACGGGCGTGAAGGCGAGCTGCGCATTACTTGAAGTTAGCTGTGTGTGCTTTGTTACAGTTGACGCACTGTGGAGGATGCTTTCTTTATCTTCCTCTGGGCAGTTCATTGTTGCACCTGTATTCTTTTTTTGGGGGAGGGGTGCCCCCATAGTAGGAAAATAGTGCACTGGGAAATGTGGGCTTTGTCTCTAGGCTCTACAAAATAGACTCCGTAGTTAGATATATTTAATACTTAATATAAAAAATGTAATTAATATTATTTACACATACGATACTCCAAATTACTATACTATATTTTCAAATTACGAAAATGTATTTTTTTCATTTGTTCCTCACGTCAGTAATATTTATATTAGAGGCGATTTCATCACATTATATTTATAAGTTAATGTGCTTTAAATAATGTCAAATAAAGCTTCTAGAAACCTCAACAGTTTTCTGTGAAATTGAGCTCAAAATTCCGCATTTTCAGAAACGCTCAAACACCATTTACTCCAAAATGGCACCAATTTTTTCTTCAAATTTTTCCATCGGATAGTGCTAATTGTACTGTTTAATAATGTAAAGTTCATTTTGTTGTATTCTTTTGTTTTTGTTTTTTCAAAAATTAAACAAATTGAATATTTTTGAAATATTCTTCACGGCATTAATATTCACATTTCCTGAACTTTGTACACATTATTGCATTTGTGAGTGGAAGTACTTTGAATGACTTTAAGTGAAGGTTTTTCGAAAACTAAATAAATTTCTGTGCAAAAGAGCTTGAAATTTCGCATTTACAGTAACGCTTAAACGCCATTTTCTTAAAAACTGCTAAAAATTTCCTAATGAATATTTTATTCAGGACGAGGTTTTAATCTTCTTTAATATTCTTGAAGTATTTTTTCCGTTCAACTATAAGGACCGAAAAGTTGAGAAAATGTCAAAAAATGTACTTTGGGCGACGATAGATGGCAGCTGGCAAGAGGACTGGGACTTGACTACGAGACAGTATGTTCCATTCTGTAACACCTCTCTTTCTTTTTAATACTCCGACGTGGTGTACCTTCAT
This sequence comes from Teleogryllus oceanicus, assembly GCA_964035755.1. NCBI lineage: Eukaryota > Metazoa > Arthropoda > Insecta > Orthoptera > Gryllidae > Teleogryllus > Teleogryllus oceanicus. The sequence goes on along the minus strand of CAXIVR010000006.1, from coordinate 64,466,450 downwards.
GCCGGGTGTTGCAATGGCATCTTTTATATCATTATGTTGTATGTTGTGACCTAGGCCGCATGTATTTCGGTGGCGGCGCTCGCCTGTGGCGCGGTGATAGTGGTATTCAACTTCTACAAGCTTTTGCATTGCACGCAGAATTGCGTCTATTATGGCATAGTCGGCTACTGTTCCTGGTACCGGCAGCAGTCACTTCATTTTGTGTGGTGCTGACTTTGAGAGGCTTCTGTAACATTACCAATGTATTCAATTAGCTCGCCTGTGTAAATAATAACGCGTTTTTCTATGAAGAAACAGCCCATTGTGCGTTTTCGTCCTTCGTGGGGGAAACACGTTTGTAGTTCGTTTCTTTGACGATAATTTAATTTTTTTGCATGAAAATTTCTTGCAAACTTTTAGCATTCGATTTTTAGCAATGTTTTGAGAAGATTTTTTCGAATTTTTTGGTAATTTTTCAACTTCCTCGACATTAGTTTTATCGGCTACTTCTCTGAGCGATTCATGCTGCAACTCATCAAAACGGTTCCTTGTTTCCACTGCAGGACGCGCTGGAGGAGCAGGCAGTTCATGACTGATGCCAAGAACCAAGAAATTTCCACAGGATAGGCATTCACTAGTTTCCATTTGGAGCCCCCTAAGGGCCCGCTGGAGGTAGTACCCTAAGGGGCTGCCTGGGTAGGTACGCTCAGGCTTTAAGGAAGGTGGCGCGACTAGTGCCTGCACAAAGAATAAAACAAATCACATTCTACACTTTTATTCACCATTGCTTATTTTTAGCCGTATTGTTTGAACAAGTGATGACAGGGAGGGTGGGGGCCCGAGTCGCACTTGTTGCACCGCGGGCGCAGCTGCACCAGTGTGGGTGCCGCGCGGGGGGGGTGAGGGGGGCGGGGCGGTCACTGTGCCATCGATCCCCCGCGCGAGGCGCTTTGTGTCTTCCGCGCCAGATGTCGCCGCCTCCTCCGCTGCTCTCCTTGACGCGCGCCACCACCCAAGCAACACCTCAGCGAAACCACACCGAGGGATTGCCAAAACGCGCGATGCCCTTGGGTTATATTGCAACAAATTTAATGTATACTTTAACAATAATTATTCGAAATCTTCGGATTTATTTATCTAAGTAACAAAATAAGTAAACAAGTTTATTTGCCCTAAGTCAAAACATTTGACACACCAAAAAAACTTAAAGCTCAATATATTATACATATATACTCAATAATTTATATACTCTTTTAGATTATATTATTACAACAATCAATACTACTTCCTAACAAGATTCTGGGATCCCATTTTTTTATAGCTATGAACATACCGAGAAATGTGATGAGTGTTATTACTTCTGAGGCCAAAAGCTCAAAATCGAGGCGGAGCGTAGCGGAGCCGAGATCGGTCACAAAGTTCTTTGCCAATTCAACATGGGAGTCCCACAAGGTTCGATCTTAGATCTTATCCTCTTTCTGTTGTACGTAAACAATATGCCATCACCTATTAAAAATGGAAGAACAGTTCTGTTTGCCGATGACACGAATGTTCGTTGCAAAAAAGAAACAATAAATAGTACAATTTCAGAAGTTTCAAATTGGTTTTGTAGTAACAAATTAATATTTAAAGAAAACCTATCTCAATGCAATTTTGCGTTTCAAATCGGCAATCGTATGCTCCATTGAAAATGAGCAATAAGCAATTAGCGGATGTTAAGGTAACAAAATTTCTAGGGCTCTCAATTCAGTCAAACCTCAAATGGAATGTACATATAACAGAATTAAACACTAAATTAAACTCATTATGTTATGCATTCAGAATTATTTCTTATTCTGTCAGCCTTCACGTTGCTCGTTGCGTGTATTTTGCAAATGTACATTCCTGCCTGAGATATGGCATAATATTCTGGGGTAGCTCATCCTTAAGTGCTCAGATATTTAGATTGCAAAAGAAAATTATCCGAATAATGAGAAAATGCCTACAAGCCTCTTTTCGTTGAGCTTGGAATCTTATCGTTGTATTGCCTATTTATTTAGCAATCTGTAATATTTGTCAAAACTGACTTACTTAACGGTGGGAACATATTTTCATGTAATTCTGATATTTATAATTACAACACACGACGTAGAAATCATGTTCATCAAGTCTCAGTATCAACAGCTCATTACAAGAAAGCCACATACAATTCATGTACGTTTCTGTACAATGCATTGCCAGATGAAATAAAACAATTAAAATCGATACAAAAATTTAAGTTAAAATAAAATCTTTTCTGCTGCATAACTGTTTCTGTCCAATTAGGAACTATGCTGATCGACAAAAAGAAAAATAATATTTACTTTAAGAAAACAATGATGTAGTATAATGAATGAGTTTACATTTACATTGTATATTTTTTAAAAAAAGACTTAATATGCCTGTAACAAATAATGTACTTCTGCTACCGGGTCAATGACTCTCATCTCGATCGGGTTTTTGTCCAGTTTCCCTGACCCATTGAGCAAATGCTGAGATGGCTTTGATTTGCTTCTCGGCGTAAATGTAACTTCACTATGCGCACGTTTTGTTGAGCTCTCCTTTTGCTTGTAGTGGTAGTAGAGCTTGAGGTGAGTTTCTATTTTGTTAGCAATACAGAAAAATTAAATCTGAACTTCGTTTACCGTTACAAATAAGTTTTCTGTAACTTGGAAACAAAAATATCTGAATTTTGAAATGTTTATCTTTCGCTTTTAAAAATGTATAATAATAATAATAAGAATAAGAATATTTTCTTTCACCTATTAAGTTACATTGTTGGGAAGGGATTCTGAAACTCAAGAAAGCGTGCGCAGATGATTTTCTCGCCCATACGTCACATACAATTTTTACTGTGTTTGACTAAATAAATCTCTAAATATTTAAACATAAAATCTCACGAATTATGCGAAAATTTACATTACTGCGATAGTAAACACATGAGTTCTGTTGCTGCGGCATGTTAGTACGATATTGTGGGGTGTTGCTTGCGATATATCTATATAAACAATATTCGTATACCATGGTTCGAGAAAGTTGGATGCAAATAATTCTCCTGAACCTAAAGATACCTAAAGAAATGACGTTCGGTAATTGACGTGTTGTCATCCAGTTGACATTAAATGGCCATAACACATCGTCAGGAAATACGATTACCGAAGTAGTTTCATTTGATGGAATGTGAGGAAATATTCTGCTGCGTCGACGAAGGAGGTTATACGGGGCGCCATCGAACGAAAAAGTGAAGAGTGCGCAAAGACCCACGAATAACAAGGTTTTATAACTATTGTAATGTAGAGAAAACTGGTCATGACCAAAGATCAATTCATTTTTTATTATCAATGTAATAATTGTTTAACTTGCAACTGAATCATAGTTGATATTATAATAAATTATAATTTGTTAAGTTGAAAGAAAGCTGATTATCATTGTTAGTTACGTGCAATCCAACATTTTAATAAGATTTTCAGATTCCTCGCCATTCCGTATGGATGGCAGATTGAATAATTGGTTGCAGAGTAAGTAGCAACAACTATGAATTTCGAACCCAATTAACTGAGCTAGCACAACATAATTTTGGAATGAGAGATATTTAAATTACGTAGGAATTATTAGGTTTCTTTTCCTGACACCCAAATCACAATTGTCAGTAATAATTCAGTTTCGAAATGTCGCTCCAAGTGGGACTTGATTTTAAATGGAAAGACGGGACTTGTTTCAAATAGGCATCAGTCAACGTCGGGCATGTTTCAATACACGCGCGTATGCACTGTGAAATACCCCGTCTCAGGCCTCAAGTTGGGCTAGACATTTGAGAAAAGCCCTTCCTTCTACGATGTTTAATATTATTAAATCTTGATATTATTTACAAACAATTATTCAGTATTATGAAGGGGATTACTTCCTCTGCAATTGTCAATATTATTTCTTCCATTGCCCTGCTATTCTCGTAAATTCTCTCAATGTTAAATATTAATTTATTTATTTCACTTTCAATTTTAATCATTGATTTCGACATACAACATATAACTCCTTATCTGTTGCATGTGGACGTGTAATTCTATACAGAATCACGTTTCCTGGAAGTTCTATTGATTAAACCAATTATTAAATTGATGGCAACTAATATAAATTATCAGCATTTTTGTCTCTCAAAAAATAGAAAATTAACATTTATTCTGACATTTACACAAATTCTAATTAGTTCAAAATTAATCACATGTTACTTCACTATCATTTAACTACTGCTCAGTCTATGTTGAAAAAATATTCGTATCGCGCCGATTGCTTTCGATGTGTTCAGTCCAATAGCTTTCTAGAGAGTGAGAATTTTCACCTTTTCACAGAATCATGGCTTTCAATTCCCTCCACCACACCTTTCGCATGTAATATCCCCCCAAATGAACAGCACTATGACACCAAAAATGGAACACTATACTTTGTTTATTGGTTGCCCTAACAACGTATATTCTTTGATTCCCTACCTTGACCTATCGTATTATTAACGCTTGATGCCGATTTTCCCATTCAAATTAAACCTGGGCTTCTTCACCTGTCACAATACGGAGTAATGTACGTAGTATAAGAGAATGAGAATAATCTCTTGACCGGACAGAATAATGGTTCCGTGATGGGTTAAGGGATTCAATGAGCAATAAAGTTATATTAGATGCCGAAATTGACAAACGCGATATTCGGAATACGGTTGTACTTTTCACTGGAGAAGTCCTCAGAGGAACAAAACGGACTGCGAGGTGTTTTAGGCGCCACTAGATAATCAGGCGAAACCATAAAGATAGCCCGGTTGAAGAGAACAGGGAATTAGCTCTAAATTGCGCATTTTACAACACCCCTAGTTTGTACATTGTTGCATTGCATACATTGTGATTATAGGTTAAAATCCTTTAAACAATATGTCGTGGAGTATCTCGAAAACTGAAAAGTTTTCTGTAAAAATCAGCTCTAACTTGCGCATTTTCAGAAATATTCAAACATTTTGTCAAGAACGGCTCAAACATTTTCAATAAAAATTTGCATATAGGACCAGGTTTTGCTATTAATAGTGTTTTCTAAGTTATATTTCAGTTCTATTAGAGAAACGAGCAATTGAATACAAAGCGAAAAAATGACTTTCAGGTTCCGATTATCTTGTTGGAATCTAACTAGTACGTGGAAATCTGCGACATTCCATTAGTTGTCCAATATTCTTTTCAATTGGAGGAAAATGGCAGCTCATGGACAGTCTTATATTGTTCGTTTACGTCAAAAAAACATTTTACGTCAAAAAAACAGTTAAAAACTGCGTATGACGTGCTATGGGGAAAAGTGAATTGTGTGCACATTTTCAAAATTCTGTGATCCCTCCACTAAGTCAAGTCCAAGTCTTCCCAGTTGAAGTTTGTAAAGTGGGGTGTTACATGCTCTGTTAAAATTTGAGCATCGTACTATTAGTAGTTCTTGAGAAAATGTTCCTAAAGATGAATGTTTTAAACTTACGGGGAATGGCTCCTAAAATTTTCAGAGCTTTCCTAGTCCGTATGTTGCGTAAACATGAAGACCGATATTTTGACGCTATTCAACCCTCAATTGTTATCAGAAACACTAGAAAGTCAACTATTAACTATTTCTCACAACAAAAGCAGAAAAGCAACATCTAGCTTATGACATTCAAGCAATACCCTCAATGTGTCTAAAACGGCCACGCCCACCTCCATGCTACATTAATTTCAATTTTTTAAAATAAAATACTTAAGATTTGACATATTAAGATGAAATGATGATGATGGACTATTTATACAGAAAAGGATAAAGTAATTAACATTTAGAAAAGTTAAAAATATTTCCATAATTTTTGCCCGTTGTGGCTACCCTCAAACGTGTGGAAGCATGTCGAGAGTGCTGCCTAGTGCTGTAGAACGCGAGTAGAATATTGCTTTTCGCCTGATCGGCGCCATGGCCGCCCTTGTGTTCGGAGGCGCTTTGATGACGGGATGATTCCTAGTACGGCTGCCAATTAGCCATGTGACGGAAACCAATCAGTCAGGGCTTGCAGGCTCAATTCCCAACGGCATCTAAAACATCCCGCCATTGCAGAAGACGTCTCCACCTACTGCCACGACCTCGAATCAATATTTTTATTTTCTCGCCTTTCCATGTATAGGTAATCAAAGAAAGTATTGTATTACTGCATCATCGGATTGGTCGATTTTCCACAGACTTTTACTGATAACTTGGTAACGAAAAACTGGATTTTTCTTGTTCCTACATGTGTAGAAAATTTCTTTCTCTAATACGTGTAGTCAGAGTCAACGTTTTGCGGTTCTCTAATACCGAAAAACCTGATTTTCAAAACGTCTGTCTGTCTGTGGGCGTGTCTGTGAGCGTCTAAGCTATTCGTAGTATTTTTTCCAAAATGAATATTTCCCGAGATTTTTCCCGACTTCAAGACCTGCATTTTGTAAGTAATTCTTAATTCTTGTGCTTTCTTCGCATGAAGTTCCTTACACATTTTAAAAATTTTCTCAAAAATGGCTCCAAATATTTTCTTCAAATTTTTGTAGATTAGAGAGAAATACACAAAGATAACATTGATGAGGAGAGGGCGTGGAGAGAGCGTGTGGGGCCGGGGCGGGGAGTAGGGGAGCGTGGCGTGGGGAGAGCGTGTGAGGCATGGCTGTGGTAGGGAATAGGGGAAGCGTGGCGTGGGAGAGCGTGTGGCGGCTGGGGAGAGCGTGGCGTGCGTGGGGGCCGGGAGGAAGCGAGGAGGGCAGTTCGCGGTTGGACGCGGAGAGCGCCTGGGCGTGAATGCGGGGATGGGGCGAGCGTGGGTTGGCCTGTTTCCGTTTCCGCTAATCGAGAGGCGCCCGTTGCCACTTCCGGCGAGGGCACGTGACCGCAGCGCGCGTGGGGGTTCCCGGGTCGGCCAATTCCCTCGCCGCCCCCTCCCGCTCGTGCGTTGCGACGCGTCGCGGCGATTGGACCCAAAATGGCGCCGCTGTAATTAGCGCCGCCACGGGGCGCCGCTAGGGGTGAAAGCGGGGAGGGGATGGGGGTTGTGTAAGAGGAGGCGGGCGGTTGCAGCTCCGCGTTCGCGCACGGAAACGACTCCTTCATCGCCAACTCCTTTTCCTGTCTCATTTCCAAATTTACGCAACGGACTTTCATTGCCCAGCTGATGAGGCATCTAATTTTTTTGTGGTCTGAATTCCTTTGATTTGTAAATTAATTACTGAGATATCATGTAAAGCAATATTCACAATGTTGATAATTATGATTATGATTATAAAGAATACACGGACAACCATGTTCTTTAGAGATTCTTTAATGTTTTCTTTGCATTTCATCTTCAATTGCAACTTCTTAACACTATGGTCCTGGCTTTGATAAAATCACTTGAAGTGATCGTGTAAGTGGAGGGTGCGATGGGGTTTGCAGTTAAGTGCGGGTAAAAGTGATTACAGTCAGCTCCGAGCGTCCGAGCTTGAGGTTCGTCTCAGCGGAGCTCCTCTCACGTCGCGTAACTCGCTGCAGTAAACCTTGGTTAAGTTGCAGCGAGTCTGTAATCATCTAAGTAAATTTCATTGTCATATGTGTAATGGCACACTCTCAGCAACGGGGCTAGCAATTAGACAAGCCCTGCACCTCATCAACTATTTAGATAACTATTTAGATAACTATTTAGCTAACTATTTAGAAAAGGCAACTATTTAGCGAATGGTGAAGTGACCGTGTTCCGACAATCTTCTTCTACGGAAGAAGCAATGTGCATCCAACTAAAGGCAGCCATGAACCAGCAAAGCAGCGACTCCGGCAATGGAGTGACCTCCATACCATCAACCCCAAGGGACACGGCCAACCAAATACCAACAAATAACGGTGATCATCGATAAAGGACAGTGAGTGTTTCCGAGAAAATGCGAAGAAAAAAAAGGGCGGGTTCTATATTTGACAATGAGCAGTAGGATCCAAACAATTCAAAGTACAATGCTCCAGTGGAAAACTTATTAGTTTCTTTAAGTGAAATAAACTTAAGCCTAAAAAAAAGATGTATCTATCTTAAGGAAAACGGTAGTGAACAGACCAACAACACAAAAACTAAAATCAAAAGTGTCGACATTTCATCGCAGACTTTAGAAATCCGAAAATAAATAAGTCATTGCCAAATCTACCACATACGACAGAAACCTGGTAAAGTACTTAATTAGTACCTGCGTATTTCCTTTATAAAACAATAAGGAAGTATTAAAAGAAAACAATTTTTTATTTCTTTATTTTTGTACAACACAATCAAAGAATAAGTATACAATGACATGAATTAACATATTTTGTTATGTGGACATTAAACATACTCTTATTAAATTAGTTATATCAACATCTACTCATCATCGGTTTCCTCTTGTCTATAGAAATGAAGATATTGTAGCGTCGTGTCGCTAAAAACCAGCGTGGGCACGCGGCGTGGTGTGCACCGGATGCGTAGACAAAGGCAGAAGCTATGACGCACGGGGTTTTCTGACAGGGTGTGCGCATCGCTAGGGCGGAGGCAATGGAGGCGGCGGGCAGCGTCGCGAGGGCTATTTAAGGGCCGTGAGAACAATAGCTCTTCCTTCTTTGTGATCCTGGCAGCGGCAGCGCGTGGGTCGTTCGCGAGAGGTGCGAGCGTGCACGCGGCGAAGCCGGCAGTTATTGTCGTGACTAGTGAGACATGTAGTCGGTCTCAGGGCAGGCGGTACTTCGCACGGAAACTGCTGTTATTAACAACCCACTCTGGTAGTATGTTGCGGTGTGGTAGCCGTTGTAAATATCTCTCCTAGCATGGGTCTATTTAGTTAGTTAATTTATACAGTGCATTGGTTATTTGTGACTACGGTCTAAATTTGAATAAACCTGCTGTTATTACAACCCACTCTCGTCTGTGTACTAATTACATCCGTATGACACCACAATATCCATGTAGAATGTAGTTTAGAATTTTTTTTAGTATCGTTTATTTTCTTTCTATTGTTTGGAAGAACATCTGAGCCATAAACTTTCTTGAAAGACAAATCAGGATCTGACTTTCCTTTTGCCAACATGAATGGCTATTTGATAAGCCACTAAATGTACATAATCACCTGCCCCGAGGTAAACAAACTATTCTCTATCATACGTTAGCTTCTTTATTTGGAAAGAGTCACACCAATGAGAACAGCTAGGACGAACAAGAGACTTGGTTCTTTTCTTAAAATAGTTCGACCATAATGCTTCGAAATCTATGATTTCCTCAATGTCTACTACTGTTGTCGTGAAACATTTAGTTGTTTCCTAGCTGATAATTCTAGTTCTGTATGAGAATCAGAAACTAGTCCTGGATTTCTTTCTGTTTTACAGTTTTAGAACTTTTAGATGGCAGTGGAACACATACTTTAAGCTGGACAAGTTTCATTTTTACCCAGATATGTAGCGTGAAAAATAACAAAGAAAATGTATGCCTACTCCAATTATATTTTCTTTAACCTTGAAATTTGATTCGGAAATTTATGGAATTTTTGAAAAATCAACATGTACGCCTATTGCATGCCGGCACATTTGGTGAGTATACTCAGATTTAAACATCGTGGCACTTCACCTTCACGAGCTGGAAGGGGGGGGGGGGGCATTATCATCCAAGGGAGAACGCCAATACCAAATATTAAAGGCGTAACAACTGATTGGGTGACAGTCTCCCACTCTCCATCCGGCTCCTGACCTTGAAGTGCCACCATGTTTAAATCGGCGTATATCTACTGATAAGCGTTCGGTCCGTAAGCTCGCTTATCATTTCAAGCAATCTGTTCAGTTCGCTTATTTGTGTCTGCCGTTGATCTTTCGGTGCGTTTCACTGTTTCCTTGCATACGACATTGCTGTTTCAGAAAATATACAGAGAATGGGCGAGAACAGGGAGTTTAAAGCGGAGGGGGAGGTAGCTTTGTTTTTTATTCCTAACTAGCGGAACCCGGCTGACATTGTTCTGCCCTTCATCTCCTTCTTTCTCCTTCCCTCTCCATTTCCCTCTCTATCTCTCCCTCACTCTCCGTCTCTCTCTCTCTCTCTCCCTCGCCTTTCCCTCCCTCTCCGTCTCTGCCATTACATCTTCAGCATTTTCCTGCATGTGACGTGGACTGCCTATGTACGAAAACGGCAAAATACTTAACTTTCAAAGGTTGGTTGTATTTTCTTGTATTGACGTTTTTTGTTAATAAACAATGTAAATGAGAACAGGTAATTTTCACATATGACTGCGGTTGTCATCAGCTAGAATGGCGAGTGTTCCCCTCGCCCCCGGCAGATGGCGCGGTTGCTGGTTCGCAGCTAATCGTTAAAAAAATATTTTCTCGCAGACGTGGGTATGTTACTGACGCGAAAAATAGATAAACACAATCTTTCAAGCGGCTTGTATATCTTGTCAAAATTTGAATTCAGTTGGTGCTGAACGTTTTGAGTGTTTAAAGCATTCACAGACCACATTAACATTTATGTAGATAGATAGATGAAAGACGAAATGCGGCAAATTTGAGGGAAGCACAAAATTCATGAACGGGAATATGGAAGTCACATACAAGCAAACAGCGAACATAGTGCATAAATATAGTGTTTTAATAGGTAAAGGTGGAAGAAACATTCTTCCATCACGGAATAGGTACACTACTGCACCCGGTGATCGAATCGGAGGAAACGTATTTGGAGACGTTCAAAAACTCGTCAGTAGGTAGCTCTGGACATCCTGCAAGAAAACCGGGTTGTGTCCGCAGACAGCCGCCATTTGCAAGTCCCATGTTGCAGTTTTCACAACTCCAAAGCATTGAGCTTATGGCGGCACAAAATTTGGCTACACTATCATGGAACACAGTTCTCGAACATTCCTAACCAATGTAGGAAAACACGAGACATGAAATGCCTGGCTTTTTGCATTCTGAAGTCAGAGAATAACGTGGATGTGTATTGTTGGCAGGGAAGTGCCCCTTGAACCAGTAGCGAATTCTCCGATACACCGCATATACCGCCGGTACACCTAGTAATTCGAAGTGTATAAGGAATATTTAAGAAGTTTGATAATCCTCTAAAATGTTATTAAGATTTTGAAAGCTTTAAAATACATGCGAAAAAACAACTGTTTTGCTACAGAAAGCCCGGTAGTTTTCCGCATCCGTAAGCGCTATGAAGTGCGTTAGAGTGGGAAGTTTCAAACCGTCCTAAATGCTGTCCAGAGAATTCGCTCTGTACAGGCGAAGGCACCGCGTGTCAGCCGCGATTACCTAGGACTCCTCATGTTTCAAGGGCGGGGAGAGGGGAGGATGCGCGTCTGAACGGTCGGTAGGCACCGCAAAATATTGCGGTGAACAGTCCTTCTCTGGTCATTCGTAAGTTACGCTTCTCTCAGGTGTTTGTGAAATTGGTCTAACATTTAGTGGTTCGTGTAATTGTCTTATAGAATAATAATTAAGGATGGAATTTCATAGTATTGGGATTTCAGAAAAGCTGAAAATAAAAGACAACGGTAGAGGTAGCTTCCATAAAGTGCGGTTTACTTAAAATAACGTTGAGGATTCGCGTGTGCTTTGAAGCGAGACGCTCACCTTCTTGCAGTCGTGGCAGAGCAGGCTGGGCGCGCCCAGCATGCCGAAGCTGTCGCCGCAGAGCACGCACTGGTTGGTGCCGTTGCCCAGGGCGTTGCGCTTCATGTTCTCCAGGCGCTCCACCAGGCGCCTGCGCACACAACGGTCGCCCTTTCATTTCATACACACTGTCGGAAATTGCAGCTTTGTTTTAATGTAAATTACATTTTTTCGTTTAGTGAACTAAATATGCTCATTAATGCCATGAAAAATCCTTGATGTTAATAGCATGCATGCAATTAAAATTCCACCGTGCAATTAAAACCAAGCACCTACCAATCAGAATTCAGAAAAGGAGGCAAATTGTTTAATTTGACTCCTACTTATACAATTATACTTATATAATACCATTACTACTTATTTAAACTATATTAATACTTAAATAATATAATTATACTTAAGAAACTATAACACAGACGTAACAAAGATATCTGCAGTTGGTCTTGAAACATGAACAAAAATGTACATCACACATTACGTAGAATCTACAACTACAAATTAATAACGAATGAATAAAACTAAATTCGGGAAGTAAACGTTAATCTAGCTGACTTATGGAACTACTTAACATATTTAACGCTAATAAATTCAATGTTTTACGTGTGAAACATTTGGTCTCAGAATTACGAATGTAAAATAAATGTGAACGTCTGTTGTGTTTACCAGTTCTACAAAGCTATAGCAAAACTGTTAGAAGTGACTAGTTTTTTCCCCCAATGTTAATAAGTGTTGTATTCTTTCTCATACCCGTCTTTATTTTTCGTGCGAAGTAAAATTTTCATGACTTTGTCAGCTTCTTATAATATTCTCTCCGAAATAATGTTCAGTATTTGCAAATATTTCGTGAAAAGAAAAACAATGTAAGGTCCACTAAAATACATCTTTTTTTCAGAAGCAATACTACGCCATGAAATGTTTACTTCGGATAGTTAAGATGTGCATGAATTTCTGAAAATTTAAATTAGTATTAAATGGAAACGAAAAAATATTGAACGTAACACGTGTATAAAGGGGTATTGTACTCGTGGTATATAAGAAAACTCGCTCCTATCGTCTCTCGTTTTCTTTCACATACCACTCACGCAATTATCCCCCTCTTTATGCACTCGCTTCGTTACTTATTATAAAGTAATCATCATGAACGCACATTAAATTTAATGTACTCGGGTACATTAGGATGCAAGAGCCAATGCTTTATGGTCATATCTGGAATGAATGAATGATCTTGATGGACTGAGATGATGAATACATGAGATGAATCATACAAGGCAGGGGAAACGGGAAAACCTTTACAGTAAATCTACACTGATTTTAACGCATGAATTAAATTTAATGTACATTGTTACATGAAGTTTCATGTGCAAAACATTGATCTACATTAAATTTAATGACCTTTCTGACAGTGTAGGTGGTCTGCTGCGCTTTATAAAATAAATACAATGGTCATTTTATTCCAATACTAAATTTTATTCACGACGTTTCGGGAACTCCTTTTTCCCCATCATCAGATGTAAGCTTTGGATAGTTAGCACGATGTATCCTAAGTTTTGTTTCTGCCTGCCTTTATTCTTACTCGACTTAAACGTCTTATGAGAGGACGTTCTTTTTCAGTCATATCATACTGTACACATACATATTAAATAAATTACTATATTAAATAAAAGGACGAAATATTGTACTCTATGAATACGGAAGTGAAGGTAGCTAAGTGAACCAACTTTAATGTTGGACACTTCTAGGAAATATGCAAGGATCAAACACTACGACATTTTGGCAATAAATATACACTCAGAAATTTTATAGAAGGGAGTTACAAGTGTGATATTCCCCTCCGATGAACTCGTGAAAGTTACGAAAGAATTCTTTAAATTTTTGGTGTACTTCAGACGAATCCACTGAAATATTTTCAAAATGCTCTCAAAAGCCTCAAGCTCCAATTTTTACTTTCTCTCTCTTACTTCCTAAGAAGAGAAAGTATTGTAAACGTGCGTCGGAAAATAGAGAACGTTTGACACAAAAACTCTTACTTCCTGGCCCTTGCAACGAAAAAATGGATAAATCGTATTCTTATCAATACGAAATTACTCCCTCTAACATGTTGTTTTTTCAGAATCCAGGTTTTTTTTGAGGCCATAGTTTTTTGGTCAACAATTTAAAAAAGTAGTTTTGTGTAATTTTCGTGTAATTTAGACTCTTTGTTAGGCACTTAAGTTATTTTCTCAAAACGGCTCCAAATTTTTTAGTTAAATTTTCTCCTCGTATATATAAAAAATGGTGAAACGATTGTCGCTGATGATGTTTGCAGAATTTCTAGGCAAACTCTGTATTTTCGAAAATTGCAAAAAGTAAATCCCAAAACTACACATTTGAACATATAGATTGTTTTGAACATAATCTGTTCTTAAAACTCATATCTTTAGTGAAGGTCATGTATATATTTTTTTAAATTATAGTTTTCCCTCAATTTATGGTTGAAATTAATGAAAAGTATTTAAAAAAAATTCCCCCAAAATGTTCATTTTTCAAATTTTTCAAGAGGTCTCGAATTTTTCTCGAACACTTTTGAACGGAGAGGTTTGAATTCACCGAAAAACGACATAAATGCGATTCTGATGTTTTCTTGATTTTTAATCATTTGCACTTTATTATACATCGCTCAGATTGTTAATATTTACATTAAAGAAGTTTTTTATAATTTATTGCATTTTTATTAAAAAAATTTAAAATGTTTTCTAATGAAGTTTTCCCAAACATCGAACATTTTCTAACCCAAGTTAGCTCAAAGTTACCCATTTTCAGAAACACTCAAACGACTTTTTTTCAATGAAAATGTGAATATAGCACTAGATTTTACTCAATGAGTGAGACAGAGGGAGAGAGATGATGATGATGATGATGATGATGATACAAGCTATAAGAGGAATGAGGAGGATAACATAGAGGTAGGAGACATTATGGAGGAAAAAATTTAAAATAATTCATTTAAAGGGAAAGATGAGGGGAAGAGATGTAGGTGAAAACTGGGAGTGATGTGCACGAGGGAGGAAAGCTCAGGAAATAAATAAAGAGGAATGTACGAGGATGGAATGGTGTTTTTAAGGAGAATTTTTGTAACGACGTGTGTGAATATGTAGCAGCATTGCTGTAAAGAAAGCTGAATACATAATAAATGATGGTTCAAACGAGTCCGCTTGGCAGCTGCGACGATGAGATTCAACCGTGAGCTGAAGCGACGGGCCGAAATGGGATCCCTGCGGCGCCCCTAGTCTCCGGTGGTGCGGTCGCGGTCGCGGCCCCCACCCCACCCCCACCTCGGGAGGGGGGTCGGTGCTCGCCGCGCAGGTGTGTCGCGAGGGGCGAGGGGGGGTTAAAAGCAATAAACACGTCTCGTCGCTAGCAGCTCGCCTCTCGCCGCAGTCTCGGCTCCGGCTGTAATTAAAGTAATGGGCGCTCCCGTTGCTCTGGACGGCGGGCGGAGGGCGGGACGGAGGCGGAGGACGGTGGGTCGAAAAAACTGTGAAGCGCGAAGAAAGTCATTGCGTGAATCTTTATGTGAAATTTTAAAAATATCCGTTCGAAAATTACATTCTAAAACATAAACCTGCCGTCACTTTATTTCAATGTTGGGCATTAGTTGTAATTGAAATAATTTACGTACCTGTACTTTAAATGATTTGAGTAGTTTCGAAAAAATTGATATACCTTGCAATATATTTTTTTATCTACTGATGAAATGATAATACTATGCAAAACGTAAATTAATTAATTATTTTACGAATAATAATTAAAGAGTAGGCCAGTCGTGTAATTGGATAGTTCAGTGTAATTGGATTCCATTGTCTCTTTCCGTAGTTCTGCTTCCTTATTTTTCCACTTTCTTTTCTTTAAATTTCTTGTATCAAGGGAGTGAAATGCACTTATTGATCCGATTTTCACTTTTAAAACTGAATTTTTGAAATTACAAAAGTTCGGAATTTTTCCGTATCTTTATAAAACTACAAAACCGAAGAAAAATATTTTCCTTTAAATCATATTTCTTTCTCATAATTAGTTATTTTCTCGCCTTGCAAATTCTTCGTAAGGAGAGAAACTTATGTAATTGTGCAGAAGAAAACGGCGAATTTTCGCCAGAAAAACTTACGGCGAATTTTCGCCAGAAAAACTTATTGCTCGGCTATTGTAACGAAAAAGTGGATAAATCCTGACGTTAAATTTAAAAAATTAATTCAAATTTGGCGCCGTACTTGGAATTCAATCATTTATAGCAATACCGTGGTGCTAAGTAACAGCAAAGGCTATAGTTTTCAAACGTCCCGAATTTGATATTTTATCTGCAAAACCGCCGGAGATCTTTCAAAGACAAAGGAAACACCTTTTTGAATGAAACTCTGGAATAACTGAACTGCTTTCAAAGATAACCACGAGATCGCGCCAGCTACTGGACAAACCGCGGAACCAGAATAGCATATGGTCGACCAATTCTGAGAATCAGTCGCCTTTCCAAGTAAGACGCCACGAAATTCAATTGTTTGAGAATTTGCTGCCGAGCAATTTCACAAAGAATCGCCTCGTCAGTAAAAAAAGCTAAGTAATACGCTTCTTGGCGGCATTAAAAATAAGATTTTGACGTTGAATGTGTGCCTAACTTACAGCATTGCAGTCAGTAAGTCTCCGTGTAAACAACACGTTAGCGCGCGATCCCGCGCAATAACATTAAGGCGCACGAATTACGAAAGAAAACTCCGTAGTGAGCCATTCCACGTCAAAGCAAATAAAAAAGACCAAATTTTGACCTTCATATTTTTAATTATTTTCTAATTTTTTTCTTCTGATTATATGGATCAAATAACTTTATTATTTTCGGAAATATTGCATGATGAAATTTGCTAAAAATGAAGCGCATCACTAAATTAAAAATATCACATATATGACAACACACATTATAGGAATTCCGTTCAAATTCCATTCGAAACTTAAAAACATGTTTAATTTTTGAAATATTGCATATTTCATTCCGCATATTTAATTTCCTAAATTTTCAACTAAAAAAATTAAATTTTCAAAATTGAATATTATTGTAAACTCGATGAGATGAAATTTTTAAAAATCTTAGTAAATGCACTAGAGTAGTATTGACAACTCCTGAAAAAATCAAAGTGGGATCTCAGGAACTTTAAGAAATATTATTTCTTTACGAACCAGTGTGCAGTAGATTGCTGTAAAGACGCGTTTCTTGCGGTACAGGCGATGGGCTTCTTTGGATGAAGCAGTAACTTAAATACTTCTTGAGGGGAACAACTTAATGATTGTGTTTGGTTATTCAATGACGGATTCTTGACTCAAGTTATGACTGATATTTTGAAACTTTCTGGTCCTTCATTACACCCTTCAAACATTTGTATTCTCTTACCTTAGAATGCCTGAACTTTTGACACAATGCACAGTTCTAATGCTTCACCGAATTTACTTTCAGGTCTGCACAAAATTCCATTTTCTTCATCCAACTTTTTAGCCACTTATCATTTGTTCGATTTATGAGAAGTATTAATTTTATTGTATCCCCAACTTTCAAAATTTGTCAAAATATGAATTTTCAATGTCTTGTGATCTGTTGAGTGAGATGAATAGATACGTTTCTTAATAATGTCTTACTTGTCTGATTTTTTTTTAAATTGACGGCGAAGGATCTTTAGCGAGAAAAAATTATGTGGTAGCACTTCGTACTATCTGAAATTTCTCATGGAGATACCGTTTTGTTGCAATTTTCTTTTCTTTTCAGGGCTATCTCCTTTTGCAGTTAAACTCTTTATCTTCTCTATATTCATTTTGCAGACGAAAATCGAATTCCCAAAAAATTAACATTTGAACACAACAAAATTGGAGATACCGAAACAAAGTCTGTTGTAAAAAATCATCTCTTTAAACTAGTGTAACTACCAAATCACATACTTTCTCGCATTGTTTCTAAATACTAGGCAATATTACACAACAACATAAACTAGCAACAGTGAATTATGTCTCCGCTCGGAGACACGAATTCAGATCCTCACAGTTACCGAGCCGGCATTTGTAACACTACGCCACACAAGCACCGTATCGGTCGAATTCCGGCAGCAGCATGAATAGGAAATGCCCGAAAACCCTTAACAATCAAAGTATCCGATAGAAGCTCCTAAGGTCTCCAGTCCATTCAGATTGATCAGGGAACATCAAATTTGGAAAAAAATTGGCTGAATGGTTTAGGCGCTACAGTTGTCGCTGAGTGGGTCTCGAACAAGCGACCTCCTCCCTCCGAAACGCTGAGCCCGTGCGCGGCATTTAACCACTTGTGCAACTTGCGTCGGACGGGGAATTTGCACTTCTATAATAGTTATAAGTTGTTTCAGTTCTAGCATTAGACTGCAAAAATTTGAGAAAATGAGAAAAATGTCCTTTTGGCTGCCAAATATGGTAGCTGGGAAGAGAATCAGACATAATCCGAAAACTAGTCGAGACTAATGAGATTCGAAAACTAACTAGTGCGAGAAAGTCTGTGCCATTCCGTAGCACCACTAGTTTGAAAATTGCAGTAGTTTTCGCGCAATTTTGTGTGAAATCACAAGCGCCATTTCTTTTGTTTTTCCATAATATACAAAAAAGGTAACTTTTTGACATCTCACATGGTTAATATTTACATTAGGTGCAATTTGTATATATTACTTGAAGTTTCTAGAAAACTCAAGTTTTCTCTGAAACTGAGCTCAAATTTTCGGATTTCAGAAGCGTTGAAACTCAATTTTCCTCAGAAGGGTCCAAATTTTTATTCAAACTTTTTGTACGGATAGTACTAAATGCACAGTATAAGATGAAAAATGTCTCGAAAACTTAAAAGTTTTCTGTGTAAAGATTTTAAAATGTTGCATTTGCTGTAACGCTTAAAAACATTATCTTCAAATCGGCTCAAAGTTTTCAACGAAAATTTCCTTGTAGGACGAGAGTTTTTTACTCGTCTTAATTGTTCACAAGAAATATTTCCGTTCTACCTTTAGGAAACGGAAAATTTGAGAAAATCTCTTTGGGTGGCAATAGATGACAGCTGGCAACAGGGTGGGGCAAGGCCGAAAAATAAGATAAAGCTAGGGCGATAATAAAAATTCATATTAATCGCCCGCTTTATCTAATTTTGTATTTACTTCGTATTTTATTTATATTTATTTTGTTTATATTTGTAGACTGAAGATGATGGCAAAACCCTCGAAAGCCGGCTCTCTAATTAAATATATTAAGTTGATGGAGATGACTTCCTTTATTTCTTCACAAAAGTAACCATGTAGTACGAAAAAGTGTGTGAAAGTCTGTTGCGCCACTGGCTGCATATCACACCCACATCATGTCCATTGCTTTGTTTTCGCTTTGCTAACAGTCATGAACATTTCCCCTCGGGCTACTGCGTTCCTCGCGCTTACAAAGCGCGGAATGCAATTTGGGTGTTTCATTTTTAATGTATCGCGCACAGAATTAGTTGGACATGACGCCACGGCAAGCGCCACAAGCGATAATCCTGCAAGTGGCAATCGCTCGCGGGTCACACCGATATTGCCCGGGAACATTAAGGGAGTAAATTAAACGTGACTGGCATCTCGATTTTATCTCCACTAGAGGCTATTATAACTGTTGTGAAACATTTTTACTTTCTCGTATAGCAGTAGTGCTAAATGATCTCGTAGGCTTCCGCGGCCAGAGTCATGATCTGGGCTGTCCGGATGATGCCGCGTCGATGGCTGAGGTGCCGACGTTTCGACCGACATGTGGCGGTCCTCTTCAGGGCTGTACTGCCATGCTGTCGGCAGTATAGTCCTGAAGAGCGATATGTCGGTCGAAACGTCGGCACCTCAGCCTTAGACGCGGCGTCACCCGGACAGCCCTTGTAAGTAATTGCCTTTTTATCCTTGGAAATAGATTTTATTACATGGAAGTTTTTTTTCTTTTCCCTTTCAAAATTTAAGTAGTATATGACTTAGTGTAGGAATCACAGAATTTTGAAAATGTGCACACAATTCACTTTTCCCCATAGCACGTCATACGCAGTTTTAACTGGTTTTTTTTTGACGTAAAATAAATAAATAAATAAAAAAAGATAAATTCGAAAACCTAGAGATAATACTTAACAAAGTCAGCAATCAGCAATTGATCAAATTAGAATTAACAAAACTACTACTCGATATGAAGTTGAAACAAATGATTTAGGATACAGTGACCACGATGCACAAATTCTTACCATTATAAAAAAAGCGATCACTGACACAATAAATAATACACGTATGACTAGATTGTTTATAAAAAGTAAAATAAAATTATTCATTGATTACTTGATGCAGGAGTCATGGGAAGCGGTTTATAATACTGTTGATACAAACGACAAATATAATTTCTTTTTTCAACTCTTTCATTTCATTTTAACACTCTTCAAAAAGAAAAATAAATATTTCACGGAAAAGCAATTCTTGGATAACACAATGGATTAGAACATCTTGTAAAAACAAGCGAATTCTTTCTTTCATTTCTAAACGTCATAACGTATCTCAAGATTTCCTTATCTACTTTAAAAATACAAAAATCATTGTTACGAAAAGTTATTATGCAGGCTAAAATCATAAAACACGATCAGGATATTTTGAACTCAAATAACAAAACAAAAGCAATGTGGAGTATAAAAAATACGACCAAATCAACTAGAAACCCTGTAGAAAATGTTTTAAGATATAACGATATAAATGTGAACGATCCGGCAAAAGTTCCTAGTCTCTTTAACCAATACTTTTTGAGAATTGCTGCCGATCTCACTAAGGGTCTTCAGCCACTAAATTCAAAAGCAGGCAGTTCACCCGAAATTTTAGACACGATGTTCGTTTCTGAATCTTCTTCCTATGAAATTCTCAAAATAATCGGTAAACTAAAAAATAAATATTCGTCCGGTTTAAATGAATTCCCGGATTCTTTGTTAAAGGCCTGTGCGTATGCCATTATACACCCGTTAACACACATATTAATTCATCGTTATGCACCAGAACGTTTCCAGATATTTTCAAAACAGCTAAAATTAAGCCGCTATTCAAAAAAGACAACAAAAATAAAATTCAAAATTATCGGCCCATTTCTCTTCTATCAGGTTTTTCAAAAATATTAGAGAGACTTTTTTACGTACGAATGGAAACCTTTCTCAGTACACACGACGCGTTTTCAGATTGCCAACATGCATTTAGAAAATCAAAACCAACGGAAACAACCATATTTTCTTTTCTTAAAGATGTCGCCTCATCATTGGATCAAAACAAGGCACCTATTGGATGATTTTTAGATCTCTCAAAAGCTTTTGACGTCATTGATCATGACATTTTACTTTCCAAACTACCTTCATATGGAATACGTGGTATTGCTCTAGATTGGTTATATTCGTACCTTAAACAACGATATCAGAGAGTGGAAATACCTTACTGGAATGATGGAACATCACGTGCAATGGGCAAAGAGTCGGAAAGGTGCGTACGTAGAGTTCCTCAAGGATCAATTTTAGGCCCTATTCTGTTCCTACTTCACGTAAACAATATGCCCTCGACGATTCGAAACGGAAGAACGGTTCTCTTTGCGGATGATACGAACATCCTTTGCAATAAAGAAACAGTAAATAGTACAATATCAGAGGTTTCAAATTGGTTCCGAAATAAATTAATAGTAAATGAAAAGAAATCGGTTTTAATGTAACTTTCCATTTCAAATAAACATTTCTGTGCTCCCTTTAAAATAAACGGTCTACCAATTACTAATGTTAAGGCAACAAAATTTGTAGGTCTCTCAATTCACTCAAACCTCAAATGGAACATCATTTAAATAAATTGAACACAAAATTTAGTTCATTATTCTACGCGTTCAGAATTCTTGCAAATTCAGTCAGTCTTCATACTGCTCATTGTGTATATTTCGCAATGTTCATTCCCGCCTGAGATATGGCATAATATTCTGGGAAATACATCTTATAGCTCCCAGACTTTTAGATTACAAAAAATAATTGTACGAATAATAACCAAATCCCACCCACGTGATTCATGTAAGCCACTCTTCATTAATCTAGGAATTTTACCATTACCTTGTGTGTTTATTTACGAATGAGTGGCTTTTGTAAAAAATGACTTGCTAAAGGGCGGAATATTATTTCAGAAAATGCCGAAGTCTATTACTAGAACACTCGACGTAGAAATCATATTCATCAGGGGACAGTATCAACAGCTCATTACAAAAATTCACATACAATACATGGACATTATTTTACAACACTTTGCCAGATGACATTAAACCTTTAAATTCGATAGAAAAGTTTAAATCCCAAGTGAAATCGTTTCTGCTGCATAACTGTTTCTATACAATTAGAGACATTTTCTGTGCAGGTCTTCTAGAATTCAGTGGGAAATACAATTATTCAAATTATCGTTTCCATGTTGTCGCGGCAGGAAGTATTATTCCGAAGGACAACATGGATAAGAGCCCAAAATTTATTGCTTATTTATCCTTGAAAATTGATTTTATTACATTGGAGCTTTTTCTTTCTTTCTTTTCAATTCAAAATTGGAGTAGTATAAGACTTAGTGTAGGGATCACAGAATTTTGAAAATGTGCACACAATTCACTTTTCCCCATAGCACGTCATATGCAGTTTTAGCTGTTTTTGACGTAAAGTAAATAAAATAAATAAAACAGTAGTGCTGTAGAATAAATCTATTTTTTTCACCCAAAAATACGATTTTTGGGTGTCTGATATCGAAACATGATTTGTAACTAGTTCATGTTTTGCTTTTTTCAAATGTCTGCTTTTTCCGTCTGTGAAAAACACTAGCGCCCATACCGCAGGACTTTCGCCAAAATGGGTATTTTTCAATTGTTCTGACGCGAATGCGAAAATTTGAAATGGATCGTTTAATTTTTGAGAATATGAAACTCCTCCAGTTTCTCAAAAACTATTCCCAATTCTTACATTTTTTTGTAGAAAAGTACACAAAGAAATGACAGAGTCCTGATTTTGAATGTTTAAAAATTCTAAACTACATTTTTTAAATTAAAAAAATCTCTGGAATTTTGAAATTTGCGAAAAGTTTAAATACTTGTAGAACGTGACTTATTTCTTCAAATGTTATAGAATAGAGAGATACATTACATAATTATTTATTAACAATCTATTTCTCAATAATGAATTATTGAATTATGTCCTATTCATTTAAAAAAATATTTTGGGGCAATTTTGAGTTATTTGCTTGAATCTCTTGGAGTTGAGCTTTTGAATTTTGCCACATTAAAAATTAATTATAGTTTTATAAATCGATATCTTCTAGCGTATGTTTTATGGGACAACCTTCTCGTCTAGTGATTTACGGGATCGGGTTCGAATCCCAACCTGGGTGAATGTTTCACTACACGTTCATTCAAATGAATTCTTATCTACACTGTTCATTAGTTACTGGCATCACTCTGCAGCAAGCAAAGAGTGGAAAGAAGTGATGTTCACAATAAAAAACTGAGGAGTACCACAAGCAAAGAAGACGCAGGAGAATTAACATGGGAGTCACCTCGCGTATTGAGAATGATCACAAGGGTTCTTACTTGTATGTTCCCATGAATTCGTGCCACAAAATGTTCGCAACTCGTTCGAAAGTTTAGTGGGCATTCTCATTTCATCACATCACTCGTGCGCCTAGCACATACATCGTGTACTAGTTACGGAAACAACTATTGCTTTATTTTCCCCCACTAAAGTATTTGTAAGAAAAGCACATTACTCTGGTTTAAGCAGTCATTTTCTATATTAGTTAAGCAAAAAATATTGCTTGATTTTTCCCTCTAAACTATTGTAAGAAGAGCATATTCCTTTAGTTTCAATAGCAAAAAGCGATTTTCAATTAAAAATTTTTAAAAATTCGAATTGGTTTCAAAATTCGTGTTGGTTAAATTTAAAAATACTTTTTTTGGTTAAGAGTGATATAGGAAATGTTAGTAGAGTAAATAATTCAATACTAGTATATTATATAGCAGTTACCAATAACAAAAAAAGTACGCTTACTATAATATTTTCCATGTAATCGTTTGAACTTCCATGTAATCGTTAGCACTTCCGATTGACTGTCATGTCTCATCCCTGCAGAAAGTATTATACTGATTGTTTCCAGGCACGCCAACTGCTATGGCCAACAGTCGCTTTAGTTTCGTGAATGTTTCTTCCAGGGGGGAGACTGTTGTTAACGGAGTGTTTCGCTTCAAGGGTCACCGCCAGTGCGGAATCGCTCCAGCCGGAACAAACCTGGTCTGGCCTCCGACATATCTCGTAGTGCAGTGCGCGTAAGTGTAAATGTATGTGAGGGGAGAGGACAGGAGAAGAAAGAGGAAGGATACATCGCGCACGGATCGTGGCCCATTTGCTTGACTTCTGCTCCGGCATTTAGATAGTATTGATTGGAGACCATGGAAAACTACCAATGAGAGCAGTCAGCCGTTAGAATTTTCCTCAAGGTTGTTGGTCAATTAGATGTAGCTATCTAGCATCACAAGAAAGGAACATTAATTTTAACAATGATACATAATGCATTATTTACCATTTGGACTGTATAAATGAGTATAAACAACCTGTAACAACTATTGTACTACAGCTTCCGGGTCAATGACCCCCATCTCGATCAGGTTTTTCGTCCAGTTTCCTGATCCATTGAGCAAATGCTGAGATGGCCCTTATTTTGCTTCTGGACATAAATGTAACTTCATTTCTGTGCACGTCTTCTAGAATTCAGTGGGAAATACATTTATTCAAATTATCGTTTCCATGTTGCCGCGGCAGGAAGTAATAAGAGCAAAATTTATTGCTTATTTTCTTTGAAAATAGATTTTATTACATGGGAGTTTTTGTTGTTTTTCTCCTTTCAAAATTCAAAATTTATTGCTTATTTATCCTTGAAAATGGATTTTATTACATAGGAGTTTTTGTTTTTTCTCCCTTTCAAAATTCAAAATTTATTGCTTGTTTATCCTTGAAAATAGGTTTTATTACATGGGAGTTTTTGTTTTTTTCTCCTTTCAAAATTCAAAATTTAAGTAGTATATGACTTGGTGTAGAGATCGCAGAATTTTGAAAATGTGACACAATTCACTTTTCCCATAGCACGTCATACGCAGTTTTAACTGTTTTTGACGCAAATAAATAAATAAATAAATAAATAAATAGTTAATTCGAAAATCCGTCACTGCCGGGACTCGACCCAAGGAACTCCTGCGACCGCGCGCGATCGTTCTTTTCTCTTCTTTGACCTATCCTCACCCCTTACTTACACACTCACATGCCAAGAGGCAGGTTGGGAGCTTCCAACTTGTCCCGGCTGGGTGGTGCCCCGCTGGTGCAAGATGCCTTGTTGGTGAAGCTCCCCCGCTAGTAGACGGTAGGTTAGTGCCGGATCTCATCATCCAGCGGAGAATATCACCACAACCTCCAGAGGTAAAACACGCACTACACTTACGGGACGAATGACCTTTGCCGTTGACGCGCCCAGAATCACTCATCAATCAATGAAAACAGTTAAGTTCTAGAATGAGATGAAGGACACAAGTTGAAGTTGCATGGCAACCAAATTTATTTGTTCTTGTAAACAGTCGCTGACACATGTTACCCGAGTGTCCGACAATCTGACGTTCATGACCAAAATTGTTAGTACGGCAATTTTTACTTTGGTGTTTTGAAATTTAACCAGTTACGAGCTTCGGCAAGGAGAGACGGCGATTGGTGGAAGGGGCCGAAGTTTCATCGAGAAACGGCTAGATAGCGCTCAGTGAACGAAGTTCCTCTACGGACTAACACACCGCTCCGTGCAGCACCGCTGCCAGAAATATTGGATACTTTTCTCGAATTCAAACGTTTCGCAGACGCATCCCGATGCGAGAAAGTCAACAATCGGAGCTTCGGTGATGTAACGGTTAGCGTATCGGACCATTATACCCCAGTTCGTGGATTCTAATCCGATGGAAGCTGTGGATTTTTAAGGGGGGAAAATCCTTTGCACGCCTTGCTTCGGAGGAGATGTAAACCCGGCTATCCCATGTTGTAAATTTACTGCATGTAAAAGACCCTCAACCCTAAATGAAGCATCTGAGCAAACTTCAAATCGTCTGTTTCTTCGCCCGAATGATGATACTCCGTCAGCCGGCGGAAGGACCGTAGAGAAATGTGCGTGGCCAGATCGAAGAGCAGGCCTGAGCCTCGCCACGGAATAAAAGTCATCATTGCCTGCTTGAATAGTGGGTCACCGCGTAGTTTTCCCTCTGTCTTTGTGTAGATAAGGAGTTACATTTTCAGCGTCTAGGTCATAACATTAATACCTTTCATAACGATAAGTGAGAATTTCGCCCTCAAACGCTTATCGGGTGTTCACAAAACCACGTGTAATCGACCCTGGAAACTCCAGTGTGTGTGTGTGTGTGTGTGTATTTTTATATATATATATATATATATATATATATATATATATATATATATATATATATACACACACACACATACTTAAGAAGTCGTCTAACGATTAGAATAGTCCATTTGTTACCAGCAGCCATCGTTTTTGCGTTCACTAGCACGGAAAATAGAAATATTGCTTTGAGAAAAATGTCTGTCGGCTGACACGCACTGCGGAACAGCTTGCGCAGGGAAAGAGAGCGGAGGTTCCTTTGCACAGAGCGGCACTTTCCCTCAGCGCGTCTCAGTCTGCTTTCACGACGAAACCGGATGAATAATGTAGCGCCTAAAGCGGCCCATGGGAAGAAGAAGGTGCAAGATGGACGACGCTCAACTTAAAGAGAAGGCCAGCGATAGCGGCACCTGCGGCGTGGTTTGCTCTGTTTTACTCTCTTCAACTCCTCCCAACCCACTCTCTCCTCAGCGGGAGAAGTCGCTCAGTGCTGACTGTCACTGCAGTGCAACTGATGTCATTGCAGTGCCTCTGACCGGGAGGTCCTTGAGCAGGATTTTCGACACTAGCTTCCTAGCTAGAACGAATTGAGTCGCTGTCTGGAGGAGAATTCTGGCGGCGGGCTACTCTGATTGCTAGTTTTCTGTGGTTTCTACGAAAGAACTCCTGGTTTTTAATTTATTTTAAAATTTTCCCACACTCTGAGATAAGGTATCTAGCAGTACTGCAGTTAATTCGTTCAATTTTTATTGTCCGGTTAACGAAAGAAAATTTGCCAATTTCAGTTTTTGCCTTCTCTTCATAATTTTGCAATTGTGGTCCTGGCAGTTCGTGAATGATGATTTTACGAGTTGTTTCTGAATATCCTTCCTATCTTGTTCGCCTTTGTAAGCTCTGAAGAAAGCACAGAGCCTCTTTCCAGACGTTTCTGTACGGATTCTCTCATACAACTATTTGAATTTATTTTCCTTGCAACACAAATTTTTCCTCGATTTTTGAAATTTATTTAAAGTATTTACTTGTCCTACACAATAATTCTAAGAATCCTCATCACGAAATGCACAGCTTTCCATGCGATTATGGCCACATATTTGACATGTTCACCCCATCCCTATGTTCTTTAATATTAATTCCTAAATATTTGATATTGCTTACCTTGGTATCAAGCCACCTTTCAGATATTACGAGATATTTTCTGCTTTTTTTCTTATGAGAGGAACTGTTAGCTTTGCATTTATTTGTATTAATTTCCATTTCTTTCTCTGTGGTCCAGCTTTCTATTTTGTTTAGATCATAACGTTACACAATAATAATATACATAACGTTAAAACAATAAATACGTGGGTAAAATCTTCCTCTTGTTACATAATAAACGTATTGGACAAGAACTTCATTTTTAAAATTGCTAAAGTTCTATTAAAAATGAGTTCATGAAATAATATAATCATGTAACAGAAACAATTCAGAATTTTAAGTCATCTTTATTGATTTAGATTTCCAAAAGAAGAAATTTACAATGACGCATTGCACTGAAATTTCACACTTGATATCTTGTCGAATCAATTAGCATGTGACGGTGCTCACGCTGGGAGTACTTCTAACGGCGTCAGTCAGCATGTGACGGTGCTCACGCTGGGAGTACTTCTAACGGCGTCAGTCAGCATGTGACGTGCTCACGCTGGGAGTAGTTCTAACGGCGTCAGTCGGCATGAGACAGTGCTCACGCTTGGAGTACTTCTAACGGCGTCAGTCAGCATGTGACGAGGCCCACGCTGGGAGTAGTTCTAACGGCGTCAGTCAGCATGAGACAGTGCTCACGCTTGGAGTACTTTTAACGGCGTCAGAGGGTATGCGACGATGCTCACACTAGTAGTACTTCTAACGGCGTCAGTCAGCGGTGACGATGCTCACGCTGGAGTACTTCTAGCAGCGTCAGTCAGCATGTGACGATGCTCACGTTGGGAGTAGTTCTAACGGCGTCAGTCAGCATGAGACAGTGCTCACGCTTGGAGTACTTTTAACGGCGTCAGAGGGTATGCGACGATGCTCACACTAGTAGTACTTCTAACGGCGTCAGTCAGTAGGTGACGATGCCCACGCTGGGAGTACTTCTAACGGCGTCAGTCAGCATTGACGATGCCCACGCTGGGAGTACTTCAATGGCGTCAGTCAGCATGAGACAGTGCTCACGCTTGGAGTACTTTTAACGGCGTCAGAGGGTATGCGACGATGCTCACGACAGGAGTACTTCTAACGGCGTCAGTCAGCAGGTGACGATGCTCACGCTGGGAGTACTTCTAACAGCGTCAGTCAGCATGTGGCGATGCTCACGCTGGGAGTACTTTTAACGGTGTCAGTCAGCATGAGACAGTGCTCACGCTTGAGACTTTAACGGCGTCAGAGGGATGCGACGATGCTCACGATAGTAGTACTTCTAACGGCGTCAGTCAGCAGGTGAGATGCTCACGCTTGGAGTACTTTTAACGGCGTCAGAGGGTATGCGACGATGCTCACACTAGTAGTACTTCTAACGGCGTCAGTCAGCAGGTGACGATGCTCACGCTTGGAGTACTTATAACGACGTCAGTCAGCATGTGACGGTGCTCACGCTAGTAGTACTTCTAACGGCGTCAGTCAGCGGTGACGATGCTCACGCTTGGAGTACTTCTAAGGGCGTCAGTCAGCATGAGACAGTGCTCACGCTGGGAGTACTTTTAACGGCGTCAGAGGGTATGCGACGATGCTCACGCTAGTAGTACTTCTAACGGCGTCAGTCAGCATGTGACGGTGCTCACGTTGGGAGTACTTCTAAGGGCGTCAGTCAGCAGGTGAAGATGCACACGTTAGTACATACGGCGTCAGTCAGCTTACGCTCGGAGTTCTTCTAACGGCGTGAGTCAGCATGTGACCACTTAGAAACTCTTACACTTGCTACAATTGACGTCGTGTTCATGTACCTGGGAAAATTAGTGATGCAACTTAAGAGTTCAGTAACATTAAAGAGAATATATCAAGTGCACCATTTTACAGCATTTATTAACCTGGTGCTATATTATCTACTCTCTTATTTTTTCAGTTTTTTGAATTTTTGAAAGAAATAAACTGATGTAAAATAAAAGGGTGCCAATATCTTTTGAATATTCAATGCTTTTTTTTTTCTTTCAAGTTTTTGACACTTCTCTTTAAATTAGTTAAATTATACATTTAGTTTCGTGTGGAAACGTTAAATTGTATGATTAACAATTAATTCAGTTATGATTCTTGCAGCAATAACACTCGAAACTTATTATTTTCTCAATCCATAACAGTACGAGAGTTTGTAAAGGTACAGTTTGCAGTACAGCTGTTTCCTAGACAAGACACTGACGTGATTCGCCACGAGCAAATGTCTTACACAAATCCAAGGGGTTTTGAAAGTGACCGCATAAAAGGGACTTTTTTACAAATAGGAAGATACAACCCAGAAAATTCAAAACCATGAGTTAAAATCCAAAAGAGTACTCTCCCCTTTCCGAGAGCTAAAAATTATTTGGGGGAAAAGAAACGCTTTCTATTTTCATTACTAATGTTCAATTTAGCTGTTAAGTTTTTAAAATGTTCACTTCAGAGCTTAACAAATATCCATTAAATAAAGTTTTAAACTTTGTGAAACTGTTTGATTCATTCCTTGCTGCAAAGGAATCATAAAGAGACGGTGAATATCTGACGCGCATCATGTAGCATTGAACGACGCGCATGACAGTGGCATAAAGTCGCCCCTTCCAGTGAGGCCAAGTTTAGGTGCCTTTTTTGTTCGAAGACATTTATTGCAATAATTATAATTGAGTACCTCCGTGGGAAAACGTTGGAAGAGGCAGTTGGGCAACTTTTCAGGAATGGATGGCAAAACTTTCCAGGAAAGTGATTATTTAGCGTTGGAATTGCATTAGACTTCTCTAAATAAACAAAACAGATGCGTTGTAGGGAAATAAGTTTATTTTTTAAAAAGCTTTTTGGATACATATTTTTCATTTTTTCGCCTTCAATGGAAAAACGTAAGATGTGACTTATTGTCCTATGCAACCAACGCATTTTCCCCAAGGGAAAAAGTTGGATGTTATGATTCTTTTGAACAAGCAAATACTTTCTGTTGTATTGGGAACGCAATAAACGATTTTTGTAAATAAATGAAATTTCATTTAAACAAATTACATTTCAAGTAGCCCCTTTATTTATTGTTTTTATAATTTATTATAAATATTTATTATATTAATTATAAGATGTAGTAATTAAAAAATATTATTAATATTTATGTTGGAATACCATGGTGTTATGTTGGCGATTTTATCTCCAGCTATGTAGCGCCATGCGCTAGGCAAACGGAGATATCTTTTGTTTTTGTTTTTTTAGAAATATTAAAAGCGTATCAACAGTTTCTGTGTGTCCGGCGTTCATTTTCGTTAATTATTTAACTCAGCCAACAGGTTATGGGCCCAGAACCTACGTCATAACATCGCGCGGAAAATAGTTATCGAAATCGAGTATTCCTAAAACGTTTCGAGGTTCGGTTGTCGTATTGGAAGTTGATTATAGCATCGTGAATAATGAACACGTCAAGCGTGAGATCTGACACAGTGAGCAAAGAGAACAACGATACTTGTAAGATCCAGATGCGTGCCATGCTAATTAAAAATGACGCATGGCGTTACGTGAGCGGCGCAATTGTAAGGGCCGAGACGATGGGAGACAATGCACACTCAGTACAAACATGGATCAATAAGGATTTGAAAGCACAGTCAGACATTATGCTTGCAATCCAACCATCCGAGAATAAAGTAAATTAAAGGACGTGGCACCTCTCGTTCTCTGTGGACCAAGGCAGAAGAAATATATCAGTCCAAAGAACCCGCACGAAAGACAGACCTTCTAAACCAGCTCATCTCAATGAAAACGCAGGATGGAGGCGACGTTTTACAGCACACCCGAGAATTCTTCGATGTGGTACACAAGCTTCCAGAAATGCAGGTAGATTTCAATCGAGATTTATTGATTATCGTATTGTTACGCAGTCTACCAGACGCGTTCAAAAACTTTTCGGTGCACCAGAAACTCGCGTGACGTGTTTGCGAATCACCTGAAAATTTTCGTACCAAGATCGGAGAGCAGCTCGATGCTCGAAAAGACGACGGTCGAGCCACAAATGAGAACGCAATGGTCGCTGGAAAATATGCTAAGTGTAAACGGGAGAGAGAAGGCGATTAACACGGGGAACAGACAGCGACGCAAGGATAAAATGTCACAACTGCGGAGAATTCGGACACCGCGTGAGAAATTGCAAGCATCCGAATGGGTCAACGCAAGTTTGCGAGCAGTGGGACACATATTCTTCTGTGTTCCATCGAATGCAGCGTCAAGCAAGTATTCTCTAACCGGAAACGGCGGAAGTAGCAACAGATAGTAGACGCACCTTTTTTAAAATTTGTTGAGCCCTTAATCCAACTTCTTGATGCAACGCGTCTCTTGGCCCCTGGTCGAGCGTTGAGCGCGGAGTAATCCTCCATTAAGATCTATCCCTCTGTATTCCAGAGGACGCCGTATTTTTGTCTCGGCTCGTCTAATCAGTTGACAAAGAAGACCGCCAGGTAGCATCTCCGCGTACCGCCTCCCTTTACGCGGTTCTGCGTCACTACCCAGCGGCCAGAATGGGGAAGCAATTAGGAAAGGGGTAGGGTTTAGGGCACTTAATAGGGGTTGGACTAGCCTTTGTGAAGTAGGCAAACTCGTTTTTTTCGGAACAAATTCACATGGGATTCGACGGGAATCGAACCCGAATCTCAGTGGTGAAAGGTTAGTGACTTTGCTCTGAGCCACGAGCGAGCCAATTCGCGCCACTTCGCATATGTGTAAAGACATTAATGTGTTCAATGATATTGACACGATGGCACATGGAAAGGTCAACCTAGCCAGTAATTTGAGTACTGAGGTGAAAGGTAAGGGTAGTGTATCGAGTATTTTAAATCTAAATGGCAGTAAGAAAGTAATCACCTTTCAGAACATGTTTGTTCAGGACGTACGTAGCAATTTGATATCGGTTAACAAGATGACTAAGGGAACATTGTCGTTTTCGGAAACACAAAAACGGAAGTTTCAAATGGCGACGGGAAGTTATTTCCTGCAAATCTGTTGAATGACCTGTACTATTTTTGTAGTCAACATGGCCCCGAATGCAAGATAATTGTTTAAGAAAACAATCAACCTGGTAGTCTAGGAAGAAACTCATTAGAAGAATGGCGCATTCATCTACGGCATTTAAAAATATATCTACGACCTTCGGAAGGGTATGAAGACTAAACTATTGTTACGGTTCAGAATCAACGATCTTAATGTTGACTTCAAATGCAGAACATGTTTTCAGAGGAAGATGTACCGACCCTCATTTCCGAAGGTTTCCGAGAAGAAAGCGGAAATAGGTGAGCTAGTGCAGACACGGTTTTTTGCCCAACGTGTGTCATTTCATTAGGTGGGAACAGCTACTTCTGTAATTATCTATAACTGTTCTAGTTGGTAACGCGAGCCACTAAGAGAGAAAGCAGGTAGGTCGAGCTTGGCATAAACATCTCGTTGGAAAATGACGAAGCGAAAAATGCGACGAAGGCGCCATTCCTACCAGAGGAGAACCATGTGTCTACGTGAAGAATCACCGAGCGGACAAGCGGATCATCGTGGTTTACGTGGATGACTTCGTGATATCAAGGAAATTGCAAACTTCGGTCGTCGTTTGGGGAAACTTTGAAGTAAAGGATGTCGGCGAGGTAAAAGCGTTGCCTGGGGATAAACATCCGAGTGGAGATCGGGACAATCAGCTTGAATCAAGATGAAATCCTTCGTCGATTCAATAGATCAAATTGCAATCCTATATCTACACCCATCGCTACCGGTACGAAAATGACCAAAAGTGACGTACGTACAGATGCTGATGGCAGCACACCACCATATCTTGAGGTCATTGGTTTTCTGTTGCACTTGTCAGTGTCTACACGCCCAGACATTGCTTATGCCGTGTGTTCCTTGACACAGTATCACGATTGCTTTGGAAGGCTACGTTGGGAGACGGCGAAAAGAGCGTTGCGTTATCTTAAAGACACCAAATAATTACAAATTCGATATAAAAAAGATGGAAGTACCATAATAGCGCCTACGGCGGTTTGATCGACGACAGACGACCATTCATTGGTTACGTGTTCACTACGAGCGGAGGTCCCGAGACATGGGATCCTCGAAAACATCGCACTGTTGCGGTTTCAACCACGGAAGTAGAGTGTGAGGCATTGAGTAACGCCGCTAAAGAATGTGCACCTGCAAAGTTTTCTGAGAGAGGTACACACGGAGGCCATGACGCTGTACAGACAGCTTCAGCGCTCAAGGGGGCTGTGAATCCAGTGTTCCACGCGCGAACGAAACACATCGATGTTCGTGATGACATCGTCCGAGAAGCAGTGGAGTAAGGAGCACTGACTAAAAAGAAAGGACTTAAGCGTCATGCCTTCTGAATTTTCTTATTGCTCTTTTTTTTTAATGTTAAAAACATGTTAACAGTTTGGGGTTCAAGTCGCGAGTTCATTTTCGTTAATTATTTCACTCAGCCAACAATTTATTATAAATATTCATTGAATATTATTTTTATTAGTGTATTTCAGAGTAGTTTGCTTTAAATTCGAGAACACGATACTGCAATTTGCAAACAAACAACATCCAACTTTCTTCCATTTCAATAGAAGGACATTTTAAAGGAAAATTCTTTCCTTTTCTATTGGGATATTCCTTCCCACCGTTCTTAGCCATCTTCCTAATAATATCCTTTCTTTATCGAAGCAAACCCTCCACGTTCTTCACGAACTCATGTTACTCATCGTCGAAGGTGATAACTTCAAATCCCGACGGCCAGCCTTCTTGTCATAACATACAACCTGTTTCCTCGAAATTCATGATACTTGACGATACCAATTGACCAAGTGAAATTTTTCTGAATTTGACTAAAATATAATATGAAGGCTTTTATATGCCACGTTCTTTCACCATATTCTCTTTTTAGCAAAATGTTCACATCCAACGTTCTTCCATGGAGGTGCTCAATTATTGAAATAAATCTGTGTGGTAATGACCATATAAAATAGATAAGACAGGTTTTTAAATTCGAATACTACTATAAATGTGTTATTGACATGAAATATAACAAGTTATTAACTAAAATTGTCCCAAAGTAGCACAAAGCCATCCGAGTTTGTAGTAACAAAAAAAATGAAAATGGTTTGTGTACATGTAACATACACGTACTGCCAATTGATTGATTTATTGATTGGTAATGATACCGGACGCGTCAACCACAGACGTCATTAGTCCTGTAAGTGTAGTGAATGTTTTTCCGTCGGAGGTGGCAGTGATCTCTCACTGTATGGCGAGAACCGTTGCCGACCTATCGCACACTAGCGCGGTTGTCCCCTACAAGTATCTCCCACCAGCGGGGCACCGCCTCAGCCGAGACAAGCTCTAAGCTCCCGACCGGTCTCCCGACATGTGTTGGTGTAGTGCATGTTAGTGTAAGGGGGTGAGGATAGGGCAAGGAAGAGAAAGGAAGGTCCGTGGCCCGTTTGTTAAGGTACTGCTCCGGCATTCAACTGGCGTTGATCGGAGAAACGACAGAAAACTACCGATCAGAGCAGCCGGCCGCTAGAATTCTCCTCCAGACAGCGACTTAATTCGACGGGTGTCGAAGATCCAGCCACCGTGGAAGCGTGGGACCCCCCAATCAGAGGCACTGCAGCGGCATCAGTTGATGCCTGGCGAGCTTGTGCTCAAGGGCCTTTGGTGCAGCCCGTTGCAGCGTGAGGTCCCCCGGCGAGGCGCGTGGGGTCGGTCGATGGGCGCCGCGCCGCCTGCGCACGGTGATTTGCCAGTGAATGGCCGCCGCCGTGGCCCCTCCCCTTTCCTTCCCTTCCCCCCTCCCCACCCCTCACCTATTTTAGTTCTGACCCTGCTGATCAAAGCGTTACTTAGCTTAACTTCCAAACTTACTTTTAGTTTCGTCTCGGGGTAACTTTAGCGTAGTGGAAGTAGGACCCAAATGGTTTCGTGTTGACCTGTAGTTCTCGTGTTTCCAGACCACGACGACAACCGGCTGACTTAGATAAGAGCTAGAATTGCAGTTCACTCTCAGCAGAAGATCACATGCTTCGAGTTCCGAAGGTGGCCGATTTTCCACACTTGCTGGCATACATCGAGTGCTTAAAATAGGTTGAAAGATTATTTCGTGTTTCCGGTTACTGCTGAAGTAATTAATCCCGTAGATGTCGTGCACGATTTTATCACGGAAGGTGGTGATTTTCTTCCCCCTCTGAATGGTGAGATCCGGCACAAGCACGATGGCTCGCGAGGTTATCCACTTCCAGGTATCTCCCATCAGCAGCACATCACTTCGCTGCATCAGCAGCACATCACTTACCCGTGCGAGAACTCTGGCATATTATACCCCATCCTCTTCCCTATTCTTCCTTTTCCATATTAAGCCTCTAATATGCCTTTTTTCTTGAGGACCCTGTTATCCTCCGTCATGTGTTTTATATGCCACATTGTAATTGATATCAATGCAATACACACTTGCCAATACAAACTATTCTTATTTAACGTTCCTACCGAGCAGAGAGGTACACCCGTGTAATAGAATATGAAGTAATTAGTTTAATTTCACATACATTTGCAGACTACAGGCTCTGAATAGGTGGGGCACAATCGAGTAGCGCCGAACCAGCATAAACGGAATGGAATGTATAAGATCTCGTCCTGTAGAATACGACGTAAGAAACGTTTTCCTGAGGCCTTTGGTCTGAAAAATTTAGTTTTTAAGTCCGCATTAGGTAGGAGGTTTTGACTGAAAAAGTATGATGGTTAGTTTTGCGAGCGTCCGCCAACAACACAGAACGCATAGAGTCAGCCAGCCTTTGTAGTACATTTTAGCTCGTTGGTCATCACAAGAATATAAATTTTCTATGACCCGGAACTACGGCCCCTTTCTGAACTATAGAAGTAAAAGGAAGTAATTAATAGACGGATATGTTGAGCAAGACAGGGCACACGAATTTTAGATATTCGTATTTAAAAAATAAGTAAATAAATTATTATTAGCTTACGAGAGAGGGAACGGAGCATTTCGCGCTATTGAGCAAGAAGCTCTCCTTGACACAAAGTTTGAGCTCGAACATTTTTCACTCTCGCGCCCTGGAGATTGTTTATTTTTCTCCAAAATCCGCAACCCTAGATGTAGAAATAAAATCATACGAAACCACAATTTATTTTTTAAAATACAGTACTTCTCAGCGTCGCGGTCAGGGCGCAGCACTGTCTGATAAGCGCGCAATAGACGCCACAATTTCAAGGAATTTTGATTGATTGATTTTTCGTGTTTCCGGGCGCGTCAACTGCTGTGGTCATTTGTCCCGTTAGTGTAGTGCATGTTCTTTCTCGGAGATGGCGCTGATCTTCCCCCCTGGATGGCGAGATCCGGCACCGACTTACCGTCGGCTAGTGGGATCTTCCCTAACCAGGACTTTCCACCAGCAGGGCACCGCCCCAGCCAGGACAAGCTCTAAGCTCCCGACCGGTCTCCCGGAATATGTGATAATGTAGTGCATGTTAGTGTGTGTGTGGGTGTGTGTGTATGTGTGTGTGTGTGTGAAGGAGAGGATAGGACAAGAAGAGGAACGACAGATCGCGCGCGGTCCGTGGCCCGTTTGTTAGGGTATTGCTCCGTCATTCGCCTAGTGTTGATCAGAGAAACCACGGAAAACTATCGGTCAGAGCAGCCGGCCGCTAGAATTCTCCTCCAGGCAGCGAGTGAATTTGACCTGCTGAATAGCTAGTGTCGAAAATCCTGCCGCTGTGGGAGTGGGAACCTAGGACCTCCCGGTCAGAGGCGCTGCATTGACAGTTGATGCACTGACCTACCGCTCCCGGATGCAGGCTAGGCCTCAAACTAGCGATTTGATTTTATAAGCACAGACAGCAGATGTTTCCTTCATGTGAGTGAGTTTCACTCTTCACTGCAGATATTCTTTTTTTTTAATTTGTTGCGTCTACAATTTGACGCAACGCGTCTCCAAGCCCCTTAAGGGGCTTTGAGCCCCTAGTGGTAGTGGTAGTGGTAGTGGTAGTGGTAGTGGAGTATCTTTCTCCCTCTTTTTTCAATCCTCTTTTATCTTGCCTCTTCTCCTTCCTCTTCTTCGATGATTAGCTAGTTGCCATATCCACAGTATTTTGGGCCAGCGTTCTTCGTTCATTCTTTGCATGTGTCCATACCAGTTTAGTCTTTTCACTTCATTGGTGTCAATTATATCAAAACTTATTTCCGCTTTACGTCTAATTTCTTCGTTCTTAAGTTTATCCTTTAAAGTCAGTCCGCAACTTCGGTGCCAGAAGTCCATTTTCATTGCTGTCAATTTTTGTTTGCTCTTTTTTGTTACTCCCCATACCTCCTGTCTCAATCTCTGGCAAGCGGAACAATGATGCACAGACAAGCGGAACAATGATGCACAGAGCAGCAACATCGAGCATCGTGCGCGCGTAGGGCAAGAGTGATGGCTCGTTGTGCGTGCTTTGCGGCATAATTGCGCGTAATTAGGAATAAACCGAGTAATGCGCATTTACTGAAGTGAGGGTATGGCTGCTGAAGTTAATTCAATTGGCGTAGTACGAATTAAATTGAACCCTACAGTCCCCGGCAAGAACATTATTCGTGGGAAGTGGCCGTGAGTGAAGAAGCTGATGCGACAGTGGAGAGCGGACGCAGGGGTGGGCGGGGCAGGTCGCGGTTCGCGGAAGGTTGATAACACAGGAAGGGGAAGGAGGTCTCTGTTACTCGCTCGCTCTCGTTCTCTCTCTCTCTCTCTCCTCTCTCTCTCTCTCTCTCTCTCTCCTCTCTCTCTCGTTCTATCTATCTCTATCTCTCTCTATCTCTCTCTCTCATCTCTCTATCTCTCTCTCTCTCTCTCTCGCTCGCTCGCTCGCTCTCTTGACTCTGCTAGATGCAACGGCGCCTCTATATCAGAAATTGCTTGGTATTGTGTAAGGGAATGAGGAAAAATTGTACATTACAATCTTACAATTACTCTATTACGGCACTTACTTCCAGTCATCTTACATCTCACAACCTGAGTCTTCCTCCTTTCTCCCAAGCATCTACTCCAACTGCCGCTTACTCGCGTCTGCCTGTCCGTTTTCTCTCGCACACCGCGGGATCTTTTCTCGTACTAAACGATTCGCTCGGGAGCTGCCAAAACTGCCGCGTTATTTAAATTGTTAAGCTTCACAATGGTGGAGAAACGCGGCGCGTTTCAATATGGAACCGGATTTATCCACTTTTTCGATACCAGATCCCGGCAATAAGATTTTTCTGCCCCAAATTCGCCGCTTTCCGGTACACGATTACACTGCTTTCTCTTCTTACAAAGTAAAAATGAGTCGTTGGCCTCCGAATTGCTCGCTGTCGCGCGCTCCACAGGGCGAGAGGTCACTGGCGAGAGCGTTAAGCGTGACTGGTTGATTGGTGATACCATGTATTATTCCTGTAAGAGTAGTTCAGTTTCTTTATCGCGTAAGCGGAGAGGTGATCTTTCCCTGCGGGATGGCGCGATCCGGCGCCAACCTTCTGTTCGCTTGCGAATCACGTAGTTTATCTAAGTATGTGTGTGTAAGTAAGAGGTGCGAATATGATAAAGAAGAAGGAAATATCGCGCGCGTCCCATCACTACAAATCTCGTATGTTAGGGTCATGTTTTGGCTTTCGCCTGGTGGTGATGGGAGAAACCAACTGATTTATCCTTCAGAAAGCGAGTGAATTTGACCTGGTGACGAAAAACCTGACACCGTCGGAACTCGAACCCTAGCATCTCCGGGGACCGGGAGCGGTGGCTCAGGGCATCAACTAATGTCACTGCAGCGCCTCTGACCGAGAGGTCCTAGGTTCCCACTCCCCACGGCGGCAGGATTTTTGACTCTAGCGTTTCAGCTAGGTCCTTCAGTCGCTGTCTGGAGGAGAATTCTAGCGACCGTGGTTTCCGTGTTTTTTCGATCAACGCCAGGCGAATGCCGGAGCAGTACCCTACCAAACGGGCCACAGACCGCACGCGATCTTTCCTTCCTCTTCCTTGTTCTTTCCTGTCCCCTTGCACACATACACTTACACTATCGTGGACTACACTACTACGTATTCAGGGAGACCGGTTGGGAGCTTAGAGCTTGTCCCGGCTGGGCGGTGCCCCGCTGGTGGGAGAGTCCTGGTGAGGGGGAAACCCCACTAGCCGACGGTACGTCGGCGACGGATCTCACCATCGAGCGGGGGAAGATCACCGCCATCTCCCGCGAAAAAACATGCACTACACTAACGGGACTAATGACTAAAGAAGTTGACGCGTTCGGAAACATGAAAAAAATAATTAATCAATCAATCAATTCCGGTCAGAAGCACTGCAGTGACTGACGTCAATTGATACCCTGAGCTACCTAGGCTGGAGTATATAAAGCTACATTTTGTGCAAAGAAGCGCATTAAGCCGCGATATGAGAGCACCGAATCGACCGGGCAACGTTCATTAGGGAGCGCCGATATTAACTCCCAAGTCCCCCCGCTGGAGGCCTCGGCCAGCGGCTTCCGCCACTCCCACGAGCCCTCCGCACTCCGCCCTCCGCCCTTCGCTCTCCCCCCGGCCGGCGTGGCGTCTGGAGGCGGCGTCCACCTGCTGGCAGCTCTGTGGGCAGACTTTCATGTTTTTCTTCGATTAAAATGGGACGTATTCCTGTATGTATGCATTTGTATACCGTGCGCCCTGTCACGCACTTGTCCTTCACCAGGGCGGATGAACCCCGTGGTGGGCCCTTGGGCGTTATCCCATATCCTCACCCCCCGCAGGCGTACAAGTACGCCTTTGGGCTGGTATCTGGGTTCCGCCAGAACGCAGTTGACCCTCACGGTAACCTCCCATATAATGCCTAAGTCTGGCCGCCCTGTCATCTCAGAGCTCCTAGCTATCCAGGCTACTACCGGAGTCTGTCAATGCGCCACTCACATACGCCGGGAACAAGCTCCCTCCTCTTTGCCCAGAGTATCGGGCCACTGCCACGACGAATACGAGAGCCCAACTAGGGGCAACCGGACTAACGCCCAGTCGGCTCAGGCCCCACCCCGTCTCCCCAATGCTTACTGCCGGCTCACGACGTGGGTAACGCCGGTACCGAAGC
Organism: Teleogryllus oceanicus; assembly: GCA_964035755.1. Classification (NCBI taxonomy): domain Eukaryota; kingdom Metazoa; phylum Arthropoda; class Insecta; order Orthoptera; family Gryllidae; genus Teleogryllus; species Teleogryllus oceanicus. Next base: position 64,426,090 of record CAXIVR010000006.1, on the reverse strand, counting down.
AACCTGACGAGTGGTAACTTGTTTCCCCTCTGGACTTCAAAGTGGGATCCGGAGTACTCCGAAAGCATCCTTCGCCCAATCGTGGTCCAACGGCGACGCACCATAGACCCAACAGATGGGTAGCCAGGAGCTTAGCATCGCCTGCTCACTGCCTGGAGCTTCAGGCTAACGACGTGAGTGAGACTCAGGGTCCGGGTGGTCGTCTTCGACACTCCACCACAGACCACGACGACATCCGTTATCGTGATCCCGCCCTGCGGGGAAAGCGTAGCCGAATACACCGAGCAAGGGCCACGGCTAACACAGCCTACGCAATGGCAGAGGGCCGAGATGCCTCTACGGGTTGCCAGGACGCGATGCGCTGAGAATTGTCCTTTGAGGAGCGGTAATTAGGCTTTGAAATGTCCCTTAGGCCTCGATAGATTGTAGCCAGGAATAGTGGCGTGCAAATTCGAAAAGGTAACCCGACTCAGAAGAAAAGAGAATTAATAGGTACAAAGAAAAAGTCAATACTATTTTGTAGCACAACTGGATGGTTTTATTTGTAAAAACATGTAGTATGGTAATAGTTCCATTCGTCAATTAAAGCTGTTCCGCAAAAAAATTGTAGTACCCAACCAAAGGTGCGAGCAATGAGGGAATATCATTGATATAACGAGACGATTGGTGTTACAGTGGTCACCAAAACAATTGGAGCGATATGAATCTAGATACGTTACGTGTATGCAAAGCTAATAAAGTATTAAACGGATAAGCTTTTTAATATTGACAAAGCATTTATTAATTACATTATGTAACTTCTTTGCAAATACATTCATTAAATCTTTCATGGTACATTCGTGTAACTATTTTATGCTCTTTGTCACTGATTTACATATGGACAGATCCTGAAAACCAAGTAGTTGGATACCTCTCCACTTGAAGGCAGCTGAGTAATGTGACAGAAATTGTTTAATGAAAGGTGATATACGTGACATTCTAAGCCCGAAATGCATGGTGGCAATTGATGATTTTGCTGAGTGTTGCTGACTTTTCATTGCATTCTTACCTGTCGTGTGTTTAGACGTATAAATCAATCAATAAAATGAGTGAATCTACACGGGAAAAGGCGTAAATGTGGAAATGTCAGTCCGCAAGCGGAGAGAAATATGAAATGTGAGGGTCTGTATAGCCAAAGGCGGAAAACATGTGCAAGGGCCAGCTCCGCCAAACCAGCAGGTAAAATCAATATTTGAAAATTATGGAAAGAGATGGAAAAATAATTTTAAACATGTGGAGTAATAATTGAGCAGCACGAAACAAAAACCAAATGCATTTATTTGTATGGGCTGCATCTTATTTCTAATGGCACATTCAATTAAATTAATTAACCCTGCCTACTAAACGCACATTGGGGTCTGGAGGACCCCAAAACTATTATGACGATATATGCCCACACATGTTAAACTTGATATGTTTTTTCTTAATATTTAATCATTTATTGAATATTTAAGTGGAAAATTGCTTTTTTACGTTTCATAGCCTGTCACAAAAAGGTTCTGAAATAGGCGTAATTTTTAACACGTATTAATTTAAAAAATGAACAAAACATTGCTTATTAAACATTGTAATATAATTTTAACCAGATTTGAACATTTTAAAACTTTGTTGCAATTGAAAAACTTCTGAAAAGATGAGACTTGGAGCAACAACAAAACTTACACACACAATTGCCCTGTGTTCATCAAATGTAGCTAACTACTAAATTCACTTTGTGTCAGTGTGAGATATGACGAAATGTGAATCCATATCCGAATGATCGCCAAACACATCTACCTCTTCATCACTCTCCGCCAACACCTGGCGTGAATCTTCTTCATTCGTTGACTGGAAATATTACACACAAATCGTGCACACAGGGGTCTTTTGAGCCCCAGAGGTGGTGATTGTTGAAGGAAAGTGCTGTCTAACCAACGGATGGCATCAAACGGAAGGAAACTCCACAAGTCCGTAAGGCAATAGCACGAACTCAATTTACACGACTTTATAGTGTGACGTCGTGGAAACACAACAGCACTCAGACACGAGCTTCAGATATTTACATATTTATTAATAAGTATTTACAAATAAATAGTTTGATCCGTAATCTACAGCTTTTATAGACCCTATACCCCGATCGCAGGAGCGATCCTTAAAAGATGCAAATCCGCCTGACTCGTGGCCCTCGCCACTCCTCAGCGAGTTTACGCGCACAGCGTAGAGCCCCGGCGACCGCAGTAACCCGTGGAAACAATGTTCCACAGCGGCGTCCCAACACATGGGTTGCCCTACGAGCATAGCTCGTCTCCGCACCGCCCTGGGCGCACGTTTTGTGCGTTCGAACGAGGTTTTCACTCAGCTCAAAAACCCAATAATGTAAGATATTTATCTTGACAAATTTAACAGGACATTTTACAAAGAGATGAGAATTGGATTAAGACGCAATAAGAACACATGATAGCCAACTTTGAATATTTTGTGTCAAAATACAATAAAATGCTTGTAAGCACTTCTGCTATGTTGCTAGCAATGAAAGAAAATGTTTTTTCCCTAATATGTGTACATGTACACGTATATTAGATCTACACACACGTTTCGGAAAACCATTTTGTGGTTTTGTTCATCAGCATCTTTGCTGCTTCAGGCCGCCAGCTACGCTTTTCCGCAATTCAGTAACTTAATGAGATTTGATCTCGTTTAGTTAGTAAACATAGTACATACTTTTTGTACTCAGCGGTGGATAACAATAGATATGTCGGGTACTGCATTGAAGTAACAAGGAAAACTGACCATTATTACATAAATATGATAGAGAAAGTTGTTCATGAACTAATTAGTAGATACATGAATGAAAAACTACATCGTTTGTGTTCTGCATGTGAGTTTTTTTGTTTTATGTTATAAAATATAATTTTGTATTTAATATGAAGCAGGATTTTTTTGTTACCTTTCATTTACAATAGAATACACTTCCACGATTAAACTTAATCAAAACATTGAACACAGTATTTTTATGTATTCCTTGAGTAATTCGATCAAACTACAAGTGTTTAATTTTTAATTAAATAAAAATCTTATTTTTTAAATTAAAAAACCACGAACCCCAAAACTTTGAGAAAATAAAAATAATAGAGATGGCAATGATCCTAGAGATGATGAAATGAAGAAGCGGAATTGAGTTGTAGTGGCTAGTGATGACAAATTTTACCAAAACATTGATTCAGCGATGTTTCGATACATTGCTAAAGGGTTTTCGATGTCGATGAAAATATCGACGAGAATACATGGATGTTTTAATTATAGAGGAATAAACATGCTATTTTCCTATACATTTTTAATAACAGTACGTAAAAGCAATATAGTTTGGTTAAAAACATGTTAGAAGGATGTAAAAATTATTATTCAATGTAAAGAATAAAATTAACAATAAAGCACATCATGTTTTGCTATCGATTTCGTGTTTCACAGTCGATGCAGGCAATAACATACTCGTACATTCATAACACGAACAGCTCCCAAACTTCCTCAGCTTGCACAGGCGAAATGTACAGCGTGATAAAAGAGGATGACACAAAACAACGATATTGCTCTGGATTTCTGCTACTCTACGCCGCGGTTCATCCCCGTTATTAAAATAAATAAATAAATAAAAAACATCGATATTTTTGCAAAAAAATATGGATGTGAAGTAAACATCGAAAGCAAAATATCAATGTTAATATATCGATGTTTCTGATGGAAAACATCGATGTCTTTTTGCCATCCCTAGTGGCGGCTGCCACAACCGTTCCCGTCGCCCCTGCTCCAGCCCGGGCGCGCCGCTGACGTCATGCAGCAGGGGGAACAGCCCCGCGCGCCCGCATGCACGCCCCGCGCTATCAAGCAACGCGCAGTCGCTGCAGGAGGCAGTTCAGCCACAATTATGCCGCATTCACAGTGCAAAGTTTCACGTCGACGCATCGTTGCCGCAAAACGTAGAAAGTGGTTATTAACCCTAGATTACAAACCGGGAGCGGTAGCTCGGTGCATCAAGTGATGTCACTGCAGCGCCTCTGACCGGGAGGTCCCAGGTTCCCACTCCCCACGGCGGCGGTAGGATTTTCGACACTAGCTTTGCAGCTCGGTCGAATTCAGTCGCTGTCTGGAGGAGAATTCTAGCGGCCGGCTGCTCTGATCGGTAGTTTTCCGTGGTTTCTCCGATCAACACCAGCCGAATGCCGGAGCAGTACACTACCAAACGGGCCACGGACCGCGCGCGATCTTTCCTTCCTCTTCCTAGTCCTATGCTATCCTCTCCCCTGACATACACACTTACACTAACATGCACTACACCACCAGATATTCCGAGAGACCGGTCGGGAGCTTAGAGCTTGTCCGGACTGGGGCGGTGCCCCGCTGGTGGGAGTCCTGGTGACGAGGAAACCCTCTAGCCGACGGTAGGTCGGCGCCGGATCTCGCCTCGCCATCCAGCGGAGGAAGATCACCACCATCTCTCGAGAATAACATGCACTACACTTACGGGACTAATGACCAACTCCGTTGACGCGCCTGGAAACACGAAAAAATCAATAAAAAAACCTAGATTACAAAGGCCTTTTGTATTATCCGCGCACGTTTTCTTGAGGCCTTAGTTCGCACAGATCTGATGATATATTTCTTACATGGATAGCAAATTTATTTAGTTTCTTTGATTTTTGGTATTGGAAACTTTGAAGTTATTTTGTTGTTTTTTTATACAAGAAATAGACGAGTGAGACACACTAATGAAAAATGTGGACCACCGAGAGTGTTGTGCTACCGACCACGTATGAATCTACTTGAAATGTGTTAAATAACAAAAAATTATGAAATTAAATGGATTTTCAAAAGAAGCAAAGCAGGAGTTAATCAATTATTTTTAGTCAAAACTGTTGTGATACAAGTAGGAAAGGGCAAAATTGCATATTTATGCAGAAATACTAAATATTTTTCGCTTCTGGAAAAAATCTAAGCTTTAGGACAGTCGTCCTGATTCCGTATTTCGGCGCCTATCATTTCTGACGTGTTACTTGCATTGCAATCAGGGGTGGGCATAATTGAAATACTTTTTTTTAAATCCATTTTATATTTGAATAACTGTTTTTTGAATTTTTGGGACATGCATTTTAGAGGAGTATTTAAATGTATTCTTAAAACGCATAGCCAAAAAACATAAAAATACAGATGTTCAAATACAAAATGGATTTAAAACTGTCCAACTCTGCATAGCATGAATGAGAAATCTCAAACAAATATGAGTTGAAGGGTGCTATTATACATGATACGTCTTGTGGAGAAAAACGAAATATACGAATTATTAAAAGCAGATGTACAAAGCATCAAAATGTTTTTAAAAATATGTGGATGTACAACTGGTTGGTTGTACAGATTGCGCATCGTAAATAATAAAATTGATTTGGGAGAACGTGTATGTAACGTAACGTAGGGACCATGGCTGAAGTGAGCGGCGGCCAAACAGTCGTATCTCGCTCGCCGCCTTTCGTTTGCGACGCGTCACCCGAGCGGCCGTGGCGGCGGTCGCATTCAAGCCGAAACGTTGGCGCCTGGAAAAGTAGATAGCTGCTCCGCGGCGCGGCGCGGTGCGGGCGAGAACAACGCGTCAGATGTTCCGCGTGGCTCAATAGCGGGGTCCACCCTCAACCTCCGCCTCCTCCGCACGAACAACACTTTTCGACACGTCCCAACGCCTATCAACCAAATTCATGCCTACCAATACGAGCTCAGCACAATAGCAGAAAACGCTCTTGGTGCACAAGCAATAAAAATCTTGGCGGAGTCGTAGTCATTGACCCCGTCCTCACATACGGATCAACTGTTTCTTATTAATTTTACTTTCTCGTATATGTACGTACACACGGTGTAATACATGTAATATTAAAAATCGTTATGTAATGCTGCGGATAAAAATTCTTCCGTCGTATACTGTATGTAATAAAAAAAATATATGTGCGATGGTGCGGCAAGTCAGCGATTTTTGTACTGGTATTGTCGAACTCTGGTAACGAAAAAGTAGATAAATCACAGTCCTATATTTAGCATATTGTGTAAGCATATTGTGTAGCCAGAACTTAAGAAACGTTGTTTTAATTGTCATCTGTATCCCCCTGGGAAAGATCTCAAGTGCAGAAAATGTTCAGAATGTTTATACCTTTTCTCAAAAACTGAAACACATGAGCACAAAGTTGTAAAACTGATAGTAAAATAGCGCTAAATGTATCGCGACGACGTCGTGATAAGACTAATAACACACTGAGGTGTTGTGTACTGATTTGTTTACTGTACTTCAATATACAATATGTCCAACTTCTAATGAACACTTTTGCCATCAGAGAACCCAGTAAGCGAGAAATCTTGCACTGCATCTGTTCTCTGGTTCCGTGGCAAAAGCCACATCTCGGTAAGACGAGGCTTGCAATTGCGACTACATGCGATTACAAGCATCTGCACCGAGATTAGACTTAAACACGAATACCCCGGGCAGTGCCCTCCGCTAGCCTTTATCGCGGGGAATCACGTGACAGTGTGTCCTATGCTGTAGACCCGCCGCCTGCCGATCTCGTTACGGAATTTTGGGAACGACTGCAAAATGGAGCCTGCGGGCCAGCTGCATTCTGAGGCTGACATCACGCATCATCTGCCCTATGCGGACACCAGCGTTCCAAGAACACGCCCCCCCCCCTGAGCCCGCACCCTCCAAAAAGCCCACCCCACCCAATTATTAGCGTATTTGCCAGTGTATAAGACGCACATTTTCCTTCAGTAACTCGTCAAAAAAAACAGGATGCGTCTTATACAACGTTTGGGACTTTTTTGAAACTGTTTGAATATTTAGTACACAGCATTACAAAATTTAATTTTTTTTACATTGGAAAACAGGAATTTCTATTTTTTTAAAAAAATTTATTGCGTCTACCATAGTGACGCAACGCGTCTCCAAGACCCTTAAGTGGCGTCGAGACACTTAAGGAGTAATGAGCTGAGGAGTAATCCTCCATTACATTGCGCGCTTGTGGAGTAATTCACCATTATAACTTTCTGTCATGTCACGTCACAGTCAGTTGTTAAGAGGACCGCCAGGTAGCATCTCCGCGTACGCGCCTTCACCTACGCGTTCCTGCGTCACTACCCAGCGGCCAGAATTGGGAAGGAATAAGGATAGGGGTAGCGTTTAGGACACTTCACAGGGGTTGGACTAGCCCTTTTGAAGCAGCCAAACTCGTTTAGTTGGAACAAATTTCACATGATTCGACGGGAATCAAACCCGGACCTCAGTGATGAAAGGCTAGCGATTTTGCTATGTGCCACGAGCGTAGTTTCAAAAGTGTATTACTGCAAAAGTAATTGTTACAAAAGGTAGAAGTATTACAAAAACAAAGAATGCTGAAAATTTCGTTGGGTTAACGTCATGATGTAGATTTGTGAAAAAGAACGGTCTTTTCACGCATACTGGAAAAATATAATAGACGTACGGTGGAACATGAAGAAATAATCATTGCTTTTGACAGGTCACAATTCGCACTCCTTTCATACAAGTAAAACTGAAGTATAAGATTAAACATGAAAGAGTGAAATCCTTCTTGGAAATAGGGGCGTGGTGCTCACCCGACCCCCCCCCATCACCTCCTGCTCCGCCTCGTCCAGCGACGCGTCCTGCGGCCCGTAGCGCTGCAGCTGCTGCGTCTTCACCGACCACCCCGTGCGCAGCCTGTAACACACGCACACACTCACAGGGCCACTGTCCGCCACACACCTGCGCTTGTCCCCGCTCCATTTTTTATGATTGCGTGTACGGGCGCGTCAACTGCTTTGGTCATTAGTCACGTTAGTGTAGTGCCTGTTTTTCTCCGGAGATGGCGGTGATCTTCCCCGCTGGATGGCGAGATCCGGCGCCGACCTAACGTCGGCTAGTGGGGTTTCCGCCTCACCAGGACTCTCCCACCAGCAGGGCACCGCCTCGGTCGGGACAAGCTCTACGCTCCCGACCGGTCTCCCGGAATATGTGGTAGTGTAGTGCATGTTAGTGTAGATGTGTGTAAGGGGAGAGGATAGGACAAGGAAGAGGAAGGGATGATCGCGTGCGGTCCGTGGTCCGTTTGTTAGGGTACTGTTCCGGCATTCGCCTGATGTTCATCGGAGAAACCGCGTAAAACTACCGATGAGAGCAGCCGGCCGCTAGAACTCCAGCCAGCGACTGAATTGGACCTAGGTGAAAAGCTAGTGTCGAAAATCCTGCCGCCGTGGGGAGTGGGAACCTAGGACCTCCCGGGCAGAGGTGCTGCAGTGACATCAGTTGATGCGCTAAGCAACCGCTCCCGGTCCCCCGTTCGAGTGGTGCCCCCTGGTGGAGATATTTCTGTAGGGAAACCTGCATGCCGACGTGTACTTCGGCAACGGATCTCTCTATCCAGCCCGGGAGGAACACCACCTTCTCCCCGATACAGTACTATACTAACGCGACATTAACCCGGAAACATGCCCGTAAATATATTATAAGGTTTTGATATTAAAGACGGAACATTTTACTGTGTGATTGCTCTATATGAATGTATATTACATGATACATACAGCGCAATATTTCATGTAATATATGTTTATATAAAGCAATTACACTGAAATATGTTCTGTCTTTAATATCAAAGACCAAAACAGTATAATGTATTGAAGAATTATAGACAGAAGTAAATAAATAAATAATAATTTTAAAGCACGTAAATCTCCAGCGAAAAACCGCCCCAGCCGGGACAAGTTCTAAGCTTCTGACCGGTCTCTCGACTAGTGTGGTAGTGTAGTGCGTGTAACTGCAAGTGTGTGTAAGGGATGAGGATGGGGCAAGGAAGAGGAAAGAAAGATCGTGCGCGGTGCATGGCTCGTTTGTTAAGGTACTACTCGGGCATTCGCATGGTGTTGATCGGGAAACGAAGGAAAACTTCCAATCACAGCAGGCGACCCCTAGTATTTCCTGCAGACAGTACAGCGGCTAAATTGGACCCAGCGAAGTACGACGGTTAACTTAACTTGTGAATATTAAATTTAATCGTACACATACATTAAATTTAATTTACGTACATGAAAATTGGTCGCGGTTGGGTAGCCTGACAGAGGCAAGTCCCTGTGCTGCAAAGATAGCTGCACCCACTCACGCATGTGCCTTTTCACTTCCATTCACGCCCAGTAGCTACTGATGCTATAGCAGCACATAGCGGTGGCGGTTTCCTAGAGGATGGAAGGGAGAAACATCCCACACGTATGATTTCGGCTTCTGGATGTAATTACCAAATGAAATATTTACTTTGATGTTTGAGGCCAACTGTACAATTTTTGTAGTGATTGCTTTGAGGCAATTTATTTTGGTATGATTTTAAAATACTCTCGCCTTTAAAATACGTGAAAACAATCAAAGTCACTCCGCAGAGGAAGTCTTTCTCTCTCTCTTGTGAGTTAATCACCGATATATGTCAGCGCTGCTGCGGTCAGAAGAGAAAACAGTTCAGAGAGGAGGAACCCCCCCCCCAACTCTTTTGATTTCCTGTTCAAACAAATGAATGCGTCGTGGAATGCGAGTCACGTGACTCTGACAGGCAAGGGTGGGTCGTTGGGGAGTAACATGGCGGTGCACTCCTACAACGTGTGCCAACAGAAGCCATGGAAAAACCGAATTAGTAGGTCATTATCTCATCTCTTCGCAAGTCAGTGTTTATAATTAAATTTATTGTTGGTTTCATTTCAAGTACCTTAGGCAATTGATTTATTTCCTCCTCTTAAGAAACATGTATGAGCTACCACTGGCACAAACTTACTTGCATTACCTGTAACGGTGACGGCAAGTTATATTATTCGTTAACTTGCAAATATATCAGCTGGGATTTGAGACTTGACTCGTAACATGTTAGTGAAAAGTGAACTCGTAGTGCATGTTAGTGAAAAGTGTGTGTGTGTGTAAGGGGTGAGGAGAGGACAAGGAAGAGGAAGGAAAGATCGCGTGCGGTCCGTTTGTTAGGGTACTGTTCCGGCATTCGCCTGTTGTTGCTCGGAGAAACCACGGAAAACTACTTATCAGAGCAGCCGGCCGCTAGAATTCTCCCCCAGCCAACGGCTGAATTCGACCTAGCTGACAAGCTAGCTTCAGTTGATGCCCTGAATCGCATAGACAGATGGAAGGTGTGCAGTGGAGATGTGCTCATCCGCCGGTGGGCCTGGCCACTTAGGCGCCACTCCGTCGCCGCCGCCCGCTGGGCTCTTCTTCTGCTTTTCGGGAGCGCCGCCTCAAAGGCTCTTTGTGCGCCTTGGGGTGTTTGTGCAGAGGATGCGAGGGGGCGCTGCCTCCGCCGGTGCACAGCGATCGTGTTTCCTTTAGAAGCCTCTGCCTTCCCCACCCCAGCGCCGCACTCAGGGATCACGCCCCCGCCGGCTTAGGTGGCTCACTTCACCCGCGTACAAGAGATGCATTGATTGATTTGTTCGTGTATCCGGACGCGTCAACTGGTTTGGACATTAGTCCCAACCTACCGTCGGCTGGTGGGGTTTCTCCCTAACCAGGACTCTTCCACCAGCGGGGCACCGCCCCAGTCGGGACAAGCTCTAAGCTCCCGACCGGCCTGGTATATGTGGTAGTGTAGTGCATGTTAGTGTGTGTGTGTAAAGAGAGAGGATAGTACAAGGAAGATGAAGGAATGATCGCGCGTGGTCCATGGCCCGTTTGAAAGAGTACTGCTCCGGCATTCGCCTGGTGTTGATCGGAGAAACCACGGAGAACTACCGATCTGAGCAGCCGGCCGCTAGAATTCTCCTGCAGACAGCGACTGAATTCGACCTAGCTGAAAAGCTAGTGTCGAAATCCTGCCGCCGCCAGGCCTCTAACCTAGGACCTCCCGGTAGAGGCGCTGCAGTGACATCATTTGATGCACTGAGCTACCGCTCCTGGTGATAATGATTTTAAAGTGTATTGTCACCCGAAAATACAAGATATAATTAAATGTATGGTAAAAGGCATGTAGTACGTATATAAATATGACTCACAGCCTTTTACGAGAAAAATGCATAATGAAATTTCGTTGAAATGTTTAATTTTTTATAAAACGAAGCGATCGCAGGGACAGACGCCTTTAAGGCGATATACCTAGCGTTGATGACCGCGTCTGAACCATACTTGGGTTTTTCTAACGTAGCATCTGAGGGTATTATCTTCACGACGGGTTATGGCACGCCTTTTTTGCGTCTTTCGTGATCCTGCCGCAAGATGTCGCATGACCGCTACCGTATTAAGCAGTGCTGCAGATCAAGCGACTCTAGCGGCAGGACCGAGAAACACGCAAAAAGTCATGCCATATATCCATCTTGATAATAATACTCTCAGATGTCACGTTAAAAGAAACATGTATAGCTATACGTTCTTTAAGGACAGCACTGCGGTCGGCGGTTACCACAAGTAGAACGCGATAAGATTGATGGCGAGAAGAAAGCTTTTCAGAGCAGGTTTTTGTGTTTGGGCTCTATTTCTTTCTTCAGAATAATTAAACGTGATTCCTTCTCAATCGGATGTTCTCATTTTATATATTCGGCAATTAGACGGGTAATCTTCACATTATCCAAACTAGTGGTGCTACAACAGCAATTACTTTCTCGCATTATTTATAACTTTTCCAGAATATTATACTAATACTTGAACTTTTAAAACTATTTTGAAGCAGCAAAAATTTCTCCGCAGACTTGAACTCAGGTCCTCCGAGTTAACTTGGTCGCTTACCTCTGCGCTACGGAAATATACTTAATTATGAAATAATGATATAATGATGAGTATTAATTCACGATTGTGATAATTCGAATGAGCGATTCACACGAGTGTATTAATACCCATTACATCGAGTTTTATTTATTTTACGTCAAAAAAGCAGTTAAAAACTGCGTATGACGTGCTAGTTTTGAGAGTTTTGCGTATGACGTGCTAGTTTGCTAGACGTGCGAGTTTTATATTGTTCTACCTCTACAAATTATAATAATTTTCTTCGAATTACTTTTATAAGCTAATTTTGTACATAGAATCGTTCCGTGGCTGTTAACATGCAGGATTCCGACAAGGCCACCAACTGGACAGCTCTCTATCCTACCCTGCCACATGGATTTTGTTTACCGCTGCGTCAAGTAGGATTAAAGTGAAATTACAATGGAATTTATTTTAAATAATATTCCACGTTAAAAGTATTAATATTAAATTAAATTAAAACTGACAATATAATACTAAATGCAACTTTAATGTGCATAATGCAACGGAACACTTACTGGAAGGATTCTCAATGATTAAATGTCATTACTGTGTTTGTCAGTTTCTCTTCTTGTTTAAGAATTTATCATAAGGAATTCTGAATTGAAATGAGTCTCATTATGCAACAGGTTGCAGCCATCAAAGGACAGAATTATATAATGGGAGTAAAAAAGGAGACCTACACCATTTTTTTAAGCATTCCTTGTTTTATTCATGGAAAACTAGTAGTGTTATATCAGCACATACTTTCTCACAATATTGTTAATGGTTATACTTATGTAATATTATAATGTAAGAAATTTCCAGCCTGCTTCTCGGCTACCATTTGAATAATTCTGAAACAAACGAAACACGAAAAACAAATTATTTTTTTAAAATCAAACGTTTACACGAACTCAGTTTTCTGACATTGAATTCAGAGTATTCACGTTCAGATGTTCGACGTACATGCACCAACGATACTCGATGGCTATTTTAGCAGCAAATAAAATCATTGCTTATAATAATGCGACCCAGTCGCAGTGCCACTACAGCTTCTGAATTTTTTTCGGCGTCTTCCTACAACTACAAAATTGAAGATAAATATTTTCTCTTCACGTAAATGTTTTTAATAATTAGTTCTTTCAATGATGTCATATAAAATGGGTATAAATTTTAGTCGTTTTCACGAAATATTACGTACAATATCTGCAATAAAGTGTAACAAAACAAGAATTTTTCAAAAACAACTCCAATTTTTTCCCTTGAAATTTTGGTAGGTATAGAGATAAATGTATTCTATGGGATGACGTAAATTCTGTTTTGCTATATTCTTTTGTTTTTTAAATACAAAAATGTACTTCTTTTGACATCTCTGACGTCGTTAATATTTACATTAGCGACGATTTGTTAACGTTCTTTCATTCCACTGGGCTTTCAAAAACAGGACAGGTTATTGCTCAAAACAGGAAATATTTATACGTATACGGGAGACTGTGTCACTTCCACGAAAACAGTGAATATTTATTATTCGATCACCCAATCGAAATGTATGTTTCATCGGGTTTGAATGCATTACTAAAAGATATTTATTTATTTATTTTACATAAAAAACAGTTAAAAACTACGTATGACGTGCTATGGGGAAAAGTGAATTGTGTGAACATTTTCAAAATTCTCCCAATCATATACTACTTAAATTTTGAATTTTGAAAGGGAGAAAAAAAAACTCCCATGTAGTAAAATCTATTTTCAAGGATAAATAAGCAATAAATTTTGAATTTTCAAACGTAAAAACGTCTCGTAAATAGTACCTACGTAAAAAGTCTCTCTAATATTTTTGAAAAACTGATAGAAGAGAAATGGCCCGATAATTTTGAATTTCATTTTTGTTGCCTTTTTTGAAGAGTGGCTTAATTTTAGCTGTTTTGAAAGTATTAGGAAACATTCCGGTGCATAACGATGAATTAAATATGTGAGTTAACGGGTGTATAATGGCATACGCACAGGCCTTTAACAAAGAATCCGGGAATTCATCTAAACCGGACGAATATTTATTTTTTAGTTTACCGATTATTTTGAGAAATTCATAGGAAAAAGTTTCGGAAACGAACATCGTGTATAAAATTTTGGGTGAACTGTGTTTTTGAATTTTGTGCCTGAAGACCCTTAGTGAGATCGGCAGCAATTCTCGAAAAGTATTGGTTAACGAGATTAGCCATGTTGCCGGATCGTTCGCATTTATATCGTTAAATTTTAAAACAACATTCTCTACAGGGTTTCTAGTTGATTTGGTCGTATTTTTTATTATCTTCCACATTGCTTTTGTTTTGTTATTTAAGTTCAAAATATCTTGATCTTTTTTCATGATTTTAGCCTGCCTTATGACTATTCGTAACAATGATTTGTATTTTTTAAAATAGATAAGGAAATTTTGAGATATGTTATGACGTTTAGAAATGAAAGAAAGAATTCGCTTGTTTTTACAAGATGTCCTAATCCATTGTGTTATCCAAGAATTGCTTTTCCGTGAAATATTTAATTTTCTTTCTAGAAGAGGAAAGCAAGTGTTTAAATGTAATGAAATAGTTGAAAAAAAAATTATATTTGTCGTTTGTATCAACAGTATTATAAACCGCTTCCAATGACTCCTACATCAAGTCATCAATGAATATTTTTATTTTACTTTTTGTAAACAATCTAGTCACACGTGTGTTATTTATTGTATCAGTGATCGCATTTCTTATAATGGTAAGATTTTCTGCATCGTGGTCACTGTATCCTAAATGTTTCGTTTAAACTTCATATCGAGTAGTTTTGTTAATTATAATTTGATCAATGGACTTCATCGGATTTTGTTTGATCCGTGTAGGTACATTAATTGTAATGTCTAAATTGAAGGAATTAATTAAATTGATAAACTTTTCTTTCTCACAAGATTCGACCAGAAAATCAATGTTAAAATCTCCGCATACAACAATGAATTCAAAAGAGCGATTGCTGACTTTGTTAAGTGGTATCTGCAGGTTTTCTAAGAACAAAATATAATCTGCAGTTCTCTTTGTTGGTCTGTAGATGCAAAGTATTATTACTTTTAGTGAAGTATGATGTACAACAGAAATTTCGAAAATATTTTCAATGGAATACACATTTAATTCCGCCAAGGAGATAGAATCAATATTATTTCTAACGTAAATACAAGAACCCCCATACGTAGGACCTTTATGCGATTCTCTCGCTCTGCAATAAAAGCCTGCGAGGTAAAATTTGGAATTTGGAAAATGCTAAGTTCATTAGGAGATAACCAATGTTCTGTACAGCAAAGAACATCCATTTGATTTAAATCGCTCTGTAGAGCTGCCTCGATAAACTCCGTTTTATTTGAAAGGGATTGAACATTATGGTGAAGAATGTTTATTTTTTGCAAGTACCTACACGAATGTTTTTCTGCTGCATCTGACTCTATTTGCTATATATTTACTCCATTTTTACCTCGAGTGCGTGGTCGAAGGTTGTAGTGTGTCCCGGCAGTGACAGGTTGTGAGGAAAATGGGGCATCAGGTGTAGATGAATTGGTAGTGGGAATGGGAGAAACGGAAGTAGGTTCAGAGGAAGAGGCAACAGGGTTCGAAAGAAGGTTGGGGGGTGGAGAACGTAAGGAAGGTGAAAGGGATAGATTTTTGGCAGGAGACTCCGTAGGACTGGAGTTGATGATGTATTGTGCTAGCTTGTTACCGACTGCATGTCTTCCAGCTAGGTTCATGTGAAGATCATGCCGGGTAAAGTATTTTGCTGAGAGGAAATTAATTTCAAAAAGTGTGCCTTTTGTTTCTCTCAGTTGCAGTTTTAATTGTTGCTTTGCGTGCTCGCTGCATAGTGTTGGTCTGTTGTACCAGAGGGGCAGAGTCGAGACTACAATGTTAGTGTTTTGGGCGGCACATTGCAATTTGTTTACATGTTGTTCAGGTGTAAAGTTACCACCCAAGTTAATGTCATTCTGCTCTCCTATGATAATGAATGTGTCCTGATTGGTCAGTGTCTTCGTGTGGGTGTTCAACTCTGCAGCCACATCTGCAAACCTCCCGTTATGTTTAAAAAATAGACGAGACTGAGAAATTGAAGGGTAACTTCCTACTGAGAACGGAGGACGAATGGCGGCCATGACTGTCAGCTAAAATAAGTACCTGTGTTTTAGTCTCAGTAGAAATGTCTTTGTTTTCAAGTTAGCTAGGATGCGCAGCTTAACGTGTTTTGGTTTTGACACGCTTCCTAGCCTGTTTGCGTTGGTTTGTGCATGATTTTGTCGATGGTAGAGGAGGGTGGTGAGGATCAGGAAGGTGAGGAAAATCTGTTTCATAATCTAAAACACTAAATTTGTTTTGAGTTGTGACTGGATGCGGTGCCTGTGTCTTTTGTACAGTCACGGGTGTACGGTTGGTATTATTCGCGGTGTTGCCGACTTGTACCCAACCGTCTGTGTAGAGAACGACCTCTTCCAACCTTCGGATATTTTGATCTAAATTATTGTTTACGTGTGTGAAGGCTTTCAGAAGGTCGGCTTTGAGAGTGTAGAGAGTAAAAAGAGTAGAACGAGCAGTAGCCATGTCACGAATGCATTTTAATATACGTGATAAAAATTGGAATAAATACAAGAAAACCCAGATAAGAGCAACAAGAACCTAGCTTTATAAGTTAAAAGTGTAAAATTGATGTATATTCAGTAAATTAAAAAGTAAGATTCAGTATAAAAACGAGAAGGTATGCTACTCACAAAATCTATTGAAGCTAGTACTTACGAAATTTGGCAATGTGGCTACGTAGAATTTCGTCCACTTCAACTGTTTAATACAATCAGTAGATTATATTTTACCGTAATTACATAATAGCTATTATCTGAAAGTTTGTCTTCGATATATAGAATAAGATTTAAAACACTAGTTCAAACTAGTTGATACACCGTCCTCGTAACGTTCAAAACCACGGAATAATCACTTGTCACAGAAAAATACAATAAGTCTATCAGAAAATTAATTCGCACAGTGATTTAATATTGGAAAATAAACTGAGCTGTGAATATATTTTGACACTTATCAGCACCTCGTAAATCTGAAGTTCGTTGAGGTTTGAATGTCCGTTTAAAATTCGTAATGTTTTGTTTGTCTTAATAATGACAGTGGTGATATTATGATTATGTGTGATATGTGATGATGATGATATTAAAGACAGTGAACACTAGTGCAAAATTTGTAACGACCAAAATAAATAGACATGTTGAAGAGTGAACAAGAACAACTTACTAAAGGATGAGGGAGTACAGGGCAGCCGCGAATACCAGAACATTGCATAAAATTAAACTGAGAATGAAAAAGTGAATATGAAAGGATTGTTCTTGAAAACATTGCTCAATATTTCTGAGATTTATAAAAATTCATCATTTACAGTCGTGTGGCGTGTGCCGGATATACTCTTTGTTCTTTCCTCCATTTCTCTCTGATCCAACGTGTGTGGTAATATTTCAAATATCTACACCAACGGTGTAATCGGTGTATTTACCGTCAAACGTTTCCAAAAACCAAATACTGGTTGTGATACTAAGGAGAGGATCATACAAGCGATTTTATTTTGTGCATCATAACTTTGAAACGGTAAAAATCTATAATTAAATTCAAAGTATTTATTAGACGTCTCATCTACAGAGTATTTTTCGAGCTCCTATGCCCTTCTATATCCCGAACAATAATATGACAATAATTACACAGCGGTTGCCTGGACACGTGTGAGTAGTAGGCCGATGGAAGTAAATCACAGGCGTATCCGTAGAAACCAGCGGACGCAACGGAGGCATGTTTCCCCAGCCCGGTCAATGAATAGGTGGGTTAACGCAATGGACACGCAGAATTATATCAACTGGCTTCTTCCAGGCGAACTCAAAAAGATCCCTAGGAATGGATATACATTCATTGCAAAATACGTCGGCAATGCAAAGAACCTTGTTGTCACTAACTTGTCATTTCTTCCATTGCTACAAAATGACAATGCGGAACTTGAAGAAGACAAAGGAAGTTCCTTTGTAAGAATTTTCCGCTTCAAACAAATGGCAATCTCGCTAAGAATGTGGCTGCAGCAGCAACCTCAAACGTTTACTCATGACTACTATTTACACATCCAACAACTATACGATTGTTTTATAAACTCCCTATTAATTACTTCATCTAAACTTGGTAATGTTCTACCCTTGCGAGTGGCGTATATTCACCTGCAGGAGATAAAAACTATATGTCTCCCAGCAATAAAAAATGCTCGATTCGAGGATTCGGTGAAGTACAAAACGCAAATGAAGAGCAAGATTTCCCATTGCAAAATGAAAAGGACAAATCCATCGATACTGAGAATAGCAAAGAGTTTACTATGATTCACGATAATTCACAACTCGACGTTTTGGAGAAGACCGATCTACGGAACGACACTGACAATGACAGAAAGGAAGAAATACAAAACTATTCCCTGCGGAGAGCCTTTGGATGTGCTGACTTCACAGCAAACGAAGACTTAGAAGAACAACAGATTGATTCGTCTATGCATAACGCTCTTTATAAATACGAAGCTGATCCATCATTATACCGAAAACAGTGGAAATTACTATTCCGAAAGCACTATATGAGAAGTCTGTTAACTCCTGAAGACTTTCGCGTCCTCCCCCTTCGGGAGATTCCCCTTCTACTGAGGACGGTCCCAGAGGAGGAGGAGGTGAGGGAGCAAGAAGTACAACCGCAGGTGAGTGGATGTTGCTTCATACGCGCCCTTCGCCGCCTCCGTCACCGCCGCCGCCGCCCCGCCCCCGCGCGCCCCTTTGGCAGCGCCTGCTGCTGGGCGTGTGCTGCGTGGGCGTGGAGGAGGAGTAGGCATCGCTGCTCCCCTCTCGCCCACAGACCACCGGATTGACACTTACTCTCTCTACTGTGACCACTACTCATCGACTGACCACACTTCTAATGCGAGCATCGTCACTTGTGACTGACGCCGTTAGAAGTACTCCCAGCGTGAGCATCGTCACTTGCTGACTGACGCCGTTAGAAGTACTCCCAGCGTGAGCATCGTCACATGCTGACTGACGCCGTTAGAAGTACTCCCAGCGTGAGCATCGTCACATGCTGACTGACGCCGTATGTACTAACGTGTGCATCGTCACCTGCTGACTGACACCCTTAGAAGAACTACTAGCGTGAACATCGTCACATGCTGACTGACGCCGTTAGAAGTACTCCGAGCGTGAGCATCGTCGCGTGCGAATAGATACTGCAGGATATCAAGTGCAAAATTTCATGCTTTAGGCTCGTTTTTAATAGCACTTTGACAATTTAAAAAAAATTGTCCATTGCGTTTATTATGTAAGATAGGACAAAGAGGAAGATTTATCAATGCATTTATTGTTCTAACGTTATACGCATATTATTATTATTGTTGTAACGTTATGATTTAAACAAAATAGAAAGCTGGACCCCAGAGAATGAAATGAAAATTAATACAAATAAATGAAAAGCTATCAGTTTCTCTAATAACAAAAGAGCCGAAAATATGTCGTATTCTCTGAAAGGCGATTTGATACCCAGGGTAAGCAATATCAAATATTTAGGAATTAATATTGCCGAACATATGGTATCGTTACCCTTTGACACCTATCATGTCAATGGAAATAGTGCAGGCCGACAAGATGTGGCAGGGCAATGGGATTTAGTCCAGCCGCTAGTGCTGATAATACCATGCAGTCCGCATTTTGACCTACAGGACCAGACCTACAGGGGATTCTTTAATTTGAAAAAGATCGTAGGTGTGGTTTAGGCGCTAGTAGTGTTCACGGACGGTGGGACGTTTCTCTTTCAGTTGTTTTTTCGGTGTCAAGGACGCGCAGAATAGGGATTCCGGCTACACAACGTGTTAAGAGGATTTCTTTGTCTGTAACATCTTCACTTTTGGGAGGGAAACATCGAGGCGAATTGATTAAACCGTCAGAAAATGTACTGAAAATGTTGATGGTGTGTGAAAAGATATTCGCAGTTTCAGGAACTGAGAATTGTGATATTGTCAGTTGACAAAATTTGAAGTATTTGTCATTAACTACTGCCACGAGAAATATTATTACTGATAAACGATCAATTTTTGACGAAGTTTCACAACATTGTCACTGATATAGCTTGTTAAGAGTTACCCAGTAACCTCATAAGGACCATTCACTATAAAGTTTTTGAAGTAAGATGGAAAGCGAATGGCCAGTATTATACTGATAAGATTCAAAGGACAAATGTTGGTTTATAGTCCAGTTGGTATGTAAATCTTACCTGAAAAAAGGTCATAAAAGCTTTTTCTTTGAGTATGATGCATGTACCCAAGCACTTGGTAAAGCCCCAGTTTTTCGATCTACGAAATCCCGTGCTAACTCCGGGAGATGCAAAATACCGGTACTTTCTTTATAGCACTTTAACCTTAAGTCTCCTTTTTTCTCTGTAGCACTTGAACTTTAAGTCGTGTAGAAAAATTGTTTAACTAGATTTTAAACAGAACAAAATTTCCTTCTATTTTTGTATAAAACCTTTTTTCGAATCCAATTATCAACCGAGCAATAGATTTTTGAAACAAAGCTATTTTTTCAATTCTAAACATTTTTGCAAACATACACGTTTGTAAGATGATAATCAACCTATATAAATATTTAGTTATTACGTGTAATTTTTCATCGTCGGTGTAAACATTGCCTCATAAATGTACCCATTGCAAAAAACATTAATACACCAAAACATCGATAGATTTGTATATGTGTGGGTTCGTGTTGTAGTTTGTCAACGCTTTGCTCGTCAACGCGAGAACAATGCCATTTCAACCAAACTTGGTTTAATTTATTACTGGGCAATTACAATGGGAAAAATCATACACCTGGCATAAGACACCACGTGGGTGGGAAGGGAGTGACATTTACAAACAAAATCATGCAGCCCGCAATACATACATAACTGTGTAATGTGCACTGAGTAGACATTGTGGACGACACAGACAATGCTGTTTAATAGATGATGGTGATCAGTAAACCCTCGGGCAACGCCGGATTTTCACTCGATAAAATATAAGTAAATGGCGAATATGTGTATTGCCTACGCAGTGCGACGTGACAAGTGTAACGTCGTGAGTAGGGATCTACACCACAAAGGAACAGACACGAGTGGGTATTTACAATTTATTTACAATAAATTATGTACACTATTCACAGACCTCACTCTAAGGTGTTTGTCGGAGCTACCAGCAGCAGCCCCCTCTCCCAACACGCGCCTTGCGGCCGCGCCTGCGTTTAGCCAACTCGGCAATCGCAAATGGCACCTGGTGTGCCTCGGCAGACAATCTGCCCCGAAGTATCAAGCATACTTCACAGTGCTCGAGACTCGAACACTTACACGTGCCTACAGCACTTCCGCGCCAGACTTGGCCGGACAAGTTTTGCGGTGTTTTGCCGCGAGGAAACCAGAAACGTTACCCAACCCAAGGCTTCTGCCACAGCCCTTTTATATGCTCGAGTCACATGACTTCCTGCGTCATCTTTCCCCCACGCACTCGTCTTGAGGCGCCTGCTTTTTCCGTTGCAATTTGCACCCGGCACCTTCAAGCCCTCTCCCCTTTTGGACTTTCCCTGAAGGGTTGGCCTTTGTTCGGAAGCCTGTTATTGGCTCCCTCATTCCCATACCTTGCAACTTGTCTCTCTGGAGCAGGGAGTCAAGTCTATGACGCTACACAAGGTGCGATTCCTTCTAATTCCAAAATTAGCTGGTTAATGCTTTTGATATCGAAAATTAGGGGATAAAGTCCGTTGAAGGTAACGCTCCTGATGTTTCTTATTCAAGACTCACACTAAATTAATTACCGTCTTCAATATAATAAGAAAAGATTCGACTGCTTCGTCTTGGGCGCAACTTTAAACGATAAATGAAATGCTGTTCCTAGTCTAAACTAGGGGAATTGCCACATGCATGCTCAGAATTATATTTGCTCAGAAAAGAGCACTTCAGTCCAGCTTTTCTGCAGTTCCACGTCTCAGAATGCATTTGATTATATGAAGTGAAAGTTATTATTCATGTTATTTTATCACGTGTGCTCTCGACGAAAGCACAAATCTTAAGGAATAATGGTCTTCTCAATCGTGAGTGGATGGCAGGTGCTGCATCCTTGTTAGCGGGATGCATCACATGTGGATTTATGGCGAGATAAAACTTGGGTTTTATTATCGTTTTTGAAAAAAAAAACTGTTAGCGGAGATCGTCCAATGCTTCCGTTCATTATCTCTTTAGCGTAAAAATAAACAAGAAGATTTCATCTACTTCAGCAATACGTTCTGTTGCAGTTTATACTATCTGATTACACAGAATATTTCAGACAAATCACTGTGTTTACACTGCAGAATACTTCCTTCTATTGTTTACAAATGTATCACATCCAACTAAAAGCATGAAGGAAAAAAGCGTATGTTGTAAATCATATTTGAATAATTTTGGTCTCTTTTCTGAAGTAGAACGAGATCTTTGTACCTGTAAGTCATCGTAAAAAAAGTGCTAATTTTTACAACTAATTCTCCGGTAACCCTGTATCAATGTTTATATTGTTATGCAAATTAAAATGAATTAAAAATATTTCTTGTCATTCACAGTTTTACTTCCATGTGATGGAACAGAACCACATTAATAAATGCAACGTACACGTGTTGCGAATCATTCACTAGCGCCATTTGCCGCGCGGCACGGCTGCGCCGCCTGGCGGGGGCGCGCGGAAACTCACTTGGCCCGCAGCGCCAGCTGGCGGTCGTTGGGGCAAACCCAGCGGTCCTTGCGCGCGCTGCCGAAGTCCACCATGGCTGCGCGCGCTCGCTCGCCGCCTGCAACAGGCCGAGGGGAGTCAGAACATTAAAAACAAGACTTTAGAATCCACGCAACTCAAATTCTACAAAGCAACGGCAGTACCCATGCTAACATGCATGCGAAAACTGGACCATAAATAGAAAACGCCGAAGTGAAATTCTTACGTTCTGTACCAGGTTACAATATCTTAGTATGTAACAATGACAATGTAATGGCATCAGAACCCAACAAAATATATTCAATCGGGAGAGAATTCAATCATTAAGCAGCAACTGGCAAAATTATATCCAACGCATGCCTCCAAACAGAATTCCCATAATAATGTACAAGTATAATCCTAAAGGAAGAAATGTTGGCCGCCCGTTAACAAGATGGAGAGACTAACTCTCTTGATGTGGAAACGGGTCTTAAGGCCTAAATCCATTAAGAAGAAGAAGAAGATGAAGACTCCAAATATTTTTATTACATTTTTGTGTCGGATAACGTAATAGACGCTTAACCGAAATGTCAGCTCATGTTCGTTAAAGACGATGCTTTTTTAAAAATTGCAGAAGTTCCAAATTTTTTCGGCGTCTTACTACAACTAAAATATTAAAGATAGAAAATTTTCCATTAATGAAATCTGTTCCTTAAAGAGAGATTCTGAATACACGAATGTACACTCTTTCGACATTCGTAAATTTTGCGTGAAATATAGGCAGTTTTTAATTTTGTTTAAACATTTTCTTCTTAAAACGACAAAAAATTATTTTTCTAGCAACATATTGTTTGATTAAATTTTGACCTACGATAGCGTAAAGGACGCATCAGAGAAAACTCATTCGTTAAAAATTGTTTTTGGAAATTGCAAAACTTTTTAAAAATGTATGTTGTATGTTCTTCAAAAACAGGTCTTTGAATAAAATCATGTTAAATTTTTCGAAAATAAAAGAAAGTTTTGTGTAATTTGGCGTCAAACATATTTGCACGTTTCAAATTTTCCGCGTTTCGTGAACGTTATTTGAGAAGTGCGTGGAGGTAGTTGGAAACTACCAAGTCAGAATTTATATATTATTTCACCTTTCTTTGTTCGTTTCTTGCATTCGAGCTTTTGTTATAAATTTACACTCTAACTTTTTAGAAATTATTTAAAACCTATTTGATAATCCATATTTTTTTGTCAGTGATGCGAGGAATGTATTGCGTTCTCAGTGTATGGATGTTTTTCACTCTACAAACTAAGAAGGCCATGCACCACCACCCACGAATCAAGAAAGAGCTCTCAATCTGTCACATCTTTCAGTGTCCTGGCCTGATGACGTCCTGGCCCGTGACGCATTGTGTCCAATTAAGCCGCAGGCTCCACGTCTAGTAATATCCTTCCTTCAATTCTACGAAGTTTCGGCTTTGCAACTATACTTCCCCCGGAACACAAAGGCTTTGGTTTCCTGGAGGCTACCAGCCGTGATATCTAAGACACACTAGTTGGCATTGCTTCCTTTCAAGCAAAGCGCAAATCTTAACTGAAATTAGCACAATTATGTTTTCTTTCTTTAAAATATATTTAAATGTAATATGAAAGAAAATTTGCTAGCCTTCAGGAAATATCAGATTGAAATGTGACCATGGCATTCCGCTCCGCGAGACGGCAGTTGTAGTTCTGTGAATTCCGTCTGATTGTTGCGTGATCATGAAACGCAGTTATAACTGTGGAATTTGTGTTGATATTTGCTTGAAAATATTTAGTTTTCGCGCCTAATGTTCTACGATTTCAAATTAGTTCTTTTATTTATTTATTTATTTATTTATTTTACGTCAAAAAAACAGTTAAAAACTGCGTATGACGTGCTATGGGGAAAAGTGAATTGTGTGCACATTTTCAAAATTCTGTGATCCCTACACTAAGTCATATACTACTTAAATTTTGAATTTTTGAAAGGGAGAGAAAAAAAAACAAAAAACTCCCATGTAATATCTATTTTCAAGGATAAACAAGCAATAAATTTTGAATTTTGAAAGGGAGAAAAAAAACTCCCATGTAATAAAATCTATTTTCAAGGATAAATAAGCAATAAATTTTTAATTTTGAAAGGGAGAAAAAAAAGCAATAAATTTTGGCTCTTATTATTTCCTGCCGCGACAACATGGAAACGATAATTTGAATAATTGTATTTCCCACTGAATTCTAGAAGACGTGCACAGAAAATGAAGTTACATTTATGTCCAGAAGCAAAACAAGGGGCCATCTCAGCATTTTCTCAATGGATCAGGGAAACTGGACGAAAACCTGATCGAGATGGGGTCATTGACCCGGAAGCTGTAGTACAATAGTTGGTACAGGTTGTTTATACTCATTTATACAGTTCAAATGGTAAATAATGCATTATGTATCATTGTTAAAATTAATGTTACTTTTCTTGTGATGCTCAGTATAGTCTCTAATTTATAGAAACATTATCACAAATTTTTTTTAATTATCTGGCAAAGTGTTGTAAAATAATGTACATGTATTGTATGTGAATTTTTTGTAATGAGCTGTTGATACTGTCACCTGATGAATATGATTTCTACGTCGAGTGTTATAGTAATAGACTTCGGCAATTTCTGAAAATATATTCCCGCCCTTGAGCAAGACATTTTTTACAAAAACCACTGATACGTAAATAAAAAGACACGGTAGTGGTAGAATTCCTAGATTAATGAAGAGAGGCTTACATGAATCACGTGGGTGGGATTTGGTTATTATTCGTACAATTCGTTTTTGTAATCTAATAGTCTGGGAGCTATAAAATGTATTTCCCCAGAATATAATGCCATATCTCAAGCGGGAATGAACATTCGCGAAGTATACACAACGAGCAGTATGAAGGCTGACTGAATTTGCAAGAATTCTGAACGCGTAGCATAATCAACTTAATTTTGTGTTCAATTCAGTTAAATGGACGTTCCATTTAAGGTTTGACTGAATTGAGAGACCTAAAAATTTTGTTGCCTTAACATCAGTCAATGGTACACTGTTCATTTTCAATGGAGCACAGAATTGTTTATTTGAAATGGAAAACTGCATTAAAACCGTTTTCTTTTCGTTTACTATTAATTTGTTATTTCGGAACCAATTTGAAACATCTGATATTGTACTATTTACGGTTTCTTTATTACAAAGGATGTTCGTATCATCCGCAAAGAGAACCGTTCTTCCGTTTCGAATCGTCGAGGGCATATCGTTTACGTAAAGTAGGAACAGAGTAGGGCCTAAAATCGATCCTTGAGGAACTCCTAATGCAACGGGCAAAGAGTCGGAAAGGTTCTTCAATTGATGATGACTAAGATGTATTAATTTGGAGAGAAATTGTGGTATAAATTGTATTACGTATCCACACACTAAAGACGAGATAGTATGTGCTGATTTAACAACACAAGTTTTTATATCTCTCACGTTGTTTGTATTCACATTACAGGAGATTTGTATACATTATTTAACACGCTTTCATGTTGTGAGTAGAAATGCTTGAAATCATTTACAAGAAAGTTTGTCAAAAACTCAAACGCTTTCTGTGTAAATAAGCTCAAAATTGCACATAAACGAATTAAGGAAATTAAAAAAAACTACTTTAGATTTTTAAACGAAAATTTTCACATTGGTCGACCAAAATATTCTTCTAAAATATTCTTAAAATCATATATCTGTTCTACTAGTGGACCCATAAATTGAGAAAATGTGAAAAAAAAGTCCTTCAGGTGGTAGCTGGGGTGAGGGTGGGGTAACCTACAAGCTATTCCGGACTAAAGAGACTTGAAAACTAACTAGAAGGTACGTTCATGGGGAAACTACTGCGAGGGACGAAAGACCTGTGGTGTTGGAACTTAAAAGGCACATTATTAGCATTATAAAGGCTGAAGTGATCTTTTTTAATGTAATTTTTCTTCGTTAATTGGAGTATGTGGAAAAGTAAAAACAGACTGATATTTAAAATATAAAATCTTTGTTAATAGACTAAAAGCCAAGTAGAATCATCTCAGCACTTTCTCTAGCAATGTCGGGAGAAAGCCCTGCACCTGACGTGATGAAACATTCAACACATTACTGTCACTACACTACACTACACAACACAGTAGTCACTAACGGGATGAATGGTACCGGGAAATGTGGCTCAGAGCATAAACTGGTGTCAGATGTCAACACTAGCTTGTCAGCTAGGACGAATTCAGTCGCTGTCTGGAGGCCGGCTGCTCTGATCGATAGTTTTCCGTAGTATCGCCGATCAACACCAGGCGGATGCCATTGCAGTACCCTAAGTAACGGGCCACGGACCTCGCGCGATCTGTCCTTTCTCTTTCTTGTCCTGTCCTCTATCCCCTTACACACACACACACACTAACATATACTTCACTACCACATATTCCGGGAGACCAGTCGGGAGCTTAGAGCTTGTCCCGGCTGGGGCGGCGCCCCGCTGGTGGGAGAGCCCTGGTGAGGGGGAAACCCCACTAGCCGACGTTAGGTCGGCGCCAGATCTCACAATCCAGCGGGGGAAGATTTACCGCCATCTCCCGAGGGAAAAACATGCACTACACGTGTGGAACCAAACAATTGAGGCGCGTCAACTACGGAACCTCGGTATCGCTAACAACGGACCAACCGACCACCCAACTGGGAGGAAAGGCCAGAGCAGTGAACGTGTCCGGAAACATCAATGAAATGGAACACTTTGCAGCATTTCTCAACAATGCTGCTCCACGCACCCGACCAACATGTGTGTCTCTCGTTCACTTGGGACGCCTCCCGCGTCGCGAGAGCAGCCGCCCGCCTCGGCTGCGGAGTGTGTGTGGGCGAGCCAACCCATTCTGCGATGGCCACATAAAAAAAGCCATCGGTCAAACCAGCGGCGACTGCGACTCTTTTACAGCAATGGATTTTTGGGGCGGCCGAGTAATTTCTGGATTTCCAATAAAAGTCGGGTCCATTTTCCGCAAATAAATGGCGAAGCGGTCGCCGCGCCGCCATCTTGTGCGGCGGAGAGGAATAAAGCGGCCGTGAAGTGCTGCGCCTCGCGCGCGTGGGAGTGAAGCCGCCGATTGGCTGTGCCGACGGCGGAGAGCACCTGGTGCAGCAGGAGGAACGCGATTCACTCGCTGAATTACACTAATGAAAAGTTCATAGCGGACTCGTTTGATCTTTTGTTTCGTGTTTTACTACCTTACGTGTTACGTGCAATCCCCGATAGTACTTCAAATAGACTGGCAGGTATATGCGCGTTCGGACATTTGAGAGGAAGCTGCTGCCATTTCGGGCACGGTTTAGAGTGGTTTCAACTGTATCTGACGTGGATTGCTCTGTTTAATGTTCACACTACAGTAAAAATTGGAACGCTAGGTAAGCTAACAGAAATATCAAAAATTTCTTACGCAGTCTATCCAAGAGTAGTTTCAAGTGATATAATACAAAACAGAACAACAACAACAAATCCATATGTTCATTTGCATGATGTAACATTATTTTTACAACTTTAATTTTTTGGTTTTAGAATATACATACATACACACACACATACAGGATGTTCGGGGAGGAAACGTCGAATATTCCAAAATAAGCTCTTAAGACAATTTTAACCATATTTTGTCTAATACATTTCTTGGATATTCTGATTGGCAGAGCCGCAATAAGCACTCAAACGTTGATTTGAAAAAAATTCAAAACTTTGCATTGCAGAATCACTCCAGAAACATGTAAATTGTTTATTATTACAAAAGAAATGAATATTTGTTCAGAAAGAAAAATTATCTCAGAAAGAAAAAAGCATCCAGTTTATACAATTCGACAGCTTTTATTTCTGGATTATTTTTCTTCTGAACAAATGTATTCATTTCTTTAGTTAGTAATAAACATATATAAATCGGACAAGCATGATTTCTTCCTATTGGTCTAAAAATTGACTCGTACAATGAGATATAAAGAAATATCATATGAAGTACATATGTTTCACTTTTGACCTTGTTTTTATGTACACCCAAAATCAGCAAAATTTCTGAGCAATTTGGGACCGGGAGCGGTAGCTCAGTGCGTCCACTGAAGTCACTGCAGCGCCTCTGACCGGGAAGTCCTACGTTCCCACTCCCCACGGCGGCAGGATTTTCGACACTAGCTTTTCAGCTAGGTCGAATTCAGTCGCTGTCTGGAGGAGAATTCTAGCGGCCGGCTACTCTGATTGGTAGTTTTCCGTGGTTTATCCGATCAACACCAGACGAATGCCGGAGCAGTACCCTACCAAACGGGCCACGGACCGCGCGCGATCTGTCCTTCCTCTTCCTTAACCTATCCTCTCCCCTTACACTTACACTTACACTCACATGCACTACACTACCACATATTCCGGGGGATCGGTCGGGAGCTTGGAGTTTGTCCCGGCTGGGGCGGTGCCCCGCTGGTGGGAGAGTCCTGGTTAGGGGGAAACCCCACTAACCGACAATAGGCCTGCGCCGGATCTCGCCATCCAGTGGGGGAAGATCACCGCCATCTCCAGAGAGAGCGAAAACATGCACTACACTAACGTGACTAATGACTGAAGCAGTTGACGCGCCCGGAAACACGAAAAAATCAATCAAACAATTGACCAAGTAAAAATTAATGTCAAGCTCTAAATTTTGTGACAATCTCGGACGAACTTACTGATAATACTACAGCAGTATATTACTTCCAACAATTATAAATTTAGTTTTTAAAATCCGAAATTCCTATGTGCAACAAAATAGTTTACATATCTGATGATGCCTAAATATTAAAACCGGTATAACAGTTAACTTGGCACCTCATGAAAAAGATTTTGGAAATTCGGAAGTGTGACATTTCTTTGCGATAGAGCATGGATGGGGATCCCATTGGAGGGCACGCCGAAACAATTTAGTAATACGATCAGGTTGCAATCACCACACGAGAATCAAATTCAAACGACTGAACACTTCAAACTGTCAACAATTCACA
Organism: Teleogryllus oceanicus; assembly: GCA_964035755.1. Classification (NCBI taxonomy): domain Eukaryota; kingdom Metazoa; phylum Arthropoda; class Insecta; order Orthoptera; family Gryllidae; genus Teleogryllus; species Teleogryllus oceanicus. The sequence goes on along the minus strand of CAXIVR010000006.1, from coordinate 64,396,446 downwards.
CATTCAAACTATATCACTGCGCCAAAAGGAGAACACATCTGGAACTAATTTGTCTTGCCTCTAAAGCAGAAATGAAGGTCACAACACAGAAACAAAGATTCAAACATAGCCCCTTATATTCAAGGGAATATAAATCGACATTCACTCTTCAACCCAATGGAGATGTGATGTTGAAGACCATTTCGTTTTCCACATTTAAGAAAACGATAAATGAACTTGAAAACTACAAACAGGATTTTCAGTACTGAGAGAATTTACCAAGATTTACCAGGTGCAAAATTATTTAATCAGATTGAAGAAATATATTTTTCAAACTGATAAACTTCTATTTGTCAGTTATTATATTTTGATAGTTTATTTTTATTATCAATTCAGAATATCAGAGGTATCAATTGCAAAGTAGTTTTAATTATTATTATTATGGAATTAATAATCATGGACTACTACAATATATCTGCTGCCACTATGGAATTTACTTTTTAGTTCGGCAAAAAGAAGAAAGATTACAAGAATTTTAAACTCAACGTTTGTTTTATTACTAAAACAAACTAGTGATGCTACAAAGCACATACTTTCTCGCATTATTTCTAAATGATCAACAATATTATACTACTACATAAACCAGCAAAAGGATTTTCACTCCGCAAATTTTTTTTCTGCTCAATGACCCGAACTCACATCCCTAGAGTTAACTTGCCAGCACTCATTCCACTACACCACTCAAGCGCCGCATGGGCCTAACTCGGGCTGTAGATAAAGGTAAATGATCATGTAAAAAATCCTCAACAATCCAAACATCCGTTAGAAACTCCCAAAGCCTCCAGACTTTTCCGCTCTATCAGTAAAAAGCAATTTTGCAGAAAATCGGCTGAACTGATTAGGCACTACAGTTGTCCACAGGCGTATTTATAGCTGTTAGGCGGATTGATTGATTGATTGATTGTGATTCCGGATGCGTGAACGGCGTAAGGCATTAGTCCCGTAAGTGTAGAGCAGGTGTTTTGCTCGGGAGGTAGCAATGATCTTTCCCCTTAGATGGCTAAATCCGGCGCCCTTCTGCCGTCGACTCGCGCGGTTTTCACCAACCAGGTACCTCCAAAAGAGGGCATCGCCTCCGCTCCGTCCGATAACGCATCCGCGATCAAACGGGCGCCGGCCGTTCTCTTGCGTCCAGGGGCAGCGCCACCGAGGACCCCCCCCCCCCCTCGCGCTGTCCACTTAGCGCGCGGAGACGCGGTGGCTGTGCTCGTAAAATGTTCCCCTTCCCCTTGCACCCCCCGGCCACTGATCGCCCTCGCGGCGGGCGCACAGTCACGGCCACTTCCACAAGGTGGAATCCTCCTGCCTTCGCTCCGAGACACCGGGAGAGGTGGCTCAGTGCAACAACTGATGTCACTGCAGCGCCTCTGACCGGGAGGTCCTAGGTTCCCGCTCCCCACGGCGGCAGGATTTTTGACACTAGCTCTTCAGCTAGGTCCAATTCAGTCGCTGCCTGGAGCAGAATTCTAGCGGCCGGCTGCTCTGATCGGTAGTTTCCCGTGGTTTCTCCTATCTAAACCAGGCGAATGCTGGGGCAGTACCCTAACAAACGGGCCACGTACCGCGCGCGATCTTTCCTTCCTCTGTTAACCTTTTACTTACACACTCACATGCATTAAACAAGCACACATGCCGGGAGACATAGGTCACAGGACCTAGACGCAGGTCGGAAGTTTAGAGCTTGTCACGGCTGGGGCGGTGCTCTGCTGGTGGGAGAGTCCTTGTTAGGGGGAAACCCCACTAGCCGACGGTAGGTCGGCGCCGGATCTCGCCATCCAGCGGGGGAAAACACCGCCGCCTTCCTATGAAAGAACATGCACTACAATTACGGGACTAATGACCTTAGTTGACGTAACCGGAATCATTTACAATCAATCATCGCTCCGAACCGTCATTTCCCTGCTCTCTACAGGAACTCCGGCCGGGAGGTTCAAAGCTTCCAGTCCCGAAGATGGCGGGTTTTCTGCATTAGCTCTTCGTCCAGCTCGAACTCAGGCGCTGTCTGGACACGAATTCTGATCGGCATTTTTCCTTGCTTATTCCGATCAACATCAGAGGAATTTCGGAGAAGTGCCCTAACAAACGTGCACGGACCGCGAGAGATATTTTTCTTTCTCTTCCTGGTCCTAGCTTCATTATGCGCTCATTTGATGATATTTTCTTTTGTTTGTTATGAAAGAAGTAGGGGCCGAATTGTGTGCTTCTAATTTGAAATCAATTCTAAAATAAGGTTTGTGTAATTTTTTGAATCTATGCCCCACAATACGAGTTTTTTCTTGAAACATCGCTGATTTCTGTCTCAGCATTACAGTACTTTATTTGAGCTACGTACGTAGTATGATAATCAAGTAAAATAAGATCTGTAGTTCGTTTACCGATGCAAATAAGTATTCTGTATTTTGGGAGTGAAATTTTGAGCTGTCAAATGGAGGTACCCTCGCTTTTTTTGTACTTTTATTTATTATTCAACAATGTTCGAGCATAGTAAAAGGGTTGGAAAGAGATTTTGGTACTCAAAAAAAAGTGAGATTTTCTTCTCTCCCATACGTCAGATGATTTTCACTGTTTTTATGAAAGTAATTCGAATCAAATCCTCTTTCCATTAACCTTTCTTGCACTACCCTTCCGCACATGAGGAGATCTAGGGCTAGCACTGGCTGTGCCCCGCTGTCCACAGGTAAGCGGTAGTGACGTAAAGATGGGCAACGGATTTACCATACCGCGGGGAAAAAACGTACTTCCCACAATGGTATTTTAGATGAATTCTCGAGTACATTTTCGATTTTTTTTCAAAATAGGTTCTAAAGAGTTTTTCTTTTTTCTCGGACAGAGAAAGTATGCTTTAAAATGGTTCATGTCAATTTCATCTCAGAAATCTCAGGAATTGGAGAAGTTTAATTTTTTACATGCTGCTTTAATTACGTTATGACATCTAAATATTTTTCTAATGCCGTCTTGTACTTAATATTAAATCTTTTAATCATTTCCACAAGCAGATTTCAAAATACGAGTATTCTTTGGGTAATTTTAGATTTAATATTACAAATGTTCAATTTTTTATCAATATTTAAGTGATTATTTGAATGTAAAGTTTTATTTCGTATCGCACTTCATTATTTTTAGTATTGTTACTTAAATATATAAGCAATTTTCAGTTTTATTTTAAAATATGTTGTTTTTTCAATTTACGGTATGTATAGGGCAGAAGAATACTGGAATAGAAGGTGCAGTGTTATATGAATTGTTAGGACATACCTCAAGTTATGAGTGTTATGTAATGTTGCAAAAAATCTAAGTCGGCATTATAACCGAAAAAAAAAAGTTGTGGTTCTTTAATTCCAAAAAGAGGTTTGTTACAAAATGTTTGTGGGTCTGTTTGTACGTACGTCCGTCTCTAACCAATACCAGTGCCTTTACCCCCATTAGAGAAAGATAGGTGATTCAATACGTTATGTTCCCGCTATTTCATGTTCATTTCATTAAGACTGCAGTGACTTAATCCAGTGAATTCTCCCTGTAAGCAAATTCAGGCGATAAACATGTTCTCTTATTATGACCAAAAAGTGCTTCATTAAATGCTTCATTAAATTCATCTCCATATTGTGAAAATGATTACTGCGTTCCTCTCGTCTTTCATTTATTCACAAGCGCGTCGCTTCTAATTTATGAAATCATTCTTGCAATTAAATTCATCCAATTTCATTTGACAACTGGAACGATGTAAATTATGAAATGACAGGCGGAATAGAAATAGTGCTGCTATAACACACACTTGCTCGTATATTTTGATACGGTTACATAATATACACTCATCGTTATAAAAATACTTCACCCTCATGCACAAGGTGGTTTGCGATCTGTGTTTGTAGGCAGGTAGATGGTAGATTTTAATTGCCTTTATTTCACGCAAAAACTACTCATCATTTAAAGAAATTGTACATTACCTTATGAGGAACTAATTTTGAAGAAAATATTTCAACAGGACTAAAGATACCTTCAATGTTGCAGTAGTAAGAAGACGCGAAAATAAATTAAAATATTTGTAATTTTTTAACAATTAGAAATTCAAAGAAAATCGGCCCTGCTGCTCATCATTAGTGTTCATTAGGTCTTGCAGCATATCATTGCTCAATCTGACAGGAATGTAAAAATTTGGAGACAAGTTTTTAGAGAATTTTGAAAATCTCTTTGGGGTTTTCTGAAAATTACTCCCTAAAACCAAAATATAAGTTTCGAGTACAGCCCGATAAATTGAGGAATATCAATTTTGGTGAAATTTCTATATATGGTCGGGGAGAGGAGTATTCAGACACATTGATGAACGGACGATGGCCAATCGGATAGACGGATGTTACGAGCTAGTGCATGAACAGCATGGACCCTGCGTGGTCTACCACACCACATAAAAACATGTTCTACCTGGGGGTGTTAACCCCGGAGTGGGCACCTGAGCTTTAGTTCTTAACCTCACTCCACCCCCCTCCCCGCCGACGCACGAGTATTCGGATCCCTCCGAAACGCAGTTTGCCCTCACGGCAACCTCCCCAATCCTGGGTCGCCTGGGTCGGACCGCCCTGCCAGCTCCTAGATCCTAGCTATCCAGGCTAGTAACGGAGTCAACACAATGCGCTACTCACGTGCGCCGGGACTAGTCCCTCCTCTTTGCCCAGAGCATCGGGCCACGACGAAGTCCAACAGGTCGAAACCGAGGGATCTCAGGGCCCTCAAACCGTCTTCTCATTGCCTTCTCCTAGAGACTTACGACGTGAGTAGCCGGAGCCGGGTCAACCCCGAATGGACTTTTATATGTGGGTTTGGAATACGCCGCCCTGCTGCACAGAGGATGCTGGCTAATGTATCCCAAGCCACCTACTCACTGAGGACCAACCTCAGGTTAACGACGTACACCATGAAGCTCAGGGTCCGGGTAGTCGCTTGCATTCCCTCACCAGGAACCACGACTACCTACGTAGTCGTGGATGAACATGATGTCTATGAACGGTCGTTTTAACAAAATCGATATCGATCTATACCGGTGTCTCCAGAGCGTCGCTTCATCCGCCTTGTGAAATTCTCGACTTCTGACGCCGGCCACGCAAGATGTATACCTCAATTTTAAAATTAATTATAAATCTCAGGAAAACATGGAGTGTAACGACTCTCTTTTCCCTTTCCCTTCATGACTTTTAAAACATTTTTTATGTCCCATCACGAAGCATCATCATTGTATTATTTTACCTGTACAATTTTGCGTTTCCTTCCTGGCAATGCTCCTTGCTACATTTACAAGGCCACTGTTCCCAGTACTTAGGCCAAATTGAGCCATCTCTTTCCTTCTCTGAGTTATACATCAAGTCTATGAAGCTCAGCTCGAGGGTGGACAGCATGATGCATCTAAGAAGTTTTCTGGTTTTTCATTTTTTACTACTCAATTAAGCACATCAACACAAAGGCTCCTCGGCCACAAGCACAGCGAAACTATTGCGGGAACGTTTATTCGTAGAGTTCACAGGGGATTGCAGAACGAATCATCTAGAATATTAGCTTCGAATTCTCTCCTTCAACGTGTCGTTCGCGGTGCCGTATTCTTCTTCAGTGTGATTGATTGAAGTTTCTGGAAACGTCTGCTGCTATGGCCATTAGCCACTCTAGCGGAGTGAATATTTGTATCCTGGTAAGCGGCGGTGGTCTTTCCCTGCTGGATGGCGAGAAGCTTATCATTTCTGTTTTCACGAATCTCCCATAACATACACGTACACATATTCCAACTCTTTTCAAATATATTATTTTCAACATATTATTTAATTTTAGAAAAATAATATATTGAAAATTATAATTATTCAAGTACAGATAAAAATGTCATACCTAATAAGTAAATCGTTGGCATCTTGCGAAAAAACATTATGTAATAAATCGATCATTCAAAACCCTGAAAAATTGAAAAAAATTGAACAGGTAGAAATAAAAATGAGAAAAAAAAAGGAGTGTCCCTCAGGGAGTCCCCACCCCAGTCGGAAGAAGCTCTACCCTTCCAACATCTTTGGTAGGTTAGTGCGTGTAAGCGTAAGTAAGTATGTGTAAGGGAAGCGGATAGAAGGCACTCCAGCTGCTGGCATTTGCTTCTTTTTGTTTTTTTGTTTTTTTTTAACATCAGAAACCTACCGATCAGAGGAACCGGCATCTGAATAACGCGAAATACAACCAAGCCATCTTACTAGTGCCGAAAATTCGTCGCCGTCGGGACTTGAATCCTATGTCTAGTGGCGTGTGGTCAAATGTTTTTTCTAGGGAAGCAATTACATTACAGATGGAGGATTTTTGATTATTCACATGGATACGACGACAAATGGATAACTTAAACACTGAACCAACAAACACATGCGGAACCCGCCACACGCGGTGAGTCACGCTGTCTGCAACTGACCGATCGCTTCCAAAGGCGAGCTCCACTGAATGACCCTGCGCCGTTCACCACACGCGCCAGCATATCTGCTGACGACAGCATTCCCTATGAGACGCTGGATGCAGCTAGCCCAGTGCTTCCAAAGAGCTTTACAGGCAACCTCTACCCTATGTATTGGTGAAAATAATAACTACATGCTCATTTTGTACAGATAGGATTTGACACGCTCAATTGTTTTGACTTCGATTACAAGTAAATGTTTCTAAATAACTAGTCAAGTGGTATTAAAATGCACTTGCATGCACACGAATGGAAGAAATGCTTCCATGGAATAAACGCCCACGCCTAGGACCTATCGGGCAGAGTGGCTGAGAGTCGCAGCAAACACACATGTACATGCATGTCGAACAGTCTGGGGATTAGAGCTAGACCCGGCTGGAGAGGTGCTCACTGTGAGCGATACCTGAAGGATTATATCCCTGAAAACCCGACGTGTGGGTCGGCCACGGATCTCCTCAGCGGGTGAGTGGCACCGCCATATCCCAGGATAAAACATCCACTGCACTCACGGAAGTACGCGTCATTACCGCAGCAGGTGACGCGCCCGGAAACACAAAACAGTCCAACCTCGCAGCTGAGCAGTGGCCCAGTCGGCCCGCCCAGCGGCGACCCACCCAGTGCACACGGGCAACCCACGATAATATACGCGCGGTAAAATGTGTGATATGTCGCTGCGAGCGATGACGTCCGGCTGCCTGACGTGGTCGCCAATACAACCCCGCGCGCGTGGAATTCCGCGGGCAAGTGGGGGCGGGGGCGCGGCCGCAAACCCACTGCGGCGTTGCGCTGCACGCCCTCTGCAGCGCCGCTCAGCTCTGTGGCGTCTGCTTTGGGTGAGCAAGTCGTGTGCCATCGCCCAACCAAATTTTAAAACAAATTCATTTTCCCCCTTTCGTTTAGTTGGTTGGTTGTTTAGTCATTCCGGGCGCGTCAACAGCTTGTCATTATTCCCGTACGTGTAGTGCGTGTTTTTCTCGGGGAGATGGCGGAGATCTTCCCCTGCTGGATGGTGAGACCCTGCGCCGACCTACTGTCGGCTAGCGAAGCTTCCCCCTCACCAGGACTCCCCCACCAGCGGGGCACCGCCCCAGCAGGGACAAGCTCTAAGCTCCCGACCGGTGTCCCGGAATAAGTGGTAGTGTAGTGCATGTTAGTGTAAGGGAAGACGAAGGAAAAATCGCGCGCGGTCCGTCCTGCTCCGGCATTCGCTTGGTGGGTTGTGGCTTTATAGGTTGCCATCCTCCCCGCAGACGTGCATGCACGTGGTCTTCCATGGGCTGTATAGCACGGCCTAGCAATGGTGCCCCCTGGCTGCTGTCTAACTCCTTCCCGTTTACACTCGTTGGTTTGAGTGGTTTCGGTGGTCGGTGTCCCTTCAACGAGTATAATCTCAGAAATCAACACTTGATGATGACACAGTGACAGCTGTCTTGATTGACCACAATAACTTCATGATAAAGTCCAGAATTTGGTACAAAGCGTGGATCATGATGAGATCTGAACAAAATGCAGTAATTTAAAAAACAACTAGTGAAGATCAATGAAAACTATTGATTTATATAGATAAAGTGGTTTTGAAATAGTATCTTTGTAATAAAAGGACAATGATCTCAAATTACCAATCACAATGAAGTTAGCGCCTCCAAATTCACTGAAAAATTATTGTAACTTTAATGTAAGTCAATTTATTTTCATTAACGATTTATATCGTTTCATTTGTCGATAAAAAATCATTAAATGTTAATACATTCAAGTGCAATCTACGTCTTGAATCTACGGCAATCTAGTAATTGAAATCTTTTCAGAACCATCCACAGAAACCAGTACTCAATTTCACTCTTTATTGTTTAGAATGTGGGTCTTTATAGTTCGCGTGAGGAAAAATACATTTTGCAAAGAAACAACACCTTCAGGAACAAAGTGAGTGTCTCTGACCGTGAGGTCGTAGGGTTCGAGTCCCGACGGTGGCAATATTTTCGACATAGCTAGGTCGCGTTCAGCCGCTGTGTGGAGGTGATTTCTTGCGGCCGGCTGCTTTGATCGGTAGTTTCCCGTGATTTATCCAATTACCCCAGGCGAATGCCGGGGTAATATCCTCATAAACGGGCCACGGACGGCGCGTGACCTTTCCTTGCTCTTCCTTTGCCTGTCTTCAATTCTTACTTACACTTTCGCGCACTACACTACCATTCACTTCGGGAGACCTTCCGGAGTTTAGAGCTTATCCCGGTCGGGGCGGTGCCCCTTCCCCATGATGGGAGATACCTTGCCGGAAAAACCGTAAGCCGAAAGGTACCTCAGCACCGAAATGAAGTATAACTAGTGAGAACGTGCGAGAACTCTCGCGCGTTAAACCTCGCCCTTCTCCCTATTTTTCCATTTTCATATTAAGTCTGTAATATATGTATTTTTTTCAAGACCCTCTTGTCCGTCGCTTGATCTTTAAGTCCCCTAATTGATAACAATACAATACACCCTTGTCAATACGACAATTCTTACTTAATGTTATTACCGAGTAGAGAGGTACACCCGTGTAACTCAGTTGCATATAATATCAAGTAAGTAGCTTAATTTCACATTCAGCTGCAGATTCCACAGGCACTGAACTGGTGTGGAGGAATCGCGAGGCGTCGAATCAGCAAAAAACGAATAGAATGTTTAGTCTCATCCAGTAAAATTATCATCAATTACGGTGTGAGGAACATTTATATGAGGCTTTGGGCCTCAATGTTTTAGTTTTTAAAGCCATAGAAGGCTTCGTTGAAGAGCTATTTAATAATATAGGTTCACAAATGCTGATGGGTGTTGCGTGTTGCATTTGATATGAATATTTTGATGCGTTTTTTTTAAACAAATCCTTCATATTTTTAAAGTCAAAGTGCAATGTTTCACTTCTCCGTGAAATTATCTTTTTTTAGACACCCCATTTATAAAGATTGTATGTCTGTGAGTACCACAAAAGGTATGTATACTAGTGAAATAATATAGGAGGCAATTGAATTGAATTGAATCTCACTATCCAGCGAGGAAAATCACTGCCAAATCTCGCGAAAAAAACATGCACTATACTTACGGTACGAATGACCTTATCCGTTTACGCGCCCGGAATCATGAATCAACCTATCAATCGTACAAAAGTGCCTTTGGTGTACTCATTTCAAAATGTTGTTTAAAAAAGTCAACATTTAATTCGCACGCCAAAGATTCACTCTCTGCTCTAGTTGCGTAAATGGTGGTTGTTCATTAATTTTTATTGAAATTCGCCTGGAAGTGGGTTGAAGTGAGGCGGAGCGCACGCCGTTGCTCGGCTGCTCTGGGGCGACTCGCAGCGCTAATTGGCTCCCAATTACGACGTCGACCCCATCCCATCGCGCTGCCGGCAGCAGGCGCGACGAGCACACCAGTTCTGCTTTCATGGTCTGGGCTACTACCGCTCACTTCAGAAATAATCTTTGACTATACAAGTATACGTAATTTTCGATTATGTAGTTTTGCTAGTTTGTACTATTTTATTATGCAATATTATATATATAATTTCATGAAAGAATCATTATTACAATTTCTCGTTATTCCAACGATTAAAAGCTTCTTTAACAAACGCTGTGCAATACACTCTTTGTCAACAAATAAGCTTCCCGAAGTGTGGTGTGATATTTTTTCAAAATATCTTCCCAAATTGACAATAGTTAACTTTGACACTATCACGTATTTCATATGTTACAATTTTAACACTTAAATCACGCTTAATATAGTCTATTATGTATTTGTACAGTCATCACCAATCGTGTGTGTCGTGCACAAAAATCCTCTTCTAATTTACTCTGTCCGTTTACTGCCCACTGCCTCCGAACTTCTCCGAGCGTGTCAAGGAACCGCTGGGGAAATCGGCAACCGGAGCCCTTGGCTGCCCTTTCTTACCAGTACGAGGGGGAGTGAGTCGTGCAACGAACGCACGCTGTGGGGATGCCGCTGGTTGCCAGCGGATTCTTCGGCGTTGCCGCCTCTTCAGAGGGCTGATGCGCCGACTAGCGAGCAACACATCTCAATAGAACAGATTATAGAGAATCGTGAAAAATGTATGTCGCTGAAAAGAATGTGGACAATTTTTTAATATAATTTATCTTGACATGTTTTGGCTCTTGTAATTTTTACGGGCTACAGCCGGTAGCCCAGAGTATACGCCACTGGTGCACACGAAGAGATAGCGGTCATCAGCGGAGCTTTTTCCTCTGCGTTTGTTCAGAGGAATTTCTGTTTCAACATTAGTAGTACATTTTGTATTAGTCCGTTTCCACTCACGAGTTATTCATTTCAATCCGACCAATAGCTTTTCATAATAATATAGTTATAAACCAATTGCGGGGGGGAGGGTTCAAATCGAAAAGTTCACATGGGCACTTTTAGCTATCGTCTGCCGCAGATGAGGTCGAACTGTTTTGGAAAAAAATCCTTTCATGGCCGAAACTATAGTACTCAATATAGGGTCTAAAACAGCCCACCAAGAAATATTTTTCGCTATTTTAAACATTGTCTCTACACCAGGGGTTTCGACCTTTTTTTCCTCCACGGCTCCCTTGACCTCAACGAAACTTCCCGCGACTCCCCTGGTAACAAGAAAAATAGACCTGATAAAGATTCAACACACATAAGTAAGCGATGTTATAGGTTATTTTATTTCTCCATTCCAATTAGATATTAAAATAACACATAATACATTTTAACACCTAATTCAACTTTTAATTTTATGATAAAATTCTTCTAAATATTAATGGGAAGATTGAGCTTGTTTCTTCATCAACAATTGTTCAAATCTGGGTTCAATATTTGAAATTGCGACTCCCAATTCATTTTTGACGTTCTTTGTGTTTGCTTTTCATTACTGCCAATGGTAAAAATCCTACCTCACATAAGTAGAATATTGCACAAGGAATCAAAACTCTACGGGGCCATGTTACAAATTTGTGGATACTCCTTTTTCACCAAGCTCCAAAACTCAATAAGAGGTGATGAATCGAAGTTCGATTTTAATCTAGAATCAAAAGAAATATCGATGAGTTGCTTTTGTTTTTCAGTGTTTAATATTGATGAGATTTCTGTACTGAAGGGATCTTTGATCCAATTATGGTGAACAACCTTTTCTGGACAGTACCTCTACTGGAAAGTATCTGAAAATCATTCTAAATAAATCACCGCGACGCCCTAACATATGACCGGGACGCACCTGGGAGCCGCGACGCAGTTTGAAAACCCCTGCTTTATACTATTTAATCAATTTATGACTTTTATACGTGAAATTCGCTAACCGAATATGTTACATATGAATGTATATAATTTGTAGAAGTTTGTGTGTAACTCGTAGAAAATAACAGATGAGGAAAGATGCGGTGTAGATCGTCGGACACCAAAGACGTGGAGTTGTTGAGAGAAGAACTGGGTTGAGTTTACTATAGTACAGACGCCTCTTGAATTTCCATATGTCAACTAGATAAAACCCAAATAGTAGCAACTTCGGGGAAGATTAGATAAAACCCTAACATAGCGAAACCTTGGATAAGGAGATTCCCGAGTGAAAATGGAGAAGGTATAATTGCCGATTGATTCATGATGTATGGATTCGTGAACAATATCCTTGTTTCGTGTTTAGAACTGGAAGTGTTATTTAAACTACCCCAATAGAAAGGCCAAGTGACAGCGATGTTTTGTGAGTGGTACTACAGTTGCCGCTGATTCAATTATCGACGTTTCAAGCTGCCGCAGGCACTTCATATGCGTCCGCTGTAAAGTAAGGGTCATTATATTCGTAACCTTGTAGTTTTCAATAGACACATGATTAAACCTATAGAAGCAGGCAGCCAATTTCACGTCATTTACACGGATTTCTCCAAGACCCACGCTCGCGTAAACTATGATTTACTTGTTGCTTTCTATTGGTTTTGGTGGTGCTATGCTTCAGTGGCATGAGAGCTACCTAAAGCCCAGAAAGTAGTTCGTGACCGTTCATCTTCACTGAAATAACAACTGGTGTTCCGCAGGGGTCTCGTCTTGATCTACGTCTCTTTAACTTCTTTATTGAAGATTAACCACAGGTTTTGGAATGCTGCGAAATTCTACTTTACGCAGATGATGCTAAGATTTTTAAGGAGGTGTGCAAATATGAGGATGCCTCTCTTTTGCAGAGTGACCTGGACAAAATAAATGATTGTTGTCATCGTAACGAGATATCTTTAAATGCGTGTAAATGCTCAGTTATTAAGGATTTACTGTGAATATACGACGTCCAGATTGATTTTTCGATTGATTGTGTGAGTCTTGACAAGGTTCGTCATGTCACTGACTTGGGAGACACTTTCGATACGAAGACCTCTTTTTATATCCACTCTACTGAAACTTCTAACAAGGCTATGAGGTTATTGGGTTTCATTTACAGAAAAACAAGATCTTTTAGATACCCTGGTACTAAATATCAGGTCATTATTGACCCTAAGAAATTAAACAGGCCAATTCAGCATAGTTTTTTTAAATTCCTGCTATGATAATCAGAGAATGATAACTTGAAATACTCCAACATAGATTCTTGAAAGCTATGGCTCAAATAATTGCTACCTCAATGACCATCTACGACCAGGACTATTAAGAGGGTGGACATGACTTCTTTAGGTGAGAGGAAGATCATGTTTGATTGCTTGTTCTTGTACAAACTCACCCACGATGAAATTGATTGTCCTGACCTGTTGTTCTGCAAACCGAGTAAGTACCCAAGAGGTACCGAGAGACCATTTCCTATTCCCTTTTCCCTCGAGGGATTATTATCTATTCGCTGTCAGGCGCTGAAGAACTAGTGTGAGAAAAAAAGACACTTTCAACAGCGTACAAAAGAGTGCAAATTCTCTTATCTCAGACGTTGACATTTTTCTGATTACTGAGAGTCAATTGAGAAATAAACTTGGAGTTGGCTGTGAAATAGTATTATGTGATAATGTGTAATCGTATTTGAGATTATAATTTTTTACAATTATTACTTATTATTTATTTACATATTTATTTTTATACACAATTTCTTTTTGTATTATCTGATATACTTAAGTTAAGACATTAATGTTTGAGTTATCTCGTTAATAAAAATTATGAAGATTACAATCTTTATGAATGATTCATAATGATGAACCCCGCAAGATGAACACAATGAACACGATCTATTCCCGCAAATTCAAGACAATTACGCCTCAAAAAAGAAAAATCGGCATTTGAAGACGGGCGCCCCTAGCGCCGAGGGACTTGGTGTTCTTGCACCAGCAGACGTTGCACCACCACCTCCGCCCCTGTGTCAGCAGCCGGCGCGGCGCCACTTCGCCTTCCGCAGCCGCCCTCCCAGGCCCCTGAGGCACCCCTCGAGGCCTCCACTGTTGCCTTGATCCATTGCGCAGTGGAGAGCCCGAAAACTATCGGAGGCCCTTGGGTCCTCTCGCTACATGTAGTTTCTCCAAGGGTAGTATCGACTGATGTCACTGCAGGGCCTCTGACCGGGAGGTCCAGGGTTCGAGTCCCAATGTGCGGCAGGATGTTCGACACTAGCTTGTCAGCTAGGTCGAATTCAGCCGCTGTCTCGAGCAGAATTCTACCGGCCGGCTGCACTGGTCGGTAGGTTTCCGTGGTTTCTCCGATCAACACCAGGCGAATGCCGGAGCAGTACCCTACCAAATGGGCCACTGACCGCGCGCGCAATGTTTCCTTCCTCCTTCTCATGTTCTCACCCCTTACACACACATTATATACTAACAATCACTACACATGCCGGGAGACCGGCCGGGGACTTAGAGCTTGTACGGCTGGGGCTGTGCCCCGCTGTTTGGAGATACCTGATTAGGGAAACCCCGCTAGTCGACAGTAGGTCGGCGCTGGATCTCGCCATCCGTGAGGAAAGATCACCTCCACCTCCCGTTGAGAAACATGCACTATGCCTATGGGACTAATGATATAAATAATTGGCGCGTCCTGAATCACAACCAAGTCAGAGCCAGTCTCTCAGAGTGGGCTGATCTCAGTAGCCGAAGCCAAGGCATTTGGAAAGGATTTGGGTTTAGATGTGATTCACGAGAAAGTAACAACGCCTACGTATTGCAGGCGCACTGGACACATCGATGCCTTCCGCGTGATTCGAACCCACAGCCCGGGTCTTCTCATACTTCAGCGCACTTGTACTTTGGATCTCTCCCGAGCCGCTGGTGCTGTTCAAAGTGACTGCGGCATGCGACCATGCTAGATGAATCGCTTAACCACGCTCTGTGAAGTAACGGTTGTTAAGCAACTTAGAACACCTGGACGTGTGACCATCTGGGATCCCCGGATGCTATGGCCGCCGAGTTCCTGACCGAAGGGATAAAAGGATAACTGAAACGTGACTGACTGCGGAGAGAAGGGTCTGACAGCCACGTGACAGGACAAGACTAAGTGTAACGGAGGATTACTTCAGATATGTACAAGTACAAACGCTCAATGCCCAAAAGATGGCTAAGAGTCGTAATGAAAAAAAAGCGAGCGAGGCTCTCGTTCAAGCATCGCCGCCAGCGCTGTGAGGTCGGTTGGCGCACACGTGGTGGAGCTTAAGCGCTTTATGCGGCTAATTGTTCCTTTTCCTCTTGAGAAAATGGATGTAAAATCGACGTTTGTATTTACGCGTTACTGTTTCGGAATTGGAAAAGGATGAAAGAGTCCCAGCGTGCACACGGTCATTTCATTTGCAGCGTTTCGTCTCCACGTATTCGTGATGAAAATATTTCCTCGGGACACCGTAAAAGCCCTGAAGCTTAAACAGTTGAACATCGCACCTATTAGTAAAGCATGCACACTACAAACGAAGCACACTGAGAGTACACTAAAAAACACACTGACACTTTATGAGAGAGGTTTCAGAGCGTATTCGACAGCCGTTTAACTTCTCACTACACAAATCACTTCACTTCAATTCAACACGTCAAAACGAGCTAGGCCTTAAACCTGCACAAAAACAACATCGCGCCACAAAATAGCAGCCAAGAGAAAACCCTGGAAGAGTCATCTGGACCGCGAGAGCCATATTCAAAGTTGGCTCTGCGGAAAAATGACGCATGCTCCATTTCTACTGTCTCGCTTTTATTTCGTGGAATGAGAAAGAATTGTGCGCGCGGAAAACGGCAAATTTTCTGCAGAAAAACTGTTATGGCCGGCCCCTGGTAACGAAAAAGCGTATATATCGTACATATATAGGAAATTCCATCCTCTAACACATTTTGTAGTAAGAGTCCATGTTTTGTAGGTGCTTGATATCGAAAATTCGTTTGCCGTCAAAGGAATCTGTCAGACTATCCATATGTCCGTCCGTCTGTGGTCAATGCTAGTGGCACAATAGTTCAGCCCATTTACCCCAAAATTTATATTCCTCGATCAATTTAAAGGAACTTGGAACGCTCTGAGTTTGATATAGATATTTTAATTTTGAGGGCACTTTATGTGAATCCGCAACATTATTTTCAAAATTTCTCAAAAATGGCAGAAAATGTTTCGATTAATTTTTTTTCTCGGATAACGTAAATAACTGTTAAAGGTCTGTAGTTCCCCTTTTCGTTGAAATATCTTACTTTTCAAAAATTTCAAAGGATCAAAATATGTTGGACGTCTTCCTTCAAGTACAACATAGAAAATGTTTTCCTTAATGAAATTATTCTTGAAATACAGATCTTGAAATACTGCATGTACAATTATTTGAAAATATTGGTAGCTTTTGAAAATATGATAACTCGTATTTAAAAAAAAGTTTGTCTTTCTAATTGTGGATGCGGGAAAGCACCGAAAAAATTTAATTTTTTGCAATTTTCGAAAAATCAGAATCTTTAACGATCATTAAACCTGAACCATTCTCTTAAACGCCCTTCGCAGTAGCCAACAAAAAAAAATGTTGGAGTCATTGTTTTTTACATTTGGAAAATATTCCAGGGTCTACAGGTAAAGTTCTCCCCAAAATTAAAAGATAGATTTCAGTTCTAAGGGGCCCCAACATCAGCCATAGCGATTGGGAAATATCAGCTAAACGATTTGCAGAAAATCGTCCGAACGGTTTAGCCGTTAGCGATGTTCCCAGACCGACGGAGAGTCGTTTTGCCGACAATCGATTTTTCGATATCAAGGACCATAAATCACGAATTCTGGCTACATCACGCGTTAGTTTTTTTTCCCCAAATTTAGCAACTAGATTCATCCACTTTTTCGTTACCAGGGACCTGTAATAAGAGTGTTTTCTGCCGAAAATTCGCCGTTTTTTGCACAGCATTATTTAACTTTCTCTCTACTGCGGAAGCGAGAAAGTAAAAATCGATAACCTTCAGGGAACATCAGATTGGAATGCAACAATTGCAACTCGGCAACTGGATTTTTGTGAATTACGTCTCATTGTTGGGACATGATTTAACTTTTTTTAATTTAAATCTGTAAATTTACAATCTGTTCAAAACAAGGACAATAAGTAAATATGATGTTAGAAAATACAACTTGCATGGAAAGGTCCCCCACTGGTGATCTTCCTTTATCATAATACACATTACAGTATTATCACTTACATTATGATTTATTATGATTTAACTGTGCGAAAAACAGTTTTAGTTGTCATGTGTTGATATTGCTTGAAACTATTTAGTTTTCACATAAAATGTTCTATGATTTGTAATGTTTTACAAAAAACGATGACTGGTTCTGATAGATAAGTATGTGCTGTTTTAGTGCCACTAGTTAATATATACATTGACATATTTAAGGGAATGAAAGCAATGGCTTGTACATTTCAATATTGAAGACAACTTCAAAGCGACAAATGTTATTAAATTCCTTTTCTTGGCAGATGCCCAGGTTCTAGTTGCTGATAATAATCTACAGAGAGCCTTGCACGAAACATCAAAATCTTATATGAAACATAAAACAGCAGAACTCTACAATTTGCATTTCCTTTCCATCAACACTAAGTCCATGACTTTTTTATTAGCTTCTCACTCCACCAGATGTACTTGATCGTTCAATTATTTTGTTCTAAAACGAGCTTACTTTTAGATTTCTAGGATGTGAATTATCATCCCTCGGAGAAGTTGATATTGAGAGAAAGATCGATACCCTCAACCTTAAATGTGGCACCATTAAAAGGACCCTTTGAGGTAAAGTACAAAAATATACAATACTAAAATTTTACAAAGTTACGGCAGTGTCTTATGGCCTATATGGAAGTGAAAACTGGGTTATAAATCCCAAATCGTATAGCAGAGTATAGGCTGCCGAAATAACATGTTTGAGGTCGATCCTAGAAGTAACAAGAAGAGATCGATTGAAAAACGAGACCATCCGAGAGCACCTTGGAATCTAAACGACAAAATCAAAGTATATGAAAATAAATGGAAAGACCACGTGTTAAGGATAGAAAATAATCGTTTACCTAAGCAATTCCTCTTCGACACACCTCAAGAGAAAAACACGGTGGTAGACCCAAAAGAAGATGGAGTGATCTACGAGTCGCTACAGACCAACAGAAGAAGAAGAACAAGTAGTAGAAGAAAAAAAAATGTACTGAAAAAGGAAGTTCCTCTCGTATGAGCTTGCGGCATGCTATGTTACGTTGAAGTTGAAAATATTTTTTTAGACAGCCATTTGTAGAACCTGTTCTTTTATGGTAGCTGTAGCGTGCTAAAAGTTATTTTATTTTGGTTTGCTGGCTTTATTTCCTACTCGTTAAATAAAGTATAACTTTTACCAACCGTATCAGAAATAACTATTTGAAAGACTGTAGTAGACAATCAATTAAGAGACATTTTGCGCATGTGTGTACTACATGGGAAACATGTAGAAAGTTGTTTCCAGCAATCTGAAATAGCCGACCGAAAAACAGGACTTAATTGTAGTTTGGTAATAGTCGTCTTTTATGAACAATGAAGAAAAAATGCGAAACAATATATACGTAAACAGACAAGTCGCATAAAGAAAATATTCATTAGCGACACCGAATTAGTGCTGCTACAACAGCACACACTTTCTCGCATTATTTTAAAAGGCATCGCAGTATTGTACTACCACACAAACCTGAAAAGTATTTTCTAAAACCAAAAATTGTTTTCCTCCGCGCCGTTATTCGAACTCAGAAGGTCTTACTAGTCAATACGCTAGGCACGTTGCCACTACATCTCTACTCGTATGGCAATCAATCAATCAATCAAGTGCACACATATCTCGTACGAAATGTAATTAAGTTTCTTGGTTTGCAAATCCATGCATGGTTTACCAGTCCCCGTTGTAAAATTTCCGACTGTGAGGAGCGACATACGGCTGTTGGTCTCGTGATGCGTGGGGCTCTTTAACGCACGCGCAGCAAAGTGCCAGTGCCCATTTGCGCCGCGCGGCGGGGGAGGGGCGGGGCTCTCGTGGGCACACAAATATCCGCGCTTGTGCGGCTCTTGGGCGAAATTGGCGCGGAGGTCGGGGAGGGGGAGGGGGAGGGGGAGGGTAATCACCGCGTCGCACGGGGCGGGGGGGAGAGGGGAGACGTGAAAGCGACAGAGAGGAAACAAAGCACTGCAAAGCGGCTGCTCTGGACTTCATCACGCCAGCCCCTCTCCACGTATGGCCACTGACAAGTGACGATGCTACGATTGTTAATGATTCTGAACGCGTCAACTACTATGGTCATTAGTCCAGTAAAGTCGTAGGCTTCCGCGGCCAGAGTCATGTAAATGATCTTGGCTGTCCGGGTGACGACGCGTCGAAGGCTTTGTTGCCGACGTTTCGACCATCTTGTGGTCTTCCTCGCAGACCAACCCTGAGGAAGACCACGGCAAGATGGTTGAAACGTCAGCAACAAAGCCTTCGACGCGGCGTCACCCGGACAGCCAAGATCATTAGTCCAGTAAGTTTAGTGCGTGGTTTTGCTAGAGAGGTGGCGATGATCTTCCCCCGCTGGATGGCGAGATCTGGCGCCGACCTACCGTCGGCTAGTGAGGTTTCCCCCTAACCAGAACTCTTCCACCAGTGAGGCACCGCTCCAGCCGGGACAAGCTCTAAGTCCCCGGCCGATCTCCCGACATGTGTGGTAGTCTAATGTATGTTAGAGTGTGTGTGTGTGTGTGTGTGTGTGTGTGTGTGCGCGCGTGTGTGTGTGCAGGAGGTGAGGATAGGACACGGGCAAGGAAAGAAATATCACGCGCGGTCCGTGGCCCGTTTGGTAGAATACTGCTCCGGCATTCGCCTGTTGTTGATCGGAGAAACCACAGAAAACTATCGATCAGAGCAGCCGGCCGCTAGAATTCTCCTCCAGAATTCGACATGGCTGTCAAGCTAATGAATTAATATCTTGCTTGAATTAGTGATACTTGACTTAATTCATAATTCACAACCATTGTAAAATGCCCTTATAATGGTATTCCGTTGTACCTTTGACCATAAACTTGTAAAAACCATTAAAACACTTTAATTTATGTGTAAACTAGTGCCACATGATGGCACAGACTTTCTCGTAGTAAATTTTCTAATTTCCTTGGCTTTACGGTCTTGCCCATCCTCTTGCCAGCTGCCATTTATCGTGGACCAAAATTAATTTTTTGACATTTTCTCAACTTTTCGGTTTCCTAATAGTAGAACCGAAGTATTATTTCAACTGTACTAAAGAGGAGCAAAACCTCAACCTAAAAATATTTTTTTATTGAAATTTTCTGAAGCTGTTTTTAAGAAAATGGCAATTAAGCATTACTGTAAATGGGAAATGTGAAGCTCTTTTTCTCAGGAGTCTATTCAGTATTCAAAAACCATCCATTAAAATCATTTGAAGCACTCACAAATGCAATAACGTACACAAGTCGATGGAAATGTGCGTATTAACGGCGTGAGAAATAATTTAAAACGATTAAAATTTGTATTTGTGTAAAAACAAAAGAATACAGCAAAATGAACTTTACGTCATATCAAACAATGCAATTAGCACTATATGTTGGAAAAGTTTGAAGAAAAAATTTGAAGTCATTTTGAGAAAACTGGTATTTGAGCGTTTCTGAAAATGCGGAATTTTGAGCTTATTTTCACAAAAAATTGTTAACTGTTAATGAGTTTTCCAGAAATTTTATTTGACATTATTTAAAGCATATGTACAAATAAATATAATAATGCAAACAAATTGCCGGTAATGGAAATGCGAGCGACGTGAGAGAAGAATTACATTTTTGTAAATTTTGAAAAACCCATAGGATAGAGCAATATATCCGTTTGTCATCTTATAAAGTGCATTAAGCAATATTTTTTACCAAATGTTTAGAGAAAAATTCGAGCCGTTTTTGAGAAAAAATTTTTTGGTCAATTTCTTAAATAGCAAATATTGCACGCTAATGTGAGAAAACTACTAAAATTTTCAAAACAATATACATGTCCTTGATGATAGAACTAATTATGGCCACCAATTTTCATTTAAAGGAAAACTTTCTAGCTTTAATTTTGTAGTTGTGTAAAGACACCGAAAAAAATTAAAACTTTTGCAATTTTCAAAAATTCATAGTTAACCGTGAAAATATGACCTATGCCACCTCTATAAGTGTATTTTACTCTATTCTTACACGAAATTTAAAGAAACAATTTGGAGCCGTTTTGGGAAAATGTTGACAATGTCCATTGGACTTCATGTAAAGTACGCCCAACTTTTAAACAATGTTTTTCAAAATTTCAGAGCTTTAACTAGAGCCACATGGACAGGGGGTTTCTACAATTTGGAAAGGACCGTACGAATGGTTTAGGTGATAGTAGTGTTCACAGACGGACGGAAGACAGGCAGTCAGACGGACGGGCAGACAGACAGACGGATGGACGTTTTGAAAAAAACACTTTTTCGGAATTAGGGGACCCCAAAACGTGTATTTCCGTTAAAATCTCGAAATTGATTTTCCGCCGCATTATGTAACTTTCTCTACACTACGTATATTACTCCGTATATACGTATGTACACGAGAAAATAATTCTTACAAATTCAAGGGGACGCGGCAGCAACCAGATCAATTGAGGGATATCACTTTTGGAGAAAATCAGCTGAACGGTTTAGGCGCTGGCGTTGACCACTGACGGACGGACGGACAGACGTTTTACCGTCAGCGTCAGTCGATTTTCCGTCATCAAGGACCACAAAACATGAATTCGGACCACAGAACGTGTTAAAAGAAGTAATTTACTATATACAGTGATAAGATTTATCCACTTTTTCGTTACTTGGGCCCGGCAGTAGTTTTTCTGTCGTAAATTCGCCTTTTTCCCCGTAGCATTGCAATACTTCCTGTAAGCAGTAACGAGAAATTAAAAATAAATAATAAAGATGGTGCTGCACAAATTGTTTCTTGTCCTATGTCATTCTCAGTAGCGCCACCATCAAAACAAACATTAATTTTGAAAATATAATTTAAAAAAATGGGCGTTTATGAAGACTAGAGTACCCGTGCGAGAACTGTCGCAAGTTAATACCCACCCTAATTTCTCCTAAGAGTGAAACTGAAATATGAGAACATGTGGTCCGTTTCCATCGTAATTCCCTCCACAATTAGGTTCAGAGTACGGGTAGACTACGGCAAAGTATGAAGTGAATGGTTGCACTAAACGCTTAAGAAACAATATTCATAGGTATCGAGCCACTGTCAATAGTACTTGCAGTTGCTGCTGCGAGAGCGAATCTTGAATGAATAATTATGCCAATAAACCTCGTCAGTCTGTGCAAATCACGATGTACACAGAAAGCGTAAGTATTGTAAGATGGAGGAATCTAAGCCTTCTAAGCGTGACGTCACAAAGATGCACCAAGGGCTGAAATATACTTCACGGAGGAATATATTATGTATTCCTCCATGTATAGCTGTATACTGTTGGTATGGATAAGCACCGAACCGGCAAAAATTTAATAGAAGGGCCAAGAATATCTCATCATATAGATTACGTTATGAAAAACGTTTCTTTGAGGCTTTTGGCCACAAAAGTTTAGTTTTTAAAACCCTAAAATGCTTAGTTTAGGAGCTATTTAACGATATAACTGATCGGGTGTTGCGGGTTGCATTTGACAGGAACATTTTCATGCGTATTTTTAAACAAATCCTTCATATTTTTGAAGTCAAACTGCAACTCATCACGTCTCCGTGAAATTCTGTTTCTTTAGAGACTTCATTTTATGAAGATTGATTGCGTGTGAGAGCCGAAAACGGTATGTATACTACTGAAATGAAATAGGAGCGGATCCCTAATGCATAGGAGTAAACAAAACTTCTCTTTAATGAATAAGTTGTGGGGCGAGGCGTGAGGGGTGGAGGGGAGGGGCCTCGGCGTGCTGCAGCGACTTGTTGAGTCACCGCGAGGGGCGGGGGGGGGGTGGGGGCGACCAACTGTTGTTATCGGCGCCACGCAGCCCTTGGTGCTGCACTGCGCGGGGGGCGGGGCGCGGGGGGGCGCTTCGGAAAATCGTTAAACGACCTATGACGCGTTTTCCTTTCGTTCATTGACGAAATGCGCTCACACTTGGGATCGATGTATCTGGGCTTTTGACAGCTGCTTCGTTCCAGAATGCAGCCTTTGTGGGCGCCCTTTGTCTGATTTGCCTTTGCTGAAGACGGCGCGACGCCGGTGGCCGTGGAAGTCCATTAGCCAACATTTTCATTCCTTTTCCTCCAATCATCCAAATGGCACGCTTGTAAAATGATTAAAATTCCACTGAATTTGCGGGTATGTGCGTTATAACATATTTTGTAAACTCTGGATATTAAAATGAATTCTTAACGACCAATTCATGAAATATTGAAGGCAGGTTAACGGGCCTTGGTCATAAGTAAAAACGAACTACAAGCTACTTTGCCGACGTTTCGGAAAATTTATTTCCATCCTCAGGGCTTTCAACCACAACATGAAAACATAATTAATACATGTGCTGAATGCTCCTCCATCTCAGGCACCTCTCGGGGAGTGAGGGCCACAATATCCTCCTCACCTGGTGAGTTGCTTGTGTGATGCAATGGTTAACTTTGTTCTCTCCTCTTGTGTCGGTGCAAGGTTGTTTTTTAATATTAAATCTGTAATGCACGATCTTGTCACATGTTTCAGCCAGGCGTGCACAAATGATTTAATTTGTATCCTGCATTTCAATACTTTTCTAGCGTAAATTTAGCCACATCGCTTCTCGCGGTGACACGCAACAATGACACCGCTCTTCTACGAAATTATGACGCGACCAATTCGCTCAATATAATAAGTATTAAATGCTCTCTGGATAATCACTGAGTAATAGTTCAGTAATAACTGAAATAGCCTCTTACATATCTGCTTTAATTCTAAAATAATGCAGTTTATAATAATTCTAAATTAACAACTGATTAACTACATTTTCATTGGCCTAGGCGGAAAAAACGAACAATGTTCCTTTTCTACGCCGCAAACGGCCAACTATTCAGTTGAGCAACAGCTTCTGTGAGTGAAGGACGTTTCTGTGCTTCTCTCTTGTTTACTCATTATTTTTATTATGTACGTGTCTACGACATTGGCTTCATATTAATATGCTACTCTTTTCCATGAACTGCTTCGTGTGTTTAAAAGCCTAATCTCGTCTTAAAACACGGTGTTACGCTGTATATAGCTTTCTGCACTGAACTATTCATCCTTCGGCAGTATGCGTGTGATCTGGAAATTAACTAACTAAATATATACAACTTCGGACTCCCCCCATGACTTCTAAACCGTTCAGGATATCGAAATGCAGTTTTCGCTGAACAATTCGGAATCATGTGGCAAGTAGCATGCTGTAAAGAAATTGTCTATAATATTTTTAGTTTTTGATAAATTTAATAATCTTTGATTTTTTAAATGAAACTATATAATTTTCTCACCAGCAATGGATAGACCATGAAAAGAGGAATAAAATGATATATCATAAGCTAATAGTTTGATAGAAATTTGAGTATAAAATTAGACTTTCTGACATGTGATTATGAAGTAAACGGGCAATCGAGCACCCTTGCAACTCTCGTCTTCGGGGAAGGTGGCCTTCGCGGCGTCAAGACTGTTGCGTGGAGAGGGGAGGCAGAGGGGTGGCAGTGAGGGATGAGGCCAACTACAGCAATCCATGGTCTTGACACAGAGGTCACACTAAGAAACGCCAATTTTAACGATCATAATGGGAGCATTTTTCCATTTATTTATCTGGATTTAAATTGTCTTCTACTGAAATTACAAAACAGCGATCATTTCAAAGAGCGATATAAAAAATTGATGGTGTAAGGAAGATGATAATAAATATCTCTTCGTCTCGTCTTTGGTAAATTTAAATTTTAATTAAGATGATCACTTGGCCACTTCACAACCATACTTCTGCTGTTTACTACTATTCATAAATGGAAAAGACAGCGATGGACTTCTTCTTCTTCTTCTTCTTCTTCTGTCATGGATTTTCAAGTTTGTGGCAGCGCGTGGAGCTATAAAGTGACAACCTCTCCCATCAGTATTAGCTGTCGCGACTGCAGATTCGCATTTTTGTTAAAATTTGGTAAATTTGCACTGATAGAACTGCCAAGAGTATTTCAAACTTTTTATTGATTTGTTCTTTTGGTGTGTGTGTTTAAATAGGAAGTTTATTACCAGTTAATAATAAGAGCAAATGTCTACCTATCTATTATTTGATGAATTAATCGAGATATCACAATGAAAATCTTTAAGCATTTATGCGCTTCCATGTTTTAAAATGATGGCGTGTTTCTGCACAGCTCAATTCTTGTAATTTTGAATGTGACCTTTATTATTATCGTCCTTCCGCTACAATCTTTTTATTTAGTCATATTCGATTATCGTTGCTTTGGAATTTCAGAAGAAGGAAAGTTCAATTAAGATGACCAAATGGGAGAAAATCTCTCATTCTGATCGTTAATATTGATGTTTGTTAATATGTTCTTCGTGTCGAGACCATGAATTCCTGCAGTTACTTCTTAGTCCTTGACGGCCACCCCTCTCACACTCTCTCTCTCCACGAGACAGTGTCGACGCCGCGAACGCCGCCATCCCCCAACGCGACTGGTGCGATGGCTGCTTCAGGAAATACCCGTTCACTTGAAAATAACACGCCAGAAAATCTAATTTTATACTCAAATTACTATCAAAATACTAACATGTGATACATCATTTTATTCCTTTTTTCCTGGGAGAGAAGTATATAGTTCCATTTAAAAAGCCAAAGATTAAATTTTTTGAAAACTAAAAATATTGTAGACAATTTCTCTACGGCATGCTACTTGCGTATGATTTCGCATTGTTCAGCGGAAACTGCATTTTGATATTCTGAATCGTTTAGAAGTTATGGGGGTAGCCCATAGTTAGTGGGACACCCGGTGTGTGTGTGTGTGTGTTTGTGTGTGTGTGTGTGTGTGTGTGTGTGTGTGTGTGTGTGTGTGTGTGTAAGAATGAATGACCTTGATAGACTGAGATGAATGAGATGGATGATGAAAAGGCAGGGGAAACGGGAGAATCTGTACATTAAATCTACACTGCTTTTAACTTATGCATTAAATTTAATGCCCTCGCGGACAGCTCGCTGGTCAGCGTGCGCTCTTTTCCATAACGCGACCCCGGGTTCGATTCCTGTTGTCGGGCAAGATTATAGGGTACGTTTTCCTTGTAAAGTCCCAGTATATGTTGCTGTGACGAGGAGAAAACTCACTTCTCAGGTTGAGAAGACCAGAACACGGCGTAGGGATGCATACGGGCTAACCACAGGTACCCCATAACCCGTGGCCACAAGGCCGGGACGCCGCTGGTATTCCCAAGCTTCGTCAGAATTCATACATACATTAAATGTAATGCACAAAAATACATTAAATAATATTTAATACACAGTGTTCCATTAAGTTTAATGCACAATACATTAATCAGTATTACATTTAATGACATTTGTGACTGTGCGAAAGCAATCCAACGAGAATGATCGATAATGCGAGGGTATTTTGTCCCGCTTTAACAAGGATTGTTAAAGCGAAACGAGTAAACACACAGCTCAGATTAAAAGAAACTAGATATATCAAGGACTTGAAGTAATTGCCAGCTTGAATTTCAGTGTCTTTGCCTCCAGAGAGAAGATAACAGTTGGTAGTTAATGATCAGAAGAGTAGATCTTCAGAACAGTCTCGGCGGTAATTGGTGCGTAATTAACCCCCAAACAAGATCGGCTTTCGTTAGCCTCTCGTGAAATAATATGAATGAGATTGTCAAAAATCTTACATAAAAATGAAAAATCATTAAATGATTTCAAATTTAAGGGGCTGCGCCGTTACGTGGTGAAGAAAATATAATACTTTTTTTATAATAAGATTAAGAATAAATTCAATATATTCGTCACAAAAATAACTTAGAAGTATTGAAACATTCGAATTGAAGCCTAAAGCATATTGAATTAAATCTTCGCATTGAAAAGCAGTCCATGCATAACAACATTATTTAACATATTCGCAGCAGTGTTTCCAACAGATCAACATATTACAACAGTCATATTTACTAATGACAGTACGATACTTACATCTAACAGATGTAGTCAACATACTGTAAGAATTAAACTAAATAAATGTATTGACAAAAAGGGAAAAAAATGAAACTCTAGCATAAGTATTTAGTGAAAATCTCAACGTTATATCGAATAACAACTATCCACCAACCACTAACACTAGTTTATCAAACAGTCGACTGGTTGCCAAAAACATAATAATAATAATAATAATAATAATAATAATAATAATAATAATAATAATAATAAAATATCTTCGAGGATTAATTGAAACAAAACTATATCATGGACTATCCATAAAAATGTCAAATAACTCCAACAAACAGAAGATTTTAATAAATTTTATCCTTTAATGAACATAAAACCTCCGAAAGAGCCCTCCAAACAGAAGGTACTTTAGATCTCCTCGTTGTAATATAGGCATGCTCAATATCATACAACATGTCTGTTGCGATTATAATGAAAATACAAACTTTCCAAAATAAAATCTTATGATTGTAAATGCCACGTAGTTTGTTAGAAACGCCCAACCACATTCAGACTTAAATGTATAAACTATCTGTCAAACAATGTAAAAAAAACGTACATACTTTTTTCTCCTCATTAAACAGTAAATTAGCAATTTATTATTACAAATATGATTATTACCAATGTGATGTATATTCAATCCCGAATGAGAAATAGATTTCCAATAAACAAATATTTAATTTAATTTACTGACCTCTCAAAAACCAATCACAAATTAAAATAAACTATAAAAGAAAACCAAACAAATGTATCTAAATGTATCATTGAACAAAAATAATTTCCATAATTTTGGTCTACCTTAATTGCTATTTTTTTAAAGAATGAGTGTTATTTATGAATGTTATCATTATGTATATTTAAGAATGTATTGTACCTTTTGTTGTTTTTGATTTGACATTTGCATTGTAACATTCTCTACCAAGCAAATTTGCTACACAGCGTAAATAAATTATTAACAAATAAATAAAATTTAAAAAATTGAAATCCATCTCTGCTCCGACACCTGTCCCCGACAGTGAATACTAGTGACCCAGGCTTTTTGAATATGTTACTAGATGGCACTGCTACCTCGCTTTCTCGAAGTTTAATTTCCAAATGGATGTTGAACAACGTAAAATGAATACCTGTTTTTATTCCTTTTGTGAACCAAGAGATGTAGACTGCCCCAGAAAAGTCCGAGCACGTCTCATTCACGTTTCAAAGGCAAGTTTCTGTACGCGATTAAGACAATTCATACAATGCCTTTTGAATATAATTTGCATTCTAAATAATATTTACCTCCCTAAATCGGACTATTCGGCGGAAATGTATTCTAGTGGGTCTTAGGAATGTTAAACGTAACGAAATGCATACTAACAATGAAATCCATCTGCAAAGAAAAGCCAGGAGGGAAACCGCCCCCCCCCCCGACCGAAGCTCCAACCCCTTTGTGGGAACGAGGCCCTGTTTTGGGCTGCATTGTGACTCAGCGTCCATTGTGATATGAATATGTTTTGTTCCTTTCCCCTTACTTGGACATTCTACTTTGCATGTTTTTTCTTCAATTATACTGCTCCAGATACGAGAGGGGTTATGTTTGTGGGTCATGTATCAGGAATTACAGTCAAAATTTCATTTCAAAGTATTTTCATATCACATTCAGTATAGTCGCCCTAGTGTGATGGCCACGTAAATGGAAATGTTTCCACCGGTTGAGTTTATCTCAGACCCAGAATCGTAGCCGTCTCTGAAAAAACTGATCGGGGGATCTAAAGTTCGAGTCTCGTCGTGTCAGATTATCGACACTCGCTAGGTAGCCGTGTTAAAATTAGCCGTTGTCTGGAAAAGTTTTCTAGCAGACGGAAACTCTGATCTGCCGATTTCGTGTTTTTTTTCTCGATCAACATCAGGAGAATACCCGTGTTTTCCCTAGCAAGCTAAGAACCGCGCACGATTTTACTCCCTTCCTTGTCCTCTCCTGCCCCCATAGATACCCTTGTACGCGCGTAAAAACTATCACCACTCTGGATAAAATATTCACTATACTAACGGAATTATTGACCATATCCGTCAACGTATCAAAATGTTTCAAAATTTATTTTGAAGGATTGGTTTGAAAAAATGTTTATTATTTTCAATTTTCAAATTTATGAAGGTTTTAATGAAAATTTGATCAATGTCGTATTATCAGTCATTACCCTATATTAAAGAAAAAATCAAGAAATTTCAGGCAGTTTTTGATAATACCATCTTTAGGTATTTTTCCTTTCTCGCCTACAAAGAAAGTTTTGTAATACTGCAGCGAAAAGTGGCGATTGTCAACAGGAAAACTCATATTGTGGGCACCTGATATGCAAAAGTGTATAATTCTTGCTCATATTTGTAGCAAATTACTTTCTCAAACACACTGTATAGTCAAAATCCAACATTTTGTAAATTTTTATTCCTAGAAATTGGTGTAGGACAAAACAACTCTCTACCATCTCTGTCGACGAAGTTAGTGACTAAGCCGTTCAAAAGGTTTTCTTAAAAATTGATATTACCAGATCAAACTGCCCAACTCGTGGCTCTGCGAATTTGGAACTTTTTTCGTTTTGGGGAGACTATTTTACCATAAACCTTAACGATATTTTCCAAATTTTCTCAAAAATAGTTCAATTTTTTCTTGGATATAGCAGTACGTTTATTACTAGTTGTGCTACAACAGCAGATACTTCTCGCATTATTTATCACTGCTAAGCACTAATTATATACTAATTCAAAAAGGAGCAAAACTGTTTTCAATCAGCAAAAAGTAACTTTCTGTACTAAGACTCGAACACATGTCCTCAGAGTCAACTCGCCGTCGACCTTTTCACTCCGCTAAATAAGCTCTATAAGGAGTGAACTCGGACGAACCGTCGCGACGGTTAAAACTGTAATTGTCTCAACCAAACATTTTTTCAACGTGCAATTTTCGGAATTTTCGAAAATACGGAAAGTTCACCGAAAATGGGCTAGCACCAAATTTTTGCCATCCATTGTTAGATACGAGGAGATATTTAATGAAAAATTTAGTGTGGTTTTTCAGGAAATATTTTTTTAATTGCTGCACTCGTTTTTCAAAACATTGTGCATGACCCTTTATAAAGATCTGATTGTTTATTAGTCTTTATTTAAGGTAAAATCGCTATCTTTAATTTTGTAGTTTTGAAATGTTAACTTTCTGCAATTTTCGAAAATACGGAGAGTTCACCGATAATGACAGTAGCACAATTTTTTTCACCGTCCGTTGATGCTTGAGGAAAAAATTTGGAGCAGTTTTTGAGAAAATATATATAAAGAATTAAAAATTGCCAACATTTCCCGCAAAATTACAGGAAAACTTCTCAATTTTCGAAAATTTGAACGTGATCTTATTTCAAAATCTGCCTTCAAAGAAGGCAGATTCTGCCTTCAAAGAAGGCAGATCATTTCATTTTTTTAAAAAGCTCTCTTTCTCTCTACAACGGTGTTATAATTGTAGAAAGACGCACAAAACTTTGCATGTTTGAAATTTTTGAAAAATATGGGATTTCAACGAACATGAGACCTGCACAAATCTCTTAAGCTTCCTTAATGTTCTATGAGAACGAAGTTTAATCAAAATATGTTCAGGCATTTTTGAGAAAATGTTGAAAATGTTTTTGAGGCTTGTTGCAATGTAACCTCAAAAATCAAGGTATCCGTTAGTAGCTCCCAAAGTCTTGAAATCGATTGGGGAATATTAATTTTGAAGAAAATTGACTGAATGGTTTACGCGCTAGCGTTGATCATAGACTGACATAGAGATAGACGTTTCATCTCAACCTATCTTTCGGTAGCAAGGGCCCACAAAATATAGATTAATGTAAATACAGAAATTTAGTACACTAAATGTTAAAATAGTAATTTATTATATTATTAAAACGATTTATCTATTTTTTCGTTACCAGGACCCGGCAATAAGAGTTTTCTGCCGAAAATTCGTTTTCCGGCGCACGATTACATAACATTCTCGTGCCAAAAATTAGAAATGATTTAGGTTGGTTCATTCAGGTTGAATTTTCTTTGAAAATTGTTCGGCATCTTCCTTCAGCTACAATATTAAAAAGGATTTTTGTTGAACTTTTTCATCAAAATTTGGACTTGAAATAAAATTATGTTCATTTTTTCAAAATAAGAGTAGTTTTTGCGTAACTTTGTGTAAAATTCACGAATTTTTAATGACATACGTTAACAATCTTTTCTTTAACATAGTACCCGGATACATAGGTTTCCCGTCACGTCAATTTTCGGCATATAGAGTTATATGAAAAAGATCAAGTAAAATTCTTGTTCAATTTTTGCTTCATTACAAAATTAGATTTAATAATTCCCAATCTGATAAATCAAGTCGTAATGATTCATGTTATTGGCGGAAAGGGAGCATAGTAATTCGCAATGTTTCACTATTATTGCCTTGCAATCCTTTCCTCTAGATGTTGAAAGTTTTAAAAGTCAATTAATTAATGATATTTGTAAACTTTTTTAATTTAGTACGTTAGGCTTATTATAACAGGTATTATTATGGTTATTTTTATTGCTATTGTTATTAATAGTATTGTGCTGCTTTACTAAATATATAATTATATTCAAGTTGTATTGTCTTGAAGTGTGGTGACGTGTTGTGAAGTGTAGTGCAATAGAGAAGTAGAAAAAGAAGTGAAGTGCAAATGTGAAGTAAAGTGAAGTGTAATTAAAAATCGTGTATTTAATAGTTTAAAATAATTGTGCAGGTCAGCCATAAAATGTAGAGTTAATTTCATTATTGCTCTTATTGTTAGAATTTTATCATTATTATTATTATTATTATTATTATTATTATTATTATTATTACTATTATTATTATTATTATTATTGTCTTAAAATAATTTAAAATTAAATTTCATTTATATTTCTTCTTGTCTTATGTAAATTGTAGTGTTCTGCGACTAGGTTGTAAAAACCTACCTCTGGATATAGTAAATACCTAATATATTATGCTGGTAGAAAAGAGTGGTCTCTAATTTCCTGAAATACATTTTTAAATTTTTTTCTGGTTTTCCAGAGCATTCAAATATTCCATTGAGAAGATTTGTAGAGTATTTCACTCTAATTAAAGAAAATATTAAAGAAAGCCTGAAACAAATTTCTCAGCTCAGATTTTGCCGTGATAGGGCAATTCATTAAATCTCAACAAATAGAAAGAGAGCTAAAACAATCCTGTACCATTTTCTTAGGAAAAAGAGATTTATAACCATCTTCCCAACCAATTTTCCCCGACTTCTAACAAGTGTTTCAAATATTCCCTGATTGTTCCCTGACTTTTTCAGAGCAATGAAATTCCTCGATTTTTTCTAGTTTTCCATGTTTTTCAGAAAATGGCTACCTGTACAAGTTTCTAGAAATCTTCCAGAATATCCTTGATGAAATCGTGAAAGAAATGTGCCATTTTGTGATTTGTCTTGACAAGAAAATTCGGAGGCGCTACTGATCATCTCTAGAGGCGCCGTGAATAACCTACAAATCATTTCAGTTGAAAAAACAGAAAAGATGGTCTTTTAGCGAAATCTCTTAAAATCGTGAACGTGGATCTGCAAAAAGTGTTGAGTTCAGTTCCTTGCCGAAAGACGCCGAGAGACATCTCGTTTGTCTCGATTAGTAACCCGGAGGAAGCTAACCGTGAGTAACTGACTGCATGACAGACGCAGGTTCCTCGATTGGTACATCAAGACAGAAATGATGCTAAAGAAATATGTTCTAGAAAAATAGTGTCATGATCAGTGTAGTGTTAAATAATGTCATGATTTTTTTAAGTATAAGTAGTTTTGTCGTAATTTTCAGTGAAATACAATGAAATTATTTTCAGCAAAAAATTATATTATAATATTGGACTTTTTTTTATTAACCTCGTGAAAAATACACCAGCAGAACATGCATAGAAGATTCGATTTTGCAATTTTCAACTTTTGGTACAAGATTTTCAACTTTCGGAAGTTCACAGGTTTAATGAAAATCTTAATTATACCGTATTTTATAAGCGTTCTTTGTCCTACTCGAAGAAAAAATAAAATAATTTGTTTTTGGGGAAACAAACTCGGGCCTTCAGGTAACAAAGGAACGGCGCTATCGCTTACAGTGCAAAGGCAAACATCTTGCGCGATTACAGAAAAAAATGATTGTCAAGTGGTGGTTTAGTAAAACTATACGTTCCTCGTATTTTTTACAATCATGTTCTCCTTGTATTATTATTTTAATTTAAAAAAAACCGTAGCCCGTAATGTAAGATCTAATGTCCTCTGCCAAAATACAAAACATTATATTCATAATTCGTCTGATGGAGTCAACCACGTTCCGTAACGTCATGAAGTAAAGAGCATTTTGCACAATATTCAATTATTTAAATACATAAATGTCCCAAGACAAACAAAGTTTTGGGAGGTCACAATATTATTCATTGTGACACTAAAAAACTAAAAGTTTAACATCAGCACTTGCTTTTTCGCATTCGAAACGGTTACGTAATATTTCTTTATTGCAATTTCTCTCCTACTGACACTTGAACAATCACTTGAAAAAATCCCAAACAATTCAAACGAAGCTCCTGCAGTGATACATGCAATTATTTCAATATTCAGGGACAGTAGCCAGTTCTTATTTCTACAAAGAAACAAACGACAACTGTTACAAGTATTGCAGAACATTATAGAGACAAGCAAGAATAGTTTACCACCAGCTTGAAGGAAAAGTTACATCGACGTGTGCCTTCAATTTTCGAATACTATAAACGATCAAATCGATAGTTTGATCAGGGATTAAACTTTTTAAACAAAAAAAAGTGTACAAATTAAACAATTAGAGCTCAATTCCAGCCAGTACATAAATGCATAAAAATAAAGTTATAAATCTGACACCTTTTATCATGTAAATATTGTACATGAAACTTAAGGAACGTTTGTACGAAATTAATTCTTTCAAATCAAATACAAAATCACAAATTCAGCATTTGAGCATTGTCTCATTGCATGCGGTGTGTAAACTTTATCCAAATTATATACGTAATTTCGGTGTTATTACGGTCATCTTATGAATATATTCTGTATTATCTGTAAATTTGATCTTCCCAACTATGGTATAGTTGAATGAATTATTTTATTTACGGTTTAATGTAACATTAAGGTTAAATAAATAAAGCTTCCTCATTATTCCATTCACGTCAGTGAACAAACCGTTACATAGGTCAAATTCAGATGATATCTGGAAGAGAATTCTAGCGTCTTCTTGCTCTAATCGGTACTTTTTTGTGATTTCTCCTATAAACACCAGACGAATGCCGGAGCAGTACGCTGACAAACGGGCCACGGACCGCGCGCGATCTCATTCCACTTCATTGTCCTACCCTCACGTCTTACACACTTCTCTTCGGGAGCTTATGGCTTGTCCCGGCTGTGGCGGTACCCCGCTCGTGGGAGATACGGGGTTGCGGAAAAAATCTTTGCCCGACGGGTAGGCCGGCGCTGGATCTCGCCATCCAACGGGACAAGATCACTGCCATCTCCCGCCACAAAACACACTACACTTACGGGAATAATAACCTGATCCGTTGATGCGCCCGAATCAATCTATCAACAATGTGAAGAATTCTAAGAATTTCAAACTGCTGTATCAGGGTGTTGCCATTGTATTTTTAATTCACATATCGTTAACCGGAGCACGGGGAATTTGACATTGAAATTTCGAAAATTACGCTAATTTACTAACATTTTTTAATGCACGTGACCCTTTTTAAAGAGCAGATGTTTTAGATTGATTGCTACTGATTCCGGGCGCGTCAACTACTATGGTCATTATTCCCGGAAGCGGGGTTTTCTCTAACCAGCCGGGACAAGCTCTCCGGCGTATCTCCCACCAGCCGGGACAGGGTCTAAATTACTGACCGGTGTACTAGTGTAGTGCATATGAAGGTGTAAGTAAAGGGTTAGGATAGAAGGAAAGATCGCGCGCGGTCTGTGGCCCGTTGTTAGGGTACTGTTCCTGCATTTGCCTGGTGTTGATTGGAAAAACCTCGGAAAACTACCGATCAGAGCAGCCGACCACTAGAATTCTCCTCCAGACAGCGACTGATTGGACATAGCTGAAAAGCTAGTGTCGAAAATCCAGCCGCCGCGCCGTCGAACTCGAACCAAGAACCTCCCGGTCAGAGGCATTGCAGTGACATCAGTTGATGCAGAAAGCCCTCTCACCCGATGATGTTTTAAAACAGATTTCATTTAACGAAAATATCTCTATTTTCAATATTGTACTTGGCAATGTTGATTGTTTGCAATTTTCGTAATAAGAGAAAAAAATAAAGAAAAATTTTGTTGTTGTTGAGAAAATAATTGTTTAAACTTGTTTAATAATTGCCTGTTTCAAAATTCACTACGATTGAGCCGCCTCGTAGGATACGAGATAAGACCTCGTCTGCGAGGGCAAGCGTCGTCGTCGATGGAACGGGAAGGCGAGTTCACGCGTCCCCGTGCGCTGGCTGGCGCCCGCGCCAG
Organism: Teleogryllus oceanicus; assembly: GCA_964035755.1. Taxonomy (NCBI): domain Eukaryota; kingdom Metazoa; phylum Arthropoda; class Insecta; order Orthoptera; family Gryllidae; genus Teleogryllus; species Teleogryllus oceanicus. Next base: position 64,360,829 of record CAXIVR010000006.1, on the reverse strand, counting down.
GCCGCCTCCGCCTGCCCTCCCTCCGGCCCGTGTGGCTGTCACCGCCGCATTGTTTGGGCGCGTCTCCCCCACGCCCCCCTCCCGAGCAGGGGGGCTCCGATAATCAATGGCAGGTAATACCGTGGCCCCTCGCGTGCTTTGCGATAATCAATACCTTTGACGGCGACAAAAAGCCTGGACCCGCGCGTCTCCTATTGGGCAACTTGTGATAATGTAATCGCTCGTCAGTGCAACCACGAAGCGGCTGCCCATGCATGCCCGGGCGAGCCAGCCTTTTAATCCACCCGCGCGCCGCTCCATGTTCTGCTGCGCGCCTCGCGCACGCGTCACCAGCGCTGCCAACGCAGCACCTACTTCCTCGCCTGAACTTCCACGCAAAATGTTGTTACATTTTCGAAAAAATTGCACATGGCCCTATTTCAAAATCTATCTTTAAGAAAACCGGGAGCGGGAGTTCAGTGCATCAATTGATGTCACTGCAGCGCCTCTCACCCAGAGGTTCTAGGTTCGAGTCCCGACGGATTATCGACACTATCTTTTCATCTAGGTCAAGCTGTCTTCAGAATTCTAGCGGCCGGCTGTTCTGATCGGTACTTTCCCATGGTTCCTCCGATCAACACCAGAATAATGGCGGAGCAATACCCTAACAAACGGTTCACGTACCGCGCGCGATCTTTCCTTCCTCTTCCTTGTCCTATCCTCTCCCCTTACACACACATGACACCAACATGCTCTACACTACCACATATTCTAGGAGATCGGTCGGGAGCTAAGAGCCAGTCCCGGCTGGGGCGGTGCCCCGCTGGTGGGAGAGTGCTGGTTAGGAGGAAACCCCACTAGCCGACGGTAGGTCGGCGCCGGATCTCGCCATCCAGCGGGGGAAGATCACCGCCATGTCCCGAGGAAAAAACAGCACTACACTAACGGGGCTAATGACCTAAGCTGTTGACGAGCCCGGGATCACGAACCAACCATCTTCAAGAAATAGTTTTATAGTAAAATGTCAATTTCAAATCCAAGGGGCCACAACATCAGCCAGATCGATTGGAGAATATCGATTTTTGCGAAAATCAGCTGAACTGTTTAGCCGCTAACGTTGTTCACATACGGACAGATAGAGACACAGACAGACACACAAACACACACAAACAGACAGACGGACCGACGGTTGGACGAACGGACGATGCTTTGACGTCAATTGATTTTTCGGTATCAAGTACCCTCAAAAATGACTCCTGGCTATATCATGTGTTGGAGGATTTGTTTCCAAATTTAACAACTAGATTTATCCACTTTTTGGATACCAGGGCCTTGTAATAAGAGTTTTCTTCCGTAAATTACCGTCTTTTCGCACAGCATTATCTAACTTTGTCACTGTTCAGTAGCGAGAAAGTAAAAATGAGAACTACGCAAAAGCTCTAGGTAGGTGGAACTCCTCTGAAAGACCACCTCTATTAAACGACCACTCTCTCGAAGACCGATTTTCTTGGAATGGATACTGAAACGCAAAAATATGAAGCAAATTATTTCCCCTGTTAGCATGCCACGCCTCACACGACGGCTCACACGAACTCTTAGAAGCGATTTCAGACTCGCGCGGCACGTTCGGTGCCTCGGCTTCATTGTCGAGGAAATCGGAGTCCGGAGGGGTTTTGGGAATTGAGAGTAACAATGAACCCTGTCCACGGGGCCAGGGCTGCTCGCGCCCGTTGACATTTCGTCGTCCAATGGTAAGTGCAAGACATCCGGCACGAAAGTGCAGTCTTTTGAAGTAACAGGGCTCTCCTTACCTCACATTCGGGAAAGAATGTGTGTTGCGGTAGATTATCAATGTCGCAAGTCACTGATATCAACTAGCCCTGAAACACGCGATTCCGACCGGAAACTGAGCCCTGCGGTCACCCACTACCTATAGCTGCCTACCTGAGGAAATAATCGTAATATCAAGAATATTTTTCCTATTTTGTTTTCCCTCGTGTATTTGATTTCTATATGCTCTTTCAGATCCAATATTTTTTTTAAATCTAAATTTGTTTTTAATTAATTGTCTAAAATGCAGGTTTTTAATTCAGAAATTGTATCTCAACAAAACGGTTGATGTATTTTCATAGCTTTTTGTAAATTAATCACACATGTAGGTACTATGTTCTAGAGAATAAACCAGAGTGGTAAAGGTACTGTGGAAACTAAAGAGTGATGATTTGTTTATTTCAGAAAAAGATGATTGTTTAAAAGTATATTCTGGACATTTCAGTTCATTTAACTGAAACGTTTATTAGCTATTCTAGTCGATTCTCTAATTATGGGTTGCAAGCTGCAAGAGTAATTATATTATTATCGATTATGGTTCATGATTTATGATGTTTGACATGTATGAATGTGTTGAAAATTCCCAATACCAGAAACATGCATCTGAAGTTCACTTCCTAAGGGCTTGACAGATGACAATAGGGAACGTGGCACTTGCGCACTCGTTTCGAAAGAAAAAATATCGGTCAAAAACTAAGAAATGTGGAAAGAAATTATTTAGCAAGAAAGCATTTAAAAGATAATAAACCGGAACAGCTATCTTAGTAGTTGTAAGGTAGACAGCTACCTAAATTGCACGAAGTGCGATAAAATGAAGGTTTTGAGCTCCTAAGGCAGAATGTGCCATGTATACCCAAATGACAAATGAAGTCCACTGGTAGACTTTCCGTTAGGAGATTCGTTACCGGAAGCCAACTATTTGGAGAAATAAAATTGTACATAAATTAAACCTTTATTTTCAACTCAGAAAAGGATATATAAATATTTTAAATGTATTTAAAACAATCTAAATAATTTTAAACAGACATTTACGTTAAAAAGACAAAAAACTTGATCAAAGTGTTTAATTTTTCATAATTCATGCTTGTAAACTAAAAACGCTCTTTCCTAAACATCCGATGCCCAGGAATAATAGAGCCTTCCTTAATAAAATTAATCGAGCTAAAGCTGCACGTACTTGCCCATATTTTCACGCAAAATTACATGAAAAGTACTCCAACTTTGAAAAAGTGTACATGACCTTATTTATCAATTTTCTAAAAATTACAATTTTTCTAAAAATTGCAATTTTCTAAAAATTAGGTTTTTTAACGAAAATACGACCTACAGCATTCTCTTAAGTCATTCACACTAACCTAACAGAAACATTTAATAAAAATGATGGAGCCTTTTTTTTCAAATTTGGGAAAAGTACCCGGGGCTTCATGTAAAGAACCCCAAAAATCGAAATATCGATTTCAAATTCAATCAGCCAGATGGATTGTGGAATATCAATTTTGGAGAAATTCGACTGAACGGTTTAGCCTCTAGAGATGTTCACAGACCGACAATGAGACGTTTTGCCGTTAATTCATTTTTCGGTATCGAAGACCTAGAAAACATGGATTCTGGATACACCACGAGTTAGTGGATTTTTTTCTAAATTTAGCAACTGGGTTTATACACTTTTTTCGTTACCAGGGCCCTGCAATACGTTTTCCTGCAGAATATTCCCCGTTTTTTCGCGCAGCATTACATAACTCTATCTCTCTCTACTGTTTAGTGAGAAAGTAAAAAGATTATTAAGCGACCTCTCCACTTTTTCGCGGAACCAACAGTGATCGCATAATACAGGTTTCAATGTACTCTATTTAGCATAATCGCTTCGTATGAATCGTATCCACGTCTAGTTACCTGAATGTGACCCGCAAATACTTTCATGTAACAAATTTCTTTGAAATTGTAAAAAATAATAGGTAGTAACAATTGAACAAATTGTACTTAATTTCTAGAATCTATTTTAATCCACAAAATCCGGATAAGATAAAAAATTATTAACCCGTTTTTGTTACAACGTGGCACAGATATACTCGCACGTGTTTCCTATTCTCTTAATCCAGGGCTAGCTTTTCGGTTTTACAATACCCTCACCCCAGCAGTCATCTCTTGGCGCCAAAAAGAACTTACGATGGCCTAGCACTATTTTCCCGCTTTCCTAGGGACAAGATTGTTGCCAATGGAAAGGTTCCTGGCGCGCTTCAAACGCCACGCTGACATTAGGGGCATCTTCGCCCGGAAAAGTTGCGTCCATGCCTCTGGTAGCCCCTGGCCCCATCTCGCCGCTTGTGCCATTGTTGTGGGTGTACGGGGTCAGTACCTCAGACACACAATGCAGAAATCCCACGCACGGAATTGCATCAGTATTTCAATAACAACAGTGTTCCATGTTCAGTTCTAAGTCTGTGACGTGAAAGGGGGCGACAGAGGGCCGATGAACAGGGGCCCTGCCAGACACGCCGCCCCAAGGCCGCTCCGCAATAGCCCGTGAACGGGAACGGCAACGCGAACGTAAAGAAAGTTGAAACAGACATGTCGATCACAATACGACGGGAACGTAAAGAAAATTGAACGAAGGGCATCTCAGGCAGGCGTTCACTACACGACGGGAACGGGAAGGATGGTCCGAGAACGGGAAGCCTTTTGACCAATGAAAGTGCAGTAAATGACCGCGAAGATTTCCAGCGGATCGAGCGGCCGGCACTCGTCTGGAGCGGAGTTGAGAGTGTTCTGCGATATTGAGGTCAGAGCGTGGATTTGCGAGGTTAGGGATGAGGTGTGTTTTGTTAGTCATAGTTGTTTCAGTTCGGTTTAGAAATTACAGTGTGTTTTACAACTCATATTAAAACTTAGAATTAAAATTTCCCTCGAAAAATAATTTTTATGTTTCGTTAAAGCACAGTGGAGATGTTCACTGATAAAATTTTAGTTCTATTTTCGGTAAGTTCGTAGTAGTTTTGCATTTTTCAATCTTATGACTTTGTGTTTTTCCATTTAATATTCTTTCGTTAAAGTATTCACTATTCATTCCAGTACTCGCAACCACAACAGTTGACAAAGCAATGAGTGAACAGAGTATCCTAGCTCGAAGTGCTTTGGTTTCGGCAACTGTTTCTTGAAGTTCTCAGTTTTTCCGCTGCAGTTCATAGCGCTATTCCTCTTCCCGTTTGCGTTTTTTGTTTGAAACGCGTATCTCGCGTTCCCGTTCCCGTCCTCGCCTTCGCGTTGCCGTTCCCGTTCGCGGTCTGTTGCAGAGCGGTGTTCAGGGTAGGCAGCTCGCCAAGTGGCTTCGCAGGGTCAGTTTTCCGTGAGCCCCAGCGCGCCCGTCGCAGCCGCCGGAGGAGAGAAGCCCGAGTGGGTCCTCCTCAAGGGCGTAAAGCCGGGCCTCCGTAAGGGCTTCGGCCAAAGGGTGTCGCTCGGGGGCGTATCAGCGAGAAGTGATTCCACTCTGACCTGCAGATTATTTATTTAATAGGATTGCAGTGTATTAAATACTTTTTCCTGATTCCTACATAACAATATTTTTAAAACTAAATTAAGTCACTTTAAAAAACATTATCAGTGTCGTGGAATCAATCATGAAGTATCCTTAATCATGGCCCCTTCATAAGGCTACACAATTTATTCAGTTCTATAAATTTGAAAAAAAAAATAATAATAATAATTATTATTATTATTATTATTATTATTATTATTATTATACTGGATGAGGTCTGACGGGTTCGATTCTCATCGATTCCCGTCGAATCTCATGTGACATTTCTTCCAACAAAACGAGTTTGGCTGCTTCACAAGGACTAGTCCAGTCACTGTGAAGTGCTCTAAACCCAACCCCATTCCAAATTCCTTCCCCATTGTAGCCGCTGGGTAGTGACGCAGGAGCGCGTAGCAGGAGGCACGTACGGGGAAATTCTACCTGGCGGTCCTCTTGACAACAGACAGACTAGACATACGTAAAAAATACGCTACGTTAATGGAGGGATTACTCCGCGCTCAACGCTCGACAAAGGGCGAAGAGACGCGTTGCGTCGATACATGATATGATAAGATTAAAGACGCACCAAATTAAAGAAGAAAGTGCAATGCAGCGTGTTGAAATGGGAGAAGAAAAAAGCAGAGTGGAGGAGAAGCGCGCCGCTGGCTCGAGCTCTGGCGCCGGGGAAGAAGCGCCGGTGAAGGGGCGTCCGAATCGATGTTGAGCAGCCCGCGCGGCATCGGCAGTGGTTGCGGGGAGACGCGCCATGTCAGCCACTGTGTCGCGCGGGCGCGGGGGTGGGGGCGGAGGTAGAGCGCGTTCACCAAACGACGTTTTCGGCGAGATCTTTCTTGACGGTTCAGGCGCTGTTGATGGCAGACGGAGACAGATGTGTGGAGTAAACCACGTATACTTTCTAGGCTTAGACAGTAGTGTTACATTGTTTCAGTATCAAACAGTGACGTAGAGTGATGTAGCGTGACAATCAAGTGGGTAGGCAGTCGCACAGAGGGAGACATTGTATTTAATGATTTTTTTAAAACAATGTGTTGCTTCCACAATTGACGCACAGCTTCAGAAACTCCTTGGGGGGCGTTGAGCGCTTTGCGCTTTCGGCGCAATCCTCCATTAATTAATTCGGAATAATCCTTCGTTAATATTATTCATATTATGTCCGTCACGTCTCGTCGCAGTCGGTTGTCGAGAGGACCGCCAGGTAGCATCTCCGCGTACGCGCCTCCCACCACGCGCTCCTGCGTCACTACCCAGCAGCCAGAAATGGAACGGAATAAGGATAGGGGTGGGGTTTAGGACACTTCACAGGGGTTGGACTAGCCCTTATGAAGCAGCCAAACTCGTTTTGTTGGAACAAATTTCACATGAGATTCGACGGGAATCGATGAGAATCGAACCCGTCAGACCTCAGAGGTGAAAGGCTAGCGACTTCGCTATGCGCCAAGAGCGAGCCACGGCTTCCCTTCAGATTCTTTGCGTGAATACTTCGGCGGTTCGTGGCAATGTTGCAGTGTTGCACAACAACCAGAAATTTTCGGCCGATGTTCCTTGACACGTTAACATGAAAAAGAAATCACTTTAAAAACTACTGAAAGTTTCAAAAAAGTCTACATGACCTTATTGAAAGAATTATTTATGGACAACAAATTTCATTTGAAGGAAAAATCTCAGTCTTAAATTTTATATTTGTAAGATGACAGCGAAAAAGAACCAAATTTTTCCAGTTTTCGAAATTTCAGAGTTAACCGTGAAAATCGGACCTATGTCACATTTATACGACTATTATTCCCTCTTCTCACAGAAAAATTAAAGAAAAAGTTTGGAGCCATTTTTGAGAACATTTTGAAAATGTCAGGGATCTTCATATAAACTACCCACAAATTTTAAAGAATGTTTTTAAAAATTTCAAAGCCTCCATTAGAGCGAGATGTACAGGGGTTTCTTCAATTTGGAAAAGATCGTACGCATGGTTTAGGTGCTAGCGTACAGATAGACTGACGGACAGGCGTTTTGAAAAAGACACTTTTTCGGTACCAGGGGACGCCAAAACATGCACATCCTTTGAAATCTCGAAACCGATTTTCCGCAGCATTAGATAACTTTCTATATACTACGTATTACTCCGTATATACGTATGTGTACGAGAAAGTAAAAATTACCTTGTATAATTAAAAAACGACAAAAGAATGCACTAAAATGTATTTTACGTCATATTAAACAGTGAAAATACCATTATTAATTGTAAAAATTAGAGCCTTTTTTGAAAAAATGTCGTTGGAGCGTTTTTGAAAATGCGGAATTTTAAGCCCATTTAAAAAAAACTGTTGAGTTTTCGATCAACTTTATCAAACATTATTTAAAGCACATGTACAATAACGTGAAGAAATCGCCTCTAATGTAAATATTAGCGACGTGAGAGAAGTCAAAAAATTACATTTTTGTAATTTTAGAAAGAAAATAATAGAGCAATAGCGCATTTATGTCATCGTGTAGGGTTCGTTTGGCACTAATCCTGCTAAAAATGCCAAAAAAAGTTTTTTGAGAAAATCTTGTTTTTTTTTAATTGCAAATATTGCACGCACTATTCCACGAAAAGTAGTAAAATTTTCAAAAAAATCTACCTGACCTTATCAAAAGAACTAATTTTGAGCAACAAATTTCATTTGAAGGAAAAATCTTATCTTTAATTGTGAAGTTGCAGGAAGACTTTTAAAATTTTCGAAAATTCAGAGTTAACCGTGAAAATTCGGACATATGCCACCTTTATTTTTAAGTGTATTTTACCCAATTCTCACAAGAAATTTAAAGAAAAAATTTGAAGTCGTTTTTGAGAAAATTTTGAAAATATCTGGGAGGCTTCATGTAAACTACCCCCAAATTTTGTAGAATATTTTTCAAAATTTCCAAGCTTCATCTAGAGCCAGATCGACGAGAATTTCGTCAGTTGGGTAAAGATCGCACCCATGGTTGAGGCGCTAGTAATGTTAACAGACGGAGGAAAGACTGACAGCTGACGGACGGACGGACGGACGTTTCGAAAATAACCACTTCTTCGGCATCAGGGGACCCCGAAACGTGTATTTCCGTTGAAATCTCGAAATCAATTTTCCGCATCATTACGGAACTTTCTCTAAACTACTTATATTACTCCGTATATACGTATGTACATGAGAAAGTAAAAATATCTTCATAATTGTAGTAGGAAGACTCAGAATTGTTTTTAATTTTTGCAGTTTTCGAAAAATTAGTGATTTTAACCAGCATGAGACATGTCTCTTAAACGTCCTTTATTAAAATTTTGAAAATATCCTATGGTCTTCATGTAAAGAACCCTTCAAAAGTAAAATATGGATTTGGTGAATATAAAATTCAAAGGTCCGCGACATCAGCCAGATCTATTGTGAAATATTAATTTTGGAGAAGATTGTCTGAACAGTTTTGCCGCTGTTCACAGACACGCAAGCCAACAGACAAACGTTTTGCCGTCAATCGCTTTTTCGGTATCACGGACCCACAAAACAAGAGTTCTGGATACACCATCTTCTACACACGTGTTAGAAGAATTTTTGTATATATTTGACAACTGGATTTATCCACTTTTTCGTTACCAGTGCACGGCAATCAGAGGTTTTCGGTCGAAAATTCGCGGTTTTTCCACAGCATTTCATAACTTTTTCTATACTGTGCAAGAACCTGCGAGAAAGTAAAAAAAAGCGAAAAAGTAAAAGAATGAATAAAAATTAGAAAAAGCGAAAAAGTGTAAGAATTTATCCTATTATTCTAAAACAAAATGGTCGAAAACCCACATGAAATAAAATATTATCTTCCACTTAAGGGCAACGATCACCGAAGATCTAACTTCCGATGAACACGCGTTTATGTAACGAGGTGTGCGAAGTCACAATGGCTCACAGCCCAACATACGGACCGAGAGCGGTAGATGAGTGCATCAACTGATGTCACTGCAGCGCCTCTCACCGGGAGGTCCCAGGTACGAGTCCTGACGGACTTTCGACACTAGCTTTTCAGCTAGGTCAAATTCAGTCGCTGTCTGGAGGAGAATTCTAGCGGCCGGCTGCTCTGATCGGTAGTTTTCCGTGGTTTCTACGATCAACACGAGGTGAATGCCGGAGTAGTCCCCCTAACAAACAGGCCACGGACCGGATCTTTCCTTCCTCTTTCTTGTTCTGTCCTCTGCCCTTAGACACACACACTAACATGCACGACACTACCACGTATTCCGGTAGACCGGTCGGGGCTGAAGCGGTGCCCCGCTGGCGGGAGAGTCCTCGTTAGCGGGAAACCCCACTAGCCGACGTTAGGTCGACACCGGATCTCGCCATCCACCGGGGAAGATCGCCGCCATATCCCAAGGGAGCATGCACTACATTTACGGGACTAATGACCAAAGCGGTTGACGTGCCCGGGATCACAAACTAATCTACCAACCAACCAACTACAGCTACGTCAAACACAGTCCACGTCTTCTAGCTTTCAGCGAGCGACGCTGGCTGGCGACGCGCCATGGCAGCTACACAATTCCCGAATGGAATTTTCATCTCGAAATATGGCAATTTTCCCACAGTATTACAATTCTTTGTCTGCACTACACAGCACAAGATAGTACAAGCCGCCGATTCTTTTGTCATAAGAGTTTGTGGGATTCAGAACCTGAAAAACACGTTTTCGTGCGTAGTACTCGTATATCGCCCTATATCTAAAATTGTGTCAAAAAGTTCATGATTTGCATCTATATCCCAGGAAAACATTAGCACTAGCACACAGTCATAAAAATCTTATGCAGTTGCACATGTGATCTCCTTGTGAAATATCCGAAAGGCAGTTCCAAAACAGCTACTCTGCTATCTGCCACTGCTTCTGTCATTTTCAGTCGGGATGACGTCCGCAAAATAAGTTGCAGCAGAAGTTAAATAAGATCGGAAGCGTTTTAATATTAAGTTTGAAATAACTTCGTTTGATCTTCCGCGTTATTGCCGTGGCGGCTGGAGAAAGAAGAAGGGGAGGAAGAAGAAATAAAGGAGAAAGCCGACGCTCAGGTGAGACGGAAGTCGCGGGCACGGCCCCATATGGAGCGACGTCTGAAGAATCCAGGAGGCGCCCCCCGCCCCGCCCGCTAACTGCTCGCCCACCGCGAGCGGGGCCCAGCTGGTCCAATCTTGCTCTCGTTGCCATGACGACTGGCTATGAGTCGGCGCCTCCCCCCCCCCCCCCTCCCCCCCTCCCCTTCACGCCCAGTCCCTTCCCAACCCTGGCCCGCCCCGCCCCGCCCTCACCCACCCCGCACTGGGAGAGATTGCTCAGGGCATCAACTGATGTCACTGCAGTCACTCTATGCGCGAGACCCTAGGTTCGAGTCCCGACGGTAGCAGGATTTTCAACAGAAGCGTCATATCTAGACCGATCTCATCCGCTGTTTCGAGAATTCCAGCGGCCGGCTGCTCTGATCGGTAGTTTTCCGTGGATTCTTCGATCAACACTAGGCGAATGCCGGAGCAGTACCCTACCAAACGGGCCACGGACCGCGCGCGATCTGTCCTTCCTCTTCCTTGTCCTCTCCCCTTACACGCGCGCGCGCGCGCACACACACACACACACACTTACACTAACATGCACTACACTACCACATATTCCGGGAGACCGGTCGGGAGCATAGAGCTTGTCCCGGCTGGGGCGGTGCCCCGCTGGTGGGAGAGTCCTGGTTAGGGGGAAACCCCACTAGCCGACGGTAGGTCGGCGCCGGATCTCGCCATTCAGGGGGGAGGGGGAAATCACCGCCATCTCCCGAGGGAAAAAACATGCACAACACTAACGGGACTAATGACCAAAGCCGTTGACGCGCCCGGAAACATGAAAAAATCAATCGAATGAATTAGCTATCCATGCCAATAAATGTATTTTTTGTATACCAATATTATAAACGACATTTTATGTTGCAAGAAATCGTTCATAAAGGGGGCTTTTATGGCACAAATGATGTATTAGATTTTACGGCTCGAATATTTGCATCATCGCTCATTCAGCCAAACTCCGCGAAATTCAGCCAAAAACCGCCCAGGGATGTCCAATCGCCGAGGGTGACGCTGTCGCCCTAAACAGCGCTGAGCAGGTGGCTGTTGCTCCGGCTCGCCGAGCGGGGGAGGGGGGGGGTTGGCTGAGCCCGTGGATCAACACGGAGCGCAGCGCAAACACGATGAGCAGCGCCTCGCGGGGCGCCCACCGCCCTCGCCCACCTCCACCGCTCCGCCACTGCGACCGGCTGCCCTCTGCGGCGCCTCTGACCGGCAGGTCCTTGGGATCCGCCCCGTCCACGGTCTGGCGCCTGTCTCCGCTCCCCCTACCTCCAGCCACTCTGAGCGGGACGCCTTGGCTTGTATTCTTGATTGAATTCAGCCGGTGTCTGGAGGCTGGCTGCTTAGATCGGTAGTTTTTCGGTGGTTTCTTAGAAAAACACTAGAAGAAAGCTGGAGTAGCGTCCTAACAAACGGGTCACGCGGTTTCCTTTATCTTCCTTGTCCAATCCTTTTCCCTTTCACACAGACACATTGCACCTGCATTGCCACACATGCCGGGAGTCCTGTCAATAGCTTAAATCCGGTCTCGGCCCCGACGCTCACCTGGTGGGGAAGATTCTTGAAGGCGGAAATCCTCCGAAAGCGACTTGTCGGTCGACGCCGGAACTAACGATCCACAGGGTGAGTAACATGTTCCGTTCTAAACACATTCTCCATGCTTACGGAACGAATGACAATAGAAGTGGTCGTGCCCGGAAACAACAATCGATCAATCTCTGCGTTGACTATATTGCAAGCGATATTGTAAAAAATTGACACGAAGAATAACGAAAGGTACTACAATAAGAACGTGTCTCTCTATATATAAAAATGTTAAGTTGATTTGTGAACGCTTCAAAGACTCAAAATTTCTTCATCGATTAAGCTCAAATTTTGACACGGTTTACAACCCGCCTCAAAGATTTTTTTTGTGCGTCATTAACAAATCTGCGACCGCGAGAAAACAGCTTTTTGAACTGTAGCTCTGTACCAGCAACCGCGGATCTGTCGGATGTGAGGGAAACACTCGTCATAGAAGCGAGCGACAACCGTAGTCACATGTGAAACATTACCTGTTCTCATTTACATAGTTTATTAACCATAAACATCAATACAACAAAATACAACCAACGTTGGCAAGGTACCTATTTTGCCATCTTCGTAGGCAGTCCGCGTCACATGTAGAAATATGCTGGAGATGCAATGTCATCTTGACGGAGAGACAGAGATGAATGAGAGACGAAGAGAAAGGGAAAGAGGGGTGGAGAGAGACGAACGGAGGGAGAGGCGGAGAGAGAGAGCGATAGGCGGAAACAGAGAGGGGGAACGGAGAGGACAGTGGGAGGGAGAGACGAAGAGAGAGGGGGAAGGAGGAGAAGAAAGAGACTGAGAGAGAGAAAGGAAGAGGGAAGGACAAAGAGGGAGATGAAGGGCAGAACAACGTCTAGTGTTAATAAATCATCTTACTCGTGTTTACTCAGATTGCCAATACGAATTGAGTCATCGAAATATTGTTTAAAACTAGGTGTTTTTCTCTTTCTTTCCTTCACTGTTTTTTTCTTCGTTCTTCCTTCTTCTCCCCTCTCTCTCAGTATTTCCGCCGCTCTCTCGCTGCAGCTCTACGCCTGATTTATTTATGTCCTCTCAAATGTTTTGAGTCGTCGTGGCGCAATGCGAGGGGAGGGGGTGAGGCGGGAGGGTCGGAGGAATCTCGGAGGGCTTTGCTCGCGCCAGCCGCGCATTCTTCCCTCCCCTCCGCCCTACCCTCACCCCCTTCCCCCGGCGCGGCCCCGTCAGCCGCCTGGGGGGAAGGCAGTCGCGGCTTGTAGTGCCATAGCACCACCAACAAAAAGGAAGGAAAAGATATGTTTCACCACAAATGTGTGTATAATATATGGTTTCTTCAAAATAGTTTTCTTTATAGTAATTCATTTGAACGAGCGCGTTGTCATTAGATGCTTTATCAAAATTCTCTTCAAACCCACAGGACGTAATGCTATCTGTCGGCTTAATCGCGAACCTCTGAGACACCTACGGATTGGCACCATGACTGCCTATTTAACTCTGTATAAAGAACGCTGAATTGGTTTCTATGCGTCTCTTATGTATGACACAGTGCCAAGGTGGAAGTGGCATAGTAGTTCACGTTCTGCTACAAAGAGTACGCCAATAGCAATATCTTCATCGAGCAGACTATCTCGCCCAGAATGAACCCGATGCCCTGGTATTTCCACGGTGTGTATTTCGTACGACTTTACATGTGTTTCGTACATGGAGGGCACAGTGGAGTCTTTCCATGTGTTTCGCACATGAAGGGCACAGTGAAGTCTTTCTATGTGTTTCGCACATGGAGGGCACAGTGGAGTCTTTCCATGTGTTTCGCACATGGAGGGCACAGTGGAGACTTTCCATGTGTTTCGCACATGGAGGGCACAGTGAAGTCTTTCATGTGTTTCGCACATGGAGGGCACAGTGAAGTCTTTCTATGTGTTTCGCACATGGAGGGTACAGTGAAGTCTTTCCATGTGTTTCGCACATGGAGGGCACAGGAGAGTCTTTCCATGTGTTTCGCACATGGAGGGCACAGGGGAGTCTTTCCATGTGTTTCGCACATGGAGGGCACAGTGGAGTCTTTCCATGTGTTTCGCACATGGAGGGCACAGTGGAGTCTTTCCATGTGTTTCGCACATGGAGGGCACAGTGGAGTCTTTTACAATTAAATATTGTAGATCAAAACATCGTGAGTAAATTAATTTTGCGAAATTGAAACACTTTATGTTCACGTAGTATTTGAATTATAGTTCGCTCTAACCCTTACAAATAATACAAAAATCCATTTATGATGTATTAGTGCAAGGTTTACCAATATTATTTGGGCAAGGTACTTAAAATATTTATATGTAGACACGCATTGGAAATTTGGTTGTACTAAAGAGCTCAAGAAATTTGTTGATCAGGTAAATCTAAATGTTAAAATGAAATGTTCTGACTTGCTTGCTTTCGTCATAGTAGAGCCTAGCATGTTTTGCTAATTTTTCAACAACTGTCTGCACCTATAGCCCCCTGCATCATGTTAGCGCGTCCATTTGTCAGCAACACTTTGGGTCTGTCACTGCATCGGCCTTGCCTCCCTCTTCGACCCAGCGTGCGCTCACCGGCCCGCAGGAATCACTCCGAGCCGCCCCCCCCCCGCCCTTCGCATTGCGGTCCGCGACGATCTAATCGCCCGCCCAGGCGCGCCTCGCGGGAGAAACCGGCGACCCACTCCTCCCCGCCCCCCCCCCCCTTTGCCGACAGCCGGAGAGGGCGAGGGTGAGGGCGGGTGAGAGAGAGCTGAGGGCTAAAGCGAGGGCGAGGGCAAAGTCCATAGCGGTGACGTCGTGGAGAGTGTGAGGATGAGTGCGAGGGCGACGGCGTGAGGAAGGGCCAGAGCGCAGATGAAAACGTGGACCGGGAGCGGTAGCTCAGTGCATCAACTGATGTTACTGCAGCGCCTCTGACCGGGAGGTCCTAGGTTCCCACTCCCCACGGCGGCAGGATTTTCGACAGTAGCTTTTCAGCTGGCGAATTCGCCCGCCTGGAGGAGAATTCTAGCGGCCGGCTGCTCTGATCGGTAGATTTCCGTGGTTTCTCCGATCAACACCAGGTGAATACCGGAGCAGTACCCTATCAAACAGGCCACGGACCGCGCGCGATCTGTCCTACCATTAGTTGTCCTATCCTCTCCCCTTGCACACACACTTACACTAACATGCACTACACTACCACATGTTCCGGGAGACCGGTCGGGTTCATAGAGCTTGTTCCGGTGGGGGCGGTGCCCCGTTGGTGGGAGAGTCCTGGTTAGGGGGAAACCCCACTAGCTGACGGTAGGTCGGCGCCGGATCTCGCCATCCAGCGGGGAAAGATCACCGCCATACCCCGAGAAAACACATGCACTACACTAATGACCAGAGCAGGGACTAATGGACACGGGACTAATGACCAGAGCAGTTGACGCGCCCGGGAACATGAATAATCAATCAATCAATCAATGAAAACGTGGGCGAGTCTGAGGACAAGGCCGAAGACAAAATGAGGACGAGGACGACGGCCATGGCGACGAAGAGGGCGAGAGAGAGAGAGGACAAGGGCGATGACCACAGCGAGGACGAGAACGACATCGAAGGTGAGGGCGAGGTCCACGACATCGAGTAAACACAAACAGACAGACACACAGACAATTTGCCATGAGTGATTTTTTTTATATCAAGGACACACAGATTCTGACTACACAATGTGTTAGAGGAAGTAATTTACAGTACATAGAAACAAGATTTTTTGACTATTGGTTCCTAGGGCCAGGCTGTAAGTGTTTTCCGAAGCACGATTACAATAATTACTCTTTTTAGGAAGTGCGAGAAAGTAAAATCCAACACCTTCATTAACGATTTCATGAAACCGGTTGATTTTCATATTAGGCTCTTGAATATAACATTCTCCCTTTAATATAACAATATAACTAGCTTTTCCGGCCTACAAAACATTTCCTAGAATCCCCTGTGATAGGAACGTCACTACCTCCAAAATTTTGAACCGTAGGAAATGCAGTAAATGTAGTGGAAGAGAAGTGAAGATATTCAGTATCTTTTAAGAGTAATTGTTAGTAAGGTTAGTAAGACGCCAGAACTTTCAGAATAACACCCCCGCTGTTACACACCAGAGTAGCGCTAAAAACACACACACCTCAGCTGCTGGTAATTCAAATACGACAAGAGCATAAGTTGAAAATTTATTAATATAAATAAAGAATAAATGTCTAAAGGTTTTTGAGTTTGGGTCACAGGAAAGAAAACAGACACTTTACACGTTTCGGCAATATATTTGGCCTTCATGAAGGCTACAGAACAGATAAAACAGTTATTAACAGGAATATGTATAGTGCACCATTTCCTAAGAGCTAAATATTTAAGTTGGTTTGTTAACAATTGTTTTTGTTGTAACAATTGCTTTCTAGATGGAAACGAGGAGTTCCGTTTAGCGGAGTTTTAACGGAAAGTGGGGTGTCATCTAGCGGTGAGCCCATATGGGAAACAGTAACACTGGGCGCGCAATGAGACCGAGAGAAACGCGGCGTCGTACTCAGGATTCCATCTTCTCATTCTTCATACAGCCAACAGGCCACACACACGCCTTTCTCACCTTTCGCGCGAACCTATTTCATTACGTATGAATACTTCTCGAAAACACTCACAAGCGTACAATTAGAAAAGTTGTTGGTAAAGTTCAAACTATTATACTATCATACTATTATCTACCTGAAAATCCGCCAGTAATTCCAATACTTTCAGTTTTGAATGAAATGATTTTTAAGAAATTAACACACCTTCAATTCCAATAAAACTTCTAATGAATCCTCGATAATGGCAAATACGTCTAGGAAAATAGTCCAAGATTCGAGGAAATATATTCGTACCTAGATCCGGGGCGGATGTTACGGCAGATGTGGTGATGGTGAGCGGGCGGGGACGGGGATGGAGAGGTGGAGCGGCGGGGATGAAGCGTTGGCGGGGAAAGAGACGTTGCGGAGAGGGTTCGGGCACGTAGATGGCAGGCAGGGCGGGGCGCGGAGGCGTTGGCGGAAGTGGGGGGCTGAAGTAAAGATATTGGATAGTATTACTACTCGCGCAACTTTTCTTGAACGATGGATGGAAGAAATGCAGGAGGAGTGGGGAGTATTAGTTACAAAGTCGGCCACTACCTGCTACGTCTGCGGACAGGTCATCGCTCTGGGTAGGCAACAACAGGGACACTAGAAAGAAGTTTTAGGTGCCTCCCTTGAAGAACCTGGAACCGCCTCAGCCATTTCTTTAGATAACGATAATAAAGCTGAACAGAAGTTCTCGACTATGAAAGCAACTAGATTTGACTAACTTCTGTTTCGCACCGACCAAGTTTTAATGCTTGGAATGTTGTCATCAGTGCTCGCTGCAAGCTTTTGTCTTCAACTGTCTTTTGCTCAAGGGAGGGGGAAGCAAGGTCATCGTTCAAGAAAAGTTGCGCGAGTACTACCTAGATGCACATGTAGCGCTAGTGTAGCGTTACAAATTGAAGGCTGCCATATTGTAGGCAACTAGTTCCCTCGCAGGTGCTGACAGACGTGTTGTGTCCGTACGCGGCGAGAGTTGTGGGTATTTCTCAGGTAAATTACTTTGTAAATTTCATGTAATCTACTTTCAAGTGCTTTTAGCGTACTATACAAAGATTATTATTTACACATCAATAAAAATATATAATGAGAGCTTCATGGTTTTGTGACCTCAAGGTCAATATAAAGAAGCATTTGGGTTACAAGAAGCAACTTTCAATAACCCAAATGATACAACGAAAACATGTTTCATTTAGTAACTTGAGCATTTTTCATCTAATTGAAGCGTACATTTTAATTTGGTCCTAGCATACCTACATACGGCGTAAGACAATACATTCGTTATATATACCCAAAATATTTTATTAATTTGAAAACTTCTTCGAAATTATTAAACATCTAACTACATAACGTGTTAAAGGGAGTAATTTAATACAGTTCAGAACATAATTTATCCACCTTTTCTGCGGGCCCCACACAACCAATTCTTTCTGTCCAAAAATCACCGTTTTTTTGCCGCAGCATTACATAACTTTCTCTTTACTATGTATATCCGTATATACGTCCGTATACGAGAAAGTAAAAATTAGAAGACACATTACATGAGTTTTTGGTCATTTGATGGCATTCTTGAGAATGAAGATTTTTGTGTGTCAATCTTGACTTTTATCACTTTCACTTTAAAGAATAATTTGAATCTCTCCTTCAGAAAAAGAAACTCTGCATTAGCTACGGAGGGTAACAAAAGATGCAAGAATAATAAAATTATCTTCGCTGAATTGAAAGTCAAACGATTCGAGCTATTTCCAATTACGTTATTTTTAAAACACATTTAAATTTTTCGTAATTTATTTATCGTAGTGTATAGGAACAATATCAATGTGATTTTTGAAGTTTTGAATCCGTAATATGTCGTGAAAAGAGCGTTAAAACACACAGTGTTAAATGACCGCTCCCACATTTGCCTACAATATGGTGGAGAGCGCAATGTTCCAGTGGTGCTCGCCTCTCACCATAGCAGCCTTGGGCTGAGGGGGCAGTGGGGGCGGGGTGGGACGCAATGGCGTGGCAGGGAGGGGATTGAGTCGAAGCCGAGGGCGGAGGCGAGCGTCCAGGAAGGGGTGGATGCGATGGCGGAGGAGGCAGGGGAGCGGCGAGGGAGAAGGCGAAGGCGTGGACACAGAGCAGGAGATCGAGCCATGGCAAAGGGCTACATCGAGGGGTGTAGTCGCGGGGGCGTGGATGGAGGCGAGAATGCAGATGAGGAGGGGTGGATGAGGTAGCGGAAGCGGGAGGAGATAATATTTCACGATATTTACGTCTCTATTATATTGGAACATTCTTTTTAATTATTTGGCATTTCCGGGTTTGTAGGCCGTGGTCTAACGGAGACTTGTCCATACGTTTCGCCAGCAACTGTGGCAGGCTTCCTCAATGGCGTTGCTGGCGGGGGCGAAGTGTTCTATCTGGCAGCACCGCGATGACCTAGTCAAATGTCAAATAATGTAGAAACCGGCCGTGAAAGCCTACATTCTATGTTAATTCTTTTTAATGTTTCTCAAAATGGTAGTGTAAGAACCTAGCGGTACATTAACGTACCAGTGTAAAGTACCGTAACTTGCTGCGAGAAAAAATATTTCACCATATTTAGTTCTCTATCATTTGGAACATTATTTTGAGTGTTTCTCAAAATGGTAGAGTAAGAGCCTAGCGGTACATTAAAGTACCAGGCCGCAAGTTGTGAATGAAGACAGAAAAAAATAAAAAACAATTTCATCAACAGAGCAACGAAATAATAAAACGCGAAATAAAACAGTCGTTATATTTATTAATTATTGCTGCTAAGGGATAATTACGTTGCAATTCCTTGCGTTGTTTGCCGGGGCATTGGAACACGAGTAGTGGTCGTGGTGGGGGCGCGTGCTGCCTGTGGCTGGCGTCGCCTCGCGTCGCGCCGGCGCCGGCGAAAGTCACTAATGAGGGGCTGATAGGGCGCCCCGGCCGGAAGCGCGGGCCTCGCGCGCTTTTCACGGAGCGCGTGCTGGCGACGCTTTTCATTTCAAATATCAACTCGTTTTCCGTCAAAGTAGTTCTTTACGTAACTAGTAAACAAATTAGATCTTTGGCGTACGAATGATGTGTTGGATTGGTAGCCGATTCCGGCATAACAGGGTTACTAGAAAAATTTTTGTGGCATATGCATCACGGGATTGGTCAATTAATAAAACACCTTAGTTTGTCAACGTTTCGGAATACGTCATTCCTTCCTCAGGGCTTACTAATATAGAAACGGTCAAAAACGGTCGTCTGCCTCCAGACCGACTCCAGCATGGAGTTGCTGCAGCCCACAGGTCCATTGCACGCCACGTCTGATCAGGGCCACGGCCCGAAAGAAAGTTGCATTTACAGGCATGAAGTTGGACCGTTTTGTATATAAGTAAGCCCTGAGGAAGGAATTACATATTCTGAAACGTTGGCAAACTGTTTTATTAATTGATCAATCCCGTGATCCATATCCCACAATTTATTAGTCGTGAATTCTACAATAGAAAATTTTTTACCAGTGGAGGACATTTAACTAAAAAAGCAGGACGTTTCAATGAAAAGGAGGACATTTTACATTTCTATAATCTGTGGCGTCATGCAGTTGCAATAATAACACAGACGAGTGTGGGTTTAGTAATTTAGATGTTTATTAACAGACCACCACCTTATTACAAATAACGTAATTACTAATATCCCTACACGGAGAAATTTCCCGTTACGGCTACCACACCACTACGCACTAATCTCAAGCATTAGATGGCGTGAAGCGCCGCAATCCACCTACGACTCCATATCGAGTCAGCCTCTGTACGGCAACACATTGCCGGCCCTTGCACAGCTCGCGTCCCGCGCCCACCCAGACTCCGATCCGTGCCGCACCGCGTCCCGTAACCAAGAGAGCGTTCCGCCGCTCGCCAGGGCTGACGCTAGCCCTTCCCCCCACCACGCTGCCTCCTAGGGTTTCCCCGATGTCACATACGCTCCTAAACAAAGGCTGACGCGTGGTGCCTTAGCGTCGCCTATGCCACGCGGCCGTTCGTTACAATTGCGTTTGTGCATGACGCTACAAGTCCACGATGTATAGACAATGTACTCAACAATTCCAAACCAAAACGTTGTTTGAAAATCATATTAGACTTTGCGTCATTAAAAACGAAAGCTTCCGGCTGGATAAATTCGCCCCCGCACTCACCTTTGTTATCCAACAAACAATAAGCATAAATAAGTTTTATATCACGATAATCCTAATGGTGTATTATGCAGGCCATTTATTTGACTAAAAATGTAAATATTCAAAACATGAAGCCCCTTTAATCAATTAAATTACTTTGAAAAAATACTTTAATTCAACAGAAGGAAAAGGAGGACATTTCATGTACATTTCAAAAATGAAGAAGGATAATGTTAGAAAAGAAGGACATGTCCTCCAAAAGCAGGACAGATAGCAACCCTGGGCATAATGAAATACGAACGCCGAAAATACTTTCGTATAGGGTGGGTGAGTTATTTTTAGTACGAATTCATTTAAACTTGAAAGTATATAGTCACGGGATCATTAGTAGTATATATTATAGTATATGTATGGAAATTATATACTCATGGGAAAGTATGAAAAGCCAGCGATGTTCGTTCATGTCGCTTCAGTGTTTTCTTTACTTTGCAGTATCATGTTATATTTCTTCGCGGTACACATTCACCAAAGTAACACTTCTGGATTAAAAAATTATCAGTAATTACCACGCACGAGTGATGAAAAGGTAGTTTATGCAATTAGTTTATAATGTTAAGCTTTATTGCGTTAGGATATGTTTTTAAAACAAGCGACGTTCTGAACGAGCTATGTATTTTTCACATTTGTACGAACGCAATAAAGCAACACTATAAACGAGATGCATACGCTGTTTTTTTATATAACAGTATTATAAATTTTCAAGTGAATCAAACTTAATTTTGCGAAACAAGTTTTCTGTGTAGTCGCGGGTGTTTGATATCCGTGCGGCGAAACAGTGGTCAAGTGTTCCGTTTACCGGTACATCCCCAAGATTCTCACGTTGAGTTTGGCTGAATGAGCGATGATGCAAATATTCGAGCCGTAAAATCTAATACATCATTTGTGCCGTAAAAGGCCCCTTTATGAACGATTTCTTGCAACATGAAATGTCGTTTATAATGTTGGTATACAAAAAAGACATTTATTGGCATGGATAGCTAATTCATTCGATTGATTGATTTTTTTCATGTTTCCGGGCGCGTCAACGGCTTTGGTCATTAGTCCCGTAAGTGTAGTGCATGGTTTTCTCGGGAGATGGTGGTGATCTTCCCCCGCTGGATGGCGAGATCCGGCGCCGACCTACCGTCGGCTAGTGGGGTTTCCCCCTAACCAGGACTCTCCCACCAGCGGGCCACCGCCCCCAGCCGGGACAAGCTCTAAGCTCCCGACCGGTCTTTCGGAATATGTGGTAGTGTAGTGCATGTTAGTGTTGGTGTGTGTGTGTGTGTGTGTGTAAGGGGAGAGGATGGGACAAGGAAGAGGAAGGAAAGATCGCGAGCGGTCCGTGGCCCATTTGTTAGGGTACTGCTCCGGCATTCGCCTGGTGTTGATAGGAGAAACCGCGGAAAACTACCGATCAGAGCAGTCGGCCGCTAGAATTCTCCTCCAGACAGCGACTGAATTCAACCTAGCTGAAAAACTCGTGTTAAAAATCCTGCCGCCGTAGGGAGTGTAACCTAGGACCTCCCGGTCAGAAGCGCTGCAGTGACACCGGTTGATCCACTGAGCTACCGCTCCCGGTAAATTCATTCGATACGTTGAACGGAAATGGTTGCTCGCCAACTATATTGACGAAATACATGATTTTTTTACTATAATTAAGAATTTTGAAAATAAATTAATGTGTAGAATTAGCCTCACTACATCAGGCACACAAGGGAAACACCAATTGTACGGTAGCTTTGGCCTTGGCAAAGGGTGAGCCCGTCTGAGCAGCGAGAGCAGGAAACTGCTGCTGAAAGGTTTTGGAAAAGTTGCGTGATGAGGCGCCCCCTCCCCCTTCTCACCCCTCTCCATGCCACGGCGCACTTCCCTCTCTTCCTTTTTTTCATTTGTTGCGTCAGCTCACGACGCAACGCGTCCCCTACCCCTTCTTGGGTGTTGAGCGCTATTGGAGTAATCCTCCGTTATTATCTACATATCTGGTGTAATTCTCTGTTACTGTAGATATTTCTGTCCGTCACGTCTCGTCGCGGTCTGTTGTCAAAGAGGACCGCCAGGTAGCATCTCCGCGTACGCGCCTCCTGCTACGCGCTCCTGCGTCACTACCCAGCGGCCAGAATTGGGAAGGAATAAGGATAGGGACACTTCACAGGGGTTGGACTAGCCCTTGCGAAGCAGCCAAACTCGTTTTGTTGGAACAAGTTTCACATGAGATTCGACAGGAATCTAACCCGGACCTCAGTAGTAAAAGGCGAGCGATTTTGCTGTGTGCCACGAGATTCCTTTTCTCGAATCTTTCAGGAATTGTCACTTTGCCAAGCAACAACAATGGATCACCGCAACACGGTAGTTTGAAATTCTGAGAATTTCCTTATTATTGTTGGGAAATGTTTTGGCTGTAAGAAACGCGGTTTTAATTGTCAAATTTTTGTTGATGTGTATATTTAAAAGAATTATTTCTTCCAGCGCATCGTCTTTTGAAAGGATTTTATGAGAAAAGTTTTTTTATATATTTTTGAATTTGTGCGTCGTTGTTGACGCAACGCGTCTCTTAACACTAGTTGAGCGTTGAGCGCTTTTGTTGGAGTAATCCTCCGTTACCAAGTAATTACTATCATTACTGTTACTCAGTAATTACTATATTAGTCTGGTCTCGTCACGTTGGAGTCAGTGCCTTTCATCCCTTCGGCCAGGGGGTCGACGCCGTTAGATCCCGGGGTTCCTACCCCGTTCATATTCCCGGATTTCCTGGAGTGTTGGGTGCCATTGACTGTGTTTGCCACAATACTGTGGTAGGTTTCCACCAGTTCCAGTAAAATATTTAATTCGTACTTTGAGAAATTGGCTGATCTCTGCCTCTTTACCGGGATTGATTATAAGTAAATTATTGCATAAGAGTAACAATAACTGTTAAAATACGAGAGAGGTAGCTCAGTGCATCAACTGATATCACTGCAGCGCCTCTCACCGGGAGATCCTAGGTTCGAGTCCTGACGGCGGCAGGATTTTCGACACTAGCTTTTCAGCTAGGTCGAATTCAGTCGCTGTCTGGAGGAGAATTCTAGCGGCTGGCTGCTCTGATCGGTAGTTTTCCGTGGTTTCTTCGATCAACACCAGGCGAATGCCGGAGCAGTACCCTACCAAACGGGCCACGGACCACGCGCGATCTGTCCTTCCTCTTCCTTGTCCTATCCTCTTCCCTTAGACACACACACTTACACTAACATACACTACACTACCAGATATTCCGGAAGGCCGGTCGGGAGCTTAGGACTTGTCCCGGCTGGGGCGGTGCCCTGCTGGTGGGAGAGTCCTGATTAGGGGGAAATCCCAGTAGCCGACGGTAGGTCGACGCCGAATCTCGCCATCCAGCGGGGAAAGATCACCGCGCATATCCCGAGAAAAAACATGCACTACACTAACGGGAGTAATGACCAAAGCAGTTGACGTGCCCCTGAAACACGAAATATCAAATCAAATCAAATCAATTTGCCTCTTTCTTGGAGGATCCATTTTCTTCACTAAAATACAATCGACAATCGTTATGTACTACGCGAGGGTTGCGTGGCTCCATTGTTTTGTAAGTAAATCCTGGTTACACTAGCGCGAGAAAGGTAAAAGAGCATCTATAAGCGACAATCGAGTTCGTGCGTTCAGTAATGGGATGCACAATTTTAACGTCCGTGAGATAAATCCCACTAGTTAACAACCGTTACCGATGGTGCTTCTGTTTTTCGACTTAACAGCCATTAAAATTTTATGTTCGTTTCTTAACAAGACATTTTAACGTAGGTCGGTGCACTTGGCCATAATTTTTGTTAGTTCATTTAGTTCTTTGAAATTTGAGATGTTTTCTTCAGTTTCAAATTTGTACTTTTTCTTCTGTCCTTTTTCGTTAGGTAAATCTAGATTTCTTGAACTTACTTTCCCCACTCTCTTTGGTGATTTTGTTTCGCTGACTTCCTCGATCGCATTAATAATACATCTAGTCATACTGACATACAGTCCTGGAGACTGTACGTCACAGCTCGTCACAGGACGTGGCCGCGTCTTCCTTCGCGGAGGCCATACCTCGCCGAGAGTCTACACATACCAACCTAACGGCACCAGGAAGAGGATCCAGGGTCTACAGCATCACACTACCTGAACAAGACTTCACGGCAACAAGAAGACTTAATTATATCTTGTCTGATGTGCCCGCCCTAAGGCGGACTCACGTGTATTATATGTTGTGGAAAATAAACCAGTCATCCTTAAGGACTTCTTTTCATTCCGTAAGGACACAATACCTATAATTCACGTTATTCTGTTCCTCGGCTTGTGGACTGGAAAAACATCGACAGGGACATCGAAGCCTTGGTTCGATCTTGTTCGTCATGTGCTAAAATAAAGAATTATCCTCCAAAAGCTTCGTACATCCATGGAGAGAACCAGAACCGGATTCACAAAGATGTCGTAGGACCATTTCAGGGTTATTTCTATCTGGTTATCATTGATGCAAAATGAAAGTGGCTGAGATAGAGCGGAGCAAATTATCAACAACTTCGATATTAACAATACAACTTCTTCAAAACATTTTCGCTCGACTTGGGTTCCCTGAAGTGATGGCGTCTGACAAAGCTACGATTTTCACCAGTGAAGGGTTTCAAAGTTCTGTAAAGAGTCCGGTATTTTTCTAAACCTTATCGCACCAGAACATCTGGCCACGAACGGCTTAACCGAACGTAATGTGCAGACACTGAAGAAGAGGTTAACCGCAATGATCGAGGAGCCTATGTCAGTGCAGACGAAAGTTCGGGAAATTCGTTTTCGATATTGAGCAACGCCGTTAAACAGTGGAAAATATCCAGCAAAAGTATATATGTATAGGCAAGTTCAAATCAAATTGAATGCCTTGAAGCCAATAAAATTCAAACCAACAGCTGTTTCTAACAAATCAGCACGATAATTTAGCGTGGAAGATCGTATACATCCCGTTATTATTCAAGTAATATAGTACTATGGAAGCTTGGAATGATTGTGAAAAAAATTGCTTTTCGCATTATGCACACTTGAATACAAATTAACACAATTGATGATGAAAATACTCTGGAGCACCTTTTGTGCTAGTCGAACGTCATAGTGGTTCGAAAACTTCTTCCTCATTTTGTGCAGCTGGTGGCTCGGAAACTACTTCTTCCTCTGCTGCAGCTGGTTTCTCGTTGTTGACAGTGTCTTTAGTTATTGGTTTCTAACAAATCAGAACGACGATTGTGTGGAAGATAGTATGTAAGCCCGTTATTATTCAAGTAATAAAGTAAAGTCGAAGCTTGGAACGATCGTGAAAAAAATGCTTTTCGCATTATTTGGTGAAATTGACGATGGTTATGTTTCGAAACGACATATTGATCAACTTATATCTATGTCCGCACCACGAAAGAAATCTGTCTCATTTGCTCCTGAAATTGAGAACTCTGTAGAAAGCCAAAGACCCTATATTGTGGTGCTGGGAGAGAGACACAGAGAGAGAGAGAGGCAGAGAGAGAGAGAGAGACAGAGAGAGAGGCAGAGAGAGAGAGGCAGAGAGAGAGAGGCAGAGAGAGAGAGGCAGAGAGAGAGAGAGAGAGAGAGAGAGAGAGCAGGACGTCCGCCGCGTTTTGATAGTAAATTATCAGTATGTTTTGACAACTATGTTCTATCGCGGAAGAATATACTCCTTGCAATTGCACTGGAGAAATGCTATGGACAGGAAAACCGCACATTTTGCAACCATTACACGTCAACGAAGACTAGAAATTCAGCTACTCAAAAGCGGAAGAGTATTCGATTATTGAAAATCCACATACTCATCAAAATATTGGGTGTAGTAAATTTTAACCTTTAAGACATTTATGGCCAAAGCTGTGTGTTGTGATTATGTATGGTATGCTGTAGATAATAATGTAAAGAAGTTGATAGAGGCAACAATTATTTTTAAAGGGTTCGATAAACGAAACAGTTTGGGGATACCGGGTGTTGGTGAATCAGTTTCTTTTTAAAATTCACGCCACTTGAAAAAATATAGTTTTCTTCTGACCATTTGCAAGCTTATCTTGTTCCCTGCAGTCAACAATAGGATAGTTATCGTTGTCGTTTTTACTTCACCTGGAAACACCTTAAGCCAAAATAAAATATCCTTCCTTATCCAAACTTTTAAACTTCCTTTATCTTACATTTCTTTCTCTTTCACATGATTTAGAGGATGTAATTGGAGAAGAAAATAGTCACTGAGTGTGGAATGAATCATTAATATGATCAGTAGAGGATTAGGGAGCTTTTAGGCAGGGGTTGTTTCTTCCATTTTGAGTCCAGGTAACACGATTTATAGGCACTTCTCAATTCCCATTGATTTCACTGTGTTTAGCAGTTTTCATTTAGCAAAAAGTATATAATAATAATAATAATAATAATAATAATAATAATAATAATAATAATAATATCATCTTACGAAATACATAAATGTAAATTGCACTTATCCGAGCGTGTAACATAAGTACTCAAAGGAGTGCGAGTGGTTTGAAGGTTACAAAAACATGTGTTTACCACAAGCCAATTATCGCTTATACAACGAACATCAAGCTACGGCGTTTTTGTCATTACCCACAGTTTCTAACTGTTCGAGAAATCTTGAATCACGACTCGGCCGTCAGGGTTGCAGACTCCGCATTAATTTCCAACTTTTTTTTTTCTTCTTTTTCATTTGGGTCCAAGAAACCCCCCAGGATCCAAGTAACCATTTTACGGTACAAATTAACTTGGTTTCGTAGGGCCTTAAAACCCTAAATATCACCTGTTCTATTGATCTTGAAACGCTAGTTGGGCAACTAACATTTTAACCAAATTCAAATCAAACCATTACCAACTTAATAATTTGATGCCGTTATTCACAAAATTTCTAAAACCAATTATCATGTATACAAGATGGGTTATGTATGATTAAATCTCATAATTTCATCTACATTATATAATGAATTGCGCACCTGTATAAATTACGTCTACAACTCCCGTTTAACGTTTGGCACTTGGTAAGAGGGGTTGCATTTAGACAGGGGCCTGTAGATGTGCCTTTGAACCATGGCAAGGAAAAGTTAATAATTTTCCAGCAGGGGACATCAACCTTCTACTGGGACACGATCTATGTCATCCATCTGCCCCTCCGTCCATTCACCCTGCACGGAAGCATGTTCGAGTACCTTTGGCGCGAGGTCCCCGCTCCCATATTTTCAAATACCCACTGTAATTTTTTTTTTTTATAAAGGTATTTAAAGTAAAAAATGTTAAAGATTATATTGATCCATTGTATAAAAATATGACTGAATCGATAATGTAACGTAAACAAAACTCTTTCTCCGTCTTTCATTAGTCATATTATTTTAAAAAATTCGTGAGACAGGAATATTAAGAAGATACTGCAGAATTGGCGGATGAGCGTCGGACAATTTCCGTGAGCCTACATTTTCATGTGTAACGAAGAGTATCCAATAAGCACATTGCTTCCCATCAGTTTCTCTACCCACTGGTGCCACCACCATCCCCTTGGCTGCCGTCGTTTAAAATTCTCGTCAGAGTATTATTGAATTGATAAGTACCTGCGACATAACGTCTATTAATCCATAGCTCATTCGTTGTTAATTAAAATAAACTAGTGTACCCGAGCAGAACTCTCGCATGTTATTTTCCACTCTTCCTTGTTTTTCCGTTTTACCAGCTAAAATGTAATAGAATGCTCACAACGATCTCATCCTGTAGATTACGATTCTTTGAGGCCTTTCGCCTCAAAATTGTTTTTAAGGCCCTAGAACGCTTCGTTTACGAGTTATTTAACGATATATATTTTTAAAAAGCGGACGAGTGTTGCGGGTTGCATTTGGCTGCGTTTTTTTAAACAAATCTTACATATTTTTAATGTCAACGTGTAATTCGTCACGTCTCTGTGAAATTCTCTTTCTTTGGAGACCTCGTTTATAAACATCGGTTGCGTGTGAGAGCAGCATCTATACTACTGAAATAATATACGGGACGATTACTACAACACGCGTGGCTTGAAATGCAAAAAGGCGTGTGTCCACACAGACAAGTGTCGGTGGTGGCAGGCAGCAGGTGGCTGGAGCACTGTACCTTGGGAGCGGCTGCAGCACGCGTGGCGCCCTCGTCGGCCGGGGCAGGGCGGGCGGGCGGGCGGGCGGGCGCGGGGCGGAGGGCGTGCGGGGCGAGGCGGGGCGGCGCTTCGCTTCGCCCGCCGCCCACGCAACGCCCACGCCCCCCCCACTAGGAGTCAACCTCACTAATATTCGCGTTCGCTATATCCGTTAAACCACGTTCGTTTCGATCATTGGACGTTCAATAAAGTATTCAATCACGATAAACAAAAAATGTCGATATATTCATTTAGCTTCCAAATAATAGTTTGTTTTTTTTTACTCTTGGCGGTGTTCTTTTTTTTTTTATAAGATTCGCAAATCCTTCTTGGAAGTTCTTGCTTTCACATTCTTGATTGTACATTGTGAACACACTCAAAATATTTAAAAAAATCTTTGTATCCTTAAAGAGGCTCACACTCGAACTCAATGTTATTGGAATTCGCGATCCCGAGGGGAAGTGTTTTTTCTGAAACTTTTACTTCAGAAAACTGTTTCTAATGAGATGAGTTCACTGTAACCGAATTATCTCGTATTTCTTTGTAGTGCATGTGATTCGGTGCTTCTGAGTGGCTCCCAATAACCGAAAGTCCACCTAGCAGAGTCGCCTCTAGAATGCGGTGTTCACACTCAACGTTGGTCAGAGATTCGCCGCCATAGAGGAAACGCGGAAGGGGAGGCGATTCTCCTTGCTACTAAAAGAGCTCCGGCCTCAAAATGCACTGCCAGATAACCGAACAGGCAGAGTAGGCTGCAGCCTGGGGTGCGCAATTTTGGGGCGGACG
The DNA here is from genome assembly GCA_964035755.1 of Teleogryllus oceanicus. NCBI lineage: Eukaryota > Metazoa > Arthropoda > Insecta > Orthoptera > Gryllidae > Teleogryllus > Teleogryllus oceanicus. The sequence goes on along the minus strand of CAXIVR010000006.1, from coordinate 64,331,096 downwards.
AATCTCAGCGGATACAGCAAAACAAAATTTGTAGCAAAAGAAAATATTAAATAATCAAATTATTTATACGTATACGTATAACCAGGGCTTCATTTCTGGTAGAACGCGACGGAACGGCGTTCCGATACCTAGGGAATAATTATTAAATTATAATATAAAGATTCAACTATTCTTATTAAATTAATCATTAATTTGGGAGCGCGTTCCGGAACCTAAACTTTTATGAATCAAGCACTGCGTATACTCAATTATTTATACGTACACAGTATTTGCGTCAGTTACAAATATTGTAATACAATTTTTTATCCAAAGTGGTATAAATAGCTTTAATGTTTAAAAAAGGCTAATTGAAAGGGCGCTAAAACATTTGACAGCCTAGGGCGCACGTAAAGGCGGCTCCACACATTCGTTAATCGGCGAACACCGAACAACCGCTCGCCGAATCCCGAGTAGTGTTGATGAGTTGCTGCTATTTCGAGTGACGCCCTATCCACCGCGTGTCGGCTTCTGGCCACTTTTAAAGGCGGCCCGCGAGCCGCCGCTCGCCAAAGCCCGAGAGTGTGGAGGAGTTGCTCGCTATTTGCCGAGTGACGAACATTCGGTGTTCGCCCAACCTACCGCGTGTCGGTCTTTTGGACACATCAAAGGGAGCGAAAATTCGACGAACTCATCAGCTGTTCGGGATTGGGCGAGCAGGAGCTCGCTGCTCGGCGACTGCCAAATGTGTGGAGCCGCCTTTAGACACAGGAAAGGGAGCGAACATTCGGCGAACACGTCAGCGACTGCCGAATGTGTGGAGCCGTCTTTAGGCACATGAAAGGGAGCGACCATTCGCCGAACCCGTCAGCTGCTCAGTGCTGCGCGGCGAATGCCGAATGTGTGGAGCGGCCTTTGGCCAAAGTCAGGCGCTGTCAAAATGTGTCGCAAGGGCTGCGTGCGTGACGCCACAAGCAGCGGCCGGCGCTGCGAACTGCACGCCTCCCGCGCGCAGACGCCCGCGCTGCAACGTCACGGCCCGCGCGCAGTCGATAAAACGCTCCGCCCCGCCCCCCCCCCCCCCCCGCTCTCCCCACCACGGCCCTGCGCCACCGCGTGCCCGGCTCCCTCCCGCCACCACCCCTCCCCGCCCCCCGCGTTGGAGCGTACCCTGCCCTCCCCGCCCCGCCCCCTTCCCCGCTCGAGCGACAGCGCGCGCGCACGCCTGTTCCTTGAGGGCACCGGGAAACGTGCGGTCTGTGGCAGACGCGAATAGATAACAGTTTCATTTCCTCGCCGCCACGAGGCGCCACCTCACCGTGATAACACTTGCCGACGTACATCACAAATATTGCCTTTCCGTTATTTCGCGCGTTTCATGTGGATTCAGTAAATATGCCTTTGTCGCTGTTGTCTTGGCGGAAACAATGGTGTGAACGAAGTGGTCAAGAGATGTTTTAAAAGGTTTCCTCTTTGTGTTTACCGACTCGAATTAGTCATCCGAATTCGACAAAGCGAAATGTGTACGTTTACATCTTGAAAAATTGATGTGCGAGAGCTTCAACAAACACAATTTCAGCTCATTTCCTGTTCTCTTCTTTCTCATTAAGCAATCCATTACTTGCATATTCTCAAATGCCTCGTCGCTGGTAGCTAGTATCAAAGTAGTGATTGAAACCGTATTATTTTTACTTTGTAAAAATAGCCGGAAAACGGCAATTTTCGATAGAGAAACTCCTTTTGCGAAGCCCTAATAACAAAAAAAGTGGATAAACCTTATTCCTACACACTAAATAACTGCATAACAAAATACTTCTTCTAACACGTCGTGTAGTCAGAATGCATGTCTTGTGAGTCCTTGATGCCGAAAAATCGATTGTCGGCAGAACATCTGTGTATCCGTAATCAAAGCTAGCGGCAAAACCTTACAGCCAATTTTCTCCAAAATTGTTACTCCTTGATCAATTTAAAAGAATTGGACGTCCTTTGAGTATGAAAAAGGATATTTTTTGGGGGGGGGAGTTACTTTACATTAAACCTCAACATTTTCAAAAATTCTCAAAATCCACTTCAATTTGTTGATGAAGCTTTTCTTCGGATAGAGTAAATGAGGCTTGACAGAATTGCGCAGACCATAATTTCGTTGAATGACCTGATTTTCCGAAAATTGCAAAAGTTCAAAATTGTTTTCGGCATCTTGCCACAACTACAATATTAAACATAGAGTTTCTTTTAGAAATAGTTCTCTGTTAAGACAAATCTTGACAGAAGGTCTTGTGCAACTTTTCAAAAATGTGAGTAGTTTCCACGTTATTTTGCGTGAAGTATATGCAACTTGAAACAATTATTTCCTCGAAAAGCGCCATAATTTTTTCTTATATCTATCAATATATGGTATAAAAAAGTATTACTTGTCCCATTTCCAAGGGACTGTGTTTTCAGAAATTAAGAATTATATTACTATTAATATTACAAAACTACAGATTTAAAGAGTTCTGTTCAAATTAAATCTCCCTCCCTCTCCTTCACTCTCTCCCCTCCTTCCCACCCCTACTTCCCTCCCTCTCTCTTCCTCTCTTTTTCTCTTCTTCTCTTACTCTATCTCTCCCTGTCTCTCGCCGCTTTCTTGTCCTGTCCCCCTCGGCCTCGTCCTGCGGCACACGGCAACGTCCAGCAACAATGAAGCCCAGGTGAACTGGGAATTGCATTTAACTGAAGCGCCATCTTGTGCTCGAGCGCCATCTAATGGTGGTACAAAAAAATAGCGTAAAAACCTCCTCCATAAACACATACATGTGCTAACTTCCATAGAGATCAATCAAATGGTTCACGAAGATTGGATTTTATCGATTTGGACCCATTCAACATCCATTTTTATAAAGATAGACGAAATGTTTTTAAATATCAATTTTTCGAAAAAAACTAGTATTTGTGCGTTAAATTAGTTTGATTTTAATGCATATTATAAGTAAACATTTTCTCAAAACCCTCTCCGTGTTTTTCGTTTTCTTCAGGATTGGAACAAGGGGCGCGTAAAAGAATGACGCAAGTCTCATTTTCGTTGAACTCTAAATTTTCTAATAGTACAAAAAATTGAAATAATGCGAGAAAATATGTGCTGTTATCACCACTAACTTTTAGAAATTGCGTTAGCTCATGTAAAAAAGTCCTTTAACTTTACGAGAAAATTACACTTTTTAACATGTAGTTATTTTTAATGAACTATTTTGAGAATGAATTTCTTTTAAGACAAAACCCCTTATCTTCAATATTCTACTTCTCATTTTTTGCAATTTTTGAAAATACAGGGATTTCGCCGATAATGGAACCATCACTAATTTTTGTATATCGTTTTTGATACGAGAAGAGAATTTTTTAAAACATTGATGCCGTTTTTGGAGAATTTTTTAAATTTATTTTTAACTTCGCGCAAAATTACGCTAAAAACTATGAATATGTTCAAACTAATGGTAAATGAGCTTATTTTAAGATCGGTCTTTGAACAACTGGTTTTTTGAAGCAGAATCTTCAGTTTCAATATTGATGTTGTAGGAAGACGCCCAATAAATTAAACTTTTGCAGTTTTCAAAAACCAAGGATTTCAAGGAAAATGAGATCTTTGTCATTATTTTAAGCGTCTTAATGCTATCCGAGGAGAAACTTATTTTAAAAATTGACCAATTTTTAGATATAAACTCTCAGAACCTCGAGTTCCTTCAGATCGATCGAGGAATATCTAGGAATATCGGGGAATAATTTTGGAAAAAATTGTCGGAACGTTTTGGGCTCAAGCGTTGATCAAAGACAGACGAACCGACAAATGTTTTGCCGACAATGATGCACGAAGCGTCTGGAATAACAGGAGAACTTTCGAGTGGTGGTGAATGCTTCTTGAGACTCCTGTCATAAGAATCGACAAAGTGTGCGGGGATAGTGACAATCATTAGTTACAACGCATAACTTTTCTTTTTGTAGTTTGTGTGTGTTTTTTGGTAATATTTTTAAAACATTACTTTCAATTGGTAAAAGTGAAGTTCATTAATTCCCTCAATTTGGGGGTTTGTCCGGGATTACAAAAAGGTAAAGTTCGCTTTTACGTGTCGCCGAGCGAGAAACAAGCTATCGACGAAATCAAGTTTGATTAACGACGACGAGCAGCGCGGGAACTGTATTAATCAGCGTTCAGACAACTGAAATTACGTAAACAAGAGAGAGTAGAATTTTCAACCCTTTTGAAACAATTATTTGAGGTGAAAGAAGCGATATGAAAATCGTCATTGAATTTAGACAAACATACGAGGAAGACTGATGACGAAGGGTATGAATTTGAATGGGGAAGAGGGAGTAGAGATTGATGACAGTGCAGATACAGGTATAGAACTCAACATAAGAGCACATAACAAGAAAGGTCTACACGTATAGAATTCAACCTAGAGAGTTAAGAAAAAGAATACAAAAAATGAACATGTCAGCAAATCAGACTTGAAGACATCGGGAAAAGGTCAGAACATTCTAGATTTGACATGAATACAATGAATAAATAATAGAAATTTACAAATAGAACAGTTTATCGACAAGCCAAGTACTAATTTTATACAGCCAATACATGAGTCACAGCTGGTCATACATAGACGCCACCAAGTATGGGTATGAAGCTGTTCGAGCCACGAGGTCGCGCTTCTAACAGTTATTCGAATTTTGCAGAAATTCAGGATATATCCTCTAGATATTGAGTTCAAGATCCTAACTGTGCTGCATTCCGAAAAGAATGCAAAACTAGTGATGCCAGCGAATGGCACAGACTTTTTCGAACAAGTTAGTTTCGTAATGTACTTGGTGTGGGCTAGCTTTTCGGTCTTGCCCCATCCACTTGCAGCTGCCATCTATCGCCGCCCAAGCTATATATTTTTTAATTTTCTAATTGTTCAGTTTCCTAAGGGTAGAATTGAAATACTCCTTTAATAATATTACAAAGCGGAGTAATAATATTACTCCTCCTATACTGACATTTTTGTTGAAATATTTGGAGACTTTTTGAGGAAATTCCGTCTAGCATTACTGTAAATGCGAAATTTGATGTTTTTTTACAGGAATCTTTTGACTTTTCGAAACATTTCATTAAAAGTCATTTGAAGCACATTAAATCACAAATGCAAAAATGTATTGTAGCCAAGCGATCTGCGGGGTTCCATGTTCAATAAAACAAATTTCACAATATATGTAATTAAAAATTAAGGTGATGATGATGAGCATGCGAATAAATGAATTTTATAATGATTATCACAAGCAAAAAACAGGAAAAAACAATTAATTTTTCGCTGCAATAACATGCCGTATTGGTGGCATTAACGCTCTCAACTTCCTTTGATATAGTATTTCCGCACCTCGGCGGGGAAAAGGAGCTGACCGTGACCCGCTTACGGGTCATTCACAAAAGGTCTTACAGTGTTGACGCGATGACTTCGTTCCTGGGCGGATGGGTGCAGCGCTGCGGGCGGCGTTGAGATGCGGGCCCGGCTCTTTCTTCTTCAGCCAGGGGGGGCATAGAGCCCACTGTGGCGTCGGCGACGTCGCGCTAACGTGGCGATGATCTGTACTCGCTCTCCGACTCAGGTGAGAACGCGTTAAAAGTGGGCGGTCTCTGTGCAGGAAACGGAGTTCCACGCACAAGTTTAGTGCCGAAATTAAATAACATAAATGCGTCTTTGAGACATCAGTGGTCCCACGTTTTGGCTCGTGATTCAAGCTTCTGTGAGTGTATCTTGGAAGCCAAAAGTCCATTGTAGAAGTTTATCTGCGCCCCGTAAAATCATAAGAGAAAATTTTGAAGTCACGTTCGAGGCACAAATAAACAGTATCAACTCAGTAAAAGCTCGAATAGAAGTTAATTGCGAAGTGCCAAGTTCGCGCTTGAAGTCTTTTAGGGGTCTCACACGCGACAAAACCAGGGCTTTGATCCCCTCTTTTGATCCGTGTGCCTCACCCTGATTGCTTAGAATCAGCTCTCGGGAGCGGTGGCGGGGCGACACTCGAACCAAAGGTGCGCTAACTCATGTGGCACATTAAAAAATTCCCGTTGCACTTTTGGTGCGAAAGTTTGCTGCACGGCCCCATGGGGGGGGGGCTGTACGCTGCGGTCGGGGGAATGCAGTGCAGCTGGGCCCCAATGTTTCAAATTATTCTTTGACTGATGCACATGTGTGCGTAGCGAATCGCTGGCCCCTGCAATTTTATGAGAGAGTCGATCGGTCGCTCTTTCGCACGGGCGTCCATGGCAAAGCGCATAGTATTTCAGGGCATCACGCCTCGCGCAAATGTAAAGAGTACTGCACCGCGCTGCCTGCCCTTGACCCACGCGCGAAAGGCGGCGGCGCCAGCTTTTATTAGATGATGCATTTTTTTACGGCTGGCCCTGGGCGGGGCATGTCTTAAAAAACAAAGCGGTTGCCTTTCGAGACTATTTCGTGGCGCCTGGGCGACGTGGCACGTGGTCGACCTGAGCTGCAAAAAAGTCGTGGTCGGCTGCGGGGTCGTAAAATACACGCCCGCTCTGTCGCGGCGGCCGGGGGGCGGTCGGAGAGGCGGGGGAAGAGGGGATGGCCGAGCCAGGCCGGTCCGCTGTCGAGGGTCGCGCAGGCTAAGCCGCGCCGAATATTCTGATAATTAGAATTGAGGATGGGGCTTAACATGTCCATTCATGGAGGGTGTGGCGTTACAGTATACAAATTGCTGGAAATATGCACATTAACAGCGTGAGAGAGATTGTGGCGTCATGGAGAAAAACAAACTGACATTTACAAGTATGTGCAAGTTTATTTACATGTATGTACAATAACCAACTTCTGCTCCGAAACTACACACTTGTATTTCCCTGTGGATACCCCACATAGCTAGGGAGGCCCCGCCTCCTCTGACGCTACTCCCGCGCCACTACCGTGACCTCGTCACCAGTGCACTAGGCTCGACACGCTCCAGCCTGGGCGTAAAGTATTGCGCATCGCGCGAGGTTTCCAGAATTAAAACCCACCGTCTGAGCTCGTCGGCTCGATTTCATACCAGAGTGCAGCCGTCACGTGACCGCCCTAGGTGTGGGAGGGAGGCTCGCGTCTACCACGTGGCCTTCCCGGTCAAGCTGGCGTCCCCTTTGTCTAAAGGTATCCCAACGCCGGGGCGCCTAGCTATTCATGCCCGCAGGTATGCGATACTTCCACTCCTCCCACCCACGGCCGCCAACGTGACGCTACAAGATTTCAAACTAGTGGTGCTAAAATAGCACATTCTTTCCCGCCCTTAGTAATGGCTATGTAATACTATTTATTAGGGTTATGACTTCTCTAAGAGTTAAAAGCCTGTGGTGGCAAACGATGAACTTTTCAATTAACTAAAAATGACTGCCATTTTGTACAATTTTGAAAACAACTCCCGCGCCTAACGACATGTATTAAATTGAAACATCGAAAATTCTCAAAATAATCGGTAAACTAAAAAATAAATATTCGTCCGGTTTAGATGAATTCCCGGATTCTTTGTTAAAGACTTGTGCGTATGCCATTATACATCCGTTAACTCACATATTTAATGCATCTTTATGCACTGGAACGTTTCCAGATATTTTCAAAACAGCTAAAATTAAGCCGCTTTTCAAAAAAGGCAACAAAAATGAAATTCAAAATTATCGGCCCATTTCTCTTCTATCAGTTTTTTCAAAAATATTAGAGAGACTTTTTTACGTACGAATGGAAACCTTTCTCACTAAGCACGACGCGCTTTCAGATTGCCAACATGGATTTAGAAAATCAAAATCAACGGAAACAGCTATATTTTCTTTTCTTAAAGATGTCGCCTCATCATTAGATCAAAACGAGGCACCTATTGGATTATTTTTAGATCTTTCAAAAGCTTTTGACGTCATTGATCATGACATTTTACTTTCCAAATTACCTTCATATGGAATTCGTAGTACTGCTCTAGATTGGTTATGTTCGTACCTTAAACAACGATCTCAGAGAGTTGAAATACCTTACTGGAATGATGGAACATTACGTACGCACCTTTCCGACCCTTTGCCCGTTGCATGCGGAGTTCCTCAAGGATCGATTTTAGGCCCTATTCTGTTCCTACTTTACGTAAACGATATGCCCTCGACGATTCAAAACGGAAGAACGGTTCTCTTTGCAGATGATACGAACATCCTTTGCAATAAAGAAACCGTAAATAGTACAATATCAGATGTTTCAAATTGGTTCCGAAATAACAAATTAATAGTAAACGAAAAGAAAACGGTTTTAATGCAGTTTTCCATTTCAAATAAACAATTCTGTGCTCCATTGAAAATGAACAGTGTACCATTGACTGATGTTAAGACAACAAACTTTTTAGGTCTCTCAATACAGTCAAACCTTAAATGGAACGTCCATTTAAATGAATTGAACACACAATTAAGTTCTTTATGCTACGCGTTCAGAATTCTTGCAAATTCAGTCAGCCTTCATACTGCTCGTTGTGTATACTTCGCGAATGTTCATTCCGCCTGAGATATGGCATAATATTCTGGGGAAATACATCTTATAGCTCCCAGACGTTTAGATTACAAAAACGAATTGTACGAATAATAACCAAATCCCACCCACGTGATTCATGTAAGCCTCTCTTCATTAATCTAGGAATTCTACCATTACCGTGTCTTTTATTTACGAATCAGTGGTTTTTGTAAAAATGACTTGCTCAAGGGCGGGAATATTTTTTCAGAAAATGCAGAAGTCTATTACTATAACACTCGACGTAGAAATCATATTCATCAGGGGACAGTATCAACAGCTCATTACAAAAAATTCACATTAATTTTAACAATGATACATAATGCATTATTTACCATTTGGACTGTATAAATGAGTATAACAACCTGTAACAACTATTGTACTACAGCTTCCGGGTCAATGACCCCCATCTCGATCAGGTTTTTTGTCCAGTTTCCCTGATCCATTGAGCAAATGCTGAGATGGCCCCTTGTTTTGCTTCTGGACATAAATGTAACTTCATTTTCTGTGCACGTCTTCTAGAATTCAGTGGGAAATACAATTATTCAAATTATCGTTTCCATGTTGTCGCGGCAGGAAGTAATAAGAGCCAAATTTTATTGCTTATTTATCTTTGAAAATAGATTTTTATACATGGGAGTTTTTTGTTTTTTTCTCCCTTTCAAAATTCATAATTTAAGTAGTATATGACTAAGTGTAGGGATCACAGAATTTTGAAAATGTGCACACAATTCACTTTTCCCCATAGCACGTCATACGCAGTTTTTAACTGTTTTTCTGACGTAAAATAAATTTTAAAAAAATAGGATGAAAGGAAATTTAGCTTTAGTTACTAATAAATATCGTATACATAATGACACTTAAATCAATTAAATAAATTATGTTAAATTGCTCTATTACTGTTCATAAACGTGCTGTTAAGATATTTGTCACTTTTGCAAGTGTTGTGCAGCTCTTCTATCAGCTTTACAACTCACTCGTCCACTATGTTCGTTTTCTCCGCATTAACATATCTCGGTCATCGGTTTTTGAAAAACACATTACAAATCGTAGAACATGAAAAAAATTCGAAAAATGTACATGGCCTCAATGATAGAACTAATTGAGAGAACACATGTAATTTAAAGGAAAAATTTGTCTTCAATTGTGTAGTTGTAGGAAGACGTCAAAAAAATTTGAAACTTTTGTAATTTTCAAGAATTCTGTGTTAACAGTGCAATTCGGACCTATGCCACATTTATAAGTGAATTTCACTCTATTTTTACAATATATTTAAAGAAAAAATTTCAAGACATTTTGAGAAACGTTTGAACATTTCCCAGGGGTTTAAAGTACCCAAAACATTTAAAGAATGTTTTTCAAAATCTCAAAACTTCGAGTGGAGCCAGATCGACAGAGGAATATTCATTTATTTATGTATTTATTTATTTATTTATTTTACGTCAAAAAACAGTTAAAACTGCGTATGACGTGCTATGGGGAAAATTGAATTGTGTGCACATTTTCAAAATTCTGTGATCCCTACACTAAGTCATATACTACTTAAATTTTGAATTTTGAAAAAAAAATGTAATAAAATCGATTTTCAAGGATAAAAAGGCAATAAATGTTGGCTCTTATCCATGTTGTCCTTCGGAATAATACTTCCTGCCGCGACAAAATGGAAACGATAATTTGAATAATTGTATTTCTCACTGAATTCTAGAAGACGTGCACAGAAAATGAAGTTACATTTATGTCCAGAAGCAAAACAAGGGGCCATCTCAGAATTTGCTCAATGGATCAGGGAAACTGGACGAAAAACCTGATCGAGATGGGGGTCATTGACCCGGAGGCTGCAATACAATACTTGTTACAGGTTGTTTATACACATTTATACAGTTCAAATGGAAAATAATGGATTATGTATCATTGTTAAAATTAATGTTACTTTTCTTGTGATGCTCAGTATTGTCTCTAATTGTATAGAAACAGTTATGCAGCAGAAACGATTTCACTTGGGATTTAAATTTTTCTATCGAATATAATCGTTTAATGTCATCTGGCAAGGTGTTGTAAAATAATGTACATGTATTGTATGTGATTTTTTTTTGTAATGAGCTGTTGATACTGTGGAAAAAATCGTCTATTTATTTAATATGTTCTTTTATATTTATTTTTATGTATTTTATTTAAATATTTTGGAAAAAACCGTCTTGTTTTTGTTTTAAAAATATGGTGACTTTGATATGCGAGAATACGTCCTGGTAGTAAATTGATTATAAATAATAATGTAGTGAACTATTACCGGGAGGAAAAGAAAATGGGGTTATTTATACTATTAGAAACACCCGTGGGTAGAGCTGCAGTATAATACTTTGTCATCGACAATACTAGCTATTCACAAAAGGTACGGAAAAAAATTATTTTGCCTTTGCGCATATCTAATACACAACAGTTATGGTCAGGGGGCTCTTGCGCATCGTATCCGACTTCAGCGAATGAGCTTCAGACGCCAGTTTGCGTCTCAATATTAGCGAAATTTTAAATGCAGCCACATACCAAAATTATCACCTCGTTACAAGACATTGACACAGATTTATGAAGATTTCTTTTAAATATTGCATATTGTACACTTTCATGTTACTGTTGACAAATGTTACATTGTACCATTTTCAAAGTGTTTCTCAACACTTCTTGCTCTCCCTACAAGATGCCGGCCAGCGTCTGGTCTGGCTTTTCAAACGAAGTGCCCGTGCTGTGGTCACGTGGTTCGTGGCGCAAACTTGTAATGTGAAGAACCAGCTAAAATCCGTGCACCGGAGAAACCCACCCATTAATAAAAAACACCATGGTTATGGTCTTGCCCGCTTCTACTCTGCCGTACCGTCCAATGAACGGGCCTGTATCCCGCTCACCGCCCTCTACATCATATCTAATTGATCAGTATCTACTGTACACGTGCGATTCTTATTCAGTCGGCGGTGACCTCACGTAAACAAATCGCAGCGCTTCGTCTGCTAATGTAAAGTGAACGAGTAATACATTACCGCAGGGTTGCCTGATTGGGGAATATTGTCCCCAAAATGCGGATTTATTTTCGTTGTGGGGTGAAAATGGGGAACATAAATAGACGGGGAAAATGTTTGGAATATTTTGGGAAATTATTTTCACCCGGAGTCGAGAAAGAAATATTCTCTCAATTTTTAATAATTCTTTCTCATTTTTATGTATCAAAAAGAGAAAAATAAACAACAGGCATAGATAAAGAAAAACATGAGGAAAATGAAGAAATTATTGCGTTTCGAGCAGAATAAAGGACGATGATTGGTTGATTTGAATTATTTGAATTTGAATCTCAGGCAACCAATGCAATCGCCAGGGACGGCTCATGTTATTTGTCCATAATTTGGAGAATATTTTCATTTCAAAGTTGGGGAATTTTGTTTCATTGAAGAGGTTATTTGGGAAAATTCCGAAGTAGTTGTGGGGAAAGCTCGCAACACATCTGGCAATCCTGCATTACCGGGCTCCTTCGGCACCGAGTACCGGCAAACCGACTTTTCAACTTCGCGCAACGAACACGATTAACAAAGCGATGAGAGCACCTGTAATTATGGGTTACCAGGTGTCCACTATTTGTGCCAAAAGTCCGCTTTTTTCACATTATGTTCACTATTTTTTTCACAAAATAGGGGACATTTTTTTATTCAAAAGCTTTACGACGAAACGTACGTAATCTAAAGCTGTACAGTCTAAGCGAATAAGGATAGGTGAATCACATTTTGTCTTTTTTTTATAAGATAGAATGAGACAAAGATGAAATATCCATTGAACTCGATTCTGCGAAAAAAATTAATCATACTCAATTGTTTCACCAGACATTTAATACAAGTAATACTACTTTTTCTTAACTCGCATTTACCTATTATTTTTATATGATACTATTTTCTTAGTTGGATAGGTATGTTTTGAAACAATAGCTGACTGCTTGTACCATCAGCTCGAAGTAAACTGTATATTTTTTAATATTTCTCAACTTGTACTGAAATTAAAGAATTATTCCTTTCACACAGAAGTGATCAAAGCAGCGGAGTCAAATAAAAAATACACATAACAGCAAAGTAAAACGTAATTTAATATTTTACATATTTATATGATATAATTGATGTTTTCAATATTAAGTAAAGTTTTGAAGTGATTTTAATACGTGTTAAAATGTTTGTGAGAAAATATATAATTTAATTGCAAATTTTTTAATACTTAATACCCCCCCGCTTGTCCGCTATTTTTTTGAAGCAGACCCGACAGCCTACTTCTAATGAGTGACACGTGTGAAATAAGCTCGATAGAGAGATTTTTGTAAGGGCCTTCTTGACAGGTGGTGCTGGCAACATAACTGAAGGTTCTGTCGTCGTTGTGTCCTTGAGCCTATTACTCTCCCTTAATTTGTTCGTTTGCAGTTGGCTAACCTGTAATTGGTTTCGATGCGTCCTTTTGTGATGTTCTCGTGCGACGAAAATACGGTGCGCCACAAGAAATAATTGAAATTAGGAAATGTAGTGCTATGTGCTCTTCTGTAAAAAAAATAATATTTTTTATGAACATTACATTGAATTTACTTTTTGTGTGATAATTATTATGTTTATTTTGAATCCGAGTCTTGAGTGAGAGTTGGTTCACGTGTTTCCAGCGCATGTGCTGTAAGGTGGCGAGCTGTATTTACATTCGTGGTTGTTTTCGTTTACTAAATGACTGTATGTTAAGAGATTTTTCCACATACGTAATTAAATTTCAATATTTCACGTACTCGACCCGTACGTGCATATACCTCAGCGAAACTCTTCGACTTCTGCATAGGGATGTCTTCACGGGAGTCATAACCAAACACTTTAGGAAGAGGCGTGGCTGAACAGCTGTCGCGGCGGAGCGATACTTCTCTGAAATACATGTGATCACTTTTGGTTCATTCTTTGGCGGATTCTTCTATATCTGCCGGAAACGGAAGTCAACAATCATAACCTGAAGTTCAGGAGTGAGCGCCGCGGCGCGCCCGCCGAAGGGTTGAAGATAAAACTGAATCAGTTTTGAGAAAATTTTGAAAATGACCAGGGGCTTCATGTAAAGAATCCCCAAAAACTAATGTATATTATTCAAAATCACAGACCTTCTAGTGAGGGCGGATAGACCGGGGAGTATTCAGTTGGGAAGATCTCCTACGCATAGTTTAGGCGCTATACTTGGGTTTTCGTAACGTGGCAGCTGAGTTCCAGCAGTTATCTTCAAATGGAATTAGGCACAGTTTTTAGCGTCTTTCTCGGTCCTGCCGCTACAGTCACTCGTTCTGCAGCACTGCTTGATGCGGTCGCGATAATACATCTTGCGGCAGGACCGAGAAAGACGCAAAAAGCCGTGCCATATTCCATCTTGAAGATAATACCCTCAGCTGCCACGTTACAAATATCCAAGTATATACTTGGGTTTTTCTAACGTGGCATCTGTGGGTAGTACCTCCAAGTCCTGCCGCAAGATGTCTCATGATCGCGACCGCATCAAGCACTGCTGCAAATCAAGCGACTCTAGCGGCAGGACTGAGAATGACTCAAAAAGTGGTGCCGTATTCCATCGTGGAGATACCATAAAGAATTATTCCTCTTTCGTCTATGGAGAAACTACACTCAACTGCCACGTTACGAAAATCCAAGTATAGTGTTGTTCACAGTCGGACGGGCGGACGCACAGACAGGCGGATGGACGGAAGAACAAGCAGACAGACAGGGGACCCCAAAACGTATATTCCCATTGAAATCGAGAGAATTATTGAGAAAATGGTTGAACATAAGCTGAAGCAATTTACTCGTACGTACTTATCGAAAAGATATTGAATCTTTTAAAATTGTGTTAAATTATAACTGTATGTATGTTAAAATATATGAAATCCGTAATTGCAATTCCTTCAAAATATTATTGCATTTCACTTTATTTTTTTTATTATCTTTATGTGAAAATGATAATACATGGATTTTGAGGTATTTTGAAAATAATGTGTTGTGCGTAGTACATTTTGAAAACAGGCTGTTAGCCTCAGCAAAGCATTTAGCGTAACAATGAAATAAAATTGTATGAGTACTTTATATAACCTGTTTTACTTCTTACGAAGTTCTTCGTTAAAAAGAGAACGTTATGTAATCGTGCACCGGGAAATGGCGAATTGTCGGGAGAAAATATTTTATTGCCGGGTTCTGGTAACGAAAAACTGGATAAATCCTGTTGCTAAATTTAGAAAAAAAAGTCCTCTAACACGTAGTGTAGCCAGAATCCATGTTTTGTTGGTTGTTTCAAATTACAATTACATAATGTCAGTATGTATTCTCCATATGTCTGCAAACTCAAACTTTCGAAAACCTAACAATTGTTTTCAAACGCTGCTTCTAGACTTAACGGTCAACGATCATTAACATCTGTTTAATAACTTCATGCTTCCGAGTGCTTAGTTTTCGATTCAGTTGGTAAAGTTTTAACAGCGTAAAGTCATCAGAATCAGTGTAATTTTATTGCCTATTTGAAATTTATTAGGTTGGAACAAAATGTACAGTATAGTTGCGCAAAATTAAAAACAAATGCCACGACCGAAGTTTAGTGCGGGCGAGAAGGTGCTGTGTTCCCATAACACAATGCTTTACAATGCAATATGTCTTGCTACAGTGGTGAAAATTGATGGGAATTTGCATTTAATTCATTATCAAGTGAAACAGCCAGAAATTCCCGACGAATGGGTGCATGAAAGTAGAATCCTGGAGTACAATGAGGCCAACATTAAGAAACAAAAAGAGTTGCAAACGTTGCGAAACAAGTCGAATAGACAAAAGAGAAGAAAATCTCTTCAAGAGAGTACAGCTGCATTTCAGAACACTAGTAATCTGCGTAAAAGGAAAAAAAGCTTTGGATCACCATGCTCATTCGAACATGGATATCGCTTACGAGGAAGTGTTGATGTCGATTCTGAGAAACCGGAAAGAGCAGCGTTCAAAGTGGAAAATCCTTTCCCACATGTCTACAATGAAGGATACTGTTTTGAAGAAAATAATTTTGTCTGTAGAATCAAAGTAAAAGTAACAATTCCACTAGAGCTGCGACCTATGCTGATGGATGATTGGGACCTCATATGCCGCCAAAAAAACTTGGTCGTTCTGCCTTCTAGACCAAATGTCAGTGAAATTCTGGAAAACTATCTACAACGTGAATCAAGTTCTTCAAAAACAGATAGCTTCGAAATTGTAAGAATCATCGAAAAATATTTCAACGCTCTTCTTGGATCTCGACTACTGTACAAATTTGAACGCCTGCAGTACGCTGACATACTGAAAACTCATCCTGGTTTACCTATGAGCAAAATATACGGAGCAATACATCTTTTACGATCATTCGTAAAAATCGAAAGTGTTTTACAAACTTTACCTCTTGACAGAGAAAATGAGCATGATGCTGAACATCTGTTGCTACATGTTCATGGAATTATGAACTTCATAAGAAGGGAAAATTTCCTTCATTTCTGTGAGTACGACGTTTCGCCACCAGAGTATCGCCGGCAGTTTTTGGGCGCTGATTAATGTCAAGATTGAAACACTAATATGCATTCATTAGTAGAAATTATAAAGAGAATCAAAACGCACATAAAGTGTTTATAAATTGTGAAATATCTATTTATTTTCAAAACAACGATAAATGTGTGCAGGTGAACAACATTTCTGTTAATTTTTGTTTAGTTTATAACTTTTGAAACTATTCGAGGATTCTCAATAACTTCCTCATCAGCCACTAAAATTATAATTATCAGGGCTACAGCGTATTACTCAAGTGAATGTGAACAAACTATTGCGACAACACGTCTGTTTTCACGCTCCTGTATGAACTTTAAACAAGAAATTGTGTTGAGCTCCCGCTCTGAATGATATCAAGAAACCATCATAATCAAAATAGCTTGCTTATGCAATATTTATCTGTACGCTCAATTCATTGCATAAAGATATGAATGACAAAAGGTCTTTTCATTTGAATTCACCTTACAATTTCTATTGAGAATTAAAAATGAATTGAGTTTCAATTAATTTTAAGCACGTATATTATTCTTACTAATTTAATAAGCAACGTGAGCCTATTCGACTTTGTAGGGCTTATGACAAACACCCTGGTTTTCCAGACTGAAAGCCCGGGGCAGATTGCCGGTGGGTTACATCCTGCTTTGTCAATTTCATAAATTCTCTAATCCCTATCATAATAAATGCAATCTAAAACTCAATCGCAGCTTACCTAAATAATATTAATGGCAGTGCAGGCCCATGAAGGATTAGTTCTAGTAAATTGGAACACCAATGGCATATCTATCAAAAAAACTGAACTAACTCAATTTCTCCATACAGACAATGTAGACATTGTAGGCATTACTGAAACGCTAGTTTCTTAGAAAAAGAGAGGGAGCGGAATGTGTGGATGCGCAAAGGCTTCTACGCATGACGTCACTATCGAGAACAATTCACCATCGCGTCCACGCGGCTGCGTCAATACGATGCCAAATACCGCTAAATACTCTAATGTACAAAAGAATATTTATTCATATTTACTCAGAATATAGAATGATTATATCTGAAACCGATCGTCTAGTTTTCTGAAAGGAGCTTTCTAAAGTGAGTAATAATCCAGCCATGAATGTTATAAATAAGTTGTTAAGTCGATTTATCTTCAAAATGCGTTTTGTCGATTGTTGTTTAGCTCTTGAATTCCTACGCCTTGTGTAAAAGTCGATAACTCTAGATCTCAATACTTTTTTGTATATTGCGATGTGAAATTTTAGGTATCTCAAGAGAAGATGTTCGGATTAAGTCAAGTGTAGTTCGGGTGGCCCCCAGTTGGGCTCTCGGCTTCGTCGTGGCAGTAGCCCGATACTCGGGTAAAAACTTTTTTGGACCCAGTTTTTGGGTAAAAACTGACTTTTCCCGGCGCAGGTGTGTAGCGCATTGTTTTGACTTCGGTACCAGCCTGCATAGCCAGGAACTCTGAGCTGGCAGTGGCTAAATACTGCCATCGTCATGACTCAAACCCAGCACCTCCCGGCCAGTAGCATTACAATGATATTACTTGATGTCCTGAGCCACCTATCCCGGTCAGCCGTTAAGGATATATAAGACCGAAGCGATGAAACACTACCCGCCATATAACCACTTCGGCCACGATTGGTACTTGAATAATAGTCATTACAGCTTGGTGTTTCTGTACTAGCATTAGACAGCCGAAAAAATAACAAAATGTGAAGAAAAAAAAAGTCCATTAGGCAGAATATGATGGTCGCTGAGAAGGAAAAACTCAACGCGGAAAATAATTTTTGTTGGATAATAATACGTTTGTTGGTCAGGTAGCAATATAACAACGGAACTAGAGGTGTTACAGAATGGCACAAACTCTCTCGTACCAAATTTTTCTAATTTCCTTGCTGTGGTCTGGCTTTAAGGTCTTGCTCCATTCTCAGGCCAGCTGCCTTCTATCGTCGCACAAAGTACATTTTTTGGACACTTTCTCCTTTCCTAATAGTACAACACAAATATTACTTTAAGAATATTAAAGGAGAGTAAAACCGTGTCCTAAATAGAGATTTTCATTGGAAAATTTGAAGTCATTTTTAAGAAAATGGCGATTAAGCATTACTGTAGATGCGAAATTTGATGCTCTTTTTCACAGGAATTTATTGAGTTTTAGAAACACTTCGTCTGAAGTCATTTAAAGCACATCCACTCTCAAATGCAATAGTGTGTACAAATCGATAGAAATGTGCGTATTAACGGCGTGATAGATATTTCAAAAAATTATAATTGTGTAATTTTTGAAAAAACAAAAGAATACACCAAAATGAACATTACGTCATATTAATCCAATGGACAGTGTAATTAACACTATCCATTGGGAAAAAAATTGGAGCCATGTTTGAGAAAATGGCGTTTGAGCGTTTCTGAAAACGCGAAAATTTGAGCTCATTTTCACAGAAAACTGTTGAGTTTTCGCGAAACTTTATTGGACATTATTTAAAACACATCTACTCAAAAAAAATTAAACGTGATTAAATCGTCTCTAATGTAAATATTACCAAAGTGAGAGACCAGTCATGAAAATTATATTTTTGTAACTTTTGAAAAACAAAAGAATAGAGCAATATGTTTGTCATCGGATAGAGTGCATTTGTTACTACCCCTACCAAAAATTTAAAGAAAAAATTGGAGGGTTTTTTGGGAATATCTGGTTTTCGTTATTTTTTTAAATTGCAAATATTGCACGCACTGTTGCACGAAAACTACTAACATTTTCATAATAGTCTACTTGACCTTAATGAAAGAACTATTTATGGGCAACCAATTTCATTTGAAGGAAAAAACTGTGTCTTTAGTTTTATAGTTGTAGAAAGACGCCGAAAAATACAAACTTTCGCCGCCGCCAGGTTACGCCGTTGCGCGCTTCCTTTAAATAAAATTTAATTAAATAAAATAATACTATATATGAAACCTCTGCAACATTTTCAATTTTTTTTCAAAAACGGCTCTAATTTTTTCTTTAAAT
The DNA here is from genome assembly GCA_964035755.1 of Teleogryllus oceanicus. Lineage (NCBI taxonomy): Eukaryota > Metazoa > Arthropoda > Insecta > Orthoptera > Gryllidae > Teleogryllus > Teleogryllus oceanicus. Next base: position 64,312,002 of record CAXIVR010000006.1, on the reverse strand, counting down.
TTCTTATGCGAATAACGTAAAATACATGTATAAAGGTGGGATAGATCAGCTTTTCACTGTTAACTCTTGTTAACACTTAATTTTTGAAAATCGAATAATAATACTTTTTTGGCGTCGTTCTACAAATTCAATATTGAAGATAAATATTCTTCCCTCAAGTAAAATTTATTCTCCGTATTTAGTTCTTTCATTAAGGCCATTTACATTTTTTTGAAAATTTTAGTAATTTTGTACAATATTTGCAATTTAAAAAAATATAAAACAAGATTTTCGCAAAAACCGCACCAAATTTTTTTCTTTAAACTTAAGGTAGGGATAGTGATAAATGCACTCTATGTGATGACAAACGACTCATTGCTCGATTCTTTTGTTTTTTCAAAAATTACAAAAATCTATTTGTTTTACTTGTTTCTCATGTCGGTGATATTTACATTAAAGGCGATTTCTTCTCGTTATTGTATTTATGAGAACACGTGCTTTAAATAATGTCAAAAAGTTTTTGGAAAACTCAACAATTTTCTGTAAAAAAGTGCTGAAAATTCCGCATTTTCAAAAACGCTTAATCGTCATTTTCTCAAAAGGGCTCCAAATTTTTGCATTGAATTTTTCCAACAGTTAGTGCTATTTGCAGTGTTTAATATGACAAAGTTTGTGGGTGTATTCTTTGTTTGTTTTTTTCTTCAAAAATTATACAAATATATATTTTTTAAATATCTGTCACGTCATTAAATGCACATTTCCATCAATTTGTATACATTACTGCATTTGTGAGTTATTGTGTTTCAAATGGATTTGAATGATGTTTTACGAAAACTCAGTAGATTCCTCTGAAAAGAGATTCAAATTTCCCATTTATAGTAAGGATTAATCGCCATTTTCTTTAAAATGGTTTTAAATTTTCCAATGAAAATTTCTATTTCTTTAATATTGTTGAAGCAATATTTTGGTTGTACTACTAGGAAAGCAATAAGGTGAGAAAATGTTTAAAAAATGTACTTTGGGCGACGATAGATAGCAGCTGCCCAGAAAATGAAGCAAGACCTAAAAGCCAACCCACACCAAGGAAATAAGAAAACTTTGCTACGAGAAAGTATGTACAATTCTGTAGCACCTCTAGTTATTTTCTAGTATATACGGATATGAGCCATTCCACGTCAAACCGCACTAAAAATACGAAAATTTGACCTTCATATTTTTAATTATTTTCTGTCTGTTATATGGATCAAATAAGTTACTACGTGTATTTTTATTTCTTTTTAGCTTTGTTATTTTCGAAAGTATTGTATGATGAAATTTGCTAAAAATTACGTGCATCACTAACTTAAAAAATCACATTTGAAAACATTAATGATAGAAACTCCGTTGAATGAATATTTTTGTAAACTCGAGCTAAATTTAAAAAAATATAAATGCATTAGAGTATTGTTGACAAATCTAGAAAAAAAAAGGCAAGTGGGATCACAGTAACTTCAAGAAATATTAATTTTTTACGAACCACAGCGCAGTAGATTGCTGCAACAGACGCGATTCTTGCACGACGGGCGATGGGTTACTTTGGATGAAGCAGCAATTTAAGTACTTCTTGAGGTAGTACAACTTAACGATTGTGTTTGTTTATTAAGTGACTGAAAACGATCAGTTTCATTAGCCTCTGGCGCCATCCGGTTACCGAAAGGATTTCGTATGCTATTAGGCGAGTAAAGGGTCTTCGGAGAGAGGGACGATGTTCCGACTGAAGTGGCTGCAGCGGCGGCTCGCGCTAAGGTTGCGCAAACCCCAGATAATCGAAAAAACATCTTTTAATATCTCAGAAACATACATTTTCGTTTTAATGACTATCAATATTCAAGATATTGCAGCAATATCGATGTATATGAAATCATTTTGAAATAAAAGAGCGTCGAACTGGCGCTCTCTCCGGTGTCTGGTGCCTTGCCAGGAATTGCACCACGCTCTTGGCTGTATTAATGGGTTTAGTGCACTTACTCTTTGGCCTTTCGATTTAACACGGAGAACGCAGCCAGACGAGTAGTGGCGCTGTTTAACGTTGCGCGGCGATGTCGTGATCTCAGATTCTTTTTAGAAATTTTTCTTGTAGCTCCTTGTTTTTCGTGTCGAGGAAGTGGCACGATTGACTGAATACTAACATATATTTCAGATATACCTTAGTATCTGAAGAGGAAGATGGGACTTCATTTTCACGTTGAACTGCAACTGTGCAATCGTTATCCAAAGGATAGAAAATTACTAGTGAAGGAGAATAGCAGTTCTCACTGATAACGTCAAGGTTGATTCACTCACCTGTAACTCGGAAAGCTTTCTCTGCGATTATTTATTATTATTATTATTATTATTATTATTATTATTATTATTATTATTATTATTATTATTCACGATTATTCCCATTTAAAGAGAGCGTTTGAACTTGAATTCCTTTATGATGATTGTTTGTGTTTTCTCTGGGCCCATATTTTCTTCATGTGTTCACTATGTTGTTTCTTCCGCTCTGCTGTCCATTTACATCCTGGCCTCTTCTTGCTTTCGGTTTCAAAGTGTTCCTGAATTCTTTTCTATTTTCTGCATCATTTATTGTAACGCGTGCTTGTCTGAGATCCTCCTCGACTTCTTTAATCCATTTTGTTTTTCCCCTGCCTGAGTTGATGACTATGAGAATCCGTTTTGAAATTCTGTTTTCATTCATCCTATGAATATGTCCGTAGAACTGCATTCTCCTTTTTCTGAATGTGTCCGTAATCTTATCAGTGTGCTTATAAATTTCTAATATGGGCCTCTTCATCCAAATCCCTTGCTCTTGTACCGGTCCAAAACTTTTTCTGAGAATTTTCCTTTCTTGTTTCTCTATTTCTTTTATTTTTGATTGACCACCGATTTGTGTCGTTTCAGCGGCATATAGTGCCTCAGGAAGTACGACAGTGTTATAATGTCTTAATTTTGCGTTAATGGATATGGATTTTTTGTTGTAATAGTTCCATGTGAGTTTGTATGCTCTCTGCAATTTTCTTATTCTCTCCTCATTGGCCCTTAGGTTGATGGTTGGATGATTTCCTTTAAAATATTGCGGCACTTGTATGATTGTCCCGTAGGTTGTTTCGATAGGCAGTTTGTCTTGTGGCACTCTTTCTATGTATTGTGTTTTCTCGTACGAAATTTGAAGACCAGTTTTATGTGCAATTTCGTGTAGTTTCTCTATGGCGTCTGTGGCCTCTTTTCTATTATTTGTGAGAATTGCGAGGTCATCCGCAAAGGCTAAGCATTTCACATGGAACCTATTCTATTTTTTTATACCAATTTGGATACCTTTAACTTATTTTTCCCAAGTCCTGATAATTTTCTCGAGAAGGATATTAAAAAGCAACGGCGAAAGTCCGTCACCCTGTCGCAGTCCAGTTTGGATCTCAAATGGTTCGGAAACTTCCCCCATGAATTTAACTTTGGAAATTGTGTTAGTTAAAGTTTGCCGGATGAGTATTCTTGTCTTTCTGTCGATACCGAATTCTTCTAGTGTGTTGTAGAGTGTTTCCCTGTCTATGGAGTCGTAGGCCTTCTTAAAGTCCACAAATGTGACCACTGTGTTTCTGGTGTTTCTCATCTGGAGAATCATTTTCAGATTCCAGATCTGTTCTATGCAGGAGTATCCCTTGCGGAAACCAGCCTGGTATTCTCCTATCTGCCTATCAGCTTGTTCTTCTAACCTATTCAAGAGGACTTTTGAGAGAATTTTATACGTGACTGGCAAGAGTGAGATTCCCCTGTAATTATTCGGATCGGTTTTGTCCCCTTTCTTATGGAGTGGATGGATAATTGCGCATTTCCATTCAGAAGGGATCTGTTCAGTTTCCCAAATGTCTAATATGATCCTATGAATTTTCCCCGTTAATCTTTCATCATTTAGCTTCCAGAGTTCTGCAATAATTCCATCTTCTCCTGGGACTCTATTGCTATTATTACTATTATTATTATTATTTTATTACTATTATTTTATTATTATTATTATTATTGTATTATTATTATTATTTTATTATTATTATTATTGTTGTTGTATTATTATTTTACTTTCTGCAACTCTGTATTCAAATGAATGCAAATTATAGAGCAGGTAAGAGTACTCGCATCAGGTCTGTGCGTATTCTTAGGCGTCGATGTATTGTTTCTCTAAATCGCTCACACCCAGCAGCGCAATTCATTACACGTAGTCTGACGTGGCCATGTTGAATGACCTTGACAACATTTACTCGGGAGTCTAGATTACTTCTTTATTTATCAAAAAAATAGACGTCTTCACAAGCGCGCCTCGGTGCGTGAGGGGTTAGTGTTCTGGCCTCTGAGCCCCCAGCGCGGGTTCGATGTGCATGGATTTTCGAAGGATGGAAAATCAATAGTAGCCATGTCACTCTCGTGGCACGTAAAAGAACCCGCACCCGCAATAAAAAAAATAAAAAAAACTCATTTATGCCTGTAACAAATAATGTACTTCCGGGTCAATGACCCCCATCTCGATCGGGTTTTTGTCCAGTTTCCCTGATCCATTGAGCAAATGCTGAGATGGCCCCTTGATCTGCTTCTGGACGTAAATGTAGCTTCACTATGCGCATGTTTTGTTGAACTTTCCCTTTCTTGTAGTGGTAGTAGAGTTTAGGGTGAGTTTCTATTTTGATAACAATACAGAAAAATCGTATGTTTGTTCCTTTACCGTTAAAAATGTTTTCTATAATTTGGCAACGAAAATATCTAGTTTTTGAAATGTTAATCCCTCGCTTTTTTAAATTTGTTGTTGTTATTATTATTATTATTATTATTATTATTATTTTTCATATTTCAAGTATTAATAGTTAAATTGTTGGGAAGGGACTCTGAAACTCAAGAAAGCGTGCGCAGATGATTTTCTCCCCCATACGTCACATACAGTTTTTTACTAAATAAATAAATTAAAAAAAAAATAAATAAAACTCTGGTGGATGCCCGACAAACAATACTGACAATATTCCACCCTAACGAGATCTGACCTCCTCCCAGCCAGGTAGCGCGGAGGAGGTCAGAGGCCTCCATCTGGCGGACGAAGAGAGAGTCAACCCCCTGGCGTGCGCGCCTCCTTCATAAGCTCCCCAGACCCGCGTCGGAGGTCGCTTTCCAAGGAGGCCTGGATTGAAAACTCGGGTGCGGAACACTGCCGAAGGCCCACAACAGACTACACCGAGGAACGCGTTGCGTGAAACGAGCGACGTGAATTGTGGAAAATCGAAACAAAGGACACTTACCGACCCTCACACACTAGAAAGAGTTTTCTCGTTCGCCTCTGCGGAGGCGAAAGAGCTCCTCGCTCCAGTCGGTCAGCGAGCGAGTTTCCTCGGACACATTTCTACTCCTTCGTTTTTTATATGACATTTAGGCCTTCGCTACCGCAGGAAAGCACTAAACAGTACACAGAACTGAGTGAGGTTATAATATTTAGCAGTAAAAGACATGATAAACAACCAGTTTTTTAATTGGTTACTTGAATTTACTCTTTAAACGGGAATGAACAAGAAAAAACTTGTGTGAAAGATATTCTTACTTGAAACCCGTTCATAATGAGCAATATAAAAATAAAAATTGAAGCAAGAAACTTGAAGGGGTATTTTGAAATAATTTAATTCATTATTTTCTTAATCGTATTTGTTATTTATGAATGAATTTATTAATTGTGAATTTTATCCTGAATTAGTTGGTCGTTCACAATTCATTCATAATTCAACTAATAAATACAGTAAAACAGGAAGGGAATTATGGAGCTCAATAAAATATGCACAGATTGCACTCCTCCCTTAAACGTCACATGCATTCCAGTTTTTACATTAAATAATGAGTTGTACGTAATGCAGAAATGTATTTCTATTTAGGCAATTCGAACGAGTAAAACATGTTTTACGATTATGACAGCAAAACAAGGATTTCACGGGTTAAAGTTTTTTAATAAAACAAGAAATGTGACTCGCAGGTGATCTAATAGCTAACTGCTGTCCCACCCTCTGGTTGTAGCGCATTAAGGCATTTCAAGACCTCGAATAACCTATTTGTAGTGTGTGGACGCAGTCTCGCCTCTTTCCACATTTCTGGCAACGCATCTCTAGGTGTAGTCTGTTGCGAGCCTAAGGGCAGTTTCCCCGCTAGCAATCCCTCCCGTACGGTAAATAAGATGTCTTCACTGAAAAGTTACATGATAACATACCGAAATCATGTCTTCCCTGATAAATAAAAGAAAGCAATGATGAAAATAGTATTATATGCGCACGCTTTCTTGAGCCCCGGAAAACATAGCCTCACTCCTTTGCCAACATCAGTTGAATTGAAAACAAATTATAGCAATGAGCATTGTGAACAAAATCTGATAACCAGAAATGTTCGCTACCATGTAATAGAAACAATTTTGCATCGAAAAACGAAGTACAAACTCGATATAAAATTCCATGTCAAAATAACCAAACTCCTCACTCCTCCCGCAATGAGCGAAGCGAGGGCACAAGATATCCTGAGCGAATAATGTCGGTCGCTGGAGAGAGGTGATATGTTGATCTGATCACACTTGCTCCTGCTTCCAGTGCTGCCAACAGGGAAAAATCCCTGATTACTCTTACCCTCATTTCCCTTATGTTCCCCAGATAATCGATAAAGTGATGTTAAGATTAGAATACGAATGTGGTAATGACAGTTTTATACTAAAAATATTGGTAAAGGCATATTTCATTTTCATTAGACGTTACACGGACTATTGAGGCGTAACACATACTTCCATGAAGCCAATAACGCACAAGAATTCAGACCATGCAAACAAATCGGACGCGAATTACGCAAAATAATTCCTTTTTCATTACCACTTCCTCATAAGGAATAATTATTACAGCTGTTCTGTATTCAAAGAGACCTATAATATATTCTAATTTTGCTGAAAATTCATATGGATCATCAAAGCTTCATTTCACCGAGTCACATCAATGCATTAATCCTCCCTTTTGGCATTGTTCATGCTCGAATGGTAGGTCCATGTTAGACGTGACCAGATATTTCCATGAATAATTTCTGCATGTCAGTTTCCCTGATGTCAGATATAGGTCACCCTAAAAGATTGGTGCACGTGGAGAGAAGATGTAATGCAATTGTATGCGCGACAATCTGGTTCGCTGTTTATGAATGATTGGATGCGAGTGCGTGTCAGATTAGGCGTTAAGCTGAAGCTTGGTAAGCACATTAGGGGTAAGATCTGATTGTGTCGTTCTGAAGATAATCACATTTTAATTTCGGAGGATACTTTACATGAAGTTACTGGAAAAAATTCAAAAGTTCAAAATTTTATGGGAAATGGCTGTAATTTTTTCTTTACATTTTTTCCTCGGATCGAAAATGTGCGTTTATAAATACGATATAATTCCAATTCCATTAAAACGTCTGGAATTTTAAGATTTGCATTATTATTTTGATCCTTAAATACTAAAAGATGGATTTCTTTCTCAATGCCATTTATACCTCAAGTTTTAGATTTTTAACCCTAGCAGTACCAAAGCTTGAAATATCTCGTGCGTTACCAGAAGGGGGTCTGGCTGGAACACGCCGCTTAAATTTTTATATTTATGTAATAAACAATTTTTATAAATACAATAAATAATGTACATGTAAATTCATTTAACGAGAAGTATTGAATTTCTAGCTTTACAAGTGGAAAAAAATGGACTTTCTCGCATCAATATTTGTATTTAATGATAGAACTTACATTTTATTGCCCAAAATGGCCGATGTACCGTGAAATAGTACTATTACAGTAATGTATTCAACTATATTACATAGACTATAACTGTTCCCAAAAATGTATTCTGAATGTTCAGTTTTCGGGTGAATATTCTGGAATTTTTTAGCCACACCTAATAAACTTTTTAAACAAAAAGTAAACAAGTCAGTTTTAAGTTAAGTGTAGAAGATTTTTGTATGCCGCGCATTTCCATTAATTTTCTACGAATACACGCCAATTGGTCCCGCTTAATATCGGTTGTTGTTAGTCCCATCTTACACTCCTTCGAATTAAAAAAGAACGTTTAGAACCAGTGGAAGAGATCCGTTTGTATAAATGAAGTCGCTCTAACCACATATTTGTTCCCGCCGCATATGGAAATTAATGGCCCTTGGAAGTAAATTGTCCAGATCTGTGCGCTTCTGAACGACCGGCTGAGCCTCCAGATGACCTTGCACCTGCTGTGCCTGCTGCCCCCGAGGGGGCCGAACGCCCATCCTTCGGCTGTTGCGAAGGGCACAAAGGGCTGCCGGTATTTCGGGAGGCCAACGGTCTGGCAACTGGTTTGCTTTTGTCGTAGGCCCACAATAGAGAGGGTGCCCCTACAGCCGTTAGGCCAGCAGTTTCCTGTCTCTTCGATATTTTTGTCTTGGCCTCTTCGGTTGTTGCGATGGAAAAATGCACTCCGTTAATTTCAACAACGGACGCAGCTAGTTAGACCTTCCACTAGCTCGGCGGGTCAAACTAAATCTGCCCGAGACAATTTATACAAATTTAAACTTTATATCTAAAACTAATTGCGCAATGGACTCCGCTAATACTTTTACTGCGATGCCAAACTAATAAGGAATAGGTGAAATTTGTTAGCCATGGAACAATGAAGATTTAGTGCTGCAATTATAGTAAATTCATGAAAACTGTCATGACTCATGAGTTAAACGTAGTCGGCGAAGTCTCGTTTAACCAATACAGGCAAAATCGCTAGAACGTAATGAAAGCATTGTGGCTAATCACCCCTCCCAAGGAATTTAAGACTTAGCAAATCTTGCCCTGCGGACCCGATAATGACATTTTTTGATAAGGGTCTTTCTTTATTGCCTGTTTAAAAAGCGCGATCGCGCAGTGAATGAGCAACGTCCCTCATTTGACAATTCGGCATCCCGCTTTCGCGTAGCGATCCTGTGTTTCAGGAAAAAGACACCATTCGCAATTCGCGTTCTCGCCTTGCGACAATTGAGGGGGGGGGGAGGCCAATCATCGGCCAAAATTCAATGCCACCCTCTCGCCATGCGTTCAACCTCTCCATCGCTTCCGCCACAAAAGGAAATCAAAGATGCGCTAGGCCAATGTAGCCATCACAGTCCTTCACGGACGGTCTGCTGAACACTCCAGTGTACTTTATCTAAAGAAATAAAACCACCGCAAACTTCCAATATTTTTTTTGACACTACGAGCCAAATTATTTTCCAGAAAACTAGGAATTTCAATTTTTTTGCATAACAGTTTCGTTTGCAATTTTCATCTCAAAAATTTACTTTCTCCAGAAATGAAGGGAAATAGTTTTTAAAAAAATTTTGGTATGGGTATAAGGTGATAACTAAACAACTGCACACTTGATATTTCTCGACTACATTTATTTTTGTAAATATTAAATGTCAATTATGCCATTTAAAAAGATATGACTATTTTGTTTCTGAGAAAATTGTTCTTCTGTTTTCATACAATTACAAAAGAACAGAAGAAATCCCTACATTAAAACAATGACAATTTTACTTAATTATCATTCGTACTGGCACTTCTTGTTGATAGTTATGTGTTGATGCTTAGTTTTGTTTGCCATTGAAATTTTCTTTGCAAAACTTAGAATTTACTTTTGTCTGTATATAAATATGAAACTTTTTTTTTTGTTTACTTGAAGACAAAAATTACATAGAACACACAGAAAAACCAGCCATAGACTTCCACTAATATATCATGAACAAGAAAAGAAATAAATGATTTTACTATTAATTTTGTACTTATGATTTCCCTTTTTTACCTACAGTACAAAGAAATTACACTCAAATGTATGCATGTCATGTAAATACATATACCTCTGATTGTTCAGGTGTTTAATGGTCAATATAATCTTCATTCAAGATTTTATTTTAAAATTATTAATTTCTGTAAGAATAAGTGATAGGCATTTCCACAACTAGACAAATTCTACAAACACTACAACAAACACGCTATTAAAGGTAACTACAAGACCACAGTACTTGGAAATACAACCAGTAAGAATATTTGAATCACAACTTCAAATCCCACACAAAAATAATAAATAGAAGGCCATCACTTAATCACCAATTTTCAAGGCCATTCCACTACATCTGAATAACTATGATTTCATAGATACTCTTGTTGAAATGAATTTGTACTGGTTATAATTTGATAAGTACAATATGTACACTTTCCATTAAAATACACTGAATTTCATCACAAGACAGTTCTTCCATACATTTATTACTCTTACAGAAATTAACACAAGAATTAACAAACATTAAAAAAAAAAATTAAACAATAACTCATCTTTCAATCTGTGCACAGAAATTACCCACACTATTTCAGATTACCTTCCCCAAATTCTGATCATATAATTTACAAATGTATTTGCTATAAGAACGTAAATCTCAAATATATAATTATTTTGCTTTTGATAGCTTTTAAATAAGCATTTCATCCAAATAACTAAATGTATTTGAATCACACTATTTGTGCAAATATTTTACACTGCATCCAAAACAATGATTTTTAAATTTCAGTCTCTTCAAAATTCATTTTCAGAGCAATTACTCTCAAAAAATGTGTTCTAATGTTTGAACAAAGAAAGAAAAAATTGGAATGAACATATTGTTGACAGATTCTCTTGATAATGGACTTTAATGTTATAATGGGAGACTTCTATAATTCAATTAGTTCATCTGAGAAGGGAAGATAAATGAGACATATCAGTTCACACAATGTTTAGAAACCTAGTGTCTGAAAACCTACTGTATTTCTGTGAATACATCATCAATTGATACACATTTTCATGAAACAAGAAGCATTGAAGAATTTACAAAATCACAGGAGTACACAAAATAATAACACAATCACACATTACAGTCAGCATTTTACAAAACTACACAATACAAAATAAACACTAACCACAGTACAGGTTACCCAGTACACGAACCCTGTGAGTGACAATCACATTGCAGCATACAATTCAGAGAAACATTCAAGAAACTGAATATTTTAAAGAAAAGCACCAAATAAACTGACATAGAAGTCAAAGCACATATGTATCACTATGATTTTACTAGTAAATCAGAATACAGGCTGTTCTAATACAAATTACTCTAATGTAGTTTGCACAATGACGTAAGAATAATATTTAAGGAAGAATAAAGAATTTCACTAAGTCGTAATGCAAGACTAATTTTGTAACATTAATTTTTAAACTTGACCAAATAAACCTCCTTTTTCTTATTTACGTTATCAAAGATATTAAATCACCAAAAACATATTGTAAAAAAATTTACATGCTTCCTTGTGATTACCATGTACGCAGCAACAATGTTTGCTTTTCCAAAAAACACCAAACACTACATTCAGTTCAATTTTTCAGAAGAAAAAAAAATCTTTCATGAAGATGCAATCAGAGTTTACCACATACATACAAAAAATTTTCTCCTTTACAAGCAATAAAAGGAGATTACTAAGTATCCACCCAACAAGTATGTCATCGAACATTCATGTACAAAACAAAACTGGAAATTATGCATACACACACGGTATCAGAAATATGACTGGTTACAAATGGACCAGTGTATAAAGATTAATACTAACACGTTCCACTTTCCTTTCTTCACGAGACAGACGGCTCTGATATATATATATTTATATTTATTTATAAGAAAAATGCAAAAATCCGGCTTTGCCTGTGGCAACTGTACATAAAAAACACATAGTAACAAGAATAAAAACAATGATTATTTACCATTCTGTATGTAAGCTTGTTATAATCTATTGGTATAATCTGTAAATGGTTTGAGGTAGAAGCAGTGAAAACTGCTTTGCTGTAGTATGCAACTGTTAACAAAATATTACATCATGAAGCAAGACAATACTGCTGTCATAAATTCAACAGTTTATGATCACATGTAAAACTATATTCAAGTATGGTATTCTGAAAACAAATAGTGATTGTACAATAATAAAACTTCATTGGGGAGAAGACTAGAAATAGTATTAATTATAAAATTATATGTTGATAAGAATTAGAGTATAAACAAGGAAACAAGAAGCTGTCATACAGGAAGAAAAGAACACTAGTTAAAGTAAACTGAAGAATTTATGACACCATTACTATCTTGAATGTATTCTCATAAAAACTGTGTATTGCTGAAAACTATATAGTACTGCATTCTGTTGGTAACAAATAGTATTATAAAATATACCCGGTTAATATTATTTAAACATCAGTCAATTGTTTCTGTTGTGATAAAAATACCTTGTTAGTTTCCTATAATAATTAAAAACTGATTAAGTGTGCTACTGGCTTTAGAAAGAACTTCAGATGCTGTATTAAATTCTTATCATACTTGTACACAACACTCGCTTTACTAGACTACAAGCATGTATAAACATAACATGCAAACTTCCCATGAAGTCAGTCCACGATTGTATCAATAATTAAAAGAATTCAAGAATTTCTTTAAAATTAATTTATTTCGACGATTTATTTTTAAGAAACTCTTGAACAAATAAAATACGTTTTAGCAGGGTTAAGAGAGAGTAAAGCAGTGGAGTATTAACAATCTCTCAGAAAATGTATATTTTTCGAGAACGCCATTAAGATTCTGAGGATTATCTTGTTCCACTGACAAAACTCATTTCTCAAAAGTGAAACCCGCCAATACGTGGTTAACAATTGCGCTATGTTGTACCTGTACAGTTCTACCCGTTACAAGATGCTATGTGTAAAAATAATGCCTCTGTTGTATATATATTATGTCTGATCTATGCACTAATGCTCTCTTTATACACAGAAAACCATAAATATGTTGCGGTAAAAATTAAAATAAAGTAGTTTACACATAAATATTGTCAACATTACAAGAAGTAGATGTCTATTTTACAGTAACATTTACAAATAGATCACCTACACACCTGGACTGAGCTTCTGGTATTATGAAACTAAATATTTCATGGCAACCACAATTTCATATATTCAGGCTGTGCAGAATCAGTACAAATATTGTTATCACATATGTTTCTCTAGTGTCTTTCTAAAGCCCGTAGAACATTATCTTCGCATATGTACACAATAAAAAAACCAACATACTTCATTGAAACTAATGAACAATGCTTAAGTGCTAAACATAAACAAACATATTATTAAAAAAAATAAAAAACAATCATAGTACATAACTAGACAAAATTGTTTACTTCAAAATAATTTCTTTTAGTATATTCTGACAGTACAACTTAATAAAGGCTAGTTGTACTTCAAATCCCTTTCCACTATCTAAAAAAGAGAACACATTTTGTTTTCTTTAAATTGTCATTATACACCCATGAGATAAAAATGAAATTATTCATACATATCCACTTCTTATATATAACATTTACCATTTGGCAGAAAAAATAGTAAAAGACACTTAGAAAATTGTTAATTACTTTTCTGTCTTCGAATTGTATAGAATAATTTACAGTTCCTTTGCCTTAATTTTAATGTTCTAAATTCACAGAAGGCCATCCATACAAGATATCAATTTTAATTACTTTTACTCCTTCAAGAAACAGGCTTAATACACAGTTCAGTCAAGAAATAATTTATCACTTTCAATCTCTTTTACCTACTTCCTTTTTAATCCACCATCACACACATCTTAATTTTCAAAGTGTAATTGTAGACACAAAACCACAGAATTCAAAATTTCTAATGGGGGCTACTACATTCAATAAACCCTTCAACCCAAATAAATTTACTGAACTGAAATTTAAGATTCAAGGGTAGATGTATTTCAAAACTATGAAAAAACTACATCAAACTTTGCTCAATTAATGAACAAAAAGACCCTTAAGATTTAAACTTTCACAAATCAAGTATACATGACCTTCTCACCACAAATACTGTTAAGAATTTTAATTTCAAAATGGTAAATATATATTCTGAGAGATGTATATATATAAAGCTAATGCAATATTAATTACTATCATTCACTTATATCAAAATATCATTTGCCAAAAAATTGACACTTTAATGGTATTCTCTTGACACTAAAATGGGAGCATTAGATTGTATCTTGTTTTTAAAAATGGGGCAGGGAGACCACAATTCCAATGTATCTATAAATATTTCCTAACATTATCTAAGTGATACTACTAATATTTGGGGAATGTTATTTCATGTTAGGAAAAAATATTCATAGACCTAACAGTTTGGCAAATATAAAATTATCTGCCAAAAGAAAGCCAAATATTATTTTAAAATGTCAAATAGGTAGAATAATATTGCATGGGTCTGGCAATCCTCTAAGAAGTCTCACTGAGGATTATCAGTCAAAGGTTTTGGACGTTCAGGGAGGAGGATAGGGCTGCTAGAAGGAACATGTTAGAGCACATGTTCATACAATATAGGAGGGAAACTTCTCTTAGAAATACTTTACCCTTAAAAATATATGAGATGTATCTAACTGTCACAAAGACAATTTTGAAATACTTTTGTTGCCTCATGTTTTGTATATGTACTTAAGATAAAATTACAACATGGTCCACATGTCATCAAGACCAAATATTATTCTTGGGAAATATTTTTATAAATCCTGAGCAGTCAACCGTATTGTTTGGTTGTATATATATAACTTTAAACTATGATGATTGAAAAGACTTTGTTAACACCTCTATCGTTGGCAAAGCTTTCAAAAACACAGTAATACAACAAAACATTTACAATCAAACTGATTCAAAAGCGCAAATTGCTCACATCTGCATTAGCAAGGACGATGGATGAACAAAATATGATACGTATTTCAACATCTAGTCCTGACATAGAACATTACACATCTATTTTGGTAAGTGAATTTGTTACAGGAAAAACAAATAAACAAAATAGCATGCTTGGATCAATATTAAAAATACACTTCTATGCATTTTAATTAAATTTTGTATAGAATAAAATGTCTGCATAGTAATTATAATATATCGAGGTAGAAAGTGAATTGCACTTTGAACTGTTAAATTAGCCCTTCCTATGCCCATTAAATGAGGATGAAAGTAAGTATCCTTGAAATAATTATATATCGATTTCTCCCATTACTGCAACAACGTCCCAGCCAGGATTTTAAAAGTAAACCTTACATGATATTATACAGAGAAAACCCTGGTTTCGAACATTTTAAAATAAATACTTATTTATCCCCTTAAATATACACACGCACACATTCATACTGGCCATAATATTGACACCTAGAGAAAGTAACTACACAATTCCTCATATACACAATAGAAAAATGTGAAGTATGCTAGTGCTTAATATCTAAAAGAGACACCCGTTCAATTTTTGTACAAAATTACTTTTGTTATCTTAATTTAAAAAGTGAGGTTTGTACTAGATGTAATTCACAAACAATTATAAAAATATTATTTACTACACTTACTTGAACATCAATTTTGTACCTGATTGGTTTTATTTTTCTTGCTCTACATATGAAGCTACTTTTTAAAACACACAAAACACAGAAATCAAGAACAGACCTTTTCTCTGTGAATGATTCAGTAAGTAGTAAAATAATATTTTTTTTTATTTCCATGGCTCTAAAAACCAATCATCCTTGCCATCAGTTTCACAAAATGTACATAAAACCTTCTACCCATGAAGTATTTTCAACTTCTTAGGAATGTCTTAAAAATCTATCAATATTGGTAAAAAAATAGAACACTTGTTCCTACCTGAAGAAATCAAACAAACAGTATTACCTGCAACAGAGGTAATCTGTTTCTTGCATTGAGTGTAGTTTTGGGAATGGGACCAAATCTTTCTTCCCCCTAAACTACCTATATAAACAAAATTCTGGTAATGAAAGCCTTGCCAATTCTCACCGAAACCTCATAATATTCAATTTCACAATATTTCATCACATCCCGTGTGGAAATGTACCTTTGCAGCTCATTGCAAGAAAATCTTTGGTATAGAACATTAACATTTGAATTAGTATACAGCAAATAATGGTAACATTCTCATGAATGAATGAATTAATGAGTTACTCATATCTTCACAACACTCCAAAGAACTGAAAAATGCAGAGGAAAGAACTTACGTTAATCACAGGCTGGAAGTAGAGCTGTGAAGTCTTCAAACATACATAATGCCTCATTTACGACAATGCTACTTAAGTTTTAAATTGAGAGCATTCACTGCAATAAGGTACATTGCTCTGAGGTGACGAATTGTGAAAAAGAATAAAATGAGATCAGCATTTCGGTAAAATCTATTATTATTATTATTTTTTTTTTCCGAATACAAACAGCTCTCTCATTCCGCATGTTTCAACCAGCCACAGCCCATTCTCTGTCATGTTTTGCAACTACATTCCTACCTCTGTATATAATGACCAGGGAATCCATACCCTATCTACATTTCTTTGGACTATTTAAGGGGAGAATCTTTGCAAGCACAGGTGTATCATCATCACTTTCCGATTCTCCTTTCATACTAGATTCTTCCTCAATTTTTAAACCAGAATCCTGCACTATTCCTATTATATCTTCTAATCCAGAACCAACATTCTTTGTGATGTTTTCTTTCTTATCCTCTTCATTTTCTTCATCATCATCTCCTTCGTCTTCCTCTTTAGTGCTGACACTACTGGGTGAACTACCCGTCTTGTGAAGAATTTCCACAATTGCCTCTACCCGTCTTTTCTTTCTTCCAGTAGCACTGCTAACAGACTGTGTTTTATCTCGAGGAGACAACGGAGGTAATGAAACTATACCTAATTCTTGCTGCTGTTCAGGATATACAACATACCGCTCTGTTCGTTCCTGTTCCCTATCTTTGACAGGAGGGGAAATTATTACAGGCCTCGCTCATGCTGGTTGGAATTGCTACTGCCTGATTCATCTGAAGGCACAAATTCTGTTTCCTCTTTCCTCACAATTTTTGCAGGAGAGAGTTTTTTAGGAGGTCTTCCCCTTTTTCTTGGTGAGTCAGAGGTAGATGTTGATGGGTTAGAGGCTAGGCCCCCCTCCCCTTCGCGGTGTTTGGAGGACGAGCGTTTCCGACCCACTCTCCTCCGATTGCGTTTCTGTTCCCCCTCCCCTTCTCCAGCTTCTCCAGCGTAGACTTCAAAGGGTGCAGATGCTTTTGTCACCCCCCTCCTGGTGGGACCTTTCCTTCCAGGAGTTTTTCGAGGAAATTTCCTTGAAACTGGAGATGGAGACTCTTTCTTTTTGCCCTTCTCCTCCTCTTCTTCATGAGGAAACGACTGGCTCGTAGAATCATCATCTCCAACAAAAGGCCCAGCGCCCTCCGGTATGTGAAGACCAGCTTCTTCTGCTGTCATTGCATAGAAACAATGCTTGTATTGTGGATGTTCTGGAGATATACTGTGCTTTTCTTGAAGATGTCGACGTAATGATTTCCTAACAGAGTACGCTTTGTCGCACAGCAAGCACTTGATATGCTTTACACCCGTATGGGTCATAAGATGAGCTTTAAGGCGTGCTTGTTGGGAGAACACCTTGGGGCAGCTGCAGAAACCATTTCAAACATTGACAATTACTCAAATAATATAAGATAGCCCAGCTGTCTGCTGAGTCTTAATTCTAAATTAATCTTAATTTACTTGCCTTTATAAAAATTGAAAGAAAAAAGCTCCAGTGTCCTATTAAAGCATCTAATTTGCTTTGCCCTTGCTTAAAACATAGAACTGCAAGGAAAAGTACAAACTACATTTACGGACAAATATACCAATATAACAACACCACATGTCGCAATACTAAACTGAGCAAAAATCACATTGCAACACCACAACACATGGTTCGAGTTTTTTTCTGTACATGGAATTTAACTCATTTTTAATACAGAATTAATGCAGTGTTGCCCCTTTCCCAAATAAAAAAGCGGAGGTAAATTCTTAAATTGATTTTCATATTTCCAGCAAGATAAAAAAAAGAGGGGGGAGCACGATAGTGGCCTGCTTCCTGAATCCAACGCCACATTAACCATCCAAATAGGAAGAATGGATGCATTGTAAAGTGAAGTTTGGCAAAATAAGCAACGTCATAATCCCTCCCCTACACCTGCCACGTCCTTTGGCACATAGGTAGAATGAGAAGAGTGGAAACACAGGGCGCATGCCCATACACAGTGGTCACTCGTTTTCTGAAACAAATTTCCCTTACTAGAAGGAAGAAAATATCGGCCACAAACGATTCCACCATAGAGCGATTTTACTGTATTATGAGAAAGTCTGTGCCATTTTGTAACACCACCAGTTATAGTTGTAACAATCACATGGGATTGAAATACCTCAATGTTTGTTACAACCATGGACAAAATCTTTTTGTTTTTCAAAATTGCCAATTGTGAACAACTTCAACATAATTAAGAGTACAAATATCATAAAGCATAACGTTTAGGGCTCCTTCGTACCAAAACTAGTGTTTGTTGTTTTTTTAAACGACATTTGCGGAGTTTTTTTCGTTCCTTGAGCTAGACCTCTCATTTCATGAGGGCAGAAAATGTTAATAATAGTGAGACAGGGATAATAGCTAAAACATTTGACTGGGCGAATGTACGACGGACGCACAGAGCCGAGAGCATGGGACATCGTTCTACCTCCGCCTTGGAGAGCGCGATGGAGCAGGCAATTAAAGCCTTCCATTTCATTTTGGCAAATTTTACTTTCACGGCGGCGTTTGGTTCAGGAAGCAGGTCGCCAACATGCTTTCAACCCATGCACGTTTGAAAAATCATGGCCAAAATAAAACAATTTAAAATTTTTGCTTCAGCTATTTCATTTGAGAAAAGAACTTCACACGTTAATTCAATATAAAAAACGAGTTAAATACCATTTACAGATAAAAAATCGAGCAATTTGTTCCCCTCTTATAGTGCTAATATTTATTGACTTTTCCTGCAAGTATGTTTTGGTGCATTTAGCCTCCAATTAAGTACTTTGTATTAAGGATAAATAATTACTATTTGATTAATTGAAGGGCTCTTGGAAACAAAATCTAAATATGTCATCCAATTCAAGAACTAGTAACTACTATATATTTCTCCACTAAAATTCTCATTGAAAACTTTCACACACTGAAATTTGGCATTAAAACTGCCAACAATTCTCTGCCTTTTGCTAAAGTGAAAATAAACCAATGCTTATTAATTTTATGTCAAATAATTAACTTTCAGAAATATTTTGATAATGGCAAGTAAATTAACGTAATGGATAAGAATTAAAACTTGAATACAGACACTTATGTTAATTTTTAAACTAATAATTCTTTTAATCAAATAAAGATCTACCATAAATTTATAGCATGTACAGAATGAAACAAACATCTAATTTTAAATGAAACCAACTTTCTGTTTCCTTGATTAGTTTATTCTGATTACAACCCATACCCCCACTTCTAAACTGTACCTGAGATTATAATGGGAAATAACTTATTTCAGTTTTTGTGAGGGAGTAATATTTGCAGGAAGTACTTTTGAAAACAATGCAAACCTATTAATAATAAACATACATTTTAGTTTCTTATAAAAATATATAGTTTTGTTCTAAACTAGGTGAAATTCTCCACTCTTCAAAACATGATGAAAGTCAATGGGATATCAAAAAAAATGTCCCCTTCTCTTCATAGTATAATTTAAATACAAATGCTAAGATTGTCATAAAGATTGCGAAAACGGGTGGCCAAAGTAGACACAAATTTCCTAATAGCCCATACAAATTCCCAATAAATGCATTTTGATTCAAACTGACAGTACAATTAGGTTCCGAGTAATTAAATGTCAATAAATGCATTTTGATTCAAACTGACAGTACAATTAGGTTCCTAGTAATTCAATGTCAAAGTCTAAAATTACTTCTGACTCACCACTTTCTAAGAAATCTTCATCCGATTTCATTTATATTTGGGGAAAAGAGGTTAAATACACAGTAAAACCCGGCTTTTACGTTCTCCCAATTTACGTTTCCCCGGCATTTACAACATTTCTTATCTGCCCAATCAGTTTTCCAATATTCCTAATGTTATAAACACCTCCTTCTTACGATACTATAATTTCAATTTTCCCGCAATTTACAACAGTCTGCTTGCCACAGCATCGTCTGGAAAGCACTTGCACACAACAGGCACTGTCACTGCACTTTCTCACACCACCTTGCCACTTTATAAATGGACATAACGGAAAGACTATTGAAATGGTGTGATATTATAAAGAGTTATGAAATGTTACATGAAGACTACAAGATTCAATTACAGTGAAAAGTATTATTGAGCAGCTAGGCCTATACAAATTTTTATTTTATGACATTACAGAGGTATTGAGAAAGGTAGAAAAATGACCAACGTGCATTGGTAGAATATAAAGTCTGTGTCACGTGAGCATTGCGTTGATGTGCATCCTAACCTGATGACGCCAGCTGCGTCGATGCCTTTGCATACAAGTGACTTAACGGGAGGTGGTAGATTAATGTGGTGGTACTGTATCTTATACGAAACGACATATGAGCGCTCTTGGCAAGATGCGTTGTGGCCAACGCTCGTTGTCTAGCGGGCGGTCGCGCGCTGGAAGCTAGAAAACATGCTTTATCCCGACTTCCATCATAGCGTCTTGCTCGAGCTATTGGAACTAATGCTAGTCACCAAGAACGCTCGTGAGCCATGTCGCATAAAAAAACTGTGTTAATCCACCACCTCTTCTTTAAGTGATGTGTGCATAGGCATTGACGCAGCTGGCGTCATCAGCGTTAGGTGACGCACGTCAATGCAACGCTCGTGTGATACAAGCCTAAGAGAAGTAGCCTCATGGTCGTTTGTTTATTTTACATCATCCTCCTTCACAATTTCATACATTCTCATTCTAAAATAAACGTAAATTTTCCCTTCCTTTAATAGCTCAAACATCAAAGTATGGACTTCTCCATAAGTTTTTAACTGTAAATTTGTTTCATGAACATTCTTTCTATTGTTTTTAACTGTAAATTTATTTCATGAACATTCTTTCTATTATTTCGTACATAAAGAAATAAATTAAAAATATTAATAATTAGCAATTATTACGAACTACCAAAAACAAAGATTTTACTGAGTTTAGGGAAAATGATAACTTTGCATTTTTTCTTATAGTAGGAGTACCATTTCGCTCCCTTCATCCAACAATGAGTAAATTGTTGCATCGTCAACGACTAGCAGCAGTGGACTATGGGGACTCAAAGAAATGTCGTTGCAACATTTAAAATGCACTATGCTTGGATACGCCTTCGATTTCCGATTAAAACTCTCAAGTACAGTTCACAAGATGGTTTACAGAAAGTTCTCCTCCTGCATTTCTTCTCAAGATCAAAAAAAGGGCATTCAACTTAAAACAGTATACTCACAGAGGGCATGAAAAAGCTTTTGAAGGTTCGTGAACAATGGTCACATGCCGCTGAAGATATTTCTCACTGTTAAAACCTTTTCCACACATCTGGCAAAGAATTTGCGTCTGTCGATTGTGAATCACACGATGTTCCTTCAGTGCAAAACTGTTTGTAAAGGACTAAAAAGTAAAACAAACTTAATGTAAACACAATACACTGTTGCTGGCATTATGCTCTAAATCCAATCTCATTTATACTTACTTTGCTACATATCTCACAACTAATCAGACCTTCTCCGGTGTGCTTTCGAATGTGATATTTCAATTTCTAAAACAAAACAGTAGTAAAATTAGCACTTTGAATATTTGCTCACAAAATAAACATCACTTCTGCAACAAAATGGTTTCAGCCTTCAAAAGAGCATCACAGTTCATATTATTTTAAATTTTTTTGTTATTAATATACAGACATTTTTGTCTGACTACATAGAAAATTATAATAATATGTGTATGGAATCAGGCTGACTGAATGCTTTCAACCCGAGTTTTCACTGTACAATTAGCGCAAATTTTGGATTTAATAAACTTTTTTGTGTTCATGGCTCGGTACATAAATTAATCATTCGTATCTGAGAATTACGGACTCAGCACACAACACAAATTTTGAATTTAATAAATTTTGTGTTCATGGCTCGTAACATAAATTAATTATTCATATCTGAGAATTAAGGACTCAGCATTTACAGTGAAAACAATTTCATTTATGCCCCTTATATCTAAGTTACGTATATTGATTTTTTTATTACAGGGTGGCCACTCTTTATCTGGAACAAATTCCTTTATACACTAAAATGTATACTTTATTTTATTGTGATTTATTATATAATCATTTTCAAAATATAAGACAGTTTTGTGTAACTTTGAGTAATACCGTGACAAATATCCAATGCGGCAGGACAACACTGCATTATGACAAACTGGGAATGAACGTCATTGTTAAATCATAATGTTTGTCACTGTATAGATTGCAGGTTTGGATTGTTGAATTTGTTTTAAAAGGATCAGTTTCATACAAACATTTTTATAGTGTTCCAGATATAATATATACATTTTAGGATACAGAAATTTTAGACAATAAGTATTTAATCAAACTTTTATGAGTTCATAAGATGGCATATTGGAAGGAGTTTCAGCTCTGGATGTTTAATTTACGGGCAAAAGCTTATAAATTGAAGATTGGATTGCTGA
This sequence comes from Teleogryllus oceanicus, assembly GCA_964035755.1. Taxonomy (NCBI): domain Eukaryota; kingdom Metazoa; phylum Arthropoda; class Insecta; order Orthoptera; family Gryllidae; genus Teleogryllus; species Teleogryllus oceanicus. The sequence goes on along the minus strand of CAXIVR010000006.1, from coordinate 64,289,359 downwards.
TTATGGTAAAATCAATCAGTCTCGGAGCTCTCTTGGAAGTGATAACAGAACACTTACGTGAAATTATTCTTATTTGTCTGAACAATGTGCTTGAATACTGTTAACAGTGGTGATTTGTTTTCCAGATAGGAAAGAAATTGCTATGATGTCTGCTTTTGATGTTCTAAATAATTACAGGTTCACACTCCATATACTATATTTGGTTAGAAGTTATTCAAATGATGGAAGTAGTGATGACAAATTTTACCCAAGCATCGATAATTCAATAAATAGCCTAGTTTTTGTCAATGAAAATATAATTTTAAAATTTTAAAAAGGTTTTTTATCTGTTCACAAATAAATAAAATGTAATAAAAATAATCTTCACCAAACGTAAAGGAAATAAGAAATAAAGGACTTTGTGTTTTGCAATTCTGTCATTTATTCATTCATAAAGTGTGTAAATAAAATATCCTGGATCTAACATGATACATAATATGTAAATATTAATTTTATATATATTCAGTGTTTAATCATTCTGTCATCTTAATTTTTAATCAACATTCTATATTGACATTCAAAATTCTGTTTAGTGATACTACCAAACACAAAATCTTCCGAAAATGCAACATAAAAATAATTATTGAAGGGGAAAAAAAAAGGGGGAAAAATTAATAAAATCTTGGAAGATGTTTTTGGACAAGAATGTTTATAAGCTTCTTAAATAATTCTTTAACATACCTACACGTGTTCTGAATATTAAAGAAAATGCAATGCTTGCTTCAAATTGAATTGCCCTCCATTCAGTCAGTTCGTCAGTTCAAACATTTTTTACGATGCAAAATGCATAAAAAATTAGGATCGATGCACATATTAGAAATACTTTTCAAGCCGACTTCTGACTGCAAAAAGTCTGCCCTAATCGTGATTAAAAACTAGTCCTAATAACCCACAGAATTCTTTCCACTCATAAAATAATTATTAATTTTATTATATTAAGATATATTCACATTTCTCTATTTTCATGTTTTCTGTACTAGTCATTAAACTAAATGGTGAACATCTGGCAGCTCCATGATAATTTTATAAGTGTAGAAAATATAGTTTGAGATTTACAATAATATAGTTCAGGCAAGATTCTCTTTTTGACAAGTCAGATGGGTTTGCTGTTAAATTTTATTTTAAACAATTAATAGTTTTGTTTTACTCTCTGCTTTACTCTCTAGTTTCATTAAGTTATCTTCAGCAGATTTTGAACCAGTTTATTCAGTTTTGTCAATCATTTATTTTTCGCAAGAAACATAATAGATATTTTGGTAAAATTATAATGAAGCGAGACAACCGGTACAAACCCTCAAAATAACCATAAAGAAATCTCTCTGATGAGCATTGACAATAGTGATAGATGATAGTGGCTGTTGGTTTTAAGCAAGTCATAAAAAATTGGTTACTTGAATTTTCCTTTATAACATGAGAAATGTTCTTTGAAAACAACTATGTTTTTGGAAAAATATATTGATGTGAAGAAAACATCAATGTTAATACATCAATGTTTTGGGGCAAAAATACCGATATTTTTTTGCCATTCCTAGATGAGTGTTAGTAGCACAAAAATGAGAATTTTATAATATAATGAAACAGTTACCAGTAATACAAGAAAGTGTGCTGGTGTAGCACCACTAGTTTTGTTATCAAATTACAATATCACCAAGGTGTTTAGCATAAGGAGAATCTTACATGCCTGGGCAAAAGTAATGAATTACAATGAACAATTACAATTCTTAATGAAATTTAGATATATTTTAAAATTCTTGGAAAATTGAATCTTTTGTTATAGAAGACACAGGGTAGAAATATCCTCCTTTATTTTAAATAGAATGCTTTCATTTCACAGCTAAGAAGCCTTTTATCTTCTCTTTAAATTAGAAAGAACTAAGACTTATTACATGAAATGACCCTCAATCCTTATGACAATATATGCTTCAGTAATGAGACGTTTAATGGAAGGTGATGCTGACTCCACCAGATCGTATGCCCCACTCCTCAAGAAGAAATAGATTCCAATGCCACTTCACAGTAACAAGTGGCAATGCACACAGCAACTTCACTGTAACGTGGGCACCCAAATTCAAGCCCCTTCACCTGCAGGTTTATTTGATAAATGATAAGCTCTGTGTTATAATCAGTTTCCCCATTCTAATTTCTAAAGAGAAAATAACAATACACCATTTTTTAAAGAAATTTTGAGTAATGGTGAGACCAGTTCATTTAAATTTTCTTCAAATTAGGTAATGTCTGTACAAAAATTTAACTTCATTGAACATCAATAAAATTAACTATATAATCAGTTAAACTCTGTCAGTTACATAATTTTATTTATCAACTTTTCTTTATACTATCATTTTTTGGCTGACATCAATGGGGCCATTCTGTTTGGTGCCAGCACACTGATACACTATGTCCTATCTTGCCTCTATTTTTTTCATTAAATATTTTGGCTGGGTAACTTCAAAGCTGTTTTATGTATAAAACAGAGGCTGAAGGTGGAAGTCTCGTGATCAACTCGGAAATGGATAGCAAAGTGTCAAATGGACCCAAAGTACTTATTTTGGTATAAAAATGCTCTGAGTTTTGCAATTTCTAGAATCAAGGTTGTTTTGGATTATCTATACTTGCTTTAAGGTTGACACACAAAACAAAAATCACATGCTGTAACAGCACCAAGTAGAATGGCCTTTATTGAAGCAATGATTAACCTTAATTTAAAGCAGAAACACAAAAGAAAACAAATACAGTATATTTGTAAAGTTTCAGGACAAGAATCTTGCTTGTTAACAATTTTTTTAACCTGTAAAAGCTTATGAAAACACATGAACAATGAATTTTTGTAACTCAAGTCACTTGCAATGACAGCACAAACCTGTTTCTTTGAGAAGGTCTGTCCGCAATATGGACAACTGCATGTCTCTTCCCGAGTATGAACTCTGATATGGGAGTTACAAGCTCCCTTATCAGAAAAACATTTGTCACAATACAAACATTTATACGGCTTTTCTCCTGAAATCAAAATAGTAGAATTCATAAATGAGAGTGAGTGCATTCTTGAAATTTACATGTATGTGAAATGAACAATGATGCTGTCCAAAATTATTCATGGATGATACAACAGGAGAAAAGCTTGTTTTAGGCGTTCACATTTTTTTCAGAATGTTTAAGAGATATTTTATTTATTCTACTCTTAAATGATGTTCAATAAAATAGCAATATTACAAAATTGTAGGAACCTCTTTAATTATTTTGTCATAATGAAATTTCATTGAATTGAAATTACAGTATATCCATTGCAATATCTACATTACTTTAACATGAATTTACAAATGAAAAAGCTAAATATATTTTATTTTATTTTATTAGTAATATAGCCAGCAGGATTAACCCATTCAGAGATTATTTGTTAATCAAAACTAATTATATTAATAATGACAATATCATTAAAAGAACTCTTGAAGTTTCACATCACAGTGGCACTCACAAATTTTTTCACAATGGAGTAAATAATGGTTTGAGTCAGCAAACACACAAATATCCTCTTCGAATTTAAACACAAAATCATTCATATACTTTGTCACTATCGTCAGTATGGAGTTTATTATAAATCTACTTGTAGATATACTTTTACTTAAAAAACGACAATAAGTGTGTTGTGCAGACATAGGAATCAACAATGAGATTTGAGTTACTGTATGGACAGTTAATTAGATTTTGCAAGATCTTCCTGAACAAGACTTTCATAAACAGATGATCTATCATTAGCCAAACTATGAAAACTAAATTTCTCATACTAAATATTAAATTACTCACTATCAGCAGCTCTTGGCGGATAAACTTCAGATGTCTGTATTCTTAGTACTTTAGAAATTTTACCCTTTAGCCATTTACATTATCTCACACTAATTATAAGCCTTTTGTGACCGGGAATCAAATAACAGAGGCATATTGCAATTCTGAATGGACTATAGCAAAAAATAGAACATACAAAACCCTAATTGACCTTATTTTTGTATCGAGTCTCATTTTTCATAACATTTTCTTCCATTCTATTCACACTATTTACAAGATTTTGAAAATTAGGTTAAAACTAAAGATACAATCAAACGTAACACCTCAGTCCTTATAATTGGAACAGAATCCAAGAAAACATCATTAACACTATAAGTGAAGCTTTACACTTACTTGAATTCAAATCAAGCTTATTCTTAAAGTTTACACATAATTTATCTAAATTATTCTGAGTTTCATGCAGACATCCAATGATTATTGGAAAATACAATTTCACATTGTTCGCATTTAATAAAAATGATAAGTTTTCACCAATGTCATGAATGGTAACCACAAACACCAAAGTTCCCCGATTGGAACCCTGAAGAACACCTGATGATGGAAAATATCCTGGATAATGGGATGGGATTCTGGTACTCAAGAAAACAAGCGCAGATAAACTCCCTCACACAAATACAGTTTTTACTGTTTTTGACCAATAAGTCAAGTCAAATCAACCAAATTAGAGCATAATTTCAAATAATAAACCAAAAGGCATAAGTAGTTATCTGGGATACCAAGCAATCTTATCATCAGTATTATGCTGTTCACAAAATTATTTAGAAACATTAGTATACATGATGTGGATTAGAATAATATGAATCTGTTCAAATTCAGCAAGAAAATAGAAGACTGTTGTATAAACACAGCCAGGTTGGTAACAGTCAATCTCCCTTTAATAAATCAACAATGTTGAGTTAAATATAAGGTTCAAACAATGAATATCACTTACTACAGCAATAATTTTCTAAACTTTTGATAAACAAGAGATTGACATATAACTCTAAATTAGTGCAGACTCCCCTCCCTTCAGTACTGGACAAATATTGACCATTTTCCAATAAACTGGAAAAGCATCAACAAGTACAATTTTACCAAAAATTACAAACGGGTACAGATAATGACTTAGATGTTTGCAAGCATGTCAATTGCTTTCGTTGTTAGTCCCATGGTGAGATCCAGTGCAGACCTACACATCGGCTTGCCAATTCACATCTCTCCCTGATGGGATACTATCTCAGCAACAACTAGCTTAAAGTTACTTTTGACAACCCTTTCACTTTTAGTGATCCTACAGCAGTCACATGCACTTGGGTTTCAGGACGGTTATTTTACTTGGAGGATGAAGAAAGCATTATTTCATCATTGGGCTGTAATTCATTCTCATTTCATTCATACTCTTAGGAACTCTGGTTCAGTAAAGAAGAATCACTTCAACAATGTTGATAGAGGATCAACGGTTTTTTTGTTGTTTTTTTTTTTGTTTTGGTGGAAGTTTTCAGCCATTTTTAAGTGTCAGAAAATCTTTCAAGAAAAATTTTCAGAAAAAACCTTCACCAACAAGTATTTAATTTAGTAATTAATAATATTTCATAAATATTTTTATTAATTTTGATAAATAAAAAAAAATAATAATAATTACAATAACAATAATAATAATAATTACAATAACAATAATAATAATAATAATAATAATAATAATAATAATAATAATAATAATAATAATAATAATAATAATAATAATAATAATAATAATAATAATAATAATGGAATAGCTTTATAATGATGTTTCATAAGTTGTCTTTCTAATTTCTCTCTGCACCGGCTTTCTTTAAACAATAATTATTGTTATAATTCTTGTTGTGGTTAATAATACAGTTCTATCCTCTAATGCATGACCTGAACATTGTCGAATCATTCAGAACTTCTCTACACTTTTTCAATAACACAGTTTTGATTTCTAGCGCATATTGGATAACTCGCCAAAAAGGGCATTTTATCTTGCCCACTCATGCTCCACCTCACCCCTTCCCACACTGCCCTGCATTGCCATGCCCTGTGCTGCTGTGACCAGTCGTGTCTACTCAGCCCAACATGATTCCAGCCTGTACTTGGGCATCTTGTGACTTCAATAGGGAAAAAACACAAACAGGAAAGTTGCTTCAGCTTATTTCCTGACACTCAATGGTTGGTGGCTGCCATTTAAAATAACGACCTTGCTTATCAATGCATGCATTTATACAAAATTATCAATGAGATATTAAGGGCTAAAATCTGTTTCTTATGAATGAGCCAGCATACACTTGACAAAATAAGAATCCACTGAAAATTCTTTTCTGTAAGGTATCGTCTCCCTTCTCCGTTCGGTCAATTGTCTAGATAATGAAACAGTGAACAATAACAAACATTACAAGCCGATGTAATGTTTAAACATTAAGAGAAATTCAGTTTAATAAAAATATTATTTTAATTCTACAAGTTGATATTAAATTTTGTATGTAAATTGTTAATTGTGTATTTGAGTCCATTGCCCCTTGTTTTCCAAATAAACAATAAAGAATATTTATAAGCATTAATATAAAATAAATATAAAATACCTGTGTGAATTCGTATATGCCGAACAAGATTGGACCTTTGCACAAATTCTTTGGGGCAATGGGGACATTTGTGCCGTGGACCATTGTGAATTAATAGATGTTCATTGTAGCTATCCTTTCTCTGAAAATGCAGAAAACCCATATATATCACTAAATTGTTACATTTTATAGAAAAAAATAATATTTCATATATTTTTTTTCTAAAAAGAAAATTACGACAATGATAATCATGATTTATAACAATTATTATGCAATACTCACTGTAAATTCTTTACCGCAGTATTCACACTTTGATATGCCTGATCCAGTGTGCAATTGGCGATGACCATACATTCCTGACTTGGATGCAAACCCTTTGCCACATTCACTGCAATGGTATGGACTCTCCCCTTCATGATCAATTGGAAAATTTCCAAACCCAAGATGTAATTAAAAAATATATTTTTTCCTTTTAATTTTTTGAAACGCATACCTTTCATCCTTGGAGTCAAATCTTTTTTGACATATTCGACATAAACCAACTTTAGAATGCACACTATGCTTCATTCTGTAATGAATTGCATGAGCGCGTTTGCTCCACAAAACTTTACCACATAAATTACACTCCCGACGGCGCGCTTCTGAATGAACATTCTGAAATCAATTAAAAACATTGATTTTGATGACTGAAAGTGTGTGTCCATTACAAATACAACAAACTTTCACAAACATTCCCCCAGAATGTAGATAAACAAGTGATCTACATTCTGAGATCTACTGACTGCAATCCAGTTATGGCCAGTGGCCTATTTCTAGCCTGGAAGTTTTTGAAATGATATACTTCCTTTCCAAAAATTTTACTTTAAGGGTTTACTAAGTTATGTTCTTTTTTGATTACATGCTATTCATCCTCTCTCTCTCCAAAAAGAAATTAGAACAATGAAAAAATTTAATGGTTTTAATACCCTGATCAAATTATAATTATTTCATTGAAAGTACAATACATCTTTTTCAAATGTTGCTTGAATGATTTGAAAGAACCAGTGAAACGATCTGAACATACAACATTAGTTTAGGAAATCGGGAAGCTTAATTTGAAAAAAAATCAACAGATCACAATTTTGCTCAGACATTCTTTTCAGTAACCAACATTTCATTAAAAAAGTATGAATTTACAAACAAACTTCATTCTCCAACACATTTCTTGACAATTCACTCAGTAAAATATTTAATTTCCCAAAAGGGGCAAGGGCAAAATTTTCTCATTCCAATGTTCTTGCAATGCATGTGACTAAAGTGGTACAGCCCAAGACATACTCTAATACCCGACACTGTTTCACCGATGTAAGATTAAACCCTGTCCCTTATCTAGACATATGTTTGCATACCTTAATGTGGGAACGGAGAGTCTTCTTTGTTTTAAGGGTGGTGTTGCAACGGTAACAATGAAAAACTAACGAAGCAGGATGTTTCTCTTGAAAATGCTGCCGAAGTAATGTTAAACCAGGTAGTACTGTAAGGCAAACCTTACACTTGAAAGCCATGGTATCAAAGGAGGCTTTATCAGAATGTTCAGATTCGACATGCCGTTGCAGGCATAGCTAAAAATAGAAGAGTTGAGATTAAATGAAACAGTTTGTGTGATATTAAAATATGAATTAAAAAGGATTGCCACTCACCTTACTGGAATATACTTTGGAGCACACATAGCATTTAAAGAAGTTGGCCATTTGATCAGCATGGTTTAATACTTGATGTTCATCTCTATCAGCTACTCTCCAAAAGAGGAGATCACAAAAGCGGCACTTGTATGCTACATCCTTAAGAGGTTTCTCCTTTACAAGAACACTGCTGTGCATTTTCAAGAGGTGTTGGCGCATGGCAGGCCTTGAAACAGTCTGCACAGGACAGAAATGGCAATGGTAATTCTGCGATGTTAACCTCAATGGATCTTGCCCTCGGTCTGATGGTAGAGCAAAGCCATGCAAAGAACTCATGTGGCGCGCCAATTCCCTCGACCCTTCCCCTGAAATGAATGACCCTTGGCAGATTTCACAAGTAGTTGCTTTCCCTGAAGTTCCACTGAGGGCTAAAGTATCACTAGTGTCTTCTTTTGATGCCCCGGAGGTTCTTGGTTGAGGTTCTGAAGTTTCATCTTCAGGTTCTTGTTTAATAATTACATCTTTTTCGCCTCCAAGAGTTTTATTTAAACTTGTGTCACTGTTCGTACCGTCTCCAAATATTTCTTTCATAGTTTTTTCAACTAAGTCATCTCCCCCGCTTTTTTTAGTTATTGCTTGCCTCTGTTCATCTATACCTTCTGAATTTGAATAAGAGTTTTCTTCTTCTTCTTCTTTAATTTCTAATTTTGGTTGAACAGGAGGGTCTTCGCCTTCTTCGTCACTCGTGTCACTAAAGACGCATTCAACTTCATTGGGATCAAACTCTGCTTCACAGTTGTCACTTTCAAGACCCACCGGTGTCTGTTTGGATTTATTCCCAGCCGATACATAATCATCATCCTCCTCCTCTGATAAGTCATTTTCTACGCCTTCCCCCTCGGATGCCAAATCTTCGTCTTCTGAACTCAACAGATCACTCGATGAATCAAAATTTGTTTCGTCTGTGATAGGTATGCCTGCGGTAAGTCTATCTCCATTTTTCTCTGCCAAATCTTTGGAATGTTTCTTGATCCCTCGCACAGTTCCCTCTGCATCCGCCCCTTTATTCTGCAAGGACTTAAGGACTGTTGCCCTTGGTTTAGAAGCCTGCTGCTCTTGATCACTAGAATAACAAACTTTCTTTGGATTGACCACTGGTTTTCTAATCGTGGGTTTGTTCTTTCTTCTACCAGATTCTTCTTCTCCCAATAACATTTTACTCCAGTAACTAGAAGTATTTCCAGCCAAATTCAAGTCTCTAAAATCTTGTTCTATACTTCGTTTTCCTTTAACTGAACACAATTCTGTATCAAATATTAAATTTGTTTCAAGAAGATGCAAGGCTGATTGTAAACCTATACTGTGATATTCTATGTGTTTAAATAAAGAGTGGATATCATTCATGAATAAAGTAATATCAGTATTGCACAATACACAGGTAACAGAAAGATTAACATCACTGTATTTGCATTGGAATAAATCCACCCCTATACCATTCCCTAAGTCTTTGAGAGCACTACTATCTTCGGAGCAGTTGTGTACTTTTTTCAGGTGCAGAGGGAACTGATTATGTACAGCTGGCACAAGGTTTGTGCAGTAATGGCACATATGGAGATTATGATCTTGCAAATAGTGAGCAGATAATTCATATTCCTGAGAAAATGACACATCGGATGAGCATCCAACGCGACACACGAGATCACCATGGTCCTTAACAACATGTGAATTTCGGGCAGCCTTACTTGTAAATGTCCTGTCACAGTATCTACATAAAGTCAACCCTCTGCAGAAGAGATCGTGGGCAGGTTTTGGCACTTGGACTGAGAACGGATTTGTACACACGGTGCAAGATGAAGAATTTGATGAACGGCAGCGTTGCTGTTGTGATTCGTCCCCGCTTACTGAGGTCCCTGAGTTTCGAGAGGCATCATTATTGGAAGAATCATCCCCTGCCGGCGCAGTGGAAGAGAGTTCACTGCCTGCTGCGGTGAGGGCAGACGAATTTTGTACATTAGCAGAAGAGGACGGTGCAGGCGTCCCCTGAACAGAGAACGCCACCCCCTCGGAAGCCAGAAGCTGGATCAAACAGGAAAGGGAGAGCCGGTGATATGAATAAAAGTGACCAAAAGTTTCTGTCCTTTTCCGTTCTTTACCGCAGAGATGGCACGTGAAGGTCCAAGCAGATGAACCGTTTGCACCAGAGTCCCAATGACGCATAATTCTTACTTTACTGTCATCGACCATTACATCAGGCGCCACAAAATGTTTTCTTCGAACATGTACAGCGTAGTACGATTTTGGCCGTACCAGAACACCGCAAAATTGACAATTTCTAACATCATGACTTATGAGGTAGTGTTGAGATAACAGATCAGCTGATGGCAGACTTGTCTGACATATATCACATTCCAGAGGCAAATGTATTCCTGCTTCATGTTCATTTCTCATTTCAACAGATTCAAACAATTCTGCACAGAAATGGCAGTGGTGCATCCGATGATTCATTACTAAGTGCATCACCAGTTTCTCCCTGGAAAAGAACCACTCACGACACAGTTCACACACAAATGGCTGTTTACCTGGTCCCGAGTCTTCTTTCGTGTGGGCCACAATAGGCTGTTTCTCTGACGACCCCTTCACAGACACATGAGGCACTGCGTTCGAATTTACAGACGCGCTCATGATAGTACCAGTTCTAGGTTCAGTGGCCTGCGCTGTTGGAATGTTCTCTGGCATGCTGTACGAGGGCCAAGCTTTTTGGTGAGCAGCGGCAAGTTCTGCACTAAGAGCTTGATTTGCTAGCATATGAGGAAGAAGGAGAGGATTGAGCATAGACGGTGTGGTCGCAGGGAGATTTAAATTGGGATGTTGTGCTTGACGTGGCTGCTGTTGCTGTTGATTCTGTTGTACCGACTGATTTTGTTGCTGTTGCATTAAAAGAGCCAGCTGGGGCAACTGGAAGCCCATTGCCAGAAGTGGGTTCATGAGAAATGCATTCATTCCGCTTCCATCCCCTGGGACATGGCCAGCACTGGACGTTGATGCCAGTGATGGGTTTGGACTTTGCCGCCGTTTCAGCATCTCTTGCACATCATCTCCGCTATTCGTTGGTCCAGTTTCTCGTCGGGGGGCCACAGTGTGTCTGGAAGCTTCCCCCACTCCACTGGTCGCACCGTAATGTTCAAATTTTGGCATTGCTGTGCTACTTGAACGAGACAACATTTTGCTCTTCTTGGGATGGAACAGAGGAAAACTTGTCCTCTCCAGACAAGCATCTCTAGCTTCATCTTCACTCATTCTCAATAACAGTGACTTTGAAGCAGCATTTAGAAAACCCACAGACAGGATACAAAAAAGTTCTTATATTTTGTACATTACATACACTTTTTAGCAATTTAAGCATTGAAGATAGTAAAAAAACAGTCCATTTTGTACATTTGAATTACTTTTCTTGAGAAAATGTTTTGTGAATCTTATCAGATCATAATATGTAAGTCACTTATCTCAGGTATAAGATTTGTCAATAAAAGTATCATATGCACATGTAAACAAAAGCTTACTTAATGAAGATACAAAGGTATGACTTTATATGAACATTTAAATTCAAAAGAAAAAAAACTAGCTTATATATGTTTATATCACTGAAGATAATGAACCTGATTTTTTTACAAGGGTGGTTCTCTTTGGTATTTTGTTAAATGTGAACATTAAAAACAAAGTATTTGTGTAATTTTAAAAATTATTTATGTTCTGTAAAAATAAAAATTGGTTAACCAACAATTATTATCTATGGACAATGTGATTGAAAAGTTGTCTGTTATAATATATAATGAATATATATCTGCATTAAAAATTATTCCTGTTATCCTGTTTCTATTTCAACATAAAAATCTATTGTTGTTCTGAGAAAAAATACATGTAAGGCATGAACTTGTATTCAAAAAATTGTACTGGCTTGCTTAGTTTCTTGTATTTGTTAAAAGAGTAGCTTCTTATTTTCTGCGATTTTAAGTTCCCTGTCAATAGTAGCAGACTAGGTACTCCTTTGACTATTAAAATAACAGAATTATTGGTAATTCCCTGAGAACTAGTGGTATACAAGTAATTGAAGTTTAAAACAAATGTTCTCTTGTTTCTTGAGAATCTTCTGTGTTTGTTTCTCCCCGAGATTTTTTTCTTGATTGATTTTTATTAATTATTCATCATGTCCAGGGTTTTGTCATTATGTCTGAAGGTTGAAAACGAAAGTTGGCCCTCCCAAATAACATAAAAAAATGAAACTTTCTTCCCATTTCAGCTTTTCTTCATCTTGAGGGGGGGGGTTTCCAGGACTGAAAAGAATAAATAAGAATATGTAAACAATGAATACAAGAAGTTTAATATATAATCAAAACACAAATGTACAATAAGAAGAAGCTGTCAATTAGAAAATGACAAAAAAGTAGATCAATAGAAAAAAATTAGTACTCAGTTATTGAAAATCTTACATTGTAGTCTCACACTTATTATTATTCACACCAAACCATTGTAACTTGTGGCACAACTAATGAATACCAAATTACATGCTTTTACAGATTAATTAATAGAAACAAAATCTCGATCCTTTAAATTTTTAACAAAATGGCATTTCTTAACTGTTCTCGAAATACAACACTCCTATTGAGATCACATGCCACTGATGAACCAGACAGTGGAATACAGTTTCACTGCAGAATTTCACTAGAGCACATGTTACACAGTTTAAGATAACAAAAATATTTTTTTTAAGACAATAAAAATGTATTTTTATTCTCATTATAGGTAATTAAATATAAACCAAAACCTACAAAAAATGAAAAACCATTAAAAATGAGACAAATGCAATGTATTAAGTAGTACAAGTCAAATTAAATCCTCAATAGAGCATCACATTAAATCCCTCAAATATTTCATATCGGATGAACTAATTCGGGTTCATAAAAAATTAATGATACGGATAGTATCCATAAAATATTACTAGTCTATTTTTCCATAATTTATAAAGAATATATAAATATATTATATTTTTACACATTTTAGCCACAATTTTGTCACATGTGCCCAACACTTTTGCTACAATATATCTAGTTAACTCAGAAAATTACATGTTACGAATATATTCTTCTTAAAAATAAATATGCAATGATGTTCATAAAAATAAATTTCATATAAATACTCATGAATTTCAGATTACACACTGTGTGTTTAAAAATACAATAACAATGATTTCAATAAGGTCATTTCCTTCAAAGGGAGCTCAGAAAATAAGAGGTTTCAGAAAGTATCTATCTGGGTCTTGTATTTCAAACAAAAGGCCCCTCCCCCTAGTTCATCTCACCGTGCCACAGAAATAACTTGTAGAAATTATTATAAGATTTAACTGAAAAAAATATTCTGGAACTACAGTTAAGTCGGGGATTGTGGCAAGCTGCTTCCACCCCCCTTCCTGGGTGACACTCTTCCCTGCGGTTTCCTATGTTTTATATTTACAACTAAATATAGCCTTCAAATTGTTTATGAAACATTCTCTCTAAGTCCTAGTGAAATGCGCTAGAATTAGCATAAACAATCTGTCATGTACAACCAATGAGTTACATAAATCATTAGATCACTATCGATGATACTACTTTCAATTTACTCCCTGTATGCGCGTGCATGTGTACGTAAACATGAGAAATTTTGGACAAATCATTTTGTGACCAAATTATCAGGACGATAAAACCTATGAAACTAGTTTTGGATTTGAAGCAATTATTTTACTAATGTGAGGGTTCTTTGGTAACCTAATAATATTTGGTAATGGCTTTATAGCCACAATACTTTAGTACCGTCACTCATATTAACATAAACGACAAAAAAATACAATAATTTAAGTTGTTTAGAAAGTTAAAAAGTGGTGTTTACGAGGAAAAATCGATGAAAAACATTATTAAGATTTTTGCATATGTCGCTCAAAACTATCCGTGTTTCTGCTTTCTTTCTTGTCAATTCAAAACTTCAATCCAAATACACAAGTGCAAGTCAGGTAAACATATCGCAATGGGCGTAAAAGACACGACGCATTCTGAATTCTCAATTCCATGCAACATATCTAGGTTACAGTGTCGAAATGCAAAACTATCGTGGAGCCTATCTTCAATAACAATAAAATACATGAATCGATCATAATTGGTCATTCAGACATTAGGTATACGAAGACGTTTGTGCAAGAGATTCGATGTTTGTCTCACAAATCGTGAGTACGGGTCTGGGTTCAAGACCAGGGCTTGGCAGCCATTATTATGCTCCGTACAACTCATAATTGTTGATAAGGAAAGGTGGGGTCAACCAAGGTAATTGCAACAGAATAAAGCACACAATAATCATATATTAGTACATTATGCAATCACAGAATCACTTACCAACCAGCGAAACGTAAACATTAGTAATAACCTCCCTCAACCCTGCACTTTTGACCTTTGCCCCATACAACAAAAACACCAGCGCCCTCTCAGGTCCTGCGATTTACATGCCCTCTGGTGGTATATAAAGTACATCATTGATTGACAATTCTGTAGATTGCCATTGTAGCGAAACAAAAATCCATGAAACGTCAATGACGTTCCTGCAATTCTTTGAGTTGCATGTTTAAAAAATTACTTAAATACAAATACTTTTTAAGATGTTGACTGAATGTCCAAAAGTTGTTGAGCATTCATACGAATATTGGAGTAGTAGAATGTGTAATAGAAACCATTTTCACGGGAACAACCCGAATTATGAAATTTTGCTCAATAAAAAGATGCATAATTAAAAAGACAGTCGTCCCCGGTACAGTCCATTTGTTAAATTTTCGGAAAAAAGGGAAAATTTTCATAAATGGTTTACATTATAAATTTGCGAACTTCGGCATTGGTGCAAATGTTCTATTCGACGAGCACAATCAACGCACATGATTACGTCTTCTCTGCACTATGTATAGGGAGATTTAATTTTTTGCTGATGATCACCTGATCACCTGGTGGCCGTGATGGTAGTGTGTGTAGTACAGTTTATCATCTGCAAATATAATTTTGAATAGCAAAGAGCCCTGGAACATCGTGTCTCTTTAATTTTCAGGAGATAACAATTCTGGTCAGCACATGTATGTCAATGTTTCAAAGGTTTTCACGCAACTGAAAGTTTGTCCTAGATCATGCTTGATTAGATATTTCATTACAAGTAATAAATGTGGATCTGCCTATTTTAAATAGATGACAATTTCAAGCCACGTTATTTGACCAACCATTATCAATGGTTGAATACTGTTTCACATTTTTTTTTACTTGCATGAAATGGTGAAAGCATTTAAAAGGGAAATAGAAAGGAGTAGTGAATTCTTTTTCAGTAGCCAATCTGGGGTCGAAGTGAAAGCATGGGTGCAAAGAAGAAAGGTGCTGGTGACAAACGCAAAGCTTCACACAGTAATGATAACCAAAAATCCTCTGGGTCCTCAGCTAATGCACATAATCAACATGCTGTTACCCTGAGTGATAACGTAGAGCAGGATTATCTCCAGTTTACTAAAGATCAGCTTAAAACGGAACTGAAGAAAAGAGGTTTAAAGACTTCTGGCAATAAGACCGAACTGGTAGGCCGTAGGAAATTATAAATTTCTTATTGTTTGATTAAGTTGTTTGCTGTTCCCTGTAATAGCATTTGTAGTTGAATGCAACACTTTTTATTTTACCTTCTGTTTATGTAAATTTTATTTTGATTCCACTTAAACCTTTGGTTAAAATCAAAATTAACCTTAACAGAACTTGCTCTCAAAGATATTGGTTTAATGGATGAATTTTGTGAAGTTAAGAGTGCTAAATACTTCAGTAAATTTTTGCACTTGCTTTCCCCATGCTTCAGAATTAATTCATTAAAAGGATTAACTTAGAATATGTTATTGGGACAGCATTTGTTTAATTTCTTCCCCCAAATTTTCATGTTACACAGAAAGGTTACGGGTTTTGTTTTGTTTTTTTGCTTCAATTTCATTGTTTGATTTTGTTCAGTTTTAAACTTGGAGTGTATGAAAATTCATAGATGTAATCCTTATCTTAAACACAATGGTCGTGGCCTCCACATTTTTGTAATTCAGATTCACGCATATTATTTCTGGTTTAAAAGAGTTGTCTGAAGAGTATTTCTCTCTTTGTTAAGCTCGAAAATGGGAAATAACTTATGCTTATCTATGTTTGGTGGTTTCTGTGCTTGCTTGTATCACACATTTGCCCTTTGACTTTTGGGTGCCCTGATTGACCTCTTGGTGACTGCATGATCGTAGATATGCATGTAGAAACACTTGAAGCACAGCATTTTTATTATTCTTACTCCCAATCTTGGAGATTTGTTATATGTATGTCATGTCAAATAAGGAATATGTAATAATAGATTTGGAAGACTGGAATGATTCTTTAGATGTACGGTTTAGTGTAATACTGAAGTCAAAAATAGGGTTTTTATTGTATGGAATTAAATTGTTTATGAATGCATGAGAGTTATTATTCTGACCAAAAACACTGTGTATGTTAGAAATGTGTTTTTTCAAATTTTCTATTGAGTTTATTTAATTCAGCAGATTTCAATGTAAATGGAAAACAAGTGTCAGACTTGTTTGGAAGCAAGTGTCAGATTAAAAACTATTAGTAACTTTGCATATATTTTGATTATTAGTTACAGAGGTTAGGGAACACAATGGCAGCAACAACAGTTAAAAGGAAACAGGACAGTGGCCACTTCAATGGTGATACAAAATCCAACAAATTATCTCAACAAAGTATTATATCAAGGGAACAAGAGAAGCAAGAAAGAGAAAGACTTGTTTTATGGAGGCAGCCAATATTAACTGTAAAATATTTTGCAAAGGAGCTCCTTCATAATTCTTATATATACGGCTCAAAGTAAGTTAATTTTCCTTTTTTTAAAAATGTAATACAGTCTTTAGCATATAATATAGTTCATTATTGTGAAAGATAGTATTTTACATTGGTTTATTTACCTAAAATGGTTCTTGAAGTGACAGCAAAACTTGTCTTTGTGAGAATGTCTGAGAAATATTTGTATCTTCACACTTGAGGCAGCTCTTGGATAAGGCTCATATGATTTCCTTGTTGTTCTCTCCCTATTTTGTTTATTTGTGTTGCAAATATGATATTTGCAGGAATGTGATTCAGATCTGACAATTCTTATAGGTTATGAAGGACATATTTTCATCATTTGTAATATTTCTGCCTTTTTTATTTAAGTAATAGTTTTTTGCTGCAATTTATATGATTTATACCATTCAAATCACAGAAAGACATCTCACCCTTTGGAATTTTTGGGAAACAATCAACTGCAGGCCAGAAATTGTGGACTGTTCTTGAATTCATTGGAAAACAGTCAGGGTTACGTAAATTCTCTCCCACCCTCCACCTCATCCCAAACTTTTTTTTTTATCTTAATTTTTTGAAAAAACATCGTTGAAAACACATTTACATGTTAACAGAATTTTTGAAAATTATTTCAATTAAAATAATAAAAGTTACAATTTTTTGTTTAGAAATATTCATTAGAAACTCAAAGGAATGGTGGAATATGATATGCAAAACTGTTCCCCAAGGATAAACTTTTTTTATGTTGAAATTTTGTTGTTTGAAGTGCAAAAAGAACAACTTTTCTGCCAAATTTAAATCAATTTACCCCGACTTCTTTGCACAATCAACAAAAAATTGGGGGAGGAAATGAAATAAATCCATTTTTCCTTAGTTTTTTTTATGAATATCTCATGTTCTGACACAATCAAAGAAAGGGCTAAATACAAGTTGTCGCTCTGTAAATTCTGTTTTTCAACATTTCATCCTTTGTTCTTGTAATTTGCACCCAACAGCTCAATATAAATAAAAAAAAGTAATTTCATACTTTTTTATACATTTTTTTAAAATTAGGTTTTGCTTTATTAGTATTCATAGTTTTTTTATTTTGTTTTTATTTTATGTTTTCTAGAAAAGATAAATAACCAAAAACAAAATTGTAAGAATAATATTTTAGCCTATTGTAATTTAAATATTGAATGAATTAAAATTTTCATCATCATCATGATGAACTGCAGGCGTTTAGGTATGACACTGTTCCTGTTTGTGCTGGTTCAGTAGTTCTAGTAGATTAATCTTCTAGGTGTTTCTGATGAATTAAAATTTTAACTACAAATAATTTATTTATTTATTTATTTATTTATTTATTTATTTTACGTCAAAAAAACGGTTAAAAACTGCGTATGACGT
Organism: Teleogryllus oceanicus; assembly: GCA_964035755.1. Lineage (NCBI taxonomy): Eukaryota > Metazoa > Arthropoda > Insecta > Orthoptera > Gryllidae > Teleogryllus > Teleogryllus oceanicus. Next base: position 64,270,972 of record CAXIVR010000006.1, on the reverse strand, counting down.
GCTATGGGGAAAAGTGAATTGTGTGCACATTTTCAAAATTCTGTGATCCCTACACTAAGTCATATACTACTTACATTTTGAAATTTTAAAGGGAGAAAAAATTACAAAAAACTCCCAAAATTTAAGCTTACATACTTCATCCAGAATATTTTCGTTATTTCGTTTGACAGTTAATTGAATAATAACATTAACTCTTGTTTCTTGTCTGTACATGGCGATGTAGAACCTAATGGCTTTCCAAAATTGCTGCTTAAATCAAAAACAAGGATAACTGCATTTTATAGTGAGTGTACTTAATGTATATCTTAACAAAGTTATAAATAATATTTAATATTATTTGTAACTTTCCTCTATTTTGTTTATAAACTCATTATTTTTAGTTGACATCTTAATTCATTCAATATTCAGAGGAAAATAGGTTATAATATTCTTACAATTTTTTTCATTGTTTATATTTTCTAGTAAATAGAAAATATACAGAAAATAGGAAAACTATGAAAAGAAATCAAACAGAACCTAATTTTAAAAAAATTTATCATGAACTGTGAAATTTCTGTTTTATTTACATGGAGCTGTTGGGTGCAAATAATAATATAAAAGGTTGAAATTTTGGGAAACTGTAGAGAATTTATAGGGCTACAATTTGTATTTAGCCCTTTTTATGATTTGGTCAAAACATTTTTTTTTTTTGTTGATTATAAGGGTCAAAATCAGATATAAAGGTATAAAAATTTTTTCAATATCTACAGAAAATTATGTATGATGAATTAAGTATGATGAAAGTGAAAATTCAAAGGGCAAAGTGGTTAAAAAATTTCAATTTTGATATAAGAAGCTCAAAAAACCTGCGTATTTTTTAAAATTTTTGCAAAGTATTTCAGACAAATTTAAATTCCTCTGAAAATTGTTTTCTTAAACACTTCAAATATGATTTTCAACATAAAAATTTGTTATCCCCGGGGGGCAGTTTTGCCTCTCTTATTCTGCTACCCTTTTTAATTGCAAAATATACAAGAAAAAATACAAAAAAAAAAAAAAAAAAAAAAAAAAAACATCACAAATACAATTTAAACTGACAATAAAATACAAACTTCATTTGCTAATATTAACAACTCAATTTCATCACAATGAACGCACTCACCCACCCACACTCACGTGCAAGCATGAACACACTCACTCTCACGCACACAAAGACAACGTAAGTACAAAATAAACTTACAGTAAAATGCAGATTTGTTTTGCTACTTTTCTACATTTTATGTATTTGTTACTTTATTGCCTAAATATTTTAACAAAAATATTTTTGAGGGTACTTTACTTGAAGCCGCAAAAACATTTTCTACATTTTCTCAAAAACGGCAACCAAATGTTTTGATGAAACCTGTCTTCGGATAGCGTAAAGATGCTTAAGAGAATGGTGGTAGTCTCGTAAATCTCAGATTTTTTTAAAATTGATGAAGCTTTTTTTTTTTTGCATTTTCCTACCGCTATAATATTGAAGACAGAAAAAAAATGTTTCTTAATAAAATATGTTCCTTAAAGATGGATCTTTAAATAAGTTCATGTTCAATTTTTCCTAAATATGAGTAGTTTCCGTGTAATTTTGAGCGAAATATAGGCAATTTTACTCTCAAAAAACGCTTCAATTTTTTTCTTTAAATTTACTTCTTGCATGTAATAAGCGATGGCAAATAAAATGATTTTACACCATCCCTTTTGAAATTGAGATTTGAAAACATTTCCATGAAAATTTACATTCACTCTATTTAATGTGTGGCATTGTAAAAAATATAAAATAACAGCTTTAACATTTAAATGCACTTCATTGAAACAGCTAAAGAAATGTTTTCTTTATCTAAAATTATAGTCAGTTTACATTCTGTCGTTCTGAAACATAATGGAATAGATTCAGAACGTCACAATGTGAATGCACAGATCTGATTTAAGTACTGCTCCAGTTGATGCCAAAAAGGATAGTTCCATGTTTTCTTGAATATATGCTCCCTTTGTATATGAGGCCCTCTCTGCTTTTGGATAAAAATTTTGGAAACATTCGATATATACTGTGTACGTTATTCATTACAATAATGTTATTTAAAAACTACTAATTCTCTGCATCTCTTTTTATTGTCGGCAAAGAAAATTGCTGATGGGATGTCAGAAATAACTAGCGGTGCTACAGAATCACACAGACTTTCTCAGACTAAAGTTGCCTAAAAGCCAGCCTAAAATTTCGTTGGTGTGGACTGGCCCTATCCTCTTGCCAACTGCCATCTATCGCCACCCAAAGTATTTTTATTTATTTATTTTTTTAAATTTTCTCAATTTTCGGTTTTCTAACAGTAGAATCGAAATATTACTTGAAGAATTTAAAGAAGAGTAAAACCTTGTCCTAAATAGCAATTTTCATTGAAAAGTTTTGTGCCTTTTTTTAAGAAATTGGCGTTTAAGCGTTACTGTAAATGCGAAATTTGAAGCTCTTTTGTACAGAAAATTTTTGAGTTTCCGAAAAACTTCATTTAAAGTCAACTAAGACACAATAACTCACAAATGCAGTAGTATTTACAAATCGCTGCAAATGTACATATTAACGGTATGAGAGCTATTTCAAAAAAATTACATTTGTGTAATTTTAAAAAAACAAAAGAATACCCCAAAATAGACTAATGTCATATTAAACAGTGCAATTAGCACTATTCATTGGAAAAGTTTGAAGAAAAATTTGGAGCCATTTTTGAGTAAATGTCGTTTGCGTGTTTCTGGAAATGCAGAATTTTGAGCTCATTTTCACAGAAAAAGCTTTGAGTTTTCGAGAAACATTATATGACATTTTTTTAAACCACATGTACTCATAAATGCAAATATGTGACAAATTAATTAAAATTTTAATTTCATTTTTTAAAAACTTTTGGAAAAATAAAAGAATAGAGCAATATGATGTTCATACCATCTTATAGAGTGCATTTGGCACTATCGCTACCAATCATTTAAAGAAAAAATATTGATGTTCATATTAAACGTACGTAAAAATGTGCGTATTAACGTCATGAGAGATATTTTTAAAAAATTACATTTGTGTGTGTGTGAGTTTTAAATGAAGAAAACCCCAAAAATAAGCTATATGTCAAAAAATTTAACCTTAAAAGGAGCCATTTTTTTAAAAAAAAAATTGTGTTTGAGCGTTTCTGAAAATGCGAAATTTTGAGCTCATTTTAACAGAAAACTGTTGAGTTTTTGAGAAACTTTGACGTTATTTACAGTACAAAAACTCATCAATACAATAATGTGAACAAAAATTTCGTTTGAATGTAAAAATTAATGACGTGAGAGATACAAAAAGTTACATTTTCGTGATTTTTGAAAAAGAAAAAGAATGCAGCAACATGACGTTTATGTCATCTCATAGAGTACATTTAGCACTATCCTTACCAAAAGTTTAAAGAAAAAATTTTGAGCTGATTTTAGAAAATCTTGTTTTTGTTACTTTTTTAAAATTGCACATATTGCACACAATATTCCCTGAAAACTACCGAAAGTTTTAAAAAATGTACATGACTTGAATGAAAGAACTAAATATGGAGAACCAATTTTATTTCAAAGAAAAATCTCTCTTCAATTTTGTAGTTGTAGAAAGACGCCAAAAATAATTCAAACTCGTTCAATTTTGAAAACTCAGAGTTAACAGTGAAAAACGGATTATGCCACCTTTAAACATTTTTGTTTTACTCTACTCTTACAAGAAATTTAAGGAAAATATTTGGAACCATTTTTTGAGAAAATTTTGAAAATGTACCAGGCACTTCTTGTAGAGTACCTTCAAATTTTGAAGAATGTTTTACAAAATTTCAAAGCTTCAACTAGTGCCAGATGGATAGGAGTTTCTACAATTTGAAAAAAATTCTACAAATGATTTAGGTGCTAGTGCTGTTCATGGCCGGAGGGTCATTTTGGAATCAAGGTCCTACAAAACCGGATTTCTGGCTACGCCACATATTAGAGGATTTTTTCTTAGTTTAGCAACTGGATTTATCCACTTTTATGTTAACAGAGACCAGCAATGAATTTTTTTCTTCCAAAAATTCGCCTTTTTCTTCCACGCAGCATTAGATAACTTACTCTTCATTACGGATATTACTCCGTATATACGTACACGAGACACGAGAAATTAACAATGTATATTCTTTTGTAACATTAATCAAAAAATAAAAGACAACTTTGGGAAACTTATTTTCCCTCATTTCAAGATACTCAAATATTAGCTCTTTTCCATTTTTTGGGAAAATACTTCCTTTTTGGGGGGAAAAAAATGAAAGCTTGTATTCAAGACAAAACATTTGGTTTATTGCTATTTGTAGAGTACCGAGTAAGAACTTTTTATTAATAACTGCTTTCTTTCTAGGCTTCTTTTGTACAAAAAGGTAGTTGGAATTGCTGTTCTAGTCTTGAGTATTATTATTATTCTCCTTAATGTTGCTGGACCACATCAACAAGTATGTATGCCTGATATTTTGTAATTAATATTTTAGCATCAACTTATAATTTGTGAGAGTTCAAATTTGATTGATATTGTAAAATTTTTGAGGGAAATGAAATAAAGCAGTCGTCGAATTTGTAGCATGTAAAATAAACTCAAGCATAAACTGATGTCTCTGAGGAAAATTTTATTACGCCTTACTTTATGAATACCTTCCTTTGTGGTAAGATCAATGAAATGCAATATCTGATTCTACAAAACAAGTATTTTGAAAATATAATTAGTAGTGCATATTAGATATTATTTTGATTTTCTTTAAAGCTAATGAGATGTACTTCAAGTGTTGTTTTAAAATGAAAATGTTTCTATTTTAATTTTTTGATTACGTTTCGCTGGAATATTTTGTACATACTGATTTTTCAGAATAAACATGTCATAATATTTAGTTAATTAATGACTGTTGCAAATATTCTGTAATTTGGTGTCGGTTTTATCTCATATTTATATTATTGTAATTATAAAATAATGATCATAATGAAAGATACTCGATTATATAATGTGACTGAATAGAAGACAAACCCTTAATTATGAAGAGAACTACCAAGACGTTTTGTAAATTTATTTTTAGTGTATTTGTACTATTTAGTTAAAATCAAATCGCACATTGTCTTATTGACCAGAAAATTTAATGGGGCTAGTTCAGCTAAAATGATATCTTTTCATGATCTGTCACCATTTTCTTGTTCTTTACAATCGTCATTATCAGAGTGGTTTATATCACGATCTTCATCACGAGAATCATTGTTCCCATATTAGATCATCTGACTTTTTTAGGTCAGTTTCGCGCGTTCTTGTCTTTCATCTGGTGTCGCCTAAGAACATTCATTTTGTCAGAGGAGTTTCTTCTTGACGAGCTTCAGGTTTATTTACAATGGCTGTATATACAATGATTATTTACATCCTCCTCCGGAAACTACCGCTGCACTCCACAGCACTACCATTCCTGAGGCAAGCCGCCCCAGCCTGACCCAGCGTACCCCCAGCGTGCTAACCTGTAGCACCGCTCCCGGCATCTGCTGTAGCACCCTCGCAAACCTGCGACCACCCCTCACGGATCAACCAGTGCCTCCGCACCGCGATTCGGCCCATCTCGAATGCCAATCGCCCCACAGGGAGAAGTCACGTGACAGATCTCCCGCGCTGAAGACCCGCGGACCGCGTCCCCTCATTACAGAGTTTTGGGCCGGTCGCACAATGGGGCCCGCCGACCAGTTGCAGACGATCTGTCCTCACACATCATTCTGCGCTAGCTGACCCCCAGATGTTCCCAGACACGCCCCCGCCGGCCTGCACCCTCGAAGCAACCGCTCCGGTGGCACCGCCAGCCCGACGCCTGGACCACCTCCTCCCACGCCCCGGCCCGCGCCTTGTGCGGTCCGACGACGTTACAACCCTAACCTCACAACAGCAGTTAAACAAGTCGTCAAAGTTGTTAATGGCGGGTCCGGTCCGTCGAAATATGACGATCGTCAGGCGAAACGTAAATAAGGCGTTTGACGCGTCGTCAGTGATTTGACGTCCGTCAAAGCTACTGATCAGCGTTGGTGAAACCGTCCGAAACCATCCGTCAAAATCCTGATTAATCCCCTTTTGCAGCGCAGTCCGCTGCGAGACATTGAGGAAGAGTGGCAATTAGTTCCTGGATGGCACCGACAGGGACGCGGAGCCACGATGACTCAAGTGCTGTGGCCCGCTGCGCGAGGTTCCTCGTTTGCGTATTCACGGCGCGAACAGCCCGATCGAGATGGTCCCACAGATTCTTGACTGGGTTGAAATGGGGGGAGGTTGGTGGCTAGAGAAGTAAGGTGCTCTTCGAATCATGCACGGAAGGCCTCATTCACAATGCAAACTTAAACGTAAACGTAACGTAGCCGTAAAACCTACAAATGAGTTACTAAGCGAGACCATTCACAATGCTTTTGACGTAACCGTAGTCCGTAAACTTAAAAAGTTCACAAGCTCCAAGCCTTTACGTCAAGTTTACGTCGGAATTAAACCCAACACCAATCAGAGAGCAGAGCGGAAGGTCGATTTCATATTGTTATGAGGTAGTTTGTGGTTATGTCATTTTGTTATTGTACTGTAGAAAACTAGTTTGTGAACAGCTTTGATGCGTGTAGTGAATTCAAAGTAAAACTTTGGGCAGTTTTTATTGTGACTTTAATTGACATGGCGAATAAACTAATTATGTCCGACCAATTACTCTTGAATTTGGTACGAGAGAATCCTTGTTTACACGATGAAAGAAATGCGAGCACGACTACAACAGCTACTCGCATATATATATATATATATATATATATATATATATATATGTGTGTGTGTGTGTGTGTGTATCGATAGATGGTGGAAAGATCTTTCTACCATGCTAGAAACGAATCGATCAAATTTCATTACGTTGAATTCTGATTGGTTCAGGCGAAACTTACGTTCGTCATTGTGAATGCTTGTTTTGACTTGTAAAATTTACGGTTAAGTTTGCATTGTGAATGAGGCCTAACTGCGAGTTGTGTGACGTATGCCACGTTGCATTGTCATGCTAGTAGACGCCGTGTTGCTGCGGAAAGACGATCCGCATGTAGGGGTGGACATGGATGGCTGCATTCTGTTGATCCCCACGCTCCCTCTCGCCGGACGGGTCGGGTCGCGCGATTGTCGCGGGGCGCTTGCATTTAGACGTTTCTCACCGCATACGCCCACGACCGTCTGTCCGATGGAAGAGGAAACGCGATTCAACTGTCGCCACTCAGCGGACGACCAACCTTCGTCGCCGATGAACAGCAGTTAGTTGGGGTGAACGAACCAGGCGCCAGCTGCATACGCCAACAGCATCGTTCGCTCAACAGTTGTTGAGACCACCTTGGTTGATCTGGGCGTTAGTTGCTCGACAGTCGCATGACTGTCCGCCCGTGCACATCTCCGCAGCCGACGTCCTCCCCTGTCATTTGTGGCCCGGGGTGCGCCGTAGTTGCCTCGGCGCCGGTTTTGGATTTAGCTCTTTTGTCATGTGCGGTATACGTTAATCACGGTAGCACGCGAACAATTTACAAATTTAGCCGTTTTGGAATTAGGGATGTGCCCTTAACAGCTAAACTGTGATTTCTTAACCGTTAACGTTTCGTAACTGTTACACAAAATAACAGTTATTTCGTTTATCCTCTTATTGGCTGTTATCGGCTGAAATGCAAAGAACTGCAATCTACTGGGCCTAATCCGAACTACTACAAGCTTTTGTGGCAACCGTTTTGTACGATAACAGCTTCACTGCAGCTAATCAATCATGATTTTCCAGTGTTCAAATTATAGATTCATTGATACATACTTCGTCATTATTACACACCATGTGCCACAATATTTTTATATTTTATTGTATACACTACCATAAGTTTGTTCTTTAAATTAAGTTCGTACTATATGTTTGTTAACTTATTTCTGTCCCATTGCTGCTTATGTGAGATCAAGTAATATTTCCGTAGGTCCACATCTTGACGCAACGCGTCTCCAAGCCCCTTTATGGGGTGTTGAGCGCATTCTTTTGGAGTAATCCTCCGTTAATTACTAAGTCAAGTCTCGTCACGTCGCAGTCAGTCAGTCAGTGCCTTTTATCCCTTCGGCCAGGGGCTCGACGACGTTAGATCCCGGGGTTCCTGGCCGGTCACCCAACCAAGAACCCGCGAGTCTCGAATTCGCTTAACCTTCGTGACCACGGAGCGTAGTAAACGAATTCGGCTAGCGCCGCCGGCTGATAAAATAAAATGAGTTACGGTCAAATAATTCGCATTATAATACTTGATATTCGACAGTCGTTAACACTTATGCTATACATAAGCAAAAACACTGTTTCTCATTATTTTTGGCACTCGTCACTTCACTATGCACAAGTTACATGTTTGAAAGAATATTTGCAATCTAAACCCGAATCACTTTTATTTTAGTAATATTCCATGTACATTTGCTACACTTTATATGAATTACTATTCATATAAACTGCCAAGGGGCAGTTCGTCTCTCTTCATATCAGCTTCTTCTCTGTCCAAACATGATTGGGAAAGTAGTGCAAGCAAGCGCCGTAAGGTAGCTGCACAAGCTTTACGATGCTACCAACGTTTTTCATTTTGCGTGGTTTAACTATTAGCGGTCGATTACGTTAGGTTGCTGGTCATGGACATGTTATTTTTCAACTGTTATTAATAACAGCTTTTACGAGTCAACTGTTGTTGTGATAACAGTTATTGTAGACAAGCTGCTAAGCCCGTCTCTATTTGGAATTGCTTCCGCCCTTGACCCGAAAGATAATGACCCTTGTAGATGTCCGATAAATCGCTCCGTTGTTGCATTGCGATAACTACTGCATTGTTTTCCCTGTCCACCCGACGATACTTCTACACCCTCTACCGTTAGTACTGGGAACGGTAGCTCAATACATCGCCTCTGACCGGGATGTCGTAGGTTCGAGTCCTGACGGCGCCAGGATTTTCGACACTAGCTTTTCAGCTAGGTCGAATTCAGTCGCTGTCTGGAGGAGAATTCTTGAAACCGGCTGCTCTGATGGGTAGTTTTCCGTGGTTTCTCCTATCAACACCAGGCGAATGCCGGAGCAGTACCCTACCAAACGGGCCACGGACCGCGCGCGATCTTTCCTTCCTCTTCCTTCTATTCTCTCCCTTTACACACACACTAACATGCACTACACTACAAACATATTCCGGGAGACCGGTCGGGAGCTTAAAGCTTGTCCCGGCTGGGGCGGTGCTCCGCTGGTGGGAGAGTTCTGGTTTAGGGGGAAATTCCACTAGCCGACGGTAGGTCGGCGCCGGATCTCGCCATCCAGCGGGGGAAGATCATCGCCATCTCCCGACAAAAACATGCACTACACTAACGGGACTAATGACCAAAGTTGTTGCGCCCGAAAATACGAAAAAATCGATCACTCTACTGTTAGTGCTGCCGTCTTTGAGGGGTTATTGTACGTTTACGTCGAATGTAGGTGGTGGTCACATTGATGTGACCGGCCTGAACGTGGGTGTAACCCAGGAGTCAATTGCCAATGAGGCTGACTTACACTTTGAACAATGATCTCATTCTCTTTGTTTGCCTGTATGATTCAGTAAGTTTCCAAATTATTATCTTTTAAACTATTTGCCTAATTTAATAAATGGCAATACAGTGGTAATGTACACTAAAAGAGAAAACAAAATTGCTGCAACAAATTTTTAAAAATTTACATTATTTATGTATCCGAATGTACCCGTTTTAAATTTATGACATGTTTATTTTGGTATGTAGATTTACCTAATGATTACTGTTCATTTATGATGTCATTTTAAAATGTTAACTTTTGACTGAAACCTTTTTCTAAAATTAAAAGATGTATTAATGACATCACCTGGCCTTCAATTTTTGCCATCAATACACAATTTAAAATAATATAATGTAAGGAATGCCTTTTCATTGGCAAACATGATTCGTTTTAACAATGATCTTTATTGGCCTTTATTTTGTTGATATTTTGTCTGGAAAGATTTTTTTTTCACAAAAGTTTATCTTCTCTATTTTCAGTACATTGCAGCATTGCGCAGCAAAGCAGTGTGGTGTTTATATTGGATAGGATTAGGTGTTCTGTCGTCAGTGGGGCTTGGAACTGGACTGCACACATTTTTGTTGTATCTTGGTCCACATATTGCGGCTGTAACATTGGCTGCATATGAGTGTGGAAGTTTAAATTTTCCTGAACCACCATATCCTGACGAGTAAGTACTTCTGAATTGTAATGTTCCAGATGTGAATAACGAATTTCAGTAACACCATATGTCCATTTTTACTTTCTCGCATTTTGTGAGAAGTAAAAGTATTATAAATATAAATTTATTTAAACTGCAATTGGGTGTAACTCGGTGGCAGTTAATCACATAAATAAGATGATGATGTCATGCAAATAATATAATGATAATAATAAAGCTAAAATGATAATAACAGTAATAATAATAATAATAATAATAATAATAATAATATAAAAACTGCTGATTCTTAAAACATTAAATTACATGAAAAAGAAAAGAAACGTCTATTATCTAAAGCCGCACTGAGTGTTTATACAATAAAGACTGCACTGCACTATCCTTCACTTCACTATAACACTAAAAACATTTCCTTCATTATTTCTCTGCTCTACACTGCACGACACTTCACTTCACTGTATAACCTAATATTCTTAGTTAACTACCTCATAAACTTAAAATTACCCTAAATTAATTTCCTAAACTGTTGTACTCTTCGAGGAAAGGGTTCAAAGGTTTTTGCAGGCATTTTATTCCAATCCCTTATTGTTGGATTTGTGAAAGAGAATTTCCCGACATCCGTTCTCTGCGGTCTTAAATTTACTTTGTGCCTGTGATCCCCTCTACTGATGTACGTAGGAATATTTAGCCGCCGTTTAATTTCTTTCCAAGCTGGATGACTGCTATAAGCTTTATACAAACTGCAAAGTCTTGCCAATGTTTGCCTATTTTTGAGTGAATCCCACCCTGCCGGTCCAATTGCACTCCTTTGCTGTATTCCTGACGTGACGCTTGCCCAGGAAGATAACTCTTGCCCAATTCGGACTTTGTTTCCTATCTCGCAGAAAGTCGCTAATCCACGTCACCACCCTGGGATCGATGCCTGAATTCATTAATTTCTGAACAAGTCGATCGTGTGGGACAACATCGAACGCTTTGGCAAAATCTATAACTACTGCGTCTACTCTTCCGCCCGCGTCAACGTCATCTGCTAGATCCTGAAATAGCGTGACTACCTGACTTTCCCCTGAATAACCATTCCTAAATCCGTGTTGGCCATGATAGAGCCATTTTTTGATTTCCCATTCTTGCTTAAGGTAACTCGCAACTAAATGCTCCATAAGTGTGCAGACTACTTGTCATCATGCACCTGAAAACGACGATGTTTCTATAAAAAAGTTGCCGGGCGCTTGTGACAAAATGAAGTGCGTAACTCTTGCTCCTATATGTGGTAAATTACTTCCAACACGTGTCAGAATCTATTTCATGGGTCCTGGACACCGAAAAATCGTTCGACCACTCGTGCTCAGCGCTAGCGCCCAAAACGTTCAGACGATTTTCTCCAAAATTGAAATTTCCCGATCGATCTGAACGAACTCAGGACCGTGCGAGTTTGAAACGGATATTTTGATTTATGAGGAAACTTTCCATGAAGTCTCGATTACATAGTACAAATTTTCTCAAAAATGGCTCCAATTTCTTTTATTAAACTTTCTCCTCGGGTAGCGTAAAGAACCCGTAAAAGAATGACGCAGGTCTCATATTCATTGAAATCCGTGATATTTCGAAAATCGCAGATTTTCAAACTTTTTTCCGCATCTTTCTACAATTCAGTATTGAAGATGCTGCACATTACAGTACAGAAGAAAATGGCTCGAAAGTTCCGTGCTTCTCCCATTTTCTGCAAACTCCATTAACGCGTAGTTTTTGCGCAACTTTTTTTTTATATAAAAGCAAAATAATTTTTTTTAATTTTCTCACAAACACACTTCAATTTTTTCCTTCAAATTCTTTGCACACGTAGAACAAAGGTCGCTTGTGAGGACACTTATATGCTACAGGGCTCATTTTCCTAGAACGCCACTGGAAACCAATGTGATTAAATCGCACGGGGAGTTTAAAGCCAAATTCAATTGTATTTGTCCCGGTCACACTTAATCAATTCAGAGAGGAAAAGGAATGAATTCTCCATGTAGTGTATTCCAGCCCTGCCTTGCTTTCCGCCGAACTCTTCCAATCCTCCCTGCTCCTTTCCACACTCTACGCCCAGCTGCCTCGCCTGATCCCCCACCTACCCGCCTTACCCTGCCATGCCCACTACGATCATCGTTGCCATCATAAACCCACCCTGCTCCTTTCCACACTCCACGCCCAGCTGCCTCACCTGATCCCGCACCTGCCCGCCTTACCCTGCCATGCCCACTACGATCATCGTTGCCATCATAAAATCCACCCTGCTCCTTTCCACACTCCACGCCCTACGATCATCGTTGCCATCATAAAATCCACCCTGCTCCTTTCCACACTCCACGCCCAGCTGCCTCACCTGATCCCGCACCTGCCCGCCTTACCCTGCCATGCCCACTACGATCATCGTTGCCATCATAAAATCCACCCTGCTCCTTTCCACACTCTACGCCCAGCTGCCTCACCTGATCCCGCACCTGCCCGCCTTACCCTGCCATGCCACTACGATCTGCCATCATAAAATCCACCCTGCTCCTTTCCACACTCCACGCACAGCTGCCTCACCTGATCCCGCACCTGCCCGCCTTACCCTGCCATGCCCACTACGATCATCGTTGCCATCATAATATCCACCCTGCTCCTTTTTCACACTCTACGCCCAGCTGCCTCGCCTGATCCCGCACCTGCCCGCCTTACCCTGCCATGCCCACTACGATCATCGTTGCCATCATAAAATCCACCCTGCACCTTTCCACACTCTACGCCCAGCTGCCTCACCTGATCCCGCACTTGCCCGCCTTACCCTGCCATGCCCACTACGATCATCGTTGCCATCATAAAATCCATCCTGCTCCTTTCGACCCAGCCCCCAGCTGCCTCACCTGATCCCGCACCTGCCCGCCTTACCCTGCCATGCCCACTACGATCATCGTTGCCATCATAAAATCCACCCTGCTCCTTTCCACACTCCACGCCCAGCAGCCTCACCTGATCCCGCACCTGCCCGCCTTACCCTGCCATGCCCACTACGATCATCGTTGCCATCATAAATCCACCCTGCTCCTTTCCACACTCTACGCCCGCTGCCTCACCTGATCCCGCACCTGCCCGCCTTACCCTGCCATGCCCACTACGATCATCGTTGCCATCATAAAATCCACCCTGCTCCTTTCCACACTCCACGCCCAGCTGCCTCACCTGATCCCGCACCTGCCCGCCTTACCCTGCCATGCCCACTACGATCATCGTTGCCATCATAAAATCCACCCTGCTCCTTTCCCCTCTCGCCCGCTGCCTCCCGATCCCGCACCTGCCCGCCGCACCTGCCCGCCTTACCCTGCCATGCCCACTACGATCATCGTTGCCATCATAAAATCCACCCTGCTCCTTTCCACACTCCACGCCCTGCTGCCTCGCCAGATCCCGCACCTGCCCGCCTTACCCTGCCATGCCCACTACGATCATCGTTGCCATCATAAAATCCACCCTGCTCCTTTCCACACTCCACGCCCAGCTGCCTCACCTGATCCCGCCCTGCCCGCCTTACCCTGCCATGCCCACTACGATCATCGTTGCCATCATAAAATCCACCCTGCTCCTTTCCACACTCTACGCCCTGCTGCCTCGCCAGATCCCGCACCTGCCCGCCTTACCCTGCCATGCCCACTACGATCATCGTTGCCATCATAAAATCCACCCTGCCCTTTCCACACTCCCCGCCCTGCTGCCCCCTCCATATGTATTCCGTGGTAAATCGAAGGGCCAATAAGTAAGACAATAAATGGAATGATACAGCTAAGAGCTTGATGCAATTTCTGGCAAGTCGCCAGACATCGGAGAGAGTGCGAAGGTAATAATTCCAATTTCGTTCCGAAAGTAATAACTCCAATTTTGTTACGTTTGCGTATGTCCTCAAAAACGAATGTGAGTGAGGTCGTAGTGGTAGGTTGCCATCTTCCGGAAGCCCGTCATCCGCAGATTTTGTATCGGGCGGAGGGGATCCCAGAAATTAAGTCTTAATGAATGTTTTATATTTAATGTATTTTGTTAATAAAATTTTTTTCATTGTTCGTCGATTTCGACTGATGACTTCTTTTTTACCTATTTGTCATTTTAATGCCTTTTTCGTTGAATTAATCGGTTTTAATATTTTAATAGTTCTTGTTTCAAATTATATTTATGATATGCAACAAATGTACTCCACAGAATTCCTGAGTTGCCTGTTGTATTTCTTCTCTCAGAAATTGTAAATTTCGCCGTTGCATCTAGTAATCTAAGGTTCCTGTTGCGCCTTTGTCGGTTCAGTCGATTTCGGGGTAGCTAATGACAGATTTCGTGGTAAACAACAGCCCAAACCAAAAGTTGGAAAGCTGTGTTCACTTTACCGAATAGAAGCTTCAATTACACCAGTAACGTATCCAACGCTAGTGTTGTTCATCCGAACTAGTTTTGATCACATTTTTTATGTCATTTGCTTTGCCTTTAGGGCATTTTTAAAACATTTTATGAGCATTTTATTGATCATTTTTTACAATAGTTTAGGTCATCGAAATCCGCCTCCTGGTTATAACTTTTTAATAACCCAATTTGCGATGGCTTGCTAACAAATTTGGAAATTTCGCTAAATTGTATACAATTAATTAATTGCTCGTATAACCTGAGGTTTTTCGTATTAACCTGGAGCCCGGAGATTACTTCTGAAATCCGGAGATTCCGGGTCGAACCCGAAGAGGTGGCAACGGTATGTAATGGAATTTGAACCTTCCCCTTAATGTTTGTTGCAATTTGTCAGTCAGAAGCATAGTAACACTGAAGTAGCCAAATTCCACTGTGCGCGATCGGCGTTGTATTCGGCGACCTGCACGGAGGCGTCCGTGGTCACGTGAGGCAGGTCGTGGGGTCTTCGCTCGTAGGTCGGGAATCGCTGCTGGCCCGTGCGATCGTCTCCTATATTATTTTAGTTGCATACATACCTTTTACGGCTCTCACACGCAACCAATCTTTATAAATGAGGTCTCTAAAGAAAGAAAATTTCACGGAGACTTGACGAATTGTACTTCGACATTACAAATATCAAGGATTTGTTTTAAAAAGAACTCATCTAAATATTCATGCCAACCGCAACCTGCAACACTCGACTGCATTATCAAAACCTATCTAGGTAAATAACTAAATAATTCCTAAACGAAGCGATTGAGGACCTTAAAACTTGGAATTTTGAGGTCAAAGTCTATTCTTGGACATTCTATTGTTTTGCTGCTCCGGCGCTTCTCGATACTACCCCACCTGTTCAGAGAAGTGCAGAATCCGCAACTGTGTGTCAAATTAAACTAATTACTTGATATTCAAGACGATTAAATGGCACGGGTGTACCTCTCAGTTCCGTAATAAAATTAAATAATATTCCCAAGAATAGGGTTGTGCTTCCCTGATCCTGTATTTTTGCATGGGCGTCTTTACGAAGCTTTCTCTAGTGTAAAAGCTTTTGTAATATTTTTTTGACTATCAACCAAAGCGAAAAGGTATCTCGGAAAGGTATCAAGGAAGATTATATAATTAGTTCAAATGTTTTTAAGGAAGTGTGAATTGTTCTAAGAGCATGCTTATAATACTGAATAAAAGTTCATTCAAAATTTGTTTCAAACCTCAATTTCATTGTTCGTTAATGTTATTTTGAATTCTATAAATACATTGGAAGTTACCTTTTTAACTTTTTAAAACAAATAAACTTTTCGTTAACAACTTCCCCACTTAATATGGACGAGGAAAGATAAGAAAAAGGATGGAATTCAACATGCGAAAGTACTCGCACTGGTACGCTAGTCCGTCTCTTGTTTCGCTCAAATTGTGGTTTTCGACTGTTACGTGTCGGCCGGCTGGAGAGGGAAGCATCTCTGGCAACGCACGAATTTTGGGGGTCCTTTACATGAAGCTTCGAAACGGCTGAAAAAATATATTGATCAAACTTCTCCCTCAGTGTATAGAACTTCTCCCTCAGACAAGGCTACGCATGTCTCGCTTTTATTTATATCTCTCAACCTTCGTACTACCAGAATTTCGTTTTTTTTCTTGCGTCTTTCTACATCCACAATACTGAAGTTTTTTTCCTTAATGAAATCTCGTCAAAGACAGATCTTTAAGTCAAGATTTTGTACAATTTTTTGAATATAATTTTCCCCACAATTTTGCGTGAAATATGGGCAATTTTTAAACCAGTATTTTCTCAAAAACTGCTCCAAATGTTTGCTTTAAATTCTTTCGTCGAATACTCTATTAGACTCTTTGTACAGGTCGTATTTTCGGCGAATAATTATTTCGAAAATAAAAATTAAAAAAAATTCCAATTGTACATTATTGATGGTAGAGATTTTTTTCTTTAACGAAATCTCTTGTTTACAAATAATCTTTAAATAAGGTAATAATCATGTACAATTTTTTTGTAAAAACACTTTTTTTGTGTAAATTTCCTTCAAATCAATTGGTAAACAACTAGTACTACAACAGCATACTATTTCTCACATTATTTATTACGGCTTCGGAATATTACACAATGCAAAAAGTGTTTCCAACCAACAATTTTTTGTCCGTGCCAAAACTCGAACTCAGGTCCATCACAACTCGCCATGCGCTTTACCGCTACATCAAGCGGTCACTCTGACACTCGTTTGGGACTGGCGCTTAAAATCTAATTGTCTCCCCCATTATTGCCCTCAAGCAATTTTCGAAAGTTTAGAGAGTTCAACGAACTGCTCTATTCTTTTAAGTTTCCCTTGTTTTATCCGTGAAAAAAAAGAAAGAAAAAAATTAGAGCGTGTTTTGAGAAAATGTTTTTTTTAATTCCAGTAATTCCAAGCAGCAACTACACGAAAATTACTCGTTAAAAAATGTACGTGACCTTTTTTAAAGGGTTAATTTGTTAAAACAGGTTTTGTTTAAGGCAAAAATCACAATCTTGAGTTTTGTAGTTTTGAAATGGCAACTTTTTGCAATTTTCGAAAATATAGGGAGTTTGGCGGAAATTATAGTACAATTTTTTACCGCCGTTTTTCGTGAAGGAAAATCTGTCTTTAATATTGTACTATGCTCGCACTTTTTCTTGACCCTTTTGTTACTCAATTATTTCTATAACTATTAATTATTTCTTCAGAATTTAAAAAAAAATCTTGCTTTGTTTCTCATTGTGGTGTAGTTCAAGGCGCGCTAGGACGTTGAATTGTTCTGTCAATGAAGTTGACAGCCCTGCACTGCGTGACGTAGACAAAACCCGCCTCTCCCCGCACCCCCCGCTGTGGAGTATTAAGAAAAAGTGCACGATTAGTAGTTAAAAGATTATGCCGAAATTTTTTTGAACTTTTACAATTTTCGAAAAATCAGGGAATTCAACGAAAATGAGACCTGTACCATTTGTATAACTTTATAAGCGTCCTTTGCGCTATCCGAGGATAAAGTTTAATCCAAAAATTTGAAGACATTTAAAAAAAATTGAAAACGTTTTGAGCCTTCGTGGAAAGTACCGCCAAAAATCAAAATATTCGTTTCAAACTCAGAAGTTCATTTATTCGTTAGAGAAATATCAATTTACGAAATAATCTGGTGGCGGTAGCGTTGACCATAGACGGACGTTTTGCTGGCAATCTTTTTGTATCAAGAACCACAAAAAGGATACTGACTACACAAAGTGTTAGAGGAATTAATTTACCACATATAGGAAATATGTATATCAACTTTTTCGAAAATTGCAACAGAACATGCTCTTATTTGATTATTTCATTATCTCTTTCTCTCACTGATCTCTTTCCCATGCCACATTCACATCCTTTCAACTTATGTCGTCATTCCTGCTCTCTCTCTCTCTTCCATAGACCTTGTTACTTATGCCGTACCTCCTGCTTTTTCTCTCAACTTCCTTCCTCCTTTCTGCCCAAACTTTTGGGTACCCAAGGTTGGGACCGGGTCCAATTTTCATTAAAAAATTTAAATTTTTGAAATTTACCAAAGTTCACTAACTACTTATTAAACTTTTTTGGCATCTCTGACAACATAATTGAAGTTTAGGATCTCTCTTGATGAAATCTATTTTCAAAATTTGACCTTTAAGTTATGTCACTTCAATTTTGAAAATGTGTGTAGTAATTGGAAGTGATAATTGTGACTCTACTTGTCTAGTCCTATTCCATAATTGTTTCTGTCTATCCTCCAACAACTTACAATAAATTTTTCACTCTTCTACCACTCTTCCATATTACTTTCTGTATTCACTGATTTCCTAATTTATTAACTCACAAACTTATACTCTTTACTCCTTCCACTTCTTTCATCCATCTCTTATTCTTCTCTTCCTTCTATCACACAACTTCTTGCACTGGTGTGTGTGTGGTTTTTTTAATTTTAATTTTTTTGTTTTTGTTTTTTATTTGAAATGCGCCATGAAACTATTATATCTTTAGAATCATAGAAATTTAATTATTGTTCTGGTGGAAGTTATTTCAAAAATTGTAATTTGATAATGTATAGATTTTCCTGTTCTACTTCTTTATCTACAGAATTGTTTGCCCGGAGGAAAATGATCCTCAGTGGGGCGCAAGTATTTTGAATATTATGTCCAAAGTGAGGTTAGAAGCTATGATGTGGGGAGCAGGAACCGCTCTGGGTGAATTGCCTCCATATTTTATGGCACGGGCTGCTCGTCTCTCAGGTTATGACCCTGATGATGAAGATGATTTAAGAGAGTTTGAAGAATTACAACGAAAGAAAAACAATCCCCAACAAATGGTATGTTACGTAGTTATGTTTAAAATGTAAATTATCAAAGACTCTTGAAAAGCACATTTTGCATCGAATTGCAAAAAATACCAGTATTTTCTGATTTGAACATTCAATACATTGTTACATGAAATGTAACATAATCTTAAACATAGTTCCAATAAGTACTCTACATTGAGACTAGAATAAAATGAAAGAGAAAGTGGTATGTCATTATTTGTGTTTCAGACTTCCATAGATGCTGCAAAGCTTTTTATTGAAAGGATGGTTGAGAAAGTGGGCTTCTTTGGCATCCTTGCGTGTGCCTCTGTAAGTACCTTTACAAATCATGGAGAATAAATAATTGAATTTATAAAAAATATTTTTGAACTTTTTTTTTTTTTTTTTAAGATTCCAAATCCATTGTTTGATTTGGCTGGAATCACTTGTGGCCATTTTCTGGTCCCCTTCTGGACCTTTTTTGGTGCAACACTAATTGGAAAGGCTGTGATAAAAATGCACATACAAAAAATGTTTGTTATAATTGCATTTAATGAAACACTGGTTGAAAATGCCGTTGCCTTCATGGCATTAATTCCATATGTTGGCTCCCGGCTACAACAGCCATTTAAAGAGTTTTTGGAGAAACAAAAATTAAAACTTCATCGAAGATCTGATGTTGAACTTCCTGCTGTAAGTAACTATTATTTGAGTTAAGGTGTATTTCCATTCCCATGTTGTTTTTATAGCTATTATGTTGATATTACCTGAAACATGAAGTTAAATATCTGAAAAACCTACTTACTTGTTTTTTCTTTTCTTTTTTTCCCAGGAAAGCAACCTTTTGGCAGCAATTTTTGAGAAGTTTGTTGTTGCAATGATTTTATACTTTGTTGTGTCAATAGTGAACTCCCTGGCTCAGAGCCACCATAAGAGGCTTCACAAAAAGGTTCGCGGAGCTTCTAAAAGAGCCACTGATTGACGGAGAGCTTTAGGATTAGTGATGTGGTAAACTAGCCTGAAAAATTTACATAATGCAATATGATGCATTGAGTTCAAGATATTTTATTATCATTATTATTTTTATTCTTTGGTGTGTTTGTGTGCACTCATGTATGAAGTTATATCATATAATGGTAATCTGATAAGAGAACATAGAAGTATGAGTTTCTTTAAAGAAAGTGTAATTTTTGTGATTGTTGAACACAGTGAGAATATCTGCTCGAACAGCAGCATTGTTGGTTGCTTACAGTTCCTAACAATTTTCTTTTTTCTGGCGAGTTGGAAAGAGAAGGATGTGTAGGTTCAAGTGAAATCACCACCGTCATTAAATTTAATTTATATTAATTACACATAAATGGTTAATATGGTGCTAGTAAAAAACATCCTTTGCAAAAGTGAGAGTTGTACCTTCCCAACTAACAGTCTAGGTATCCATATTTTCTTGCATTTCATTTTTATTTTATTCTTCTGAATTCATGCCTTCTTGTTTAATTTCCAGTTCTGTATTTTACATTTCTAGTATTGAACAAACTTGTGCTCTCTTTATTTATTTCCCTTCTTCTTAAGAGAATCTTTAGAAAAGTGAAGTTAAATTCACATATTCTGAATAAAAATTGTTGAAGTAAGGACTTTCACAAAATCATTTGTATGTTTTGTAAACAATTAATCTTAAATCCTAAAAATCATGCAAGTATTATTTTATTGGATTATAGAGCATTTTTATTTTAGACAAAAAAAGCAAAAAGGTATCTTCATTAACAACATGAGGTTGTCAAATACACGTTTTGAACAAACCGTTCACATCATTTTTCAGATTTCTGAAAATTTACAATATAAAAAAAAATATAAGAATTATGAATGTAGTAATTAAGATTTATAATAGTTTTTCTCAACCAAAATTTTAAAAATTATTTTAAATAGTCAATAATTTCAAAAGATGCTTAATAAATTATCTTTTACAATTTTCTAAATGCACCCTAATACAAAATAAATTTTCATTGGCTCATCTTGGTAAATCTGTAATCTTCCCCAAAATAAGTTAACGTTAGTGGTGGACTTCACATCAAATTGAAACGATGTTGAACTTTAAACTTAACATTTTGTTTATTGGTTGAAATAGCACCACCTTTTAACCAACACTGTTAAACTATAAATGAGCAAACATTGTGCTTTGCTCCTTTTCAAGGCAAGGAAGGAGGAAATGAATTTTGTTGGGGAGGGAACGAAGATACGCGAAGGAAGGAATTGATAAATAGGGCGACAAGGCTGAACTATGAAATTGAAGGAATTTGAAATTTCTTAACAAATTACTTTTGAAGATTGTTGTTCTTTTTAGTTTTGTAAATCATTTGGTCATAGGCAGTTGTAACATTTTAATTTAATAAATATATGATCCCTTTTCTTTTTGTTGGCTTAGTGACAGTTTTAATTTATCCCATATATAAATAAGGAAAAAGTTGTTCACATTATTTTTATTCATTTCTTCACAACATTTTGACAATTTCTCTTTATTGTCATCATGTTCTGAAATTATATGACCATTTAAACATATGAACTCCTTTAATGATTTAAGAAACAGAATATCTGAATATAAAAATAAAGATAAAACAATATTGATCTCGACAAAATTCATTAACTCAGCACAGAGTAAAGGAGAATTTCTGTATTTTACTTGAATTTAAGACTAGTTCCCCCCTCTAAATAACTATTAAAATATGTGGGGTCGTATATTCGCAGATTAAGCCTAGTCAGATAGGGTTTAAGTTTTCACATCGCCATTCTGTCATGAAATTTGTAAACGTTCGCACAAGAATAAACTGTGAACTTGGTAAAAATATTGTGCTTATCTACATTACATAATATTATATTCGTGGTCGGATTCTCAGAATTGCGGGGTAATTCAGACCGATATTTTTCCAATGTTCCGATAAAGAGAAAATCTCAAACAAATGGCGTTGTTTCAAATGAAACGTACTAACATGAAAATGAATACCAAGATTTTGGTTCGATGTGCATTCGTCAAGGCCACACTCTATCACTCAGCGAGAGGGAATTCCGTTTTGAACTGTTAAGAAACAGAGGCCATCAACAGAGTGCGACGCACAGAAATGTGGTGGCACAAGGGGATGTTCTTATGTGGCGGCTGATGAAAGACTTTAGAACAATGCAAATTCAATGTGCAAAACTTTCAGAGGAGCTTAAAATGTCAGATGTCGCAGCATGGAAGGAACGCCAAAAAGGAAGAAACATTGATACATGTGAAGATGATGAGGGTAGTGGCAAAAACCATGATTATGATTATTTCAGGAAGGAGAAAATGATAGTTCAGCAATATATCTTAACATTCTCACCAAGGTAATTTTCTAGTCAATAAGACAATTTAGAATTTTATTTTGAGTAAATAGTAAGAATTAGTAAAAATATAAAAAAATCTTAGGAGATGTCTTCAAAATTAAAGGACAGGGGTCTTATATTAAGAGTTGACTTATATTTGGGTAAAAACAGTATAACATAGACTTCGACGATCCAAAAATGTTGAATTTGAAACCCAGTTATTTCAATAGGTTGTTAATGAAAACTAAATATCAAGCTTAATGATGTATGCGACACAGAAATAGAATCCAATCATTTTACAAATATATATAGTAGTATTCTTTCAAGGATAAAAGGTAAATGGAATTCAGTTATATTTAACAACAATTACATATGATTTCAAAACTTTTTTGATATAGTTGATTTAGATATATTGATAAACTTTTATAACTTTGAATTTTGCTGTTTTTAAA
Organism: Teleogryllus oceanicus; assembly: GCA_964035755.1. Lineage (NCBI taxonomy): Eukaryota > Metazoa > Arthropoda > Insecta > Orthoptera > Gryllidae > Teleogryllus > Teleogryllus oceanicus. Next base: position 64,248,164 of record CAXIVR010000006.1, on the reverse strand, counting down.
GTTTTCTGTCCATTACTTGAGACTTTCCCCTCCTTGCAATACAAAATCACCTCAGCTCACTACATCTCTCCTTACATCAGTTGTACCGATAATGGCTATTTTAGTCAAATCATTTACAAGCACTCGTTGGCCAAAAGCTGTTGAACATAAATGGAATATGTAGTTCAGAAATATGTATGATTTCAGAGATGAGCTTTATTTTACTTGAGTGCTCTATTTTTATTTTCTATATTTGTAGTTGTGTTTTTATATAATTTAAAAATTAATATATAAATAAAAATTAATACATAATTTATAAAATTTGTTTAAAGATAATAATTTGATGGTTGGAATAAATTCTTAATCAATTGTTTAATGATTACGATTATTTGTCATGGTTTAATGTAAATAATGTGTTCAAATGGTTTAATTTATTGTACAGTCATATAATTTATGAACCCTCAGCTTATACAAATTGTCAAAACGTGAAAAAATAAATAATGTGAACAACTTTTTCCTTATTTATATATGTCATCCATTAAAATTGCCATTAAGCCAATGAAAAGAAAAGGGATTATATAATAATTATTAAATTATTATCAAAACATAAGGTTGGCCAATAATAAAATATTAAAATTATTATTTTCTAGTAGAGAATTCATTGTTTTCTTAATTTTGATTAAAATGGTTTCTCACCCCTAGCCAAACATTATTCATTATAGGATTTCACCCTTTCGTCTGAAAATATATTTGCAATCAGTTAACTTCTGCATTCTAATATAATCCATAGACAGTCACTTGAAATAAACAAAACATTCTAAATATAACAACTACTAGTGATAATAGATATTTAACTTTCCAAGATCTTATGTAATTACTCTCTTTCTGAAAAATGTAGATAATAAAATGTTTGTTATATTTCAGGATCTTTGTATCTTACAAGTCGTATTTATAATATTTTAAAGGAAACAATTGTTGGACATTTTTTTTATCTTCTATTGACCAAGCATACTATATTTATGTACAAATTAAGCAGAAGAATTAAAAACTATAAACCTAAATGTGATTTGGAAGAACTTGTTCTTCTTTAAGCTAGGAAAATGTTCTTAATTGTAAGAAATCATTAATGTTTTTACACCTCTATGCTTCTTATTAGTAATCCCATTATACTGATTTGTTTGACACTCGAAACGTAATCACATTGTCAGTGTTTTTAACTACATTTTGAAGATGTTTTGAAAATCATGAATTCATGTGTAGTTCCATACAAATTAATGATTTGGTGATGAAAGTAAATGTTCTATCAATTGTGGCGTAATTTTGCTGTAAATTTTGTCTTAGTAAGGTAATGTCTTCATCTGTGATAAAGATTATTATGTTTAACATTGTTGTTTATTGGAATGATGTGAACTGGTGCTAATTTTGGTGAGGAAATAATCCTATTAAAAATGTTTGGAAGTGTGCATTGCCATTGTCATGAGATTCATGTAAATTAGAAAGTATTTATTTTTCTAGAGCATGGCTTTTATGATAAGCAGTGTAGATTAATATTTTAGGTTTAGTGATACTTCTTTTAACATTAAAATACACACATTTTTGATTTTTTACTGGTTTATAAGCAATTCATTCATTGTTGAAAATGCAAATTGTGACTTGATTGTTTCTTTTTAACATCCTTCATGTTTTAGTTGTGTTCTTCAGACAGTGAAAAGACATGCTCTGGTTTCATTAAAAATTCAAGTTCAGTTCAATTAAAGAACAATTGAAAGCCGCACACCACTCACCAGCACATGCTATTGTAATGGATACTGAAATGATGGTGATGATTTCCTGAAGAATGCTGAAAAACTAGAATAGATCTAGTAATGTACCCTCTGAAAACAAACATGACTACTAACTTATGTATTATAAATTTTAAAAATTTGATGAAATGCAAAGTTCTTTTAACATATTAAGAGTATTCTTAAAATATTTTAAATATAAAGACTTAAAAGTGATATTTGTGTTAATTCTGATATTTGGCTTCTAGAATAAACTTAAAATTTTTTTGTTATTTCAGGTTCAAATGTTTGTGTCAGGAAGTCAAGTAAACTAAATTATAAGTTCCAGTTACAATTAGTCATTACTTGTGGCTCTTCTTTTTGAATTTTTATCAAGGTTCATTTTGATTTATTTATCCTCTTTCGTTTTGTATCACTTCTCTTAAGTAGTGGTTCTACTATTCCCTAAGTTTGTTGTATCATCTAATTGAGGCCTGCTAATGTGTTATCTTGAAAGAAACTTATACTTGTTCTCTTATTTCTGAAGACTTACTATTAAGAAACGTGTATGTTATTCCATTTCTTCCTTGCAGAGAATTTTCTTAATAATATACAATGTGCCAGGAATGTCTCTTCGCAGTGGCACCTTGCTGGTCAGAGCACTTGTTACTGAAAATTATGTCGGTAGCACAACTGCAACTAGTAACAGAAGAAAACATGAATTGCATACTCAACACCATCATATTAAATGCTGGAAGTGTCTCCTTCACTTGTTTGCCCTTGATCTAGTTGCTACCAACATAAATGCAATAGAAGGTCCTGATTTGGCTTGGTGCGGAGAGACTTTACTGGCATTATCATGTAAGGAGTAATAGAAATTCCTTACTCGTTCTTCCTAAATAAAATATCAGGAAGTATTGATTTGGCTTGCAAAAATTGAAGTGGTTTTTTCTATCATAGCAAGTTTTCGGCAGCTCTTTCCCTCTGAAAAATACCAATGCTTTTTTTTTATTTATTTCTGAATTGTATGTATTTTACAATACTAATTTTTAAATTTTCCTTCTCATTTTCGTGAACTAGTATGAATGCATTTTATTATAAATTGATATGAAAAGTGTGCGCTGCAAGAGAATGAAATTGGCATTTTCCTTTTGTTACATATTTAAATGAACCCACCCATTCCTATGTTCAGAATTCCATTTGTATTATTTTTATATTTATTGTAGTACTTTAGCTAAATGCTCATCTGATCAAGTATTCATGAAAATCAGAGAAGACATTGGTATGTTTGTTCCTTGAGTGATATGAATTCCCTTTCTTTATTCTAAATAGATAATGTAAACCAAATTTCTATAGAGTGGTCCAAAAGAATTTAACTTTTATTTTTGATTATTGTATGAAATTATCTGCATATGCTACAGGATTGTTACAAAAGACAAATGTTATTAGTTTCTTGAAATAATTTAAAACACTGTGAAATGTTAAGTATTTTACACTTGTAAATATGCAAGTTAATGAGAATATGAGTATTTAAAGGGGATAAAGTGATTAACATTGTACCCAGAGATCAGAAGAAGTGATTGTGATGATGTATCAATTGTTGAATGAAAATTATTGATATTACTTAATTTTTACTTCCAGCTTTTTTTAGAGCAATATTTATTCTTAAACAACATTCTTTTGGACTAAGCTCTGCAGTAATATATACTAGATTGAAGATACACTATTTGAGATACCAAGGTAGCCTATGCATGAAATGTTTCTCACGAATTGGTGCATGTCAATTCACAGCATATCATGTATAAGGAGTAAAGCAATGGACAGTTAATGAAATGTCATAATTATTAGCACATAATTTTGCGAATTAGAAGAGTTCAGATTTTATATATTAATATTGATTCATGTGCTCATTGTTTTGGGGGTTTCTTGTGTATGGGTTTTCTCCTTTATGCCAAAGTGTATATCCTTTACAAGATTTTTTTGAGTAGTCACCTATGATGCACTTAGAATACTTAAAAACAAGTGTGCCTTTTTTGATGTTGGTGAATTTTTGGTGTAAGTTATTTTAATTGTGTGACCACTCTGTGAAGTATACATACATTTGTACCACTTATTCCTGAGACACTCTCATTCCATTGTTTGTTTTTATTTTAACTTGCTGTTGATTTTTTCTGTGTGGTTGTTAACCCTTGAACTGCCATAAGGCATCAATATATCATCCTGAATGGATGTCAAGGAATGTTGATGTTTTTTGTTGTTTTTTATTGAAAGTTATGAATGTTATTTTATTGCCAATATAGTGATACTGAATTGGAACAAGGGACTGACATTGCATCAAATTATTTGCATTGATACACTTCATTAGTTGTGCAAATTCAACAGTAGCTGCTAATATAAAATCATGTTTGGGTTTCCCAACCTTCAGAGTACATAATTCTTAATGCTGAGCAATTCCTTTGTCAGAAATGAACTCTCATTATTTGAAACTCTGAATTTTCAGTCTGAGGATTATTTTTATTGTATGAAACATTGTGTTTGGAAAAAATTCAAGCCCGTTATTATAAAAGATTGTATTGTAAAAAACTACCATTCAGTTTACAACCTTTCATTTTCATATTGTCCATTCAATGTGCTGCTTATGCAAAGGAGCCACATATTAATATCAATTATCATTGTACTCTCCTGGTTGGGAATCGTTTGTTCATTATACAGCGACTCTGTAGATAATGTAGAACAAAAAGTTGCTTTTTGAATTAATTTCAGGACTTGATAGTGAAGTTTACTCATTCCTGTAATATTTGAAATTACTGTGTGCAGAACAACCTAATGTTGTGTTGCAGGCAGTTGAAGGGTTGATCACAACAGGCCATTTAATTTATATAGCTTCATTTCTAAAGAAATTGCATACAAAATGTGCCAATTAGTGTTATTAGAAGATATTTTAAAATTCTATACCCCAATTCTATATGTTTTTTAAATATGTCAGATTTATGACTATTGTGTAAAAAAAAAGGAAAACCTTTGTATCAAATTTTCATAAATGTTATAAAATTTTATATACATAGGCACTGAATAAAGTTATAAAATTTGAAGTGTGACATTTGCAATGCAAATTTTTTTTTTTTTTTTTTTTATAAGTAATTTGTATTGCTATAATGCCTGTGGATGTAACAGGTGTAATATTAAAATGTTAATGATAAGCTACCTCATTACAAATTCATAGAAATATTAGGTTTTAAGTTCTTAATGCTGAAATGATGTTAGACACCAGATTGTGGTTAACTGCTAGTGCTGCACTTTCACATGGTACAGGAATGGGTATATAAATTTCCCATTAGATTCATTGTATATAGTCACTAATAACTACAATTGCAAAAACCTAATTTCCATTATAAATTAGGTTTTGAAAGTACAGTTCAGCCTTATAGAACTGATTCAGCTTCATACCACAAAATACTTTAGAAATGTTTTATGGGATGTGTGAAGATTATAGGGACTGGGACAATTATGTACAATGGGATACATACATTTATGTTCCTGGGGCCTGTGCTTTCCAGCCTTCATATTGTGTTCCATGTATATTGAAAAAAAGTTAAATTTTTGTTTCAAAAGGCTCAATGTATAGCTTTAAGAAAATTTAGTGCAAGATAAAAGAGCTAAGAGCTTTGATTAGAATGTTGACTCAAGACCTAATTTGCATTACCTAAATCAAAGTATTATGAAGCTAGTCTATTGTCTTAATTTAATAAAATGAAACGCATTGTTTATTTATCAGATAGTATGGCCTTTTTATTTACAATGACATCTGCATGATGGAAACAAAACCTGCACAAAATTGCACCAACCTAAAATATTTAAATTATGTGATTAGTTTGTCTTGACTATTTTCTCCACTAATTATTTGAATACAAATAAGAAATTACAGAAACTTGACATTGATACAATCTCAAGAGTGATTTAGAATGTTTGTTTCCACCATCTGCAAAACAGGGCAGAATATGAATGTATGTTTCCAAACGTGAACTACATACCAAAATAAAATTTCACATTTCAAAATGTAATTTTTTTTTGTACCCATATGAAATGTAGCTATGCTACAAATGATTAAATAAAAGTTTCAAAAGGTGATCGTGTGTACTAAATTAAGGTTCCAATCAGTTTAGAAATAAATTACTCAACAAGTTTATTATTTTCTACAAACATTAAATGAGCAGTTAATTCAGTAAGAACTGAAATTTTCTGGCGGAAACTCCTATATAATGTATTTACTTAACTACACACATCTAACATTTTATCGATACAGATGATCAGCTTGAATATTTGCAGCTATTTCAGATTCCCATTTGTCACCATTATTAAGAAGTTTTTCTTTATTATACAACAATTCTTCATGAGTTTCAGTTGAAAACTCAAAATTAGGACCCTGTAGACAGATAAAAGAAATAATCAGTTTCCACTCAAATGAGAAGGTTCTGAAATAAATATGATTTTTTTATTTGATTGTACATTGAAAATTACTAAATCCAAATTATATAAAGACAACTCACTCTCTAGATAACAATACATGGTATTAGTTGCAATACTTACTTCTACAATGGCATCAACGGGACACGCTTCTTGACAGAACCCACAATAAATACATTTTGTCATGTCAATATCATAGCGGGTAGTGCGTCGACTTCCATCTGCCCTCTCCTCTGCTTCAATGGTAATAGCCTAAAAGAATAAAAACAATGTGAAATTGAATTTATACTTGCTTTTCGTAAATAGAATTTTTAAAGGTGATGTACCTGTGCAGGGCATATTGCTTCACAAAGTTTGCATGCAATGCATCTTTCTTCTCCAGAGGGGTATCTTCTCAGGGCATGCTCACCACGAAATCGAGGACTTAATGGGCCTTTCTCAAATGGGTAATTAATAGTTGCTGGTTCTTTAAAAATGTGTGCAAGAGTGACACCTGCACCTCGGAGGAGTTCTGTCCAGAACATGGTTTGCGCTGCTCTATTTGTTATTTCATTGAACTCCATACTAGGGTCCTCTGGATTAACCTCCTTATAATTATTGCGTTTTTGTGTCACAGTCGATAACCGTAAAGCTGGCCGTAAAAGTTGAGTGGCTGTAAATATCCCAATAAAATAATTACTTGAATGATTAAATCAAATTCATTCACGAATTGCTTCTATGAAATAACACTGCAAAACATTCGTATGTTCTTACCGGACTTGCTAACGGAGTAAAGTTTTAAGACTGCCATGATTCTCCACCATTAACCTTGCACTGCGGTTTGAACAATAAATACTGCTTCACAGTCTTTGTTATTTACTATCTTTGTTTTAGTAGGATTCCACAAAATAGTATCTGTTATATTTTCACGAAATTCTCTATTATATCAGCTGCGTTGGCCAAATACAATTCTAAAGAACGTAGTCCAGATTTGGTGGGTCAGATTGTCGGACCCGGTCAGACCTGGTCGAACCCAGGGCAACCCAGAGACTCTAGCAGAGAGTATGGAAAATATGGACCGATCAGTATATACTCTGGGGCCGACATCAATCGCAGGGGTGACAAGCTACGTATTTCGGTCCATAGAATGTCCGTGCTGCCCTCAAACGGTTGGCTACAAGTCTAGATGGTCGTGGGGCGCCACTCTCGAAATAACTTCAGCGAGGGAGGTAACTTGCGACGGTTGGGAGCAATGGTATTAGACATACTTTCCAACAATTAGGAACACTCAATATCCTGTGCGGTATTTTTTTACTTTCTCGTTTATGTAATATAGAAAAAGTTATGTAATGCTGCTCGGAAAAACGGAGGATTTTCGGCGGAAAAACATTCATTGCATCATTCTGGTAGCAAAAAAAAAAAAAAGCATAAAACAAGTTGCTAGATGAAGAGAAAAAAATCCTCTAACACGTAGTGTAGCCAGAATCCCTGTTTTGTGGATCCTTGATGCCGAGAAACAAATTGGAAGCAAAACGTCCTTCTGTCTGTCTGTCCGTCTGCCCGTTAGTGAACACTACTAGCGCCTAAACCACAAGTACGATCTTTTCCAAATTGAAGAATCCTATGTCAATCTGCTTATAGTTGAAGCTTTGCAATTCGGAATAACATTCTTTAAAATTTCGAAGGACTTAACATGATGTCCCCCGGACATTTTCAAAAATTTCTCGAAAACGGCTTCGAATTGTTTCTTTAAATTTCTTGTAAGATAAGAGCAAAATACACTTACAAAGGTGACATAGGTCAGTATTTCACCTTTATATTATGTCTTTCGGACTGCGTAATGCTCCAGCTATATTCAAAAGATTGATGGAAACCATGCTGAGAGGTCTGTCGTGGGAGACATGTCTTGTCTACCTCGACGATATAATTGTTGTCGGAAAGTCTTTCTAGGACCACATCAAGAACCTCGAACAGGTGTTCAAGAGGTTGGAAGGAGCGAACTTGAAACTCAGCCCCAAGAAATGCCATTTATTTCGCAAGCAGGTGAATTACCTTGCACATGTAGTATCTGGCACGGAAGTAGAACCCGATCCGGAGAAGGTTAAAGCTGTAAAGGATTGGCCAGTCTCAAAGGATAAACATGATTGAGAAGTTTCCTGGGCTTATGTTGCTATTATCGCCGTTATGTTTTGGGATTTGCCAACATCTTGAAACCGCTGACTCAGCTGATCGAAGAAAAGCGTTTGTTTCAATGGGATCAAGATTAAAAGCGCCATGCTGAGTGTCCCTATATTGAGCTATCCACTACCTATCCAAAACCTGTACTTGATACTGACGCAAGTAACGTTGGCATTGGAGGGGTATTTTCGCAGATACAAGATGGACGAGAGAGGGTCATCGGTTATTATAGTAAAGTGCTATCAAAGCCAGAACGCAACTATTGTGTAACCCGGAGAGAATTACTTGCTGTGGGGAAATCCGTTGAGCACTTCTACAAATATCTCTACGATAGAAAATTTCTTTCGAGAACGGATCATGCTGCTTTGAAATGGCTGCTAAACTTCAAGAATCCGGAAGGTCAAGTCGCCAGATGGATAGAAAGCTTGCAAGAATTCATATTTACAATAGAACATCGAAGCGGAAGTAGTCATCGGAATGCCGATGCTCTCTCCCGAAGACCGTGCCCTGAAAACTGCAAACAACGTCCAGGGCCTCTCAACAATGCAACACTCCTCCATGATAATGCAACAAGCCGCACTGCAGCCTGTGTCCAGACCTTTGTGCGGCCGTGGGGGTGGGAGAACTTGGAACACCCTCCGTACTCCCCTGATCTCAGTCCGTGCGACTTTGATCGCATTCCGAAAATGAAGACGCCGCTGCGAGGGAAGTGGTTTGCAAGAAGGGAGGACATCCTAGAAGGGAGGCAGCTCGTCGAGGCGGGGCGCGTAGACGCGTCACACACAGCGGATGGTATTCAGCGCCTTTCGTCGTTGCCAAAGACGTGTGGAGCCCTGCAGGTTTATTTTGAAGTTTGTTAGCTCGTACGCAGAGTATAAGTATTACGCGTACTGTTTTGTTTTGTGCATACGTTATACGAATCAAACAATATTTATTTACGCATCTTTCAATTTCCCTTACTCATAGTCCCTTGCATCCGGGTTCCAATTTAGCAGCATTGCAAAGAACATTCCAGCGACTTTTAATTCTATATCCTAATTTTTGTTTTTTGAAGTGTTTTTTTTGACTGATAAAAAATAGTTTTCATGGCTTGTGAAATTACCCTCGTGTATATACAGGATGTTCGGGGAGGAGACGTCAAAAATTGCAGAATAAGCTCTTAAGACAACTTTTAAGTATATTTTGTCTGATAAACTACTTGGATACTCCGAATGGATGAGTCGCAATAAGCACTCAAAAGTTGGTTTGAAAAAATGCTTTCTAGGCAAAATTTGCATTGCAGAAGCATAGAAACACTCCACAAATTTGTAAGTTGTTCATTATTTACAAAAGAATTGAATATATTTGTTCAGAAACCACGTAACCGAGTAAAAAAATGTGTAAATAGGGTGCTTTTTTATTTCTGAGTTAATGTGTCTTTTTCTGTGCGTCAGAGGTTCTAAAAACGGCCATGGGGCAGATATTCCCTCTCAAAGAAAACGTGGGCGTATTACTTCAGGCATGGGACAGGATCTGTGCTTAAATTTATATATCGGACCGGCAGCGTATACTCTGACAGATCGATGCGCTGTTGCCACGCATTGCTACGCACATGGCACTTCCTACATGAGAGATAAATGACATCTCAAAACATTAACACTTACCGACAGGCGATGACACGTCTTGATACCATGTTCATGTCCTTCGCCACAACCGAACCTTATGGCCTCCCTAACCACATTGAAATTTGATGTGCCAGCGTTTGAAGTAAAACAGCTGTTACGGTGTCATCCGATCGGAATCGCCCCCATAGTGACGTCACCGTGGTGACGATTAGATCATTGTGACAACGATTGGACGGCACCGCAACAGTTGATAAAATGTCAAACGCAGCAATTTAAAAATCGCAGTATATATACTTGGGTTTTTCTAACGTGGCGGCTAAGGGTAGTATCTTGAAGATGGAATACGGCACGGATTTTTGTTATTCTCAGTCCTGCCGCAAGAGTCCCTTGATCTGCAGCACTGCTTGATGTGGTCGCGATCATGCGACATTTTGCGACAGGACTGAGCATGACTCAAAAAATCCGTGCCGAATTCCATCTTGGAGATACTACCCTCAGCACGTTAGAAAAACCCAAGTGTACTAGCTTTTTTGTAACGTGGCAGTTGACGATTTGGTGCAATTGGAAGCTTAAACGTCATTCCAGTGACGTCACCGCGAAACGTTCTAGCTCTCGATTGGATGAAACCGTAACAGCTGATTTACGTCTACTTACGTTCGAAAACCCCAAGTGTAGTAGAAGGCCCTCAGGTCTGATTGGTCCCATAGGCGCCGATAAATGTCTTCTGGGAAGGGTGTGAGGCAAAAACGAAAAATGCCATGTGCATGGGTTGAGACTCGACTTGAAGCTGAGAACTTTGCGACATGTATTTGCTGCACAGGGAAATGAATATCAAGGAGGCGTAAAGTTGCTATTTAACGATGACTATTGCGACAAATCGCATGTATCACTAATAATTCTGATGGAAAACGGCGAGGTCTGGGGTATGGTTTCAAATTATAGTACTATAGTGTTTAGTACTATAATTTCAATGCTACAAAAGCAGGAGGACCTTGAGCAGATAATACGTGCATTCGGGTACTGAACGCGAAGAAATAAGCGTTCAATGTTCGCTTGTAATAGATCGTGATAATCCATTAATGACCGATTTTTCAACGCGTGACTGGAGTTCAGTTTTATCAGCTGTGATGTTTGTGACGTGCAATCGCCTGTGTTGCTGCCTGCTTGTGACGTGAAGTTCGTGTTACAATCTTGATTTATACTAGTATAGCCCCAACAATATTTATGTGCTTTAGGGGTAACGTAGAAAATCAAAACCACTGCAATCAAGAAGGAACAAAATGTGTGATGAAATAGAATACAATGCATTTTATCACATTCTGCAAGTACGCAATTTTGTTTTCTCTTTTTACAAAACTACAAACTTGTAGATAATTTGTATTTTGAACTTCAAATTTTGAGCTTTTTTTAATTTTATTTTATTTATTTTTTTCAGAACAAATACAGAAAGAAATATGAAATGGCTCTATCTAATTGCTGGACTATTTGCATTCCTTGTTCACCTGCTTTGCGTGGTATTAAAATAGACAAAGAATTTGTTGGTTTGTATGATAGTTAATATTACAATATCATTCTGGTTTGTTTTAGAAAAGCCTAATGTGTTGATATTATTTACTTAACATTATTTCCAGATATTCATATACTGAAGCCATTGTCGGCTACCTCAACAGAGTATGTACTATTTTAAGTTTTTATTTGTTATGTTTTTTTAAATTTTACAAATATTGTAGTTTATCAAACTGTGCCATGAATATTTTGTGTTGCAGTATATTTTTGAGTGGTTCTGAAAATTCGTATGCTTTTAATGTTGGAAGTGAAACTATATCTTTGAATAAAGCTCCATTTTCAGTAAATGAAAAGTATACAGTAAATATAAAGTTTGTTGAGTCAGGATACAATAAAGTAAGTAGCATCAATATTTCAATTAGATGCAATATTATAAATGTTTTAGAAACAGTGAAATAAGTTCATTTATTGTTCTACAGGATTATCAGCAATACAAAATCTTTGTTATTGATAGGCCACTAAGTCCTAGGTTTTGCTCATTGCCAGCTGAAGATGATGGTTTGTTACAACTGAATCAGAAAATAACGTCTTTGCAGGAGTAAGGATGTGTTTATATAACTTTTTTGGAGGCATAATGTATATATGACAATTAATCCTATTTTTTTGTATCAGGGCCTCAAACTTTTTATCGAAGTTCTCTCTGCAGATATTGGATACGACCGTAAGGTCACTGGTTGCAGAGACATCATTTTGGAATGCGGATTTGGATGATATCAAAGATAAAATTCATGAAGTCTTAAGTGTCCATTGGGTTCAATTCCTCCAAAGTCAAGCCTTAGAATTGCAAAGAGATGCACGATTTCAAAAATTACTCACTACAGCGTTAGAGAAGTTAGTTGGTTATATCCATTGATACATTGATGGAAACACGCTTCCTTAATGTGTTCCTAAAGCATGTTATATTTGTTTTGTTTCAGTCACATCATGCACTCTTTGCATGATACCTTATTTCCCATCATTTGTCATCGACATAGACTCCAAGATGAAGCTGTGCTCAGTCAGTTGCGAGAGTTAGCTTCAAGGGGAGTGACTGCTGATCAGTTGGGTGCTCCAGAAGATTTTGCTGTTCCTCTGCCTGCTGCTGTAAGTTGCTTTCCAGAATTGGGTTGATCCTGGGTTTACGATGCACCTCAGCCTTCGCTGTCATGGCCTCCTTAATACTACTGTATGTATCATTCACTTCTGATTCTTGTGTCGTGAATGATAGTCAATGATTCATCATTTACACAAAACGTTTAAACACTAATTTTAGAAAATTTCTTTTGGTAGAAATGCAGTTTGTGATTCGTTTTGTTCACGTGTGCAGAATTGTGACGCTTTGCCACATGTGTCCAAGTTGAGAACGAGGTTCGGGGCTTCGGCCCTTGCGATAACATAAAACATCCTTGAGTCTGTCCATCACATAATTACCAACGCATTTTATGTAAATAATCTTCAAAAATCATTTGGGATGTATATGTTCTTTATCCATATATACGCAAATAAATTTATTTTAAATAAGAGAATTTGTTTTAAAGTGAACGCTCACTTTTAAGAGAATTTCTTTTAAAATGTTTCTCAAAATAATATAAATGATTCCTGTGTGGTGAACGATAACATTCTTGGCCACTGATTGGAAGTGAATCGGATCACGTCAAGGCGCAGTAATCGAGGAAGCCTAGGCTAAGGTGCACCGTAAAGGCAGGATCAGACCAGAATTGTGTCATTTCATGATTGTACATTTATATTACCTTTTCTCTCTATTAAAGGTAGTTGAATTGGCATCCTTGGACAGTTTCACAGCTCCTATTGACAAACTATTTTGCCTACGGACAACTCTTGACTTAATCCTTGCAGAAGTGAAAGGAGCCATTATTGATGCTCAAAGTGTTCTCTTAAGTAAGTTGTAAAAAATATAACACAGCCTCATACTGACAAAGTTCTATCCAGTGCTGACTTTTTGGAAAAAAGTGAAGTGGTACTAGTGGACTGATACGCAAAACATAACCGTAAGAATAAGTGACTTACGTGTATCACGTACCTTAAAATATACAAATATATCAGATTAGTATTAATTCTAGATACAATGTATAAAGTACCTTGCTGGTGAACTAGCCCAGATAAGTGATGAAATATAATGTTATTTTGTCCTTTTGTTAATAAGGTCTCAGATATTTGCATTTTCTGTCTTTTTAATCTGAGCATTCAAGTTGTTAAAAGGTATGCTTCCCTGTTCATTTTCCCAGAAACTCAGCCTTTGTTTTATCCTAATGCATTTTGAATGTTGAAGGAATCAAATAATGATACTAAAAGTGCTGTTCATAGATAGTTTTCTATAAGTCTAATTTGAAAAGACTTAGTATATGTTAAAATTTTTTAGTAGATAGTATTTGACAGTAGAGAGTTTAAAAATGTCAAAAAACTTTTGCCAAAAATGTTAGAACCATGCCATTCTGAGGCTGTGATGTGTAATTTGATTTGTAAATTAAATGTTTTTTATTTGCTAATTTGTAATTTGTCATGGCAACTTCTAGCGGACGCTGAATTGCCTTCTCTCAGCACTGATAATCTAGTTCCATTATTAATGAGTGTTATCATTCAAGCCAAACCCTTGCACATGTTTTCAAATTTATATTACGTTGAACATTTTCAATGGACTTTATCACCAAAGGATGCTATGAGGTACTGTGTATTGCAAACATTTTAATATGTTTATATGGTTCTGAAGCATGTTGGATTGATGACCTTTTTGTTTAGTTTCAGTGTTGTAACATTCCAAGCAGCTGTTCAAGAACTTCTGCGTATTAAAGGAAGTGATTTAAAACCTCGCAGTGAGAAAGTCCATCGGGAGCTGGGATTGGAGGAATTAATCAAAGTAAAAATATCTTCCTTTTACATTTCATTTTTCATTTATACTTTAACCGTCCAAGTACCCAGCTCAAGAACCTATGTCAACTACCGGGGGGGGGGTGTCTGTGTGGATCCCACCACCTAGAAATGATAGGGATCACATTTTTAAGAGATAACACAAGTCAGTTGATAGTCAATAATTACGCACGTTCACATGGTTGATGACCAGAGGAGCTGAAAGCAGTTTTTATGGTAACTTTTGGTGCTGATTATGAATCAGCAGTTCGTTTTTCAACTATCAGGTCAGGCTTTTTAGATAAATGAATGATCCATATTTTGTAATTTTCAACCAATCATCATTACTTTATGAGAAAAAAAACAAAAAATCAGAAATGAAGTGCAGTGGAACTGCGTCGTTTGTCGTTTTTTAGGTCCATCTCACATGATACCAACAATAAACACTGCATTCCTTTGTCCCAAAAACCCTTGTATTATTTTTCATGATTCTGTGTAAATCTTCGGGCCTGTAGTCGTTCTCCTTGCTCATCGCTAGTTTTGCCTAAGTTGTTAGGGAAAATATTCAGATGGGAAGAAAGAAAATGGATCTTCAATGACATTCAAACACCCATTTTGTGGTAATTCTTCAAAAAGGTTTGCAACTATCAGCGTGTAGTTGTCACGCTTTTTTTTACCAAGGAAGTTTCAAACAACAGTAGAATGACTCCGTGCTGCTTCTGTGGCCGATAAACGTTTGGTGAAGTTGCCGTGCGTCATCCGTCTTCTAATATCTGGTCCATCTAAAACACCTTTCATTTTGGTGGAGGAAATTTTGGGAAAGAGCTTATCAGATACTAGAAACGTGGACCATCTTGGTCAGGGGCCTCTAGACTTTTGTTTTTTAAAATCAAGTTTAATGTGTAAAGGTGGAAGTAATACACGAGTTAGAATCAACAAGTAACAATCCCTTTATTGTCCTTGTGTATACCGGCTTCGACACTGATGAAACTTCGCAATATTTCAATGTCTTAACATGTTAGGAATTTATGCCAACCGTGTTCCTCAAGTGAAAGTAATTACCATCCATGTGGTTCTGAGGTTTTCTCCATAGCATTTGTGATGAAAATGGAAAATAGATTCTCTTGCCCCTTGACCATTTGCACAGCTTGGTTCAACACCTGTTGCAGAATAATTTCAACACCCTTGGCTTTTCTGTGCCATTGAATACAAAGTAGTGCAGATACGCATTCCTCAAAAAACCTGTAATGACTTTGCCCTTTTTGCCAATGATATACCTGTCACAAACATAAAAATACTCTGCACTGATTTTACCCAACTTTCTAGCATTTTCACTCACCTTTGTTTTAGAACCATAATACGAATATAACAACTCAAATACGAATGAAACAACAAAGATATTTATGCCGCCAGCTATCATGAGAACTCAATACTGTCAACGTGAGAAATCAAAGAAACCTGACCTGATGGCGGGAAACGAGCTACGAATTTGAATTCAGCATCAAAAATATACTTATGAATACACTTTTGTCATCTCTGGTCCAAAAATTTACCTAAATTTGTAAACCTGTGTTATTTATTTTGTTAAGTTATTTGTCCTGATTTTCACTACATGCGTGACAAACAATTTTTGTAAAATGTTTGAGCTGGCTTGAAAAATCGTATTTGTATACTTTGCATGATATGTTTGACTTTCAGCCCTTCTAGGACATAATTGACATTGGTTTCTCTTTGACGGCTGTTTTGCAGCAGTGTGTACTTCTATTTCTTCAGGAATGAGATTTTGTATTGCGTTTATTGTTCTTTTGAGTAGGCCGGTAGGATTCTGTAAACATTGTTTGGCATGTGGCATGACTAACTTTTTCCCAAGTTTTAACAAAAATCTCTCCCTTTCATATACAAAATTTGTTTGGAGAATTTTGATTTTTTCTCTTCCTTATTATGTAAGCATTCCAAAATCCTATGTCGACTACGTTGAGAAACAGTATAAGGCCACCTTGAAGTCCTTTTCATAAACATTCATTGACCATTTTATTCAATTCAGTTTCAGATGTTTCCGACATGTCATCACATTCACTATTATTTTCTAAGTCCTCTTCTAATAAAAGCAATTGAGTTACATTAATCATGATGAACATTTCATGTCATCTTTCCGTCATTTTTCTCACAAAGCAAATTGTACTTATAAGACAACCAGTGTAATTTATTGTTCAGGACTTAATATCATGCATCCAACAATCAAGTTATCAGTGTTTGCAGGATCGAAGGAACTGTGCATTGGGCATCCCCGCTTGAACGCTGATCCTTGCATTCCACCGGAAAGGGCCTCATGTGCATTTAAACGTCTGCGCTTTGGACAGTATGTGCCAAATCTGGTTGCACCCAGAAACGCTGCATGAACAATTCAGTCTGTGTGGTTTGCGGTGAGGATTGTCACTGTCTGGCTTAGTACCTGAATGAATAGAAAGTGAACTGTGTAATGAGGTGATCTTTCATACACTAACGACGAGAAACTTAAACTTCACTTACGACAGCATGTCCTGCCAGAGCGTCCCCCCACACACGAATCCTGGATGGACGAGCTACGCAGTGCTCTCACGGCTCTGCGAAGGAAGGGGCCGCGGAGGCGAGTGCAGCCATCTCCGCCGCCGCGGCCAAACAAAACGGCCAGGAAGAACTCAGCAGTAGCTCAGTGCATAAACTGATGTCACTGCGACACTAGCTTGTCAGATAGGTCGAATTCAGTCGCTGTCTGGAGGAGAATTCTAGCGGCTGGCTGCTCTGATAGGTAGTTTTCCGTGGTTTCTCCGATCAACACTAGGCGAATGCCGGAGCAGTACCCTAACAAACGGACCACGGACCGCGCGCGATATTTCCTTCCTCTTCCTTGTCCTATCCTCTCCTCTGACACACACTTATACTAACATACATTACAGTCACATTCCGGGAGACCGGTCGGGAGCTTAGAGCTTGTCCCCGCTGGTGGGAGAGTCCTGGTTATGGGGAAACCCCACAAGCCGACGGTAGGTCGGCGCCGGATCTCGACATCCAGCGGGGGAAGATCATCGCCATCTGAAAAAACATGCACTACACTAACGGGACTAAAAAGCAAATAAATGCGTTGACGCGCCCGGAAACACGAAAAAATCAGTAAAAACTCGACGAAATTTACAACCTTATAGTCGAGTCTTGTGAGGCCAACTCAAACGAGCCTCGACGGCGAGGGCGAAAGCCCAAGACCCAAGGCGGTACCTCTGCGCTCGGACGCAGGGGCTCAATGAGCACGACCCCGACCCTGGCCAAGCACCTACGCACCGGCGTGGGCGGGGCCGACGAGCCTACGCTCTCGGCAGACGGGAGAAGGGTTTGATCTGTACAACGAGCTCTGGGGAACATGCCCTCCGACAGGCGTACGAATCAGATACAGTGCCTAACCCAATGAGTGCGAGTGAACTCATTCCATTCAGCGGGAAAGATGCAAAGTCCAGGACCAAAACCTTTAAACGCAACGCAGCTCCAGGAGTCGACGCAATTAAGCCCTCCCACCTAAAGGGGGCAACCCTAATGGCTGATTTGACCGGTCTCTTTAACTTGGTCATTCTCCATGGGCAAACAGTGGGCCCACAACTTGTCCACTCAGATCCCCAAAGACGCTTAGGACCCTACATGGGCCGCCATTCACGATGTCATCTGTTTGCACCTTCTGGGCGCTCATGGAGGGAAGGACTCAAGACTCCCTGAATATACGACAGAAAGGCTTTGTGCCTGAGCCTGGCTGCTTCGAAAATGTTCAGATTCTCCACGATGCAGTCCAGGCAATGAAGAAAGAAAGCGAGGGCGTGTGTGTCCATCTGGGTGTGGCGAAAGCCTTTGACGCCGTCCCCCACGAAGCTGTCACTTGGCCCTACAACGGTAAGGCCGCAGGCTTTTGTGCGTCTTTGGAGGTGCATCTCCCACCCCGGCGGGTACTTCAGAGAGATGCCTCCGAAGGGGAGCCAAGCAAGGTGATCCACTCTCTCACCTTCAGCTGCTGCGGCGCCTCCAGTCCCGACCGGGGCTGACAGCGGGCTAAAGTCTTGGCGTCCTGGCCTTCGGGGAGGGCCCGCGCGACGCCCAAGATAAGCTGTGCAAGACAGCGCTACCTGAACGCGCTGGGTATGGATGTTGCGGCCTTCAAGAGCGTCGCCTTCCAGACCCGGCGGGCCACAGGACCTGGGCGATGCATGCATGAAACCCTGTGTGGTCTACAACACCACAATTCTCTTCATTAGGGGGACAAGTCCCCGGGGTGGCCTCTTGGGCTCTAATCCGCACCCCCCGCCAACGCGTTAACGCCGACAGGCTGATGGCCTGGAACAGCCGGAACCTAGTTTACCATCACGGCAACCTCCCCATACAATGCCTGGGCAGGGGCCACGCTGCTAGCTCAGAGCTCCTAGCTATTCTGGCTAGTACCGGAGTCTCGACAATGCGCCGGGAACAAGTTCCGTCCTCTTTGCCCAGAGTATCGGGCCACTGCCACGACGAATCCTAGAGCCCAACTGGGGACCACCAGAACTAAGGTCCAGGCGGCTCGGAGCCCCCATCCCGTCTCCCCAATGCTTTCGGCCAGCTGACGTGGAGCATCCTGACGGGTGGTTACTGGTTTCCCGCCGGACTTTAAAGTGTGATTCAGAGTGCTTCGAAAAGCATCCTTCACCCCCTCCTGCTCCACGGTCGACGCGCCATTGGCCTAACTAGTGGGTGGCCGGTTTCCGGTTGTCACTGGGCCATGCAGGACCATCCCGGGCCTCCGCAGCGACCGATCTCTGCGGCACCTGGGAGTCAGCTCCTCGTCATGGCAGGGCTTCGATGGAGCGCTGGGAAGGGTCCAGCGGGCAGCTTTGAAACGTCACCAGACGCTGCGCCTGTAGCAGACCTGCATCATCCGGTGCTCGCGATTCCCCCGCGGAGCGGCTGGACGCCGAGCTTTTAAGTGCTTCTTCAAGCCCACGTTGTGTTGCTGACGGCGTGCTGTACTGCAGTCCCAGGGACGGCGGCCAGAGGCTTCCGCAAGTGGGGCGCCGAGTCGCCCTCTCCTTGGGCTGTAAGATGTCGCGCGTAGGTGATCCCTTGTGCGGGGAGGAGCGGTTCAAGCGAGCGGCATCCCCTGGCCCTGCACCACCGAGGAGGTGCTCTTGCTGAAGAAGAGGCGGCAGGAGGAACTCCGGGCGGTCCCGCCTGAGCTCACGGAGACGACCCGGCGGTCCGCGCATTCCTTGCAACACCCACCCTGTCGCTTGGCCATGGCCCTCCAGCCCCGCACCGATACCGCGGCCAACAGGGCGATCCCGCAGAGCTGCACCCGAGACGCTCGGGCTCAGCCTGGGCCTGTGCGTCTGCACCGAGGCGGCGCGCATTCACCGGCACGATGAAATAAAAAAAGTTGATCGTTGGAGCAACGGGAGACGACGGTCTCGGCCTCCCTGACGGGACCCAACCTCAACCCGACCTCGTCGTGTAGAACGAGGAAGGGGCCTTCGTGGCCGACGTAACAGTCCGCCACGAGGGCGCGAGCGGGATCGAAAGGGCTGCTGCGGAGATTAGGAAGTGCCGTCCTGCTCTCCTGAACGAGGCCTCGGCTGCTGTGTTCCCCGTCGTGGTGGGGGCGGCGGCCTAAAAGCCTCCGTACAATAGCCCGGGAACGGTAAAGAAAGTAAAAGATGGGCATCTTAGGCAGGCGTTCACTACACAACGGGAACGGAAAGGATGGGCAACATTGATCTCAGTCCGGGAACGCGAAGCCTTTCGACCAATGAAAGTGCAGCAAGTGGCGGCGGAGCTTTCTAGTTGTTCGAGCGCGCGACAGGCGACTCTGGCTTGAAGCGGAATTGAGAGCGTAGGGCGATATTGAGGTTAGAGCGTCGATTTGCCAGGTTAGGGTCTGAGGCGGGTTTTCTAAGTCATTGTTGACTTGTTTTAGTTATTTTTAGTAATTATACAATAGTATAATTGTTTTTCTATTCATATTAATACTTAAAATTAAACTTTCCCACTTTTTTTGTTTCGTTAAAGTACATTGGAGCTGTTTGTTCATTGACAAAATTTTAGTTTCTCGTAGTTGTATTTTCCGTGAGTTCGTAGCAGTTTTGGGATTCGTCGTACTTATATTTTTCTGATTAAATTAGAAATCTATTTATAAATCTAATTATAGTTAAAGTATTTATTCATAGCAGCTCACGCAAACACTAGAGACAGACGGCAAAACAAAGAGTAATACAGAAGCATAGCTAGAAGTGCTTTGGTTTCGGCAACTGTTCCTTAAAGTTCTCGTTTTAACCGCTACTGGTTCGTAGCACTATTCCTCTTCCCGTTGGCGTTTATTGTGAAGCACCCGTACCTCCAGCTCCCGTTCCCGTCCTCGACATCACGTCGGCATTGCACTTGCGGACGATCTCTCGTGGCTCTCCGGTCCTCGATTGACATTTACCACGAGTTCATGGACTACGAGGGTGCCGGCTAAGTACAGTGGTGGGTCGAACATGTCCATAGCCGTCATCTCTATCCACCTTTCATCTGTTACACAATCCCCTCCGATTTCAACTTCCACCTTTTCTTCAATGTTAGCTATCATTGCGGGTGAGAACGCATGTAACGAGATGCTAGTCTTGCGGTAACGAAGGCGGCGGGTGGCCTATGGGGCTCCTCCAGCCGTCAAGATCCCTCCGGCACGGCTGGCCCGCGTCCTAATTTCTCCTAGTCCGCCGCCTCGACAACGGGTTGGCTGCAAGCAGACTCTACGGGCGAGGGAATCTCGTTGACCCACGTGAGGAAGAATGGCGCAACTCACTGGGTGAATGGGATGGCACTGCGGTATCCCGCCGTTACTTGGAGAAATGCGCTTCGGCGTAGTGCGTAGCGTCGAAGGATCATTAGAAGGGAATGTGGGTCGCGGAATTATTCGTAAAATATATTCACGCACAAATATAATGAGAACAAAATAACATTTCTCTTCAAATGCACCACTTTATGTACAGGAGGAACACATACCCTTTACATAAATATGACCTGAAGTGTTGGCACTCTGTATACTTACCGACAAATGGTTGAACCGCACAGGGGAGCGAAGATTTTATTGGTGGCAAGTGGACATGACATGCACTGAAGCACGTACGCCAGTTATGCCCACGCCTGCTGCTGGGACAATTTTCAACCATACTGCTTTTGGCGCGTGGCACAGAGTTTTAAGTTCATGTTGTAGCGTCGCGATGAATAAGACGACAGGATCTCATAATATGTGTACATTTATTTTGTAAATTTTGTACAAGGATAAGCTTGTTTTTTTCTACAGAGCGTTGATCGTGTTTCTTCAGCAGAAAAACATATGATGATTCTAAATAACAAAGGAACATTGTGTACATGAATGATGGAACGTTATGTACACATCTTTCCGACTCTTTGCCAGTTCCACGTGGAGTTCCTTAAGGATCGATTTTAGGCCCTATTCTGTTCCTACTTTACGTAAACGATATGCCCTCGACGATTCACTGCGGAAGAACAGTTCTCTTTGGGGATGATACGAACATTCTTTGCAATAAAGAAACCGTAAATAGTACAATATCTGATGTTTCAAATTGGTTCCGAAATAACAAATTAATAGTAAATGAAAAGAAACTGTTTTAATGCAGTTTTCCATTTCAAATAAACCATTCTGTGCTCCATTGAAACTGAAGGGTGTACCATTGACTGATGTTAAGGCAATTTTTTTTAATTTTTAGGTCTCTCAATTCAGCCAAACCTTAAATAGAACGTCCATTTAAATAAATTGAACACAAAATTAAGTTCAATACGCTATGTGTTCAGAATTCTTTCAAATTCAGTCGGCCTTCATACTTCTTAATAATATAATAATAATAATAATAATAATAATAATAATAATAATAATAATAATAATAATAATAATGTCTTTATTAATGGCGAGGCTCAGGCCATAGGGCCTGCTCTTCCGCCTAACCACTGACTTTACATTAATACAGAGTAGTAACATATAAGAGGGGAGGGAAATCTGTACATTTACGTCTGGGAGTGCAAAACTAGGGACCATCCCGGCATACGCCTTAAGCGATTGAGTAAACCCAGAAAACCTCAATCAGGATGGCGGCTTAGGGCCGAACAGCATTATGATATAGAAGTGGAAGAGAAGAGAAATGAGAGAAGGGAATCATAAGTGAAAATGAAGTAGAAAATACGAACGAGGAAGAAGAAAGGAGAGAGACTAAAGGGGGGACAAACTGTACATTTATGACTGGGAGTGCAAAGCAAGGGGCCATCCCGGCGTACGCCTTAAGCAATTGAGTAAACCCAGAAAAACCTCAATCAGCACTTCTTGGTGTGTATATTTCGCGAATGTTTATACCCGTCTGAGATATGGCATAATATTCTGGGGAAATACATCTTACAGCTCCCAGACTTTTAGATTACAAAACAGAATTGTACAAATAATAACCAAATCCCACCTACATGATTCTTGTAAGCCTCTCTTCATTATCTAGGAATTTTACCATTACCTTGTCTCTTCATTTATGAATCAGCGGTTTTTGTCAAAAATGACTTGTTAAGGGCGGGAATATATTTTCAGAAAATGTCAATGTCTATTACCATATCACTCAACGTAGAAATCATACTCATCAAGTGACAGTATTTACCAAAATAGCTCATTACCAAAAATTCACATACAGTACACATACATTATTTTACAACACTTTGCCAGATGACATTGAACGATTAAATTCGATAAAAAAGTTTAAATCCAAAGTGAAATCATTTCTGCTGCATAACTTTCTATACAATTAGAGACTATACTGAGCATCACAAGGAAAGTAACATTAATTTTAACGTATTTATTTACCATTAGGACTGTATAATTCTAAACAATATGTAATAAGTATTGTATTGCAGCTTCTGGGTCAATGACTCCCATTTCGATCAGGTTTTTTGTCCAGTTTCCTGGATCCATTGAGCAAAAGCTGAGATGGCCCCTTGTTTTGCTTCTGAACATAAATGTAACTTCATTATATGTGCATCACTTCTAGAATTCAGTGGGAAATAGTTATTCAAATTATCGTTTCCATGTTGTCGCAGCAGGAAGTATTATTCCTTGACGAAGGGCATAATGGATAAGAGCCCAAAATTTATGGCGGATTTATTCTTGAAAATAGATTTTATTACATCAGAGCTTCTTTTTTCTTTTTTTTAATTAACTCAAAATTCAAGAAGTATATGACTTAGTGAAGGGATCACAGAATTTTGAAAACATGCACAGAATTCACTTCTCCCCATAGCAGGTCATACAGTTTTAACTGTTTTTTGACGTTAAATAAATTAATAAACAAACCCTTCACTTGTTATATTGCTCTTAAAAATGTCGTAAGAGCTTATTTTCGAAGTGTAGATGTTTCCTCCGCGGACACTGTATATGAAGTGTGTTTGTGTGTGTGTGATAGTGAACCATAATCATCATTATTTGATGTGGCTGCTGATAGATCCAAATTAATTCACATACAGAGGGAGTACTCAGCTTTGAGATGGAGTCCTCATCGTGTATTTTGTGTTGTGGCCTCAAATTAAATTTGACATTTTCAGAGGAAATGTAGGATCAATTTAGCACATTCACATGTTTTGGACATCTAATTAGAGTGAACTGAGTGAATTTAGTTTTAACACGGTAGTAGTTGCTTTTAAAACAGATATAGATACAAAGTCATTAGTTGTACTGATTTAAAATTTATTGATCAGCTTTTGACTGTATGTATATCTGTTTTTAACATCAATAACATACTGCTATATTTGTAAAGTTTATTTTAATTCAATGTCCAAGACGTGTAACTATGCTAAATTAATCATGAAAGTTTCCTCTGAAGAAGTCAAATTTAATTTAATGAAACATCAGGAAATGTGACTGTGATTCCATCTGAATGCTGAGAGTTCAGTACTCAATCTCCCTGATTGTTTTCATCCCTACCTCTGATCTTTATTCATGGTCTGAAACGTATGGTGAGATTTGGAATCTTGGAAAATATGAGTCTGTCAAATAAATGAAATTATCTCCTGCAGGTTACTGGAGAAGTAGGCGAACATTTTGATAGGAATGGAGAACGATGTCAAACTGGACCCATTTCTCCATTAGATAGAGAACTTGAACGCATCACTTCTCTAATTGAAGCTTCTACTCAAGATTTGAGTGCTGCTGACCGTCAAGAGGATTCTTAGTATAATTGGAAGGGCATTTTTGCTGGTGAGTAAATTGGACTTATTGTTTGCTCTAATGTTTACTCTAATGCTTTCTTTGATATTCAGAAAGAGGTGCAATGCATTTAATTCCTATTGAATAGACTACAGAAACACACCTAAAGATTTGTTAGATATACAGATATTGTCAGTTAAACAAGATTCCTACAGTTATTACGTACAAGCCAAAAGCAGAAATCAAATGTAATAATCATTTGCATTTGATGCATCTTAAGTACATGCAAATAATAAAGTGTAGTCTATAAACTTAATGGTGTTTGAAATTTAATCAATTAAATTTGAACAAGTGTCTTTTTAAAATGAATACATCTCTACTGTTAGCTTCTTTCTCATATTGCTGACATCTACAATGGTGTTCTAACAGTTGTACAGCAGTTGCATAATACAAATATATAAAATTAATAAAATAAATAGTCAAATTTCAATACTGAAATTGAATAGTACCTTCAATTGAACAATATTGATATTGAAGAATCCACAAAACATGGTATCTGGGTACACACACATGTTGGAAGATTTTTTTCTCTAAGTTAAGCATCTGGATTTATCAGTTTTTTGTTTCCAGGGTTCTGTAATAAAAATGTTTGTGCTGAAAATTTGCCATTTTTTCACACAGCATTACATAACTTTCTATCACGGTAGGGGTAGCGAGAAAGCAAAAGCAGTTTATTTGACTATTTTACTCATGTCTATCTGTGTCATAAGTAATAAGTGCTAAGCAAGAATATATTCTAATTAAATTAATCCCAGATGTCTACGGCCATATGATTATCAACTTTAAACTCTACTGTAATCACTTTCTTTACTTTTTTGTTGTTATCAATAGCAATGGTTTTATGTTCCTTAAAGCTTGTGAGCATCAATATAATATTAAAATGGGTCATTTTGGTAATGTATCGAATTTTGAAGTTGAATCTATTATAAAAGATTATGTGCCAAAACAGAATAGAAGCAGAGAAAGTGTGTAAAAGCAATTTCAAGAATTTTGTGAAAAAAGAAAATACAAATCAACAGCACAATCTACAAATGAAGAAATTACATACATTTTGAAAAATTGGACAATTAATATGATAAGATGAGATGGTGAAGAGTACTCTCCAAAACATACTATCAATTTCCACAATTCGACATCTGTTTTATTTTTTGGTTAATTTTCCTTTCTGAACACATATATTCATTTCTTTTATAAATAATAAACAATTTAGATGTTTCTGAAGTGTTTCTATGCTTCTGCAAAATTAATTTTTCTTTCTGAGCAAATATATTCATTTCTTTTATAAATAATAAACAATTAACATGTTTCTATGGTTCTGCAATGCAAATTTTTTGCTTAAAAATTGCATTTTTTCAAACCAAGTTTTGAGTGCTTATTTTGACTCAGCCATTCAAAATACCCAAGTAGTTTATTAGACAAAATTGGCTTAAAGTTGTCTTAAGAGCTTATTTTCGAATTTTCAATGTTTCTTCCCCTGTGGGATTTCCAGTGTGACTTCATTTCTGCTGCTACTGCTTGTGAGATTATATTATTTTTGTGTTATTTGTTTCAGGTAGTTGTTGAGGTTGATCATCACTTTGAAGTCTGGTTGAATTGTAATATTTAAAAACATTCCTTAATTGATGATTTTCCTTGTAAAACTTATCACCAGAATTTATTAAACAAAGACAAAATTAGCTGGGCATCATCAAAAATGTGTAGAAGCCTTCAAATGCAAGAAAGTTTTAAAAATATTTTCTGTAATTTTGGTCATTGTTTTCTTTTTGATTTACATATATTTGCTTGTATTGGTATAACTGCAAATTTTGCCTAATGTTACTCAGTTCCTTACATTTTAATATATTTATATGTCGAAATGGAATTTAAGATATGGGTTTGCAACATATGTTACGGAATCATCTTTTTTATAACGCATTGTAACGATACTGCACTTCTGTGACCTTCATGTTTGTTGTGAATTGTCGAACTTGACACACCCCCCTCCTCCCGCATCTTAGAAAGTGAGTACTGGGAGTCAAGGATGAGTGGATGTTTGGGAGGCAGAAATAATTTCAACCACGAGCTTGCTCATGTTTCAAATAATCATTTGTAACTCTATCGAAAACTAAAAAATATTTTTTTTAGATCATGGTCTTGTCCCCTTGGATTTGGAGAGAGATATGCTCCCTCTACCCTCCCACTCCTCTTTCTCTGGGATCAGAGGCCACTATTAAAATCTCAAATAGGGTTGAGGGCCATATTTTCCTCTCTCAGATGATCCATACCTGGCTTCCCTGTATTGTTGATCTCAGCAGTTTGCCCACCTGCTCTGAAACAGGGTAGAGGTGGGGGGGAATAGAATCATGCATGAAAACATTCACTTTTCAGTAGGTTAATAACCTTGCGCAGGCTACAATAAATGGCACCGCAGGCCACATGCGGCCTGCAGACCACCAGTTGGGCAACTCTGATCTACATTGTTCTACTATTCAGATGAGCACTGGCTCCTCACAAACAACGTTGTATATACTACCAACGTATTTTATATTTTGAATAAAACTCTTTTGTGTAGAGAAAACGAGTGTATAATTACGTCAGAGGTAGAACTTTCTTTCAGCAGCTCCAAATCCATGTAAAGATCTGATCAGGTGTGATGTCTGATCATGTTCAACGTTCTTTGCATGGAAAATGATTATAAAAGGCAATTTTAAATACTACAATTAATTTTTATTTTACATATTTTCCATTATTGTCTTGCATATCATTTTATTACAATGTTTTTTTATTAAAATAAATTTCGTTTCTTAATAATAATGAAAATGAAACCTAATGTATTGTTTAAAAATTAGTATATTTATAAATTTAATAGTATGTTATATTATCTTGTTGATGGGCCCTTCTCCAGCAGATGTTGTTAGCCAAATGATCTGTTTGCAATTCGAATTCATTGACCAAAATTTCAGAACAAAGTTATATTGTTTCATGTAATGTAAATGGAAGAAAGATAAGCTACTTTGGATGGATTCAGTTTTGTATGAATGTGATAATGTACATAATAGCTTGCACGTATGTTTGTGTATTAATATAATTAGA
Source organism: Teleogryllus oceanicus (assembly GCA_964035755.1). Lineage (NCBI taxonomy): Eukaryota > Metazoa > Arthropoda > Insecta > Orthoptera > Gryllidae > Teleogryllus > Teleogryllus oceanicus. Next base: position 64,220,436 of record CAXIVR010000006.1, on the reverse strand, counting down.
ATTGAAATGTGTACACATTTTTGTGCCATAATCGTGCAAAAACTATAATTAAATATGTATGTATATTCTCCGTCCATAAATTAAGATTGCTTTATGACAGATTATCTGATGAGCTTTTTCTGTAATGCAAAATTGCAACCTGAGCAACCATCTTAAAATGTCGATAAATTACTGGAAAATATTTTTGTTGTTAAGCCAAACTATTGAGTATTTACCAAGGCTAGTGTTTCTTTTAAGATGTGAACTTAGAATATTTTTTCATAAGTCTCCTTTTTGAACAGAACTGTATATTGGCATGTCATAATAATTACTAAGGAATGGTTTTTCATGTGAATTTTTACAAGTACAATTAATAAATAATATATTCAATTTATTTGTTTTAGAGTTTGCAAAACATTCTGGAGAACTGAAACAAATATTATTTCACTTGTTTTGGTATAAGATATTTCACATATTTTTGCATTTAAAAATATTTTAGTATATTTTACTTATTACTACATATTTTATTACATTTTAATTATTTACATATTGAAATGGAAAATTTTAGACATGAGTTTGCAAGTATAAGATCCTGAAATATTCTGTTAAATAAAGCCATGTAATATGCACTTCTATAAATGTTGGAGCTTCACTATGACTTGTCAGACCCAAACCCCCGCCTCACGAAATCGTGGATGAACAGATGTTTGCGGAGCAGAAATCATCTCAACCATGTTTCATGGAGCCCATAAGTATCTCAGTTGAAAAGTTGCAACCCAGCTGAGAAACATATGTACAGTCTTGTGTGAGGGATGCAGAATTTCTGTCTTATTAATGTCGTGACCACTTTGGCATAATGGGAATTCTTTAGAACATCCTGCGATTGTTGGTACATTTTTAACAATGCTGGATTTACAAGGCGAGGCATATTACACCTTATCCCCCCTCCCCCATCCATCAGCAGCTATCCAGTAAGACCAAGTATGTACAGTGGCTCCTCTCATAAACATTGTACGTGTTTTATATTTTGTACAAAAGTTGCACTGAGGTTGAGTGTCACTTCTGCAAGGTTAAAAGTACATTCAGACTTCAAAGGTTTTTGAAGGTACAATCAGTGTAGTTTTGGATTACAAAAATTGAAAATTGCTTTTATAGAGCAATTTTTAACGCTCATGAATGTCTATTTACATATTTTACTTCTTTTTTACAATTTTTCAAAAACAAAATGCATAAGGATTTTTTTTTTCTTTTTTTTTTTTTTGTATTTTATAATAAAATTCCATTCCATTGTAATTACAATGTAATTTACATTAAAATGCTATATTCTTCTACATTTCATGAAAATAATTTGTGAAGTTACCAATACAAACTGACTGTGCAGTGGTATTGAAACATTGGTGGGTTTTAATATATCACATGTTCAATGTACAAGCTTTGTATCTGATTATACTGTAAATAAATAGATTTGTAAATTTTGATTTCCTTTATATGCTCTATTTATTATATTTTTTTTCGTCCGCCAGATATGTTGTAATTAAAGGATGGCTACTCGCTGGTAGGAGTCAGTATTAACTTCAAATTATTTTGTCCTCTCAAACAGGCGCAGCTCGTCATTAAAGGCCGTAAGGCGGAGCCTCCCCTACAAAAATCGCCGCCCAAAAGAATGTAACAAATATTTATCAATGTATTTATTTATTTATTAATAATGGCTTAGTGAGTTATATTATGTAACAATCATATTAAAATTTTGTTTTCAGTTCGATAACGGCCGTCCGAAACGCATTTCAAGCTGTTGACAGGGTAGAGAAAAGCGTTATCCGTGGGGTTCCAAGACGGTCACCTATCCAGGAACCCGCGATGTCTGGAAATGCTTAACCGCCGTGACTTCACGGAGCGTAGTTAAGGAATTCTATTAGAGACGCCGGAATTCACTTGCATTACAATTAACTTTTCTTTTTCTCAAGTATTTCGGCAGCCCATGCCATCCTTCAACATGCATGCAGGCAGGCAAGGAAACATCTGACCCTGGAGAGCGGCTGTACTAGATGAATTGCTCACTCCTATTGAGGTGGACTTTATCAACACCTAAGTCATGGTCTGCATTCCAGCCATTCCAATATGCAAAGAGTATTTTCGCACATGCTACCCACTCAAAAAAAAATTTAGAGTTCGAATTCTACGTCCATCTCCTCCGTTTTCCCTTAATACACCAATTATAACTACTTTGGCCGTTGGAAATTCTCTTTGCCCTTCATTACTATTGGTCATACATATTTTCCATTAGTTAGTCGTTTGTCCCAACATATATCACTACTACTTTAAATTCTACTTTGTATTTCAAATTATCAAAACGTCATAATATTGTTCTTCAAAAGGAACAGAACATAACCTGCTGCAATTTATCTTCTCAAATATCTAATTCACAACTTCCTGCTCTTTGGATCTGCGAGGAATCTTTAAAGAAAAATCACGAAATAAAGAAATTAGAAACGAAACAGCATCTGACTTGTGGTATTCCCAAACGATTTGTAAAACTGTAAGTCACACAAGTACCCATAACGAACTGATGCAGTAAGTAATTCGATCATTGCTAAAAATAATGAAAAAAATCACCCTTCAGTCCTAGGACATCGATAAACTTTTCGGGGACAACAATAGGGCGGTTCATTACCATCAGGTTGCTTCAAGTTGTGATGGCGTTTTTCGGTATTGCTAACTCCATGATAGAAACCATGGTCGCTTGGCGTTTTTCTTCTGTCAAGAAGCCGGAGCAAACAATACTCGTGGACAGAGAAAAGAGGGGAAGGACAATTATAAAATTGTTTGTGTTCGAATTGATTTCGTTTTAACTTTTTTAACTACATTCTGAACAGAATGTGTAATTTAAAATGTTGTTGTATACAGTTGCAGAGTATACACAGCTTGGCAATGATTGTAAGTATTATTTTGGTTTCTCTTATGAATTTAGGATATTGTTATTTCCGTGTAGTGTATGGAAAAAGTTGAAAACAACTTCGATTCATTTTTATGCGAATACACGTGGGAAGGAAAGTGCACGTTGTTGATATGTTGAACGATTTCTATGAGGCATCGTGAACGTATGCCACACGAATGATTAGGTAAGTTTACTTTTTTATTTGTTTTGTAGTTTCGGTAAGTAATTGGCGAGTAGAAGTGCAGGCCAGATCAATACTATTTCCCTTTAAAATAAATTCTCTTAAAGGTGCGGGTGGTTTATAAAACAGCGTGCGTTGGCCCCTCGAGGACCACTGTCAAATTGCGTTGGTTGTAAACTTAAGTGGGACATAAAATTAATTTCTTGCATGAACAATACGAACTGAAATAATCAGTCCATTGATTAATTGAATGAATGAAATACAAATAAATACGATTGATTGATTTTTTCGTGTTTCCGGGCGCGTCAATTGCTTTGGTCATTAGTCCCGTTAGTGTAGTGCATGTTCTTTTCTCGGGAGAAGGCGGTGATCTTCCGTGGATGGCGAGATCCGGCGCCGATCTACCGTCGGCTAGTGGGATTTGCCCATCACCAGGGCTCTCCCACCAGCGGGGCACCGCCCCAACCGGGTCAAGCTCTCGACCGGTCTCCCGCAATATGTGGAAGTGTAGTGCATGTTAGTATAAGTATGTGTGTGTGTGTGTGTGTGTGTGTCAGGGGAGAGGATAGGGCAAGGAAGAGGAAGGATAGATCGCGCGCATTCCGTGGCCTGTTTGGTAGGGTACTGCTCCAGCATTCGCTTGGATCGGAGAAACCACGGAAAACTACCGATCAGAGCAGCTGGCCGCTAGAATTCTCCTCCAGACCGGGACTGGAGGGAAAAAATTAAAGGTAGCGGGGGCTACTTACAGCCGTTGTACATTCTGTGCAAAGAAGTGTTTGGCGCGAAAAACTTGTTAAAATTATATTACGCTCGTATTATAACAGAAAACAATCTTCCGTTCGTTCCCCAGACAAGTTAACATTGACAATTTCTTCAATATTCAATAATTTTTACGTTGGGATGAACTAATAGTTCTTAAATAATAGTGTTCCAGAATTTTCCCTTGTGGCAAGCATTGAGGTTGAGAGCCATCTAAAGTTAGCAGCGCCCAAAAACGAATCTCCGCCAAACTGCATAAAAAATTTACGGCTAATTAAATGCTAATTTATTGCTCTATTTGGTGGTTGCGCCACCAGAAGGCCGTAAGTTCCCCGTGTTAAATCGAAGTGCCAAAGAGTAAAACAGTAAACCCATTAATACAGCCAAGAGCGTGGTGCAATTCCTGGCAAGGCACCAGGCACCGGAGAGAGCGCCAGTTCGACGCTCTTTTATTTCAAAATGATTTCATATACATCGATATTGTTGCAATATCTTGAATATTGAATATTATTAAAAGGAAAATGTATATTTCTAAGATATTAAAAGATTTTTTTGAGTATCTGGGGGTTGTGCAACCGTGCAACCTAAACACGAGCCGCCACTGGGGCCTATTAACAGTGTGAAAGATATTTAAAAAAATAATTTGTTTAATTAAAAAACAAAACAAAAGAATACTCCAAAATGAACTTAATGTATTATTAAACAGTGCAATTAGCACTATCCTCTAGAGAAGTTCGAAGAAAAAATTTGGAGCCATTTGTGAGTAAATGGCGCTTGAGCGTTTTTGAAAATTCGGAATTTGGAGCTCATTTTCACAGAAAACTGTTGAGTTTTCGAGAACCGTTATACGACATTATTTAAAGAACTTTTAATCATAAATACAATAACGTGAACAAATCGCCGCTAGTGTAAATTATAACGACGTGAGAAACAAGTAAAAAAAATAATTTTTGTAATTTTTACAAAAACAAAAGAATATAGCAATATGGTGTTTATGCCATCTTTTAGAGTAACTTTAGCATTATTCCTCCTAAAGGTTTATAGAAAAAATTTGGAGCATTTGTTAAGAAAATCTTGTTTTTGTTATTTTTTATAAAATCGCATATTTTGCAAGCGATATTGCGTGAAAACTCAACTTTTCAAAAACAAATGTACACAACCTTTTAAATAACAAACTTTTGAAATTTACGAAAATTCAGAGTTAACAGAGAAAAACGGACCTATGCCATGTTCATAAGTGTATTTTACTCTATTCTTTCAAAAAGTTTGTTGGCGACTGTCATCTAGTATTTATTTTTCGGTAAATATTTAATTATTTTTTTCAGACTACTGACGCTTTTTTAATTACCCATATTTCACTGCACTTTTCAGAATTGTGGGTTCCCCTTACCTTAGTTTTATTTTTTAAAAGTCAGTTCTTTTTAATATTTCAGATTCTTGGGATAGCTGTACTTATCTTAGGCATGAGAACAAATGCGAAAAGTGGTGCATATCCTGCTACATTCAATGACCCGTACTGGGAAAGAAGCGACGTTGCAATTGTTGTGTGTGTTCTTGGAGGTGTGATGATAATAACCGGTTTTATGGGATTGGCTGGGTTTATAACGGAAGATATGTGCGTTCTCGGCGGGGTAAGGCGAATAAGACATTGAATTAAAAATATGTTGAATAGTGAAAATTGAAAAAGTTGTCGCATTATTATTTGTTTCAGTATTTATATTTATTGATGATAATATTTCTTTATCTATTTGTACTTGCCGCAATGTGCATTTGGTTGAGATTCAAAGGTGTTCCCAAAGCGTCAATAAAGTTTAAAAAGATGTTAGAAGATTATCAAAAAAATGGCACCTACGCCGAAGAATTATCAATTGTGCAATCTGAGGTAAAAAAAAAGGTGATTGACTTGTCTTTGTTATGGTCTTGCGTTAAGAATAATGAATCAGCAATTGCAAGTAGAGGAGATCAAAGCTAAATTACTAATTTTTTTTCAACCCAAATTTTGACAAAGAATATTAATTATTTTTAATTTAAGTTGAACAAGTTGCATGCATTGTAATGGAAGAGTAATCGGAGTCCGGTGTACAGATTTTTTCACAATACAAACACAAACCACAGAGAAATACATTAATCCTAATGGAGAGATTTAACCGTCATCTGGCGAACTGGCTGGGTTCAGGAAGTAATAACCCGTAATTTAAAGGCATGTTTGTTGACGAAGGTTGTATTGCAGAATAGAAAAGCAGGAAATTATGAGAGTGAAGAGGTGCTTCATTGCTTCAAAACCATGAAAGATTGATAACGGAACGTTGCCTCGCTTTTTCGGTATCCGTTGCCAGCCTCAAACGCAAGGGCATTAATTTCTCCATTGACGTGTGCAGTGTAAGAAGTCTGTCTCTAAGGCTTCTTCAGTCTCCTTTCATAGGCTTTGCCCGGACCCGACGATCCGGTTTGACAGCCACTTTTATGGTTAACTAGTTCATTGCTGAAACAAAACACGTAATGGTATTGTTAATACCCTTGGAGGCCTTTCTGATTCTTTATGCCCTCGAGCCTTTTGCATACTTTATGGCCCGCTATAATACTAACACAACAGTTATAATACTTTTATGAATTTGATTTATTTAAGTTAACAAACGAGGGGCATTCAATAATTAAAGAGACAAATTGGTCTGGAGAAATAAGTGTTTATTTTTATAAAACATGACTTTTTCCACTTCTCAATATAATCCCCACCAATTTTTATGCACTTACCCTAACGGGTTACCAGCTTTTTTACACCGGCTGCAAAAAAAATTATCTTGGTGTTTCAACCAATTTCCGACAAATTTCGGACATTTTCGTTATCCTAGAACTTCTTCCCACGTAATACCTCCTTCAGCGGGCCAAACAAATGGAAATCAGATGGTGATAAATCGGGGCTGTTTGAGAGACGAGGCAATACGTCCCAACCCATTTTGTAGATGGTTTCACGTGTTTGTTGAGCAGACGTGCGTTGTCTTGTTTGAGAATTACACGTCCCCTTTGAGAACCATGAAGTTTCTGTCTTAAGGCTGCCTTCACCTTGTTAAAAAGTCTATCTGTGTATTATTGGCTGTTTGTTGTACACTGTTCATCGACATAATCACAAAAACCGGACATACAGCGTCCCAAAACAACATCAACATGACATTTCCGGATGATGCGGCCACAGCGGTGTTCGTCAGTCTCTGAGACTCGACCACTTTTGAACTGTTCTACTCACTTGCAAAAATTCACACGGTTCATACAACTTTCACCATACACTTAAGTCATTCTGGAGAATATATTAAATGTTTTTTTCATATTCAGCAAGTAAAAAACGAATCACGTAACGTTGTTCATCCATTGTGGAGTGTTCAGGTCAACTCGCCATTCTTCAACTTAATTTTGAGGTTATGAACACAATAATGGTCAGGGCTCATCCCAGTGATGCCAACTTAAAGTCCTAAATTACCAAACTTGTCCTAACAACTGTTTTTTCTCCATACCAATTTGTCTTTTTAATTATTGAATGACCTACGTACAAGCAAATACAATAAATACATGTCGCAATCAATACATAAGTAAAATAACACGTTATAAACCTTATTTTGTTTAATTGATTTGAAAATTGCAATTTTGGGTGTACATTTATAATTGCCACCAGTCACTTGTATTTCACTGTTACGTATCACCTTTCTTTAGGATCACTTATGCGTCTTGAGTAGCGGTACTACAACGTAGTAATAATAAGATATATAAGGCACATCGGCTAACACTCTCGAAATGTAATTTTTTCAGGTGACAAAATATTCTAAATGGCTTTCAGCCTTAACACCTTATACTCAATGCCAAAATTTGCCGTAAACAACTGATAAATATAATCCGTGATAAACAATTTGCCGAAGGCCGGTTAGTTTCAGTTACCCGTATTCGAATTCCATAAATGGACCTCTTGGGCGCCACCCGCGCGAGGAAAGACACCGTGTTTTTTTTTTTAATCCATCAGCCTTATGAGTTCGTACTCTGCGCCTAAATTTGCAGTTAACAAGTCCTAAATATAATCTGTAATAAAAGAATTTGCCGCGGACCGGTGAGTTTCAATTACCCAAGTTCGAATTTCAGAAATGCACCTCTTGGGAAGGCCCTGCGTAAGGAAAAGATGCTGTTTCTTCTAAACCATCAGCCTCAGCAATTCATACTCTACTGAAACATGCCCGACATTGACTGGTGTCAATTTGAAACAAGCCCCGTCCTTCGTTTTAAAAACAAGCCCCACTTGGAGGAACATTTTGAAACATAATTATTACTGATAACAGTAATTTGGGCGCCAGGAAAAGGCTACACTTGAAACTTAATAATTCCTACGTAATTTAAATATCTCTCATTCCAAAATTATGTTGTGCTAGCTCAGTTAATTGGGGTACGAAGTTCATAATTGTTGCTATTTACTCTGCAACCAGTTATTCAATCTGCCATCCATTAGAGGTGGCGAGGAATCTGAAAAACTTATTAAAATGCTGGTTTGCACATAACGAACAATGATAATCAGCTTTCTTTCAACTTAACAAATTGGAATTTATTATATTGATAATTAAAATGAATTCATTTTTGGTCATGACCAGTTTTCTCTATATTACAATAGTTATAAAACTTTTTATTCATTCGTGGGTCTTCGCGCGCTGTTCCCTTCTTCGTTCGATGGCGCCCCGTAGAACCTTCTCCGTCGACGCAATAGAATCTTGCTTCTGGATAAAGTCCGCGCCTAATGTCCGTGTCTGGTTCCAAATTCTCCCGGTGATACTATTATAATCCATGACTTCCCTCACTAACGTCTCGGACGCATAGATACGTATTTTTCTTCTTACAAGAACGCTCTATCCTAATATAAGAAACGTTAGTTAACTTTATACAACTGTCAATTACAGTCTTCCCTCGATCTAGTAAAATATATCGAGCCGACCCGCTCATCACCGCGTTGCTCTGGGGAATGAATGTTCTTCTAAAAACTAGGAAGCATCCGAATTTTATATCTTTTTCTTTTGTGTCTCAAAACAATGCTTATACCACCTCTGCTCTTTCACTTCAACCTAACGAAAATGAACCTTAACGCCGGTTGTTTATTTGTCATATAGCGACCCCTCGCGATCGTCTATTCACATCCCTATATTCTATGTCAAATAAAATGACATTTCCACAATAAAAATGGTTCGTCATTTTGGTATGTCACTCTACGCCAACATTTGATTTTTCAAAAATTACGCAATTGCAGTATATTAAATATCTCTCACGCCGTTAATATGCACCTTTAGAACGATTTGTATAGATGATTACGTTTTTGAGTGGAAATGCTTTAAATGACCTAATACGAAGTTTTCGCATGGTAATTTGTTTACGTCATTGACGTGCACTTTTCCCGAACGTTATCTTCATATCTCATATAATTCGTATCTCTTGTCAGGGATGTATCTTCAGCAGTCGTTGGAAAGAAATGAGTCAGGATTTTCCGTTGACTGCGCTCACTTCATCTTCTCTACTCCTTACTTCCCCGTCTTTACTAGCCCGCGCTCCGAGGCTGGTCACCTCCCGTACCACCGTCACTATGCTCTGAACGTTTGGTGATCTATTTATTTATTTATTTATTTATTTATTTTACGTCAAAAAAACAGTTAAAAACTGCGTATGACGTGCTATGGGGAAAAGTGAATTGTGTGCACATTTTCAGAATTCTGTGATCCCTACACTAAGTCATATACTACTTAAATTTTGAATTTTGAAAGGGAAAAAAAACTCCCATGTATAAAATCTATTTTCCAATAAATTTTGAATTTTGAAAGGGAGAAAAAGAAACAAAAAACTCCCATGTAATAAAATCTATTTTCAAAGATAAATAAGCAATAAATTTTGGTTCTTATTACTTCCTGCCGCTACAACATGGAAACGGTAATTTGAATAATTGTGTTTCCCACTGAATTCTAGAAGACGTGCACAGAACATGAAGTTACATTTATGTCCAGAAGCAAAACAAGGGGCCATCTCAGCATTTGCTCAATGGATCAGGGAAACTGGACGAAAAACCTGATCGAGATGGGGGTCATTGACCCGGAAGCTGTAGTACAATAGTTGTTACAGGTTGTTTATACTCCTCTCTTATTATTCTGATCCTCTCTTATTATTCTGAGAGGCGGATTTAAACAGTTTCCCTGGTGGGGATGTAAGATGCACCAGCCTATAGAAGGATTTTCCTTAGGATGAGCCAAAGTGATAGTTTGCTAAACAAGTGGACATCACATATAATTCAGAGAAGTATCCCTCCGACGCAACAGCTGTTCGCCCACGACCCTTCGTAAAGTGATAATGGCTCCTGTGAAGACATCACTATCCAGAAGTCTAAGAGTTTCGCTGCACGTACGCGAGACCGGTAAATATTTAAATTTAATTACGTATGCGGGAAATCTCTTGACATGCTCGCAATCAGTAAAAGAAAACTGTCACGAATGTAAATAGAAAAATGATTTTAACCCGGAAACACGCCGATACCCATCTCGCATTCAAGTCTCGGTTTTAAAATGGACATAATATTTATCACACAAAAAGTAAATTCAATGTAATATATAAAGAAAAAAAGAATTTTTACAGAAGAGCACACAACACTGCACTTCCTAATTTCAATTATTTCTCGCGGCGCACCATATTTTTGTCGGACGACATTACAAAAGGAAGCGTCGAAGCAAGTTAGCCAACTGAAATCGAACGAATGCAGGAAGGGAGTCTAATGGGCTCGAGGACATATCGGCCACAGAACCGTCAGTTATGTTGCCAGCACTAGCTTTCACTTTGGCTCATTCTTAGGAAAATCGTTCTATATCCAAGCTGACAGTCACAATATACATGCATGGTGGAAATACTTCCACCATGTATACATGGTTATTCACGTAACGTAAGCACCTCCAGTAATTTTTGAACGGTTGAAGTTATTGCAATGCAGTTTTCACGGAAGTGCATGAGGGAATGGGGCTAATATGATGTATGTATTCGTTTCCGTTTTATCACGTGTATTTTACGAGATATTGCGGTAACTTTGTTTCTTCTTTCAAATTAACTGTTTTTTATTAATCTATCATGACGAGCGTTAAAAGACGCGCAGAAGAATCATGGCTTCAAAATTCGACAAAGAAAACGGAGAACAGATGCACTAGATGTATATCTACTAGATGTACTACTTTTTTAGTAGGTAAATTCTAATTTGTAAATCGAACGATAAAAAATTGGAACGAATTATCTGCAGCAGTGTTGGAGACTTTCCCTCACAATGTCAACAGTTTTAAAAGTAGACTAAATAAACAGGGTTAATACATTAATTTTGTAAAATTTTATTTAGTAACATGTAAATATTTTATTGTTTGATGTTTGTTTTGTGTATTTGTAGTAATTGCTCAGTAAGCACTACCACCGGAAGTATTCAATGTATTCCTAAGTAGCAAAATAAATATTGTATTCTATTCTATCCATTGATATACATATTGTTTTTAGATAAACAATTTTGAGTAATTTTGATTATTTTGATACTGGTATTTAACGGATATTTTGAATGCGAGTCCATCCACCAAGGTCATCCAGCGTTCTCACTGCCAACGCGCGCTCGGAGCGTTGCGACGTCCGTTGAACACGAGTCGTCAAAATCAAAATCACTCAAAAATGCTTATTTAATACGATGGAGGCTATGTATCATTAGTTCTTAAATGTATAAAACGTGGGACTTGATCCCCTCCCTCCGGGTGCCAGATGTTTGAATGGCATTGAACGGGGCGTTGAGCGCATTCTTTGGAGTAATACTCCCTAATTACTATACTAGTCAAGTCTCGTCACGTCGCAGTCAGTCAGTGCCTTTTATCCCTTCGCCAGGGGCTCGACGCCGTTAGATCTCGGGGTTCCTGGCCGGTCACCCAACCAGAACCCGCGAGTCTCGAATTCGCTTAACCTTCGTGACTTCACGGAGCGTAGTAAACGAATTCGACTAGCGCCGCCGCTGGTGGCATGCAACTGTTAAAATGAAGCAATTGGTGATTCATTCATGTACAGAAAATGGAAAATATTGGAAGATTTTAATACGCGTTTTACTTGTAACATTATTACAGCTTATCTGCTGTGGATATGACAGCCCAAGTGATTACAAAGGCGACCAATATCCAATTACTTGTTGCCCGCCCGGAGACAAAATTCCGTGTCAGAAATCTTCGAAAGGCCATTACAAATTGGGTTGCAAGATTCCCCTTGAAAATGCTATTAAAGAAAATGCATTCACAATGTTTCAATGCATAATAATAGTAGGAGCTGTTGTCGTAAGTGTCTTGTACTAGTTATTAACGACCCGTTCGTTAGTCATAACACATCTGAATGTAAATATTACATTGTCGGATATAAATCCGAAATAATATTTTTTTAAACTAGTTGATTTATATTAAACCCAATATCTTTTTATTTTCATCTTTAAAAATTTTTTAAAAAATTTTAAGATTAGCTTAGCTTATTTCACAGCAGTCTATTTTTAGATAAAATTACATGTAATATATACTATGTAAGTTTGTGAAATCTCATTTATCTATTGCCAAGTTTTAGAGATCAATCAGAAACCTCAATTCATTGACGAGCGAAATATGATGTTCAGGAATGAATGACAAACAATATCTAAAGAAATTAAAGTAAATAAGCGTTAGAAATGCGCAGAAGAACTCAATTACACTGTAAACATTTCAATCACTTCCAAATAATTTTTTTTAGAAACGTGTAGTAATAAAATTGATGTGCCTAAGATGTCAAAATAAATGGTGTTTAAGTTCTTATTATAAATTATTTGACATTAAACCCAATTACCCAATTAAAAAACAGTCAATGATAGGTAAATAATTTGAGGATACCGTTGGCCTACAAAAATATGGAATCAAGGGCTTCCCAGGGGCTTCATGTAGAGTGCCCTCCAAAATTAAAGTATCGGTTTCAAGTTGAAGGGTCGGCGTCAGCAGATATATCGATCGGGGAATATTAATTTGGGAGAAAATCGGCTGAACGGTTTAGCCGGTAGCATTGTTCATAGACGGACGGTCAGACAGATGGACATTTTGCCGTTTTTCGAGTTTTTAGTCTCCAGGACTCAAAAATACGGATTTTGATTACACCACGTGTTAGAGCAACTGGATTTATCCCCTTTTTCGTTACCACGGCCCTACAATAAGAGTTTCTCTGCCGAAAACTCGCCGTTTTTTTTCGTGCAGCATCACATAGCTTTCTCTCTACTGCGCAAACGAAAGTGAGAAAATAAAAATTGCAGTAAATATTCACCTTAGTAAAGTACATTGTATGTCTTGTATTTCTTCTGACTGGTTTAAAAAATATGTAGTAAACGAATGTCCTACATTTGCACAAGTATTTTATCATCCATGGAAAACAAAAATAAAATTCACTGTGACAAGCTTTTCGAATCAATGAAGGCTTACTAATAAATAGATTCTACGAAAATATTAAACGTTTAATAGATAAGTCTCTATTTTAACGATATATGCAAAATATGCGCCTTTAATATGCACCAACAGGAAAAATATGCATAAATATGCACTAACATATTAAAATATAGAGCATCATATTCTAACCAAAGGTCAAGAAATTACACTTAGCTTTGCACAGAAGCAACAGGAAAAAATATGCAAAATCATAGAAATCCTCTCTAGTTATTTATTAAGAAATTAAACAGTTTGATTCCTAAAAGCATAAATCAACACTCGAAATAACTAAAAAAAAAAATGAATTTCCAATTTACTTTACACATACGATACACGGTACTTCAATTTCAAAATATAAGACAAAATGCAAGCTGCTACAATGTAATATTATTATTACACACATACATTTATAAGCTACGTATAAAGTACGTATTGTGAGCAATACAGATGATTAAAAAGTATTTTGTTTAATACAAGCGTATTGCATTCTCCGTTTCGTACATTTTTATTAAAATTAATTTATTTAATCAAAGATAATTCTTTATAACTGTAATTTTAAATTTTTGTAAAAAAAAATAATTATCCCCCAAATTTGCCCCTCCGTTAAAGGATTCTAAATTCCGCCTCTGCTTATGGGACTAATGACCATAGTAGTTGATGGGCCCGGAAATACGAAATAAAGAAGAAAGGGAAATTTAGGTTTTCTTTGAACTTGTGCTTTGTTCAACCAGGTCATTGGAATTATTTTTACTGTGTGTACCAGAATATTTTTGCGCAAAATGTGTGAAGAATTAGAATGCTGTTCAACCGTTGAATGACTCAGATTTACAGGTTGATTGAAACGAATTTCTTGACTTAAATGTACATCAAATTGAAAGAAGATAAGATAACGAAGTGGGAATATTTTAATATATTATCTGTAATAAATTAAATAGTGAAATAAATGAATAAATAATATACTAGGATTTTAATTAAGTTAATTGCAGAAAATTTGTCTGATTTGGGCAAAAGCGACACTCAGATTTGATATTATACCAAATCTACATTTTCACTCAACTCCGACATTCTATTTTATAATTTCTTTCGAAAGTTTATTGTAATCACAGAAAACGAGTTGGTTCAGAAATCCTTTAACTTGATACCATTGTCACAAAAAAAATATTTATCCATAGGACGTTATAATTGCCCAACATTTCGCATTCCTAATATAAACAATATAAATATGTTGTAGTGAGATAGCGAGGTTATCTAGGAGACTATAGTTTTCGTTGGAGATAGACAAGTATTAAATATTCGTATGATACAATGTAATTTCATGTATTATTATGTATTTCCTATGTTGTAATCCTAATAAAAGCAAAAATGGGGTCTGATACACAGATGTTCCATAAAAGATTTTAGATCCTCTTAGAGGTATTCAGTTACAATTAGTTCTTAGTTTTAACGTACGTTTTCGATTGTACGACATGCAAAAACTCATTTTTCTGAAGATATATTATTTTCTTTTGACGATAATGTTTACGTACTACAACAATTGATTTTTCATCTTGTAAAACTCTCTTATACGTTGAAAGACACGGAATTTTGACTCCGATACACCGAAAACTGCTCTTCAATACGCAAGAAAAATGAAAAGTGATATGAAGAATAGGAGAAAAAATATAGCTGCCACTAATTTTGTAAACTTAGGAAATCCATTTATAATATGAACGATCTACGTTACAAATATTAACTGCAAGGCATCACAAAAATATTGTGTTGAGCATAAATGAAATAATAATGTATAAAACCAATAGTTAGTGTGTCATGCACTTTTTTAGTCAGGCTTACCGACTAATTTATTATGACTTCAGGCATGAAAAGCACTACATTAAGTAGCTGGCTAGTAAACAAACTAGTGTTCGAACTCGCACGCGGCTACACAGATCGGGAGATTGGTTGACAGCTCGGTTTCTTCCGGCTGGGGCGGTGCGCCGCGTGGTCGAGATACCTCGTTGGAGGACATGTCAGTCGGCACCAGATCTCACCGATCAGGGTGGTCAAATCCCCGACCGTGATAAAACACATGCCCTTCTCTTAGGGGACTACAGTACCGGCAGCGTATCAGCGACTCTGACAGTTCTCTCGCCCCGTGCTGTGGTCCGTCATGTGACCTGCTCTGAAGCAATCAGCTTGCGAGGATTCGTTTACTTTCTCACAGCCAGGGTTCAGCGTTGCCGCTCATCCGACTCACGCGAAATCCCGGAGGCGATTAGGTTCGATGGTAGCGAAGGTGTCAGTAAGTGTTAATGTTTTGAGGATTAATGTACTTGTCATTTCGGTGGTGCCGTGAGTGCAGCAATGTGTGGCAACGGCGCATCGCACTGCCAGAGTCGCTCATCCGCTGCCAGTACTGTAAGGCCTCATTCACAATGCAAACTTAAACGTAACCGTAACGTGGCCGCAAAACCTAGAAATGGGTTATAAAGCGAGATCATTCACAATGCCTTGACGTAAACTTAAAGAGCTCGCAAGCTCCAAGCTTCTACGTTTAAGTTTACGTCGAAATTCTACCGAAGACCAATCAGAGAGCAGCATGAAAAAAACAAATGCCCAACAAAATCCGCGAGAAGGAAGGTCGACTTCACATCGATTCTTGTTTATGCGTGTGTATTGGTGTGCGTTGGTGTGTATAGTTGAAAGCATGGTGGAAATAACATGGTTATTTCCACCATGGTTGAAAGGTAGAGCAGAGAAGTTTGTGGAGTTTTGGTACGAGTTGCGAAGTGTTGATTCGAAATGGCAAATAAAGCGCCTCCATCTTTTTTAATAAAGAGCCCCTAAAATTAATGCTGCAGAAGCTTGCAACAGCACAAGCTGCACGCCTAAATCTCTCTCCATGACAAAATCTGAACGTGGCATTAAATATATTTGCGGTACACAATTTAAAGCTCACTGCTCCTCAATAGGTAGGGGCGCAACAGCTGCTCGCAAATGCAAAAGGTGAAATCGATAGGAGAGTCGAAAATAAACTAGAAACGCATCGATCAATATGTTGAATTCTGATTGGTTCAGGCAAAACCTACGTTCCAGCTTACGTTTGCCATTTGTGAATGCTCGTTTTTACGTGAAAGGTTTACTGCATACGTTTACGGCTTACGTTACGTTTAAGTTTGCATTGTGAATGAGGCGTAATGACACGAGCAGTTAGCGAATGAACGAGCGAAGGTAGTGTGCGACAAGTTTATTGCGCTTGGGCTTCAAGGGAAGAGGGCGAGGCCGAGGCCGCGCGCGTAGCGGGAGTAGTTCCTCCCCAGGCCGCAGAGCGCGCGCGCCACCAGCGCCGTCCCCCGCAGCGCCAGCGCCTGGCGGCACCAGTTGCAAAGGCAGGGCCAAAAACCCGCGTTGCCCAGGCCTACTTCAGATCCGAAACACTTTTTTTATTTAAGCCATGGTGTTTAAGATGATTATTTGTCATGCAATTGGTTCAAATTTTAATAAAATAATAACATTTTCTTTCATCTTATTTTACAGTATCTTCATAATTGTAGTTGTAGGAAAACGCCGAAAAATGTGTTTTTTCAATTTTCAAAAAATCAGTTTTCAACCAACATATTTGCACCATTTTCTTAAACGTCCTATCCAACAACATAACTTCAGACGTCAGATTATCTAACAACAAAATCTAATCAAAATCGATGGCGTCATTTTTTTGAAAATGCTCGGGGTGGCTTCATGTATAGCACCGCCAACATTAAAATGTCGGTATCAAATTCAACGGGACGCAGCATCACCCAGATCGATTGAGAAATATGAATTTTGGAGAAAATCAATGGAATGGTTTGTTAAAGCCAAAGCAAAGGCGTAAGCCAAAGCCCGGCATAACTTCGTGGGGTACGAATGGTTTCATAAGTTTTCCAAAACACCCACTTTCTGACCTTGGGTAGCACAGACCACCATTGCTGTTTTCGTGCACTTCCCAAACTGATGAGACGAATTGAAGTCGAAACAGAATCTGGAAAAGATGACATAGGCATAAAGCCAAAGAATATGTTTGCCTTTTTCACAAAACCACTGCACGAGCAAACGCTCTCGGTGGATTCGGCGTCCCAAAGACGAAGTTTGTCAAGGGACTTTGCCGTTTTCCGAAACCAAAAAGCGAAGCTTTTGTGTCTGGAAATGTGAGGCAAAATGGGATAAGATATAGACCCAGTTTTCCAATTTGTTTTCGAACTATTCGGTTCTCTTCAGCGAGGCGAAGAAGCCTTGGAACTAAATTATTGAAGCTTGTACTTCTAAAGATGTTAAAGCCAAAGCAAAGGCGTAAGCCAAAGCCCGGCATAACTTCGTGGGGTACGAATAGTTTCAAAAGTGTTCCAAAACACCCACTTTGTGAAAGTGGGTGTTTTTTGTTGGGTATGTATGTTTTTTGTTAGTGTTGCTTTTTGTTTGTGTTATTGCTATTCTAATAAGATGTATTTTTTTCTTTCTCTGTTTGTACAACTGTTTAAAAATAATATTTAGAAAGAATCAGAACCGGATGGTTTCCTAACATGTGAGTAACGTATGTACACTTGCATTTGCCGAATGTTCATGCAGAACAAACTGCCAATAGAGCAGATGGAGTTGAGACGCACCTCCCGCAGCATCTGCCAGAGGAGGAGGCCGCGGAGGGCCGTGACCCGCAAGGCGCCCCGGCGCTGGCCCGCGCCCTCGCGCAGCGCCCCTGGCGGCGCCCGGGGCAACCTGCAGTAGTGTACACACCACTCGCGGCTGTCACACGCACCAGTCTTTATAAATGTGGTCTCTAAACAAAGACGTGACGAATTGCACTTTGATTTTAAAAATTTGAAGGATTTATTTTAAAAAAAGGCCATCTAAATATTCATGTCAAATGGAATCCGCAGCAATCATTAGCATTTTTGAATCTATATCGTGAAATAACACCTTAATGAAAGGTTATAGGGCCTTAAAAACCAAAACATTGAAGTCAAAGGCCTCAACGAAACGTTCATCACACCGTAATCTACACGATTTTAAACATTACATTTTTACTGCTTGGAGGCTTTATCAACTACAAGGATAACGAAACGGCGCGCTCTATATTGAAGTATGTAGAACAGCGAAACGCTGCCCGCTCCACCAGACATCTAGCCACGAGAGCGAGTCTGGGACAGCGTCGGCGACCAGCATATTGTAACGTATTGTAGGGCTACACAGAGCGACCGGCGGGGCGTCACAAGGTCGCTGCGTCAAAGGATTAGACGCCAGGGGCCAGGCAGGATGTGAGAACAAGGAGGTATTTGGAAAATTCTAAGAGCTAGGGAAAGGGATGCCCAAAATGCGGGACAGCGCATTTTTGCCGCGTGCCGCGTGCAAAATTCTTAGAATCCAGGGCAATGGATGTCCGATATGCCTGGCAACGCGACTAGCGCGGGCCGTGTGAAAAACCCAGTGACGTTTCAGGTCACGTGGGTGGGAGCTATATAAGAGCGAATGCAGAGCGCGGGGGTGGGGTTTGTCAAGCTGAGTGGAACCCTCGTGCGAACGCACAAAACTTGCGCCCAGGGCGGTACGGAGCCGAGCGAGGCTCGTACGGCAACCGATGTGTTGTAACGCCGCTGTGGACAGTATTTCCACGGGTGACCTAGGTCGCCGGAGCTGAATGCTGTTTGCATAAGGCTCGCTGAGGAGTGGCGCGGGCCACGAGTCAGACATTTCATTTTTAAGGATCGCTCCTGCGATCAGGGGAGTGAACGTCTACCAGAGCTAAGAGTAACTTTAATTATTTACTGTACATATTGTGAATAAACCTGTACATATTTATCATTGAAGCTCGTGTCTGTGATTACTGTGTATTCCCACGACGTCACAATATAATGGGCGGCCTGACTCCCGTAAAGACAAGAGAGTTTATGACTAAGCTTCTGTGAACTTAGACACTGTTATTGTGGCTGCTACGCTGTCCACGCGCAGTGCTACGTTTTACCCTTTGAATAATTGTTGATCGGGCAACGAACGAGTACATCTTCTGGCTTTTCCATCTCTGACAAACCGATTCTCGTACAGTTACAATAATTGTAATTGAGGCAGTTACAATTATTCCTTACTAACTCCGCAATGCTGGCAAGAATTAACAGGTAATGTTGGAGAAGTAACAGAAAAGAAATTCGCGAAAAAGAAGTTGAAATCGTATCTTCGGGATAGATTATATCTTACTCTCATAATGAACGCTGTTTCATAATATTTCCTACGTTCTCAAGATTAGACGATTCAAAATTCTAGAGTGTATACTCATCGCAGAGGGCTACAAAATCTAAAACTCCGAACACAATGAACATTAATTATACTTGTGTCTCGTATCGTGGTTTAGAAGTCTCACCTCTAGCCTGGACTCTCTGATATATTCTGCAACTTCTTTGTTCAACGCTTGAAATATTTCTTTTGTTATAATGCATAACGCAATGTCGCAATTTCCAAAACTCTTCTGAACATTGTTCATTATGACCGTATAAAGTTGTTAGACACGTGATCAATAGTGTTTAAGGATGTCTTGTTATGCCTGGCGCTAAAACTCCCTAATGTGTGAGATCGGGAGCGGTAGCTCAGTACATTAAGTGATGTCACTGCAGCACCTCTGACTGGGAGGTCCTAGATTCGAGTCCCAACGGCGGCAGGATTTTCGACACTAGCTTTTCAGCTAAGTCGAATTCAATCGCTGTCTGGAGCAGAATCCTAGAGGCCGGCTGCTCAGATCGGTAGTTTTCCGAGGTTTCTCTGATCACCATCAGGCGAATACCGGAGCAGTACCCTAACAAACGGGCCACGGACCGCGCGCGATCTGTCCTTCCTCTTCCTTGTCCTATCCCCTCCCCTTACACACACTTACACTAACATGCACTACACTACCACATATTCCGGGAGACCGGTCGGGAGTTTAGAGCTTGTCCCGGCTGAAGCGGTGCCCCGCTGGTGGGAGAGTCCTGGTGAGGCGGAAACCCCGCTAGTCGACGGTAGATCGGCGCCGGATCTCGGCATCCAGCGCGGAAAGATCACCGCCGCGCTACCCTAAGGGGACGAAGCAGCTGGTCGGGGCTCACTTGTAGGCGTGCAGGCAGACGGGGCAGCGGCGCAGGCCGGCGGCGCGCACGCACTCCACGTGCGCCACGCCCAGCGCCCCCCGGCACAGGCACAGCGCCCCCGCGCGCCCCAGCGCCCCCCGCAGGCACAGCCGGCACGCCCCCGCCCCGGCCCCGGCCCCCGCCGCCGCGCTGCGCAACACACGACGACTTGCATATCCCCAATGGCTCCGCCGCAATAAGCAAACGTTGATTTCATAATGTCCAAACATTTGCTTTGCAGAAGCTCCAGAAACGGTTCGGTAGTTGGACTTCGCCGGCCAGCTACCGGTGTCCCCCTTGCCTGAGCCTAATTCCCATGCTTGCGGGTAAGGCGACATGGGATGAACATGACTGATTCTCTTCACCATAACTAGCACGATCCGCCTGCTTGAGCTTTTGTTCGTCACACAGCAACAGAAACTGGGACGATTTTAAAGGAAAGCTACAACTCTATTTTTGTCTCGACCGGGAATCGATCCCGGCACCACACCACGGGAAGCTAATACGCTGCCCATGAGCCATTCCAGAGGCGTAAATTGTTTGTTATTAACGAAATAAATGAATATATTTGATCCGGAAGAAAAATTAACACAGAAATAAAAAAGCACACAATTTAGATAATTATTTTCCTTTTTATTTCTAGCTATTTCTTTCTTTCTGAACAAATATATTCATTTCTTTTGTAAATAACAAACGATTTACATATTTCTGGAGTGTTTCTATGCTTATGCAATGCAAAGTTTTGCCCAGAAAGCAATTTTTCAAACCAACCTTTGAGTGCTTATTGCGTCTCAGCCATTCAGAATATCCAAGTGATTTATTAGACAAAAAAATGCTTAAAATTCTCTTAAGAGCCTGTTTTACGAGTTTCGATGTTTCCTCCCCGGACACCCTCTATAACTTTTTAGTCTATTGCTGTACGGACTTAAATAAAGCTATCTTTTTTTCGTACGTTCGTTGTCTTATCCTTGTCTAATGGCGACGGCGTTGTTATCAAAGAAATAACTAGCGGGGCCACCAAAGTTTATACTTTCTCGCATTGTTTCTAAATACCACGCAATATAATACTACTACGTAAACCAGCTAAAGTATTCAACCAGCAATTTTTTTTTTTTTTCCGCTTCGAAACCCGATCTCAGATCATAAGAGTTAACTTGCTGGCCTCATACCACTATCCCACAAAAGAGCCGTGTGGATCAAACTCCAGCAGAGGCATATAAAGATAAATGTTTCATGTAACATCAAAATATCCGTAGAAACTCCCAAAGCATCCAGTCCGTTCAGCTCGATCACGGAAAATCAACTTTGAAGGAAATCGGCTGAACGGTTTTGACGCTGTTCAGAGTTGTCCACAGACGAACTGACAGCTGTTAGGATGATATATTGATTGATCGATTGACTGATAGTGTTTACGGGCGCGCAAACTACTAAGTTCATTAATTCTGTAAGTGTAGTACATGTTTCTGCTCTGGTGATAGCGCTGATCTTCCCGCCCTAGATGGCTAAAATCGGCGCCGTCCCGCCATCGGCTAGCGGGATTTTCCCCAACTAGGTGTCTCCCACCAGAGTGATATACTCTCAGCTGGGACAAGCTCTATGCTCCCAACATGTGCGTTAGTGTGGTGCGTGTAAGTAAAGGGTAGAATAAGACAAGGAATGGGAAGAAAAGATCGCGCGCGGTCTGTTTATTAGGGTACTGCCCCGACATTCGCCTGGTGTGTATCAGAGAAATCACAGAAATCTATCGATCAAAGCAGTCGTCCGGTTGAATTCTTTTCCACGCAGCGACAGGACTCGACCTAGATATCTGTTTAGTTTCCAAAAAACTGCAATCGTCAATACTCGAACCTAGGACCTCCCGGTCAGTGTTAATACAATGAAATTACTGGATACCCTGAGCCTCCATACCCGGTCAGCCGTTATGGATTTATAAATTGGTCCCATGGGTAGTGTGCGTATATATTGTATATATCGTATATATTGTTTTAAAATTTCATATTGATATATTGATTATTTTACTTAAATAGGTTCATAGAGATGCGCAGAAAGACAATGAATTTGACGTGGCATACGTTTTACATTCAAAAAGTTGTTGAAAAAATGTTAAAAATTGCAAATTGAAAAAGCACATACAGACACGTCCGGTTTATTTATATGAATTGATTAAATTTGTGAGTACAACTGTTTTAAATGATTTTCAATAAAGTTTCTCAAATCCACAATAGTTTTCAGCAACAACCGATTCATCAAATTAATATAGCTGTACGGGTTTCGAACTCGCTTCCTTTTGCTCCCTAAGGCCTAATTCACGATGCAAACTTAAACGTAACGTGATGCTGTAAACGTAGCCGTAAAGTTTACACGTAAAAACAAACATTCACAATGACAAACGTGAGCTGGAACGTAAGTGTTGCCTGGACCAATCAGAATTCAACGTACTGAAACCTGATCGATTCATTTCCAGCACGATGGAAAGATCTTTCCTCCATAGTTTCTAGCCTTTTCTTCGACATTTCTATCGATTTGTCTTTACATATATGCGAGTAGCTGTTGTAGAAGTGCCCGCATTTCCTTCATCATATAAACAAGATTTCTTGTACCAAATTCACGAGTAATTCGTTGAACATAATTAGTTTATTCGCTATGTTATGTTAGTCACAATCACAATTGCTCAAATTCTTACTATGAATTGACTTCACGCAAACTGTTTGCTTCATTCAAACTGTTCGCAAACTAATTTTCTACATTACAATAACAAAATGACATAACCACAAATTACATCAACACATTTTGAAATCGACCGTGCACGCTGATCTCTGATTGGTGTTCGTTAGAATTCCGACGTAAACTTACCGTAAAAGCTTGGAGCTTGTTAACTCTTAAGTTTACGGACTTACGCTTACGTTTAAGTTTGCATTGTGAATGGTCTAGCTTAGTAACACATTTGTAGGTTTTGCGGCAACGTTACGTTTACGTTTAAGTTTGCATTGTGATGAATTTGTACACGCCATTTAATGACCTCGACAATCCAGGACGGATACGGCCTGTCCACATGTCTATGAAACAAGACATAATTGTTTGAGTTCTAGCATTATGGAGCCGAAAAATTGATAAAATGTCTAAACACCCGAGGTGTAGCGATGTGTATGACCGGAGCGACGTACTTGCCGGGACCTGGACCTGCGCCGCGCACTTTCGACCTCCCGCCGCCAGGGGCGCCGCCGGCGCAGTCACTGCGCATGCGTCCCAGGTGCAACAGCAGCCGCTGCCGGACATCGAGAAACGCAATTGGGAGGTTTTGCTAAGCGTGAAGGCCCTTAGCGAGTGCCAGTTTCAAGTCACTTCTCATGCGCCAACTCGATTTTCACGTGATAACGAAGCCCGCTATTCCACTATTTACACCCGGTTTTTTCTAACGAGGCATCTGAGGGTAGTATCTCCAAGATGGAATATGGCACGACTTTTCGCGTCTTTCTCCTTCGTGCCCCTAGAGTCGCTTGATGTACAGCACTGCTTGATACGGACAGTCGCGATCATGCGACATTTTGCGGTAGGACCGAGAAAGACGAAAAAGTCGTGCCGTATTCCATCTTGGAGATACTACCCTTAGAAGCCACGTTAGAAAACCCCCAGTATAACACTTGTTTTCCTATGAAGCCACATCATGTTGGTGGTATTAATCTGTGAACAGAATTATCTGTATGTATGATATTAGTTATACATGGAAGAAGTCCAAGAAGCATAACTCCCTCTTTCCTTAAGAATAAGTTTCTGCTCCCGATGGTGCTGCTCCCTGTCGTCGCGATGCATCGGAACCTCAGTGAGGTCTCGCCGGCAGTGCCTCGCCCCAACACCGCATTCTCAGACGGCCTCGGAACCAACTCGAAAGAAGTGCGTAACGTCATCAAACTTAGGCCGTCTCCAGCCATCTTGTTTTCATATTTCAGTCAGCATGTGCGGTGTGAAGACCAGGTTGTGTTCTGAGCTTCTCTCAATTAAAGGTTTGTATGAATTTGAATTAGACGAACATGCCTTTCAAGAGTAGTGTTCCGTTGTGTCGCGGTAATTACTTGAGTGGTCGAAACATTTGTTTTTGGATTTCCGAAAGATGAATGTTTAGAAAGTGATTGGGAGCAATACAAGGATTTTCGTCCAACCAACAGTTTTAAAGTGTTTTTAATTGCTTTTGAAATCTTGTTGCATTTTCAAAATAAATATTTCTTGTGTTGTACGCGTGTAGATTTTGTATAATATATGAGAAAGGAATGAAAATCGACTCATCCAAGAAGTTTCCTACAAAATGTACATGATAATGCACATGATCATTCTATGGGCCCGTTTTGCTCAAAATTTGTTCATTTGCTCAGTCCAAATGTTTAAAATTTTTGTCGTTTAAAAAAATATTTAATCCATTACTAATTTTATTTGTATGCTCTCTTGAGTTAATTACAAATTCTAATATATTGCGTTTGCTTATGTGTGCGAGTTGTATTTCCATCCTAAAGATATTATTTAATTATCTGAAATATTTCGAAGATGTAAATTGCAAGATGGTAACAGCAAAATTATCTTTACCAAGGCTAAGCGAGAGAGCTTTACGAACAAGTATTTTCAACGCAATCGCTGCAAACATGAACGTTGTCTTGTTTTGAAAACATAAATTTTGGCTATCTAATGATTTTTAAACATTTCATTATTATTTAATACAATGTTTCGTTTAACTTTTCTTCTCTTATTTAGTAAACATTTGATATGCTAGAGCTTGAAGAATTTATTTAATTTTATTAAATTTTTTTAATAAATATGGATTCTGAATAACAAGCATATTAATGTAATAGTATTTGTGCATTCCATTATTTTTAATTTGATCATGTTAACAAATAATATGTAGGAAAAAATGAGTTGACTTTTTCTGTCTGACAACCGTGCAACTTCCACTGCAAATGTTTGAGATTTCCAGATTAATTTGTAGAAAAGCTGTAAGTTATTTGTTCTGCTCAATCATTTTAGGACACTGTATTGTATCGACTTAATAAGGTGAACCTACATGTTTTATGTGAAATCAAAAGTAATGTAGTTCTAAAAATGTTCCATTGACGTATAACTTGTTAATGATTTACAAGTACGCATCTAAAATTTATTTATATTCAGCTTCTTCTCGTAGATAGACCGAAGATATTTTATAGCAAGCTAAGCGTGTTTTAATTTAATTAAGAAAGTCAAATTTCGCTCAGCTAATGAAATATGTTTAATAATAATAATAATAATAATAATAATAATAATAATGACTTTTTTGGCATTAAACTTAGTTTCCTTGCACTGAACATGAAAAAAATTGCGTCCAAACACTAATGCCTGGCTGGCAAACGCCGATGCATCAGTCAGACTAAATGTGATGACGTCATTGGCTTGCGCCAAGGCCTTCTGTGGAGGCGGTGTTGCTCGGCCTCGGTTCACGTCGAGTGCTGTTTTGACGCTGTGCATGTACGCTGCACATGTGCAATCATGGCCAGCAATTCTACGAGTATGAGATGTGGTCCTTACGCTGCTACGTTTTGGTGTAACAATTATCACGGTCGTCATTTCGACGAACCATTTTCTTTCTTCAGAAACCTCAGCAATAAGAGGGGTTAGCATCATAACTGGAGCTTTTTATGAGTACACGCAAGTGTGTTAAAGCTAATGACTGAGAATTATTGTTTAGAAAATTTCATAGGTTTATACATGGCTTCTCCGTGACTTTCATAATAATACCATGTGCAATCAATTTTTATTCATGCCTCAAATTTCTTTCTTAATATGAACTGTAAACCAAATGTTTCGGATCAAAGCGTTATAGCATCACATAATTTTCAAATAAGGTTATGTGGTAATTTTAGAAGACAAAATATGTTCGCCTCACTACATTAAAAGGGATTTTATCCAATTCTGGGACATTCTATTTCCGAAAGAAGTATCTCAGATTTCGAAACGCCTTCAGTATCCAAGTGAATTTGGAGCTGATTAAAAATAAACTTGTAGCTGGGGAAAAAGAAATAATAGAACTAACAATTAAATTGTAATCCAATACAAACTCCCCATTTAAAATCATGTAATTAATAGTATTATTTTATTAATTTAGTAAGTTAGGTTTATTAAAACGTTATTTGATTCTTTTTATTATTTTATTGCAATTATTGTTATTGTGATAATTACTATTTTGCGTTGATTTATTAAATATATAATTATATTCAAAGTAGTATTGAAGTGTGGTGACGTGTTGTGAAGTGTAGTGCAGTATAGAAGTAGAAGTGAATGGCAAATGTTGTGAAGTGAAGTAATTAATTAGTCGTGTAGTCTTGTATTTACTAGTTTAAAATAACTGTGCAGGTCAGCCATAAAATGTAGTTAAGGCTATTATTGTTAGTTATTATTATTATTGTTATTATTATGTCTTTAAATAATTTAAAGTTACAATGTTAAGTAATTTAAGTTAATATCCCTAATTGTAATATGTAAATTGTATTGTTCTGCCACCAGGTTGTATAAACCTACATGCAGAAATAATATCTATCTATCTAACTATCTATCTGTCTATCTATGTATTCATAATGTCTGAACTGGCTAAAAGCTAATGTTTTAAAAGCATTGATAGACTGAATATTCCGAGTTGTTCTGTTATCAATTATTTGTAGAGCAAAATGTATCTGCCATACGAATCCAGTGACAATTGCTGCGTTGAAAATGTCCCATTGGCAACAGAAGGCTGTAGTGACAGCCATCGCTGATATTACAGATGCACCTTTGATGTGGAATTAAAAACATTAGCGATAGAGTTAAGTGTGAGTTCATAGACATTCTTAACAGAGGGAGTTGAGTATGGTGTGTGCTGCTTAATTGAAAATATTTGCAATAAGATCAGCCTCAAATTGTGGCTACTCTGAACGAGGTTATGATAACGTTGTTTGATGCGGAATTGAAAAATTTTGTGATAAAATAATCCTTAATTTGTAGTCACTTAGAACAAAGGTGTAATGATGTGGTCTATTCCATGCGTAATTGTAGTGAACATTTTGGTATATATTAATGTGCAGTCTGTTGTGTAGTCAATGTGTAATGTGCCCTAAAGTGTGTTTCTATTTAAATGCAATATGTTCGGACTGTATTTCAATTTAATGAAAAAGGTTTAGTGATTTCCCACATTACACAGGAGTGCGGTCTCTCCTGGGTGTTTTTTAGATTTCGACAGTTCCTTCCAAAAACGAAAAAAATCCTTGCACGTTGTGCCTTTTCTTTCATTTCTCATTGCGGAACTAAAATCGGTACATGTGGGGAATGTAGCCACAATTGTTACTCAAGAGCAGTTACCAGACTCCTTGCAGTGGTTGTTTTGCATTAGGCAATTTGAGTGTTAGTTCTATTGGTATTGCAAGTAAATGTATTGATGCGATTGTAATTGTTAGATGTGAATTTTATAAATAATGTATATTGCAATGTATAAAGCCTGGAATTTAAAAAAATATTTAGCAATACATTGTTGAAAAATTGTTACAGTTTATTTTCCTTTGTAATTAATCCATAGCCACGACAAATGAATCGGAATAAGCCTACAACACAAATTATTATAATTTGTACGCATTTGTTGGTTTTGTGCAAATAAAAAAAATTAATATGAATTTTCAAAAAAGAAGTTAATGCATTATGTCCTGAAAGTTTTTCATTAACTTTGCTTACTAATACACGCTATTATTAAAGATTATTAATCATTAATTAAAGAACCAACGTTAAATTAAATTTATAACAACATTTCTTCAGCATTAGCTCTATTATCGTTTGAATATGCCCAGCTCCTTTTAGTAATTCGTATTTGGTGGGTATCTCAGTAATTCGAATTTGGCCGGCTTTGTAACGTGCTCAAACGTACCGAAACGCCACTATTGCACGACAGAGGAGCTGTCTAGTTATTCACTGGAACGTAGAAGCCGTGCTTCCGGGGCTTGTACTATGGTGGGACCTCGTTAACCCGGATCGACTGGGGTTCGGGTCAGTCCGAATTAATCTGGGTTATCCTGAAAATGAGGAGAAAACGATAAATATGAACATTTACTCTCCAAACATATTTTTAATTTAAAAATTATAATCGGCACATTTTCTCCTAAAAGTTCATTGGAATACGAAACGTGCTCTAGGAAAGTCTGTTCTTGGGTTACCATGCTGGTGAGAGGGCTAGCAACAGGAATTGTTGGTATCCCGAGCAGCATGTACAGTGCATCAACTGATGTCACTGCAGTCCCTCGTAGCGTCCGCGACTGAAGCGCATGCGGCAGCGTGGTGCACAGCGAGTATCGTGGACGCATGTAGAATGCACCACAATGGGCAGGAAGCGAGGGAGGCCGAGCCCAGGGGACAGTTCGAGAGGGTGCGCGTCACACTTGTGCCACAAGACCCGGCGGGTGGCGACGCAGCCTCGCGAGGCTGTAAAGGCGGGTCGCCCCTGAAAAGGGCAGCTTTGTTCCTCGGACTTTCGTCGCGAGACGCCAGTGCGCGTGGGAGGCCGCGAGCTTGCGGGTATCAGCGCCTGGCTCACGTAAACAGTACATCCAGCAATTAGCAGATGCTGACGGGGAGCAAATGCTCCTGTAGTAAATTATAGATCAGTTTAATATATATATATATATATATATATATATATATATATACTAAATTGATAATTTACTATTTATATATATAATAAACTATTTATATATATATATATATATATATATATATATATAATATATATATATATAAATAAATAAATAAACTATATATAACAAAGCCATCTGTCTGATTTGTCGAACGACGTCACACCCTTTTCCTGGAAGATCCTAAGTTCGAGTCCAGAGTCGAGTGGCAGGATTGTCGACACTAGCTTGTCAGCTAGGTCGGCTTCAGTCGCTGTCGTGAGGAGAATTCCAGCGGCCGGCTGCTCTGATCGATATTTTCCGTGGTTTCTCCGATCAACACCAGGCGAATACCGAAGCAATACCCTAACAAACGGTCCACGGACCGCGATCTTCCCTTCCTCTTCCTTGTCCTATCCAATCCCTTACAAACACACTAACATACACTACACTACCACACATGTCGGAAGACCGGTCGGGAGCTTAGGGCTTGTCCCGACTGTGGCGGTGCCCCGCTGGGAGATATGATTGGGGAAAACTCCGCTAGCCGACGGTAGGTCGGCGCCGGATCTCGCCATCCAGCGGGGGAAGATCACCTCCATTTCTCGAGAAAAATGCACTACACTTACAGGACTAAGGATCTAAGCTGTTGACGCGCCCGGAATCACTAATCAATCAACCAACCTCGTTCGAAGTAATAACACCAGAGCTCGTCCCCAGGCACCGCTCGGAACTCATTCCTCCACACAGAGTTGCAGATGATCCAACAGTGGGCCAGTTGACAAGCTTCCTGTTGTGTTTGAAGACTGCGGGGAACTCATTGGGACACACTTCGTGCGGGTTCAGTCTTTCCGCCATGATGGTGTGAACACTTTCGACGCTCAATCCTACCTCGGCGGCTACGGCTTTCATTGTAACTCGGCGGTCCTAAGTAATGAGTCAGCTGGGCGATATCATCGATAATGTGGTGTTCCAGACCGCGCACCATCGGCTAACGACACCCGTTCTTACCTGAAGCTAAGCCTTGACCCTTTACTTCCGTTTTCGTAACGTGGCAGCTGAGTGTATTATTTTCAAGATGCAGTATGGCACGGTTTTTGCGCGTCTTTCTCGGCCCTACCGAAAGACGTCGCATGATCACGACCGTATCAAGCAGTGCTGCAGATGAAGCCACTCTAGCGGCACGACCGAGGAAGATGCAAAAAGCCGTGCTATTATTCCGTCTTGAAGATAATACCCTCATCTGCGACGTTACGAAAACCCAAGTATAGCAAGGGACATGCCGTGTTCACACCGCAGTCAGAAAACGAAGAATTCCTCCTTGCTCTTCTTTTGTCCCTTCCGTTTCGTAGTTTCACTGCTTATGAGTACAACGCGAATGACGGCTCTGAACGATTGGCGCGTGCTTCAGTTTTCAGTTACGTGAGTTGCACCCGTGACTCGCCAGCGGTGAGTTGCGAACTTCCGCGCTCTTGTGGTGGGAACCATGGTGGAAATCCACGGGTGAGTTCCTCCGGCGCCCAATTTTTTGCTCGTTCTGCGCAACACCGGTTTGCGTCACGAACCACAGCACGGACACTTGGTTTGAAAAGCCAGACAAGACGCTGACCGCCTTGTTGCATGGAAAGAGTGTTGAGAAACATTTGAAAATGGTGCAAAGTGACAATTTTCAACGATAACCAACCAAAAGTAACACGATGAAGGCGTACAAGATGCAATATTAAAAAAATGCTTCATAAATTTGTTTCGATGTCTTGTAACGATGTGATAATTTTCGTATCTGGCTGCATTTAAAATTCCCGCTAATATTGTGACGCAAACTGGTGTCTGAAGCTCATTGGCTGAAGTCGGATACGATGCGCAACGGTCCCCGGAACCACTTTTTTTTGTTGCACACGCAACGGTTTCCCATTCTGTCGCTGGTTTGCACATAGCTGGCGGCGGCTCGTTTCTTTTTGAGCTCTCCTCTCAATGATTTTTCTAAGGATGAGCCAAAGTGACAGTTCGCGTAACAAGTGATCATCACATATAATTCAGAGAAGTATCCCTCCGCCGCGACAGCTGTTCAGACACGCCCCTTCGTAAGGTGCTAATGGCTCCTGTAAAAACATCCCTATGCAGAAGTCTAAGAGTTTCGGTGAGATATGCACGTACTCGAGTCCGGGAAATATTTAAATTTAATTACTCTTAACATGCTCTCACAATCAGTAAAAGAAAACTGCCACAAATGAAAAATAGAAAGAAAAAATGAAAAGCCGGAAACACGTGCACCGGTACGCATCTCGCATTCAAGTCTCGGTTTTAGAATATACATAATATTTATCACACAACAAGTAAATGTACTGTAATATGTAAAGGAAAAAAGAATTTTTACAAAAGATCACATAACACTGCATTTACTAATTTCAATTATTTCTCGACATTTTTGTCGGACGAGGACGTCACAAAAGGAAGCGTCGAAGCCATTTACACGTTAGCCAACTGCAAACGAACTAATGAAGGGAGGGATTCTGATGGGCTCGAGGGCACAACGACCACAGGACCTTCAGTTATGTTGGCAGCACTAGCTGTCACTTTGGCTCATCCTTAGGAAAATCGTTCTCTACTTGTGCTTGGAAACGACCTCGGGTGTTTACCTCGGAGGAACGCGTCGTCAGGTCAGTTAAGCTCTTGCATCGCCGCAAGGGAATGCTGCCCTGAGACGCCACGGAAGGGGACGGGGAGGGGGCAGCGGGGCTCCACAAGGCCCCCCAGCTGCCGCAGCGCCTCCCGTCGGGGACCTCCTCAGAGAACAGATGGGGCCTACGGGCACCGGCAAAGCTTTTGAAACAGCAATATAACAGAAGCGATTGACTAACTGACTGGTGTAAACCATCATTACTCCAATCATGGTTCCATTGATAATTTAATTAATTGTGATCTCTGACATAGATGTACACTGCTAAATAGGGATCATTATATACATTTACTAATTAGAGAATTGTATCAGATTTTATATCATAATCTATTTTGTATTCTTTAATGGTTAATTCTCGTATAGAGTATGATATATATATATATATATATATATATATATATATATATATATATATATATATATTGTAACGTAACGTCACAGCATCCTCAAATAAAAACTAGTAGAAACGATTTCGAATCAAAAGATTAAAATATTGAAAATGTTAAGTGTGTCGAAGCAGCCAGAATCTTTCCGCCGCTCCCCCACGCCCGCCACCTCTGAGGGAGCGTATTGTAACGTATTGTACGCTCCACTCACAATGGCGCTGCGCCAAAGGATTAGGCGACAGGGGCCAGGCAGGATGTGAGAACAATGCGGTATTGGGAGAATTCCGAGAGCTAGGGAAAGGGATGCCCAAAATGCGGGACAGCGCATTTGCCGTGTGCAAAATTCTTAGAATCCAGGGCAATGGATGCCCAAAATGCCTGGCAACGCGACTAGCGCTGGCCGTGTGAAAAACCCAGTGACGTTTCATGTCACGTGGGTGGGAGCTATATAAGAGCGAACGCAGAGCGCGGGGGTGGGGTTTGTCGAGCTGAGTGGACCCCTCGTGCGAACGCACAAAACTTGCGCCCAGGGCGGTGCGGAGCCGAGCGAGGCTCGTACGGCAACCCATGTGTTGGGACGCCGGGGTGGACACTAGTTCCACGGGTGACATAAGTCGTCGGAGCCGCGTGCTGTGTGCATAAGGTTCGCTGAGGAGTGGCGCGGGCCACGAGTCAGATTACATTTTTAAGGATCGCTCCTGCGATCAGGGGGAGTAAACGTCTACCAGAGCTAAGAGTAACTTAAATATTTACTGTACATATTGTGAATAAACCTGTACATATTTATCATTGAAGTTCGTGTCTGTGATTATTGTGTATTCCCACGACGTCACAGTATACAATGAGAGCCACTGTCGGCGGACGGGGAAGAACCAGAGACATTTATGTTAGGAAGCGAGCTGTGGATAGGCGCTGGGGGTAAACACTAGCCGAACCGGGGGGCGCTGTGTCAGTCACGCACGAGGGAGCTGACCGGGACTTCCCCCGGTCAAATAAACACGTAATTAGGCCACATTTAAGAAAAAAAGCTTTCTAGTGCAACGCTGACAACACCCCACGTGGAGGACGCGGGCCACCCTGCTCGAAAATTTCCATCGCACGAAATTCTTGACAGCCATTGGCCAGCTCATTATCGCAATTCTAACGAATCAAATCGAGGCTTTTCAAAGATCCGGGAGGGGCAGTAGAATCACGAACGGGACACCAGACGCATAGAACAGATAGAAAAAGATTTTTGTGGCGTGAAGACGCATAGCAGAGATAGAAAAAGATTTTCGTGGCGTGCAGACGCAAAGGAGATAGAAAAAGATTTTGTGGCGTCAGACAAGAGGAGAATGAGAAGAACTTTTTGGCGTAACGCAAATTACGAATAATGTAAATTTGTAAATGTTAAATTCACAGCTTAACGCCGAGAAACAGTAATTAAGTGAAATGATTATTTGCTCAGTGACTTTGGTGAAAACCTAGTAAATGATCTTGCAATGTTCATAGTTTTGCATCGCTTTCGTTGGAACGAACTGTGTCAGCAATTAGTTGCAAAAGGAGGCACTGGCGTTATTCAGTTAAATCGGCAGTAGAACATTACTGTATGCACCCTTTACACTTTATTGCGAGCAGTAATCTTCACCGAGACGTGCCATACGATTACGCCAGTGCCACCTCCAGCGGGTGTGTACTGTGCCGGAGCCAGCTGGTGAGGGGGCCGGTCTACTTGACAGCTGATTGGGTCTGGAGACGACGCCAACGCCATCGAGCCGTCATACATCGCTGGTGCCCGTCATAAATATACGTCGACATTTAAGTAATTTATATCAGGTAGCCCAGCTCAATTTCCGCCGAGGCGCGGAGAGACTAAAATTTTATTCCTAGCTGAGATTATTGCCGTGGCTCAATTTTCTTGTTTCATTTAGTTGTGTAAATTTAAAGTTAACACACACGCCTCCATAAAAGAATATTTTTTGTAAGATCATTTGTAAAGAAATTCATTGGATGGTTCACTCATCCTCATTATCATTATCTTAACGTAATTAAACTTGAATGAAAAAGAATCTCGAAATAAGTAAAAAAGTAATGGTGCTACGTCGGGAGATGGCGGTGTACATACATTCCCGCATTATTTCTAACTATTCCGCAATATTATGCTACTATATAAACGTGCAAAACGTCTTTCTGCTCCGATTCTCGAATTCAGGTCCAAGGAAAGTGCGAGTTGTGAACTCAGGCCGACGCTTAAAACGTAATTACCTCAACCCAATATTACCAACATGCAATTTTCGAAAATTCAGAGATCGTCGAAAATGAGGCCTACACCATTTGTTAAGCGTCCCTTCTTTAATAAATAAAAAAATTTAAAGAAAAAAAATAAGATATGTTTTTGAGAAATGTTGTCTTTATAATTTGCAATAATTGTAATCAGAAATTTCGTGAAAATTGTTTGTTTCTTTAAAAAACGTTACCTTTTTTAAAAAGCCGATTTTTTTTTAAAACAGATTTTCTTTCCTACCTCTTCCTTGTCTTTTCCTCACCCCTTACACACACTAACGTGCACTATCACACAAACCGGGAGACCACTCGGGAGCTTAGAGCTTGTCCGGGCTGGGTCGGTGCCCTGCTGGTGGGAGATACCCCACTAGCCGGTTGGAGAGAAAACCCCACTAGCCGACGGCAGGTCGGCAGCGGATCTCGCCATCCAGCGGGGAAAGATCATCGTCACCTTTCGAGTAATACCATGCACTACACTTACGAGACTAATGACCTTATGAATTGTCACGCCCGGAGTCACTAACACAGGCGCACAAAAAAAGGAATCAGACTCAAAGACTTGACTCATGTTCTTCTATGTACGTCGACGCGCTGAATCCGAAGCTGAAGCCAAATTGCACCAGCAGCTTTCAGTTTTTTTAAATAGCAAAAAACCACCAACAAATTTACAATCTACAATTTCACAGTGGTTTTTCGCGATTGAAATAATTTGGCTTCAGATTCAAATTTAGCGCGTCGACATACCCAGAGAAATATGTCATGTCTTTGGGTGTGCCAAGGTTTTTGAGTGTGGTTGTGTCTAGCGCAGGGACCTTGCGGTGGCGCAGGTGGCGACCGTGGGGCGCAGGCGCGCGAGGGGCGGGGGCGGGGGGGCCTCGTCCCCCCACAGCGAAAGCGACAGCGACAGCGACGCCGACGACCGCCACGACGACCGCACCGCCTGCAGCGACCGCAGCGCCGCCGGCCCTGCACGTTCAGAGCCCTTCATTGGATGACTTTTTAAAACTTTTTACTCGCAATAGTTATTTTTCATTACTTTTATTTATTTTAATTAATTAATTAATTAATTAATTAATTTTTTCGTGTTTCTGGGTGCGTCAACTGCTTTGGTCATTATTCCCCTAAGTGTAGTGCATGTTTTTTCTCGGGAGATGGCGGTGATCTTCCCCCGCTGGATGGCGATATCCGTCGCCGACCTACCGTCGGCTAGCGGGGTTTCCCTCTAACCAGAACCCTCCCACCAACGAGACACCGCCCCAGTCGGGACAAGCTCTCGACCGGTCTCCCGGAATATGTGGTAGTGTAGTGCGTGTTAGTGTGTGTGTGTGTGTGTGTGTGTGTGTGTGTGTAAGAGGAGAGGATATAACAAGGAAGAGGAAGGAAAGATCGCGCGCGGTCCATGGACCGTTTGTTAGGGTACTGCTCCGGCATTTGCCTGGTGTTGATCGGAGAAACCACGGAAAGCGACCGATTAGAGCAGCCGGCCACTAGAATTCTCCTCCAGATAGCGACTGAATTTGACCTAACCGAAAAGCTAGTGTCAAAACTCCTCCCGCCGTCAGGACTCGATCGTACGACCTCCCAGTCAGAGGCGCTGCAGTGACAGCAGTTGATGCACTGAGCTACCGCTCCTGCTTTATTTTAATTAAGGGAATAATAACAGATACAGAACCATGGCAATTGTTCGTCTCTTTTACTTAAATGTTTGTAACATTGTTCCTTCATCCGACATCTTGAATATTTCTGACTCTGACAGCGATGCCAGCGAAAAGAATTCTGATCATTCAGAGGTCAACTGATCTTGTGAAAAAATAGCAAAGTGTTCGCAGGAAAGGTGAGCAAGTTTATTCACAACTATTGATTGTGAATTGTTTATAAACCCAAAAAAGACATTGCAATTTCTTTGAAGGATTAATCGGTTATACGAGGACCTTTGGCTCCATTCGTGGCTTCTGTGTGTTTGTCGACGTCACAAAGAAATCGTTCATATTTAAATTTCATCGACCACTGCATGGCAATCAGGCATACCAATATCGAAGTCTCGTTCGTTGAAAGAAATTCTATCTTTAAAGATATGAGAATGAAATACAGAATTTTCCAGAGAAAGTCTTTGTCCCTTACGGAACAACCAAGCACTATATCTTTTAATTTCTGATGTTCGTCTGCAACATATATATATATATATATATATATATATATATATATATATATATATATATATATATATATATGTATATATGGAGGTTGACATTTTACCTGTACTTTGATGCACTTGAGGAGAGGAGATCCTGATAGTCACATTGATGAATGGCAAAAGTATCGAAGAACTTAAATAAAACGATTCTTACAAATTTTTAAACCTGCCACAACTGTTTTGCTCAAGTCGTGAAAAAAAGATGACGGACGTAGAAAAGTCCAATAATCAGTCAAAACCTCTTTTGAAAGAAACACAGCGATCAGTATTTGTGCAATAACTTACCTTCGTCGTTCTTTACTGGAAAACAATTGCAGTGCAGCACTTTAAGGCGTGTCACCTTGACCAAATACCACGTGCTTCTACTTGGAATATACATCTAGCGCTCAGGTCCAAACGAGTGAACTTTTTTCAGTCCCTAATGTATTCAGTTGTATAAATGTTACACTGATTGTGGTTTCTCAGAGTAGGTGTTATGAACTGTAAGTCAAATAGAGCAGTCGAAGGTGGTGAAAAAACTTGTAACCATGTTTGAGAAAATGGCATTTAAGCGTTTCAAGTGTAATTTTGTTCTCCTTTTAACAGAAAACGGGTGAATTCTCAAGAAATTTTATTTGACAAGATTTAAAGCACATGTACTCTTAAATGCAACAATGTGAACACATTTACACTATTGTAAATATTAACGACGTTAGAGACAAATAAAAACATTACATTTTTTTAGTTTTTGAAAAACAAAATAATTGAGCCACATGGCATTAATGTCATCTTATAGACTGCTTTTAGCACTATCTGCACCAACAGTTTAAAGAAAGTTTTAAAGCCGTTTTTGAGAAAATATTGTTTTGTAATTTTTTAAATTGCAAATATTGCACACAATATTGCGCGAAAACTAAAATGTTAAAAAAAATGCTTGACCTTCATGAAGTAACTAAGTACAGATAACAAATTTTACTTGAAGGAAAAAACTAACTCAATTTTAAAGTTGTATGAAGACGCCGCAAAAATTCAAACTTTTGCAATTTTCGAAAGTTCAGAGTTAACTACGAAAATTGGACCTATGCCACCTATATAAATGTATTTTACTCTATTGTTACAAGAAATTTAAAGAAATTTTGAGCCTGTTTTTGAGAAATATGGTTTTTGTAATTTTTTAAAATTTCAAATATTGCACGCACTATTGTACGAAACTACTAACGTTTTCTAAAGATGTACGTGACCTGTACGAAAGAACTATTTATGGAAAACAAATTTCATTTAAAGTAAAATCTCTGTCTTCGATTTTTTTAGTTGAAGAATGATGCCGAAAAACATTAAAACTTTTGCTATTTTCAAAAGTTCAGAGTTAACCGTGAAAATGGGTCATATGCCACTTTTTTAAGTGTGTTTTACTCTATTATTACAAGAGATTTGAAGACAAAATTTGTAGCCGTTTTCAAAAAATTTTGAAAATGTCCGGGAGGCTTCGTGAAAAGTACCTCCAAATTTAAAAAGAAAGTTTTTCAAAATCTCTAAGCTTCAACTAGAGCCAGATGGACAGAGGTTTTGAAAAAATCGTACGCTCACTTTAGGCGCTAGCTATGTATTGCTTCGCAGCAATACATAGCTTTCTCTACACTGCATGTATTACTCCGGATGTGCGTAAAATGACCTTGTAAAACGGTCTTTAAATTTGCACCAGGTTGTTAGGCAGCCCGTGATGCGCTCGTGTATGGCGGGTCACGGCCCCCTCAGGGAGAAGGGGGTTATTAGAGAGTTCGTGCACGCCACAGCAGACAGTACTATCCATTTTCTGCGCATGAGCAGATGCACTATACTGATGATAAATTTGAATTTCGCATCCGCACAAGATCGATAGATCTTTTAACGTTCGACGGTGCACAGACTCTCAATTGTGGACCCGAGGCTACTGTGGACAAGTGTGGTTATTCTATAGATAGCACACGTAATCTGTCAAATTTATTTTTTATAATGTTGGCTTCTTTAAGCCAGCCAAGTTTGGTCGATATATCATCAGTGGTCGTAGTGTAAATGTGTAAAGTGTGTTTTGTGGTTGAATTAGAAATAGTGGCTATTCCATTAAAAAGTAATTTTAAATTATTTTAAAGAGTGTGTCTTTTTAATTGTAAAATTAGATTTATTTAGTACACCTCATTCTATTTTGAGAGAATAAACTTTTTAAATAAATTAATTTAATTTGAATTCATTTATAATCTTAAATTATGTTTTTTATTTAAAAACCTAGTAACGGTACAACGTGTCGAGACGCGATGTCGCCCCATCTCCAGGTACATCTATAAAGATGTATTACACAATTACTTATAAAATGCTAATCCCATATAACTTAAATTGTTACTAAATTTTAATGACAATCAAATCAACCTCTAGTATAATTAAATCTACACATGGCTGTGCCGTTCTGTAGCACCATTAGCATCTATACTCGTAATAACGACTCTCCCAATAAATCTGAATTGACAATGATGACATTATTTCATCCATTAATAATGTCAACACCTCTAAAGCATTCCCACTGGTTGCGTCCTGGCTAATAAATCGTTGACAATGAAGGCGATGTGGGTTTGGACGTTGTCTTGAAATTTACACGCGTTCTCGATGCCACTTCGGCAGCTGTTAAAATATGAACTAGTGATGCTACAGAATGCAACTGACTTTTTCGTGGTAAAGTTTTCTAACTTCCTTAGTGAGGGATATCTCAACGGTCTTCTTTCTCATGTCA
Source organism: Teleogryllus oceanicus (assembly GCA_964035755.1). Lineage (NCBI taxonomy): Eukaryota > Metazoa > Arthropoda > Insecta > Orthoptera > Gryllidae > Teleogryllus > Teleogryllus oceanicus. The sequence goes on along the minus strand of CAXIVR010000006.1, from coordinate 64,181,084 downwards.
GCCACCATCTATCGCCGCCCTTAATACATTTTTTTAAATTTTCTTAATTTTTTGGTTTCCTGAAGGTAGATTCAAAATATTACTTTTAGAATATTAAAGAACAGTAAAATCTCGTTGTATATGGATATTTTCATTGATTACATTGAAACTGTTTGTAAGAAAATGGCGTGTAAGCGTTACTGTAAATGTGAAATTTGAAGCTCTTTTTCATTTTCCAGTTTTCGAAAAACTTTGTTCCAAGTCATTTGGAGCACGTCCACTCACAAATATAACAATGTATGCAAATTGCAGGAAATGTGCATATTAGTGGCATGAGGGATATTTCAAATCAATTGCATTTGTTTAATTTTTGAAGAAAAAAACAAAAAGTAGAGCAAACTTCTATTTATGTAATCTGAAACTGTGCAATTAGCACTATCCGTACGAAAAGTTTGAAGAAAAAAATGAAGCTATTTGTGAGAAAATGGCGTTCGAGCATTTGTGAAAATCCGGAATTTTGAGTTCGTTTTCATACAAAACTATTGAGTTTTCGAGAAACTTGATACGACATCCGTTCAAACACATGCACTCATAAATGTAATAATGTGAAGAAATTGTTGTTATTGTCAATTTTAACACTGTGAGACGCTAGTCGAATTTTTTTGTAATTTTGAAACAAAAGAATAGAGAAATCTGTGGTTTATATCATCTAAGAGTATACATGTAGCACTATCCCTACCAAAAGTGTAAAGAAAAATTTGGAGCCGTTTTCCAGAAAATCTTGTTTCTTTATTTTTTTAATATTACATATTTCACACAATATTTTGCGAAAACTACTACATTTCAAAAAAGCACTTGACCTTCTTAAAAAAGCTCAGTATGCAGATCAAATTTTATTTGAAAGAAAAATCTCCATCTTTACTTTCGTAGTTGTAAGAAGACGGCGAAAAAAATTCAAACTTTTGCAATTTTCGAAACTTTAGAGTTAAAAAGTGAGTGGTGTTCACAAGCGGACGGATGTTTTTAAAAAAACCTTTTTCGGTATCAGGAAACCCCAAAACGTGAAATCTCGAAATTGATTTTCCGCCGCATTACATAACATTCTCTATAGTAAGTATATACTCATACTGTATATCTACATATACGAGAAAGTAATTATATAAATAAAATACTAAGTAATACAGAATCTTAAAATCTTTTTCTTTCTTTACGATTAAGATTTTTTATTATTTTGTTTATTTTATTTATATATGAGTGTTTTGTACAGTTATGATGACTGCTAGCTCTCTGAATAAATCGAGTCGAGAAATAAGACATCTATTATTTCATCCAGGACCCAAACTCCAATACTCCCCCAGCCGTTTTACAATCCTAAACGGAAACCTGCAGACTGTTTGTTTCATCGCTTAAAAGGAAAACATTGGGTCACGATTGAAAACATCATGGCTCATTTTTCATTTGCTCCTTCAGAACAACATGGAGAAGGCCTTCCAGGACGCTATCCAGACCTGGAAACAGCGCTTCCAGGAGAGAATTGACGCAGGAGGGTGTAATTTCGAGAACGTTTTACTAGCTATAAAATAAGTTGAGTAAATGTTTTTTTAATGAATTTCGTCACCTTAATTATGGAACGCACCGTGTAGAACTTCGTTGTAAGGAATATATCATCCCTTTATCACTCTCAAAACGTAATCATCTTCTACCACTCTACATGCCATAGATGTTTGTGACATTCATTCTTACTCAGAATCTATATATTTCAAACTTAAATGTTGATGTTTACATACGTAAATGACTTTTTACAATATATGTACATTTTTGCAATTTGCGTTTCGCAATATATGCATATATTTCCAATACGCCATGCATATTTTTCTGAAAATAATTTGATAGCGAGACAATCTCTGCAAACTTTACATTTAAGGTACCGACTAACCAATTACAGATTAACATTAGCATACATTGAAAGTGAGAAAATAATACTAAAAAGGCTACCATTTCAATAGTATATGAACATGTTTCAAAAATATCGAGAAACTTTATATTTTTGCAAACTTTTCGTCAAATTTCTTTTTCCAAAATTTCGTGGGAAGAGTATTGTCCAACGGGGTGCGGTGCCCTACCTACTGCCCGCCCCCGCCCTCCGCCCCGCCCGCACCTTCCACGTCGCTGCGGCTGCCGCGCAGGTTCCCGGGGGCGGCCACCACCTCCGCGGCCAGGGGCGGCGGCGGCGGCGGCGGCTGAAGCATGCGCACGAGTCCCTCTTAACGGGAGGTCCTTGGTGGCAGCTTGTCAGCTAGGTCGAATCCAGTCGCTCTCTGCAAGAGAATTATAGAGGCCGGCTGCTCTGATCGTAACTTTTTTTCCGATCAACACCAGGCGAATGCCGGAGCAGTACCCTAACAAACGGGCCTCGAACCGCGCGCGCTCTTTCCTTCCTCTTTCTTGTCCTATCCTCTCCCCTTATACACACACATTCACACACTTACAGTAATATGCAGTGCACTACCACATATTTCGGGATACCTGTCGGGAGCTTAGAGCTTTCCCGGGTGGGGCGGTGCCCCGTTGATGAGAGCTGGTTGAGGAAAACCCTGTTAGCCGACGGTAGGTCGACGCCGGATCTCGCCATACAGCGGGGGAAGACCATCGTCATCTCCCGAGCAAAAAAATCACGCACTGCACGTACGTGACCAATGACCATAGTAGTTGACGCACCCAGAATCACTAACAATCAATCAATCAGTGATTCCGGGCGCGTCAACTGCGAAGGTCAATGGTCCAGTAAGTGTAGTACACGTTTTCTATCGCGAGAGAAAGCGGTGAGTCTCCCCTGCTGGATGGCGAGATCCGGCGTCGACCCACTCGTCTGCATGTGTGTTTCCCCAACCAGGTATCTCCCACCTGCGGGGCCCCGCCTCATCCTGGACAAACTCTCGAGTGGTCACATGGCATGTGTAGTGCATGAAAGTGTGTGTGTGTGTGTGTGTGTGTGTGTGTGTGTGTGTAATTAAGGGGTGAGAATAGGACAATATAGAAGAAGGAAAGATCGCGCGCGGTTCTTGGCCTATTGTCAGAGTACTGCTCTGGCATTCACCTGGTGATGATCGGAGAAACCTCGCAAAAGTACCAAATAGAGCAGCCGACCACTAGATTTCTCTTCCATATAGCACCTGATTTCGACCTAGCTATCCTCCCACCGTCGGGTCTCGCACCCTAGGACCTTCCGGTCAGAGGCACTGCATTGACAACAGTTGAAACCCTGAGTTACATATGCCGGTTTCATATGGAGAACGGGTGATGGCAGCAAAGTTCGCTTGATATTTGTGGATAATGTGCTTTCACTTTCTCGCCTTACGAATTCTTCGTAAGAAGATAAAGATATGTAATCGTGCGCCGGAAAACAGCGAATTTTTTGGTGCTGTGAAACATCCACAGAATGAAGAAAGTGGATTTATGGGGCACAACTTTTTCTCATCTTTTGACAACGATCACATGCCGAGATCGTTTAGCAGTAGTGTCGTAATGATTTCTGACGGAAGGGTCGTGGGTTTGAGTCCCGCCTCGGACATGATTGTATTTGTGTAGATGATCTTGGCTGTCCAGGTGACGCCGCGTCGAAGGCTGTTGCCGACGTTTCGACCATCTTATCGTGGTCTTCCTCAGGGCTGTTGTGCTGGGGAAGGGCTGAGGAAGACCACGATAAGATGGTCGAAACGTCGGCAACACAGCCTTCGACGCGGCGTCACCTGGACAGCCAAGATCATCTACATGACTCTGGCCGCGGAAGCCTACGACTTCACATGATTGTATTTGTGTTCGTCCTTTCACTCCTTATCATGACATTTCGTTTCATCTTCATAGTTACCATAATTTTAACTTCAATAGTGATCGCTAATGACCTCGATATTGATGCGACCTTAAGTACCCCCCCCAAAAAAACGATCACTTATATAATAAAGCTCTCGGCATTAGACCATCCAAAAATGCGATGTTCTATCATGAAGAAGCAAGTCACCAGAGTATGTACTTAGCGTTTCGTAATGGTTCTTCTCGTATACATACGTATATACTTTCTCGTATACGGAGTAATATACGTAGTATATGATACGTATAGTATATGTAGTATACAGAGAAAGTTATGTAATGCAGCGGAAAGTCGATTTCAAGATTTTAACGGAAATACGTTTTGGGGTACCCTGATACCGAAAAAGTATTTTTTTTTCAAAATGTCCGCTTGTCCGTCTGTCCGTCTGTGAACACTTCTAGTGCCTCAACCATGAGTAGGACTTTTTCCAAATTGAAGAAACCCCTGTCCATCTGTCTCTAGTTAAAGCTTTGAAATTTTGAAAAACACTTTTTAAAATTTGGCGTTATATTATAAAGGCGGCATAGGTCTGGTTTTCGCCACTAACTCTGAATTTTCGAACATTTCAAAATTTTGAATTATTTCCTGTGTCTTCAGGCAACGCGCGTCTCCCTGAACCGTCTAAATCCCTTATCTATTTCGAGATGCCGAATTAAGAATTTTCAAAAAACCCGAGAGACATTTCAATGACGTTTCAACGTCTTCGATGGTGTAACGGTTAGTGTAATGGATTGTTACACCCAAGTTCGCGGGTTCAAACCTGATTGAAGTTGTGGGTTTTTATACGTGAAAAAATAATGTTTCGTATGGGCAAGGGGAAGTAAAGTCGGCTGTCAATGTTGTAGATTTTTTGCTTGTACAAGATCCTCAAGCCTAAAAGAAGCCTCTGAGCTAAATTCATGATCGCCTCTTTCGTCGCGCGAGTGTTACCTGCTTTCGCCGATAGATGGTGTAAGGAGGGTAACGGAATTGGCAGAATAAGGCAGAAGAGAAGGCCTGGGCCTCGCCACATAAAATAAGGCAACATTGTGTCACGGTCATGGGGTCGAGGGAGGAATTAAACCACTCTATTATAAAACTGTGTTGATCAAACGTATTAAGGAAGCATGTCAGATACACAAGTCCGACGGAGGCCGGTGGAAAAGTTCCGAGACATGCGCTCAGCGGTAACTCGGCGCGCACCTCGGGCCCCGCACTCGCGCTCCGCCGCAGCGCGTCAGCGGACACGCAGGGAAAGGCGTGGGGTGGAAGGGTGAGAGCGGGAGGCGCATGAATGCATAAATGCCTTATTTTACGTGGCGAGACTCAGGCCATGAGGCCTGCTCTTCCGCCTGACCACGCAAATTTCGTTACGCTCCTTTCACTCACTGAGGGAGAAAGAAGGTATTATTTGGGCGACGAAGCAGACAATTTGAATTTGGCTCAGAGGCTTCATTTAGGCTTGAGCATCTTTTGCATGCAGTAAATGTACTAACATGGGACAGCCGGCTTTACTTCCCCTCCGAAGGAAGGCGTACGAAGGACTTTTTCAACGAGGCGAGGCGGTGGCCCCGCGCGCAGAGGTTGGGGACTTGGGCGAGAGCGGGCAGGGAGACCAGACGTGTGGCGAGGCGAGACCTTCGCGGGGAAACCATGTTCAGGGCTGTCGGTATGGTGAGTTAGCGCGAACGCGATCAAGACTCGTTTGTCCCCCATGCAAGTCTTCGGTATCAGCTTCATGTTCAATTGATTAGAGAAAGCAAAACATAAATGCACGTAGAATTCAGATTGTAACTGTCCAGAATTAATAAACCAGCATAGAGGACAGTCGTTCTCTTTCATTCCACCACACGCCCCTCGGGACGTTCCTTTGGGTGTTTCACGCCCAGTGAGCCGGGAGAGAAGTGGAGGTGAGTAGAGAAGAAAGAGGTAAAGGCCGGAAAGAGCTCCAGATGATGCAGGAGGGGCAAACCGTGGCAATGGAACTAAAGTGAAAACGGAGTGGCGTGCCGTGCTCACCGGGCGGCCAGGGGGCGGCTGCAGCAGGGCAGCGGGGTGGGGGGCGACGAGGCCCAAGGCGTCGGCAGAGCGCGACAGGCCTCCGGCGCCCATCTGCACATCCAAGCCTTCAGTCGCACACTTTATTAACTACGTTTGCAAGCCATTGGCACTTCTCCTTACTCGTAGACATACGCATATTCGGAGTCATTCAAAAACTTATATAATGCTGCTGAAAATTGATTTCGAAATTTCAGTGAAAGTACACGTTCGAGGGTCCTCTGATACCGAAAAATAATATTGATTTTTTTTTCAAAATGTCCGTCTATCCGACGAATATTGCCGTAAAATTTGCTTCCTGCTCTTCATCTGCGTTCTGAACATCATTGTCGACCTCATTGTTATTTTTTGCTGGGGATTTCAAGTTCTGTAGCAGAACCAGCTGCTTGATATGCGGGCCCATTATTATCGCTGTTGTGTACAGTGATATCATCGTATATATGAGATTCCCTGCTCTGCTCTCTATTGCAACAGGTTTTTTTTGTAAAATGCTCAATTTTTCTGTTTCCTAATTGTAGAACCGCAATATAACATTAAAATATTACAGAAGAAAAAAACTCGTCATATATGGAAATTTTTGGTCAAAAATGTGAAGCCGCTTTTTTTAAAAAAAAGTATTGGCGTTTACACGATACTGTAAATGCAAAAATTGAATCTTTTTTTTTTCACAAATTGTTTTTGAGATTTCGATAAACGTTATTGGACGTCATTTGATGCACTTCTCCTCACAAATGCAATAATATGTAAAAATTGCTGGAATTGTGCATATTAATGGCGTGAGAAATATTTAAAAACTAGTGGTGCTTCAGAATGGAACAGACGTGCTCGTAGTAAAATGTTCTAATTTCCTTGGTGTGGACTGACTTTACGGTCTTGCCCCATTCCCTTGCCAGGAGCCATCTATCGTGACCCAAAGTACACTTTCTGAAATGTTTTCAACTTTTTGGTTTCCTAATAGTAGAACTATTAGTTCTTAGTAGTAAAAATTTGAATTTATGAATATTAAAGAAGAGTGAAATCCCGTCTTAAATGGCAATTTTCATTGAAAAATTTAGAGTCGGCAACTGGATTTATCCACATTCTCGTTATCAGGGCCCGGTAATGATTTTTTTTCTGCCGGAAATTTGCCGTTTTTTCGCGCAGTATTATATAACTTTCTCTATACTCCGTATATTACTACACACACACACACACACACATATATATATATATATATATATATATATATATATATATATAATATACGTATACGAGGAAGTAAAAATTACATTTGTGGGGAAAAATAGAAATCTCACGTGAAAATCCATTCTTATATAAACCTAGTGATGCTACAGATTGGCTTCATCACAGCTACTACTGATTTCATCAATGTCCATAATTATTACGAAATTCATTGGGTTATGTAATGTCCGTATGTGAACGTTGGTGGAACATTTGAAAGAAAGCCGTAACTAAAGTGGTAAAGAATGAATTGTCCGTGTGATATACGAAGTGTCAAGAAATCATCGTGTCATTGAAAGAGTTTAAAAATTGAGGTTGTTTGAGAGAATACAAAGTACAATAATATACAGTAATGTACTATGTACAATATATTGATATCGTGTACTTTCTAAACAACATTTTTCCCAGACATTTATGACGACTGAATTGGTTGAAAAATACCGAAAAGAGTATGACAGTTGTCAGACTTCAAGTGCGAAGAGATGGGCAGTCTATAAACTTGCTGGAGTACTCACTCGCACGATTGAAAATAATATTGCAAGGATGGAAACAAATGTGAATAATTCTCAAAGTAGTAGAGCAGCTTTTCATTAGGACTCTCAGTTTGACTATTTACAGAGCTCTCGTGTCCAAATTGGTAAAATGGAAATGTTTGTATGTTTTGGGTCCTCCTAGTTGATCGTTTTTCTTCAATATGTGCAGGTGTTTTGTGCAATCATATGGAATGAAGCAATGATCAATTACATATTAAGACTAAACGGAGCAGTTGTTTTGCAATGTCAATTGCTCCCAATGAATGAATTCATCCATTTTTTTCATAAAAATAGGTAAAAACTATTTTTTTAAACAATATTTTTGACTAAGCAAATAAAAAATCTGGCAGTCTTTGGTTTCTATTATTCATCTTTCATGTTCAAATTGGTAAAATGGAAAATATTTGTAAACTTTGGGTCCTACCAGTTGAACTTTTTTCTTCAATATATGCAGGAAATTTGTGCAGTGGTTTGTAATTAAGCAATGATCATTTACATATTGAGACTAATCTATGCAGTTGTTTTGCATATCAATTCCTCTCAATGAATCAATTCATCAATTTTTTCTATCAAAAATAGGCAAAAATTAATTTGCCTAAAAAAAATTGTCTAAGCAAATTGAAGTATCTCGGGGACCTTGGTTTATATTATTTACATTCCAAGATCCATAATCTCTTGCACTTCAGATAAAATAATGAAGGTAATATTGTTTTGTTAAGGTAATAGGTATAAGGTTTAGGTAATAGATGTAGAAATTTCCAAATAGGTGTCAAGAGAAGCCAGGGCTATTGGGGCGTGGCCGGGCAGAGCAAGGCAAAAAGGAGAAGGCTGGAGAAGGGACAAAGTGGAAAAGATAGAGGTAGGCCCCGCCGCAGGTCATGAAAAGATTGAATTCCTCTTCCCGTCTAATAATTTACTGTAATAAATGCCCGAGCAACGCCGGGTACTTTAGGTGTGTGTGAATGTGTGTGTGAATGTGTGTGTGTGTGTGTGTGTGAGAGAGAGAGAGAGAGAGAGAGAGAAGTGGGTGGGTGGGTGAGTGAGGGGGTGGGTGAGTGAGTGAGTGAGTGGGTAGTTTCCAAGAGAACGCCGGGACAGCACGGGCCTTGGAAGGTCATCGTCTTCTCCAATTCGGATGAGGGCGCCGAGGGCCAGACCACTCCCCTCCACCCCCTCCCCTTCCCAACGGCGGGCGCCCACCCCTCGCGAACCCTCAGCGCGCGAGGGGTGGGCGCCCGGACAGAGAAGAGGCTCAATGCGCTGCCAGTGGGGCGGGTACCGGGCGGGCGGCCGGCGGCAGGGGGGGGGCGCGGGCGCGGGCGGCGTCCGGGCGACGAGGCGCGACAGCGAGATGGCGTTGCGCACGAACCCTTCCAAGATGGCGGCGCGCAGCTCGGCCTCCTGCAGACGCACGCACGCCTCAGCCCTCCCCTCTTCTCTTGCATTTCGCCTTTGCTGCCTCGATTACATATTAGTGTTCGTGGAGTAGGGAAACCTTCTGTAATTCTGAGCAAATCGGTTTCAAGATTTTAACGGAAATACGCGTTTTGAGGTCTATTAATATCGAAAAAGTAGTTTTTAAACGTCCTTCTGCTTGTCTGCGCTTGAGTGAAAAACTTAGCGTCTAACGCATTCGTAGGCTTTTCCGAAAACGAATGTACTCCGATAGTTTTAGCCCGATTAAATGTCCTATGAATTTAAATGAAATTCTTGAAATTTTGAAGGTTTTTTTAAAGCGCTGGAATACTTTCAAAATTTGTTCAATGAGCTGAATGCATCAATGCACGTGACATACGCGACATTTTAATTTATCATTGTCGTTACTCAGAAATTATTCCGAGATGGTAGCAGACATATTGTGGAATTCCATTATATTTAAGGTTGTTACCTCTTCTATGTTGAATAAAAACCGGTATGCATTTACCGGTACCAGGATATACACAAATATATAAATATATCTTACTTTCTTGCTAAGGAGTACAGAGAAAGTTATGCTTAATACTGCACGAAAAATTGGCAAATTTTCGGCAGGAAAAACTCTTATTACACGGCCCTAGTAACGAAAAAGTGGATAAATCCAGAACGTAAATTTTAAAAAAATCTAACACGTGGTGTAGCCAGAATTTCTAATGTGGGTCCTTGATGCCGAAAAATTGAAAGGCGGGAAAACACCTGTCTGTCCATGTGTAAAAAATTCTAACGGCTAAACAGTCCAGCCGATTTTCTCCAAAATTGATATTTTTCAATTGAGCTGGCTGACGTCGCAGCCCCTTGAATTTGAAACCGATATTTTAATTTTGGGAGATACTTTGCATAAAGCCTCCGGGACATTTTCCAAATTTTCAAAAAAATGACTCCATCGTTTTTGATTAAATTTTGTTGTTAGATAGTGTAAAGAACGTGTAAGACAATGGTGTATGTCTCATGTTCTCTGAAAACTGTGAGTCTTCCTACAACGAAAATATTAAAGATACAGTTTTTTTCCTTAATGAAATCTGTTCCTTAAAGGTAGATTTTGAAATAAGATCCTGTACTATTTTTCGAAACTTTGAGTACTTTTCATGTAATTTTGCGCGAAAATACGGGCGAGAAAGTACGTGCTGTACTAACACCACTAGTTTTAAGTAACGCTCGCCTTAATATTTACATTTCAAATGATTTTTTTATAATTTATTTTATTTGTCAGCAGAAGTAGTTCAAATGATTTCTTATAGTTCCTCGAAAACTCAAAACATTTTTTTCCTGCAAAATATGCTCAAATTTGCACATATCAGAAATGTTCAAACCACATTTTCTCAAACACGACTACAAATATTTTCCATGAATATATACAAATAGTACCATATTTTACTCTTCTGTGATAGTCTTCAAGTCATATTTCAATTCTATTATCAAGGCACTTATAAATTGACAAAATGTGAAAACCACGTGCTTTCTAGACAATTTTCTCAATAGAAAAACATGAAAACAAACTAAACTATTGTATTAAGTGATACGTACTGTAAATACTGTTTTACAATATTTATTGTAGTCAGTTCATTTTCAGAAAATTGTTTACAACAAGGAATGTTGAAATAACGTTGAAATATTATGTTTGCATTTGCTGGTATGAAAACAAATAGTTTCGAAGTCATTGAAATACAAAGATTCAGAACCGTAAAGAACATTAAAGACGGAAGTTGCAATAAGAGGTCAGTTTTAGTTATTAAATTATTAGTTTGATCAAATTACACAGTGCAACAATAAAATTTGCTGCAGAACAAAAATATGTGCTTATTATGTAATTCGGAGCCCTGATGACAACAGTGAAACCGGGAGCGGTGGCTCAGGGCATCAACTGATGTCACTGCTGCGCCTCTGACCGGGATGTCGTAGGTTCGAGTCCTGATGGCGGCAGGATTTTCGACACTAGCTTTTCAGCTAGGTCGAATTCAGTCGCTGTCTGGAGGACAATTCTAGCGGCCGGCTGCTCTGATCGGTAGTTTTCCGTGGTTTCTCCGATCAACACAAGGCGAATGCTGGAGCAGTACCCTACCAAACAGACCACGGAATGCGCGCGATCTGTCCTTCCTCTTCCTTGCCCTATCCTCTCCCCTCACACATACACACACACATACTTATACTAACATGCACTACACTTCCACATATTCCGGGAGACCGGTCGAGAGCTTGTCCGGAGTAGCCGGAGTGCCGGAGCAGTACCCTACCAAACGGGCCACGGACCGCGCGGGATCTGTCCGTCCTCGTCCTTGTCCTATCCTCTCCTCTTATACATACACTTACACTGACATGCCCTACACTACCACATATTCCGGGAGGCCGGTCGGAAGCTTAGAGCTTGTCCCGGCCGGGGTGGTACCCCGCTGGTGGTTAGGGGGAAACCCCACTAGCTGACGGTAAGTCGCCGCCGGATCTCGCCATCCAGCGGGGGAAGATCACCGCCATCTCCCGAGAAAAAAACGTGCACTTCACTAACGGGACTAATGACCAAAGCAGCTGACACGCCCGGAAACATGAAAAAATCAATGAATCAAAACGTAGTCATTCACCCGATTCAGAACAGCCGGGCAAACTACCGAGATCCACAGTATGGTGAAGTCAGGTGTGGTTCGCCGGAGTTATGAAAGTATGACGCGCAACCATATCATAGGTATTTATTGTGGCCCTTGAGGCCTTGAAAGTTGAACACCCCTAGGCTACGTGCTGTTTTAGCCCAACTAATAATAATAATAATAATAATAATAATAATAATAATAATAATAATAATAATAACCATCTTGGAATTACTAACCATCGATAACCAGTTGTGATGGTTAGCAATACTGAATTTATAATTTATTATCTGTCTACTTTTACATAGTACTTTTTTATTTGTTGGCGTGTTTGTTACCATATTCTTATTTTTTTAACATTTACAATATAAGTTTTAGTGAACATTCAAAATAAAAAACATAGATTTAAATTATACAATAAGTGAAGATTTACAGAGATACAATAGGTATATTTACTTAGACAAAATATATAATTACATAAAGGATTTTCTATTTAATTTATACAGCAAAAAACGTTTTTATTGCAATATTTCAGTTAACTTGTTTATATCATTCTAGTTCTTCAATGAGAATGTTTTGCAAAGATATAGTTTTAAATAAGGTCATGCATATATTAAAGTGAGTGGTTTGGGGTCGTGGGTACTGGCCTGTGTCGCGCTGAGACGTCGCGGCGGCCGCGGGAGTGGGGCGGGGGCGGGGCCGGGGGCGGGGGCGGCGGTGAGGGCGGTGGGGGCGAGACCCGCTCCGCGGCCCTGCTCCTTCACACCTGCCATTGCACACACACCGCCCTCAAGGCTCCACTGCGAAGGGAGCATGTGAAATAGCTGGCTCGCTCTCCTCTAGTGCAGGCCTGCACAGCGCTTTGCATTTTCACTCACCTCGGGAGCCACTACAGTGCAAATGCAGAAGGGTGGATCTCAGGAGGGATAAGTCTCATTTTAGGAGTGGGAGCCCGCCAATGATAACGCATAATTCGAACCGTAGCGCATAAATCGAAAAAGAAATCGGTGAGAATTATGACGGACTGTTACGTACAGTTCAAGTAACACTGCCTTTTTATTACTTTGGAAATCTTTCTTGCCGATAGATGACAATGTAAAATATTAACCTAAAATGAATTATGCATACATATTCCCTACGTATTGACACAAAGTATATAATTACTTGTGGAGAAGATAATGTGATCAGTTTTGGTACGATATAATCACAAATTCAATGTGGTGCTAAAGATAAAATTGTAATACTTAATCGTTTCGTTTTTGTTTGAAGATGGCAGTAATAAACTATTTTTTCAATAACTATTTTAATTGAATAAGGGGCCTTGATAACACATAAAAAAATTTATTCTTAAAATATAATGCCTGCTCTAATTTCTGTCAAGAATATATTATATATTTCTAATATCAAATCAATGAATACTATTAATTGATAATCGTTTACGACATCGTATAAAAAGATTAAGCCCTTTGCACTCTATTTAAAAAGACCTCTCATACCCTAATGATTGCCCTAACATATCGTCAGAGAGATTTGCTCGTTGATATCTCGTTTTGCTTTTGCTATGACATGGAGATTATAGCATTACTTATACAGATTAATTATTAAATTGTTAAGTTTTGTTAGTTAAAATTAATACGTTTTCAAGAAACAGCTTTAAAATATTGTTTGAGTCGCAATTATCATAAATTTAAAAAATTAAAAAAGCAAAATAATATGACTAGTGAATTGTGATCCTTGTAGGAAGAAATACCAGACATTACATATTTAAATAAGTTAGCCAATGATTTCAAACACTAGATACCCAAGCATTCAATCAATGCGCCGAGTCGTCCCCAGTAGGCAGTTGCAGGATGCTCCCGTTCCTTCAAAGCTATTCACCCCCCACTCTTGCACTTTCGCCGCTGTGGCAGGCAGACGGGTTCTGGAGTGCAGAAGCAGGCGTAGCGCAGGCCTGCTGAAATGGCCTCCAGGTGCCTGCTTGAAGCCTCACCAACACGTAATGCAGATTTAATGATTATTTTTCCATAAGTTTATAATCCCATAAGAAATCGATTTAGAAGAAAGTTTCAAGTTGAAGTTATATTCGGGGCACAACCGTTATGAATGGTCGTTCTTCGCCAGCTGCACAGGGTTTATGGGAATTAGGGTACATGATGACAATCAAATACACACGTTACATAACTTCACATAAATATCTTACATGCTATACTTGTGTTAAAAATAGATTAAAGATGTTACGGACTTTGTAATAGTGCAGTCAGGTTAATGGGATAGATCTTCAGTAGCTCCGGCCCAGATTGACATGTGCCATATCAGGCCACGCCTTCCTGACAGCCACGCTCCAGCTTAAGTCGCTCAGGGCACCATTTGATGTCCCTGGTCTCTGATCGGGAGGTCCTAGGGTTCGAGCCCCGACGTGGGTGGATTTTCGACTCTAGCTACGAATCTAGGTTAAATTCAGCCGTTGCCTGGAGGAGAATTCTAGCGGCCGCCTGCCCGGATCGGTAGTTTTCCGTGGTTTCTCCCATCAACATTGGGTGAATGTCAGAGCAGTACCCTAACAAAAGGGCCTCGGACCTTGAGCGTACAATGCTTGGGGGTAATCCTCCGGCAAGTTGCTTGTCGTTTGCCTCGTCACGTCGCAATCAGCCGATGCCCTTTATGCCTTCAGCCAGGAGTTCGGCGCCTTTTGCAACTAGGTTTCCCGAACGGTTACCCACCCGGGACTTTGTGGAATCTCGAATTGCTGAACCTCCGAGATTTCATGGAGCGTAGTTAAGAGATTCGGTGCATCCCACACCGCGAGGCTGATTGACCTACCTGCGGCGCTGCCTGCGGGGGTGTTGAGTGGGGCGGTGGCGGGAGTGGGGGCGGGGGTGGGGGCGGGCGGGTCCGAGGCCGCCCCTCCGGCCGGCGCATCAGCGCCGAGCTGCAACGCGACATCATCCCCACTCACGCCCACAAGCGCTGGACTCAGCCAAATGCCATAGAAAACTCGAGTCAAACAGCGTTGGGGCGCTGGGGCTAGTAGATAAAGGCGGCTCCACACATTCGTTATTCGGCGAACAGCGAGCAACCGCTCGCCGAATCCCGAGTAGTGTTGATGAGTTGCTTGCTATTTGCCGAGTGACGAACATTCGGGGTTCGCTCACCCACCGCGTATCTGTCTTTTGGGCACATGAAAGGGAGCGAACATTCGTCGAACACGTCAGCTGCTCGGGATTCGGCGAGCACTTGCTCGCTGCTCGGCGAATGCCGAATGTGTGGAGCCGTCTTTAGACACATGAAAGGGAGCGAACATTCGCCGAACACGTCAGCTGCTCGGGATTCGGGAGCACTTGTCGCTGCTCGGCGAATGCCGAAGGCGTCTTTAGACACATGAAAGGGAGCGAACATTCGCCGAACACGTCAGCTGCTCGGGATTGGGCGAGCACTTGCTCGCTGCTCGGCGAATGCCGAATGTGTGGAGCCGTCTTTAGACACATGAAAGGGAGCGAACATTCGCCGAACACGTCAGCTGCTCGGGATTGGGCGAGCACTTACTCGCTGCTCGGCGAGTGCCGAATGTGTGGAGCCGTCTTTAGACACATGGAAGGGGGCGAACATTCGCCGAACACGTCAGCAGCTCGGGATTGGGCGAGCACTTGATCGCTGCTCGGCGAATGCCGAATGTGTGGAGCCGTCTTAACGCCATTAGCTTATAATGCTACTTATGCTTGGGTTATTCTAACAGCGAAAGACGCGTGGGCAGGTGGCGGTGAACCGAACAGTTTTTTCGCACAGATGCCAAATACTCATGACGTCACAATCAATTTCTTTCCAAAAATTAACCTTGATTCTCTTATAAATTTGTAATGTTATTACTCAAAAATATAATGTATCTCCCTTGTCGCTCCTAACGTCACTCGTTTTCAAATACTGTATTCAAGCAATTATACTTGTTTTTTTTTCTAACGAGGCGTCTGAGGGTAGTATCTTCAAGATGGTAGTATCTCCAAGGTGTATTAACAATTTGTATTGAACTATTCGCAATAATTGAAACATTATTGAATGTACGATGATGGAATGTTTGAATACGAGTTTATAATACGAACGTGAATGTTATTCAGTGGTGTTCAAAACATGAGGGAGTTATAATTTACAAAATTATGTGTTTACATTTCATTAAGTAGTATTGTATCATTTCTTTAGTAGCTGCTATGCAAACAAATCTATTCGCTAGCCTAAACCTGAAGCAGCAAAAATGCTGCAGAATAAAACTGCAAAAAATGGTTTCCCCAAAAGCAGCACAGGCAATGTTGTAATAACAGATAAAACCGTGACCGTAAATAGCTTTGAAAGCAAATCCATCACTTTTGGCAGAGGTCATAATTACAGCGTAACAAATTGCCGCTCAAATAACGACATTTTTCCGAGAGTTTCTTCGTGCAAGTACGTAGAAATCCATTTCGATAGTAAATTAAGCTGGAAAAGTCACGTTGATTTTGTAGCAGGGAAAGCATACCGTTCAGATGATTTTTTTAAAAATTGATTTTCCCCAATCAATCTGACTGATGTCACGGCCCCTTGAATTTGAAACCGATGTTTGAATTTTGAGGGATAATTTACATAAAACCTCGGAATTTTCAAAATTAAAAAAAATTCTGTTCATTGAAAAACCTTGATTTTTAAAATTAAAATTTTAAAATTTGGCATTTTTGTACAACTACAATTATGAAGATTAATTTTTTTTTAAATAAATGTGTTCATGAAAAACTGATTTAAAAATAACGTCATACAATTTTTCATAAACAAAAGTTTTATAATTTTTGCGAAATGTATCGAACAGAGAAGAGTAGTGGAAATAAATAATCAAGAGAAGTGTAGTGTAAATAAATCAAGGGAAGAGAAGTGTAAATAAATAATCAAGAGAAGTGTAGTGTAAATAAATAAAGGGAAGTATAGTGTAAATAAATAATCAAGTGTTTTCAGTGATTTTGTTAAGAAACAAAATAAACGTTTTTGTTAAAATAATACGAGACTTTTAATTCACCACCTAGAAACGTAACAATTGGTGTCAGGAGTGGGGCCAAAATAGTTGTGTGGTGAATTAAAACTATATTCAAGGTGAGTTTCACAAAAGTTCTACGAGATCTGAGAGTGACGGGGAGAAGGAGTTAGAAGAGACACTTCCGGAACGAAAGCAATATTACAAGAACGTCTTGCTAACGCAATGAAGGCAGCAGGCGAGGATCCAGAGAAATTTCTCTTCGAGACAACGGGGAACTTTTCAGACCTATCCAAAATATTGAAGGAAAGTTAACTGAAAATTCCAGAATTTTAAAAGAGAATTGATGGAAAATTCCTTTTAGGAAGGGAATTGACGGAAAATTCCAGAATTTTAGAAGGAAAGTTAACAGAAAGTTCCCGAATTTTAGGAGAACTGACTGAAAACTCCAAAGCTTAAAAAGAAAAATTGATCGAAAATTCCAGGATTTTGGAAGAAAAGCTGGAACAGAAGATAACGCAGAATAATAAATTGATGCGAGAAGAAATGGAAGAAAAAATTGAGAAGATAGATGAGAAAATTTTGAAGAATGAGGAAAAATTACTAAATCTGTTAGAAGAGAAGCTGAAGGTTTTTACTCCCTCAACAGAAAAATCGAATATAAACATCGTACAGGAACCACTGGAAATGGCACGAGTGGCCACCGTACGGGAGCCACTGGGAAAAGCACAAGTAAAACCACCTACCTTTGATGGCACTTCTTCATGGTCGAATTATTTGAAACAATTCAAGGCTGCTGCAACGGTAAATGGCTGGTCCGCAACAGATTGTGCTACGGCCCTGATTTTGGCTTTGCGTGGTAACGCCGTCGATATTCCAGAGACAATACCGACCGATGAACAGTCAAACTTCGAGCAAATTGTTAGGAGACTCAAAACATGGTACAGGCAAGCGCACCTGGAAGCCATGTATTTTACCCAGCTAAGGAATCGTGTTCATAAGCCTGGAGAGAGTCTTCAAGAACTGGAAGCTGATATTTCTCGTCTGGTGCGCCTTTCGGACCCTGATGCTTCAGAAAGTTCCCTGCAACGCACAGCCGTCCGGTGCTTTATTGAAGCGCTCCACGATGCAGAAACACAAGCATTAAGACTGGCAAGATCGAAAACCTTAGCTGACGCATTAAGTCCAGCACTAGACTTCCAGGTTGCAAAAAGAGCGTCCAGCGACCTTTTTGGAGGCCGTTCACCCCAACGAGTTTCCCGCTGCACATGGTGATTTTGGTAATTTGTCCATCTGCGACAAATAAAAGAACTATTATCACTACCTTCAGGCAGAAAATTCATTTAAGATTTTTTACCTGGACAATATTCAACCGTCAGAAAGTGCTGGCCGCGCATGGACTTCTCTTTTGTAATCTCATTAGATCATTTCTGTTTATTTTTTTTATTTCTTACAAGCTATAATTATAAGTTTCAATTGTACGAAGTTCATACTACTTGATTCAAACCAAGGGTTTACATCTGAGCTCAGACTGAGTGTGACAAATCATTTTTATTAATTTTCCTCTTTGAATGTCTTAAATATAATTTTATATTTTTCTTAATTTTTTTTCTTTCATCACTTTCATCCCGTCCGTCCACTGTCCATATTTCAGGCTCTACTCGCCTCCTGAGCTAGCCGGCAACTCGAACCCTCGTAGGTGCAAGAGCGAGGGTAACGTCGCAGTATGAAAAAAAATTGCTAGTCTTCGGGGAATATCAGATTGGAACGCCACAATACCTCGGTAACAATGACTGTAGCTATTTTTTGTGAATTTCATGTTATTGTTGGGACATAATTTACCTGTATGAAAACGTTATAATTGTCAAATTTGTTGATATTTACTTGAAAATATTTAGTTTTTGCACGAAATGTTGTACGATTTGTAATGAGTTTGAGAACCAATTATGACTGAGATGTGTTAATTCGGAGAGAAATTGTGGAATAAATAGAAATATTAATAAAGACGAAAAAGTGCGTGATGTTTTAGCACTACTTAAGTACCTCAATGAAGTCTGTTCCGTAAAGATTTGAGAACATTTCCCGTAATTTTGCGTGAAAGTACCTTCCAGAAAAGTTCGTGATGTTTTAGAACCACTAGTTTGAAACGATTTCGTAACGTTCCCGCAAAATAATGGTTGAGATTACTTTTTGTGTAAATATATAATTGTCGAATAGTTCGGGTCTAGAAGTGTTCAACATTATCTTGTTAAATATGTTGAACTACAGAGAATTATTCTATCTTGTAAAGTCAATGAAATAAATTAAAACCTGTTATTTTCTGACCCTTATTAAAAAGAAAAAGTATTGTAATCGTGCGTCGGAAAACGGCGAATTTTTAATAGAAAAACTCTCTTCTTCATTGACGAATATTCAGGAACGGTGAGCACCTGGCAAGCTTTACATGTACCAATACATTTACATTAGCAGTACAATTACATTACCAGTACATTTACATGTAGCAGTACAATTACATTACCAGTACATTTACATGTAGCAGTACAATTACATTACCAGTACATTTAGCAGTAGACCTTTACATGTATCAGTAGGCATTTACATGTTGCCGTAGACATTTACATGTAGCTGAAGCAATCGAACGGATTGAGAAGCAGCAATGGTCACAATCAATTTGCTTGCACCCTGAGAGAAGCGCGAGGAATTAGGAGCGTGCGGGAGGGCACCTGGCTGCTGTGGGCGGAGTCGTCGCGCGCCACTGGGCTCTGCCTGGGAGCCTTGGGGGCGCTGGGCGGCGAGGGCGGCGACCTCCAGCCTCCTGCGACACACACACACACACACACACAGGCCCTGCGGCGGACGACTCCAACACTCGAAACTGCAATGCCCGCCCGCTCAGTTCGCACTTCGTGGGGTACGTGCATTGCTTGTTGCGCAATGGGGTTATGTGTGAATACTACTCCCTTCTCGCCCGTCTTACCCCCAAGTACTGTCATTGTAATTACCCAGTGGTAATGTACACCAAATTTTGGTCTAATGTCATTCTCTTCGCAACACGAACACATACCGGGAGCGGTAGCTCAGTGCATCAACTGACGTCACTGCAGACCCTCTGACCGGGAGATCCTAGGTTCCCACTCCCCACGGCGGGAGGATTTTCGACTCTAGCTTTTCAGCTAGGTCCTTCAGTCGCTGTCTGGAGGAGAATTCTAGCGGCCGGCTGCTCTGATCGATAGTTTTCCGTGGTTTCTCCGATCAACACCAGACGAATGCCGGAGCAGTACCCTAATAAACGGGCCACGGACCGCGCGCGATCCGTCCTTCCCCTTCCTTGCCCTATCCTCTCCCCTTACACACACACACTTACACTAACACGCACTACACTACCACATATTCCGGGAGATCGGTTGGGAGCTTAGAGCTTGTCCCAGCTGAGGCGGTGCCCCGCTGGTAGGAGAGTCCTGGTTTGGAGGAAACCCCACTAGCCGACGGTAGGTCGGCGCCGGATCTCGCCATTCTGCGGGGAAGATCACCGCCATCTCCCGAGAAAAAACATGCACTAAACTTACGGGACTAATGACCAAAGCAGTTAACGCGCCCAGAAACACGAAAAAATCAATTAACGACACACACTCATAAATAACAGTTTGTAATGCACTATGTAATATTCATTCTGAATTACGGGGAAAATTCTGACTTTTCAAAAAACATTTACATTACATTACTCAAATATTTCGTGTTTAAAAAGAATTTTTAAATTTTCAATATTAAAATTTGCCGAAAGCTAGAACAAATAATTATTTTCGAAAATACACAGTTCAGCAAAAATTGTACTTGCTCTGAATAGCAATGAATAATTCTTCTTTTTCGAAGAAAACTGGAGCCGATTTTGAGAAAATATGGTTTACATAGTAGTGCTTTAAAATCGCCTCTATTTAACACAAATTATATTTTTAACGTACGTGACCCTCGTTATTCATTTTTCGTCGTAGAATAGCTTTTTATTCTATTTTTCACAAAATTCAGTTACTGCTTGCATTCCAAGAGGTATAAATAATGCGTTTAAGATATTTAATGGAAATCCGTGATCTATAAACGGATCAAATCAACATATCCGGTGACGTCTTCAGCAATTGTAATGCATCGTTGTCTTTTCGTTCGCCAACGCAGAGAATCCCCTCCCCTACCTTCGATAACAGAACCAAGCGAAATTCTCAGATAAATTCCAAAGCACTTTTATTACCTATTACAAAATGTCGTCTCCGCGGACCTATCTAACCCTTCTAAACGTGGTGAAGCCAGATTGAGTTAAATATTTAAGTCGTAGGCTTCCGCGGCCAGAGTCATGTAAATGATCCCTGAGGAAGACCGCGGCAAGATGGTCGAATCGTCGGCAACACAGCCTTCGACTCGGTGGCGTCACCCGGACAGCCAAGATCATTTACGAGTTGAACATTTATTCTAAGACAGACTGTTTATCTGATCAAGTGTCAAGTTGACTCATGAGGACGTTATGCGGACAGATATTATATTATACAAGGCTTCCTGCGCGCCACGCGTGTGTATGTGGGGGGAGGCGGGGCTGTACCTGTGGAGGGGGTCTGCGAGGCCGAGGGCGGGCCGGGGGGCGGGCCCGGGGGCGGGAGCGGGGACGGGGGGTCCTCGCTGTCGCTGAGCTGCTGGCTCGGCCTGGCCGCAAACAAACACCACATGCAAACACACACAAGCATTTTTAACATTTTCTTCGGTCCCCCGGTACTAAGGGGAGGTGTGGATGAAAATTTTCGAGTTTTGGTTTTCGTCTGCTTTCTATTCTTTGTACTTTTAGTAACGATGTAAAAACGTTTGTTTTGCGTTACGACCTTTCAAACGTGTTAAAATGATATTTTCTCATACACCAGCTTTTATTGCTTTGAAGCGCTCTAGTAGTATAGTTTAGGAACATAATTGTTTAGCAATTCAAATTGCAAGTATACGCTGCCTGAGTGTTCCAACAATGACACTGCACGCACGGACGTGACAATGGGTGAATGCCGACGACAATGGGTGAGTGGTATGCCATGAATTTCCTTGTACTGTGAAACCATACTTTCAAAAACAATTATTTTTTAACACAATGTTGTACTATTATATTAATATCTACTGAGTTTATGTCCACATTTTTCATGCAAAAATGGCATTGGAATAAAATATATATTGTCAAAAAATGAGCAGAAAAAGTACATTCAACTAACATTAATTTAAAGCTCTACATTCACAAACAGGTACCTGAAAAAATCTCAGTAAATGTACGAGATATGTCTCAATCAGCATGCCAAATTTGGCTTTTATCCAATTAATACTTTTTGAGAAAACGTATCACAAGCTTTATCATTGCCGGCTTAGGGCTTAACACCTGCCCATAACTCCCGTCGTTAGAGTTCCCAAGTTAGAAATAATGTGTTATACTCTGTGCGTATGTAGCACCACAACTTCTACTCTGCCATCAGGGAAATAAAAAATTGAAAATTCGTGAAACTAGTGGTGCTAAAAAAGCCGGACTTTCTGGCATCAGTGACGCATCATAAAATTATAATACCTCTATTTCTGTCCATATTAATACATCCCAGCCATCACATCTAGAACTCAATACTAATCGTAGCACGAGCGAATATTGAATTAATTTAAAGCTAATACATCAAACAAAATCCACAACCAAAAACTCAGAAACTATTCACTCAGAAACACTGGGACAGGGGGTTCAGGTCATCAACAGATGTCACTGCAGTGTCGGACCGGGAGGTTCTACGTTCGACTCCTGACGGTGGCAGGATATTCGACACTAGCTGTAGATAGGTGGGTCGAGTCCTGTAGCTGACAGGAGGAGAATTCTAGAGGCCGGCTGTTGTGATCAGCAGTTTTCGGTGGATACTCCGATCAATACCAGGCGAATGCCGGAATAGTACCCTAACAAACGGGCCACGGACCGCGCGTGATCTTTCCTTCCCCTTTCTAATCCTATTTTCACACACTTACTGTGACATGCACTACACTTATTCACTTGTCTGGAGACCGGTTCGGGAGCGTAGAGTTTGTCCTGGCAGGGGTGGTGGGAGATTCTTGGTTGGGGAACCCCCTCGGCGTCGTATCTCATCATCCAGCGCAAGAAATATCCTCGCCATTTCCCGAGCAAAACACACACTACACTTACGGGACTAATGGCTTTAGCTTGAGGAACCCAGAATCAGTAATCAATTAATCACTCAGAAATACCATCAACAATGAGAAGTTATTCTGAGATGTTATACAAACTAGTACTTTTGGAATGAGTATATACCCTTTTCTACATTTTGAATTTTTTAGAACAGATTTCGTTTAAGACAAACTCTGTCTTCAATATTGTACTTTTGCAATTTCGAAAAATGCAGAGAGTTCGCTGAAAATGGGATAAGGGCAAACCTTTTTTATTGCTTCTGATTTATACGAGCAAGAAACGAAACGAAAAATCTTGAAGCCATTTTCAGAGAATAATTGTTTAAAAATTGCCTATATTTCACTAAAAAATGCGCAAAACTATTCGTTATTATGAAAAATTCTACATGACCTTACTTCAAGATATACCTTTGAACAACAAATTTAATTAAGGAAAAAATATCTATTTCATTATTGTAATTGTAAGAACATGCATACGTTTAGCTATTTTTTTAAAAATCAGATATTCTCATGAAAATAATTAATAGTTTAATAAAAATTGAAGCAATTTTTTTAGAAAACCCACAAAATGTTGACTCTTCATGTAAATTAACCTGAAAGTTGCGTTTCAATCTCGTAGGAACTTGAGATCACTCAGTTCGATTGAGGAATATAATTTTGAAGAAATCGTCTTAATGGTTTAAGCGTTAAGTACCGTTTACCAGAGACACACGATTAGACAAGATGTTTTGCCGTAAATAGTTTTCTTTTGTTGTTGTCAAGGAACAACAACCATAAATTCTGACTACACTGCGTGTTAGGGGAAGTAATTTACTTCTTGTAGAAATACGATTCATCCACTCCATAGTCACCAGGGAATCCGAGTTCTGCTGTCGAAAAATCGCCGTTTTCCGGTGCACAATTACAATCCTTTCTCTTTTTACGAAGGCCAGAAAGTAAAAATTACATTTGTCTAAGTTTTGAAAAACGAAAACTGCACAGCAAATTGTTATTTATGTATTGTGTATTATTCGTATATTTTATTCAGTGCATTGAAGGCTATCCCTATAAAAAAATTTGGACGGAACTTCTGGAGCCGTTTTTGAGAAAAGATCGTAAGAGTTAGTTTCTGAAAATGCACAATTTTTTAGCACAATTTCACAAAAAACGTTTTGAATTTGAAGAAACATTTTCTGACATCATTTGAATCCGAATCATTTGTATACAAAAAGTCAGTAATATAAATATTAAAGAGAGTAATATATAACAATATATTTTTGTTATTTTTTGGGAAAAGGAAAACTTCATAATGTCGTTTTCAAAAGGTTTTTGAGAAAATAAATGGAAAAAAATCAACAAGAAATTACGCGAAATTACTCGTTTTACCAAAACCTTATCTGATTTTATTAGAAAATCGTTTAATACAAAAATCTCTTTCTTCAATACTGTACTTTTTCAACATTCAATTTTTTGCAATTTTCAAAAGGTCAGATAGTTTGCCACAAATAAGGCGCCCATATTTTTATTGATTGATTGATTGATTGATTCGTGTTTCCGGGCGCGTCAACTGCTTCGGTCATTAGTCCTGTTAGTATAGGGCATGTTTTTTTTTCTCGGGAGATGGCGGTGATCATCCCCCGCTGGATGATGAGATCCGACGCCGACCTACCGTCGGCTAGTGGGGTTTCCCCCAAACCAGGACTTTCCCACCAGCCGGGCACCGCCCCAGCTGGGCCAAGCTCTAAGCTCCCGACCGGTCTCCCGGAATATGTGGTAGTGGAGTGCATGTTATTGTATGTGTGTAAAGGGAGAGGATAGGACAAGGAAGAGGGAGGACAGATCGCGCGCGGTCCGTGACCCGTTTCATAGGGTACTGCTCCGGCATTCGCCTGGTGTTGATCGGAGAAACCACGGAAAACTACCGATCAGAGCAGCCAGCTGCTAGAATTCTCCTCCAGACAGCGGCTGAATTTGACCTAGCTGGAAAGCTAGTGCCGAAAATCCTGACGCCGTCAGGACTCGAACCTAGGATCTCCCGGTCAGAGGCGCTGCAGTGCCCATATTTTTATCGTCCATCGATTTACCCGAGAAGAAAATTTTAAAAAAGTGTTTTTATAAAATATGTTTAAAAACCATCACGCAAAATTACCCCCAGGATTACACCTAGATTCCATGCGTATCAGGCGAAAAATTCTGGTATTTTTGATAAGTTGTACCAGACGTTATTTCAAGATCTGCCTTTGAATAACATATTTTATTGAGGAAAAATCTCTAGTTTTAGGATTGTAGTTGTATGAAGGAGCCGAAAAAAAAGAAATTTTGTAGTTTTCGAAATATGAGGAATTTTAAAGAAAATGAGACCTGATTTTTTCAAACGTCCTTTACGCTATGAGAGGACAGATGTAACCAAAAAAATATGGAGCCAATTTTGGGAAAGTTTTGAAAATGTTAAGGTTTTATAAATAGTACTCTTGAAAATTGTAATATCCGTTTCGAACTCGCAGGTCCTTGTGCTCGTTTAGCTCATTAAGTTCCAGCGTCATCAATTGAGAACATGCGTTCAAATGTAAAATATTATTAAAGAAAATTTCTAGAAAGGAGGGAAATTTATAATTATTTATTTGAACTGTTAGTGAACAATATTTATCAAGATAGGCCATTTTTGTTTGACAGTTTTGTCATTATAAAAAGTTTTTTTTTTACCTTTTCCTTACCTTATTTTTATAATTCTTTAAAATTGCATTCATGCTAGTCAGAAACTTATTCAACGAATATAATACTGCAAAAATTCGAAAGTTTAGATTGAAGATAAAAACATCCACCAAAAGAATGTTTCATTGTTGAATATTGGTGTGCTCAAATGAGGATACTGGGACTTGGCGGTAAGTTGCGGCTAATAGGGGTTGCACATTCTTTTGTTTTTTGTTACCGCTGAGTACATTTTATTCTGTTCGGAGCTTGTTCAACGATATAGATAGAAATGGCGTCCAATCCAGGGAAGTTATTTCTATGTTGCAATCGCTAAATGTAGCTGTAGCTGTTTTACTACCTGATGGAGTGGATTACTTGACTCATGATGACGAAGTTGAAGAAGGTGATTTGTTCGGTGCTGCCATTGTGGAAGGTGTATCAGGTGATGTAGAACAATTCTGCTCTATTACTGACGAACGGGATTTAGAAATTTCAACATCTCATCTCATCAATAATAGTAGTTCCCTCCCAGTTTCCAAGCCAGTTCTTGAAGACGTTTATTTAGCAGTAACACAGAACATTGTACTATTTCTCGGCCCAAGAAAAAGGAAAAGAATTTTACACACTGCAAATCAGCACGAAAAAATATGGCTCGAAACTAGAAAAAAGAGGATTTGGTTTCAACAAATCTCGGACCTGAAAGTCAAATATCTCATTCGTTTCTTCAAAATCTTCAGAATACAGAAGATCTTTCCCCGGCGCAAATATGTTAAAAAATTGTGAGCAATGATCTCATTAAATAGATAATTCGAGAAATGGAATGGTATGTCACTTGTAGAAAAAACGAAGCCAATTTTGAGTTTCCAGTAGAAGAATGTAAAGTTTTTTTTTTGGGGGGGGGAATTTTGCTTTCTACCAGATACCACCAATAACCAAACCTGAAAATTACTGGAGCAGTGATGAAGACTTAGGCATTCAATTCATAAAAAATGCACTGTCCAGAAATCGGTTCCAGAAACTGAAGTCTATGATCCACTTCAATGACAATGCTCTAATAAAGAATCAAAAACTGACAAAGCATTCAAAATTCGCCCACTAATAGAGTAAAAAACGAAGGTTTTATAAATTTTGGTGTGTTTAAATTTAATCTGGCTGTCGGTGGAATGATTATAAAATATTTTGGTCACAATAATTTGAAACAGTGTATTCGCAGTAAACCGATCCCATTCGGTTACAAATTTGGGACCTTGTGTGGAACAAATGGACTTTGTTACATATTTGATTTGTATCAAGGAAGGAAGGTTGGAAGTGACTGCATGCTATCTTTGGGAACATGAGTTGTAGAATAGCTCAAATATACTATTCCTGAACCTTCAGGGTACAAGATTTACTTTGACAATTTCTTTACAAGTTTCAAGCTCCTCGATGAATTGACTGAAATGGGCGTTCGATGTACAGGCACAGTGAGATCTAATAGAACAGGAATTTTTCAGAAACTGCTCCGAATTTTTTTCTCTAAATCTTCTCTTAGAATGTATCAAAAGACGTTAAACAATTGGTGCTGGTCACATTTTCGGCAATCTCTCTGAATTTTCAAAAAATTGCAAATTGAGCAGTGTTGGGATAAAGTATGTATTGTAGCACCACTAGTTTCGTTATCATGGTTTCGTTTCCCACAAACATGGATTTTGACTGCAAATCGTGTTAAAGAAAGAAATTTATTTCACGTAGGAAAAAAACACACACTATTTTGTTGTCAGGGCCCGTCAGTAAGACTTTTTCTCTCGAAAATTTGCCATTTTCCGCTTCACGATTACAATACTTTTTCTTATGAAGTAAGGGTGAGAAAGTAAGTCGGAATCACCCACAAGCGGTCAAAAATGCAAATTGTTTATAAAAAGTTCAAAAACAGACTGAAAATTGTTGTACATGTGAAATATTTGTGTAAATGAAAAGTGTAATGGATAGGGGGCCAGAACTGCAGTTGGGCCCTTCTTGACTGGGTGTGCTCCCCTGAGCGTGGAGACCATACCAGATGAAGTGTGGAGCGCTGGGTACCGCTCTGCTTTAAAGTGCCACTTCCCTGCAGTAGGTATTATTCCTTTTTCTTCATAAAATGACACTTTGTAAAGAAAAGTAACAATTGGAAAAAAATGTATAGTCACTAAAACATTTAGGGCTGTTAGTAATACAATATACACTGTACATTATAATATACAATAATTTTACTGGCAAAGACTACAAACAAAAATAAATCCAAGGTTCGACTAAATATTAATTTATTAACAAAAAATAAAAACTAAATATACTACTATTTACCACGATCTGCAATCGTCTTGATTTCTGGGAGACAAATAGAAATTCAATATATAAATAATAAATCCAATATAACCGTTACCTCAAGGAAACAAACAAACGAAACGCACAAAAGACATTAATTATAATCAGTCTGTTTTATCACTCCACGTTTTCCGAAAACAAAACTCATGTTAAATATCCCGCTTTCCGCAGTCTTCTATTCCCTTTCTCCGTTCATCAGCTCCAAAAATTTTAATTTCCGGTTACTTTAGACATCCTTTAATGATGTTACAATTCAATCAGCATACCATAATGGTGTCGTCATGAGTACAATTTCTCCCTTACATAAAATGTTCCTTTGGATCTAATTCGCATTATTTTCAAAAAGTGCTCATGTTTTTTTTCTCGTTATTACACCAACAAAACGATTTACTTTGACTTTTTCTCTCGACAACGTTCTTACCATTTTTTTGTTGATCCCTTCTTCTTCCAATTAGTTTTGTTGTCATGACATCCATAAATCTTATTTTATGCTTTCCTTATGTAGTATTATTTTCCTTCAGCAAGCTTTGTCATTAATAATAGATTCATTACACTACATTATACAAGACGGGTGCGTCTTGAATAATTTGATTTAAACACGAAACCATGGTGTTCTCAAATCATTCCGTGCCGTACATTTTGTACTAAATTTATTGTTCATATGTTCTATTTTGTTCCGCGAGCTCATCCTTATTAAACAAAACTCAATTTTGTTTCGAAGCACACAATCTGTCGTGAAAACAGCAGTAAAATATTCTCCATTTACAGAAAATAAATAAAGATATACAAACCTATCTGAAGACATCGTGTTGGAAGAAAATGTTAGTCTTGTTTGGTCACTTAATTAGCCTGGTTAAAAAACTGCATGAACTGTTTTGATCAGTCGAATTTCCAGGAAAGTTTAATCTTCACCACATTATCTGAAATTATAAACACATTAATGTATTCTTGAGACAATTGATATCTGAGTATTGCTAAATTTAACCAAACGTAGAAAGTCTATAATTATGACTTTTCTTTACACCAAAAAACGCATGTGTGAAATAGTAATGATTCCTCGATGGCTAGAACGATGAACTTAATAGATTACAAGTGGTATTTTCCACTTCACAATTCAGATATTTAATTTCAATTAGCTTCAAATAACAAAAAAAATCTGAAAAGTATTTCTAAGAAAATATAGAAACCTTACTTCCAAACTTACCTAAAAAAACTCAATTTAAAATTCTGCGAGCGCAACTTGATGCAGGGTCCGGGGCGTGAAGCAACGGCCGTCACCGCGGAACCGCGACAATATCCTCCGCCCCCCCCCCCCACATTCGACCGACAGGTGGTTTTCGTCGTGGGCGTAACTAAATTACCACTAAGAAAATAATTTAGTGCACCTAGTATTAATATTTGTATCATGAATGCCGTTAGTTTGGTTTGGATAATCAAATATTTAAAAAAGGCTCGCGCGGGGCTCATAGCGAAGTCGCTAGCATTTCACCACTGAGGTCCGGGTTCGATTCCCGTCGTATTTCATGTGAAATTTGTTCTAACAAAACGAGTTTTACTGCTTCACAAAGGCTATTTCAACCCCTGTGAAGTGCCCTAAACCCCACCCCTATCCTTATTCCTTCCTAATTCTGGCCGCTGGGTAGTGACGCAGGAGGCGCGTACGCGGAGATGCTACCTGGCGGCCCTCTTGACAACTGAGCGTGACGTGACATGACATAAAGTTAACGGACGATTACTCCCCAATCGCGCATATTAATGGAGGATTACGCCCCTCAAGGGGCTTGAAGACGC
Organism: Teleogryllus oceanicus; assembly: GCA_964035755.1. Classification (NCBI taxonomy): domain Eukaryota; kingdom Metazoa; phylum Arthropoda; class Insecta; order Orthoptera; family Gryllidae; genus Teleogryllus; species Teleogryllus oceanicus. The sequence goes on along the minus strand of CAXIVR010000006.1, from coordinate 64,151,417 downwards.
GTTGCGTCGAATTATAGACGCAACAAATTTTAAAAAATTAAATATTTTTCATTCGATTAATTAATGGATTATTAAGTCAGGGCGCGTCAACTGCTAAGTTCATTAGCCCTGTAAGTGTACAGAGGTCTCTCTAAATGGTCTCTAAGTGCTTATTTATCACCACTCTCTCTTTCCCTCTCTCTCTCTCTCTCACACACACACACATACACGCGCGCGCACGTACTCTAAAATAGCGACGAAGAGAAACGAGGGAGATGAGCGCAGGTCTCTTCAGAAAATGTTTATTTGCACCAGTCGTGTAAATCACGCCCTACACGGTGAACGTGGCCGGTTTAGGGAAAGATGACGTATTTCGATCTACGTGCAAACGTATTCAGAACACAAAATAAGAGTATACATTTATTTTCCCTTTATATTAAGTTTAGCTATGTACAAGATTTGGTTGCAGGTCTTCTTGGTTCGGAAGTTCGGGAGAATCTTCGTCATTAAATGAAATTTATTCAATCCAAAAGAAAAAATTCTTAGTTTCATTTCAGGCTCTTTTACACTAGTTTGTTATTACTCCCACTTTGTCTACAGAAATTTGGTGGCAACGACCTTAGCTTTGTCTTTATTAAACACGACCGTTAAGACTCCCTCATCTACTTGAGCGTAAGATTGAAAGTTGCTCCAGGGCTTGAATTCCCTTCGTAACAATTGCTTCAACCGCCTGCCCTTAAAATCTTGCCTGCGATCTCTCAGATCGTCTGGGAAAAATTATCTTTCTCAGATACCTGCAGTTCGACGACCTCTCTTCGGGGTATTGAAACTTGTTAACCCACTTCCCTAAACCTAACCACGTGCATTCAGCCTAATACAACCAAACAATAACTTTCCAGCAGTTGCTGGCGGCACGAGATTGAATGCAGCGGAAAAGATGCCTGTTCACTTCTCCAACACACCGTCTCGTCTACTCGCCTAACTTTTTAGTAATCCGGGAGTTAGCAAGGTGTGAGGATGAACGAAAGAGAGAACTAATTGTAGGTTGTAACTAAATTCATCGTAGTACATTAGTTCGAAAATTAATTAGCTTAAAGGTGATACATCAACACAATCGACAAACTTACCTTTCGTACATCCATAACACCTCCCAACAATTTCCCAATAATTCTAAACAACCTGTAGTAAGTATTGTACTGCAGCTTCCGGGTCAATGACCCCCATCTCGGTCAGGGTTTTCGCCCAGTTTCCCTGATCCTTTGAGCAAATGCTGAGATGGACCTTTGTTTTGCTTCTGAACATAAATGTAACTTCATTGTCTGTGCACTTCTTCTAGAATTCAGTGGGAAATATAGTTATTCAAATTATCGTTCTCCATGGTTGCAAAAAGTATTAATCCTTGACGAAGGACATGATGAGTGATAAGGGCCCAAATTAACTGCTGATTTACCCTTGAAATGGGTTTTATTACATTGGAACGAATATTTTTGTTAACAATCCTTGAAAAAAAGACGCTCATTTTCTTTATTTATTCAAAATTCAGATAGTATGTGGCGAAGGATAGGGAACACAGAAATTTTGAAAACGTGCACAGAATTCATTCCTCCCTATAGCACGTCACTCAGTTTTTAACTGTTTTTGACGTAGAATAAATAAACAAAATAAATAAATAAAACAATTAGAAGGAAAACTCAGAATGCCCAAGTGCTGTGGCGCGGCGTGGCATGCTATTGTTGCATTCCAATTTCATTCGAAGAAAGTATTAATACGAGTGCCTGATTTTTAAATATGATAATACAGAGAATGAATTGACACAAACAAATAAAAGCAAATAGATAATTAATGCCGAACAGGTGAATAATTTTTTTAAAATACACATTCACTCCCAAAGAGAAATGTATTAGTTACCGTTTATTAAATAAATTTGTGAAATACTTTTGGTCTCTTCTGATATTTTTACTGTTGCCAAACCTCGATACTATTTACAACAAACATCTAATATTGTGAAGGGGATTATTTTCACTGCTATTACTATCAATATTGTTATATCTACGGTTGCACTTCTATTTTCACAAATTCTCTCAATGTTAACACTAATTTATTAAATTTACTTTCGATTTAATCATGGGTTCGACATACAGCATTTTATTCTTTACCTCTTGTATATTATATATATATATATATATATATATATATATATATATATATATATATATATCACAAATTCTATTGAGCTAATGAAACTTACTTTTTTCATTTATAGAGCATTAAAATACCGTACGGGTTTGTATATAGTTCGTAAGCTTACTACAAAACCTTGTTAGATGGCTGACGGGCAGAATGTTGTTTAACCTTGTAAAACCTTGTTGTAAACCTTATTTAGTATAATAGAATTTCTTCACCTCGACACAAAATCATTCATCAAATGAAAATTGTAAAAAATGTCATTTGATGATCACATTTTAATAGTATTGTTTCAATATTACTCTCAAACTATTAGGATCCAAACTTCTGCATCGAAGAAAAAGAATCGACGGCCAATACCATAATCATCTTGCAGGTCTGATATCCTAGGTTCTTGAAGAATAATTGTGGGCTCTTTTCCTCCATTTGCGTAGGCATACCCATGAAATAATTGTGAAAATAATTCCAACAACCTGCAGTACAAATAAAAAACGTTACAAAAATATATTAAGTTTAAAATTGTAGAATGTCCAGTGTATCTGTTGCGGCTCATGTCCGAGTCAAGCCATTTCCCGAATTAGCCGGATAATATTAACACTGTGCAAAATGCACGGATAATGTCAGCAGTAGGAATAACATTGAGGCATTTAGGGTTAAGCCAGGTGAAATTGCGTTGGCCAATGCGAGGTGACTAGAATAGGTAAAGGTTTTGTGGCAAGTGACCCTGCGCAATGCAATATGCCCTGCGTATTTTAGGCCAAAATCTTTCTTGCGAACATATAAGAGGCCTCACATCCAGGCAATGTTCTTTTTGTCGTGCTCTGTTGCTGACACCAACAGTAGCCGCTTGATCCATCCAAACCATCTATTCCACGTTATCCTCAGCTTCATCCACACCGTATGGGTAACGGGCAAATTAACCAGATACTTGTAACGTTAACCATATTTCGGACTGTAGACTTAACATATCCACACAATTTAAAATGCTTTATATCATTTCTCAGAACGAAAGAAAACTGGTGGTGCTAGCTTTCACGCATTGTTCCTAAATGCTCTGCAATATATTTCATAAACTAGCCAAAGTGTTTTCAACCACAATTTTTTTTCTCAACCGAGACCCGATTTCAGATCTAGAGAGTTACCATGTCGGCACTCATATAACTACGCCACACAAGAGACGTATGGATTAAACTCGGGCAGAGGCATGAAAGGTAAATTTCCGATTCATGTAAAATTACAATGGGTAGTGTATACATCATGTTTAAACTTCATGTTGATAAATTCATTAGTGTACATAAATCAGTTCATAGACTTGCACAGAAAGACAACAATTGAAGGGCTCAATAGAAAAAGGGACTATCCCACACTTTTTTTGAAATTGAGTTGTTAGTATTATATAAAATTTCAAATAGTATTAATTTAGTGTAATATGTTATTAAAAACGAGTATGGACTTATATGCAAGAGTATTGTGTTGCAAAGTTTAAAAATGTTCAGAGTTATTTAAGGAAAGTTCAGGTAGAAACTAGCGTGTCTGCTTGCGGGAATTTTCCTGAACCAAGTATCTCCCAACAGCGAGGCACAGCCCAACCGGGACAAGATCTAAGCTCTCGACCGGTCTTCCGGCATGTGTGGTAGTGTAGTGTATGTTGGTGTGTAAGGGGTGAAGGTAGATGTAGGAAGAGGAAAGAAAGATCGCGTGCGGTCCGTGTCCCATTTGTTAGGGTACTGCTGCGGCATTCGTCTGGTGTTGATCGAAGAAACCACGGAAAACTATCGATCAGAGCAGCCGGCCGCTAGAATTCTCCTCCAGACAGCGACTGAATTCGACCTAGCTGAAAAGCTAGTGTCGAAAATCCTGCCGCCGTGGGGAGTGGGAACCTAGGACCTCCCGGTCAGAGGTGCTGCAGTGACATCAGTTGATACCCTGAGCTACCGCTCCCACTAAGTTCACTAGACTAAAATAGGCATTTGCCTAAGCAGTGAGTCGTGACAGTGTGGGCGCGGAAGAGAACCCTGGCGGATGCCGAGGGGAGGCTACTGGGATCTTGGGATGACTCGGCTGACGGCTCGGCCATCTTGTTGGGGCCTTCTTCAGAGCTCTACTAGAAAACGCGCCCTTAAAACCGTCGCTATGGTTGCGCGACGCCGATAACACATTCGTCATCTGGCCCCATGGCACCGATTCCCTTGGAACCTTCCTCACACACCCCAACAACCTCTACCCGCACATCCAGTTCACCACTGCCCCGCGCGGGACAGCTCTCAAGAAGGCCACAACAAGATGGCCGAAACGTAAGCGCCATCGAGTGAGACGTAGCTCGTCCCGGACAGCCAAGAAGACGACTCCGGCCGCGCAAGCCTACGAATCCAAGGGGAGGCCTCGATCGATAACGTGGGTTCTGGATCTGCTTCATCTTATTTCATCTACGTTTATATTACGTGCAGCTAAACCACAAAACAAAAGTGAAATTATTACATTGGATTATTGCATTGTAATTTATTGCATAGTGATCATTGGGGGCAGATTTTTTACCTAAAATACTGGCAAAATTGATCAATAATGCGCTCTTAAAAAGTTTTTAAAATGCCCTAAAAACAAAGAAAAATGACCTTTTTTATCACAACCGCTTCAGATGGCTATCAGATGACAAGCTATCGGATATGTTGCAGATATAATCGAAACTTCTGCCTTTTGTTCAAGTAAACTCAGCTTGCAAAGTTTTGGTTTGAACTGCTCTTTCCAAGAAAATCTGTCTTTATTTAACGCGACATCGGCGGAACTGACAATGGAGCCGATAGGCGTCACACGAAACTTCGATTACTTAGTACTAACAACATTACAATACATGTGCGAAGAAATCGAATAGGGTACTCGGGAATTCCGTGGAGAACATTTGATGCATCTCGTACATACTTATTTGCAGCAAGTACCATTAAAATGACTTTATAATCGATTAAATCAGCGAAAAAATTCGTTAAAACTGACGGGAAAAGGAAAAAATGACTTATTAGTGAAAATGGACGAAAAATGCAAAAAATATTACTTATAAAAATCGGTCATTTCCTTTTGTCATAACATAAAATGAATTTCTATACTAAACGGCATTATTCTAGTGAAAAGAATAAAATAACATTTCACTATTTTCCCCCTCTAGCGATCATTCACAAATATTACTAAATTACAACACCTACAGGTATAAATCTCACTAATGTGTTTCTTTAGAGTAATTAAATAAATAAGTAATTAACATCCATAAATATTCAATACATTTGAAAGCATATATTTACGATACTTACTAAAAATAATCCAAACAGAACTGCATATTCAAACATGAGCTTTGAATTTTGTCGAACAGCTTGTTCGAGGAGTTTATGGCACCCTTTTTTAAAAAGGTGCACTGAAGAAGAATTACATATCATTTCTTCCAAATCACAGCATGAAGGTGGATATCTACCATCGGTTTTACTAGTATCATAATCACTTGGTCCTTCATAACCGCAACAGCTAAGCTGAAATAATAGTGAAAATGTATTGAAATATTCTACAATTGAAACAGAAAATCCATTTTCCGACATTATAAATCGAAAAGAAATGAAATGTGGGAGGACCATCTACAAAAACCTACCCAGTGTCAAATTGAAAGGAAATAATGAAAATTTTGCAATGTTTTATTCAATAATCACATATCTACACATTACCACATATTTACTCTATATGTGTAAACACGTGACATTGTGGAAGGGTGTTTTGAATTATACTCTTTTGCCACCAGTCCATGAACAAAAGTACGCCCAGCTTTTTGGGGCCTTTGCCGCTTAATACGTTTGCTTTCAAATGTAGAATATGATTTCTTGCGTTTTTTCTCTTTTTCTAGTGTGGCAGGTTTTTTTTTTTTTTTTTTTTTTTTTTTGTGGAAAAGTAAACTTATCTCCATTGTCCGGTACTTCAAAATCTCTGATTTAAACTGGATTTGTGTCAAGGTGCGATTATAACTGTTCATTAGATGTTAGGCGCGAAATTTAAAACCGAAATGCAAAAGCATGTGGTAACTGGGGTAGAAGGTGGTAATCGTACGGAGCCAACTCCGAGGCGAAAGGTCGAGTTGTCGAAAACCTCCCAGTCAAATGTTTCACGACATGACGTGTTTTCTACAAGTCGAAATGTGCCATGATCGTGGAGGAGCACGATGTGAGACAACAAAAACTCTCGCAGTCGACGCGACATTTCTTCAATGCTTTACAATATGCACCAGCAACAGCGGTCATTATTGGAGGCATTAACTTTGCGGCGGGCTGTTGTACCCAAGTTCGCGGGTTCAAACCCGATCGAAGTCGTGGATTTTTAAGGACGAAAAAACCCTTCGTACGCCTTCCTTCGGAGGGAAAGTAAAGCCGGCTGTCCCATGTTAGTAGATTTACTGCATGTGAAAGATTCTCAAATGAAGCCTCTGAGCTAAATTAAAATTGCCTGTCGCCCAAGTAATACCTTCTCTTCCCTAGTTGGTGAAAGAAGGGTAGCGAAATTTGCGTGGTCAGACGGAAGAGCAGGCCTCATGGCCTGAATCTCGCCACGTAAAATAAGGCATTCATTCATTCATTAAGTCAATCCCCGGCCGAACTGGATGGCCAAGGGGGCTAAAACCGTGTACAGACTCATCGCTTCGTTTTGAAGGGTCGCGAGTTCGAGTCGTCCCTTATGGTTTGGTTGTTTGCCCCTTGTCTCTGTCTGTATGTGGTTCGCGTATGGCCTCGCGAACTGCTGACCCCAGATCAGAGGAGCCCGCAAAGTGTGTTGATGGCCAGTGTATGGTCGAAAATGAATCTCATCAGCACTGAAAAGGTAATCATCTGTCGGCTGCAAAAAGCGCTAGCAAAAAATCAATCACCAATAGACGACACTGACTTCCCACCCTGGAGCAGAGAGGAGGCTCGAATCAATTGTCACATTTTAACGTCATTAAAAGACTTTTTCGTAAGAAATATTTTCCTATTAATAAATACCTCAAAAACGACGCAGGGATTCAAAACCTCATTCATATTCTCTTCAATCTGGGTTAACTTATTTCCTTTCTCGTATACATATGTATATACGGAGTAATATACGTACTATAGAGAAAGTTATGTAATGCTGTGCGAAAAGACGGCAGATTTTCGGCAGAAAAATCCATTATCGGGCCCAGATAATGAAAGAGTGGATAAATCCAGTTGCTAAATTACGAAAAAAATCCTCTAACACGTCGCGTAGCTAGAATCCTTGTTTTGTCGGTCTTTGATACCGAAAAGTTAATTGACGTCTAAACGTCCGTCCGTCTGTCTGGTGTTCATGAACAAACCTAGCGCGTAAACCAACCGTAGCACTTTCTTTTCAGATTGAAGAAACCCTTGTTGTTTTTGCGTGAGTGGAAGCTCTACGATTTTGAAAAAAATCATTAATTTTTGGGGGACTTCGTTCGAAGTCCCAGGGACATTTTCAAAATTTTCTCAAAATGGGCTCCAAATTTTTTTTCTAAATTTCTTGTTGAACACAAAGGTGGCATTGGTCCAAATTTCAGAAATTAACTCTGAATTTTCGGAAATTGTAAAAGTATTAATATTTTTTGGCAACTTCGTACAACTTCAATAGGAAAGATATAGGTTTTTCCTTCAAATGAAAATTATTGTCCATAACTAGTTCTTTCATTAAGATAATACTTTTTTTTCTTTTAGACTTTAAAATTTCTCAAACACTGCTCCAATTTTTTAAACTCTTGGTAGAGATAATGCTAAATGTAATATATAAGATGCCATAAACGCCATATTGCTCTATTCTTTTGTTTTGCAAGATTACAAAAATTGTAATTTTTTTTTTACATTCTTCGAACGGATAGTGATAATTGCACTTTTCAATATGACGTAAAGTTCATTTTGGTGTATTCTCTGTCAAAAATTACACAAATGTACTTTTTTAAATATATCTCACTCGTTAATATACACATTATAAGCGGTTTCTTAACATTATTGCATTTGCGAGTTAAAGTACCTCAAATTACTTCAACTGAACTTTTCGAAAACTCAATAGATTCCGATGAAAACGAGCTTCAAATTTAGCATTTACAGTAACGCTTATACGCCATTTTCTTAAAAACGGCTCAAAATTTTCCATGAAAATTATCAATTTATGACGAGGTTTTACTCTTCTTTAATTTTCTTGAATTAATAATTCGGTTCTACCGCTAGGAAACCGAAAAATTGAGAAAACGTCAAAGAAATGTGTTTTGGGCAGCAGTAGATGACAGCTGGCCAGAAAATGGAGCAAGACCTTAAAGTCAGTCCACACCAAGGAAATTAGAACACTTTACTACGAGAAAGTCTGTGCCATTCTGTAACATCACTAGTTTGTTTTTCTATCCATCGGCGCCTAGAAGTGACTCCGGGGTCTTTTCGGTGCCAGTCGCTCCTCTGGGGCCATTCCCAGTGAAGGGCACATCTACGCTCCTCGAACATCACGTTCGCCTATCTCGCACTGCGCTTTTGCTTTCTCGCATCATTTGGTAGGATTGTAATAGTGCGCCGGCAATCGCCGATTTTTCAACAGAAGCCCTTTAACGAAGAAGTGGATAAATCGTGTTCCTATATGTAATGTTCTTCCCTACGTGTATATAATATTCTTCCTATTTTTCCTCTACCCCATTGTGTAGGCAGAAGCCATATTTTGTAGGTTCTTGATACCGAAAAATCGATTCATGACAAAATGTCTGCCTGTCTGTTCATCCGCTTGTGATCAACGCTAGAGCCTAAACCACGTTCCCCTTTCTTCCACGCATTCATTTAATAAAAAAATGTCCGTGCGCGGCGCTGCTGTCATTTGTCTCTTCGAATATAATTTATATCATTTTATTGATATTTTTTTCTTTTTTTTACATTTAAAGGAAATCATAATTGACTTGGATGATCGTAAATCATTACATAACGTTAGAATTCTGTCTCATGTTTTTCCTCTAGAATGTGTCTTATAACATTCTATATCATATTTTTTTTCAGATTGTTAAACAATGTGGACGATAGTGAAAAACAATTAAAATCAATTTTATCACTTTAAAAATTTGAAACTCGTATTAGGTAATCGTTAGAAGCAATGTGAGGAAGTATGTTCGGTTGTAGCTTTATTTATTTATTTTAAGTCAAAAAACAGTTGAGACTGCGTATGACGTGCTATAGGGAGAAGTGAATTCTGTGCACATTTTCAAAATTCTGTGATCCCTACACTAGCTTCATTAGCTTTTAATTCGTTTTCTTTTATCATTTAAAACTGTACATGTACAAAGTATCTACAGCCAACCATTCAAATAATTCAATAGTTCAAATAATTCAAGAACTCCTTTAGTAGAGTAGAGTAGAGCATTTGTCACCAGAAACAGTAGTTTTTGACATTTATTGACAAGGTAAATTCAAAACTTTCTTTTATAATTGTAGAAAATGTGATCGAATAAAGTAAATGAAAATTTGTGTCTTTGCAAAAACTCCTGAGATGAATTATTGTTACAAAAGTTTGAAGTAACTGTCCCTTTCCCTGTCATTAAAGAGAAGCGAGAACTTACTTGGTGCTGAACGATTGACAGCTCATAAGAATGCGTTTGGTTCTTTTGGTAATCGATCGTCATGTTTCGGAATTTTTTTAATATCGATGAAGGAGCTCCAGAAAACATGATGCTAAAAAAACCCGCTACCACAACACCGATGAACAAAGCCACGAGTAGCCACAGGCTCTGCAACAAGGTCAGCAAATCAGTAGAGGACTTTTTCATTAAAATTGTTATTTATGAAAATATTCATATCACTTTACCACACATACGATGCAAATATCGAGCAGCAAATTCCCCACTAAATTGCAAAATCCAATAATTATCAAGAGAACACCAAATCCACATATTATTTTTGCAAAAAAACCTTTTTTCATAAACGTTTCAAAAAATAAAGCCCTATACCTCGAATATTCCAATTCAACTTTTACGCCTAAGACAACAACCGCTATTCCCAGGACCTGAAATCAGAACAAATTTTACTAGTTAGATGCGTGCAATCATTCCGCAGTTAGTAAATTATTATTTTAATATTATATGTAGCATCATACTGGAACCTCACCTCAAATAGCTAGGCCTTAAACTATGAACTACATAATATTAATATTAATGATAATGATAATAATAGTAATAATAATAACAACAACAACAACGACGACGACAACGACAACGACAACGACAACGACAACGACAACGACAACGACAACGACAACGACAACGACAACGACAACGACAACGACAACGACGACAACGACAACGACAACGCGACAGACGACAAGCGACAACGACAACGACAACGACAACGACAACGACAACGACAACGACAACGACAACGACAACGACAACGACAACGACAACGAAACGAAACGACAACGACAACGACAACGACAACGATAACGACAACGACAACGACAACGACAACGACAACGATAACGACAACGATAACGACAACGACAACGAAACGACAACGAACGACAACGACAACGACAACGACAACGAAACGAAACGACAACGACAACGACAACGACAACGACAACGAAACGATAACGACAACGAAAACGACAAGAAACGAAACGACAACGACAACGACAACGACAACGACAACGACAACGACAACGACAACGACAACGACAACGACAACGACAACGACAACGACAACGACAACGACAACGACAACGACAACGACAACGACAACGACAACGACAACGACAACGACAACGACAACGACAACGACGACGACGACAAGCTGGCCCCGTGGCGCAGACGGTTGAGGCTGCCGTCGGCTGCGCCGACGAGGCTGTAGTTTGGGTCCTGCGTAGGCATGATCGTATTTGTGATTCTCCCTTCACCCCTCAACATCATCGTATCATCTCATAATTAAAAATTCAAGGCTTAACAACCTTGCCTCACGAAGGGATACGGCCGAAAAGCTTATCCCCATAAATACACACGGCTCTCTCAACGATAGAATACGACTGGGCGTCGGAAGAGAACGTGGAGCATGAAATGGTCGATACAACAACAACAACAACAACAACAACAACAACAAAAAAAATAATAATAATAATAATAATAATAATAATAATAATAATAATAATAATAATAATAATAATAATGAAACAGAGGGTTTCATGGTAGCTATTCAGGACCAAGAAGTATCAACTAAAAACTACCGCAAATTTATCCTGAAAGACACTAACGTTCGTGATGACAAATGCCGGCTATGAGGAGAACATAGAGAAAATGTAGACCACATTATCAGTGGATGCAGCTCTCTAGCATCCTCAGAATATACAAAACAACACGACGTTTGTAAAATGGTTTATCAGCAACTATGCCACAATAATAACCTTTTGACGGGTAACCGAACACCATACTATAAGTACACACCCGAACCAGTCATAGACACAAATAATCACAAAATGTATTGGAACAGGTCCATCATAACAGATAGGTCTCTATCATCTAATAAACAGGACATTGTATGGCATGACAAGAAAAACAGTTCCCATTCAGGGAACGAGAGAGTAGTCTCAAAGATTTTGAAGATTAAACGGGGAATATTTCAAGGAGATAGCCTCAGTCCGTTTTGGTTCTGCCTGGCCATTAACTCCCTGTCATATTTATTGGACAACACCAAACTGGGATTTGAACTGAAAGGTCAAGAGAAGTGTGTGATCACTCATCTGGCATACATGGATGACATAAAACTATACTCTGGCTCACTATACTCGCAGATCCTGGTCTGAGGAAGCTAATTATATCACTGAAAGATTCTCTAGTGATATAGGCATGCAGTTTGGCATAGAAAATGCAAAATACAAAGTATTCAAAGGGGAAAATTCACATACAGCACAGAACACGAGAGTGCATCAAGAGAGATCATCACTGCATTGGGAATGAATGAGTTTTACAAGTATTTGGGGATACAGCAAAATAAAATGATTATACACAGTCAGATAAAAGAGAAGTTAAAAACAGAGTTTACCAACAGATTGAATACCATACTCAAGACCTCCCTCAACTCTCGTAATCTTACAACAGCAATTAATATATATGCCATTCCTGTGATTACTTACTCATTAGGCATTATAAAATGGACCAGAACTGATTTGGACTCACTGGAGAGGATTATCAGGGTCCAAATGACTCGTTTCAAATATCACCATCGAAAATGCTCTATCCAAAGAATAACACTACCAAGGAAATAAGGGGGTAGGGGCATCTTAAATACTGGTAATCTCAATGCAAAACTGATAACGCACATGAGAGAGTATTTCAATGAGAAAGCCTTGTCATCTCAGCTATACAGAGTGATACAGCAAGTAGACGAGAGCTATACACCACTCAACCTTAAACAAAAAATGTATTACACGAACAACTAACACAAGTCGAGCTCTTAGAACAATGGAAACAAAAAGCTCTCCATGGTAGATATCCTACAGAAAGAGCCAAATCAAATGTCGACGCCTGCTTGTCGTACAAGTGGCTTAAAATAGGATATCTCTACCCCGAGACTGAAGGATTCTTGATAGCAATCCAGGACCAGGTAATTGCAACACGAAATTATCTCAAGCACATTATTAAAGACCCCGAAGTGCCTTCTGATATCTGCCGGGCTTGTGGTGTAGGTCAAGAAACGATCCAGCACATTACTTCGGGTTGCAGTATGCTGGCCCCAACGGATTATAAACAGAGGCAAACAGAGGTAGCACGAATCATCCACGCCAAACTTGCAAGGAAATGTGGAACTGCTAGTGAATTTGATACACCCTACTACAAGTACCATCCAAAAATGTCATCGAGAATAACATCTATAAATTATACTGGGATCGAAGCGTATTGACCGACAAAACAGTTCGTCATAACAGGCCGGATGTAATACTCTGGGATAAATCTAAAAGAAAAGTATGGCTGATAGACATAGCAGTTGTAGATACCAGCAACCTCGACACAACACACAAAAAGAAAACTCAAAAGTACAGGGAACTTACACAAGTTATAAAGGAGCAGTGGCATGTATTGGAGGTGGAGATTGTGCCGATCGTCCTCTCAGCAACAGGTGTGATACCTACCGTCCTAAAGCATTCTCTAAACAAACTGGGGATTGAGACGAAAATTATCATCAATCTACAGAAAGCTGTGATCTTGAGCACGTGTTCTTTAGTCAGAAGATTTATGGGTTCCTAAATAAATTTGTGTTAAAGAATTATTTACTTTTTAATTTATAAACTAAGTGTTTAAATTTATATTTGTAGAAGTGTTTACTTTCTAATTAGTTCTTAAAATAAGTATATTTTTGTTAAAAGTAATGTACTACGGAAATCATGCTTTGATAGAAATATCTGTATGACTCCTCAAACATGTACCAGAAAGCTGTGAAAAAATAAATAATAATAATAATAATAATAATAATAATAATAATAATAATAATAATAATAATAATAATAATAATAATAATAATAATAATAATTCATCCTTCATTATCATCATCATTTCATCTTCCATCCCCCAGGACTAACAACCCTGGGGGTATAAAAATCGGATTCACATTCTTCATTATGACCCGCGAAGGGTTATTACTGAAAAGGGAAAATGTCTTTCATTCATGTCGAGCGAGTACAATGTGCACTTAGCGCAAGCGCCCTGCTGAGGCTAAACCCCCTTCAATGCGAAAACAGGTTAAGCTCAGATTTAGAGACTTTTTTTCTAGTACATTCAGAAAATTCGAAATCATCTCAATGTGTTTCACGGCGTCATGCGTGGTCCGGCCTGATATCACGCATGGTTCCATTTCGCCCTCTCTCCCCCGTTTCAGAGCAGTCGGGCACACTACCGAGATCAACAATTCGGAGAAGCTAGGTGCGGAGTTTTTGATACTAAATATTTTGCAACCGGAAAGTAGTTTCAATTTTTTTTCTTTCTCGCGTTTTGATTCCCTCATTTCTTCATAAAGCAGTCTAATGGAACTTGAGGCTCACAGTTATTACAACGTGAAGAAAAGCTACAAAGCTATTTTGTCTGCCTTGTTCATACTAGTCTTCTCTCTTTAAACAAATTTTATTTGTTTCCAAGAAATTCATCTATGTTTTATGATCATTGATTCATTGTAGAGGAACGTAACTGATATTTCTGCCCTTGTAAAGTTAAGTATTAACCGCGCAACTTTTCTTGAACGATGGCCTTGCTTCCCCCTCCCTAGAGCAATAAACAGTTCAATACCAAAGCTCGCAGGAAGCACTGATGACAACATTACAAACACATCTTTATTGGCCTGTACGAAAATATATTTACTGTTGAAACCGAGTACTCCTGGTCGTATTTTTCTAAACAATATCTAAAGAAAAGGCGAAAGTAGATCCAATCCATCGTAGGAGACATCTCGAACTGCTGGGAAAATTAGAACTCAGTTTATTGAGAAAGTTGCGAAGGCATGACTGATATTCCAGAGATTGGCATTGCTTCATAAAATCTAGTGGCCGATGTTGTAGCTCATACTCTCCCTCTACCTGCATTTCTCCAAGGCATCGTTCAAGAAAAGCTGCGCGATTAATATCTTGCTTTGCATTTTTTGAGCTTCTATTTTCCAAATTGAAAATGATAGTAACGTAGGCATAAACTCAGAAGGAGTGTTGTGTATACGATTTGTATAAGTGCATATGCATAAGCAGGCCAGATTCTATACAGAAGTTTTCTCTATACCGGAGAGAAAAGTAAGATCTTATAAAGAGTAGAGTAATACGTACAATCATTGCGAAACTGTATAAACAATGCAGTCTCATGAAAAACCATCCCATTTTATATTCTGTATCTTCACTAACAATGTTCGTCTTCTTCGGTACACCAATTTCGCATGTTGTTGCTATAGGGGGCATTGATATTGGTGTCGTTCTGTATGGATGGAGACATTCACTCAATAGATTTGTGAAAATCAGAATGAACAATTGTTTCGCAAAGCATTTCAACCATCAACGATTTCTTTTCGTGAATTTGTGCTGATGTGCCTTTAGGAGCAATTTATCAGCGAGGGAAATTAAAAATGCATACACTAATCAAGTCAGCATTATTGTATTGTGCTAATCAGGGACGGACTATAAACGTTCTGAGGAGCTTCCACGTATTACCCGCGTATTTTTTCTTGAACGATGGCCTTGCTTCCCCCTCCCTAGAGCAATAAACCAATACCAAAGCTTCCAGGAAGCACTGATGACAACATTCCAAATACATCTTTATTGCCCTGTAAGAAAATATATTTACTGTTGAAACCGAGTACTCCTGGTCGTATTTTTCTAAACAATATCTAAAGAAAAGGCGAAAGTAGATCCAATCCATCGTAGGAGACATCTCGAACTGCTGGGAAAATTAGAACTCAGTTTATTGAGAAAGTTGGGAAGGCATGACTGATATTCCAGAGATTGGCATTGCTTCATAAAATCTAGTGGTCGAAGTCATAACTAATACCCCCACTCTACCCGCATTTCTCCAAGCCATACCGGGAGTGGTAGCTCAGTGCATCAACTGATGTCACTGCAGCGCCTCTGACCGGGAGGTCCTAGGTCCGAGTCCTGACGGCGGTAGGATTTTCGACACTAGCTTTTCAACAAGGTTGAATTCAGTCGCTGTCTGGAAGAGAATTCTAGCGGCCGGCTGCTCTGATCGGTAGTTATCCGTGGTTTCTCCGATCGACACCAGGCGAATGCCGGAGCAGCACCCTACCAAATGTGCCACGGACCGCGCGCGATCTTTCCTTCTTCTTCCTTGTCCCAACCTCGCCCCTTACACACACACACACACGCACACACACACACACACACTTACACTAACATGCACCACACTACGACATATTTCGGTCGGGAGCTTAGAGCTGGTCCTGGCTGGGGCGGTGCCCCGCTGGTGGGAGAGTCCTGGTTAGGGGGAAACCCCACTAGCCGACGGTAGATAGGCGCCGGATCTCGCCATCCAGCGGGGGAAGATCACCTCCATCTCCCGAGAAAAAAACATGCACTACACTTAGAGGACTAATGACCAAAGCAGTTGACGCGCCCAGAAACACGAAAAAATCTATTAATCCAAGCCATCGTTCAAGAAAAGTTGCGCGAATAATACAAATTCGCGTTGGCGGCCCCTCGCCAGGTTCTCGTTGGGGAAGCGAGGGAGTAAATCTGCACCAGAAGGTGCCAAGAAACTCTCCATGGCAACCGTCGTAATAGCCTCTGTAATGGTGGAAATACCATGGAGTTTGCAGTTGCGCAGCCGACAAGTCCAATTTCTTATCTTCTAGCGGGGCTCCCGGAAATGCCTCTCGGTGCAGCCGAAAGAGACGAACCGAAGGCCAGACTCCGGCGCTTTGAAACGGGAGGTCCTGGCTACACTCGGTTTTTTCTAACGTGGCGTCTGAGGGTGATGGAGTCGTGCCGCAAGATGTCGCATGATCGCGACCGCATCAAGCAGTGCTGCAGATCAAGCGACTCTTGCCGCAGGACAGAGAATGACTCAAAAAGTCGTGCCGAATTCCATCTTGGAGATACTACCCTCAGCCGCCACATTAGAAAAACACAAATATAATGGCCGCTCCGCAATAGCCCGAGAACAGGAACGTAAAGAAACTTGAAAGACGGATATCTCTAGCAGGCGTTCACATCACGATGGGAACGGGAAGGATGGTCAACATTTATCTTGGCCCGGGAACGCGAAGCCTCTCGACCAAGAAAAGTGCAGCAAATGGCGGCGGAGCTTTCCAGCTGCTCGAGAGCGCGACACTGGTCCGGAGCGGAGTTGAGAGTGTACAGCACTGGCACCGCGTAAGCGACTCAGTTCTCTCGCCACGTGCTGAGTCACGTCGTGTGATCTGCTCTGAAACAACCAGCTTGCAACGATTTGTTTACTTTCTCCAGTCAGGGTACAGTTTTGCCGCTCATCTGACTCACACGAAGTCGCGGAGATGATAAGGTTCGACTTTGGCAAATATATCATTTTGACGCCATTTAATCACATTCAAATTTCCTTGTCTGTGCATGTTATAAATAAATTCAGCATTCAAAACATCCATCACAGGAAGCAATACAAACGTGTTAAATGCACTAACAGTACGCAAAAAAACTAATTCCAC
Source organism: Teleogryllus oceanicus (assembly GCA_964035755.1). NCBI lineage: Eukaryota > Metazoa > Arthropoda > Insecta > Orthoptera > Gryllidae > Teleogryllus > Teleogryllus oceanicus. Next base: position 64,134,084 of record CAXIVR010000006.1, on the reverse strand, counting down.
ACCAGAAATATCGAGAAATCTAGTTAACCATTAATGATATTCAATTTTTCAACAATAAAAATGTATAGCTTTGACCCGGAGTCATATTGTATAGAATAATGCTTTGGCGTAACAAACTCAATGCCAGCAAAATTATTCTCGAGCACTCAACCAGTGATCCAAGTGAATCGCGCAACTATAAACAACGGAATCACGAGAAATAATTAATCATATAAGGAACCAAAGGAACCGTGCCAGCCAAAACTCGGGATCATCCGCAAATTTAAACACGAAGAAATAAACAAAACGTTGAATTTTTTATTTGTTATCTTTTATAAACTATTTTTATATTATCCAGTTCAGAATTTTACATCAAAATATCCATACTTTCAATTAAAACGTAGATGTCAAGATGTGTGTTTTAAAGTAAAGTAATATTCAAAATAGATTAGGCAACTTTTATGTTTATTAATAATAAGTTATAATTCATTATTTTAAATCAAAATGGAAACTTGTTTAAAATAACTTCAAAATAATATGATTACTACTTCAACGTATCCTCAATGTGGAAATAAAGTCTTTTTTGCGAAAGTTTACAATTTTTAAAGAAATACTTTGAGTTAAATCTAAAAGTTGAAATTTGTACTAAAGTTTGGTATATTAGTAATCTAGTATGTGTGCAAATTTTAAATTTTTATCTGGTCCCCTAACAGAGATACTTCAGTTGAAAGTTTGGAAAAAATCCAAAATTCCAATTTTTAAGAGGGTGTAATTTTCGAGGGGTACGTTACATACCAATAATATTTTACAAAGAGTAACTACACTTCTATATGTAAAAGCACAGAAAAAATTAAGGCTGTGATTCTATTGTTTCTTTGAGATATTACTCTCTGAAAAATTGAACTCGGTTCATTCGCGTTCCAAAGATTTGGTTGCAAATAGTTGCGTTCCACCAATCACAGCGCAGATTCTGACAAGAATTGATTTCAATGAATCAACGAATCGATCTGAAAAGCAATCATATTATACTTGGATTTTCCTGACGTGGCAGCTGAAGGTGTTATCTTCAAGATGGAATATGGCACAGCTTTTCGCTTCTTTCCCGCTCGTGCCGCTAGAGTTACTTGATCTAGAGCTCTGCTTGATACAGTCCCGATCATACGACATCTTGCGGCAGGACCGAGAAAGACGCAAAAAGTCATGCCATATTCCATCTTGATGGTACCACCCTCAGATGCAACGTTATGAAAACCCAAATATACCGGTTCAACCAACTTGCCTTTTTCTAATGTGGCATCTGTGGGTAGTATCTCCAAGCTGGAATTCGGCACGACGTTTCCGTCAATATCAGTCCTGTTGTTAGAGTCGCTTGATCTGCAGCACTGCTTGATAGGTCGCGATCATACGACATCTTGCGGCAGGACCAAGAAAGATGCAAAGAGTGCCGAATTCCATCTTGGAGATACTACCCTCAATCGCCACATTATACTGCGAATTTTTCACAGTTGAACTTGACGTTTCGTCAGCTGTTCGGCCAGCTGGGACAATCGGGAGTTTACACGTCACTACATATAGTGACGAATACCGTCATATAGTGACGTTTCCGTCAATATCAGTCCTGTTGCTAGAGTCGCTTGATCTGCAGCACTGCTTGATAGGTCGCGATCATACGACATCTTGCGGCAGGACCAAGAAAGATGCAAAGAGTGCCGAATTCCATCTTGGAGATACTACCCTCAATCGCCACATTATACTGCGAATTTTTCACAGTTGAACTTGACGTTTCGTCAGCTGTTCGGCCAGCTGGGACAATCGGGAGTTTACACGTCACTACATATAGTGACGAATAAGCTCCCGATTGGAAAACTATCACAGCTGGCGGAACAGCTAACGAAACGTCAAGTTCAACTGTGAAAAATCCGCAGTATAGAAAAACCAAAGAATATTAGAGCATTGTCGCGATATTACTCGCTCGTACTCATTCAAACATCCCGTCCCCGAGTGCACAATATTCGAGTCCCGCGTACTCGAGTGACCCTTACTAGCGTGGCTGGATGCCGTTCTCGTAACGTTTTGAGACATCGACGATAAAACTTCCATCGGAAGTGTTTCATTTTGAGCGATAGAGGTTATTGTGCAAAGTGCACCTAGAGGACATATTACAATAATATACAAATGTTGTTTACATATTATATTTTTTTCGAAACTAATACTTAAGTTAAAAACTGAACTCTATCTTCGAACGTATCAAAAGAACACTGTGGTCACAAATAGACGTTGGAAGTAGAAAGATACAAGAGTGGCGCGGTGTATAATTGAATTTTCCAAGAAAGATAGCAAAAGTTATGTCTGGGAAACATCGTTAAATGCAAATGGCTATTTTATTTATTTCGATATTATTAAATTTTATCTTCACGTAGGGTAATAATACAAAGAAGTTTTTGAATTTTAAGAATTTTTCAATATTTTAATATGTCGGTATTATTTATTAATATTTTAATCCTGATGTTCGCAAGACCTTCGAAAACTATCAATAAACATGACAATCTTCTGACATACTTCTTAATAGTACTTAATTTACGAAAATAAAATACTGTGTAAAATTACTTTTAATTCTAGAAATCTTATTTCGAAAATGTTAATAATATAATAATGGGGGTCCGAAGCCTTGGAGTTTAACCTACTATGATTTCACGATTTAGAAACATGAACCAGACATAATACAAAACTAATAACTATTATACTAAATAGCAATAAACAATAATAATATAATACAAAACAAAAACATAAGTAGGTGTTAATTTCACTCTGTAAATGTTTTACCATTCTTCAAAACACCTGTAGAAGGAAATTACAAACTTTGGCGTGCAAGACGCGACGCGTACGTGGGATGCAGTTTCGCAGATACACCGGAAACAAGATAACCTACAGGTACTACAATCGAAAGACGAGCGTCGCTTCACAAGGCGTGGGCCAAGAACTTACGAAAGGAAAAGGTAGAAATTTTCCGCTCATCACTATTATGACAATGACCAATTCACATTTCGTGTCACGCTCACTGCCTGCGCAAATACTAAAATGTATAAAAATCCAAAGACTTTTGGTCTAAAAAGTAATAAGAAGTAGACGCGTGCCAATGACGTTTTACATTTTTTGATTCTTAAGGATTTATACACACTTTGGCGTTGTGAAGCAATAAAATATCACACAATGGCTAGTGTCAATGCGTTTCTCTTGTGTCTTTTGTCTTGTTTAATAAAAATAATAACTAATGGAGTAAATAAATAAAAGAATATTGACTAATTGAATAATGACTAATAGAATAATGGCTAATTGTATAATGGCTAATAAAATAATGACTGATAAAATAATGACTATAAAAATAATAACTAATAAAATCTGATTCCAAAGTTCACTTACCGCATCCTTTTTCTTTAGCTTGTATTCACTGCTGGGAGGTTTGTTTTCTATCATATTTTTCTCTTTACTATCTCATCACTGTACGCCAAGTAGCACTTCGGGCAGGTTTCGAATACAGCACACTCGAGTTCGACGAGTATCGAACACTCCAACGAGTCTGTTCGCCGCACCTCAGTTACATCTAGCGGCCAAAAGGGGAACTCTTTGGTGCAGCTGGCGTCGGCTAGAGTACTCGAGTAAAATGCTCGAATGCAGGGCAGTACGCAGTGCGCACGCACTGGTGCGCACCCTGTTCGCTCGGGCACAAACTGCGTATTATTCGTATTATTTGTCTATGCGCTCGGGGGTGGGCATGGTATGGTCACAGTTGTAATGACAAGTTTTTAGACTGTGGTTTGGTGTTAATCACAGTGGAATTAACCACAAAACTGTCATGATGTTAATGATGGTCGAATATTTCTGAAGTTGAATTGTGATCATTAAAAAATTGATTGGAAATGAATTTCGACGTAGAAGAACGGAAGCAACAACTCGATGCCTTTAGCGCATTCATCAATGAATCTTACAGACAAATTGATGACATGTTGCAAGAGGTTGGTTGGTCAAGAGAATTTCTTACAAATGAGGTATGATATTGGAGTTTAGGTTGCTGATATCATTGGTTGCTAGATTGGAAAACAGAAGCCACTAGGAGGAAACTTTATTTTGATAAAAAAAAGTATGCAAATACAAAATATCTTAGGTGTTAGAATGTAATCTTAATTGTCTACTCGCAAGAAAATGTGCACCGAATATACTTCTCCCCGTAGCACATCACACAGTTTTAACTGATTTTATGTTAATAAAAATTAGAATTCTTCTACATAAATAGTCATTTGTTACAAATATTTTTTCAATGGCACTTGTTTAATGTAAGGTAGTGTAAAAACTAAGCATGACTAATGGTTAAGATTATATTTTACTATTAAAATGGCTGGTTCTAGTAGCCTGACACCAGCAGTTGTTTCGGCTGTACCCTTATTTAAAATATATTGTCCATTTCAGAGCTTGGAGATGGTTTCCTGTCCTTTGAATCCAGAACATAGAGTTCCAAAGAAGTCTTTGGATTCCCATGTGCAATTATGCTCTTGGCGATTAGAAGGATATCATGAACAGGATACTCCTTTGCCAGCTAATCCCATTGAAAATAATGAAAACGCAAAATCAAGTATTGTGATAGGTACATCATAAATTAATATTGCGTATTTTAATCTTTTAAATTGATCTCTATCAAACTAAAAATTTATTGTAATTGTTAGTGAAGCAGATATAGTTGAATATTGTAATTCTCTTTGTTGTTCTGTATTGTTTTTCTCAATGTAGATGCACAATTACAAGATGTAATCATTAAAGAAGCCAAGGAACGTGATTCATCATTGCAGACAGGTAAAATGTATTTTATTTTTGGTTTGTCTTTGAAACTTAAGGTTTTATACTTCATTTAAAGAACAATACAGGTTTACTTTTTCATCATAAATTTCAAAAACTACTAAATGTTTGCTTCTTTTACAGCTTTGCCTGTGAGTATTCGGGAAGTGTTGACTTAGAGAATTCTTGGCTATTATATCCTTTTCTATATCCTTTACATGTTTTTCATGTGTTTGTATTATGATTTTGAACAATTGTGGATTTTATTGCTTAAAATAAGTTTGCGTGTTTGATACGTTATTTGTGTGTTTGAGGTGTATTCCAGCATCAGATTACTTAAGAAATGAAGAACGGAAATAATTTGAATTTAGTTGTGAAATTCACTTGACTGAAAAAGTTGACAGTTATTACAACTGTGGTATAAAAATGCATACATGCTTTCAAGCTTGTGTTACTTAAGCAGACTTTAAACCCTACAAAAATGTTGCATTTCGTATTAGAAGTTAAATTTGAAAATTGACATTATGAATAACTTTCTTAACACAGGAAATTTGGAAGCTGATAAACGATTGGTTCCTAAAACATCAGATCGGTTGACAGCCGATTTTACATCAGATGAGAGGCGTATCCTGTATGACTTCGTCATTTCCAAAACTACACCTGTTGAAGATGTGAAAGTAGAAGAACTACAGCTTATGTAAGATATTTTTATAATCTCTTATCTTGCTTCATGCTGGGGACCCCAATCTGTGAATATACATGTGTTATTGTTAGTGAGGGTATCAATGAATGTATGTTGAATATTTTTCAGTCATTGATATGCAAATTGAAAAAAAGGGTCTCCAAACTGTTGATGCATATAGAAATTGGTCTAATTATAGCATTTTATAATATTTTTTAATATCTTTTATAATTTTTAAAGTCAGAGGTCATTCTAATAATAAATTCAAGAGATTTCCTAGCTTTATTAATTCTATGTTCATGTGATCATCCCATTTCCACTTTTCGTTGAAGATTACTCCTAGATCTTTAATTTTTACTCTTTTCCATTCTCTTTTCAATGTTTCATTATTTAAGTTAAAAAGTAAATAGTTAAAAACAATTGGTATCTTCAATCTGGAGAATGTCATAATACGAGAGATATTTAATAATTAGAGACAAATTGGTGTGGGGAAACAAACGTTAATTTTTGTCCCAGGGGGTACCAGCTTTTTTATATCTGCTGCAAAGAACTTTGTATCTTGGTGTTTGAGTCAATGTCCCTCAAAGTTTTTGACATCCTAGTTATCCTGAAACTTCTTCCCATGTAAGGTCTCCTTCAGAGGACCTAACAAATGGAAATCAGGGCTGGAAGGGGGATGAAATAATACCTCCCAACCCATTTTGTCGATGGTTCCACGTGTTTGTTGAGCAGTATGAGGACATGCGATGTTTTGCTATAGAATCACACCTCTCCTCTGAGATTCATGGTGTCTCTCTCTCATGGCTGGCTTCGCCTTGTTCAAAAGCAAATCTGAGTTGTATTGGATGTTTATCGTATGCTGTTCTTTGAGATAATCACAAAAAATGTACCTACAGTATCCCAAAACACTGTCAACAGGACTTTTCCTGCTGATGCGGTCAGAACGATGTCACCAAGTCTCAACCACATTTGAACTGTTCTGCCCACTTGTAACAATTCCCGCATTTCATTCAACTTTCATCGTACACTTAAATCATTCTAGAGCAGAGTTGTCCAGCTGGTGGCACGTGGTGCCATCTATTGTGGCCTGCAGGAGGTTATTAGTCAAAAGTAACAGTCCCATCCATGATGGGTCAAAACATTGTGTGCCTAGCGCACTCACCCTACTGGGCCTTTAATGTAAAAAAAGTTTAAATTTAAAGAATTATTTTTCTAGTAAATTCAGAAATTGCAAATCATGTGTTTCACTGCGATATGTTTGGTATAGACTGTTATCACTCCTGATTCTGTCTTTTCGATGATGGGTGTACATACAGCAAATAAAAAATTTGATGCAAAAGTTGGTTCTGGGCCTGATGAGATTCCCTCAATCTTTCTAACAAACTGCATAGTTAATATTGTACCTATTCTTCACTTTCTTATTCGTCTTCGAGAGAGGGAATATTTCCAATGACAAGAAAGAAAAGTTTCATAACTCCCATTCATAAATTGGAAGATAGAGCAAATATTAAAAATTATCGAACCATATCTAAACTAAATGTTATAGCTAAATTATTTGAATCTATAATTGGTGACAAAATTACTTATCAGTTAAATGACATCGTAATAAATGAACAACATGGTTTTAGAAAGAAGAGATAAACTTGCTGCTTCTTCAACATGTCATTCTTGAGAATTTAGAGACGAGCCAGCATACTGATGTGATGTATACAGATTTTGCTAAGGCTTTTGATTCAGTAAACCAAAATTTACTACTGCAAATAGGGATTCATGGAACTTTTCTGAAATGCTCTCTGTGAGACACAGAACTGAATGTTTAACACAAAACTTTTCTATTGAGAAATATTGGTAGTTACATCAGGTGTCTCTCAAGGATCCCGTTGAATCTATTGGAATGTGGCTTTTGCCCCACACTTGTCCACATTACCTGATTCCCTTGCATTCTGTACAAATAAGCCAGATGTTTATTATGCAATGTTGACAAACATTTTGCAAAGCAATACACACATTACGCAGTGCCTTAGACACACTGGTGGGCCACTAGCATCATGATTCTTGCTCCCGGTGATTTTGATCAATCTCTGCAGTTTTGATGATGTTCCGATGTAAGACTGCAGGCCGTGCTTACCAAATAAACTTATCAACGTGAATGTTGATGAACCAAACACAAATTGCTTGGGGTTCTCTTAGATGATATCGTTCTCACCTACTGGTCATCTATGTTGGCATGTATGCGGCCACAAAGAGCTGGAACTTATAAACAACAATGCATAAGTGCAATATGTGTCAATGGTGTTGGGTTAAGTTAGGCTACCCCATTGGGGATTTTGTCTCCCGATTGCATTTGTGCCTGATGATTTCTTCCCCCAAGTGAGGGGGACAAACCTTGGACTTAGAAACCACAAAACCACTTGGTTTTGTGTTTCCTAAGTCCAAGACTGAATAGCTGGAGACTTGACTCTTATCCTTGTCCCGCAAGTCTCCCTGAGCTCTTGCCTCAGGAAGTGTGACTGGGGATATCTCAAGAGGGCAGAGACCCGGCTTGCCTTGTTAACTTCCCTTCTTATGCTAGTGTAAGGCTGCAGATACCAATCCATCCTACGAAGACAGTTGTTGATTCTGATCCTGACCCTTGGAGTTAAGATGTTGAATAGAATAATCTATGACATTCACTTTATTTCAGAGGTGATATGAACAGAGATGAACAGCCTCGCCCAAAATCTAAGTTGGAACTCCTTATAGAACAGAGAGACGCCAAGCGACGACGAATTAGCTATAAGAAGAAAGTCCATACCAATCGGAAATCTCACACCGAGGTATTCAACATATGTATTTTTTTGTCAACTCCATATTAATCCTCTGTAACTGACTGACCAACCTTTTGTTTCAAAAGATTTTGCTTTCATTTCTGTTTCTTTTTTAAGAATAAAACATTTGATGTACAGAATTGTAATGAACATGTAAATAATTAGGCTTCCATATCTGTACGTTTTGTGCTTGCAGCAAACTTTTAAGTAAGTTGCAGTAAGATTTTTTAAAAATTTGTTGTGTCTTTTTGGCGTTTTCTAGTATGAGTCATTTTTATGTATTTATTCAGCATTGATAAGTGTATTGTTTCTCTGTTATTTAGCAGTAAGATCAGTTTTGTTTACAATGTGGGTCTGAGAGGTAGGGAATGGGTCTGACATGTCCTATCAATGAGGCAGTTAGGTGAAAATAGTTTTGCAAGAAATTTTGTTACTGGTAATACTAGAAAGTCAGTGTTGTATTGTAGAAAACCATTAGTTTTCTTTACCTTTCTCATCATGTGGTATTGTGAAAGATGGGATGTTGTAAGCACAACATGTGTGCTACTTAATCTTCATTTTTGATAGATTGCTTGTTAGAGCTCTTGGGCAGTAGTGAAGCATAATAATTTTGTCTGGGTAAGCTTTAAAGCAGATTAACTAATTACACAATGCAACAATGAAAAATCTTTTTCGCAAAATAAGGTGTTCTTTATGTATTTCTGCCTCGTGAATTCAAAACTGATACTTGTAACATTGTGACACCCATAGCTTTGAGACAAATTGTGTACTTTGCTGATGTTGATATATTGAAGTGCACTGCGTACAATCGACTCCAGTTATAGTGAGTTCTGGGGACTAACATTTTTGGTTCACTACATCAGGTTCACTATATCCAATGTCAAAATTAAATAGAATTTCGTCACAATTATTGATTTTATTAATATAGAGATACAGTAAAATACATGAACAGCACAAACTGAAAATTTAATACTTCTTAACTTAACAATGAACTTTAAGTTCATTTTGGGGACAAGTCTCCGTTAGACCACGGCCTAGAAACCCGGAAATGTCAAATAATGTAGAAACCGGCCATGAAAGCCTACATTGTATGTGAATTTTAAAAGTCTTTGTAAAAATATCCTTTATTTCTACACTGCCCTTGTAAATATAATCTGAACACTGGGCAATGAGTTGATAATTCCATTCCTAGTTGTCCTTCCACCATTTCTTGATATTCCACACTTCCGTTATTTTTGATTTTATAGTATACATACATATATATGAAGTAATATACGTATTATAGAGAAAATTATATAATGCTGTGGAAAATTGATTTTGAGATATCAACGGAAATACACGTTTTGGGGTCCCCTGATACCAGATTTTTCGGCGTCTTCCTACAACTATAAAATTGAAGATAGAGGTTTTTCCTGCAAACGAAATTTGTGCCCAAAAATGGTACTTTCATTAAGGTCATGTACATTGGTTTGAAAGTTTTATTAGTCTTCATGCAATAGTGCGTGCAAAATATAAAATTTAAAAAAATTACAGAAACAAGATTTTCTCAAAATCGACTCCAAATTTTTTTCTTTAAATTTTTGGTAGGGGTAGTGTAGAGTGCAGCCCATATGATGACTTAACATCACATCACATTGCTCTATTCTTTTCTTTTTTCAAACATTTTTTGTCTTTACTCTCACGTCTGTAATATTTATGTTAGAGGCAATTTCATCACATTATTGTATTTAAGAGTACATGTGCTTTAAATAATGTCAAATAACGTTTCTCAAAAACTCAACAGTTTTCTGTGAAAAGAAGCTCAAAATTCCGTATTTTCAGAAACTTTCGAACACCATTTTCTCAAAAATGGCTCCAAATTTTTTTCTTCAAATTTTTCCAATGGATAGTGCTAATTGCATTGTTTAATATGATGTAAAGTTCGTTTTGGTGTATTCATTTGTTTTTTCAAAAATTACACAAATGTAATTTTTTTTAAATATCTCTCACGCCATTAATATGTACATTTCCATCGATTTGTATATTATACATTATTACATTTGTAAGTGGAAGTGCTTCAAATGTGGTTTTTTAAAAACTCAATAGATTCCTGTGAAAAAGATATTCAAATTTCACATTTACTGTAATGCTTAGTCGCAATTTCTTAAAAACGGCTTCAAATATTTCAATGAAAATTTCTATGTAGGATGAGTTTTTACTCTTCTTTTATATTCTTGAAGTAATGTTTCGGTTGTACTATTACGAAAGCAAAAAGTTGAAAAAATGTACTTTGTAAATGTAAATAATGTCTCTTTATAAAATCTAGAATTATGAAAGCATCTCCCAATAATAGTTTTGTTGTTTGTTTTTCCAGATACTGCGTGAAGTTATTCATAATCAAATGGACCTTCTTGAGCAGATCATCAAAGGAGAATGTGATGATGAGATAGTTGATGATGATAAAGACGAAATATTTTCCCTTGGAGGTGAGGAAATAAATATATCTACTCAATCCAAAAATGAGAATAAGAGCAGTCGTGAGATTGGAAAGATGGCTTATATTTCTGATAAAGAGAGAAGTTCTGATAAAAATGTGACCAACAAAGATAGTGGAAAATATGGAAGTGTTCTCCCTGAGAATGTTGAGAGGAGATACAGCAGAAGTAGGCAGTCGAGTGAAAGTTCAGGAAAACCAGACGCTAATCTAAAATATGAAAAATATAATTCCGAGAGGAGGAGTCAAAATGAAGGACATGCATCTTCCTCATTGGGTGAAAAATCTGGTAGAGATAGATATTATGTGAATAACAGTAAAGGAGAGGAGCGATTCAGAGATTATCACTATGACAGAGATAATAATCGTCACATGTCAAGAATAAATTCTGAAGAAGTTGATGAGTATCGACAGTATAGTAAAAATTCTTCCAAACCAGATCGATCAGAATTCAGGAAGCAATACTACAGTCATTCAAAGCATGTTAAATACTCATCAAAAAGGGATAATTCTGAAGTTAATTCGAAGGATGAGAAAGAAACTGGGAGTCAAACAAAGCGTTACAAATATTCTTCAAAATATTCTAGTTCTGAGCATGACTGGAAACATGAAAGGAAGTATGAAGTGAACTCTGAGAAGAACTCTGCACGTTCTCACAAGGGTGATTTCACTGGCAAATACAGTGATCATTACGATGTGCACTTAAAGGAATTTCATAGAGAAGATAATTATGACAATTACAAAAATGACAGTGTGTTTAATGATTGGTCTTCAGAACAAAGAGAAGTAAAATTCAAAGTAGAAAATGACGAAATCTCTCCCGAGTCCAGAAAATATTCTAAAAAGTTTAAAAAATCAAAAAAGAAAAAGAAGAGTCGCAAACACAAGACCAAGAAAAAATACAAAAGAAAGAAAAGTCGCAGTTCTAGTAATAGTTCATCACAGTCCTCTTCTGATGGGAGTGACAGTAACAGTTCTTAATGAAGATGTGTTAATATTGATCAGTTATAAAATTTGTAAATAAAAAATTTCTGTAACAGTTATCTCTAGCTTTTAAAAGATTATTGCAAGCATTTCTTAAACTCCCAAATCAAAAATCTATGTAGCAAAGGAAAGAAAAACCTAATTTTCATTTATGACTGTATTTACCCGAATATTAAACTAGGGATTTTCCTAAATACCTCATTTGGAAAATTCAGGGACATCTCTATTTTCAGATTGAGGCTTAATCTTTTAGAATCTCTTGAATGATTGTTTTATATATTATTCAAATCATATAGTGAGGTATCATTGCAATTTTTGTAGACATTAAAATTAAAAACAATTCAAAATTTATTGGAAAAATCTCTTTATTCATTGAGTTGAATTGGAAAACTTTAACTATGTTCCCTTGCATCCCCCTTTAATTCAATATTGAGGCCTTGAAATATTATATACCTTTTCTACATAATTTTTTTTCTTCTCAACACGAGATTCTTAACATTATAAAATGTATTCACCAGCATGTAGAAAGAAAAGTTCATAGATATCATAATTTTTTTCGATGTTATGGTTAATGTCGTGGTAATAAACCAATTACCAATTAGAATCAGAAACCTTGTGTTTCTGGCTGTACTTTTATTTTATTTTCTATTATTGGATACATGTGATAGGACTGAGTTTTGGCTTTGTTCTATTGTCTATTTTGGATTTGATCTATTGTTAACACTAATCTGTTGAACCATTCTGTAGAATTGTTTTGCCATATGTTTAAGTATGAATAATTTCACTAAAGGATGTTTTGGACGGAAACTTAAAATTATGATTATTAATAAGGTTAATAGCAAAAAGGGCTTCATTAAAAATATAAAGGACTCTATTCCATTCCTTGACACTCAAAAATGTTTGTTGAATTTCTTGTTTACATTGCCCAGTCTCGTACATTGGTGAGACTAAACACAAATTACCACGAACGGTGAAAGAGCACCAGAATAATGTAAAAGATATTGGATCTCTTCTAAATTCTATTTCCAGACGTTAGCTGAGTATATCCCATAATTTTGATTTCCTAGAACCTGCAATCGTAGATTAGGGAGCCTAAAAATATTCCTGACTCATTTCAGAATCTTAATATTAAAACACATGATACTAATAATATGAATTTAGAATCAAATCTATTCACATCAAATGTTTATGAAAATTATATGAACAAACCTGATTCAACTTAGAATTAATTGAATCATCCCATACATTTTCTCCCTTTTCTTTATTTTTCTTTTTGTGCACAATTTCATTTACCGAAGCCCCTGACTTCCCCAATTACCCCACCCTTGTTTTTACTTTCTCGCATACAGAGTAATATACGCAGTATAGAGAAAGAAAAGTAATCTTCCGGAAAATTGATTTTGAGATTTCAACAGAAATGAACGTTTTGGGGTCTCCCGATACCGAGAAAGTGGTGTTTTTAAAAACGGCCGTCTGTCGTATGTGAACGAGTCCGAAGAGTCGGACGGGAGTCTGAAGCCCTAAGGATTTATAATCTGCCTAGTGCAGTGTCATTCAGCAAGTTGCTGCAACTTCTACTAAGCTACTACTGCTAGTAATAATAATGATGATAATAAACAACCCCTAAACTATATATAGGATTTTTTCGAAACAAAATAAACCTGTCCATGTAGTTTAACTCAAAGCTCTGCTCCAAAAATTAGAAAAACAATTAACTTTTGGAGGTTGTGCTCATGAAGCCCCTGAAACATTTTCAAAACTCTCAAAAATGGCTCCAAATTTTTCTTTAGATTTATTGCAATAGAGGGAAATGCACGTAAAAGTGATTTAGGTCAGATTTTTCACTGTTAACTTTGAATTTTCGAAAATTGCAAAGGTGATTTTTTTTTCAACGACTTTCTACAACCCAAGTGGTGGTGCTACAGAATGGCACACATTTTCTCGTATTAGTTTTAAAATTTCTTTTGCTCTTATCTAGCTCTTCAGTCTTGCCTCGTCTTGTTATACCTAAAAGTTCCGCTACTGACCGCTGGCGCGCTGCTCGCCGACCATTCCTCGATCGGCTGCCGCATGCAAATATACGGAGATACGCATTACAGACACAGAACTTTTCGAATTAGAGGATTTAAAATCAAGTATTTATGCCTCCCAATTACTTCATTAGTAACAGTAACAATGTTCTTCACGATCACTGCTACAAAATGTTCACAAATTATGTCAATGATCGTTATTAAATGTACTGCGCTCTCGTCAGGCAAGACTACTGCTTCTTTTCAAAGCTGGCTTAATGGATTTTGGAAGGATGTTTTCACAACCAACCTTGGAAGTTATGGCACAGCTTTCACAATAAATTGCTCTTCTAGCGTAACCTTCAGGGTTATTTAAATATGAGACTTATTTATTTCACACGAAAACGAAACATCACATATACTAAATAAATATTAATATACATTCTTAATATTTCTGAACGTTAATAAAACACACAACCCTCACCTTGGCTACCTAACAATTCAGTTCCATTCAATTTTTTTAAAAAAAAACTCACAAATAGCACAAACAATTTCTGGTCATGTTAAAAATGAGAACACGCTGGTTCAAGTTCTGGGAATGATCGTCTGAGACAGCTTTGGACGTTTCTCGTACTGTAGAACCTTGCAATCAAAATGTGGTATATTTTCTCGCAAACCTCACTGGGGAATGTTGTCTGAAATGTCAACACGAACTGTCTGATTGCTGATTTTCATTTCTGTCTGCTGTATTGCTCTCTCATTGTTGTGGAATTTGGAAGTGGCTTACGCAAAAGATCAGCAATAATTTCTACATTGTACTTCAGTCGCTCTTGGGGTCGTCCGTAAATTACGTAATGCTGAAGAGGGGGTTGAAGTGTTACATAGGAGTAGGGGTGTCTTTGTTTAGTGTTACGTAATGCAGATATTTCTATTTAAAATTCAGTCTTGTATTGTATCAACATTGAAATATTAATAAATTAAATTAAGCATTTAATAAGATTAAAGGTTATGATGTATAAATTGTTACAATAAATGTAATTTTTTCATCAATGATGTATTATAGTATGTTCTAAAATCGAATTAAATTAGTGCAATAGACTTGGGACCCATGCGTCATCCACAACGGCGTGTACACGGCTTGTCAGAAATTTTCTCGCCTACGCCTCCTTCATTCAAAAATTGTCCTGTCTTATTGTTAAGTGCAGTCCGATTCGCCAGCTATTTCTAACTCTGATTATCATAAATTTTAACATATAACATAAATACAACTAATACAACTCATTGTTTCTGCTTTGAAATTGGTTTTTACTTTCTCGTTTACATACGTATAGACGAGATAATATACGAAATATAGAGAACGTTATGTAATGCTCTGGAAAATCGATTTCTAGATTTCAACGGAAATACACGTTTTGAGGTCCTCTGATAATGAAAAAGTAGTTTTCTTCAAAACGTCCGTCTGTCGTTTATGAACAAATCTAGCGCCTAAACCACATGCACGACTGTTCCAAATTGAAGAAACCCCTGTCCATCTGGCTCTAGTTGAAGCTTTGGAAAACATTCTTTGAAATTTGGGGGTACTTTACATGAAGCCCCCCAGACATTTAAAAATTTTCTCAAAAACGGCTCCAAAATTTTGCTTTAAACTTCTTGTGGGAATAGAGTATTATACACTTATAAATTTGGCATAGATCCGATTTTCGCGGTTAACTCTGAATTTTCGAAAGTTGCAAAAGTTTACATGCTTTTCGGCGTCTTCCTACAACTAAAGAAGACAGGGATTTTTCATTCAATGGAAATTTGTTGCCCGTAAATAGTTCTTTCATTAAGGTCATCTATATGTTTTTGAAATTTTTAGTTGTTTTCGTGCAACATTCGCAATTTTAAAAAATAACAAAACCATGCTTTTCTCAATTGTGGCTCCAACTTTTTTTAAATTTTTGGTAGAGTTAGTGCCAAATGCACTCTATACGAAAACGACGATCGACGAAAACGCCATATTGCTCTATTCTTTTGTTTTTTTCAATAATTACAAAAATGTATTTTTTTGACTTAATGTTCCCTATACTACGTAATACGTACGAATACGAGAAAGTAATGATTGAATACAGAGATTTTTCGTTCAAGTAAATTTTTTTTCCATAATTTGTTTTATGGAGCTTCTTGCTACCGCTTACGCAGTAGAGAGAAAGTTATCTAATGCGCGGGAAAACGGCGATTTTTCATCAGAAAACTCTTATTACAGGCCCCTAGTAGTGAAAAGTGAATAAATTCAATGGCTAAAATTAGAAAAAAAACTATAACACGTTGTGCAGCCAAAATCCGTTTTGTGGGTCCTTGATACCGAAAAATCGAATGACGGCAAAACGTGTCTGTCCGTCTCTGAACAACGCTAGCGGCTAAACCGTTCAGCCGATTTTCTCCAAAATTAATATTGCTCTGTCGATCTTACTTCAGTTGTGGCCTCTTGAATTTGAAACCGATATTTTACTTTACATGAAACCCCTGGAAACTTATCAAAATTTTCAACAACAAAAAATGGCTCCATCGCTTTTGATTACAGTTTGTTGTTGGAGGATTCTGTGAAGTACGTTGGTACGGAGTATTGTGCAAGTCTCATATTCGTTGAAAACACTATTTTTTGAAAATTGCAAAAATTCAAAATGTTTGCTTTTTCCTACATCTACAATTATGAAGATAATTTTTTTAAATGAAATGTGTTCACGAAGAACATCTAAAAATTATGTCAGTTCAATTTTTCGAAAATCTGTATTTTGTGTCAAGTATAGGCAATTTTTATTTTCTTTTAACTATTTTTTTAAACTGCACAAAAGTGTTTGATTAAATTGGGATCTTAGCGTAAAGGACGCTTAAGAGAATGGTGCAAGTCTCACGTTCGTTGCCTGATTTACCGAATTTTTTTTTAAAAAATTAAATTTGTTCGTCTTCCTACGACTACAATTGTGAAGATGCATTATTTTTACTTCCTTGTGTACGTACATATATACGGAGTAATGTAAGGAAGGTTATGTAATGCTGCAGAAAATCGATTTCGAGATTTCAACGAAAATACACGATTTGGTGTTTCCTGATACCAAAAAAAGACGGTTTTTTTTCCCAAAACATCCGTCCGTCTGTCTGAGACACAACTAGCGCCTAAACTATTCGTAGGATTTTTTCCAAAATGGATATTCCCCGGTCAATCTGGCTCGACTCAAGGGGCTACGATTTTGAAAAACTTTGTTTAAAATTTGGGGGTACTTTACATTAAGTCCCACGGACATTTTCAAAATTTTCTCAAAAATGGCTCCAAATTTTTTCTTTAATTTTTTTGAAAGAACGGAAAAAGCTACCCTTTTGAAGTTGGCTTAGGTCCGTTTTTCACTGTTCACCCTGAATTTTCGAAAACTGCAAAAGTTTAATTTTATTCAGCGTCTTACTACAACTACAAAATTGAAGATAGAGATTTTTCCTTTATGTAAAATCTGATCTCTATATTTAGTTCTTTCATTAAGGTTACGCACATTTTGTGAAACTTTTAGTCGTTTTTGCGTCATATACAATAGCATGCGATATGTCAAATATTAAAAATAACAAAAAGATTTTCTCGAAAACAGCTCCATTTCTTTTAACTTTTGTAAGGGATAGTGCTAAATGTAGTCTATAAGATTACATTATTGCGAATCTTCTCTATTCATTTGTTTTTCGAAAATAAATTTTGTGACTTCTCTCTCCTCGCTAATATTTACATTAGCAGCTATTTTTACTTTCTCTATACGTACATATATACGGAGTAATATACGTAGTATAAAGTTAATCGTATAAAGTTAAATATACGTAGTATAATCCGAACATTTCCGAATCCGAACAGATCACACCCTCAATTAGTTTGGAATACGGGATTCTACTGCACGCGAAAACTATTTAAGTTTTCGAGAAATTGTACATGACGTTAATTCAAAAGCTGTCATTAAGGAACAGATTTCATGAAGAAAAAACATCTGTCTTCAATATTTTCGGCGAACTCTCCGTTCTTTTCGGAAAAGCATTTCGATACTACAAAATTGAAGAAAGTGATTTTTTGCCCCAAACAAATCTGTTGTAAAAAAACAGCTCTTTAAAAATTTCATGAAGATTTTTTTGAAAGACGTCTATATTTCGCGAATTTTCTCTGAAATTCAGAAAAAGAAATGATATTCTCAAAATCTGCTCCAATTTTTTAAAAATTTGATCTCCGTAAGTAAACACGGATAGTAAAAAATATGTTAGTCCCATTTTCAGCTAACTCTCCATATTTTCGAAAATTGCGAAATTGTATGTTGTAAATATTGGGTTGAGGCAATTACATTTTTGAGCGTCTGCCCGAGTTCAAAACACACTATTCTTCTGCGCGGCTGACGGCAAGCTATACTTTTTTTTAATGTGGCATCTGTGGGTAGAATCTCCAAGATGGAATTCGGCACTCTTTGCGTCTTACTTGGTCCTGCCACAAGATGTCGCATGATCGCGACCGTATCAAGCAGTGCGACGATCAAGCGACTCTGGCGGCAGGAGTGAGAATGACGCAAAAAGTCGTGCCGAATTCCACCTTGGAGATTTTACCCACAGGTGCCACATTAGAAAAACCTAAGTATAACTCGGAGGACCTGAGATTGAGTCTCGACGCTAAAAAAAGTGTTGATGGGTGAAAACACTTTTTCTGATTTATGTGGCAATATAACATTGCGGAATAGTTAGAAATAATACGAGAAAATATGTGCTGTTGTAGCCCCACCAGTTCATTAAATGCTTGGGTAGGCTCCGCTTTGCAGCCTAATAGGTCGCTGCGTCACTGATTTTTAGGGAGGATAATTATTGAAAGACTTTACTGGCTTTTGTAACCAAACTTTTTATTAATGAATTTCTTTTAACCATATACATGCCATTATGTCCCTAACTTTCACTCATTAATGCTAGTGATTGTAAATATTGCGGTCATTAGTTTCCTGATAATGTCAAAAACTTTCTTGAGGATGATGCTTCACGTTTTTAAGTATATGAAATATGAACTGAGAAAATCGTGAAATATAATTATAGTGTATATAGTTTAATGATAGCCCATTCGTTTGGTAACCATTAAAGTCAAGTTTAATTACAACGTGTCTTGTTGCACTGCCTTTCATAATCTGAACTGTTGTATTTTTTACACTAATTTTTCTCCAGAAATCAAATCAGTGATAAATGGGTCCTCGCTCATTGCGAAGCATTGATAATATTCATGAAGCTCGTTCAGTATGTTTATAAGGATTTGTAAGTTACGGAGTAGTTAGAAAGTTCGATTGAGCTTCATTTAACAGAGAACTGTCGTTGGTTGAGTGTTTGCGTTCTAAAGTTATGAAATTTTTAAAGATTCTCCTTGTGATTTTAAATTATAAATGTGTAGTGATGTTAGATTTGGCAGAAGGTAATATTTTGAGCAATCATTTCCATCGATAATTGAGAGTACTGACTTTATAAAAGCAAATATTGTTTATGAAATAGCATTTTGTTTTTAATTAATTTATCATTCTTGATTCAGAAAATGAATATCCAGATCTTGGTGATAAATACCAGGGAGACATCATCCTGCCTTCTGACCTGCAGCTAGGAGAATCAAGAAATGCAGTGAAAATTGAAAGTCACTTGTGGCCTGGCGGTGTAATACCATATGTTCTTCATTCCAATTATAGTAAGTTGACTTGAGATACTACTAATATTTTACCGTTTTTCCCTAAAGACTACGTATTGCAACTTCGATCATGATAATACTAATACTAATACTAATAATAATAATAATAATAATAATAATAATAATAATAATAAAAATAATAATAACTTTCTCTTTACTGCGTATGTTACTCCGTACGTATACGAGAAAGTGAAATGTACTTTGGGCGACGATAGATGGCAGCTTGGAAAAAGGCGGGGAAAACTGAAAACCTAATTCAGATCAAAGAATTTAGAAAACTAACTATTACTAGATAATCTGCCCATTTCCGTAGCACTTCTTCTTCTCGTACACATACGTATACACGAAGTAAAATTCCTTTGTTCACGTAGCTCAGGCCTTGGCGGAATGTTGCTCCTTCGCTGAGATCAGAGGCCGCGCGGGAACCCCTCCTCGTACGAGGAGTGGGGACCACCAATGAGAAGGCGCGTAAGTTGAATGAGCAATCGGCTAGAGAATTGACGTTTCCCATTGGCTGCACTGAAACCCACTCTAGTGCCGTGCAGAAACGTCATCGCTCCGCAACAGTGCTGCCTAGTGCCGTGCAGAAACGTCATCGCTCCGCAACAGTGCTGCCCCACACGCGTGATGGGCAGCTACGATTGAAACGGATTCCGGAACTGGCAGTGCTTATACGCTACACAGCTTTTCTTGGTCTGTCACACTGATGGAACGCGAAAAATAATAATTTTGAATTATAATCATTGTTGTAATTTTTATGAAGTATTTTGGTAATTCTTACTTCTTCATTCATAAATTATTAACGTGTGATTTCTTTATTTAAAAACTACGAAAACTTCAAATGCGTACGTGTCGAAATTTCATTTTTCGAGATTTGCCAGTGATCGATATAGTACACAAGATTTTGAACCGAAAGGCTTCTGCTGAATTGTTTGGTTATTGAAAACTATAAAAATATTAACATGAGCATTTCCGCTGGTATATGTATGGGCGTGCGAGAAACATTTCTTGGCACATATATTTGAATGATTTTGTAAGGGTCACTGTTTTTTTTTTTTTCACTTTATTAGCGTTTCGAAATTGAGACGTATCTACACTTTAGTTCTAAATAGCACTGGATTTGTTAACATGAAGTTATTCAATGTTAAATTTTAGGAAAACACAAACTGATTTTCCGAATTTCGCGAGTAACAAAAATTATTTTTAGACATACAAGTGAAATGCACCAAAAGGTGCACTTCACTTGTAATTTATGAGAAAAAAATGGTGGCAAATTGCAATAAGACAAAAGCCACAGAGTAATTTTTGATGACATCTTGATGCTTATAATGGCTGGCATGGAAAAGTTTTAACAAGTGATATAATTTTTTGCGATCTTAACACAGAATTACATAGCGAGATACATGGATCTATTACGTAACGTTGTGTAGATAATAGTACTTACCATTGAAGTATTATCAACTAATAACTTACAGAACAT